>JARHVA010001338.1:0-2477500 GCA_037957365.1 Torreya grandis
TCATCTTTCTTGACCAAATTCCCTCTACAAAGACACTTACCCTTCAGAACTTTTGCAATTGCCCTACATGCGTCAAAGTGCCCTCTCAGAAAATTCCTTGCCTTTGTAAGCTGCTTAAACTAAATCAGGTCCTTGGAAAGAACTTACTCATAAAGTTCCTTAAGTAAGGCCTCTTGGCAAACCTGAATGTTTCTTCTAGACCCTTTTGGGTTCTCTAATGCCTCTTGATTTGGACTTTAGACCTAATCCAACTTATGAAATTTCATGAGTAAGACCCCTCAGCAAACCCGATTGCAACTGTCTTGACCCATTTGGGTTTCTGGATTGCTTTTGCTTATAAGACAAAACAAGTAAAGTCATTTGGAGAACCTGATTTGGTCTAGTAAGATGAAATCAGGGTTTGCAAGTGACTTTATGTATGAAATTTTCATAAGTAAAGTGGTTTACAAAACCCAAAATGCACTATGGGGACCAAGTAATTGCATTTGGAAAGCCCAAAGTAGTTCCCATTAACAAACTTGAAATACACTTGGTTAAATGAAATGAGGTAAAAACTTGGTTTTTTCATGGAACAAGTCTGGCAGGGAACCTTGATGAATGATTTTAGACAAAACATGGATTGAAGACTTATGCACAAAAGAGGGGGTGCCCATTTTTTACTCTAAATGACCAAAGAATGGTCAACACTAACATTGAGTTATATGACTCAATGATTGGTTTGGATAAGTGTCTAGGAGATGAGAGCATTGACCTATTGCCTCTATTTCTAATGGCCATTTTTAGTGGTATCTTACTACCATATAAAAGTAGGTAATTCTTCCACATGGTATTAGTAGGTGTGATAGTAGATATGTGGGAGGATACAACATTTTTTTCATGGGGCTAACTATATTAGTGTAGTTGTATCGATATCACCACCTGATAGCATATTGAGGTGGGGGAAGCATTGGAACATCTACTTTGATATAAATTTGGTCATGGGAGAATATTAGGACTAAGAGACCAATAGGTATGTGATAGCACAAATAGAGGGATGAACTAAGGGTATATGGATGGGTTATTATTTCAAGTGGGCAACAGGGCCACCTAGGCAACCTAAGATTATACAGATGACTAATCAATTAGTTACAACATCATGCCATTGATTGGAGGCCATACAAATGAAAACAATCAAGATGACATGTTATACATGGATTACATGATTACTGAGTATTATATGATTGGATGGTGAGATTATATTTTTGAGAGGTACATACCTAACTAGGTACAACATCAGTTTGACTTACAACAGGATATACCATAGGGTCCACATATTTTTAATCATGTATATAGAAAGGTCATAGTATGCAACCCACAAGTAGACAAGATAGTAGTGATGATAGATTAGGTGATTATGCAGTGATTACATCGAAAGTATGAGGAGGGAGTTATAGACATGGGTTTTGTATGGTTATGATGTGTGGTGGGCATAGATGAGGTTAATTTGGTTGACTAGGCTAGTAGATTCACTAGGGATACCACTAAATGAGAGGATATAGGTAGTGTTATAACCATACCCACTGATGGCTGTGATAAAGAGAGACAATGAGGGAAACTAGGGTGAAAGGACTAATCGTATAGGTATATATTGGAGGAGATGGGGGATAAGGAGTGTTGGGTGTGAAGTCACTATTCATGGATTACTATTCATATTCACTATTCATTATCATTATTCATGGTGACATGGCATGCAAGTGATGTGAAATGCAAGTGATTTGACATGTAGGTGATGTGGTTGGTTGGTGATGTGGTAGGGCCCATGGAGTATCTCTCACATGTGATCAAGTTGATGTGATGGGAGTGGGGCGTAACACTCCACTAAGGCACATGGGTTTGTCCTTGGTATTCACATGGGTTTTTTCTTAGTGTGCAAAGGATAAGGGGTCATGTATGGGTCTAATTTCTAAGGGTCCCTAGAATTCACATGTTTGGCTAGAGTCAAAAGGTGATTGCAACAAGTTTTGGACTCTTGTGTTCACATGTGAAGAAAAAGATAAGTTATTTACTATTATTGTTTGTCCTCACTTTTGGAGTGGGAGATAATGTTTTGAGCCACATGAAAGTGGATTGGATCTTGTCTAAAATGGATGGACCTCTTTTTTGACCCTTGCACATATAGACAAACAACTTTGGATGATCATTGTTCACCTCACATAGATTATGGAAAATTTATTTCGACCACCCATGATGTTACTCTCTCTCTCTCTCTCTCTCTCTCTCTCTCTCTCTCTCTCTCTCTCTCTCTCTCTCTCTCTCTCTCTCTCTCTCTCTCTCTCTCTCTCTCTCTCTCTCTCTCTCTCTCATGTTATAAATTATATTAATATGCATGAGCTCTCTATTGTAATTCATATAGTTAGTGGATCCATGAAATTTTGTGCTTGCATGCTTGAAATTTAGATCCTAAAGGCTATGTTATGCTTGGTTCACAACCTGAATACTTCAAGTGTAAGCATTGAGTGCTTCATGTGTTAGCACTATAAGGAGTTTCTAGAGGAAATTTTGTAGAAGAGATTGATGTCATTAATAATAAGTATGAAATCTACCATTTGCTCGTGGTTTTTTCCCTTGATTTTTGTTAAGGGTTTTCCATGTAATCTCTTGTGTAATGTGTTCTCTTTTGTCTCTTATTTTTAGCTTGTTTTTAAGCATTAATTTACTTGCAAAATAGGATAAATCTTATTGATACTAACATGTAGTATTATAACTTTTATTCTTAACAATTGGTATCAGAGCCATGGTGAAAAACTCCATGTGTGAGTGTTTTCTATTGTTGGTTGTTCTATGTAAGTTAAAGCTAATGTGACAAGAGGAAAAACCAAGTTGGATATTAAATAAGAAAAAAAAAAGTTTTGTTTTGGTAGGTATCTCTTTGTCAAGTAAGGTGGAGGATCTCCTAGTGAAGATCATATTCTCTTCATGTCACTGAGGAGAAGCTTGAAGGAGAGTTGAAGTAGAAATCTTAACAAAGCTTTGCCAGACAAGTCAATAGCCTACACAACGTTCTTGATAGAGAAGTAACTCTAAAGCTTGAGGATCAAGTTGGTCTCCTTTGGAGGAGGTTGAAGACAAGGCATGACCTTGTTATGGTTCTTAGCAATAAATAGAAGGGGTGTTAATGTGGTATCCTAATGACCACATGTTGTTAGCTAAGATGAAGAAGAATAAAAATCCATGCAAAGGAATGAGGTACATAATAACCTAAAGTTGTACTTATTTTAAAGTATTTGAGGATGAAGAAGATGATGATGTAGATGAACACGTGAGACATGGTGTTTTCTAAAGGATAAGGTTGGTGTTGAACATATAATTTAGGGTGTTGGAGTGTTGTGTATATAGTTGTGGCATTAGCCAGGTAGAACGATGCATGTAGTAACACTAGAGGCACATGAGTTGGTGTTTTGTCAACATTTAATAGATCATCATGCATTTCAAATGTGGGCTTAAAAACTTGATAGGTGCAGTGATGCACTGAGTAGCATAATGACTTCCCAAGAGTTGTGATTGGTCTAGTGTACTTGTGCCATGTTGATAGCTTTGAAGGCTATGTAGAGAACTCTATTTTTCACTTATGTGAGATCTTCTCTTCTCACTACTACCAAGAGTGATAAGTGCACTAGTTGTTGTTCAAGGAGTTGGAACAACATTATTTTGACATGGTGATCTATCTTAGGGAGAGATATATAGATGAATGAGGCAGAAACTTACTAGTTTACATGAAATCACTATACATGTTGGTATAGATGTCACACATGTATTACAAGAACTTTAGTACCTTCATGGAGATCCAAGTGTTTAGTAGAGGTTGTTGCTATGTGTTGATGACATGTTCGATGCAGATCCTAACATGATCATAGTTTTTATGGCTTAGTAGGGACACATGAAATGAAGGTGATAAGAGGAGCAAACCTAGGATGTAGATGCACAAGGATGGAAAAGCAAGGAAGTACCCCACTTCTTGAATTTTTGATTTGTCTTCCTGAGAGTGTCCCAGAGGAGGAGGAGACATGTTGTATCTTATGTATTGGATTCATCAGGAGTAGGAAGCTTCATGATGCCATGGTAAGCACTAAACTAGATATTCCTAACCAGTGGCATCTTTGAGTGGTTCACAGTAGAATCCCAATTAGAGGATTGATCTATGGATAAGTGAGAGTCACTTTCGGTGTTACAATTTGCTATGGAAGAGAATATGTTGACAATGTTGATCAGGGAAAATAATTTTAATTAATGCAAGAAAATTTATACTAGGTTTGTGTTAGGGTAGTAAAGGGCATTGATGAGTAACTAGTTGTAGAATACTGAGGTGTGGTAAAAGCCTATGTATATTGACTTCAAGTGGGAGTATGCTATTGTGAAGTCACTATTCACAATCACTATTCATGGTGATGTGGCATGTAGGTGGTGTGGCATGCGGATGATATGGCATGTGAAGTGGTATGCAGGTGACATGGTTGGTTGGTGATGTGGCAGGGCCCATAAAGGGTCTCTCATAATGATCAAGTTGATGTGATGGGAGTGGGGCGTAACACTCCACCAAGGCACATGAGTTTGTCCTTGGTAGTCACATGGGTTTTATCTTGGAGTGCAAAAGACAAGGGGTCATGCATGGGTCAAATTTATAAGGGGACCTAGAATTCACATGTCTAGTTAGAGTGAAAATTTGATTGCAACACCTTTAGGACTCTTGTGTTCACATGTGAATAAAAAGATAAGTTGTTTAATATTGTTTTTTTCCTCACTTATGGAGTGGGAGACAATGTTTGAATCTACATGGACATGGTTTTGACCTTGTCTAAAGTGGATGGACAACTTTTTTGACCCTTACACATGTATTTAAACAACTTTTGATGATCATTGTTCATACCACATAAAGTGTGGTGAATTTTTTGGGCCACCCATGATGTTACTCTCTCTCTCTCTCTCTCTCTCTCTCTCTCTCTCTCTCTCTCTCTCTCTCTCATATTGTAAATGCTATTAATATTCATGATCTCTTTATTGTAATTCATCTAGTTAGTGGATCCATGAAATTTTGTGCTTGCATGCTTAAAGTTGGATCCTAAAAGCTATGTTATGTTTGGTTCACAACCTAAATGCTTCAAGTGTAAGCATTGAGTGCTTCATGTGTTAGCATTGCAAGGAGTTACTAGAGGAACTGTTGTAGAAGAGATTGTAATAAGAAGTCTAGAAGCTACAATTTTCCCATGGTTTTTTATCTTACTTGTTGTCAAGGGTTTTTTAGTAATCTATTGTGTAATGTATTCCCTTTTGTCTCTTATTTTGTAGCTTGTTTTTATGCATTAATTTACTTGCATAGTAGGATAAAACTTATTGATCCTAACATGTAGTATTAGATATTTTATTCCTAAAAGGAGATGGGCAAGGTAGAAAATATGGTGATGGATAGGGGGTGGACAAGGGGATAGGGATGATGGAGGATAGAGGGGAGGATCACCCACAATTATTATAGACTCCTATAATCAAGCAATATAGGTATTAGTAGCTCAAGTAGTGACAAGTCCATAGGTGTAGAGAGGGATAGATACATAGGTGAATATAGTACTGCCCTTAGGTTATGATGGTGGAGATGAGGCTAGACCATTGCATCCAATGAGGTTAGTATAATATGATAGATTGATATCCACTTTGTAGGAGGAGATAATGGATAAGGTGGCTAATATAGTAGGGATAAGATGAAGATTGTTTATCTATGATGTAGAGATTATAGAGAGAAAGGCAGATTACTACTCTTACTACATAGATAGTCTGACTGACTACCACATTGGTCATGAAGGATGAAGAGGTGTAGAGCTTGTGGGATGATAGGGATACTGAATAGGGGTTAGTGACTGCACATGGATATGGGAAAGTGGGACACAACTGATAAGGGCCAACAAAGAGGCTCAATATTATAGGAATTTATATGAGCATGTTTTTCCCTCAAGATATAAAACACCATCTTATGTAGAGAGTAGGTAGATTGGGGCATCTTCATCATAGACCAAAACTTTGACCAGATCAGTAGATGTTCCTCCCAAGAGGGATCCTCCTCTAAATGGGTAAAGAGATGCATGAGCCTCACATATGATTTTGAAATTGTATAAATGATTTTGATGTACATATTGTCATGATTCATTTATAGATGTATTTTTGATGTATATATGGACATTCAATGTGTGTGTGTGTGTGTGTGGACATTTGAGTTAGACATTTTGACACTTGTCTCATTGGCATGTATTTTTGATGTGAATATCATGGATTTACATGTATTTACTTATTTTTCATACTTTTATTGGACAGACATGGAAAATAGATGATGTATGTGTTGCATTTATTAATAATATTACATGTGGTTGTTATTTGATGTGACTATGCTTAGATGATTAGATGTGATAGATATAATGAGATTAGATGATATTGATGTTCATGCTCCTGATTTTGATTTTTATGATAGAATACTTAGTCATTATGATTAATGATGATAAATATAGTAGATAGATGATTGATTACATGAGATTTACGATGATATATGGTATGGATATGCTACCTTGATTGTGTGTGTTTTCACATATAATTTTAAACTTGATTTTTGATGTAGCACATAATAATATGCACCATGAAATAGAAAATCATGATGGATTTGTCATAGTATCTATAAGGATTAACTCCCAAATAGAGACAAGAGAAAAAAAACACTCAAATAAGTAGTGAACAAACACAAACAAGCTTTGAAAATAAAAATCAAAAGAAATCATCTTGTTATGCATTAGTTTAAAATTCATGCATGAAAGATGATCGACAATAATAGGCTTCACAATTCCCCTAAGCAAGGATATGTGTAAAGGAGTGGTTAATTGATTTGAAAAGAAGGAACAACTAGGGGACAAAAAGGTGGGTTCATGGGAATGTTTGTGCAATAAACCCACAAGGTGGGAAATAGTTGCAAATGTTAGTCATGGCTAGCATCGTTGACAATATTTTTGATGATTTTAATAATGGTTTTATTAGATGCCTCTGCTTGGCCATTTCCTTATGGATAATAAGGAATAAACCATCTATATTTGATATGTAACTAAGTACAAAGGAATTTTAACACCCTTAGTCTTGAAGGACTTACCATTATCAATGATGATGGTGGGTGGAATGCCATAGTGCCAAATAATATGGTTTAGGATGAATTTTTGTATCTATTTTTTAGTTATATAAGTGAGAAGAATGGCATCCACCCACTTAATGAAGTACCCAATAGCATTAAGGATGTGTTTATGACCATTAGAGGATGTGGGATTTATCTTCCCTATGAGATTAAGCCCACTTATGGAAAAGGGCCACGGTGTTATGATTGGTTGCAACACCTGAGATAGAGTGTGAATTAAACCACCATGATTTTGACATGGAACACACCTCTTAACATAGTTGTAGGTATTTGATTCCATGGTTGGCCAATAATAACCCATGTGAATAATTTTCTTGGCAAGGACCAATCCACCTATATGTGTCCCACAAATCCTATTGTGAACATATTTGATGGTTAAATCAGCCTTTTCTAAGTTTAAACAATGAAGCAAGGTTTTTTCATAGCCTATATGATATAGTGTACCCCTGAGAAGGGTGTAAAAAGAGATGTTTTGATTAAAAAAAAATTGGGCTCGTGATAGATGAGCAAGGAATGTGTGATCATGGAGGTAAGTGTAGATATTATGATCCATGGTGAATTGTGACAAACAATATCACACACCATCCCAAACTCTAGATGATTGTATGTTGCGATGATAAGTTGTTCGATCAAGAATTGGTATTATTGAAGACCTACATACATTTCAATGAGTGACCCAATGGTGGTGTCCATTGCATCTATTGACCTGTTATTTTTACATGGTACCTAGTCAAACTAAATGTCCCAAATGTATTATTTCAACTTATCACCATGATATTATATGGTAATAATTTATCATATTTATTTTGATAATGATTGTTGACCTGGTCAATAATCAATTGTGAGTCACCAAAGACCAAAAAGTGTTTGATGACCCACTAGATAGCAATTTGAGGTCTTGAAATGAGGGCCTCATACTCTATAATGTTATTTTTGCATGCGAAGCTTATGCAAAAATCCTTTGGAATAAGATACACTATGGTGTTATAAACAAGATACCTACGCCTGAGCCATATGATGTGCAGGATCCATCAAAATATAATTTCCATTATTGTGACTCGGCAAGGGATAAAATGGATTCATCATGAGAACTGATGGTTAAGGGCTACTTATCTGATAAAGGAGCCTCTGTGAGATAATCTGTAAGTGCCTACCCTTTGATTAGCTTTTTATTTGCATATTCAATGTCAAATTCATTGATTAGCATAACCCATTTAGCCATTCCACCTGTGAGTGTTGCTTTAGATAACATATATTTAAGCAAATCAACCTTGGTGATGAGAATAGTCTTACTATTGAGCATATATGCTAAAAATTTTGGGAAGTAATCACTACCACCAAATAGGGTTTTTCAATGGATGAAAAATTTGGTTATGCAATACCAAGGTCTGACTAATATAATAAACATCCCTTTCCTTTCCATTTTCAAAGCCAAGAGTGCCCCTAAGGCATGTTGAGTTGTGGAAATATAGAGCAAAAGTGGTTTACTTGGAGTTGGAGGGACTAACATTGGAAGATTGGATAGATAATTTGAGCTACTCACATATTTCTTGGTATTTCTTGTTCTAACGAAGCTCGGTGTTATTCCTAATAAGGTGCCTGAAGGAGTGACACTTATCGACCAATTGTGACATGAACCTTAAAATAACTTGTATTTTTTCCTTTAAACTACATAGTTGCTTGAGATTGGATGGTGGGGGCATTTATATAGTAGCTTAAACTTTGTCTGGATCCACTTTAATACCCATACATGATGTAATGAACTCCTAAATATTTCTTAATGTAACCTTGAATACTTATTTTTTGGGATTAAGCCACTCTTTGTAATCTTGTAATCGTTTGAAGATTCAATACAAAACTATTAGAAGTTCAGCTCAAGTTTTGGATTTGCCAAGGATGTTGTCCATGTAATATTCCACAATATTATGCATAATTTCATGAAAGATGAATGTCATGTCCTGTTGATAGGTATCGCCTACATTTTTTAGTCTAAAAGGCATGAATTGATAACAAAACATCCCCCATGGAATGGTTAATGTAATTTTGTTTTGATCTTTGAGTGTTATTTGAAATTGATTATATCTATAAAATCCATCCACAAGGAATAAAATTTTGTATTATGTCATAGATTTGAGTATCATGTTAATTTTTGGCAATGTAAAATCATCTATGGGATAAGTCTTGTTTATATCATGGAAATCTATACATAGATGAATTCCCATAGGCTTCTTGTTGATGGGGATGATGTTTGAAATCCATTCAAAATAGTCAATGGGCTTGACGAATCTTAATTATAGGATTTTTTAAAGTTATTTCTTGACTAGGATGGTTATGCATGGATGCATTTTTTGTATATTATATGTGATAGGCTTGGCATCAGGATGCATCACAAGGTGATGAACCACTAAAGATGGATCCAAACCAAGTATGTCGACATATGACCATGTGAATATGTCGATGAACTCTTTTATAATGGAAATGAATAATTTTCATTGTTTTAGTGTCATTGAAACTCCAAGTATGATCATTTTCAATTTATCTTCCATGCTAATGTTAACATCAAAGGTGTCTTCCACAAGCAGGGTGGAAGCATCTTATAGTAGTTTTGGCATGTGTAAGGTGGAATTATTCATCAACTAGGGGATTTGTAAGCTCATCTAATTATCCCATGAAAGTTAAATATGATTCATTCATTTCAGGTCGCATCTATGTAAACTAATCTAAAACTCATTAATCGGATCTTCATACACATCGCATTCATGGACTAACATGTGTCGATGTTGATGATTTTAGGACTATCAGGATGTCATGCCCACTTATGGGTAGAGAAAATTTCCCTTCCACTAGTGCCTTAGAGAGGTTTTCACCAGTGAACACATCTTTATGTTGAATTTTTTAATTATGTGGTATCACCTCAAAGAGTTTTCTACCAAGGGACATTGATTTTTGATGATTTTGATATTTTTTACTGAGGCACTTTTCTTGTTCCCCAAAGTAAGCATTTAGATTGAGGGTGATTTTGAACCCTTGCTTGTGATCTATTGATGGAAGATGTTCTCAAAGCCATATAAACTTAGTGGTAGCCTCATCATTCTAAAACACGTTCAAGGGTATATTATCTTGTTGGTCTCAATCTATGATATCAGGGTAATAGAGGTCATAGTCGATGGTAAGGATAGTGTTGTCATTGAAAAGGTTATTGTTAGTGAGTTCATTATAGAGGCTATAAAATGACTCTTTATAATTTCTAGATTATAGGGGTCACACCCATATGGTTTGTATCAAAATCTATGATATCCTTTTTGCTTAGATGGGGAAATAAGCTCAAGGATTCCTTGATCATGAATACCTATACCTTTACCTTTATAGTCCATGTTCTTGTACATATAATTAGGGATGCGATATTTTTTATTCTGATATCATGAGGTGAATCCATTACCATATAACCATGATTTATGAAGACCTTTGGTTGTTCATTGTCAAGAAGACCATTCTTGGCAAAGGAAAGAGAGCTAACCTTATGTGAATGTCTTCTTTTGTCAATATATGGTGATCCTGCTACGAGTTTTTGGGTAAATATGAAGCTTTGATATATGGAAATCAATGTCAACTTCATATTCCCCATAACCTTTGTCTATGAATTTTAAGTGGGATGAGGTTTGAGGAGGTGGATTATTAGATGTGGACAATAAATCTTCTATATTTATGTAGGATGATGATTTAAGAGCCTCTAGGGCCTTTGATTTGTCCCTATGAGTGACATGTTCAATAATAGGAAAATTATTGATTTTATTATACTCTATTTCTAACATTTTGTAGTATTGCTAAGGTTGTGGGTTACCAGGGATTGTCACCTCCATGCTGGAGTGTTGTAATTTGATACACTAATGTAAAGTGGAAGGAACAACATTCATAACATGGATCTAAGGATACCCAAGGAGGATTTTATATGGTAAGTATATATCAATGACATGGAAGAGAGTTTGTTTAGTGACTAGCCCAACCATGATGGGAAAATAAATAGTACCCATCGAGTCTCCCTCTGCATTATCACATACTTTGATGGTGATTATGTTAACCTCTAAAGCTGATTCTAAGTATCTAATGTGTCTGACCAATTTTAATTTGAAAGTGTTTAGGTCGGGCCCATTATCTATGAGTTTCCTTTTGAATATATGTTTAGAAATTATAACTTCAATATACAAGGGGAGATTTTTGGATGGACCTATTGGAGGAAGATCAGTGTGATCAAATGTGAGGTGTTGACCCAAGGACAAATGTCCTAAAAATGCCTAGAATTCTAATGGGTCAATGTCATTAGGTACCATGGAGTGTTGAAGGACTTTATATAACACATCCTTAAGAACAAATAATTTTTTGAGAATATCTAAGATGGATATATGTGTGGAAGTCTTCTCTAGTTATTTAAGGTCATATTGTCATGATATTGATGGACTTAGGATCATGACTTTGGAAGGTTCTATGTATAAAGGCCTTTAATAACAAACTTAAGAGGTGTTTGAATTATGGACCTTAGATTGTAACTTTAGGTGATGTTTGTGTGGAAGGATGTAGAATAATCAATTTACGACACATAGTAGTGACAACATAATCTCAGGCTTTACTTTGATGTTAGTATGTGTTGATAAGTGATTTATCCAACAACAGTGTCATAATGATGTGGTACTTGGTGATAATTGACATTGTTGATATGGGTATTTTGGTTTTTTGACCTTGGATTTGATCTAAACTCTATTGTTGGTTATGTTTAGGGTTATCTTGCTCATGCTTAAGGAATGGATCTTTGAATATTCCAAATTCTTGATTTATAGATGAGGACACCTCTCCATCACATGCAGTGTCACCTTACCACAATCTACTAGATATTGGATATAATTATTGAGTCATATTTATATATGTGTCCCATTTCCCTTGATTCAATGATAGCCACAATATTTATCCTCCTTATACCATTTAGGTTTTAGTTGGATTTCATTGAATGGTTTTGTTAAAGGGAATACAATCATATTAGCTGCAACTAGTTTGTGGAAGATGCCCTCCAAGGGCTCCCAAAGAGGTGTATAGTTTCTTTGTCAATACTCTTTTTAGGTGGATATTATTATAGAGAAAATTTTGGATATTTTTGGACATTTTGAACATTTTTTGACTCGGTTACTCCATATCCAACCATATTTTATTTTTTTGAATAATTTTGTCTTTTCAGGTTGTGCTTGATGTTACTTTTGAGCGTGTGCTTGATTTTAATTAGGAATGTCCTTAGAGATGAGTTTTATTGTTCCATTTTAAAGAGGGCCTTATCTATTTTTACACATTTCCCTATGATCTATCCAAAGGTTTGGTGTAATGTAACTTTACATAGAAAGCCATATCTTGATTTAGATTGGTGACAAAAATGTTAACTAGTTTTTTTTTGGGAAGGGAATAGGGAAATCTATTATCCAAGCCTTGCCATCACTGAAATAAGGATGAAAATGTTTCTCCATTCCACTATTTTTAATTGCATGTATCTATCATGTTAATTAATTTTCCACATTTTAAGATATGTGTTACATAAATCTCTTTGACAAGTAAGTAAAGGAATTGATTGATCCTTTAGGAAAATGCTAGAACCACTCAAGGGCCTGGTGGTCCAAGCTTCAAGTAAATAATCTAAGTATAAATATGTCGCTACAAGCCACTTCTTGGCATGCCATAAAAAATTCTTTGACATGCTCTCTTGGGTCACCCTTTCCCTTATATTTGTCAATTTTTGGTGGCTCAAAATGAATTAGAAAAGGGATAGTGAGAATGTTTTTCGCGAAAGGATATGGACATAGTTACTCAAACTTATATTTTTTGTTTTGAATTCCCTTTTGTAATCCTTGAAGAGTGTCCTTTGTTTCTTTCCACACCTGAGCAAATGGAGTGGTTTGAGGTGGCATGTATGGTTGATTTGTGGATGATTATTGATTAGTGTTGGGTTTAGAGGGTATAAAGACATGATTAGTGGCCTTTGATCTAACCACATTTGGATTGGACAATGATGGATTACTAATATTTTGATTTTTAGATGATGGTTTACCAATATTTTTATTAATGGATGATGGTTTACCAATGTTAGTTTTATTCTTGTCTTCTTTTTGGTTGGGTTGTTGTTAACTATTGGATGGACGATTATTAAGGGTGGAAATTAGATTGGAAAGTACTTAAATTACCTTTTGAATTTGGTCAATTATTAGATGGGTTTGATCTTGATAAATTGGTTCCACCTCATGTGATTTGCCTTTTCTAGTCGGGTCAGGATTGGGGACTTCTTTATTTTGTTTGAGATCAACTTGACGACTAGAAGTAGCCTTGTCTTGGTTTTGATTGTCTTGGTATTTTTTTTAATTAGGTGCACTAAATCATATTTAGTGATACCATGAGGTAAATGGACAACTACTTCCAAAAGGATCAATATATTTATATTTTTTTCCTAAATGTATTTTTTGAGAATAACCTTTCCTTCATAATTTTTAAACCACTCGTTATAAATTTATTGTTTGTACTCACTTTGTTCAAAATACTCATCAGAATCATTACTTTAATCATCAAAATGAAATGGATTAATTTCAAGGTTCAATTCAGTAGTTGGATTGTATTTAGATTGAATTCTATTAAAATTTTCCATGGATATTGGATTGTTTTTTTTATCTAATGTAAAGGTTTAGTTTTGATGTTGTATTTGGTTGATTGCTTGGTTATTTGAATTGTTATATTAACCTAAGTTGGACTTGTCTTAGAAGATATCATATTTTATTTTGATAAAGTCACAGAAGATGGTTTCTTATATTGATTTGGATTGATCAAGGATGTTTGAATTTATTTTGTTTGGTGATTTAGTTGGATTTGTTTGCTTGATTTGGATAATGTTTGATGTTTAACATAAGTTTGAATTTTTAGATTTGGATTTGGTTTGACCATTTGACTCAAAAAATGTTTGATGTTTGAATTAAGTTAGATTAGGTGTATTTGGGATTTGGTATGATACAAATATGACACATAATCATACACATAAACACATCAATAACAAGCCTAGATTAATCAATTAGGTGCATGACCAAATATCAACCCATCGATAGTACCTCAAATGGTATGTGTGGGTGATCTTGGGGAATGTTGTGTTCTTTGCACTATTATTCAATTCATGGTTGATAATTCTTAAGCTAGGATGAACAGGATGATCTAGGGCATCATATATATAACTTTATATATGATGAGTCCCAAATTTATGGAAGATGAGGATTAATAGATTGCATGAAAGGTTGTAGTCCCACGTGATCACTCCATTTGTAATATTTAAGTAGAGTGATACCAAAAAATCTACCTCAATAGTATTATCTAGGGCTTGGGTATTAGAGGATGAAACCCCCTCACTTCATGGCACCAGTAAAACAAATGACCACCTAGCCAATAACAACATGCTCCATCTCAATTTGTATACCTCACAAAAACATAGGGTTGGTCCAAACACTGGGGGATGAAATCCCAGTCACATAACCCTACTAAAATGAAATTAAAGTAACTAGATATTTATGATATTTAAGATCTCTTTTTAGTTTCAAGAAGAGAGAATACATATACTACTTTGGAATGGGGATAAACAAAAGCAATTAAGTCATTTCAGATCCTCAATACCACCTTTGGCCTCAAGAAGAGAGCATATGTGAACTCAATTACTTGACACACACACAAAAGTAAGGAAAAGGTAAGATAAAATTGATTTGTAAGCACCAAATATAAATGTGTGAGTGTTTGTTTATTTGTTTTGATGTCTTTGGCAAGCAAAATCTACAAAAAATAAGTTTAGTAGTTTGTTTTGATTATCTTTGGCAAGCAAAAAACTTGTAAAACCCAAAAAATGCAAACCCATAAATACATAGAGTGAAACCACTATTACATAGGGTGAAATTATTGATTCATAGGGTGAACTCACTGATGACTAGAAAATTGAAAAAATAGACTAATGTAATCCCATCAATACACAGGGAAATACCATCGATACACAAGACAATCTAGCTAATGACCAAAAAATAAAGCAAAATAGAATGTTTTTAATCTCACCAAACATATAATTGATCTTATCAATACACAAGGTGAACTTTTAAATACCTAGATTGAAACTACCAATGACCATAACATAAATAAAAATATATTTTTTACAATCTTGCCAAACACATTGGCAATCTCCTCAATACATAGGGTGAACCCATCAATACCCAGATCGAACCCACTAATGACTAATAAATAAATAAAAATGGACTATTTATGATCTTGTCAAACACAGAGGCTATCCCATTTATATGAACCTATCAATATCTAGGTTGAATCCACTAAAATATATAGATATATCTTAAAAGAGTCAGGGTGATCTTGCTAAAACATAAGGTTAACTTGCCGATGTAAGGGTGATCCTGTCAATCTATAGGGTGAACCCTCTAATGACTAGGAAAGTAGAAATAAACATCTAAAATCTCACCAATACATAGGGAGATATCTCTAATGACCAAAAAATATCCCTCTATGATCTCACTGATATGTAGGGTGATTTTGCTATTTTAGTGGGTGAACTCGTCAAACACCTAAAAATGGAATTTTTGATAAAATTTGATGAATTTTGACAATTTTAACTCAAATTGGCTCATATTTTTCTTAAATTAGGCATCTATTTGTAAGTAATTATAAGCACAATAAGAATCAAGGATTTTTAAAAAGTATTTGTGGGTTTGTGAGTCCTATCGAGTGTGCCAAATGTATATACACAAGAAATTAGTTAGCATAATGTAAGTGTTATAAAACCCAAACAAAAGCACAAATGAATGCTAAAAAAACTTGAAAATGAGTACCGTAGATTGAGATAAGAGGGATCTAGGGTAAAATTACCTTCACCTAATACAAAGACAAGACAACCCTCTTGACATAGGACTTACTCAAATGATGTGGAATGTAGTTTAATTTGTGGAGAACACATGGATATTTTAGAAACACTTCCCCTTATAAATTTGATGATTTGGCTTGATGGATGGATGAAATTGATGCTTGGATTGGCTCTTGTAGATGCAACACTTAATTAGGCTTGATATCTTATTGAGAATGGAGGGATGATGATTAGATTTATAGGATTTGTGGATGATTGTCAACCATTGAACTTATTCCAATATCAATGGTTGAGGATGAGTCCTCCATCTCATTGAATAAGGGAGGATGTACATTTAATGTTGGGAGTTGAGTGTGCAAGGGCATGTCATAGCTTTTCCATTGCATTGGATTTTGTGTGATTTCATGGGAATATTATCTTAGACTTTGTTCACACACTTTTCCTTTTTACATGGGATATTGTGAATATTGCCTTAGAAAAGGGACTTTGAATTGAGATTTGGTGCAATATTTTGGAATTTTAAATTGACACATTGATTTATGATGTCATAAATTTGAGATGATAAATTGATTTTTTATTTTTGATAAATATGAATTTTTTACATTCCATGGATTTTTTATTAGATTCAAATTAACGATTTTTTCATCATTTTGTTTATCTAATTAACTTTGATTTTGTGTTTGTATGACTTTACAAGGTTCAAAAGCAAATAAAATTATCTAATTAATTGATCAGAAGTGACATTCACAAAGTGATGAATTGATCTAAGGTGTGTTTAATGAAATTAGGATTGTGATACAATGCAATAATGCATTTTAGTGATTTAATGACCAATTTTGGGATGGAAACGACAATTAATTTGTTGATTTAGGATTATATAATAAATTAGGGTTTTAATGATGAAATGAACTTAAATTTAATGATTTGTGACACTAAAGTGGTAAAGATGAGGTGTTTACACTTATTTAACTTGCTAGTCAAAACCCTAGTTTCTCAATATCATTTTGTTTATAAGTAAATATGTGCTTGATGTCCATTTTATTATTCATTTACTTTACTTAGAAGTTTTATTTGATTATATTAAACTCCATTAATCATAAAATTAAATAAAACACAAATACATCTTATAAAATATAATGGTTTATGTTGGAATATACACTAACATCCCCCTTATGATTTTTTTTGTAAAAGGAGAGGACTAATGAAGCTAAAATATATTAAGTGTCTTAGAAAATATGTTTTACATAAAATTATATGGACATTAAAAACCTCTTAAGATTAACTTAGATAAAGTGACTAAGTGAGGCAAACCTCTTATAACTATTCCAACAACTAGGCAATGTTAGTTACCATGTACAATAAGTACAAAGAATGAAATGATCATGAGAATGACTAAACTAAAGATGATGTTAAATCATGTTTATATGTTGATGAAAACTAAATAGTGTTGAGGTCCTTGTGGATTCCATTCCATCCTTTCAAAATACATGGGTGTCAAGCCACTATAATTGCCAAGTTAAGAATAAAATGGTGTTAAATTCGAGGATCTCTCTAAAATTTTAGGATGTCAAACATATAAATATGAAACACCTAAGCATATCATAGTGTACCTTCTATTATCAATGCATGATTGAAATAAATATACTTCTCAAGATGCTAAGGAAACACTCCCCAATTTGTCTACAACTATCATCCCAAAGAAAACCATACTCAATATGAATCATGACAAACTGACATGCCAATGCATATCATATATATGTAGATATGGCAACCACTTATTATAAAATTTCTATAAAGAGAGAAGTGTGATTGTCTAATATGATCAAAAAACATTTACTATGAAAAAGATTCAATTTTATTTGAGGATGAATGGTTAAACCTATGTGAGCATAAACCATTTGCTCTGAAGAGGACACATTTTTTATGTGAGGATATTTTTTAAAAAGCGTGTGAGCAAGAACCATTTGATATGAAGAGGATTTGTTTTTTATGTGAGTATAAATGGTACAAAATGAGTGAGAAAATACTCTTTCCTCTCAAGATGACACAATTTTAATAATTAGGGTCAATGGTAAAACCTATCTAAAAGCTTATTAAGATCTAAGAATAAAAATCCCTTTCCCAAGATGCTAAGGAAGGGATTTCCAAATTTTCAAGAAGCTTCATACAAATAATAACAAACCTCAATATGTAGAGGTGTCAAATACTGATTGGAAAATGCCAACAAAGGCTAAAATAAAAGACAAGAGTGAAAAATTGTTGTATCTAACACAAAATCAAAATTTTAATGTACCATAATGTTCCTCTCAAAAAAATATGTAGCTTGAAAAAACACATGATGAAATTATTCCATATGAAAAATTTATTATGAATTGAAGATTGAACAGTCTAGGTGGCATCTAAAACACTATGAATAATAGAAAATAACAAACCAAACACACACACACATATATATCACTCTAAATCTCCCAAAAACATACACCCATTGAAAAAATATATCACTGAAAATAAAAAACATATGACCAAGATAATCCTGTCAAAGTCAAGGTGTGAGAAATAGGCAAAAAATTGAGGGTCATTTTTTTAAAATTCTCCAAATCTACAAAAAACTATCCAAACTTGAAAAAAATTGTCATGTAACTCCAAAACTAGAAAATTGGTTTTTCTATCTTTTTTTTCATAAAATGATGTGGGAAGGGGAACATGCCTTAAATAAATAGGAATAAGATTTTGGACACACAAGAGTGTGTGTAGAGGGATATTCATGCCTTAGCTAAATAGGAATAATATTTTGGACACACAAGAGTGTGTGTAGAGGGATATTTTTAACCAATAAACACACCTCTCAATGGTGAAGACTCCATGGAAACCCAAGCCTAATATAGTTAGCATTTTATGTAGAATAACAAGGAGGAAGACATGTTGACTTCCATTGAGAAAGAATCATAATATAAATATGAGTTCCTAAGGGAAAAAATGCATCTAGGACCATGAGGAGACATATTTTATGGATATTGGATGATCACAATGAATATCCCACTTCTTAGTTAACAATTACAATTATCAAGCAAGAGAAGCCATGGTAATATGGTGTGAGGCCAAAAGTATATATGTGTGATACTTGGTTGATGAATGAAGAATAGTTAAGGTTGGAACTAATATAAATGGATTTATACATTACACAAAATAATATATCAAGTAGTGTAGATGTTGAGTCCCATTGACACCAATTTGAGAAAAAAGAGCAGGAAGTAGAAATGGAGAAATGTAGAACTGCATTCCTCAAAACAAAGATTGTTCAATTTTATATTTTATTGGATATGGAGATACCTACATTAATGTATCATTTTATAAGTTACTATAGGAAAAGGTGTAAGTAACCATAGGTTCCACTGAGAATGAGGCCTTTAAAAAGTTTGTAGATGGGAAGGAAGTGTATGACAAGCGTGATGATGCTTTTTTCATCTTGATTAAAACTTTACAAGAAAAGGAAGAAAAAAAGTGAACTTAGCATTCAAAATGTTTGCTCATGATGAATAATTTATCAATGTAATGTTTCAAGAGTAGGATAACAAGCATAAAGAGCTCAAGGCTAAGATTTACATGGTTGGAGAAAATGTTGAGCTCCAAAATAACATAAATGAGGGTGAAGAATGTAAGGAGGGGATCAAAAATATGTGTAACATTTTTTATAATACTTTTTAGGATATTTAACTCAAGTTCATTGATAAGGAATATTTGATGTGAGAGGCATACAGAAGCCAATACCCAAGATTCCACGACATGCAATAAAAAAATAACATGAATGTTGATGACCTTGTTACTATTGAGGCCTTGATAGGTATTTTGTTGAATAGTATTTTTTAGGTTGAATCCATTATTAAATATTTAAATTATTTTGAAATTGATCTCGAACAACAAACCCCATAGGTATTTGTAGTGCAACATGGTGTCCCAAAAGAAAACAACATAATTGTGTGCTTTTCTAAAGGTAGACAAGCAAGTTGGGGGGGGGGGTGTTGACTCCAAGTTTTGGCTAAGTCTTGGAGTGAAAAATAGTAAGGATTAATGAAGGAGTTTGAGAAAGATTAAGGATCCATGTAAATTTGGTAGCATAAAAATAATTTCCCAATCATAAAATATGCACAAGAAGAAGTCAATTTTGATCTTATATGTCAACTATAAATCCAAGAATTACTATGAAGGATCGAATGATGATCAAGGCATGTTCATTAAAGCATAATTTTTTAGACACTTATAATGGTCATTAAACTACATCTATTTTTAGATAGGGTAAAGTATGCAAATATGGGGGACAAAAAATGACAAATCATATGGTAAAATTATGAAATCATGTAACATGTATGTGTTAGGCCTTAATGTGTATGTGTTATAATGTGTATGTGGTATAACACATACATGTTCCTAATTTTAATAACATGTACATGTTTTGCATTGTTAGGTAGTTTTTTATGTGCAAGTCTAAACAAAACATGTATTTTACATTACATTTAATATGTTACATTTTATTTCCTATCCTTTAAATTTACTTTGGAATTGGTCTTAGAGCTCTAGGAGTTACCATTTAGTAGATAGTTTTAAAAAATCTAATATAATCAGTATTTAGTCATTTTTAGGGTTTCAATATTGAATCTAAGGATTTTAGAGTATAATTTTACACCCGATGTCTCTTTTGGATGAACTAATGGTTATATTTTATGTTTTGGGGCCTTTTGGATTGATTTCAAACAATTGTGTTTAAATGGATGTTGTTATCCAAAAACTAACCAATCTTGTACTATCATGTATAAATTGAGATCAATTAAGGTCAATAAAAAGTGCAGTTAATCCTATATCTATCAATATTATACTAAAAATGGCTAATTGTGACTAATTACAATAAATTAGGGTCAATCAAAGGTGAAATTAGAGTCAATTAGGTTCTGTTAGTCTCAAATAAACCAAATTTTGGACTAAGAAGGGCTAATTTCAACCAACAATGACCAATCAACATTTATTAGGTGAAATTTTACCCAAATCATCTAACTTTTATTCTATCAAGGGCTTGTTCTAATAAATAAGGACACACAAAGGTCAATCAATAGTGTGATTACCCCCAAATCGATTGTGTTTTGTACTAAAAAGGCCTAATTATGATTAATAATGATCAATCATGTTTGAAATGGTCTAATTAGCCCAAAATCAACCAATATTTTCACCAATAAGGGATAAATATTAGTAATTAGAGTTAATTGGGAATAGGTGTCAGAGAAATGAAGGCTTATTAGGGATATGCACACATGCCAACCACTATTTGCCATTATTAGTGTTATTAGGTCATTAATTAACAAAATTTTACAAACCAAGGCCATTATTAGCAACAATCATAGTAGTAAAGGATAATTTGGGACTATTTTCACATAATTGACCCATCTTTTTGTCATTTTTCAATATTCATAGGTCATTATTATATTGAAAATAACAACCCAATGCCCCAATTAGGAGTGATAAATGAAATTATTTTAAATTTAGGACTACACACAAAAAATTTATGCCTAATTTTGAATTTTTAATGTTTGTAGTTCATTATTATAATATAAATGACAAACCAAGGGCTTAGCTGGGAGAGATCAAGGAAATAAAGGGTGATAATCGACTATGTGTACAAAATTTACATGTGTGTTTCAATGTTTTAAGGTCATTATTAGACTACTGTTGTCCCCAAAAAATGTCATTCATTTTTGGGACAACCTATGGACTATTTTGGCATTGCACAGACCAAAATTTCTCTCTTCCCTTCTCAAAATTTGTTCTGAGCTTTCAAATTCCTCATTTTTAAGCTTTTTTCATAAAGGGATTCATAGGTTCAACAGGTTAAAAAGCTTTTTTAGGTGAGTCTAGTCAAAAGAACAAGTTTCTAACACTTAGTCATTTCCAAGATTGGTTCGGCACCTCGGTTCAATCAAAAGAGTTCAATCGGCAAATGATAAAAAACAAAGGCTTGAACCATTGAACTTTGAACCACTTTGGTTCAAAGGTTCAATGGGTTTAATGACCAAGTTGGTTCAATGTGCTTGGTGCAAAAGATCAAAAAGACTTGGCCAAATAATGAAGAATGAGCTAATTGAACCATTGAACAGTTAAACCAAAGTTGGTTCAATCAGTTGATTTAATTGACAGGTTCAAGGGGCTACCCCAAAGTGAAAAAGGCAAGTGGCCTTGCAAAGGGAAGGAAACATTGGTTTGAAGGTCAAAGAAAAGATAGAATTCCTTCAAATTTGTTCAAAGGCCCAAAAGAAACAATTCTTTTGAACTTTTTGTCCGATGGAAATGATTAAGTGAAGAAGGCTAAAGGAATTCACTTGGGAAGAAAGCCCAAAGAAATTGAAAGGAACAAATGACTAAGGAAAAGAAGCTTTCTTTTAGACTTTTTGTTTGAAGGAATTCCTTCAGACTTTTTGTCTGAAGGAAAAGCCTGACAGAAAAAGCTCAAGAGCCAAAAGCCCATCGAAGAAGCAAGAACCCACCGGGAAAGTTGAAGCCTGAAGTCCACACAAAAAATCCCGAAGGGTAGATACCCTTGTGGGGGACACTTGACGTCATAGAAAGGACCATTTTAAAAGCCTAAAGGGACACCTTCCCTTTGGGACGTTCCAAAGGCTGAACAAAGATGCAGAAAGGAACTTTCACAGACTTAGACAAAAAGGGGCTTCAAAGGATGAACCAAATGAACCAAATGAACTGATTGAACCATTGAATCATTGAACCAAAAGGTTTAATGGGTTCAAGGTTCAAAGGTTCAACCAGAGCTTAGAAAGATAAAGGAAGCAGTGTTTGAGCGAGACACAAAATAAACCAGTGAACTGATTGAACTTTGAACTGAAAGAGTTCAAAGTTCAATGGTTCATAGGTTCAAAAGTTCAAAGGTGGCCTCAGTCAAGGAAAAAGTAGCAAACAAGTGGTTCAACGGATGGTTAAACCAAGGAGTGAAGAAGTAATTAAACCAAGAAGTGATAGAATAAAAGAGACAAAATGAACCAATGAACTTTCATAGGTTCACTGGTTCCAAGTTCAACATGGTTCAAGCAGCTCGCAACCATTGACGGCCCCTCAGACGTCAAATTTAAAGTAAGGGAAAATCCATGGAAATTCAAATAGAGCATGGAACTTAAAGGAAGAACCAAGCGATTAAATGAAAAGAGAGCCCAAAGATTTAAATTGCTACAAAGAAGAGAAGATCAACGCAAAGGACCGGATAGTCCATACCAAAGAAGAGACATATTAGATGAAGGGACATGCCATAGTTATGACAACACATTGTTCTCAGCATGGTCTCTCCAGATAGAACTGAAGGTGCATTGAAGACGTTGACTGCAGCATGGGCCATCCCATGGGAAAAAGTGCCAATCCTTGCATAGTTGCTATAAGATTGTAATATCTCTCATTTGTAAAGGAGACTTTTCATTTTTTACAAGAGTGAAACTCTGCCCATTTTGAAAGAAGACTGAGACTTTGAGCTCATATTGTAATTTCATTTCATTTTTATTTTAATGAGAAAGTAGGTTGTTTACAGACCTTATGTTATTTTGGCTTGTATCATTTTAGGCGATCATTCTTACATCTGTCTTCTGAAGGTGTTCTTATTCATTTAATTTGGCAAGCAAAATTAGTGAAGGTAAAAAGGGAGGTGTCCTTAAAATGACTGTGAGAAGACTTTGTGCTTTCATAATTGTTTTCAGTCTATGTTTTTCCTTTCTTTCTATGTTGAGGATTTTGGGACGACTTTGTGCCCCCATTATCCTTTGTGTTATACTCTTTAGGTAGTTGAGGTGGAAACTTTGTGTTTTGTTTCATCTTGCTGGTTACTGCAGTCTTTATCACCAGTTACTTTTACTACCTGAAAGAAACTCTTGATGTTTCTTGCAAGAACACTTCTGAAAGAAGAGAAGTGCCTTCAATGTTTCCACCAAAATTTTCTCCTTTATCTGTGAGCATCATCTCTGAAAGAAGAGAGATGGATGGTTTATTCTGCCCCCATGTGTTATTTTTTGCTTATTTATATTATATATATCTCCTACATATCTATAGGGAACCTCCCCTTGATGAGAGGAGAGATTTGTCTCCAGTTGATGTAGTAAAGCTACACACTTGGCCGACCAATCTTCCTACTGTGGTTGATCAGACCTATTTTGTTGATCAGTACCTTGATTGACAAAATATTCACCCAACACGAACTAATACTCCAACTTGGTGTGATAAAAACAATGAAGGTTTATTTAGTGCTACACACTTAATCAATCACATTCTATCATATTTCATGTTTGTAGATCATTATTAGAGTTAAATAAAAAAACCAAGGCCCTAATTAGGAGTGATGAAAGCAATAAAGGTTGATTTTGAACTATACACACACCATTGACCCAATTTATTCATTATTCAATGTTCTTAAGTCATTATTATATCAATTTTGAAAACCTAAGGCAATAATTATGAGATTAGAGTAGTGAAGGTTGATTTAGGGGTATGTGCACATATTGACCTTGTATATAATTAAATGTTACTAGGTATTTATTAGACTAAATTTGTCAAAAAAAACTAAAGTATGTGCAATCATAGTAATGAATGTTGGTTTAGGTCTATATACATATAATTGGTCCTTATTTATTTTTATTGGTGTTCTTAGGTCATTATTAGATGAAATTTGAAAAACTAAGACCTTAATTAGGATCAATAAGATAAATGAAGCATAATTTGGGACTATGTAATATAATTGACCCCTATTTTTCAAAATTTGGTGTTTGTAACTCATTATATGAACAAACTAGACCTAAAAAGGTAATAAAAACACACAAAAATAACACATTGTGGTCTAATGTGTGCTTATAGCCATACATAAACCTTGGTTTCCTCAATTGAATGTGATAAGGGTCATGTTTATTCAAATTCACTCTAAAAAAGAATCATGAACACACAAAAATGATGCATTGTGGTCTAATGAGTGCTTATAGCCCTAAATTGACCTATGTTGCCTCAATTACATGTGGTAGGGGACTCATTTAGTCGAATTCATTCTAAATATTATATAAGAACACCAAAAATGAATTATTATGGGTTAGTTTGTGGTTTTTTCCTAATTGACATCAATTTCCTATATTGCATGTCATATGGGCCTCATTTAGTAGACTTCATTCTAAAAAGGATTATGATCTCAAAAAATGATACATTATGGTCTAATGTGTGCTTGTTGCCCTAAATCGACCTTCATTTCCTTGATTGCATGTGATAGGGGCCAATTGAATTCACTCTAAAAATGAAACAAAAACACGCAAAATAAACATATTATGGTATAATGTGTGCCTATGACACTAAATTGACCTTTTTTATCGCAATTACAAGTGATAGGCGATCACTTAGTCAAATTCCCTCTATAAATGAAACACAAACACACACAAAATACCCATAGTGGCCTATTGTGTCCCCATAACCATAAATAACCCTTTATTACCTTTGTTTCTTGTGATAAGGGCCTTATTTAGTTGATTTTTTTGTACAAAGTAAATGGGAACACAAAAAAATGACACACAATGGTCTAATGTTTGTTTGTTACCTTAAATTAACCTCAGCTACCTTGATTGCATGTGATAGGGGATTTGTTTAGTCGAATTATGTCAATAAAGGAAAAGAGAACACATGTAATAACATATTATATCCTAATGTGTGCCCATAGCCCCAAACTAAGCTTGGTTACATCAATTGCATGTGATAGGGAACCTGTTTAATCAAATTCACTCTAAAAAGGAAAGCTGAACACAAAAATAACACATTATGGTTTAATGTGTCCTTGAAGTAATAAATCAACATTAATTTCCTCTATTTCATGTGATAGGGGGCCCATCTAGTCAATTTAATTTTAAAAAGGAAATAAGAACACATAAAAACAACATAATGTGGTCCAATGTATGCCTAGAGCCATAAATCAACCTCTAGTGCCTCTATTACAAGTAATATGGGGTCCATTAGTTAAACTCTCTATATAAAGGAGATATTAAAACAAAAATGACATATGGTGATCTAACATGTTCCCCTAGCTTTAAATTGACCTTAGTTGCCTTTATTACATTAGATAGGGTCCTCTTTAATTTGAATTTGCTCACAAAGGAGACATGAACACACAAAAGTGACACTATGGTCTAATATGTGATTGTATCCCTAAACCAACCTTTATTACCTTGATTACATGTCATCTACACCCCATCCAATTGAATTACCTCTACAAAGGAAATAATAACACAAAAAATGACAACTATTATGGTTTGATATGCATTGTTTCCCTAAATAAAATTTAAGTGCCTATATGTGAGAGGGGCCTCAATTAGTCAAATACACTCTAAATAAGAAATAAGAACACAAAAAATGACACGTTATGGCCTAATGTGTGCATATAGCCATAAATCAACCTTTTTTTCCTCAACGCATGTGATAGGGCTAATGTTTAGTTGAATTCACTCTAAAAATAAAAATGAATGCACGTAAACAATGCATATTGGTATAATGTATTCCTCTAGCCCTAAATTGATCTTTGTTTCCTCGATTACAAGTGATATGGGACAAATTTATTCAAATTTGATCTACAAAGGCAATGTAAAAACATCATGGTAGTCTAATGTGTGACCTTATTAATAAATCAATCTCAATTTCCTCAATTGTAAGATATATGGACCTTGTGTAGTTTAATTTACTCTACAAAGGAAACATTAAAACAAAAAAATGACACATAGTGGTCTAATGTGTGCCTATATCCCTAAATCACCCGATGTTGCCTTGATTGCACATGATAGTAGAATTGTTTAGTCAATTAAGTCTACAAATCAAACAAATACATAAAAATGACATACATTATGCTCTAATGTGTGCCTTTATCCATTAATTTACCTTGGTTACATCGATTGCATGTGATAAGGACCTTGTTCAAATCAATTAATTCTAAAAATGAAACATAAACACACAAAAAGACACGTTGCGGTCTAATGTGTGCTTTCACCCTGAAATCAACCTTTTTTGTATTAATTATATGTGATAGAGGTCCCATTTAGTCAAATTCTCTCTTCAAAGGAAATAAGAACACACTAAAACAACACATAATGGTCTAATGTGTGCTCATAACCAAAAATTGACCTCAGTTATCTCAATTGCATGTGATACAAGAATTGTTTAAATGAATTCACTCTAAAAAAGAAATAAGAAAATATAAAAAATGACACATTATGGTCTAATGTGTGCTTGTAGCCCTAAACTAACCTTTATTTCTTCAGCTTCATGTGATGGGGGCCCTGTTTATTCATTCAATTTAAAAAGAAAATGTGGACACCAAAAATGACACATTATGGTATAATGTGTACTTTTATCCCTAAATCAACCTTTATTTCCTCAATAGCAAGTGATAGGGACTATGTTTAATCAAATTCACTCTACAAAGGAAACACAGACACACAAAAATCACCCATCATGGTTTAATATGTCCCTATAACTATAAATAAACTTTTGTTACCTCAATTACACGTGATAAGCAGTGAATTTAGTTTAATTCACTCTATAAAAGGAAACACAAACACAAAAATGACACATGATGGTCTAATGTTTGATAGTAGCCATAATTTAACCTATGTAAACTTGATTACATGTGATATGGGCCATGTCTAGTCAAATTCTCTCTATAAAGGAAATATGAACACATAAAAACAAGATATTATGGTCTAATGTGTGTTGAAATCCCTAAATCAGCCTTAGTTTCCTCGATTGCAAGATAAGGACCCATGTTAGTCAAATTCACTCTAAAATAGAAACACAAACACACAAAAATAGCACAATGTGTCTAATGTGTGCTCAAATCCATAAATTGACCTTTATTTCCTTGACTACTTGTGATATAAGCCCAATTTAGTGGAATTCACTCTAAAAAGGAATATGAACATACAAAAGTAACACATTGTTATATAATGTGTTCCCTGGCCTTAAATAAACTCCCATTGCCTCGATTTCAAGTGATATGGGGCTCATTTAGTCAAATTTACTCTATAAAAGAAACACAAATACACAAAATATGCCACATTGTGGTCTAATGTGTGATTTTAGCCTTGAATTGACCCCTATTTCCTTGATTTCACATGTAGGGGAACTATTTTAGTTGTATTTTCTCTATAAATGAAACAAAAACAAAGAAAAATAATGCATGGTGGCCTAATGTGTGTCCTTCACCCTAAATCAACCTTTGATACCTTGATTACATGTGATAGGGGCCCATTTAGTCAAATTCACTCTAACAGGGAAAAAATAACACATAAAAGTGACACATTATGGTCTAATATGTGCCTATAGACATAAATCAACCTTTGTAGCCTTGATTGCATATGACATGGGTCCCATTTAATTGAATTAACTCTAAATATTAAACATGAATACACAAAAATGACATATTATGGTCTAATGTATGCCCCTAGCCCTAAATCAACCTTTATTTCCTTGATTAACCCAAATTGGTCATTATTGGTTGCAATCAACCCTTATTAGTGTAAACATTGGTCAATTTATTTTTGATCACACCCTTCACTAACCTTGATTGGTCGTTATTGGTTGTAAATAGGCCTTGTTAGTGAAAGAGTTGGTGGAGTTGGATATAATTACACCCAATTGACCATTATTTATTAAGGTTATCCCTTTTTAATTTAAACTTTAGTTGATTTAAATATAGTTGCATCTTTGATTGATCTTAATTGGTTGTAATTTGTCACAATTAACCCATGTTAGTATTATTTTTGTTGATTTATAGATAAAAGCATCTCATTGACCATAATTGGTCATTATTGGTTACAATTATAAGGCCTTAAAACCTACAAATCAACCATTGGTTTTCCTAAAATAAACAATGAGTGCAAAATTTATACCTTAAAAACCTTAGTTTAAATCATGAAAATGATTAAGTACTGACCATATTAGATTTTGAAAAACTATCTCCTATACAATAAGTCTTAAAAATTTGAGACCAATTCCAAAAAATTCAGAGTGGCCATAATTTCTTATATTTATTAAAAAATTAAAATTTCCCTAATTAATTATTGTGTGAGGAGAAGACCCATCACATCAAGGTATTGAGATCATGCTTGATATTTTTGGTGATTATTTAGGAATTCTCAATGTTTGTGTACCTAATAATGGCCTTGACATAATGATGATTTGTAGATGACTTACCAATAATTTGTCATTGTCCACCTGGTTAATATATTAAAAATTTAACACAATTGAGAGTCTCAAAGATAAAACCGGCACTCTTCCTATGCATTGGTGCACGAGGGAATGTAAATACTGGCATTATTTTAAAAACTATTGAGGTTTGGTGTACTCTCTTTTTCAACAATGTTAATTAATTAACAAACCTTGGTTCACTTGGTTGAAATTTTATGATGACATTGATTGGGTTCTCAAATGGTTGGACTGTGTTATGATTTCTAAGAAACACATGTTCTCTTTTTCCATTTCTAATGGGTAAGTTATCACATGTTCTCTTTTTCTTAGGATATGTCTTTTTTGATCATATGCCATCATTTTTAGATTGGAATGGAGAGGTGGCCTTCATACAATCTCTCACAGTCAAATTTTCTAAATACTCAGCCATGAGGGCACATTTGCCTCATTACTAGAGTGTGGATTTTGGAACCATGTCTGCCATAAACTGCCAGCTAGGTTGAGTGGTGGAATGATGCAATCATTGCACCACCACTTTTCTCTACCATTATGATAAATAATTGCATGAGTTTGAAATCAAACCAATAATGTTGTTTCTAAGAAATAAAAAAGGGTCTCTTATTTATTGAGCAAATCCCCTTTTATTAATAATTACACATTATGGATTCCTCTCTCAAACACAATATTAAAGTGGCCAAAATCTATGTTGGGAGAGGGGCTAAAATTTGGGCCCATTTGCATTGGTTTTAGATTGGTGACTATACCTCTAAATACTTTTATAAATACCTTGAGGCCAAATAAACCAAAGAGAAAATTAAAACCAACAAAGCAGTTCATAGTCAGCTCAAAAATATTCTAAAGATCTCCTCGGCCTTCTTGGATCATTCCAAGCTTGTTTTTCAAGCCAATGATTTTACGATAGAGAGAACATAGGAATTACATGAGTGTTTAAATGTGTTGCCTCACAATTTTATCCCTTCAACTAAAAAACTCTATGACTCTTCTCTTTTTCTTGATGAACCTATTAATTTTGTGTAATGCATGGCCAATGATAAAATGTCATGGGTGGATGGCTTTACTTGTAAATTTTACAAAGCCATTCCAATAAATGGGTCCAGATTTGCTTCAGGTTCATAGAGAAGTTATATGCACCAAATATTTAGGGGCCATCATCAATAAAGGTAATATAAAATTTATTTCTAAGTCTTGGGACCCTAAGATTATTACTAATTGGTGCTTGATCACTTTACTAAATGTTTAATACAAGATCATTGCCAAAGCCTTAGCACCCTGCCTTCACCACACTCTCCTTGGGATCATCATACTAAAGAAAATAAAATTTATTAAAATTAGATACATCCTAAAAAATATCATATCAATTTAGGAAGTAATGGATTGGTCTTGTGTCTCTCAATAGAGGATTATATTTCTTAAGCTCGATTTTGAAAAGATGTATGATTGAAGAAAATGAAATTTTATGCTAGTGATGCTTAAAGCTTTGGGTTTTGATAATTTCTTAATTTTCATGGTTGGACTCTATTTTATGAAGCTTTGACTTGTCTCACCATCATTGGCCACAATTCAGATAGTTCTTGGTTTTTTAATCCATTAGACAAGGCTACCGCTTTGCCCCAACTCTGTATGTTTGAGTTGCCTATGTAGAGAGTATTACATAAAATGATTAGTCAAACATTAGTACAATAAATCAAAGGAAAAATTCATAAGAGTAAATAAAATTAAGCCTATCTATTTATGTAAAAATTGCAAGTAATAATAAGAAACACTTGAAAGAAAACAATGTCATATTACCTTCCCAAGTGGATTCATCATACAAATACGGCTCAAAAGTACGTTCTCCCTTGATCAAGATCTCTTATCTTCAACAACAATGGTGGCTAACTCCTCCAATGTCTCAAGAACTCCTTGTAAAACCTAGGCTCATGATTTGGAATCACTAAACTAGCCTACCAATAAAGCTTGCAAATAAAATCAATGGTCAAATACAAAGGATTGTGGAGACAATTTAACATTATAACTTTGCACAAATCAAGCCTAAAAATGATGTTCTTGGCCTCTCTATTTATATATTTTTGAGATTGATTAGGATCAACCATGACCATCCATCTCAAGATTGAGATGTGTGGCCATTAATTAATCCAATTATATAATTAAATCCATAAATATCCCTCATAAATCATTGGGATAGAGGGGCATTTAAGAGGCATGTAGGGTCTTAATGAGGCATGGAAGATCCATAATCTTGATATCTTATGTATTTATGGCTTATGGATGCCACCCCATATGATGATGTCATTAGGTGATGTAGTTAATAGAAATCAATTTCCAAAAATAAATATTTAACACTCTCATGGAAAATTAACTTAAGGCCCTAATTTAGCTTTAAGCATGATTAGTCATTTTGGTGTAAACCTTGGCTCTTTGGTGCAAAAATTAATCAAATTAGTTAGAATGTCCTGATATTGGCTCCAAATTTGACTAGATTGGAATTGGAAGTCAATGTTAGATGCATTGGATCCGTAATCCCATTTAGGATGTTGTTAACACCAAATAACAAGGGCACATGTTTCTTGCAAGAGATTTGATAGAGAAGAGCAATCCAAAGCACCTAAGTGTAAAATTAGTATTTTGACTCAAAATGACCTGATCAAAGTTAGTTGGCCCATAAAATGCATTGCCCCATTTAAGGATACTTTGACCTAAATCGGTACTTGTAAATGACAAGTTTGAACCATTTAGGGTGTTTTATGGATTTTGACCTAAAATGTGCATTTGAGTGTAATTCAAGTAAGATTGACAATTTCAACACAAATTATTTTAAGAATTAGATGTCTACATTTTACCCCTTTTTAAGAAGGCATAGCGAGATATTCAGATGAAGTAATGTCTTTTCAAAGAAAAAAACTATCAAGAAAAAATTAGAATAGACCCATGATGCCCCCTCGAGAGGACATACTAGGATGGAAGAGAAGGATGAACTCTTGAAAAGAGAGAGAAAGTGAGAAATTAACCATATAATATATCACATCCAAATGAGGTAATGCTTACATGTGTGATTACCATCAATGATCAAAATATAATTAGAGGTATAATAGGCCCCAAAGATGGGTGGAATGGGAAAGATGCAATCCATAAATGTAAGGGACACACTTTAAATGTACCCAATTTGAGAGTACAAGCTACACACTTATGACATTGATCAATCCTGAAATAAATTGAACACTAAATATTACCATTGTGGGCAGTAGTATGGAGAGCTTGGAATTAGAGGAAAAGAGAGAATGTTCTCCTTTAGGAAGGGAATCACCACTAGAATGGGGTATCTAAATAAAATATAATAAGAGGTGCCCTAGTAGAGTAGATTTGATCGTGATAAGATAGTTGTGCCTCAGTAGGGCAAATTTTGATCATTGATAAATAATAAATAATGGTTTGCCCCTATAGGGCTGATTTGATTATGACTTTCATGTGAAGGTGTAATTGCTTAGAAAGCTACATAAAACCAAGCATATGAGAATTTACAAAGTGGTGAAAGAGATGAAAAGAATAATTAAAGATAGCCAAGTTGACTCCCAATGTGCTAGTTAAGTGGATGATGCCTACATAGTTACATGGACTCATGTTCCAACCTGAACTTCAGGCCAATGTAGTTCACCCAAGTTTGGGAAAGAATGGAATGAGGAATGATGAAAACTGACCAAGAATTTATTAGACTCATAATGTATGCAAAGAGATGCATGTCTAAGCATAGAGTCGAAGTGATAAAATGCATGATACCTAGATGCCTAATTTCATATCATGAGCCTAGATTATGCAAAGTGTTCTTGAGAAATGTTCATCAAAGCGATGTTGATGTTAAGACTTTGAAACCTGAGCACAAAGTACTTACTATAGAAAAATAAATTAGGCATCATAAGTATGAATAACTTAGAATGACATAATATTCCAATTGTGTTGAGATGGTTCAAATGTGAATACCTATAACTAAGGAAATGGTAAAATAATAACCAAAACTAGAGTTACAGCTATTTACATTTTAAAAAAAAATCAAAGACAAAGAGAAAGATAAACATAAATGAACCTAACTTGAAATTAAGATATGATCAATCAAAACTTAAGTAGGAATAAAAATGTTTAAAAATAAAAATCAAGAACATCTTAACGACATGAGACTAAGATATAAATAATCGAGATCCATGTGGACCATCAAGACATTCTTGAAGAGAAAAGAGAAAAGCAAAATCAAATAGAAAAAAAATACACCAACAACAATGAAATAAACAAAATGGTCCAAGAACAACTTAATACCATAGGATCAAGGTATAAATAATCAAGATCCATGCAAATCATCAAGATGTTCTGAAACACAAAAGAGATAAGAAAAAACATACAGGGAAACACAAGACCAAGATGAGACAAGAAGTAATAAAAAGAGAAAAGGAGAAGAAATAAAAGGACAGGTGAGAAATCACAACAAAACACTAAGAAAACACAAATAAACACACAAACAAAAAAACAAGTTAGTGTGTTTTAAAGACAAATGTTCATGTACGTGTGGTAGAGGCATTACTTTCCATCACAACATAACAAAAAACAATGAAACAATAATTGTTCCCTAATTAAAGAGGAACAATGACAAAAGAAATGAGGGAAGGGAAAAAAAGGAAGGGGTTGGCCGAGCTAACTCCAGATATACAAGAAAAATAGATGTTACCTACATAGTTCCATGGATGCATGTTCCAACATGAACTTCAAGCCAAATGCAGTTCTCCCAGGAAATGGGACAGAAGAAAAATGATGATCAGACTAGCATGATTAATGTTATAGAAGAAATGGAAGATATGACAAACAAATGAGAATGGTCTTGCAAACAATACACTGATGGGATGAGAAAGAATGATCTTGAAAAATGGCAAGTGCATGGGATAAAATGAATTGGTGTCTCTTTGCTTGTAAAACAACAAGAGTGTAACATGGTGGACAGGAATGTACAAATCTACAGAAGTATGAGACAATATTTTTTTATTCTTTTGTGGATCATGTTCTAATGTTTCCTATATTTCTAAAGTATTTCCAATGTTTTTGGTGTTTTTGGGATAAAATATGCACAAGGTGGGACCATCTAGTCAAGGAGATACACGTCCAAGAGTAGAGATTCTAATAAAATAGCTAAGCCAGCTACAATGGCCCATGCTCACAAATTAGTGAGAGTAAGGATCCTGATAAGATAAAAAATGCCTACAAAGAGCAGCAAATGTAATATAGAATAGTGTGCAACATGAAATAACTTTAAAGAATTATCTATGTTCACTCATCTATAATAGTGTGACAAAGGTCCTAAACTGAGAAGACGTTCTTATTCACTTGTCTAAAGCTGTAAAATAATATCCTAGCTAAACTACTTTGTAGAAATGACATTGAGGATGTTCATAATGTTCATGAGACATAATCAAGATCATAATTGATAGAGGGATAAAAAGTGTTCAATATTAAAACATGCCCAAGACATAACAAAGAATATGGTTCTCAAGGAGAATGGTAAGTTGCCCCCAAGTCAGGGGTCTTGTATAAAATGGTTCAAAGTTGTTCATACGTAGAACCTCTTAAGGTGTATGATGTTCATGGGATTTGAAAGTTCTTCACTGTTAGGTTTAGCCAGTCGATGTTCCCCTGATCCATAATTTGTCATGATAATATATGGTCTCAACCAATTAGGCTAAAACTTACTTTTATTTTTGCATTTAGAATTCATGTTCTTTTGGTTCTCTTTCAAAATCAAGTCACCAATCTCAAACTCTCAAGTGAGAATACACTTGTTGTAACTTCTCTACAATTTGGTCTAATAGGCCTACAAGTTTTCTAGGGCAGCTAAATGCTTACCATCAAGAATTTCTAGTTCTTGCAATCATGAGGCTCTATAGTCTTCATCATCTTCAATGTGCTCTAGTGATATTTGTAATTATGGTATCTCAATCTTGATCAGGATAATAGCTTTAGTACCAAAAAAAAGGGAGTATCAAGTGGCTCTAGTTGGGGTTCGATGATTGGTTCTATCATCCCAAAGGGTAGGAAAGAGTTGCAAGTGCCAATTATGGCCAATGTCATTGAAATTCTTCTTTAAGATGGTTATAATGGTTTTGTTTGATGCCTCAACTTGTTCGTTACCTTGTGGGTTATATGGAGTTGGTTTCTTGTGCTTGATCTTGAATTTTGCATAAAGAGATTTCACATCTTGGTTCACAAAGGATCCACCATTATTAGATATAATATGGGATGGGATTCCATAACATTAGATGATATGGTAATGAATGAATTTGGCTATCTACTTCTCGATAACATAAGTGAGAGGAATGGCCTCAATCCACTTGGTAAAGTAATCGGTTGCAATCAAAATGTGCTTATGGCCATCTGAAGATGATGGGTTAATTTTCTTGATGAGATTGAGACCTCATGTTGAGAATGGCCATGGTGTTGTGATCAACTATAGTGGTAAATAAGGTGTGTGTATCAGGTTGCCATGCTGTTGACAAGAAACACACTTCTTCACATAGTTTCAAGCATCAATCTCCATTTTGGGCTAATAATAGCATGTTCTGAGGAGCTTCTTTGCTAGGACTATACCATTGGTGTGGGCTCCACACATTCCTTCATGAACCTCCTTTAGTGTCAACTTGGATTCTCCCAAAGATAAACAATGAAGAAGCATTCCATCATAGCCTTTATGATAAATCATGTTTCCAAGGAGAGTATAATGTGTCAAGCAATGAAGGAATAGTTTATGTTGGTTGTTGGAAAGGTTGGTGGGGAAGACATTACTATGGAAATATTTGTAAAAATATTGGTTCCATGGTAGCTCAAGTGGGGAATTAGGACCAGCAATGGCACATACCCTCTTTGAATCTCTTATAATATGCATAGGCTTAAGAATATTTTAAATTAGGAACTGATACTCTTTAGCACTACCATCCATTTGAATCATGGAACCAATTATTGCCATTATGTTGATGGATGTATTGTTTATTTTCAAACTTTGTTTAAATTATAGAGATTTAGAATGTGTTTTGAGGTTATTAACAATTTGCATGTAAGGAACAAGCTTGTCATCTCTTGTTTGATACTGGTCAATGGTCTAATTAATATTTAATTATGAATCTCCATAGACCTTTAAGCTTTGAATATCCCACTGTATAGCAAGGTGAAGCCCTAAAATCAATGCCTCATACTTAGCCATATTGTTTGTATAATGAAATTGTATATGGAATGTTTTGGGAATCAAATCCCCCTGTGGTGTGATCAACAATGTGTTGACTCTAGATCCATGGGATGTGAAGGATCCATCAAAATATGGCATCCACTATTTAGGTTCCTACGGTACTTGTTTAATTTTCATGATAGAATCATCTGAAAAGTCAAACTTGAGAGGTTGAGTATCTTTAATAGGAGCTTCTGCAAGTTGGTCATCAATTACTTGCCCTTTGATTGCCTTTTAATTTTGGTACTCAATATCAAACTCACTTAAGAGCATAACCCATTTATCCATTTGTTCTTGAAGGGCTTATTTAGACAAGAGGAACTTGAGAGGGTCCACCTTGGCGATGATAATAGTTTTGTTATTTAACATATAATGTCACAATTTCTGAGTGGCAAACACCATAACTAAACATGCCTTTTCAATAGGCGTATAGTTATGTTCATAAGCCACCAAAGTGCGGCTTAAATAATAAACAACATGTTCCTTACCATGATCATCATGTTGGGCCAAAAGTGCCCCCAGTGCATGTGTTATGGCTGATATATAAAGAAGCAATGGCTTTCCCTATGTTTGCGGTCTTAAGACTAGTGGATTGGCAAAGTATGTCTTAAGATTTGCAAATGCTATTTGATAATCTTTATCCCATTGAAATGTTACCCCTTTATTCAAAATATGAGTAAATGGGTGGCACTTATCTACCAATTGAGCAATGAACCTACGTATAGATTGGATATTTCCTTACAGGCTTTGCAGTTTAAGATTGTTTGGTGGAGGCATTTCCACAATAGTGTTAAATTTTTTAGAGTCAAATTTGATCCCTCAGTGTGATACAATGAACCCTAGAAATTTCCTTGATGTGACTCTAAAGACACATTTCTTAGGATTCAAGCAAACTTTATATTCACAAAGCCTCTCAAAGATTCTTCGTAGAACATCAGGATGTCTAGCTCTTGTTTGTGATTTTGGTAGTATATCATCAACATAGTCCTCTACAATGTCATGCATCATGTCATGGAAGATGACAATCATTGCATGTTGATATGTTTCTCCAACATTCTTCAAGCCAAAGGCATGACTTGGTAACAGAATATCCCCCATAGAGTGGTGAATGTAATCTTGTCCTAGTCTTCAAGATCTATCTTGATCTGATTATAACCAAAAAATCCATCTATTAAGGACAACATCTCATAACCAACAGTTGAGTCAATGATCATGTCAATGTTGGGTAGAGGAAAATCATCTTTGGGGCATGCTTTGTTGATATCTTAAAAATTAGTACAAAGACATATACTCGAGGCCTTTTCACTCACTAAGACTATGTTAGAAATTGATTCAGAGTAATCCAGTGGTCTAATAAAATTGGCTCCTAACAACATTTCTAGTTTGGCCTTAACCAATAGGGTGATGCATGGATGCATCTTTCTCATTTTTTTCTTAATTGGTTTGGCATCGAGATGGACAATAAGGCATTACACAACCAAATCAGAGTCCAAGCCTGGCATATCAGAGTATGCCCATGAAAATATGTCTATATAATCCTTAAGAATGGATATAATTTTTTCACATTTTACTTCAGTAAGGGAAACTCCAAGATAAATAATTTTGGGATCTTCATAGGTTCCCAATTTCACTTCTATCATGTTTTCCACAAGGAGTGTAGATCCATCCTCTAAGATTGTAGGTAATGTATGATCATGATTATCTTCTTCTACCACATCTTCTTGTTGTTCCTCCCAAAGATTTTGATAGTATGAAGAATCAGAATCTACCCTCTCAAGGAAAGGCCAAGTAGAAAAAACCTTGGGAAACTCAAGATGCTCAAATATTTGACATTGTTCTGAAGAGATGCTTGTACTAGCTATAGAACTTAGGCTAGATGGACCTTCTATTTCCTAAGGGGATGAGCAAACTTTCCCACCTAAGAGTGCCTATAATAGGTTTTCACTCAAAGGATTGTCTTTTTCTTTACTTTTTCCCTGATCAATGAGCACCTCAAAGAGGTTTTCACCCAAAGATCTTGATGTTTGTTCTTTATTATGACCAAGAAGGTTTGTCTACTCTCCAAATTAGGTAGAAGGATCCAATGAAAAATCAAAGCCCTATTTGTGATTGCTAATGGGCAATTCATCTCATAGGCCCATGTATTCTGCAATTGATTCTTCATTTGAAACTCATCGAGGCATATGACCAAATTTTTATGGTCTCAATCTATGAGTTCAGGATGTCAAAGGCATAGGAAACAATGAGGGTTTACTTCAGGATGGGAATATCCAATGGTAAATATAAAATGCCCTACTTTAGGAAGGGAATCACCACTAGGATGGGTTCTTGCTTCAAGATGGGAAGTTCTAATAGGTGTTATGGTTAATATGGCATTTGAATCAAATAAATCCAAGTCAACAAGCTTGTTAAAAAGGCTATAATGAGATGTTGTATCATTGCTAGGAGTCTCATCACTAGTCACTTTGAAATAGTCACTATCAAAATTCATGAGGTCACCCTCTCATGGTATAATTTTAAGATCATGGTTCTAATTGATAACTCTAGTTGATAAAGGCTCCAAGATTCCTTGCACTCATGGGCTAATGCCCTTCCCTATATAGTCAGGATGATCCATTAACTAGTTAGGGAGAGGATACTATGGACTAAACACAATCAGTAAGGCCTTCAAAATATAACCAATCTCCCTCAATAAAAGCCTCTCAATCTTTCTTTGGCATGATTGCAAGTATAAAAACCATAGGTGGTTTTGGTTATTTCTTCTTTGGCTGCCAAATTTGGTTGGGTCTATTAGGAGTCTGGGAAGGTTTAGGCTTACCAAATGATTTAAGGGATTTAGGAAACTTTGTAATATGGAGGGCATCCTTCAGATGGTACATGGAAATACCCACATCTTTAATAACAATTTGTTTTGCAAGAGCTATAGGAAATGGATCGACCGAAGTGGAAGCTAGATCACCAGGGTCAATATAATTAGATGGAGATGGATGGGAAATGATGGCTTTATTATTCTTCTCAATGAATTTAAAACTTGGGAAATATTTATAATTATGAAACTCAGCTTCAAGATGTTTGCAATATTGATATCGCTGTTGATCAGTAGGAATAGTAAACTTGATCCCATTGTGGGGAAACTAAAGGCATTGGTGAAGAGTGGATAGAACGACATGTACTTCATGGATCTAGGGATGACTAAGAAGTATGTTATAAGGAAGTTAAACATACATAATATGGAATAATGTGTGATGAGAAATAGACCCAACCATGACTAAAAACCAAATTGTACCTGAATACTCCCTCTTGGCATTATTGTAAGCCTTAATTATAATAGTTTATGGTTGAATGTCTTTATCCATGTAGCCCAATCATCGTACCAATTTGAGAGATATGATGTTCAACCCTGAACCATTGTCTATAAGAACCTACTTGATCTTATGATCTGCAATGATTATCTCAATGTATAGTGGGTTATTGTGGTTTGGGCCAAGAGTAGACATATCTTTTTGGTCAAATGTGACTTATTGAAATGAAGACAAATATCCAACTAGGTTCTGGAACTGATCAAGGTTAATATTATTATGCACAATAGATTATTTCAAAAGGTTATTCATAATAGTTATATGGACATTAGATGTCTGCAAGAGTTCTAATATGGAAATCTATGCAGGGGTTTTGTTCAATTGGTCTACTAAACTATAAGGCTTTTTTATTGTGGATTGAGCGATTTTATTCTTTGTTGGCACAGTATTCAGCTTTGAAACCATCAACACAATGTTTTCATTGGGTTTCATGGAAGAAATGGGTGAAGGGCCCTGGATGGTGACTCACGACACTCTAGTTGTGACTACACAACCTAGAGGTGGTAAGGATTCATTATAATTGGAAGAGGAAGGCAAAGGACCTTAGATGATAACTCACGAGCATCTAGTTGTATTGCTATAATTTTGAGTCAATGATGAGCCTTTATAATTAGAAGGGTGTTATTATTCAGAACTAGTAACCCATGTAAATGGGGTCACAACATGATTATGTGAAATTGACATGATATTACTAGGGGAGAGGGTGTTGACCCTATAATGATGGGTCATGTGATGCAAGGAACATGAGATTGTCCACATGGTTTCATAGTAACAGTGGAAATATGGTAGAATAAATATTCCCCACAGTATTTTTATAGTCATATGGCATGTTATTATAAGCCACATTTTTAGTATGGGCATTATGATCTTGATTATGCTTATTATGATTCTGACCCTAATATTGGTTTTGATTTTGCCTTTGTCCTTGATTCTGACCTTAGTTTTGATTATTTCTTGTTGGTGGTGGATTATGTTGAGGAAAGGGGTCTTTATAGATCCCCATATCCTAATTTTTGTCTTGATTAGGGGCCAACTTAATTTCTAGCTCACCACTTGCAATAAAGTCTTTAATAATGTGTCATAATTGGATGCAATGATATACATCATGAAAAACAACATGATGGAAGTTTCACCATTCATTTTATTTTTACCAATCAAGTTTTGTTTGATCTTGAGGAAATAGCCTTGGTACTGGCCATACAATCAAATTAGCAGTGATGATATTTTGTAACACTATTTCAATAGGTTCTCCTAACTTGTTAAAGACTCTAAAATTGTTATGAAATTTCCTTCATAGAGGTTGTCTTTCCAAAGTAGGTGGTGGATTTGAGGGAGTTAATTGTATATTTGGGGGAGGCGTAGCCTGCACCATTTGTACATGCCTTGTTTCAGTCACCCCATTTCCAACCATGTTCTTATTTTTAAATGCCTTTGGCTTATCCTGCACAATAATTTGAAGCGGTGATTGAGTCTAATTATATGTTTGACCCTATGTGAAAATATTGACAAGGCCTTTAGCAATAACATCCATTTCAATCTTGACTTATTTATCAATAATTTCTTTGAATGATTTAGCATAAGCTAATCATAAATTATGTGTGACTTCAAGATGCAAGTTTTGTGCAAATATATCAGTCAATTGTTTGTCTAGCAATTTATGTTGAAAGCGGCCTACCAATGCTTTCCACCTTTTCAAATATGTGGTGAAACTTTCACCATCATGTTGTTTGGATTTGCATAAGTCAACAACAGTTAATTCATGTTCTATGTTATATGAGAAATGGTTAACAAAATTTTCTGATAAGTCATTCCAATCTACAATCAATCCCTTGGGTAGTTTAAGTATCCAATCTAAAGCTTGTCCCACTAAAATTAATGGAAATAGTTGAAGTAAGTACTCACTACTATAAGCAACCTCTTAATATAAGACAAAGAATGCATGTATGTGATGATGTGGATCTCCTTTTTTTTTGTACTTGTCAAATTTGGGTGGGTCAAAATGAGGTGGAAAAGGGTTTTGGAGAATAGATAAATCAAATGGATATGTACATATCTCATTGAATTTGTACATTTTAACTCTAGTATTCATCTCCAATCTCTGAACAATTTCCTTCATAAAATTACACTCTTGCATGTTGGTGCATTTGTGGATTGGATAAGATGTTGTTGGGGTGGAATGTGCCCTTGATTTTGTTATTTTTCAGGTGGAATGTACCCCTACTTTTGATTTTGTTAGGGTGGAATGTGCCCCTAATTTTGTGTGGATCTATATGGAATGTATACCTTTCAATCTGTGCTTTGGTTCTGATTCATTCCTTGAGTTGAGAAAATAGGTAGTTGATTCGTAGATTGTAAAACATTCCCTAAGTTTGGTTGTTTAGTACTTTATTGATTTTGGAAAGTTTTGTGTTTGTTTACCAATTTTTGTGTTGTTTGGAATGAACTAACCAAATTATCTTGAGGGATTTCCTCAATTCGAATTGAATGTTTGGGTCTTTGATTTTGTAAAGTAACAAAAGGTGCTTGATGATTGAAGAGCATATACTCCATGTCAAATGGAACATTTTGTAAGATCTCTTGTGACTTTGATTGTTCATTTAGGTTACCTTGATCCACTATGGTTATGTTCTCATCAAATGTTTATTGTGTACTTTTGACCACTTTTCCTTGTTCTTTTGAAGCATCATTGTGAATTGAAGTGGTAAATAATGAGTCAGTTAAGTCTATGATGAGTTAATTTGCATATCATTGACTTATTATCTTGATCTTAGCTAGAAGATTTAGGTTTTTAGGTTTTGACTCTATTTGTATTTCATTTCCTTTGTTAGAAGAAGAAGGTATGCCTATTTTTGCAAAAGATTGATCTTGTCATCATTATTCTTCTTCTCTAAATAAGGTATGCAATTATTCTATAAGAAAGTCTGAAGCTAGTCTAGCACCTAATTCTATCAACCTAAGAAGTGCTTCATCTTGATCTTCTTGGGGTTGATATTCATTGTAATCATCTTCAGATTCTACTGTTGTGGGGATGTCATCAAAGACAATGGGGTTATCTTGACCATCATAAAATTGCTCATCCTCATAGCTAAGGCCATAAGAGGCCCCACTACAAGTGAACCTTTGAGTCATGTCTAAAAATAGTTCTCTGCATTTGACTAGATTTGGATCAATGTTTTATAAATGTTCAAACAAGGTATGCTTGGTTCTCTTTAAAAAAATGACTAAGACACAAAAGAGACTATAAACAGAGGGTAGTTTGGAACCACACACAATTAGAAGATTTGGTTCATGAATTTACTCAACTTTTGGTAAATTTGAAATCATATATATTGGAAGAGGGTAAGGTATCTCAAAGATCCAAGGTGAAAACTAGTACACCAAAGCCTAGATCTTTGTGATACGCCTATACCGTAAAATCTAGTTTCAAATTTGATGAGTTGATCCTATAAATTTAGAGTAAATCTCTCCATATTATGAAGAAGACAATATGAACTAAGAAACTCAAGATGCAAAAATATACATGAATTATTAAGTACAAAATTAGGACCAAATGGGCAGCACAATGTCACCACATGGTTCTAGTAGGATAAAATATGTTCTAAGACTCAAAGCATAAGCAATACACAAGATGACTTGAGTCCACCAAGATGATAATGTAATTTTGAGTCTAATAAATGGTCCTTAATCCAAATGGAAAATTAAACCCAATCTAGAACAAGTTTAGTGTGAAAATGGCGATCCCAATTTGACATATCAACCCTTAAAACTTAGAAAGGTTCAATTTAGAATGTGAATTATAAATGAGGGAATTAAACAAATTGGGTAAATGATTTACACTCAATTGGGTAGCCTGACTGCACCAAAGTGGGTGATATGACACAAAGTTTTGATAATAATTTGAATAAGAAAAAGATAATTTTTCCAATTGGACAGCATAACGCCTCCTTTGCTTAATAATTTTGAGGATAATCTATTTTGGTTAAGCTCATTAAGTTAACAAGTATTTTTAGATATAAATCAAGACCAAGTAAGCTAATGACAAAAAACAATCATTTTCAGTCTAAACTGACAAGGTATGGCAAAGTGGGGTTAACTAAACTAGCAAGTTTTTAAACGTTTATAGGGGGATCAATTGCATAATGAATTTCATGTCACGATGCAAAATAAAAGCATGTAATTGGGTGTCCATGACACTTGGCTTGTTGGAAGAATGTCTTGCCCTTTTTGTAACCATCACATCTGTCTCTTTCTCAGTGTAGTGTGATGTCCAAATTATAGATATGTCATGTGTACAACTCCAACACTAGAAGGTGGTTTAATCACTCAAACCTCTAATCCTAGTGGGAGTGGTTGAACTCAGTGTCGGGAGATAAAACCCTGGGTCAAAACTTCCCTATATAACTTGTGGGAGGTAATGAAATCCCCCTCATAAGCCAAGATGCAATGAAATAAAAGACATAAGAGAAAGACTTTAAGGTCAATTCAAGATCACCCAAACTATTGTGAGTTTTTGGGGAGTGTTTCAGACAACATTCTTTCTATGCCTTGAACTAGGCATGTTTGCAATAAAGATGATGCTTTTGATTCCAAAAGTTCCCTAAAGGGGATGGATGGAAGAGCATACATGCAATATCCTTATTTTTTCCAATCAAGCTCTAATTAACAACTATTGAAGACAAAATTTGACAAGTGAATTCAATTTTAAGTGCCAAATGAAAGATGAGGTGGTGTTATTTTTACCCCTTGGTCTTAAGTTGTAACTATGAAAGCATAATTTGTCAAAACATTCACCTAAACATCTAAATTTTTCATTAAGCACAAAAACAGGGTTCCTAATCCATTTTAAACTTTCAAAAAAGGTATTAAAATTATGTTTTAACAAATCCCAAGCTTAATCCTGTAATGAAAAAGTTAGTATATCTTTAGCTTTGAAGCTAATTTGCAAATGAGTGCAGCAACTTCTCAAAATAATCTCTTTATTTGGAAATCGCTATTACATAGTCAATATCATTGTTTCCTTGTAAAATCACAATTTTAGATAATAATATCATTATTTCAAGTTAGTTTATTAGAAAAACACAATATCAGTTTTTACCTATGAAATCATTACCCAGATTAACAAAATCACTATACATAATGATGATATCATTAATTTGTGATAAAATCAATGTTTTAAATGAAATCACCAACCAAAATGATGATATCACTGGCCAAGATGATGATATTGCTACTTAGGATAATGATATCACTACTCAAGATGATAATATCATTGTTTGGGTCTATAATATCATTGTTTAGCAAACAATGATATTGTTACACAAAATCACTATAGTGTGAATAATGATATCATAACAAAGAGCAAAATCAAGGTTTCCAGGAAAAAAAACATTGTTAGAAAAATGGAAAATTAACTTAAAATTTCACTCTTTTGGTCCTCTCACTCCAAGATCCTGCATGGAAAAGATTAGTGAGTTACTTGAAAGAGATTTGTGACCAAATTTATGGGTTACGGTCCCATAGGGCATGTAAAAATGTAGAGAGGATTACATAAAATGATTAGTCCAAGAAATCAAAGAAAAAATGCATAAGAGTAAATTGAATTAAGCCTATCTATTCATGCGATAATTTCAAGTAATAATAAGAAACATTTGAAAGTAAACAATGTCATATTACCTTTCCAAGTGGATTCATCATACAAATTCAGCTCAAAATCATGTTCTCCCTTGATCAAGAGCTCTTGTCTTTAACAACAATGGTGGCCAACTCCTCCAATGTCTCAAGAACTCCTTGTAAAACCTAGGCTCATGATTTGGAATCACTAAACTAGCCTATCAATGAAGCTTGCAAATAAAATCAATGGTCAAATTTAAAGGATTATGGAGATAATTTAGCATTATAGCTTTGCACAAATCAAGCTTTAAAATGATGTTCATGGTCTCTCTATTTATAATTTTTTGAGATTGATCAGGATCAACCATGACCGTCCATCTCAAGATTGAGATGTGTGGCCACAAATTAATCTAATTATATAATTAAATCCATAAATATCCCACATAAATATTTGGGATAGAGGGGAATTTAAGAGGCATGGAGGGCCTTAATGAGGCATGGAAGACCCATAATCCTGATATTTTATACATTTATGGCTTATGGATGACACCCTATATGATGATGTCATTAGGTGATGTAGTTAATAAAAATCAATTTCCAAAAAGAAATATTCAACAACTCTCATGTAAAATTAAATTAAGGCCCTAATTTAGCTTTAAACATGATTAGTCATTTTGGTGCAAACCTTGGCTCTTTGGTGCACAAATTAATCAAATTGGTCAAAATGTCATGTTATTGGCTCCAAATCTGACTGGATTGGAATTGGAAGTTGATGTTAGATGCATTGGATCCATCATCCCATTTAGGATGTTATCAACACCAAATAACAAGGGCACATGTCTCGTGCAATAGATTTGATAGAGGAGCAATCCAGAGCACCTAGGTGCAAAATTGGCATTTTAACTCAAAATGATCTGATCAAAGTTAGCTAGCCCATAAAATGCATTGCCCCATTCAGGGATTCTTTGACCTACATTGGTACTTTTAAATGACAAGTTTGAACTATTTAGGGTGTTTTATGGATTTTGACCTAAAATGTGCATTTGAGTGCAATTCGAGTAAGATTGATAATTTCAACACAAATGTTGCTAGGAATTGGATGCCTATAGCTAAAGCATTTGGTTTTTTGCTTACTCACATAGTGGATGAAGGGATTATAATATGAATTACTCTTCTTGATTTCACCTCTCACCTCATTAATGGACACTTTATATATGGATCTTTACTCACACTTGATAATCAATAATTCTCTTTAAATGAGGCACTTCAGTTCCTTGACATTTTCTACAAATCTTTTGGGTCAAGCTTGAAATGGACAAAAACTCAATGTTACAGATAGAGCATGATGCCCTTGCCTAAGTGGATTTGTCATTATCAATGTAAATGGATCTATAAATGGGAATTATTTTAAATTATTGGTATCCCATTTGCTTTTGATAGCTAGACCTATGTGTTTTAATAATATTAATTGATAGAATGGAAAAAAAATCACTTACTGGATTTATAAGCCTCTTTCTCTTAGGGATAAGTTTAAAGTTTACACCAAAATTCTTGCATGTGCTCATGTCTACCATTCCTCTTTCTAGGATCCTTCAAAATCCTTGTATGAAAAATAATAAAAGGTGATTAGATATTTTATTTGGGCCAATTTTAAGTGAATTTGAAGTTTAAAATGAGTTTCTTGGGACATTTGTTGCCTTCCTCATGACAAAGGAGGAATGGGAATTATTGACATCCAAATAAAAATCATTGCTATTTATACCAAGTGGATGTTAAGATAAATTGATGGAAATAAAGCTAAGAAAATTCTACTAAGACATTGCATCATTATAAGTGTTCCTTATGGTAAGATTTTTTGGAAAAAATATTGGCTTGCACACTCTCTAAATTACCTATGTTCTTATCAAGATAGAAGGATCCTCTATGGATAAAAGAATCTAGAAATACTTTGAAATAGTGAAACCCTTTATAAAATGGGTTAGAGATGAATTTAACACAGGTATCTCTTTCAATGACCACAATGTCTAGTGGTTCACTCTCATGATCAATTCTAACCTCCCTCTGGTAGATATGCCAAGCATAAAAAAAAATTAACTTTTTAAAAAAGGAATATGCACTGTTAAATATTTAGTTTCATATCATTATTGGATATTGTAGCACTCACTAAAATATAAATATAAGCTTATTCCCTCAAACTTGCCTTTCATTTTGGGTATTCATGATTTGATGCCCAATGTCTCAATTCATAATATGGGTCTACAACCCTCAACTACATGGTGGAAGGATTGGAAGTTGAATTACAATACCATCTTTATAAATAATATCCTAGTATCCTCTACCATATCATATATATTTTATCTTTAGCTTTGGGTAAGCTCAATAGAGATGGAATCTAAATTCCTCCCCCAAACTGTGGCTTGACAAACTCAATAAGATATGGAATGTTAAACATGATCCCAAAGCTACTTATTTTCTTTGGTGTCTAGTTTATCAAGGTCTTCCTCTAGGGTAGTGTCTCAAGCACATTAGGATTTATAACCCCATGTGCCCAACCTGATCTCAACTTGAAACGTTTAAACACCTCTTTTGGACATGTATAAGAGCTTAGACTACCTGAAAGGATTCATATTTTATTCAAGCCTTACCACCCAGAGCTAATTAATTATCGCATGGTTATTTTTGGGACAAGCTCAATGGCCTCCGTACATTAATTTTATATGAAAATAATTCAAAACTATTATTATGTTTCATCTATGAAAGTCTATAATTTCAACTATGTTTAACAACAAAGAGCTTTCTATCAATTTATTTGCTAATGATGTTTATTATTTCTTCAATTTTTTTATAGATTTAATAACAATCCAAGAAAGTGGCCCTTGAATTTTAACATCTTCAAGAGATCCTCAACTATTTTTAGAGTTATTGCTGTAAAATAAGTTGTGTTCTTCCCGACTATCCCTTACATGGAACTCTTCTATTGGCCACCAATATTGACGAAGCTATTTCACATCCAAAACCAATTCTCTTATCCTCATTAATAAATGGGATGGAGCTTGTCACTATGTCTAAAATTTTTTGTTGGCCCATCTCAATAGAATTCACCTATAGAAGGTGGTAAACTAGTGGGGATTTTTATGCCACCACCTCCTGGTTGGGGTATTACATTTTCTATGGCTCCTATCAATGCAACACAAGATGGGTGGGTGGTACATAATACTCTTTTAATGGATCACTCTTCTTAGTGTGCTCAACCAATCAAGGATGATCCACCACCACAACCTTCTAGGGATATAGCCTATGTCTAATTTTATTTCTTAGTAATGATTTTTTTATGCTTCTAGGTTGTCATGTGTATCTAATGTACTTGTTGTTTTGATCCATGGTTTTTTACTACCATGGAGATCAAGTTGTGAATACCAACCAATCACCTTTTTTTGTAACTATCAATGTATTATATTTTTATATGATTAATAGTTATTTCGATGAGTTTCAGTAAAAAAAAGTATAATTTTACATCTAATATGCTACATTTAAATATAAAGTTAAATTTAATTAAATATAAATATGTAATTAAATGTAACATAGTAAATGTAAAATTATCCTTAACATTTATTTTAATAAATACATTTTATATTTAGACTTGCACATCATGTTTACACTTGCACATAATAAAATACCTAAATAATGCATAACACATATTTGTTATAACATGTATGTGTAATAACATGAACATGTTATTAAAATATTAAATATAAAAAATGGCACAATCACAGAGTTGGCACATATTTATGAGCCTAAGGTTTGGAAATGCAAAAAGACAATATAATCTATTTTCTCAAGTGATTATAACGAAATCAACATTCTACCATGAAACCCATCCGAGATTTCATCATGACATTTCATAAAAATGTTATAAACACCTAGATATAGACTTTTACTTTCTACCTCAAAATATGGATAACGATTTATTATTTATTTATTAAGATCATGTCTTAACATACCAAAACTTTATATGTATTTCTTATTTTATGTATTTTCTAATCTATTGACTAAAATTTGAAAAACATTATTTATATACACATTAAAAATTTTGACTTTTTTATAATTTTTGTTATATATTGTCAAAATTATATATTCATACTTCTCAGATTATATTCATTTAAAAACTTAATTAAAATAATAATTATTAAAAAATTATGCTTTTCGATTATACTTAACGATGCTACAAAAATGGGAAAGAGTGTGACCATCTATCTACTTAGTTTTTTTACACAAGTGCACCTAATTGAAAACCCCCTATCTGACCCACTTAAATTACACCATTTTTAGAAAACATTAATAGTTTATAAACTAGATTTGAAATACATTTCTTCTTCTTAAAGTGCTTTTAGATTTTGAGTGTAGGCATCTCAAATGTTTAGTCCAAGTTTAAGTATCTCCATTTTTAGCAAAAATGTAACATAATGATCTTCCTTTTTGGCCTATATCTTGGTGCACTTACCCATAGAACCAAACTACTTTCAAGATTAGAGTTTCATGATAGTAAAATCATGGTGATGGGGTGACTATATAAACTCACTCCCCTTGTTAGTAGTATGAGAGATTTAATAGTGAGAAGTTAAGGGCGAATTGGTGACTGGTAGATAATATTATGGAGTTATGCAATATTTTGTAACTTTGATATGAAAGTAATTTAATGGAGATTATGGTAGATCTAATGTATGATATGGTGTAATCCTAATACATCCAAGGATAGGGGTCTAATGAAGGATAATCTTTTTCTTGTAACATATCACTCGAATACACACGTAGACATGAGACTAAAACAAAAACTCACACTTTTATTGATCTTAATGAAGTACATATATTACACACACACAACCTCATTTACTCTACATATGACTACAACACAGAGGAATAATGTTACACAATCCCTTCTTACATGGAACACTAATATTTTTTCCTCAAATCTTCTTACTCTAGCCTCCCCATTCTATTGGAAGTCATTTTCCACTTTAGATTTTATTCTTTGAACCCTTATACTTTTTTGCTTTGGTAAGTGACTCTTGGATCCATATAGATCTTTAAAATGCTCTAATGGGTGTCCAAATATTTTAAGGACATTATTGGGCATATGCAACTATTGCATGTGAAATTTCTACTTCTTATATAATGGTGGTTATGTAACCACTCACTAACACAACCATGCATTGACTAGAGGTTTCATCATGAAATAGAGAACACTCTACCTTATGATATGAAACTAATATCTCTTCCTTCCAAGAGTTTTTTGAAGTGTGACTAAATCTATGTAGGTTATTTTTGGTTATTGTATTATAACAACTTCAAAGATATATTTGTAGATGATGTAATACTAATTTATTTCCTAGATGTTCCTGCATCAAACACTCGAGGTAAGATTTTGTGGGCACAGTACTCATAAATTTGGGTTGGGTGGTATAACCATCCTTTTGACTTTGGAATAAAAATCCATGGTGCACCCTTTCACAATGTGATGTAGTGCCATAATTTCCAATTGCTTTACTAGATTTCAAATCATCCTCCTCCACCAAACACGTCCAACACTATCTCCTCCCAGCCCCCACAAACATTTGGTTGACCTACCTTATTACATCTTAGCACCTCCTTCCTCTTATATGTTTTAGGAAACCTTTTCCACTTCCTCTAATTGATCTACACCATTCAAACATACTCCTTCCCTCCACATGTATATCACATCCACTACCTATTCTTCTTCAACTTGCTTTCTAAATAATTCGCCACATTATTAGGTATCAACATGATTACCTTTTGCCTTCATTTACATATTGAGGATGGCCTTAATTTCATCATGTTCTAGTACCCTCATTGAAATATGAAATAAATCCACCACCTCTTTTTTAATAACATCTTCTTCTGGTGTTTTTACCTTTAGGATGTCTTTAAACAGTTCACTCATTTCTCTTTAGAACATTCCCCTTCCAATATATCTTCATATTCTTCCTCATCCACTATATCTACACCCTCTTGTATAATTTATTGGGATAATAACACCATCATATGATCACTCTCTTATTTCCAAACTCTTATGTGTCTTTCCCCCACACTTGTAACACCTTGCATATCTCATATTTTTCCTTGTAGGAACACATCCACCACTACTACCAATTATTTTTCAGCTTCTCTACCTCTCAAGGAAGTATTTATCTTGTAAAAAGGAAATTCCTCTTCCACAACATCCTCATATTCCTCTCCACTCAATGATTTCTCCAAAACTACATCATGTGCATTGACATATACACCCTTGACCTATGCTTTCATGCCTTTTAAAATACATGCTTATATTTCTCCCTTTTCCACTAAATTTTCTCCATTCAACTCCAAGGTTCTCTCATTATAAGATAACTTCCTACTCTTCATATTTTCAACACATGGTGTGATCCATGCTCTTCTCCTTCTTTCTTTCTCCTTTATTACAACAACATCATCTTATTCCATGTTTTCTAACATGGCTTGCACAATATCTAGCTCCTTATTCAACTTACCAACTAGTGTCATATGTAGTATAGAACCACCCATCCTCCTCTTCTTTACCTTAGCTCTTGCTTGGGCTTGCATAGCCCTCAACTCAACCATTTAGGTTGGACACTTCTCATCCACTCTCACCCTCATGCACATATATAATGCAATACTATAACCCTTATATAGTAATCATACATAAGTTTTACACCTCTCTATAATTCTCCCTCAAATATTTGTTCTCTACCCACTACATAATATGGAGAACACCTCTATGTATCCTCTACTGAAATTTAACTCAATTGAGGATGTACCCTTAGTTATCTACCCACCCACACAAAATGGAGAACACTCAATTCTCACTAAAACCATGCCCTCTACTCATTATTTTCCTTATGGAGGACAAATATTATTTAACTCGCCATAGATTTTTCACCTTGATCTGATACCACTAGTTACAGTTAAGGATAGGGGGTCTAGTGAAAGACAACCTTTCACTTCAAGTTCACCACTCAAACACACATATAGACATGAGACTAAAATAAGAACTCATGATTTTATTGATAATGAGGAAGTATAGAGATTACACACACACACCCTCACTCACTCTCCATTTGACTACATCACAAGGTAATAACTTTACATAGACCCTTCATGGACTAAACACTGATCTCTGCTCCTCCATGCTTCCTAATCTAGCCTTCCCATTCAATTGGAAGTTATTATCCACTTCAATCTACCTTTTATGAGTCCGTATTCTCCTTTTGTGCTTTAAGTAGTGACTCTTGAAATTCTTGTAGATATCATAAATGCTCTAAATGGGCATCCAAATAGTTATGGGCCATTATTATGTGTATATAACTATCACAAGTTAATCAACCACTTTTTATAGAGCAGAAGTAATGTATCTTTCATGACGAACCATATTTACCAGCTAACACAAACCTAAATTAACTAAAATTTTCATCATTGACAAAGAACACTATGTGTAATGATCCAATACTACTCATTCTTAGTTCTAAGTGCTTGTTCAAGTGTGACTAAATCCATGTTAGTTGTTACCAACTATCAAAATCACACCAACACAAAATATACAATTTTGTATGATGCAATATTTCTTGATTTCATGAATTCTCTTGCATCAAATCTAATTATGCATGTTTGGATTCATTATTTGATAATGATCTCTATTGATATTCCAAGGTTATATAACCAAATCCAATACTTTATTTATATTTTTATGATTATGAATGCATATGTGTAGATGAATAACTATATTTTAAGTATATTCTTTCTTTTTCATCCTACAAGAGATCATTTTTCTCTCTTTGTGCCTTGGGTGAGCTCCTAAGTGTCTAACATTAGGCAAAATTTTGGCATAGTGATGTGTACTTGTTGAGCATGTGCCATTAACACATCGTTATTTTGGGAAGCACAAAATAATCCCAACACACACTTTTTAGTATAGACCTCTATGTTATATTACTTGATTCAACCTTTCTTATTTTACATCAATACATCCTATCTTTGCTTAAAAAATTAGGATCATCAAGTAAATTAAAAAGAGATAACTAGAAAAAACTTCACATAACTATAAATAAATTTACTAATCCTTGAATGAAACTTATAGAGTCTTTATTTATGGCAATCAATAAGATTTAGCATTTTGATACTCGATGGTTTAGGTGTTGACTAATAGTTGGGAGGTAGAAAAGGCCATTCATGAATATACTTGTTGTCTTTGCGAGCTAAAAACATTAAGTATTGGTTTCTAGTTGGACACTTTATGTAGTGTTTGATATCTACCTTGTTGAAGACTATAATGCACTTCATTCGTTATGAATGATTTATTTGTCATTTATATAAACATGGAATGACTAACATTTAAGTACTTGAGAAAATATTTATTGGGTCTCTCAATCCAAGTACTATTTATCTAACTAGCATGCAATGAGCATGTCTCTTAGTGATTTGTAATATAATGAATACAATGGTGCATTATGGGTTTCATTATGTAAAAAATGTAATGGAACTGTATCGTGAACTTGATATAGGACATTTTAGAGAAGTTGTTTCTTGGTTTTACTCTAGATTTTAAAAATAGATAGCATGTTCATTATACTTGTGGTGGTTAATAATGAAATTATTTCATGGAGAGATTTATAAGAATTATGACATGAAAATTATAAAGGTTTTGTTTGTTTATCTTGAAATTTTGTATGATTTTTTTGTGGTGGTTAATAATGAAATTATTTCATGGAGAGATTTATAAGAATTATGACATGAAAATTATAAAGGTTTTGTTTGTTTATCTTGAAATTTTGTATGATTTTTTAGAGTGTACTTTTAATCACCATTGAGGTGGAAAGTCATGAAGGGCTTGTAATGAATCATTATCTTCAATTTTGTAAAGTATTATGTGACTCATATGTATTAAAATTATTTTGTTTAGTATGTTTAAACCTTTGTAGGGATGTTGTCCCTACCAAACACACATGTGTACTTCCAAATGATATTATGATGCCAAGTACTTATTTTAGCTAAATGGGTAGTTTTGTTGTTGAACCATTCAATCTTGGTAATGATGATGTAGCCATTGTTAGAACATTTAATGTCTAAGTGGGCTAGTTTAAACCCTTAACATACTTTGGTGTATAATTAAATAATAAATTTGTTATTTATTAACATGAGGTGAAAACCTCAAGCAAATAAATAATAAAATATTATAATTTATTATTTACCAATTAAATTAAATTATTATCAAGATGGTTGGACCCATTGGTTACAATAGTCACCTCCTTCATCCACATTATAAATAGGGTTTTACCCCTATTATAAAATATATTTTGTAATTTGGGAAACTTGATGTGAACTCGGTGAATTTGATATTTGCATGTGGGAAATTTATTACAAAGGTTTTGTGAAGGCTTATGTGAATAAGTGAGAAGTAAGAAAACTTTATAGTGGGGTGCAGAGTTTCTCAATTATATGAAAATCGTCTTTGTGGATTTTTTACCTCTTGAGGTTTTTCCACGTTAAATCACTATGTCATTATGTTCATTGATCTATATGCTTTGTTATTATTCACTCATCTAGATCTGTGTCTTGCATATAATATTATATATTTCATGCATTCTTTCATGGAATCAGAGCCTGTGGTGGGTTGAGTATTAGCAAGTGTGATTACATGTGGAAGCCTAGATCCATGGAGAGCAGTGTTTTGATCAAACTCAAGAAAAATTATTTTACTTTTAGTCATGAACAACAATTGTATGGCACTAAAGTAAGTAAATTTTTTTTTAAAAAATGAATATTTAGTGCTTGGATCTCTCTCCTGAGGGGTCAAATCTCCTAATTTTGGTCTACAAACACCATTGAAGAGCCTGTTCAAGCTTCAAATCATAATTTTTTGAGATTTCATGCTACTTGAAAGTGATGGTATGGCCATTTGGGTAGGGCTAAGGCTAAAAAAATAGAAATTAAGTATTCACTCCTCAACTTGAATCTCAATTCTGCTAATCAGATCCTCATCATTTGAGCTTGCAAACACATTCATAAGAAGCTTGTTGAAGATTAAATTAATTATCTGAAGATTCTTACTATTGATGGTGTCATAGTACAACCATGTATAGCAGATATCAATACAAAAATCATATTTTGTGATCAAAATTCAATTTTTAAGGGTCAATTGATATCTAAGAACATTTTTAGGAAGATTAACAAATTTTCATGGTGTTTGGTGGCTTATACAATTTATTGTGTATCTCCAAACTTCCACCCAAGTGCCATATTTCCTCCTAGAGCATGCTATAGGTATTAAATAGTTTTGTTTAATTATTTAATAAATAATTTATTTATTGATTCTATTTTTTCCACTTAGACACAATGGTCCCCACCTTCTCTATTTAGATTTTCACTAAATAGTAAAAAAAATTAATATAATTTTTATTTTTGAATTTACATGCATGTCATTATATCTACATACATACATATACATGCGCACACGCGCGCGCACGCGTGCACACACACACACACACACACACACACACACACACACACATTATATAATTTTAAAAATTAGTTTAATAGGATTTAAATATAAATTAGTACATGTATAATTCCATCTAGGTTCCTCAGAGGGTTGGTGGTTAATCTTTTACTAAAATATTATAAATGGGGTGGTCTAGTGTTCAAAACCCCTGATAAAATTTGTTTTAAACAATTTTTAATTTAGTCAAAATTATTTCAAATTTAATTAATTTTGAATTCCATTTTTTGGTTTGCATGCCAAATTTTTCATGTGTAACCCTGTCTCTGGTGTCATTTTCTTTTGTGACAATTGACCTAGTGAATTTTTTGTCAGGCATATTCATGTGACCAATCATTTCATAGGTTTTGGCATATTTTAGACATATTGGCATGGTTTATTTTTATTTTGAAGCCTCCTATTAGATTTTTTACAACTTTTTTAAATCATAGTGTTTAGATAGTTGTTCAGTGTGCAACATTTATGACACCTAATATAGTATAAATATTTACAATTTCTTGAATTATTTTGCATATTGTTTACACTTTAAATTTTATTTACCATCAAATAAAGTTAAAATTCACATTAAAAAAGGTTCAATTCTAATCATTGTCTAGTGTTATCTATCATTCTTAAAGGGAAGCAATGACTTAGCCTAACTTTGTATTAGATAAATCTCAAATGCTTAATGGATCAAACTATAATATATGGAAAATATGTATTAAAGCAGAATTAATAGCCTGAAAGTTATGGAACATAGTTTTTGGGACAGAAAAGGCCTATCAAGATGACATGTTACACATGAGCTTTCAAATGCATTTCAATAGAAATCATAAAAAGCCATGTCAATTATCTTGCAGAGTGTTAAGGATGATTTTCAACTCCATATTGGTAATCAAGATTCTACCAATGATGTTTAGAAACTCTTTGAGTCTATGCATGAGGGCACTCGTCTCTATAAGATAATTAAGTTTATTCTTAAACTACTAACTATACCTATGAAAGGTGATGAAAAATTATTAATTTTCTCGCTAAATTTAAGAATATAAAATCTCAGTTAGATGGATGTGATTGTAATCTTATTAAAGATAAACTTTTGTATTTTATTATTCAACTTAATATTCATGAAAGGTTTTGAAATATTATTTCAATTTTGAATTTAAAGTACCAAATAGAGGAAGATATCCTAGATCTCACTACCCTTTCAGCTCTTCTGATTCAAAAATAGAAAGTGATGTCTAATTTTGATTTTAAAGAGAATGCCAATCAGTGACTTCTTACTCTCAACCTTGTTTATGAGAATAATAGAAACCAAAAACCTAACCCAAATTTTTTTAATGGTAAAACTAAGAACAAGAAATATGATAATAAGAATCATAACCCTAAGTTTAATGGGAATTGCAATCTGTATGATAAATTTGGTCATAGAATGGAAAATTGTTATAAAAATAAAGATATAATTAATAATAAAACCTATTAAAACAATAAAAGGAATTTATTTAATCAAAACCATCAGAAAAATCAAAACTAGATTCAAGACAATAATCGAGATCATAATATTGACATTTTTACTTTGTAAAAGCTACTAAATAAGGAAAGAAAAAATTTGTAAATGTTGTTATTAATGATGTTTTTTATGTACATAAAATTAAGGAAAAAAATTATCTTGTTCTCAACTTATAAATAATAATTTCATTATAAATTTGCTTAAAGTTAACTGGTCCATTAGAAATCAATAGGGTTCTCTAATTATTGAAGGTGTTCAAAAGACTAGTTTATACAATTTTTCTACTTCTACAAGTTGTCTTTCATCACATAATAAAAATGAATCTCAATTATGAAATTAAAGAATAATACATGTTAATTTTAAAATTTTACATGATATACATTCTCATAATCTTGTTATTGGTCTTCCTTCTATCTCTTTTCATCATGAAACTTATGAGGGATGTTTACATGGTAAGTGTTGGTGTCCTAGATTGCACCCTAGCTGAGCAAGGGGATTGTTCAGGTCCTCTTGCATAAATTTAGTCCAACATAAGACTAAACCTAGGTTGTGGGTCATCTAAACTTGGGTCAGACCTCTGGAGAAGGTTGGCTTCCTTCTCTATCTATCACCTAAACTAGACCTGATCTAATAACTTGCTTAGAAAAGAGATAGAGATTAACACAAACTATTAAGCATGTAAAAATGGGGTGATGCACCAGTAATTACAACACTTATACTTTGCACAAGACACACTATGAGACATATTCAAGACCAAATAAGATCAGTCCCACATAAGTATTTCACAATAAGGTATTGATTAGCTATCAAACTAACAAGAGATGGAAAATATCCACTTTCAAGCTGAACAACAAACCATAAATTACACTTAGAATGACTTGTGAAAAATTATCAAGTAATTTATGAAGGTGAGAAAACTCAAACATATACAAGGAACATACATTCACTTAACCACAATACATGAATTTTTAGGACACACTTCAATCCAGCTTGTAAAAATGAATAAATTCAGTCTTTATTGCATCAAAAAGGTATTACAGTACAAATTTTGGCATAGCCTAAGCAAGCCAAATGCATAAGAGTATGTTTATCTAGAAAATGTGGAACTATGATGTATTAGCACAAGTTCAAGGATGTTGAATCATTGACCCTATTAATAAGGAACAAAATTTGTAAAAAAATTGAATGCCCATTTTCCTTATCCATTTACCAAGTGTCCTTCTTAGAACTCCATGTTATTTTCAACTTGATCTGTTGACGAGGACCATGTCTTATAATCGATATAATCATACTACATCTGCTTTGGGTGACCATAGGACCATGTTGAGTGAAAACGTGACCATGTTGATAGACGAGATAACTCTCCATGATCATGTTTATATATGTATTTATTCCAACTTGAACATGGGTCCATTCTATAGACAGAAAACCAATCTCAAACTATTGGTTTTCATATGGTATTTATGTTGATGGGGATCTATAGACTATACAACCCATTCTGAATTATAATAGGTCCAAATAGACCAATTTTATCTCTATAAGAATTGAGAATTTACCCTATGTACAGATCCTTATTCTAAAAATGGTGAACACAGTTGCAAAAATGAAACCCACAAGCTATAAAATGTTAAACTAGAGGTTTATATTGAGATCTAATGGCATCCTTTTATGTTATTTATACTTGAATGCATGGCTATGTCTATTTCTTTGGCACTTGATCAAGCTCTAATGGTAGAATGATGGCCCCTACAAGACCTATTTACTTTGGTCAAAACTTGCTTCCTTAGTTTAACTTTGTTCATCAATTAATTCTTAGGCTAATAAAATTAATGCAACCCATCTTTATTCTTATTGGTCTCGTAGATCCTTGCTGGCAGATCTTGACCTTTTGACCCATCTTGCACCATAAGATCAAACTATACGAATGCACACAAGCCTTTGATTTCTTGCCATGAAGATCCTTTGACATCTTAACTTTCAACTCATACCATTGATCTAAATGTATGAAGGAATTCACATTATTAGATTTTCTTGGACCCACTTTCATATCAGTAACCACTCATCGTAGATCTAGATGTACGATTTCATGTTGGCCATAGATCTAATTAGACCCACTTCCTTGTCAGTCAAGATCACATCATCAGATCTCTGCTTAGTGGATACACACTTTTAGATCTTGATCAACTTGTAGCCTTTAAAGGCTCTTAACCTAAAGACCTTTTGACTCATTTAACCCCAGCATGAACCGTTGGATCTTCTTATCAAAATACAAGCTCACACGGACCATTGATCTTCAATCAAATTGAAGCAAGTTAAGGACCTTTTGAATATAAATGGCTATTTTATGGGGTTTGAATTTGACATCCATGCAAATGTCATTTGATGTTCATGTGACCATCATTGATGTCTGTGAGCCTATCAATTTTAAGCTCCAACATATCCTTATTATGTTTTGAATTTGATGTTTGCATGCCCTTAAAACACGTTCAGGAGCCTGTCATTAATGTCCACGTGAACGTCAAATGACCTTTTTTGAATCCAAATGGTTATTTTTTGGGGTTTGAATTTGATGTCGATGTGAATGTCTTATGTTGCAGGTCCAACTTTGAATGCTCATAAATTGAGCCAAAAAGCTCGTCCAAACATGAAACTTTCAGAGGATGATCTAGGAATGAAGATCTCAATGGTGCGGCAATCCTTTAGCTCGCATGGTCTTCTTGAGTGAAGATAAAAAATGCTCAAACCAGTTGGTTCACTCATTCCTAGATGATATCCTTGTGATGATTTGGTCCTTCAAAACTTGTGCTTCAGCTTTTGCTTGATCCTTGAAAGCTTCAATGACTTTTTGAGGCCCATGTGAACTCATTTCATGATCCTAACTATCCAGACACCATAAAGACATGATTTCAAACTTGTTCTTCAAAGGTAAACAAATTACACCCTAAACTAACTCACAATTTCAAAAGATTTGTAAAGGCTATATGATCCACTTGAGTTTTATCTGCTCCTCATGACATTGGTTCATTCTTTAATTAGGACCTTGCTCAGCTTTTGGACTCTTGGACTAGGCACATTTTGGTAAACATGCCTATTATGCTTGAGAACTCAGACCATTTACATGATTCCTGGAACATTATGACTCTAAGATAGCCTCTTGACTTGCAAAAAACAAAGAATTCCAACAAACAGGGAAAGAAAGAAACTTGAAAGGGAACCTAACCTAATAAAGCAAAGGCAACTAACCTATTGAACAACTATGCAACAAAGTACTTATTTGGGACCAAAACAAAAAAAACTAATGTGTTAGAACAAAACTTAGGGAAAAAAAAGACAAACTGGCTATGTACAAGGGACTTAGCTTCCTTAATAGCAGTGCTTTAGATGTATCACATTGACTAGAATAGGAAGCTCCTCGCCATCCATCTTTGTGATTTGAAAAGCATTGTGGGATTTACAACTGGAGATTATGTATGGACACTCCAAAGAGAATCAAATTTTGTATGCTTTCTTGGCTTAGCTCTGTCCTCATCCCACTTAAGAACTAAATCTCCCTCTCATTAAGGAAAATTTAGATATAAAATAAACCTCCTAAGAAATCATATAAAATATAAATATATTTAAATATAGATGAAAAAAAACTTAACTACATGAATTAATTCGGGCCACATCTTTATTTAATAACTCTATAAAATATTTCTTCAAAATATTTTTTATATTTTTAAATAATTTATAAATCATTTTATCTCTCATAAATTAAACTCAAACTTATTTCAAGCTTTTATTTCTAAAACTTAAAATTATTATTTTTTAATATGTAAAAAAACACTATTATATATATTTTTAATTTAAATTTTATTAATAAAATTAAAGTTTCCAAATTAATAAAGCCTATAAAATTTATAATTAAGAAAACTCATCCACATCACGTTATGAATCCACCTCCTTAATCACTCAATTATATCCACATATATGTGGGCTTGTGTTTTGTTTTATTTTAATTTTTTAATTTATTTATTAGTAACAAGATCTTCTAAATTGCAGTGAATAAAAGTATTGAAGTATTTGGTTGCATGCCTATGGATAAAAAGAAAATATTATATTGGGAAACAAAAAGTTTATAATATTGTTTGTTCTATCTATATTCAATTTAAGAAATTTCCTTTACACAATTATGAATTTTATTACTATTATTTTCTACATTTTATGTGGGCATCAAAGAGGACGTCCTTTCATTTCTTTTTCTTATTGATAATTTTTTTTCCAAATCTTTGGTATAATATTATTTTTCAAATATTTGGTATAATATTATTTTTCTTATTCTATTTTAAGAAAAAATGAAAAATATGGATGTGGGAATAGTAAGTCCTGTAATGACTTTTGACTATTATTAAGGTTTAAAGAGTATATAATAGTTTTTTGGGTTTAATGCGTATTATTTATATATTTTTAGGGAGTTTTTTAGGAGTGAATAAATCTTGAGTGTAGTGATTTTATGGGAGAAATAGAACTACCTTAATGTAACTTGTTGAAGGTGTCATAATTTAGTTAAATCAATTTATAAGTTATAATATTTTAATATTACATGTTAAAATTAATTGTAGTAATATGATTATTTAAATTAATGTATATGTTAAAGATAACCAAAGTAATATACTATTTAATTAAAAAAGAACAATTGATTTTGTTCATACACCACAGGAAAAAAAAGTATTCTCTCTCTATAATATACATATTAATTTTATTTTTTGAAAAAATATTTAGAATTTCTTTCACAAATATTATTTTTTCGTAATATTTGTAATTATGGTATTTCATATAATCATGTTCCGTTAAGGCATTTAATTAAAAAATTCATTAATCTTATTAACAATTATATATAAAGTGTGGTTGATATATCAATCGACATTTGTTGAGTGAATTATAAGTGTGAAGTCAACAATTTGTTGAGTTCATGAGCCTTCTAAATAGATTCAAAGAGTAGTCAAACTCAAATATACACCTATAGCTAGTGCTAGATAGGTCTCTGGCCTGTGTAATCGAAGATGAGGAACATTTTGTCATACATGGATCTATCAATTCTTTTGAAGCATTATAAACACTATCACGACTCTATTGAGAATTTAATTGAGTATCAAAGCTGGTTAAAATAAAGTCTTAGTTAGGTTTGTATTTATCGAACAACATTGAGAAAATATTTTGTTATGTTCCAAACCTATTCAGACTTTTCAAAGGCTCTTAAATCACCCAACATAAACCTTGTTGTGTCTTCCAAAAGTGTCAGAACCAATAACAATATGCCAAAATCCCATTTAGGTTTATCACTAGTACTAAAATTCATTTAAACAGGGGTTCAACCTATTTGAAACAAACAAGACTCAATCAATATTTACGACTACGTTTACAATTACAAAATGAATTGACTTATTTAAGAACTATTCACTTTTGAATTCTGCCCATAACTGTGAAGCGCGCTTACCAAACTAAATATATATTCAAGGTTATCACACCTGATTTCCACTACATGAAGACAATGAAAATATAATTCATTGTGATTGAAAATATAGTCACCCACTTATCTTGAGCTTTTAGATATTATTTGGTAGAACAGGTTTGTTTTTGTGGTAAGTATTTTAAGGACATGATGTGTAACAAGCTTTGAGAATGTGCAACCATTGGGATGGCTTCTGTGGCCAGAAATATTATGGCTAGAAGCCCATTTTTAGTGTCTACAAGTCATTGATATTCAGTAAAAATGAAATTACAAAGGTGTTTGTAGGCTCCAAAATAAAAAATAATAGCCCTGACTACAAAGTGCAAGGGAGGTACAGGAAGCGTTATTGCACCATATACAATTGCTCTACCACAATAGTTGCAGAGGTACCCTCCCCCATCATATATATATATATATATATATATATATATATATATGTTTTGTCTTGTATTGAAAAGAAAAATGAGCTTATATTTTATTTTTCAGGTGAAGAGAAAGTTTGCCACATCTGACGTAATGTTCTCAAAATATGTTTTCGATGTTGTTGTGAAAGCCGGATTAGATCAGACTTTTATGATAGGTTTAGTTGTAATTATGGATTAGATGAGCAGAGAAAATGAGTCATTTTGACTAATGTTATTGTAAAGCTGCAATGACATGAATATGACAAAACTTGCCTACTTATGATCAAATTGATAGAGTTTTTCCATGTTAAAGCTTGCAATATGTGTGGCTCTATAGACTTAGACAAGATTATTGTCATACTCATAATTCTAAAATTTGCAAGTCATAATTAATTGCCTACCTAGTTATTTCTAGCTTTGCATTACCTTAATCGGGTTTGCATGGTGTTATCAGTGTTATATTCCATTTTTAGACCAAAGTGGCTCAATCACAATGAATTGAGCCAATTAGTCAATAATTTTCCCCCATGTCATCATGAATTGACCCAATCAAAGTGTTGTCTAACTAGTTTATCTTGTTTGATACCATTTTGGATTTGATTATTGAATAGCACTATTGGAATCATTGGCCTATTCAAATACCATTGCAAGATTTATTCTCCACTTAGTACCAACTAAAATGTTTTTTGCCTTCGAGATCACCTGAATAGGAACATTGTTTTGATTACCAAGCATCGAGCAAGTTGTAATGGCAATCCAATCGGTGATAGTAATCCCAGTCACAACTACAAAACTCTGTCAATAAATGTATAAACCAATTTGGGGTTGAAACACCCTTTATAAAGCAACATTTCAATCAACTATCCAAGACCATTCCAAATTCAAACATCGACACATACACACCCAATTGGACTTTCAGTCTCGTGTAATCAAAGATGAATCTTCAAAAGAATGTTCACTATTCTATTTAGGAAACAACACCAAAATACTACTATCAAAGATCAAATGAATGCACCAAGACTAAATCTTGTTGTAGATGCAAAGATTCATACCACATCTTTTAAATCGATCCTATTCTAGATGCTGAAGAGCATGGTCAAAACTAGCTTGTACTATGTGAGTGTGCAGTTGATGTCACTTTGCAATGTTTTTGGTATTAATACACTTATATAAAATAGAAGAATAAGTGTATGCATTGGGTGGAATGTGTTGCATGTAAAAATCAAAATACCTTCTATAATAATTGAATGCCAAAAAACAAAAAATCTTTAAACTTTCCATTAAAAAAATGGAATAAAATAAGGTTATCTTTAACTAGGTGAGTTAGTTTATGTTTTATATAATAAATAAAAATTATTATATTATTATTTTACCTTAAGGGATTATGTCATCTTTTAAGTGTTCTGAATTGTTTTCATATGTCATATTTTATATTTTAAATATTATCTTAGGAGGACTATTTTTAATTTAAATTTCCTCTAATGAAACTCCTTTGTCAAAAGATCTCTTTACCATTGCTTGATGGGCTTCCATGGCCAACATGGAATGATGCCTTGTGTCTTCTAGCTCCATGAGCTTAGCTTATCTTATTTCCATTGGATCATTCTCCAAAATCTCAAGTTGATGCATTAGTTCTAAAGCAAGAAATTCAAGAGAAATAGGCATTCTTGCTTCCTTACCATATACTAGCTTGTATGGAGAATTGATGATTGACCTTTTATAAGTGATCATGTCATCCCATAGAGTTGACTTCAATTTGATATTCCATGATCTCTGATTGTATTTAATTATCCTCCTAATGATCTTCAACAAATTCTTGTTAGTGGACTCAGTAAGGCCATTGCCTTGTGGATAATAGTTTGATGATGTACTAAAAAAAATATTGTGTTTAACTACCCACTATCTAATCTTATACCCCACAAAGGCCATAGAATTGTCATAAATAATAGTTGAATGGACCCTAAATATGATAAGTAAACCTTCATAGAAGTCCAGAATGTTGGTTTCATTGGCTTCTTTTAATGTTACTGCCTCTGTCCATGTAGAAAAATAATATGTGGTAGTTAGGATCCACTTATGTCCTAAGCTTGAAGGGGGGTAAATAAGACCAATAAATTCCAATCCCCATTGAACAAAAGGTTGATTCACTAAAATTGGTTGGAGAGGTAAGGCTTCAAGCTTCACCTTTCCAACAAACATGGCACATTATCTACACTTTCTAACCCATGTATGACAATCACCAAATATGTTTGGCCAATAATACCCACCTCTCATGATATTTTGGGTTATTATCCTTGTTGAATAGTGCCTTCCACCATGTCCATCATGGAAATACTCAATCAATCTCCTTGTTTGACCTGGCTCTATACACCTTATTAACATGCCATTGATATCCTTTTTGAACAAAACATTATCAACAAGAAAAAAAGGAATTGCTTGAAATCTGAAATATCTCCTTTTTAAAGGAGTCAGGTAAGAAGGATAAACATCATTTTGGAGATACTTATTCATCATTTGACACTATAACCACCCCATTGGCCTCTTGAAATTCTTGGGTTATATGTTCATAAAGTCCTTTGCCTCTAACCAGCTTTGTGACCTTGATCTCTACATCATACTCCATTGTTTTCATTATCCAACCAACTCTTTTATCATTTATATCCTTGTTCAAGATAAAATCCTTGACACTTAGATGTGCAACCATCAAATGTATCTTATTATTAGACAACAAGTACCTAAACTTCTTAAGAGATCTTATAACTAAAAGTGCATGCTTCTTAACAAAAGGGTATCTTGTTTCATATTCTTCTAAGCCTTGACTTAAGAAGGCTATTGGCTACTCTAAAGTCTATTTATTCTACTACATGAGAATACTTGAAATAGTGTCAATTTTATCATAGGTGTATAAGAATAAATACTTTGTTAAGTTAGGGTTCAGGAGTGTGGGAGCATTAGCTATAGCTCTCTTCATATCTTCAAAGCTCCTTACTCCTTATTTGGACCAATTGAAACTCTAACCCTTTTTTAGCATGGTTGTAAGTGGCCAAGCTAAATTAGAAAAATTTAGAATGTATCTCCTTATAAAATTTATCTTGCCTCACAAGCTTTGCAAAGATTTATTGTGCTTAGGTAAGGAAAGTGTAAGAATTGAGTTTATCCTATCAGGATCTATACTTGTGCCTTGTTTATAAATCACATGTCTAAGAAGCCTACCTTCATGAATAGAGAAAACACACTTTTTTGGATTCAAAGATACTCTAAATTGTCTGCACCTTTCAAACACTTGTCTGAGGTGAATCATATGCTCATCTGCATTCTAAGAGAACATTGTTATGTCATCTAAATAAACAAGTATGAACTTGTTAAGGAGACCCTAAAATTTCATATCCATGACTTTCCAAAAAGTTGCTCCAGCATTGGATAAACTAAAAGTCATCTTTCTATATGCAAAAGTCGCCCATTTTATGGTGAAGGCTATTTTGAATTGGTCTTCTTCTTTGACAAAAATTGGATTGTAACCACTATAGCCATCCAACAAGGAGAACTTTTATGAACCCACAACTGTAAGATTTGTTCCATAGATGGAAATGGATAGTGATCTTTAAGATAGGCCTTATTCAAGTCATGGAAGTCAACACATAGTATTATTTCACCATTCATTTTTCGTACTAGAAGAAGGTTTTGCCACTCAAGTTGAGTGCTTAATGAGAAATATTATAGCTTTCTAAATGAGCTTATGAAGCTCAACTCTCATCAAAGGTTTAATATTTAGGTTAATAGGCCTTTGCCTTTATCTTACTAGCTTAGTCTCATCCTCTAACTCAATGGTGTGTTGAGCTAGACTTGGATAAAATCATTTAATGTCATTGTACTGCCATGCAAAGACATCTACAAAATTTAAACATAACTCAATAAATTTTCCTTGTCTGCAAGAGTGTAAACTTTACCCAACTTTAAGCTCTTACCAATTGCAATCTCCACATTAGAAAAAATTTCTTCCTTTTTTGATAATGAAAACTTTTATTTTCTCAACTCATCATCTCTGCTAAATATATTCTCAAGTGTGACCAACCCTTTAGGTAACTTAATTGTCTTCAGTTGTAAAATCTGGTCACCATACTATTGCATGTGTTTGTCTTGGTTCCTTGAGAAAAATTCAACTTCTTCTTGCAATAACTTGGAAATATGATTATCATCTTTAAACACTTTCAAATTATCATGGTTGTCTAGAATATAAGGCCTTACAATCATTTTGATGTGTGACTTAACTTTTCCACTCTTTATATCATATGGGATACTGAATTGTAACCCAATGGCATCCAACGCATACTTGTTCTTATTTCTTGATATGGATTGAATGTTGAAAGTTTTAAGTATTCAAGTAAGTCCCATACTCTATGCTTATAGGACCTAAGCAATGAGTTCTTGCATACATTAATCCCTCTTACTTGGTGGACTACCAGTTCACTATCACCAAAGTCTTGTAAGGTATTAACCTTCATCTTTCTTGCCCATTGTAAACCATGAACCAGTGCTTCATATTCAACAACATTATTTGAACATCCAAAATGTAACTTGAGAGAAGAGAAATACCTTTGATTGGATAGAGAAATAAACATCATTATATCCTTGGTGCCATGTTTATTTCTGGATCCATCAAAGTACAATCACCACAAGCCATAACTAGGCTCATCATTCTTCATCAATGCTGAAATTGGTGTGTCATTTTCATGAAGATAATAAAAACCAAGTCCTTATTCTTCAATTAACTTGTAGGTATCATTCTCATGAAAATCATAGGCCCATTTGTCAAGGAAAATATCTGGGACTCCATCTAGAGATGACTTAATTTCCACCTCATTACTTTCTAGTACCTTGTATGAGATAACACAATTAGTGTTCACCATACTAGGCATATATGGCTCCAAATGTAATATTGCAATAGGTTTAGAACATATTATTACCCTAGTACCATACCTATTCTTGAACATAAAATATGTCCAATCAGATGACAAGTATCCTTCAATCTTTGAAGTAAAATCCCTTGAAAGACACATGGCAAAATAGGGAGGCAAGTCCACTACAACTACATCTTATTGAATGGTAACATTGGGATAAGCATGTAATGTAAAATTTATATATTTGATTATGTCTATTGTCTTTGTTGGTGACCCATCTAATTTCAATACTCCTTTAGCATTTGGTTCATAGATAAGACCAAGCTTATCTATAATTTGCTTAGGCATAATAGTGCTACTAGATCCACTATCCACCATACAATTATGGACTAAACAATCACCAACTATCAAAGAGAGATAAAAGGGAGGTGTTTTGTTTGATTTGACATTGGTTTTGTCCACCTTTATCATGTCATGTACCTACTAATCTTGTTGCTTGATTGATTGGTCTGAATTAGCTAAGACAACTCCTTGTTTCTCTACTGGTTCTTGAGACACCTTAAGAGCTAAAATCTCTTGAATGAGCATGTCTTTTTTTATCTAGAATAGCAAGGGAATACCACATGATAATGTTAACATTTTATTTCTTAGTTTTATCTATTATACTAAATGAGGCTCCACTAACCTTTGGATGTACCTTTGGAACCACTGGTTGTTCTCTAATTAGAGGTATTTGGGGAATTTTCATTGCCTCTACATTGTGAATCTTATGTGCTATAGGAGCAGCAGGTTGATCCTTGACACTCTTAGGAACAATGTTAGGAACACTAGAATTATTGCTCACATCTTGAGCTTCCTTAATTTCTCTTATTTGAACTCTAGTTAGTGTTGCAACTTGACCACTTATGTTACTAGCTTCACTAACTTGATTGAACACAATATGATCATCCAATTGCCAATTCACATTGATGGCATCAAGCTACCCTTAAACTTGTATAGCTTATCCTCCTTGATATGACATATTCATCTCTTGATACTAACCTCCTTAATATTAATATCTTGTGATACTAAGGCTTGGTTTTGCATATTATTGGGATTAAAAGGATACCAACTTGAATCTTGCATCAAATGGGTTTAAGGAACAATAGCTCTTGAATTGGAGGGTAAATTAGGCTCAAGGGTTACATATGGCTTAGCTTGGGTTATGGATCCTTGATTTTGGTAAGGGGATCTATTTTCTTTGAAACCTTGATAAGGAGGCTTTTGATTATTAAAAGATTGATAGGTACTTTGGTTTTGTTGTTGATAAGGTCTACCTTAGTACTATTGTCTCTTGAGTTAAACAATCTCATTCTCTAAAGCTTGTAACATGATTTTTAAATCTCCAATCTCACTAGCTTGATTATAAGGGGTTATAACTTGGGCTTTATGAGATGGAATAGGAGTTATAGATGGGATTTGAGGAACTTGAGGGGAAGGAATAGGCTACAACTCTAGGAATATAAGTATTAGGGGCCTTGGAGAAATCTTACCAGCTTGTATCAAGTTGTTCTCTACTCTTATTACAAGTCCATATGCATTTAGAAAAGTATTACCACCCATAAACTATATCATGACACTAATATCAAAATTAAAGGCCTTAAAATAGTACAAAAATTCATACTCTAGAGATGGCCTAACCAATACAAGGATCTTAGTCCATGTCTTTTATAATCTGAGGTTAAAATTAGACATGAATTCATGGGGTTACCTTTGTATGGTAGTCAGTTGTTTAACCAAGGATAGATGATCATATTTGTCTTCAAACTGATTGACTAAGGCTGCACATAATTCATCCCAAGTGGAAATGGAATTCAAAGGAAGATTCCTATACCCTTGCAATGCTTTTCCTTTGAAGGAGGGATCAAGTAATCTAATGGACACATTATCTTGAATAATATTATGAATAGAACATAGGTTGGCAACATATTGGATATACTCAATAGCAATAGTTTTATCCCATTCTCCTAAGAAAAAAGGGATACTCTTTAGGGTAGATACATGAATTTCATCATATTGGGCCAAATTTATGTTACTTCCCCTATTGAATGAAATAAAAACTTGGTTCTTGATAACCATTTGGGTAATGGGGATTTAGCTAATGGGGGCAATAGATTGGATTAAAAAAATAGGATAACCAGGAGATGAATGCTTATTTTGAGGATAAGGACTTATCGTATTGAATCTTACTTTCTTATAAGAAGTAGAAGGTAATTCAATGTGTTTAAAAGGAATACCTTAACTTGAATATCTTGTGATAACCTTTAGCATGAAAACACTGTCTGAAAAATACTATGAGCTCTGCAACTTAAAGGATCTTCAGATTTTGATGATGGTGAATGTCCCCTTCTTTTGAAATTCCTTCTTCTCAACTTCAAACTTTAATTATGACAAAGAAACTTTATCCCATTGGGCATGTCAGAACTACTGGTGTCATAGATTGCACCCTAATTGAGTAAGGGGATTGTTTAGGTCCTCTTGCACAAATCTAGTCCAACATGGGACTGACCCTAGGCTGTGGGTCATCGAAAATTGGGTCATACCTTTAGATAAGGTTGGATTACTTCTAGATCTATCATATAAACTAGACCTACTCTAATAAATTGGTTCAAAAAGAGATAGATATTAACACAAACTAATGTAAAAATGGGGTCATGCACCAGTAATTGGAACACTTATACTTTACACAAGACACACTATGAGACACATTCAAGACCAAATAAGATCAGTCCCACATAAATAATTCACAATAAGGCATTGATCAGCTATTAAATTAGATGAGAGAGCAAATATCCACTTTCAAGTTGAACAACAAATTGTAAATTGCACTTAGAATGACCTGTGAGAAACTATCAAGTAACTCATGAAGATGAGAAAACTCAGACATAGACAAGGAACATACATTCACTTAACCACAGTACATGAATTTATAGGACACACTTCAATCTAACTTACAAAAATAAATAAATTTAGTTTTTATTGCATCAAAAAGGTGTTACAATACAAATTTTGGCATAGCCTAAGCAAGCCAAATGCATAAGAGTCTATTTCTCTAGAAAATGGTATAGATTTATTTCTAAAACTTTCAGAGAGTGCCACAATGTGGTAGAAGATAGAACATATATAGAGAAAGGAAAGAGAGAGGGAAATGTGATGTATTAGCACAAGTTCAAGGATGTTGACTCGTTGACCCTATTATTAAGGAACAAATTCTATAAAAGAATTGAATGCCCATTGTCCTTATCCATTCACTAGCTGTCCTTCTTAGAATTCCATGTCATTTTCAGCTTGATCTATTAATGAGGACCATGTCTTGGAATTAATAAAATCACATTACATCTGATTTGGGTGACCATAGGACCATGTTGATAAAAAATGTGACCATGTTGATAGACAAGACAACTCTCCATGATCATGTTTACATCTATATTTGTTCTAAATTAAACATGGGTCCATTCTATAGACAAAAAATCAATCTCATACTATTGTTTTTTGTATGGTTTTTACATCGATGGGGACCTATAGACTATATATCCCTATTCTAGATTATAATAGGTCTAAATAGACCCATTTTATCTTTATCAAAACTAAGAATTAACCCTAAGCAAAGGTTCTTCTTCTAAAAAGGTGAACATAGTTACAAAAATGAAACCCGCAAGCTATAAAATTTTGAACCAGAGGTATATATTGAGCTCTAATGGCATCCTTTTATGTTCTTTATACATGATTGCATGGTTATGTCTATTCCTTGGCATTTGATCGAGCTCTAATGGTAGAATGATGGCCCTCTTGCAAGACCTATTTGATTTGGTCAAAACCTATTTCCTTGGTTTGACTTTGTCTATTGATTATTACTTAGGCCAATCAAATTACTTCAACCCATCTTTATTCCTATTGATTCATAAATCCTTGCTATTAGATCTTGACCTTTTGACCCATCTCGCACCATAGTATTAAACTGTATAAATGCACATGAGCCTTTGATTTCCTATCATGAAGATCCTTTGACATGTTGACTTTCAACTCACATTATTGATATAAATGTACGAAGGAATTCACACCATTAGATTTTCCTAGACCCACTTTTTTGTCAGTAACTGCTCACCGTAGATCTAGATGTATGATTGCATGATGGTCATAGATCTACTCAGACCCACCTTCTTGTCAATTGAACTTGCACTGTCAGATCTCTACCTAATGGATATGCACCGTTAGATCTTGATCAACTTATAGCCTTTTAAGGCTCTTAACCCAGGGACCTTTTGACTTGTTTGACCCCAGTATGAACCATTAAATTTGCTTGTCAGAGTACGATCTCATGTGGATCATTGATCTTTGATCAACTTGAAGTAAGTTAAGGACCTTTTGAATATAAATAGATATTTCATAGGTTTTGAATTTGACATCCATGTGAATATCATTTGATGTTTGCATGACCATCATTGACATCCATGAGCCTATCAATTTTAGGCTCCAACAAATCCTTACTATGTTTTAAATTTGACATCTTCACACCCTTTAAATACATTCATGAGCTCATCATTGATGTCTGTGTAAACATTAAATGACTCTTTTTGAATCTAAATGATTATTTATCAGGGCTTGAATTTAACATTGGCAAAAATGACTTATGCTATAGGTACAACTTTGATTCTCATAACTTGAGATAGAAAGCTCGTGTGGGCATGAAAATTTCAAAGGATGATCTAGGCATGAGTATCTCCATGGAACTACAATATTTTAGCTCGTGTGGTCTTCTTGAGTGAAGATAAAAAAATGCTCAAACTAGCTAGTTCATTCATTCTTGGATGACGTCCTGGTGATGGTCTAGTCCTTCAAAACTTGTGCTTGAGCTTTTGAAAGATCCTTGAAAGCTTCAATGACTTTTTGAGGCCCATGTGAACTCATTCCATGATCCTGATTATCTGAACACCATGAAGACTTGATTTCAAACTTGTTCCTCAAAGGTAAATAAATTGCACCTTAAGCTAACTTAAAGTGTTTTAAAAGATTTGTAAAGGATATATGATCTCCACTTGAGGTTTGTCTACTCCTCATAACATTGATTCATTCTTTAATCAGGACCCTGCTCAGCTTATGGAATCTTGGACTAGGCACATTTTGGTATGTAGACCAAATTTGGTCAACAATAAGCATCATACTAACCCCTTTCTCAAAAATATGATGATGGTGAAAAAGATATATGCAAAGAATTAGAATATTTTTTGTATTAATTATTGTATTTAAATAGAATTAACAACTCCCTATTCCCCATAGCAAAATGTTTTTGGTGGAAATAAAAACCAAACCATTATTCTACAAATGTTTCTCAATTTTTATAGGTTGAATCCATGGATACTTATGCACATATTCTAAATAGAGTCCCTACCAAATATTTTTATTTTTTATACACCAAAATACATGTATGATCATGGCATATCACTTGCCATTATTATAGTTTGGTTGTCACTTTAAATATAATAAATAGATTGATAGTGTCTCAACTACAATAATATTTGTAAATAAAATTAATTAGTTTGATTCTTGTAAAATGCTAATTACAATTGTATTATATTAAATATATTGGTCTTAGATAAGAAAGAAAAGAAAATATATAGATATTATATCATTTTCAAAATGATTACATTTATGATTATTTTTAATTCATATGATTTAGCATTAAAATACATTATATACATAGCATTGTGCTTCATTTGACAAGATGATCATGTTTAGTTATTGCATTTGGTAAGAAGATCATGCTTAGTAAGAGAGGATATTTTATATTTTAATTGTTAAGATGCTATATTTTGATAAAGTGGGGCAATTTCATGATAAGATGCTTCACTACATAATAAGATATGTTATGAAATGCAAAGTGGAAGTGAAGTTTGTATTATTAATTGGCTCCTTATCATTTAATTTAATAAGCATTTTTATTCATATATGTTTAAAAACATTTGTTTTAGTCTTGTATCTGTTTGATTGGATGATTACCTTTCATGTTAAAATTGTCCATATTTGTTATATGAGAGGTTACATACCTCAATCTTCTGTTAGATCCAATTCTAGATCATCGGAAAATGGCAAAAAACATATTACGCTTACCAAAAAAAATTAAGATGCATCACATGATAGTTGGCGATACCCATCATGTAAATATTGGAGACATCCAATAATGAATTACATATAATGATTTATGTGTGTCACTAACCTAGAAATCAAAGTAGTGAACTAATTTACTTATTTTACCATAAAAAAACATGGCTTCATTTATCTTTATGTATTTGGTTATTATGATGTTAACCATTCTATGATATTATAAATCTACATATGGATATGTATTTAAGTTTGGTGCAAGTGATATCACTTGGAGCAGCCAAAATCAATCTATTGTTTCCATCTCTTCTATAAATTAAATTATAGAAGTGGTATGGAAGTTGTTAAAGAAGCCATGTGGCTGCAAAGGTTGTTAGGAGAAATTCATTTGTATGTTTATTATAGGACCACCTTTCATTGATATAAATAAATTTGTATCACTCTGGTAAAATATACAGTGCAACACCAACGCACTAAACATATTGAATTTCATGTGCATTTTATCTGAGAGAAATTCTTAAATGGTGATATTGATCTATAGTTCTATCCTATAAATAAACAAGTTGCAAATATCATCACAAAACCACTGGGAGATACAATTTTTTTTCAATTTCATGCAATGTTTGGCCTCTCAAAATTACCATTTAAGGGTAGTGTACATAATAATGCCACTTCCTAACAACCATATGTTCCTTCTTATTCTATATACTTCTAATTGTAAATAATTGTAATATATCATATTATGTGGTTCTTGTAAACTTCATGTGGAAGTTTTACTTTTGTACCTAAATACATAAAAGCATACTTTGTAATAGAGGTCCTTATATTATAAAAGACTCCAAAAAAGCTCAGATAATTATTTATGAGAACTTGTGAGATGTATTCTCATGATCATGGTAGCCCAAAATTACTTTATATTAGTTTATGGATTATAATTTCTTTTATTTCAAAAGGTGATGTTTGGAATGATGAAGCTTCTTAAATCCTTTAATTGTGTACATAGTATAATTCATGTATTAAGGTGACTATGACATTTATCCCCACTTAGCATTAAGAGGGAGTGTTAGAACATTTAATGTCTAAGTGGGTTAGTTTAGACCCCTAACATACTTTGGTGTATAATTAAAAAATAATGATTTATTATTTATTAACATGAGGTGAAAACCTCATGTAAATAAATAATAAAATATTATGGTTTATTATTTACCAATTAAATTAAATTATTCTCAGGATGGTTAGACCCGTTGGTTACAATGGTCACCTCCCTTCAGCCACATTATAAATAGGGTTTTACTTTTATTATAAAATATATTTAGTGATTCAAAAAAATTGATAGGTGAATTTGATATTTGTGTGTTGCAAATATTTTACAAAGGTTATATGAAGGCTTATGTGAAGATGTGATAAGTAAGAAGGCTTTGTATTGGGGTGTAGAGTTCCTTAATTATAAGAAAATCATCTTTGTGGGTTTTTTACCTCTCAAAATTTTTCCATGTTAAGTCATTGTGTCACTACGTTCATTGATATATATGCTTTTTTATTATTTACTCATCTAGATCCATGTCTTGCATATTATTTTATATATTTCATGTAGTATTCCACCCATAATATAACTTAATGAATATTAATAACTTGAAAACTCGAAAACATTATATCTCTAATATGATTTGAAATATGTTGTATTATATGTATTCATATTTTAAGAGATATGCATTCATTAGGTCTTCTTCTTATTCCTATCATATAAAACTTGGAAAGTCTTAGAAACATCAAGAAATGTGGTTTAATCCCTTAATAAAATGACATGGATCATTAAGGCTCTTCAATCCATGCCTATGGTTGTAAGTTATTAGTAAATTTTCAATTGTGTATTATTGGAGCTAGATTATGAAAATTTTAAATAGACATTTTAATTAACAAGTTTATGAAAAGAGAATAAGGTATGGGAATAAATTGAGGTGGAAATCAAGGAATGTGATTTTCTGGAGAATAAGAAAAAAAATATATCAAATTATTAGAAAAGGGGCTTATGATGAGGAATATGATTCATTCTATTTAATGGTATTAACTTGTTGATTTACATGAGTTATCTTTCCCAATATTTATATATGTTAGATTGTTGTTCACAACCAAAAAACAAAATGAGAGAAAATGTTTTAGAAAGTGCACCAAAAATGTATTATTTTTTCAGTTATATATTTGTTATTTTATTTGTTTGAATTCTTAAAAATGTGTTGCATGGGGATATACTTTCATCATTAAAATAACATGTACAATTATTATAATGATCCCTTAACCAAATGGGAAGCCAAAGGGGATAAAATCAAATAAATTGTGTAACCATAAACTTTCAAATTATTGACTATAAATTTTTTCATTATTTTTTATTTAAATTTGTTTCATTTAAGTTATTAAATTTATTATTTTATTTATTTAGATTAAAAAAATGATGTTTATAGTAATTGAGAACATTTTCTCTCATTTTATAATTTTGTATGGGTCTATGGATTTTTGAAGGAGTAATTAAAGACTATCATCCACATTGTATGCATATCTATAGACACTAAAAAACATATATGTTTAAAGTAAAATGATTACTAGATTTTATTAAAGCTTAGAAGGGTCAAAATCCCTTCTCATAGAAAGAATATAATACAAAATAATCCTTAAAATCATCCTTCATCCTTAGCCTCCAGAATCTTATATAATTATAATGAGGTTTAGTATAGGAAGGGATCTCTTTGTTTTTAGAAATCTTCTCAAATTATAAAAATCCTAATTAAAGGATAAACACTAAAGAGATAATTTTATTTATAATTAACTTAAAAATAATTTATGGATAATTATGTGCTCATAAATGTGTGTTTATCCTTTAAGTTTATAAGTACAAGTGCATATTTGACTATACAAAAGTGCATGTCATATTATACACTAACATATAAGTGATATAGATGATTTCTTTGAAATGTAGATTGTTGATGATGATGAAAAACATAATAGTAATGAGCCCTTGAACTATTTCAAAGGTGATTTTTCAACATCAAAGAGGATGAAAAATTGGAGAATAAAACAAAAGAAGGTACATGAGGAAACGTCTTCATAATTTGAAGACCCAATAAAATTCTTAATTAATAACTATGTCATTGCCAATTTATATTTTTTGTTTACTTTTCATGTTTCAATTAAATTATTAAATATAATTTTTTATTTATTTAGATAAAATATGTTCGTTATTGAAATACATAAAAATTATTTTCCTTGTATAAGTGTGTAGACACCTAATTTTAATACAATTCATGTAATTGTATTATCTTTGTCATTGCCTTGGTACATTTAATTCATTTACTTATATTTGGCTCCTTTCAAAATACTTTCCCTTCACATTGGAGCCTTTTTAATTTTACATCATCATAATTCTCATATGAACACCTTCATATCTATCACTTTTCCACCTCAGGATCCATCCAATCATCCTTTAGTTTGGCTTGATGTTTATTTCATGATCTTTTTCTATCTCAGACTTTTTTGGTGTTCGCTGAAATTGGTTTGACCATTTTCAATGTTGGCTAAAATTGGCCATGTGCCTTGTGGATCCTATATATACATATCTACCTTAATCCATTTATATCATCTAAAAATATCATATGTTATTGAGCTACATATTGATTATATATTTTCACACTTATCATAAAGCTTAGACATTAATCATATTTTACCCTCATCATCTCTTGAATTTTTATGGTTGTATGCTTGTACCAAAATAAGGATGCATCAAGGATCATATAGTATTCATATATTAGGAAGAGAAGTTATAAGTCATTTTTCTCACTTGGATTAGGTAAATTTCATACATAGAGGTACATAAGTATTGATTTTGAGCATGTAAGATATGTAACTACAACCCTCAAAGCAGTTTAGACCACTAACCTTGCACATTTTATTTAATCTTGCAATATCATGGTGAATTAGGGTTGCTCCATAGGATAAAAATTTAAATGAGGATACACAATCATTCTTCTGAGCAAAGACATTATTATGGACTTTTGATAGTAATGAAAGGTACCAAAAATTCCCATTCCTATTAGATTCACTAAGCCATATTCATAGTAGGTTTTCACATTTATCCAAAGCTATCATTTCTGGTGGTGATTGAAATTGCTTAGCCACATTAGTAACCTATACAAAAGTGTTCATCATCAAAAAAAATATTATACTTCCTAGAAGATCTTATGCACTATTATAAAGTTCACTTTATAGCATCATCATTTATTTTCATAACTCAAGTAAGTCATATTTAGGTATGCATCTCTCTTTACCATTTCAAACTACCTGGTTCATTTTATCCATTTCCTATTTCACACCTAAAACAAGTTTGATTTACAGCATTTATTATGTTCATTTGGATCTACCTTATGCCATTTTTTAATAATATTGGCATATTTTTTTAAAGTCTTATGTACCCTTTTTTTTTAAATTGTGAACACCTCCATTTTTCAAATGTATTACCTTTACGGTTTCATGTTTTCTTCCCTTTAGGGTTTATTGTCATTTTTTAAGATCTAATTTATATAAGATTTTAATTAATAGTTACAATGTATTAACCATAACTTCTTTCATTTTATATATGTTTATATCTGATGCTAATTTATAAATTTATATCTACAATACCTATTAGGGAATTACTAGATTGAGTGGTGCAATAATTGATTTGATTCAAATTTATTTGTTTGATATTTATGATTGTTTAAAAAATAAAATGATTAGAATCATTGATATTAAGAGTTTTCATGTTTTCACAATCCATAAGATTGAGTAGAAATATTTTTGAGAAGAAACTATGTAAGTAATTTTAGATCGGCATGTTTTGAATCACCATCTATGATTCATCATCAAGAAAAAAACCATGCATAGAATTGTTAAACCTGCTTACTTGTAAATATTTTTCCATGGTGACCAAAGGTGTTTGAATGGCTATAATATTGAAATTAATGTTGTGAATGTTGGTCTAACCATTTTAAAAAGAGGTTTATCGGGTGAGTCAATTAAAGTGTTTGACTTAAATTTTATGTGGAGGGAAAAAAATAGTTTTATTATAGTGGTTGTTGGTTTTAGATTTAAGTTTTGATTTATTTGGTCAAATAATCAAAGGAGATAAAAGTTATTAGAATGTGATATTGAAATTATTCAAACTTAGATATAAAATTTCATTACAATCATAATTAAACACATGATTTGAATCATTTTTCTCTTTATTATATTTTGAATGGTGAAGTGCATAATTTGAATGATGAAAACACATATGTTAAATAGGATAATGCATGTGATGATAATGCCAAGCTTGTGATACCAAATTCTTATAATGGTCATTATATTTTAAAACTTAGATCAAACTAAATTTGAGAAATGTTTTTTGACAATTCTTAAAGAAATTAATGTTATGATTTAAAATGTTAGATATGAAGAAAATAATTTGAACATGGCTAAGGAATCTACACTTGAGAATAAACATATTACAAATGGATCTTTAAATATTTCTAATTCACCTATTAGAGTTTATCCTTTTACTTTGGGACAAGAGGATAGTGCTCCTATTGCTCCTACTTTTATCCCACCTCTAACTACTACCTTGACTAAAGTTACTATAATTATTCTTTAACGACCTAATACTTATTTTGTGGCTCCTACTACTTCTATACTTTCTCGATCTACTTCTCAAGCTACATCTATTGTTCATGGCCTTGGTAAAAACACTACAATATATATTTCTACATATGAAAATCCTAATTTGGCTCCTACACATGTTACTACATATAAAAATGCATTGATTCAGTAATCTATTCAAGATATGTGAGTGAAAAATCAAACAAATTTCTCAAGGATATCAAAGACATAGCCATACAATTACTTTTCATTAGATATTGCATAACCCATTGACGCATGAGGTCCTTATCCACTATTTGCTAACAAGTTTCATTATGCCTAAATTTGAAGTATTTAACAATAAGTGAGGAATTAAGTAAATTTTCCATTTATAGACCTATAATAACCTCTTTTTTTTGACTTCTCTCTACCATTCCTAAGCATATAGAGTTGCATTTTTTAATTTTCCTTGTCAAAAAAGTACTAAATAAATATGATTTGCATCTTTTTATGTTTTATGAGTAAAATTCTTATTTTATGAATAAATATTACATTATGTACTTTGATAATTGTTTTGGCTTTACTACTAATTCAATTTGTTTATATAGCAGGGCAAATCATGAGTTACAAGGGACACACCAACTTATAGCAACTAGACAAGCCAACCCATAACAACTAGGTAGGCCACCAGTTGACTGTTGGAATCCATAAAAATTATGGGGTTGATGATTTCAACACATAATAAACACTAAAGGATCCCATAACAATTGGATATGTAATTAGAAAATGAATAACCATCTATAAAATTAATAATGGAACCCATAGCAATTGAAGGCATAGTTGGATCAACCCATAGTGATTGAAGGCATACCTAGATAAACTTGTATCAATTGAAATCAAAAATGTTCCAACCTATAGCATAACCATAAGATTTAAACCACAATTCCATGTTGTTATATCTATTGAGTTGTGGTGCTTAGTAGAGCAAGCAGATGGATCCCATGATTTGGAAGAAATAAATAAATGACCAAATACACCATTATCAGTTCATTCTCTATGGATTGTGCATCTCTATTATTATAACCACATAATTGACTAATATATTATGTACTAAAATTGATTGGTTTATCATGTAACATGAATAAGTTATCTCCATATATTCTTTTGTTAATAAATATGTAACAATAAATATGCGTCCTCTATTTTAGAGATGATTGTAGAACATATGAATAATGAAGTTTATGATATTGAAAAAATTATAAGATAGAGAGTATAGTCTAAATTATTTATAATCTTTTACTGTAGTAATAATCACATTAATACATGATCTTTTAATGAAATAGGCCTTGGTTTTATGTAAAATAATTATTTTCAAAGAGAAGGATTGGAAATTAATTGTGACTAAAGAGGAGGCCCTCGTAAGGACTTGTGGTAAATATCTTGATCCATTAGTTTAGTTGTTATTTATTGTTGGAAGCAAAATGACTGAGATGGGGGTGAATCAATTTTTAATGCTTTAAACAATCTTACTTAAGCAATCATAGATCATTTATACAAGCATGTACATCTTAGCATGCATAAGCACCAATCCACAAGAGCAGGAGACACATGAACATAATAAATATGTGGGAAACCCTCAAGGGAAATAAAACCCACTAAAACACAATTTGGATAATTTTTCCTATAATACCATGAATCAAATTTAGTTGAGCACCAACTCAACAAGGATCACCAACCCCTGAATTTATCAAGCACCAACTTGCTAGGAGGCTATAACCCCCTTGTTGATCAATCACCCACTCAATCAAAACTCTAAGACTATCCAACTAGATCTTGTTTCCTTCTCATAATGGATGATGGTCTTCTTTTTATCTATCACACTCAAATCTACCTCTACCACAAGCAAAAATTGTCTTTTACCTTCTTTACTCAATTAGCCCTTTTATGGCTTGAATCTGTCATGAAAGCACTCATGAAACCCTATATATGTCTATGACTAATTCATATCAGTTATTTGATATGTTTCACCACCTATTTAATCTCAAAAAATCCTCTTCTTCTTTGTTTCACTTCAATTCTCTCACTCTACATCCCTTATTAGGCCTAAACATGCCTAGTATATATATGCAAGACTTTTCTTATTTATATCCTTCTTAGTCATCCAAACACTCTTATCCTCTTAGGTAGGACATGAAATGTATCTTATAATAATTAATATACATGTATCAAACATTCTTAGAGTCCCTTTAGATCTGACCTTTCTCAAACAGGTCTTATCTCTACTTTAAGTCTCATGGAGACCTAATCCTATTAGGCCTTGTTATCACATGTTACCCTTTGATCTTATTGGAGAAAATTAAAAAACATTACATGAAAGAGACACATCATATTCCATACCAATATACCTCTAATAATTTCATCTAGGCTCCAAAATATTTTTATCTCAAACCACTACTTGGAGCACATCATTAATACTCATTCATATTAGGCTTGTGCATACCTAGAAATTGTGTTTTGAATAATTAAACCAAAAACACAAATTTTACAAAAAAACATGGAAAATAATTATATATATATATATATATATAATTAATGACCTCATGATCATCACCATGTGAATTATACTTCATAACTCAAGGTATAAAGACTCAAACCCTTCTCTGGAAGTAGCCCACTCGGAATTGTCAACTGGTCTCAAAACATAGTCATGAAGACTTGAACTTTAATCTATGAAAAAATAATTCCTATCACCTATGAAATATTTAAGATATTATTTTAAACTTATAGATCAATCTAAAGTACAAATATTATAATTTTAAATGCCAAATATTGGTCTTGTAGACCAAATCTTTTGTTTTCAATATACACAATCAAATTTGAACCAATCAACCCATTTTGGCTTTACCATTTCAATCACTTTCACTAATTTAAAAGTTTATTAAAATAATTTATAGGAAATTCATGTCTTAAAACATAATAATATATTCATTTTATGCTTCATCTAAGGTAAGATATCCTTCAACTCATAACTCCCACTAACTTACTCAGATTTGTCACTTTACCTTCAAACACAGTAATATTGAGAATGACTTTCAACTCTCATGTAGACACTTTAAAAGATTAATGATTCATGTGGATTACATTATGAGATAATTAGGTAAATATTAGATGTAAATATACCATGTTTAAGTGAAAATATTGGTCTTGTAGACTAATCTCACAAGCTTACACCTTCACTATCTCATCTACATTAGACAGATCAACTTATGAGCAACATTTTTTAATATTTTTATTGACCTCCAAAACATACTAAAAAAATTAACATGTATTATAATTATTTAAAAAAAAACCAATGCATTTATATCCATCCTTAATCCATGACAACACATCCCTAATCTCATTCTCACTTTTGCCTAGTTTTTCTCACTATCTGCATCACTAGGCCTTTTATCGATAAGTCAACTTGCATGACTAGTTTATAACATATGAGGTTTATAAAATATTAAAAAACCACCATGGACATAATTTATAAGTCTCAATATTCAACCTCCATCCATTTATCACCTTTGACTCGATCAACCCTACCTGTTATAGCAAATTTTAGAGAAATAAACCTTTTCTTATAGGGTCCACTCACTCACATGACAAACCAATGCCAACTAGAGATACTTGAGAGAGTCTAATACATTATCCAATCATAAAACAAGGTCATCCAATCCATTCTAATCTATTTCCATCAATATCTTCCATATCAGGCCACTGTTAGGGTTTTAGAGAGGGTTAAGACCATCTTATAATCTTAACGATCATTCATAAATCTTAGGCCCTTATTCCAAAAATCAATGCTTGGAAATTTGAGATATTACCCTTACCCATCTACCAATAATGTATTAGGTTCTCATTCAAATATTACATGTGCCAGTGAGTACATGAAATTTCTTTTCGGGTTGAGAATTCTTCATTCTATGCACACGGGAAACCTCAAAACACATTTCATGGATTTTCTTGCATATTTTGACCTCATACTTGGTAAACATACCTAAAAAAACATGACATACCTTTTTAAATGATATTTTTTCCATTATTACCTTGTAAATTGATCTTGATACCCCATTAGGCCATTATCTCTCTTTTTGTTCTCTAAGCTTTTAATATATAGGTCACATTAGACCTTGAAACAAAGCTTCTAGCTATTGTCCAAGAACTCTCCACCTCACTCACATGCTTAAGAAAATTATCACATGATCTACCTCTATTTTAAATCCTTCATAGTCCTTTACAACATCTCATGACACCTTATTAAGTCAGGTAGAGTCTAGAACTAATTTAGTTTTATGCTAGTCTTGTAGGTTATACCCCAGTAGACTCACCTTGAACCTCTCCTAAGTGTTAAAATGATTAATATGAATGCTTAAGTGTCCTCATACATCCTCTTATGCCTCTATGCATTTATCTCACTGAGCCACGATGCTCCTTCATGCACAAGACTAGGCATCCTATGCACAAGCCTTCTCAAGAACCTTGTACTCAAGAACTGGTACACAAACATGCTTACCTTGTACTAAACCTCAGAGAATCATTAGGTTTCCTTAAAATTCTCTCTCAATAGAGATACAATATTCTTCCTTCAAATTATCTCTTTTCACATGGTTTCCTTGACACATACCACTTCACCATGCATATTTATTAGATGTACCTTGGCATTAATGACATCCATATTGACCTTGACATAAATGAAAACACTTCTCAAAAAACTCCCCCTTTGTCATTGATGGAAAAAAATTCTTCAGTTTGCTTTCTTTCATATCCCCAAGCTAGCCAAACTCCCTTCTTGGAGTTTCTCCCCCTTTGACATTAATGACAAAGGGTCTTGCATAAATATCATCTAGAATCACACCTGCATAAAATGCCATAGCCAAACCTTCTTAAAACAAAAACTCAACATACATAATTTGAAACATTAATGCAACAATCTCCCCCTTACTACAAGCATACCTCTTTTAAATGAATTTTGATAACAAGACCACTTCTCAATGTAGAACAAACTTAGTCATAAACCTGAATAGCTCCCCCTCAAACTAAGCATGCATCATTATTTTGTTGCTTGACTAGTGTCTCCATGAAGCCTAATGGAGTCACCACTTCCCATAGGACACTAAAACAATCAAGTTCAATATATTCCTAGATATCCATCTCTATTCTGATTGAACGTCCTTCAATACCTTTTGAGGCTTGGTTTGCATTATAGGTTTGACCTCTTCATCATCCATTTGATCATAAATGTGAGCTAACAATAGGTATTCTTGACTTGGTTTCATATTTTAAGCATTATATATCACAACAAGTAGTCTATTTGAGCTTGTATACTGATCATTACTCATCTTCATTATCTTTAGTTTCCAAACATTCATTTGTCTTCTCTCTAGCACTCTAGAGGATTCAAACCTCTTGTTTTGACTAGATGACCTTCTAACCTTGTTAGGACAAAATATTGTACTATGTCCTACATCATGAAAACCATAGCAAACAAATTTAGACATACCCTTTAACTGATGTGAGTGTGACTCCTTCCATAGTCTCATGAGTACTCATTCTTAGAGAGCCTTTTATCTCTTGCTATATGACCCAACTGATTGCACATATAGCAATAGCCATTGGATGGATTGGCATACCTTATAGCATTTGGTTGTTTGATAGGTCTTTTCATGTTGACCTTCTTGTCTTCAATAGTATCTCCTTGAATTTAGGTGCCTCCTTTTGGTCTTCTTTGAAACCAAGACATGTCTTATCACTTAAAAACTTTTGGCTACTTAATATGTCATCTAGAGCCTCAGTGCTCTTTTCAAACCTCACAAAGGTCTTCACTTTGCTAAATGCTTGATTTAACTCATCTTTCAAGGATTTTATTTTAGTTACATATATGATTCATTCTTCCTCTTTAGCCTTTAGGCTAGTATTGACTACCTCCATCTATGCCTCAACTTGATTGATGATCCCATTATATTCCTTGGAAGTGTTACTCAGCCTTTCCTAAAACAAGCCAATCTACTTCTCATTATCCTTAAATAGTGATCTTAGCTTATGATTCTTTTTCCTTTGGAACTTTGATTCCTCTAATTCACTTACCAATTCTACCTCAAGATCTACTTTAACTTCTTCATCTGATTTCATATCAACCATAATGCCTTTCCCACTTGAACAACACTCATTATCTAATTCGATGGCCATAAACAAGGTTTCAATGTTGTCATGTTCAGGTTCATGACTACCATCATCACTATTAGATTCACTTGAGTCACTTACACTAGAAGGATTATCTTCCTTAGTGTAGAAGATTTTCTTGTTTTTGAAAGTTAATTTACTACCTTCATACTTTCTAAACTACTTATTTTTATCAAGCTTATATGTCTTCTTTTCATACTCATGATGTTCATCATGTTCTTTATCATGCTCAAACTTATCATTGTTAGGACACTTGGATGAAAAGTGACCAATCTTGCCTTAGTTTAAACATTTGAATGGTAACTTACCTTTGTAATTACTAGATCCAAAACTCAACTTTCTTGAAAACATGGCTATTAGTTAATAATCATTAATATGTAAGAATTCCTCATCTTTGACCTTCTTGGCTTTTGACTTATTTTCAATTTTGAAATTTGTTTCCTTATTAGGAGGTCTTCCTTCATTAGTTCTCATCTCATAGGCAATCAAATGTCATGAAGCATGTCCATCTCTAGCTTGTCCAAATCTTGTATCTCTTCTACTACAAATACCTTAGGGTTAGTGATCTCAACACTTTTTGAACAACATTATATTATTTGACTTCTTCTTCCAATCTTCTAATTATATTGACAACTTCATAAACCTTCAACAAGTAGGATGCAATGGTTTCATCTTCATTCATTTTCAAGATTTCAAACTGTCTTTTATGAGTCTACAATTTATCCATCTTTAACTTGATGTCACCTTCATAGATGGTCTTTAATTTGTCCCATATCTATTTGGCAGACTCACAATGCATTACTTTCACAAGCTCAGCCTCTGATAGGCCATAAAGAATAGCATTCATTACCTTAGAGTTATTTTGACTAGCTTTCTTACTTGTTGCATTAGTTGGTGGAATAGAAGGAGCACTATAGACATCCACAACTTGATTGACAAATATTATGACCTTTAGATAGAAAATATATATTCATCCTAACATTACAAAAGGCATAGTTAGATCCATTAAATAATGGAGCTTTACTGGTAGATAAACAACCTTGATCTTGTTGACTAGCCATCCTTGCTTCTAGGATCTTCCTTTAGGCCTTCAGACCTACTTCAAAGGACCAAGATATGAAACCAAATGTTTGAAAAAAATAACTGAGAGGGGGGTTGAATCAATTTTTAATACTTTAAACAATCTTACTTAAGTAATCATAGATCATTTAGACAAATATGTACATCTTAACAAGCATAAACACCAATCCACAAGAGTATGAAACACATGAACATAATAAATATGTGGGAAACCCTTGAGGGGAATAAAACCCACTAAACCACGTCTTGGACAACTTGCCTTACAATACCATGAATCAAATTTAGTTGAGCACCAACCCAACAAGGAGCACCAACCCCTAAATTTATCAATCACTAACTTGACTTTAGCAAACACCAACTTGCTATGAAGCTACAACCCCCTTGCTGATTAAGCACCCACTTAATCAACACTCTAAGACTATCCACCTTGATGTTTTTTCCTTATCACAACTAATTATGGTCTTCTTTTACTCTATCACACTCAAATATGCCTCTCACATAATAAAAAACTATCATTTACCTTCTTTGCCCAATTAGCCCTTATATGGCTTGAAACTATCATGAAAGCACTCATGAAACCTTATAGATGTATATGATTGATTCATATCATTTATTTTATATGTTTCACCACCTATGTAATCTCACACAATCCTCTTCTTCTTCACTTCACTTCAATTCTCTCACTCTACATCCCTTATTAGGCCTAAAAATGCCTAGTATATATATATACAAGACTTTCCTTGTTCATATCCTTATTAGTTGGCCAAGCACTCTTATCCACTTAGGTCAGCCATGAAATTAATATTATAATAATTAATATACATTTATGAAAAATTCTTATATTCCCTTTATATCTTACCTTTCTCAAAAAGGTCTTATATATCCTTTAGGTCTCATGGAGACCTAATCCCATTAGGTCTTGTTAGCACATGATACCCTTTGATCTCTTGGAGAAAATTAAAACACATTATATAATAGAGACACATCATATTCCATAAAAATAAACCTATGATAATCTAATATACGCTCTAAAACAATTTTATCTCAAACCACTATTTGGAGCACATTATTAGTACTCGTTCATATTAGGCATGTGCATACCCAGAAAGTTTGTTTTGAACAATTGAATAAAAAACACAAATTTTCCAAACAACCAGGGAAAATAAATAAATATATATAAACTTCATGACCTTATGTTCATCACATTGTGCACTAGTCTTCATAACTTAGGGTAGAAACACTTAAACCCTTCTCTGCAACTAGCCCACTCAGAATTGTCAATTGGTCTCAAAATACAGTCATGAATACTTGAACTTTAATCTATGAAATAATACTTCCTATTACCTATGACATACTAAATATATTATTTTACACTTATATATCACTCTTAATTACAAATAATAAAATTTTTAATGCCAAATATTGGTCTTGTAGATCAATCTTTTGTCTTTAGTATACACAATCAAATCTAAACCAGTCAACCCATCTTGGCTTTAACATTTCAATCACTTTCACTAATTTACAAGTTTATTAAAAGAATTTATAGGACATTAATGTATTAATAAACAAAAATATATGCATTTTATGTTTCATCTAATGGCAAATAGCTCCAACTCATCACTCCCATTGGCTTACTCAGATTTGTCACTTTACCTTCAAACACAGTCTTGGTGAGAATGAATTTAAACTCTTGTGTAGACACTTTAAAATACTTCTGATGTATATGAATGATCCTATGAGATAATTAGGTAACTCTTAGATATAAATATTCCATTTTCAACTTACAATATTGGTCTTATAGACCAATCTCACAACCTTACACCTTTACTGTCTCATCTGCACTAGACAAGTCAACTTATGAGAAACATTTTCAATGTTTTCATTGACTTCTAAAACATATAAAAAACATGAAAATGTATTAAAATTATTCAAAAACAACCCAGTGCATCTTTATCCATCCCTAATACATTACAACACACCCCTAATCACAATCTCACTTATGCCTATTTTTTCTCACTGTTTACATCACTAGGCCTTTTAGCGATAGGTCAAATTGCATGAATGGTTTATCACATATAAGGTTTATAAATACTCATAAACCACCATGGACATAATATATAAGTATCAATCTTCAATCTCCATCCATTTATCAACTTTGACTCTGTCAAATCTGTATGATATAGCAATTTTTTGAGAAACAAGGCTTTTCCTATAGGGTCCACTCACTCACATGACAAACAAATGCCACCTGGAGATGCATGGGAGAGTCCAATACATGATACAATATTAAAAATGTATTATCCAATCCATTTTAATCCATTTCCATTAATATATTCCATATTGGGTCATTGACAGGGTTTTAGAGAGGGTTAAGACCATCTTACAGTCTTAACAATCATTCATAAAGCTTAGGCCCTTAATCCAAAAACCAATGGTTGAAACTAAAATATAGGGTCCTTACCCATTTACAATGAATGAATTAGGTTCTCATTTATATATTACATGTTCTAATGATTACATGAAAGTTATTCTTAGGTTGATAATTCCTCATTCTATGCACATAAGAAACCTCAAACCCACATTTCATGCCTTTTATTACATATTTTGACCTCAGAATTGGTCAACATACCTTTAAAAACATGACATACCTTTTTTAATTCTCATTTGTCCATGATTACCTTGGAAACTAAACCTGATACCCCATTAGGCTACTATCTCTCTCTTTCCTCTCTAAGCTTTTGATTTGTAGGTCAAATTAGGCCTTGAAATAGACCTTCTAGTTATTTTCTAATCACTCTCCACCTCACTCACATGCTTAATTAACTTCTCACATGGTCTACCACTATTTTTCATCTTTTATAGTCCTTGACAACATCTCATGTCACCTTATTAGGTCAGGCAGAGTCTAGAACTAGTCTAGTTGGATGTTAATCTTGTAGGTTCTACCCCAATAGACTCACCTTGAAGATCTCCTAAGTGTGCCAATGATTCATATAAATGATTAAGTGTCATCATATAACCTCTTATACCTTTGTTCATTCATACCATTGAACCACCATTCTCCTTCATACACTAGACTAGGCATCCTATGCACAAGCCTTCTCAAGAACCTTGTACTCAAGAACTGGTACACAAACATGCTTACCTTATATTGAACCTTGACATCAACCTTAGAAGAATCATCAGGTTGCCTTAAAATTCTCTCTCAATAGAGAGATAATAGGTTGCCTTCAAATTCTCTCTTATCACATGGCTTCCTTGTCACATACCACTTCACCATGCATCTTTACCAGATGTACCTTGACATTAATGACATCCATATTGACCTTGACATAAATGACAACACTTCTCAGCATTTATGTTGTGTGAATAGTATAATCTATATGTGAGTTTAATTTATTAAGTTGATTTAGTAAAGGTATTTGGTACTTGTTTGAGTGTTCTTAGTTTTCTTTAGGAAGTTTCCAACCAATAGATCAATGGTGCATTTCATTTCTAGTAAGCATGATTTCATTTCTAGCAAGTGTGATTTTTTTAGCAAGTGTGATTTATTTTCCAACAAGTGTGATTTCCTTTCTAGCACTTTAATTTATGCAATAATGTTTCCTATCTACAACCTATAATCCCTCAATCTCTAAAAATAACTAGTGTTGCATATATAGTACCAACACCTTACCAATTATATGAACCCCATGTTGATAATTAGTGAAAGTATCATAATCAAAAAACCAAGTGGTTGACACGTCGAATACCACTATTGGGTTTAATAGGATTGGACTATGATAATTTAATTATTGATTTTATTTTGATTATAATTTTGGTGTCATTGTCAGGGATAGGTGTCAAACATAAAATCTCAATAAGTTTGAGTTAATTACTTTAAATTTCCTAATTTCAATTTATAAAAGTAGATTTAACAAAAATATGAAAAATCTATACAAGACTAACCTTGTGTAGGACAGGTTAGACATAATCATAAATAATGACTAGTTGATTTATATGCAATGAGGGAGAGATTTTTTAGATATAATCTCACATAGAAGGTTAAACCTTGTTATAAGGGAAGAATCATCACATGCAACAATCATAAGTTGAGTAAAAGTGCTAGTAGTCAAATCACAGCTGTCCCCTAAGAAGCTAGAAGAGATAATATTGAGGAGTTATTGGCTAAGTTAGTACATAAATCTAAAGGCAAAGAAAAGGAGGACCTACATACCCTTGAAAAAGACATCTTTGCACCATTCCAAAGGGTCCCTATTTGTCCACCTTACACCTAGGTATCTAGTATTTAACCCCCTCCACCCTCACCCAAATTCCTCTCTAAAACAAAACTTAGAGCCCTTTTATCCCCAAAAAATAAAAATAATAAATGTAGAACTTACTGAACCCACTGAACTAGATGAATAAGACATTATTGTTAAAATCCAAAAGGATTCTTGAGAAGTCCCACCCATCACCCATAATTATAAAATTTTCCTCTCCTTTATAGTAGTCTAAATCCACCATTCACTATGCACCTTGGGCTAAAATTGAAGCTTTGAAGTGTGGGTAACTAAAATCTCTAGCTTACAATTAGTTTCGAAAACCATCGGGGGTAGTAAGGATAAAAATCTATCAATTAAGCCACAACCTTTGAGTTTCCCATTAATACCCGTATGGGTAATGCACCCATAAATAATATTCATTTTTCCATGTTTCCAAACTTCAAAAGAATGGATAGTGATGATCCTAACACATTCCTCTTTGAAGTTGATATTTTATGTCATAGTCACAACTACAACTCGGATGCCCAAAAGATCAAATTATTTATAGTCACCCTCAAGGATATATCCCTCAAATGGTTTATGTGATTAGAAAGAGATGTTATCTCCACTTGGGCTGAGATGAAAGAGAAAATCCTCTCTAAATACCAAGATTATTGTATAGGTAGGGACTACACAAGAAATGATGTTTTCTAGATGTCACAGAATGAATATGAACCTTTGGAGGATTACGTTGAGAGATTCATGTTCAACTTATAGAAATATAAATAGAGTTTATTGGATCATGAATCCATTAAGTTTGTATTCTTGAAATTAATTCAAGATGAATTTCTTGAAGCATTATATCTTATGAGTAGTAGAGACATGTCACAAATGGCATTTGAGGAAATTACAAACCTATGTAGAAACTATCCAAGATCTATAATGAAGAAGAACCACAATAAACAAATGTTACCTTCATCATCCACCAATAAAATCTCAATAAGGGAAGTAATTAATTTACTATAGGGTATGAAACAAGATATCAAAAGCCATCTGGCCACACATTTATACATAATTCACACACGAAGGAAGAAAGAAGCAATAGAGTAGGCCTTGATTGTGTATTACTCATATTATAATAAGGAAAAAAATAGATTTTAAATGACATGATATTTGAGAAAATGTAGTGAGCATAACATAAGAGAACCCCAAAGTAATTGAGCTTCATGTAATCGGAGGAGACAAAGAGCAAATTTTCTATGTAGCTCAAAGGAAACCATGGGTCTAAAAGCCATAAAATCTAGGTATGTCTCCAAATTTTGAATTTTTCAATTATTAATTTTTAACTACTTCTCTTAATTGGTATATATCTAATCCATGGATCCTAACATAAATCCAAGGACTAAATTATTCACAACAAAACTTCCAATCTCCAACCACTTGGCTACGATCTCAAACCCAACCATGGTTACCTCAAAATAACAATCAATCATGGTAGACCCCAAATTAAAATCAATAGTGACAATACCCTTCCAACCAATGGAAACAACCATGGAATGAAAATCAACCATGATATAGCCTACATGTTGGTTTCTCATGGTAATTACAACCACAACAATCGCAACATGTATTAATGCCTAATAATCAACTAGATCTCATGCCTAATAACCAATCAACCCCTGGACAATCTCAGTTACCTACCCAACATGTGTTAAACCCCAACAATAAATCAGTTCAATTGACATAAATTAACAAAATAATGCAATATCCCACTTATTCCATGGAGGTAGATGAATTACAACTTTGTTAAGGACAAATTTTTCAACAATTTACCTCACTTGTAATAATGAAACCTCCTGAAGAGGTCCCTAATGTTGCTCCTAACACCATCACTAACTCACAACCATGTAATCATACACCTGACCCTAAACCAAGAACATATATAAATCAATAATGGGTTAACAACCCTACTTTTTCTAAGAGATTAAACCTCCAAATCTAGAATATGAATCTGAATTTGACTTTGTAAGACAACTCAAAAAATGTTTATGTCACAATCCTTTTATTTCATCCTAATAAAGATGTCCCCATCTATACTAAGGCTATCTATGAATGATTCATCAATCAATATAATTAGAATAATAAATATCCTAAGACTATCCAAGTGGTTGGGAAGCTTACAGATATCATGTTGGGCAATGTAGTCCCACCCAAATACTCTGATCCAAGTAGTCTAGTAGTGAATGTCCATGTCTATGGCATCCTTATTCAAAATAACTTAATATAATTAGAAGTAACCATTAATGTAATAACCAAATGAACCATGAAAAAACTTGCCTTGAAGTGTCTTTATCCAACGCCCACCATTTTACAAATGGTAGATAGGTCAACAATTAAACTGGAAGGAGTTGTAGAATATTTGGTCATTACAATGGATTCATGGGTATATCTGGTTGATTTTATCATATTAAAACCCAAATCTAACTTAGGAGATATCCATTCATATTCAAAATATCATGGATGGATATATTTGATTCATTCATTGGTTATAGATTAGGGAACATGTTGAATTCCAATGGTAATACTACCAAGAAACTAGTTCTCTATCCACCAGTCCATCATACATGTGAAGAACAATCTAGACGGGTAGAAGATGAGGACAATGATTAAGTCTCATTACATATGTTTCTAATGATTAAATTTATCCCACACTTGAAATAATAATATTATGATACAATCATTTCAAATTCCTTAAAATAATTATTAGATCAATCCACACCCAGACAACTTGTTACAATGCCTACCATGTCCCCTCTCTAACATCTTTCCAGTAGAGGAAATATCCACTAGTAAGGGAGAAATTAACACTTATCATAAAATAATACCACACCATTTTATCATTATCCCATTGTTGGAAATCATATAATCCATGGGATCCCTATCCAAACAAGTATAAATCCTACTTGGATGTCTTCTCAACATCAATAACAAGTAAAATTCTGAACAAGAAATCTAGCAATCATGCTTCAAAACATAAAATTATCTCTAAATGGGACTATCATGATATGAGATTCATACACCCTAATATATACACCCACCACATATACATCAAGGAGGAATTAAAACCCATATGCCAACCACAAAGATGAATGAATCTTGTTGTCAAAGACATGGTGAAAATAGAACTATAAAAACTCTTAGATGTTAGAATTATCTATTCAATATTTGATAGTTAGTGGGTATCTCCCCTTATTATTATGCCTAAAAAGGAGGAAAATCGCATATATGTATATACTAGAGATAACTCAATGCAAACACAAGGAAATATCACTTTCCTCTTCTTTTATTGACCAAGTATTTGGCACATTGGTAGGAAAGAAATATGTATTCTTTATTGATAGAATTAATGGCTATAACTAGATCATAATAGCTCCTGAGGACCTAGATAAAACTTCATTTACATGTCCTTGGGGTACCCATGCATACTCTGTACTACCATTCGATTATGCAATGTTCTAGTTACCTTTCAAAGGGTTATTTTGAGTTTTTTTTTTTTTTAATTTATCCCATGATGGTGTTGAGGTCTACACATATGACTTTGTTGTTTATGGGGACACATATGATGAATCCATCCAAAATATTGAGAGAGTATTTTCAATGTTGTTAATATGATCAATTGTCTCTAAGTCATGAAAAATGTTATATGATGATGAATGAAGGAATTGTACTAAGACACCACATCTCACCCGCATGAATAGAGGTATATTTTGCCTAGATAAAAGTAATAAAAACTCTACCAACTCCAAGAAAACAAAAACATGTTTGAATATTTATAGGACATGTCGGTTACTATTATAGGTTTATTAATGATTTTAGTAAATAAAAACACATTAATTTGTTTTAATTTCTAAATATGTTGACTCTGTATGGACTAATGTATGTGAAAAAGCATTTTAGGACTTGAAATCCCTACTATTATCAACTCTAGTGTTATGTGGACTAGATTGGAAGTTACCCTTCCACATCCATCTAGATGCTTTTAAAAACATGCTATAAATTTTTGACAGACAAAAGAAGGATCCTTAATTTATACCATTTACTTTATTATAAAAAACATTCAAGGAGAAGAGATTAACTACACTATGATATAAAAATAATTTCTTACAATTGCATATGCCATCAATAAATTAAAATATTACATCATGATTTTTGTTGTTTTTATCCACACTGACCATGCTGCATAAACTAACAATTAGTTGCTACATAAACCAATAATTAGTGGCTACATAACTAGGTGGTTATTGATTTTACAAGAATTTGACATCACCTTTGTATATAGACTAGGTAAGGACAATGTAGGTGCAAACTTTTTTCATGACTAAAAGCTTTAAAACTTGGTCCTCTAGTAGATGATTGTTTTTTTTATGAACATCTTTTTCTTATATCTACTAACACTCCTTGGTTTGTAAACATTACTAATTATGTGGTTGTATGTCTACTCCCACATCATTTCTATTTGAAATAAAAAAAACCTTTTGGTGACAAAAATTGGTTTATACTCATAGATATCCTGGTATCTCTTTTACACAAGACCTGATCTTATCATGTGCTGATGTATAAGGGAAGACAAATTAGTGGACATCCTTTGAGCTCTTCATGATTAACCCTACAAGGGACATATTGATGATAATATGATAACATCTAAAATCTTAATTATAGGATACTATCATCCCACCTTACACATATATGATATCATGTATACCTATTAGTGTGATCAATTCAAGGTATCAGGAAGTCCACACATTCTAACAAGATGCCTCTACAACTCCAACTAGTGGTGGGGAATTTTGACAAGTGGGAGATTGATTTTGTTGGCCTAATAGACCCAAATTCTGATAAAAAAGATTATATATTGGTATGTATGGATTAATTAACCAAATGGGTAGAACTGAAGGCATTAACACATGCAAGGGATGATAAAGTTGCAAAATTTATCTTATGACAAGATCTTCACAAGATATAGAGTGCCAAGATAGATAGTTACAAACCAAGGACCACAATTCACATATTCCATAATTGTAACACTTTTATGTGAATATTAAATCTAGCACAAGAATTATACTCCCTATCATCCTCAGTCTAATAGCCAAGTTGAAGTCATGAATAGTGAATTGGAGAACATTCTCACCAAAATTATTACAGTACACCATTAAGATTTGGGCATCACATCTTCCTAAATCTTTATGGGCATACTAAACAACATGTAAGACTACCAATGGGTTTACACCATATGATTTGGTTTATAGAAAGAAATTTATTCTTCCCATAGAGTTTGATCTCAAAACCTTAAGGACTTATTTGGAACTTAGCCTAGATCCGACTATAGCATAGAAGGAGAGAATAATGCAACTCAACACCTTAGGTGAATTCAAAATAGAAGAATTGGAGAATATGGAAATGGTTCAACACTAAAGAGTTAGATGGTATGATAAATTCATTAAGACCAAAGAATTCCAATAAAGATAATGGGCCTTGCTCTATGACTTCAAGTACAAAGACCACAAAGGCAAACCAAGAACATAATAGCTTGGTCTTTATGAGAAAGAGAATGTATTTGACAATGGATAAGTGAAGATAAAAATAATAAATTTGGTAATATTATATTTATTATTGAATGGTCATTGTCTCAAGTTACATAAGAAACCACACTCAAAAGAGGAATTTATATGGACGATTAGAGAAGAGGAACAACCCTGTATGGATATAGAACTATTTAAAATAGTGGATGATAACACTCTTTACACACCATAGTACTTTAATGACCATGTTTAAATATCAACTAGGAATTTAAAATCACCCTTCATTTCCATAGATAAAGGGTAAGCCAAATATTTTAGCCTAAATACATATTTTGATTGTATAGCTAGTTTGCTAGTTAGTCAGAATCAAAAAAATTAAGGCAATAAAATTCAACAATGAAAACCCTTCAGCATTGTTAGTAACTTGGTTGGAAAAATAGTTTACTAACTAACCAATAGTTGAATTAGCTTATTGGTTTCTCAAGAGAAAAATTTAAAAAAGCCAAAAATATAAACTTCTTGGCATTCTTCCCTTTCATCCTCAACTCCTATCACCTTCATGGACTTTCTAAAAATTATGTAGATAGCTCTATGAGATAATTTTTTTGTATCTTGATGTTATAGGTTACATATTACTTGTTATAGTCTCTATGAAATTTTCTATGTATTCACTCTTAGATATTATAGGTTGCCTAACAGATGCTACAAGATGATGGTAGATGCTTCAGGACATTGATAAAAGCTACAAATAGGTTCATAACTCTACTCTATATTTGTAAAAGATTATTCTTCCAACAATTTAGTTTCTAAAGGATGTTAGGTAACCACTCAAGTTCTTCAAGCATGTTATAGGTCTTCACTCATATCCCTTCATGTTCATCTCACTAGCTTCTTCTTGTTACAACACATTTGCTAGACTTAGAAAGGTCCATCACTACTCAAAGGAATATTACCATAGAATAATTGGCCATGTTAGACCTCTATTCAAACCTTCTAAAGGCCAACAAAAAATAATAATTTCAAGTGATTAACATCAACAATCAATACAATGTTTCAAACAATCACCTTCTACCTTTCCTTCTGAAGTAAGACACCCACTACAAGAAGTTATAACTGGTGCTTTAGGAAGCATATCATTGTTGTTGTAGAAAGTGGAATTAAACTAATGAAATCCACTCTAAATTAAACAATACCAACCAATTCAATTAGCATTCTTCAATCTTCATTCTAGAAAATAGCACATTATTCACATTACATCCTATATAGATACTCCATGGGGTACAGGACACGCTCCAATTCTCAACATCAAAAAATAGATGAAATAATTGGTAAAACAATGAGTATAAAGGTAATGATGACATGTTTTTATATAAATATTTTTTTTTTTAATTTAAACATTTAAAGTTATCTTCATGCATATTTGAGTACTAGTCCCAATGCTATGGGTTCAACCCAAGACTAAATCTTTCATTTTAAGGAAACTTGTCACATCAATAATTTTCCATCTCAAATTCAATCACATCCAATTATTATATTCCCTTCTACATGATTTTCCATAACTAAGTCAGTCACTTGAGGATGAGTGCCATGTCAATTTGAGGATAATTCCATTAAAAGCTACATGATCCAAATAAACTTTATGGGCACGTGGAATATTATATTAAGGAAAGATGTAGGCAATAAAGTGTGTAATCTTGGTTAAGGTAATGATTAATCACAATATGTGGGGAATTGATAACCAATATGGTGAGGAGATAAACATCAAACATCATTAGAATTCACTATTCAATTGTAACCAATTAGAAAAAACTACCTTTCTTACTATGGGAGAGAATAATTATATCAAAAATAGGAGGTTATGTACTTAGATATGAACCCATAGATATCATGCCACTAAGGGGGAGAAAATATATTTCTAACATCTTCCAAAATATAGAACGGATGAACTAGTTTTAAAAACTAACAAGGTATGGTGATACGATTATTAAAAGAACTTGCACAGACTTTGGTGAATGATATAGCTACTTTGAGAGGGCTATGTGTTGAGGTGGCTAAATAATTTCTATAGGAAGTCATTGGATTACCACATAGGAGAACTATGGTGAAGGAAAGACAATGATACTATAATAAGAGACCTATTTTTTACAAAAGGAAAACAATTAGAATTCTCAAATCAAGGTACATCTAGTTCCTCATTACCTTTGCTTTGGTTAAAATCTTCCCTCTACATTATCAAGCATTTAACCTATGAGGGTATACATTCTATGAGATATGAAAACCATTTCAAAATTTTGAATCACCTTAAGCATGGAAGAAGGGCAAATGTACCCAATTTCTAGCTGAATATGATAAGAAAAATGGTTGAGTGTTAGAAAGGGAAGACAAAATCCTTGTCCCATAATTATTTAATTCAATTAATTATGCAAATATTATTAAGGGAAAATAGGCCTAACTTATCTTGGGATGATTTCTTGGCAGTACAATAGTTACCAGATGAAGAACAACATGAAGTAATTATTGAATGGAATGAGTTAGTTATTGATGAACAAGTAGAGGTTATTTAAAATCAAAAAGAATATACAGAGAGGTTTGAGAGGACAAGAATAAGGAATTTAATATTAACACCATCATCATCATAAACTCAAGGCATAGGAAATATGAATACTAAATATGTCCCCTTTACATCAAGACTTATAATTAAGTAAAAGGTTCCACCTTCATAGGCTCCTAGAAGATAGTCTCAAAGGATTAGATGTAGAAGAGAAAGACAAAATACCTTTCTATCCCCTTATATTATCCATATAATAAGTGAATAATCACCTGAGAAGGAGGAATAGCTTAGATAAGAATTAGGTGAAACTACTAGCAATTTTGAAGAAGATAACTCTACCCTTTCCTGCTCTGAGGTTCCATCCTTTGTGGAAATGGAATAATGGGGTACTCCACCAAATTTAGAAAAATAAAAGACAATTAAAGGTCACTCCACTAACATCAAAATGGAAACAAAGGAATGATAAACCCCTGTGCAACCAAAACAAGAATAAAATCATAAAATGTTAGAAGCCCTGAGGGAATTTAAAACCCTTGAGGCATGAATCAAAAATTATAAACTCAGGAGAATGGATTGGATACTTTGGCTAAGGTGGTATAAGTAGAGAGTAAAATTATTCAAAATTTTATAGTTCAATCCATAATATAATTATATCCCATAGCTATAAAAAAATATAGAGAAGACTTCAATATGTTACCACTCAGATAGAAGGGACAAGTCAGGAGGAACTATTCAGGAAAAGAGATGTTAGGATTCAGACCTTGTAGCTCCAATGGCATAACCAATTCAATCAATTGAAGGTGAAAAATAAGTATTTGAATAAGGATGTTGATGAGAATAAGTAAAAAAACATAATATTGAAAGAAAAGGTAGAAGACATGAGTCAACTTATAGTACAAATAATGAATTATAGACCACCTGCAAGGGTCTATATTTTGTACCTTGAAGAGCAATGGATAATATTTCAGTATATGATAATTTATTGTGAACTTCCCAAAATGGTAATTGAACCTCATTCCTTCTTTGAATTTTATAGTAGTAGCACCCGCAACTATCAAATTGAGTTATGTGAATTTTATATACACAACTACGTTATTCTCTTTGATCCAGAATAGAAGCCAAATCTATATTTGGGTGATGTACTATTGAGATCTTTTTCTTGTTATTTTAGGATGAAAAATTTGAGAAAATAGATTTGATTATGAAAATTAACCAAAATCACTCAAAACATCAATCTACCTTTAAAATTTAGAGCTAATTAAGAATAAAATGAAAAGATAAGTGAAGCATTCATAACAACATTAGATCCTAAAGGTTAATGGCTCCAAATCAAGATCCAAACAAGAAAAGATTAAATGATTATGGATGGAAATTGCTTACCAAAGACTCATATTTTATGATAGTATGATATTGTCTTGATAATGATAGCATGGAATAATTGATTATATTGGCATGGAGGTCTTATGGTTTCATCTATTTAGCTTGTAGTTCATTTGGTAATGGAGGGATGGTTGATTAAATAGACCATGGATGGAAAATCAATGACTAATATTCAAAGTTGGGATGAAGAGGATCAATGGTGAAGGATTATCCAAGGAATTGAAAATTCCTTGGAAGCCTCTAGAATAGAGGCTTCTAGAGAGAAAGGGGATATGAGAGAGAGGATTCTAGAATTAGATAATTTTAGAATCCATTAAGGGCTAATCAAGATTAGTAAATGATTAGGATGGGTGATTAGATAGGTGATTAAGGACTAGGGATGTATGAGAGCCTAGGAATAGGCTAGGGTAGGTGGGATTGTAATTTAAAATTCTAATATAATAGACAAGGGGGATTAGTTAGTGGATAAAACATGATTGGAAGAATTAATAGGTTGGTGGAGATAATATACGGTTAGTGGATCAATAATAATGAAGGGGGATGTTAGATAAATGACTAGAAGGGGTGATATTAGGATGAAATTAAAAGAGATAAATGAGATAAGTGAAATTAGTGTCGACTAATAGTAATATTAGTGATGATAAATAAAGTGAGAAAATTTAGATGTATACATTTTTCACCTCTATGAAAAGGCATTGCGAGTGGACGAAGTAGAAGGAGTAATGGTCTTTCAAATAAAAACCATTTAATAAATGAATGTTAGTAAATGATGTTAGTGGGTATGATTCCCCTCAAGGGGAAATACAGGGAGGAATGAGACGGATGGCCACTTAAAAAAATAACGAGGGGTAGGATGTGATGAATCGATAAGGGGATAGGATGCTAGATATGATACTAATGATGAAAAATCTAAAATTGACATAAAAATTAAGTTACAAATTGATGATGTCCCTAGCAAAGACATATACATATGGAGTGGAAATGATTGTGTCACATTTATCAACACAACCCAAGGGGGAATCAACTATAACATGATGATGAGAAGATAAAAAGATATAAGATTTTGATGTATCATAGGCAAGGACACATACAAGGGAGAGTTGTAGACCAAGATAAGACTGAATTGATAAGATTAATGATGAGTGTAGCTCAAAGCTAAATTTGAGTGATATGGTGAAGGAGATGAGAGAGAATAAATGATATGATCAAGTGACCAAAATATTAAGGGGAAGACTTGGACGATATTACATCGAATCAATGAGCCATAATGAATAATAGTGATAATGCCCTGAGTAAGGACACATAAAGTTATGATCTCAATCATGATCCAATCAAGAGAGGAAAGCATAAATGTTTAAATGATGAATTTACCAATCAATGAAAATGGATGATTGATGGAAGAAAATATGAATTTTGTGATTTTATCAAGCCCAGCCAATAGGTGCAAGTGATTGATGAAAATATTAAGGAGATGAATGCATAGATGGGGATTGATCAATAGACTAATTGATATTATAGTTCAAGGATTTGAATTATGCAATATGTGAGGATGATGAAGGACATGATATATGTGATGATAAAAAAGGAGAGAGTGGTCATTCTGACCCTAGACACTTTATATGACTAAGTGTTACCTATATAATTTGAAAAGACCTCAAGCCAATGTAGTTTAGACTAGATGGGAGGATGACGATGATGGATTAGAATATTGGGATTATGATGACTATTAGACATGTTAGTTTTGAGATAGATTATGTGACTCAGATGTTATAAATAAACATAGAGGACTGGGAGAAATGAGTGGACTTAGATGATCAGGTTGAAAATAAAGGACTAGGATAAATGATTAGATATGGGATGTTAGATATTATGGCATATGGTTAGGTTAGATGATTAGACTTGGATGGTTGAATTGATGATAGAATAAAGATGATTAGATGATTAGGTAGGTGAATGAATAGTGTATTCCATTATCAATCCATCATTATTTTAATAAGGCTCATCATAGTCTAAGTAATCTAATAGATATAGCACTTAGCAGTATACCCCATGATATAAGTATGACCAAGAGGACATTGTGCCAAAATGCATGATTATAAAGGGGGGAAATGATGAACTTTGCATCATTGAGGGCACCTAAAAGCATCATTTTATCTTTTGGTGTCATCATAACATCCTCGTATATTTCCTAATGGACAAGACAAAAAATAAACATTCATATATATACATGATGCAAACAAGTCAAACAACACAAAGCATACAAGTATCACACACAAGTATCTACATGCAGTTTCATTATGTCTTGTCTAATTGATGAAAGTAGAAAAGGTGATTGATTAGGTGATATGTTGGACTAAGTTGGTCATGATGATGTGAATTTTGAGGAAGGTAGACTTTGGATAAGGGCATGGATTTGGAATATATGAGGGACTAACATTAGGATAAGGTTGCTAAAGACATAGGAAAAGATGATAGGATGTTGGGACAAGGTAAGATGAGAAGAGGATAAGATGGATAAGACTTTAAATAAGACAATTGGGATATTTAGGACATAGGACAAGACAACATAAGACAAGATAACTTAGATGTTTTGGAATTTTTTAGATTTTATAATTTTTTGGGATTTTTGACATATTTCAATTTTAGGGCTTTTTGGGATATGTATGTACAATATATAAATGGGTATACTAGCAAAGGGAATACCAAGGCTAGCAACCAAGATAAGTATGGATGGAATAATAGATGGGATGATAAAAGGATGAGGATGATGATAAAAAGGGGATGAGGACCAAGGAATAATGGACTAGGGATCACCAACGACCACATCGTGAAGGAACCAGATATCTAATTACTCAAGTGTCTATTGGAAGATATGCCAAGATGATTTCTAGAACATTTCTCAAGATACCTTCCATGTCCTAATGAACATGAATATGGGAAGGAATGATAAAATAGAAATGGATAAGGGATAGATAGACATGATAGACAAAGATGTTTGGACAATGACATGGATGGGGTTGGAAAGGAATGTGAGATATTATTGTAGAAATGAAATGGATTTTGACCCCAAGTGTCGAGGTGCAATGTGAATAATAGATTATTTTATCATGATGCCAAAAACTAGTTTTCATCATGGTACTTGTCTAATGCGCCAGAAGTCCAGTTTTCACCATTAGATGAATGATTTTTTTTAACTTTTTTTATTTGTTGGCATCTCAATTTATTGGATATTGGTGTGAGATGTAGGAATATTGACATGTTTTTAATCTTCAGTCAATGCTTAGTTTGGAGATATCTGATGTTAAGACCATGTTATCGATGCTAGATTCACTGATTTCCTTGTGACCTTTGTTGATTCTTAATTTAACATCCTTCAATCATCTAAGTGGGGTATCTTTGTAACCCTTATAAGAGATGTTGTTGCCCAGGGATTTGATGTATGGTATGGATGGGATTATGTCTTGATTTTGATGGTGGGATAAAGGATGTGAATGAGTGATATGGTTATGGTGGATGATGTGATTGTAAGGGGAGTGAAAATGGTGTTCAATAGTTACATACATCATTAGATATAGTGGAGGGGATATTTTTGATTGGTGTCATGAGATTAAAGAGATCTAATACCTTCTGACTTTCTTTCTCTTTAGTCTAAACATTAAGAGGATTGTTGTCCATATGGTGATTACTTTTAAAAGATTTTTGATTTATTGATATGAATTAGATTTTTCTTTCCCCCTGGTGCCTATAATTGGTCTTCACCAGGGGTATTTGATTTTATACTTGATAGATGATGATTATTTTAGATTTGATAATCTTCTAGCCTCTCAAGGATATTTATACTAAGGGGTGATGCTTTTTGACTTAGCCAATTATGAAATTCTTCTAGACTTTGATTATATTTAGATCACAACTGACTTGATTATTTTACTTGATTAATTGATTATGGGCTTGGATCTTTGTAGATGTAGTATACGAGATTGCCTATTGTGGGGAATCCAATTATGCATGTTCCTATTTTTTCCATTTGGAGAGTGGGATGGAGGGATTATTAGGAGGTGGTGGATGATTAGGGATGTGTAGTGGAAGGAGTGGATTAAGGGTTTAATGGGAAGCATAGTCCTCATAGGATATATTAGGAGACCCAACCTCGATGTAAAAAAAAGAGTCTTCAGGAATCTCAAAAGGATCACTAAGACTCTGTGTGGAATTAACATCTAAAGTTGATTCATATTTAGCTTGATGATCTTTGAATAATAAATCATCCAAGAATTGTGTGATGATTTCACCATCCTAAGATGAATCAAGAGTCATGCTTTCTAACTAGTCGACATACGAATTAGAGACATCCTCAAATAAATAGGAGTCGGCATGACTTTCATTATCTGAAAGGGATGATGCTTCTAATATGGATTTTGATTTAGATGTTGAGATCAAACATGATCCTAACCATTTTAATGTTGTCTTCAACAAGGATGTTGTAATGTCCCCAAATTTCTGTTAAAATGGTTTAATTAATTTAAGTTGTCCAAAAAATAAGATTGCTTCAAAAAGATAACTTTAATTAATTAATTTAATTATTATGGAAATAAATAAAATAGCATAATAAAATAAAGTTGACTTCTTCTAGAAGTTTCTTGGGAGCCTTTAAAATAAGTTGAGGGCAAAGCATTTGGAACATCTTTTGTTGCTAAAATATTCTGAGTATTGTGAAGCTTGAATCTGTGACTTAGCTAAAATCTCTGAGGACGCAAACCTTTAGCAGATTGGAGAAGAGTTGGACGAAAACCCAACACTTTTTAGGGGTGGATTCGTGACAGAATTCAGGTTGTGCATATTGATCAGATCTGGAGCTTCAGAGGACATTCACTGGGTAGATCAGGGGTTCAGCATATGCAAAGGTTTCTAGGTATTTATTCATTAGATTTGATTTAAGATTTATATATTTATATCTTTAGATCAGGTTTGGTATGGAATCCATACAGATCAGTACCAGGCCGTACCAGTGGATTCAGAAAAGGGAAGGGCATAGTTCACAATTGCAGGCCGCAGGGTATTACAGAGGCCAACATTGGTAGATAAGTGACCGGCATCGGCAGATGGACCGACATCAGCCGATCAGCAACCGACATTGACAGTCAGGCAGTCACAGGCAGAGTCACCAGCAGGCAGAGATCGCCACCAAACAATCGATGGCGGCATTGTATCGATCGACGTCAATAGAAGAACTGACGTCGGCGACTGTGTTTTCACACAGCATCCAAATCTGTGCATACTTCCAGGTTCTTGCTTATTTGGGCTTCATTATACCCTCTATAATATAGCTGTGTACTGTAATTTTTTATTATTCATTGTTGAAGCAAATCTAGGCAATATATTTTTGTATCAGCATTCTCTAAAGGCAAATAATCAGATTTATATCTTTGTCTTGTAAGAACCTATATATTTTGTGTCTCCAAATTTAGTTTGGGATCTTTCAGTGGTATCATAGCCATGCATCTTGCTAGCCTGTAGGGGTAAATATATTTTATTTATATGCATCCTGGAAGATTTGATAGAAGCCATAGATATTTTACACATAGTAGAGCTCAGTACGAGTGAGAGTTGGGTTTAGGACAGGAACCTATCATGGCCGAAGAATAGAGGAATGCCCATAGAAACCAAGATGAGGTAGAAAGAGAGATGATGAGGACCCTCATCACTACCTAGCCTAGGATTGTTCAGGCTCTAGACCGATTACAGGATACCATGGAGCGTTTAGAGGTGGATAGACACAAGGGTAGGAGGAATAGATCAGTTTCAGTGATAGGTAGTCATCATACGCATTAGTCCAGTTAGCATAGTCACCATTCCCATTCTTCAGTGGGGAGCTCCCGTCATTCCTCTAGGCAAAATCATCATCATACACCTACCCCAAATAGACCATTACTACCTCAGTTTGTACCAGGTGGACAACCAGTACAGGTGGATCCACCAGAGATTGGGTTCCAAGAGTCTGTATTGGCAGCCACAGCAGAGTAGAGAGCTTTACCCCCAGAGGTTAGGGAGGTTTTTCCTTTTCCCTAGTATTGTGCATAGCATAGAGACATAGCCAGATTTAAGGGAGATCGGGGTAATAGACCACCACAACAGCAGCATAATCATGACCTCAATAGAGCTACGGGGAAGATTACATTGGCTCCATATAATGGCTCTGGAGAGACTAGTGCAAGAGCTTGGGTCCACAAGCTGGACATATATCTTTCTTTGAGGCCCATGCCTGAGCGTGAGGCCATTCAGTTTACGGTGTTACATTTAGAGGGGATTGCATATGATTGGTGGCACCATGGATTGGTCACCCAGGATCATGCTTTAGTTCACTCCTATGCTGAGTTCACTGAGCGACTCATTGCACGGTTTGATCGTAAGGATACAGAACTTTATTACAGGGAGTTGGCTCATCTTAGACAGAGTGGACACGTAGAAACTTATATTAATGAGTTTCAGCATATTGCGGTTATGGTCCCTGATATGCCTCAGAGATGGAGTGTGATGTTATTTATTGAGGGATTACAGGATAGACTTAAGGGACTGGTACGTGCTTTCCAACCAGCCACTCTTAAGGATGCCATTGATGTGACATTGAGACTGGAGACTATTCCCACTTCTTATCAGGCTAATAAGAAAATAGCCACGGACTCTCGGCCTATACAGAAGGCCAACGCACCACAAAAATAAAGAAGGGTCATCCTCTATAAATCCTTGGATGAATCAGGAGACTAGGAATGACTTGAGGAGGAAAAAGTTATGTTTTTCCTGCAAAGATCCATGGGAACTAGGACACTGTTGCATGGGTAAAGGAAAGGTTCATTTGATTGAGGTAACTTCTGAGTGTGGAGATGAGGAGGTTCCTGATATGGACATTGAGGATAATATTGAGCAGGTTCAGACACAGTTGGAGTTAGACACCTCGGAGCCTTTGGCATCAGCCAAAACAATTATGGCTACCCTCTCCAGTTATCCTAACTTTCATGCCTTTCAGTTGAAAGGTACACTTAAGGGTAAGTGGGTCGTGAGCTTGGTAGATATAGGTGCTACACATAACTTCATTGATCGAAAGTTAGTGGGAAAGCGTGGATTATAGTATGAGAAGTTTGGTGGTTTTGGGGTAAAGGTGGCAGATGGTGCAGTTTGGGTTGTACCAAACGGATTCCACAGCTTATCATTCAGATGGGGGATTACACTCTGACCGATGATTTTTATGTGTTTCCTTTAGAGGATTATGATGTGGTCTTGGGCATGCAGTGGTTACAGGGTATTGGGCGCTACATTATTGATCACCACCGTATGCAGTTAGAATTCTTTTCTGGGGGAAGGAAGATTATCTTGAAGGTAGCACAAGATGGAGGACCTAAGGAGGGGTCATCTCACAGGATGGAGTCTCATTTTATAGGTGATGTGGTAAATAATTCTATTTGTTGCAGGGCATTTTCCTTTCCAATTATAAGTCAACATCCTTATGGGGATTGTGAGAGTTTGATAATTAGAGTAGTGCAGCGGCCCTTTTCTAAGTCTAAGGTATGTGATGGTGAATTTGCTAAATACATATTGAGGATTATCACACTACTCTCTAGGAGAAATAAAGAGAATGTAGTCACAGATATTTTCCAGCATGGTGTTTCTGATAGAAGAGTTTGCAAATTTTTTAGAATAATATGGGATCCAGGAAGTTGGTGTTGGGTATCAGGATTGCATTGCTTGAGGACAAGCAATCTCCAGGAAGGGAGGACTGTAATGTCCCCAAATTTCTGTTAAAATGGTTTAATTAATTTAAGTTGTCCAAAAAATAAGATTGCTTCAAAAGGATAACTTTAATTAATTAATTTAATTATTATGGAAATAAATAAAATAGCATAATAAAATAAAGTTGATTTCTTCTAGAAGTTTCTTGGGAGCCTTTAAAATAAGTTGAGGGCAAAGCATTTGGAACATCTTTTGTTGCTAAAATATTCTGAGTATTGTGAAGCTTGAATCTGTGATTTAGCTAAAATCTCTGAGGATGCAAACCTTCAGCAGATTGGAGAAGAGTTGGATGAAAACCCAGCACTTTTCAGGGGTGGATTTGTGACGGAATTCAGGTTGTGCATATTGATCAGATCTGGAGCTTTAGAGGACATTCACTGGGTAGATCAGGGGTTCAGCATATGCAGAGGTTTCCAGGTATTTATTCATTAGATTTGATTTAAGATTTATATATTTATATCTTTAGATCAGGTTTGGTATAGAATCCATACAGATCGGTACCAGGCCGTACCAGCAAATTCAAAAAAGGGAAGGGCACAGTTCACAGTTGCAGGCTGCAGGGTATTACAGAGGCCGACATCAGCAGATAAGTGACCAACATCGACAGATAGACCAACATCGGCCGATCAGCAACCAACATCGATAGTCAAGCAGTCACAGGCAGAGTCACTAGCAGGCAGAGATCGCCACCAGACAACCGACGGCGGCAATGTATCGACCGACGTCGGCAGAAGAACTGACGTCAACGACTGTGTTTTCACACAGCGTCTAGATCTGTGCATACTTCCAGGTTCTTGCTTATTTGGGCTTCATTATACCCTCTATAATATAGTTGTGTACTGTAATTTTTTATTATTCATTGTTGAAGCAAATCTGGGCAATATATTTTTGTATCAACATTCTCTAAAGGCAAATAATCAGATTCATATCTTTGTCTTGTAAGAACCTATATATTTTGTCTCCAAATTTAGTTTGGGATCTTTCAAATGTTGGTGAGGTGATGTCATCAATAGATTATTTTTTAATAGTATCCATAAAGAGGACCTTTTGGATAGCATCATTATCTACATATACCTCCTTCACCTGGGTTTGTGAATGGGTGCCTTAATAGATTTTGATTTGTGAAAATGGGGGATTTGATGTGAATAGGGTATAGGGATAGTTTGATCAGGGATGGTAATGGTATGGATAGGATTTGGGTCATAACCTTGATTAATAAGGGAACAAGCTTGATTACACTTAGGAAGCACATCTTGGCATACCCCCTTTTGCACACTTCTAAGTGTGGATGTATTGGATTCACCTTCAATTTCAATTTCACCATTATCGATTAATTTTTGGATGTAATCTCTAAAAGAGTGACATATATGAATGGAATACCCAAGGAATTTATGGTATATATAAAATCATTCGGCTTGATACCATGAGGTCACATGTTTAGACAAATCTATAGGTCTTATTTTTGGGTGGACAATCATGCCTATGGACATTAATTTTTAAAATAAGGATTCCATGGATATGGGGAGAGGGGTATATTGCTTGTCTATAATGTTGGATGTGGAAGTTTTGGATTGAGGATTGGAATAATGTGATGGTGGTGTCATGATGTAAGGATATTTTTTAGGATATGAACTAGAATTAGATGAGGTTAACAAGCTAGGCTTCCCTTTGCTAATAAGATGGGGGATTTGTGATGAACTATGATTGGTAAATTAAGGATTTGACTATGGATGAGTATAGACTGGGGGTAAGGTTAGATTAATGGGTTCAAGACCTTTGGGAAGCTGGGCACCCATCTCAAAGAGCTGCAAGAGGACATCGTCCTTATTTTCAATAATATAGTTATTAAACAAGATAAGATTTGGACTAGAAAGGTCATGACTGGGACTAGGACTAGTGGATGGGGGACTAGAAAGGGATTGTGATATAGGAGCATCATCATGTGTTCAATGTCTTTTCATTTTTTTTCGCTGAGTCTAGGTTGATTTGATATGCTTAGTTAGTTTTCCCTCCAAAAACTATGGTGTTTAAATTTTCAAATTTGCTAATATGTCTATTAAGTTAAATAAGGCCTAAAACTTGTATCAATGCCACAAAATTGTATAGACTTGCATCTGAAATAGTTTGAGAGATCATATTCTATGTGATCTTAGGTGGTTTGGATGAGATTTAGGGTAGTTGTAATCTTATTTATTTATAAAAGTGGTTAACTCCATTTGTGGAGTTTGTTGTATGAGTCTAGAATAGAGATTTGGTGTCTAAGTTGAGTTTTTCAGTTGGATTGAGTGATTCCTTCAACCCAAAGAAATGTAATATGATGGGTTTAAATTGTAATGGAGATATGATACATTGGAAGATAATCTAATATGTTTTTTTTATGCTTTTCTTCATGATTGTGACTGTTACCAGGTAGGACAACAAGCAATAGGTTGACAATAAGGATTAGATAAACTTGTATCATCACTGTGACTACTCAAGATTCTCATAGAGGTATATCCAAGCCAAATAAAATTTATTTGGGTTCTTGAAACCCTAGAATGTTCCCTTTAGCTTCTTTTATAGGTTGATTATGCCCAAACTATGGCTTTATTGATTTTCAATTTCGTACGGGGAAAAAATCCATAACTTTGTAGTCCTAGTGTCTTGAGTGTGTATGACCATTGTTTAAAGTTTCAAGTTCTAACTTTATGGTTAAGACCATATTCTAAACATTGACCTTGTTTTATCCCTTGTAGGCCTAGGATGACGGTAACAAAGAGTTTTAGGTCAGGGTTTAGATTGACAACAAATCAAGTTTTGGTTTGAATAGTCTTATTATGTCATTTTACACTTATTATATGAGTCTTAGGTCTTAGATCTACTCTGTTCTCCATACACCTTCCTAAATAGGGCACTTAGAGGTCCAATTAGGCCTGACATAATCTATAGTAGGACTAGTCCATACAAAGTAACCCTAGGAGAACTTGACATATGTTATGTAAGCCCTTAATGGGTATCTATATCTTATTCAAATTTTGTGTTATGATGAGTCTAAAAGAAGTTATGGTTGAAAAATAGGGTAAATAGGGCTACAAGCCCATGAGCCCATGTACAAAGCCAAGAAGGTCTTATGACCTGGGGTGTGGTTTTTGAAATTTTAGAGGTGTTTATATAAGTGTAAATAGTCTAAATAGAATGTGTTTAGGTTGGTACTTATTACTTTTGAGTCTTTCTACATTATTCTTTGTTGGATTCCAAGTCTTATTGTTTATGTATGGTCAAGTGCACATCTAGTCATGAGATCTCTATTAAACAAAGTTGCTAAGTAAGTCTAGTAGTCCTGAGGATGTATTTAGATGGTCTTAGGGTAACACTAGATCGGTTATCATGATAATTAGATGGAGATAAGGGTTGATGAGGGACTTGTTTGGGAGGTGACTTTATACTTAGGGGTTTGAAATAATTGGGAAGGTAGGCACCCATCTCCAATAGCTATAACAGACACTCATCCTTATTAGCTAAGATATATTCATTAAATAAGGAAACCTTATCACTTGTATATTGACTATGGTTATGATGAATGGATAATGGGGTTGATCATGATAGACTAACATATGTGCTAGGTGTAGATGGGGATTGTTGATGGGGATGAACATGGGACATTAGTTTAGGCTTAATTGGATCAAGGTTGGAAGGTACGGGAGCACCCATTTTGAGGGCCTATAAAAGGATCTCATATTTGTTGGAAAATAGGTATTGTTCTATGAGAACCGGGTCCAAATCCATTTGAGCAGATGATTGATGTGAGGGTAGATTTAGAGATTGAATAGGTGCTTGGACAAAGCAAGTTTGAATGATTGAGTTAGTATGACAAGTGATGGTGAGGATGAGATAGACTAAATATGATTGAGATGATATAATACTAGGTTCAAATTTCAAATGAGTAATATGATAGGTGTTAATGCTCAATCGATAATGTCTAGTTTTCAAGTTAGCAAAAGGATGAGGAATCAACTAATGCCTAGATTCAAACTAGCAAGATGATGATTGGATGGGTGATATTTATGAATAGATAAGATGACTAGATTAAATATTACTAGATTGATGATGATTGGATGCTAGATTGAAACTGATAAAGTGATAGTTTGCTAATAGGGTATTGACTAAGTATGAAATCTCATAAAGATGATAGGTGATAGGAAAATGATAGTGGACTAGAGCGATAGGATGATATGTAAGGATGAAAAAAGGACTAACTCAAATCTTAGACCAATTTGATCAAGGTTAGATGGATATAAGATTGTGTGATGAAGGGTGGAAGGGAATAAATGGAGGGATCAAGGATTATGGGCTTAAAGGTGGTGATGTAATGATGATTGAGCGATGATATGTATGATTTCGACAAGTGTGTGACCTAGAAAAGCTAACAAAGTAAGAGGGGACTTTGTCTATATGGGGTGAGACTACGTGAGGTGAAATATATTTTGATAAGTTATAAATGACATGATAAATAAATAGGATGATGTCAAAATAAAACTAGATTAAGATATGTACAAGATTAAGGGTGTATAAGATGTGGTGAAGGATGGATGTACAAGATGACTAATAATTTACAAGATAGAGATAAGGATACAAGATGATGATATATAATGCCCATGTATATATGTATAGGTTTGGGTGAAAGACTAACTTAGCTCACAAACAACACTGGTCTAGCATGACACACAACCAAGCAAGCAGACCACAACCCTAAGATTAGTAAACTAATTAGGAGTGTAACTCAATGACTGCACCATCTAACAGCTTTGTAGGTGAAGATGTAGGTTTATGACCTATTAAAAAATCTCTCAAACCCTCTCAACCCTATATATACATGATGGTCACTTGAGAGTTGATACTGACTCTAGCAGTAGGTTGTCTATTATGGTTGATGGTCCTATGCTAGGCTGAATGGACTCTTTAGGGGAGTCCCTGATATACACTAAGTACAATGGGGCTCAAGCTCATGTAAGGTGTTATCTAATTCTTGGTTCAAATAATTAACTCTTGTCCTTAATGGAATACATGTATAGGGTCAACCACTTATCCTAATGATAATTATCCTTGATATTTATATTCCACTGAAACATGGAGTGTGGATTAGTGCATGGTGAGAAAATCCATAGTCACTAGCCCCTAGGACTATGGCAAGTGCATGTGTGTGAGTTATGCATCACATTGCCCCTAAAAAATAAAAATGGGAGAGTTTATTAGTGGTTTTTGATCCTCCAAAACTCACCATTAGGATGCAAGGAGGAGAGCACACACCACTATAGCCCTCGATTGACACTCAAGTAAAAAAAAATATTTATTAACCAATTTAATTAAGTATGATATATACAAAGACATTTATAAGATAATTTTTTAAAATGCCAAAATGTTTTCTAGATGTCCCGAAAAGCAAGTGATTAGTAGTTCTAATTAACAATCTTGAGGGGCAACCTGCAAAAGTATCATCAACACCTGTACATAAAGTTTTAATAAAAATGAAATGAGATTATTAATAGATGATAAAATTCATTAAAATTTGATTAGTGCCACATTTTTGTTTGGCTCCATAACATTTTTGAATGTCAAAACCACTCTTTTTATATCAAAATCATGTTTTTTTAAGACAAAAACACCACATTTTTTAGATAAAATGTGTCTTTTGAAGAGAAAAATATCTAGAACATCAATATTAAAACTATCATAACTTCCTTAATACTTAACAAAATCTAAAACCTTAAAATATTTTAGAAAGATAAGAGTGAAACACTTATAACCCATAAACTTTTTTATGAAATTATTTACGAGTGAATATCAAATTATCAAAACATAACACATTTTTATTCTATGTATATATATATATATATATATATATATATATATATATATATATATGTCAAAAAATGCCCAGAACATCAATATTAAAATTATCATAACTTACTCATTACTAAACTAAATTTAAAATCATAAAATGTTATGGAACTATGAGAGTGATGTTAATAACTCATAAATATTTTTATGAAATTATTTATGAGTAGAGATAATTTTTTCAAAACATAGCACATTTTTATTAAAAATGTAAATTTAAAAAACAATTGAGCCCAAATTCACCTTCAATCTAACCTGCAAGCTTAATCTACACACTTCAAACACACTATGTTAGCTCAAAAAGAGGGCTCCCACTATGGTCATCAAAATGTAGATGAAAATTTGAGAAAATGAGACTTGGATATGCAAATTAACTAAAATATCTCAAAACATCAATCTACCTTTAAAATTTAGAGCTAGTTAGGAATAAAATGCAAAGATAAGTGAAACATTCATACCAAAATTAAAACCTAAAAGTTAATTGTTCTAAATCAAGATCCAAATAAGAAAATATTAAATGATTATGGATGGATATTTCTTACCAAATACTCAAATTTATGATAACATGATATTGGCTTCATAATGATAGCATGAACTGATTGATTATATTGGCTTGGAGATCTTATAGTTTCATCTATTTAGCTGGTAGTTCATTTGCTAATAGAGGGATGGTTGATTAAATAGGCAATGGAGGGAATATCAATGGCCAATATTCAGATTTTAGATGAAGAGGATCAATGGTGGAGGATTATCTAAGGAATTAAAAAAAAAATTAGAAGCCTCTAGAATAGAGGCTTCTAGAGAGAAAGGGGCTAAGATAGAGAGGATTCTAGAATTAGAGAATTCTAGAATCCATTAGGGGCTAACAAGATTAGTTAATGATTAGAATAGATGATTATATAAGTGATTAAGGACTAGGGATGTAGGAGAGCCTAGGAATAGGCTAGGGTAGGTGGGATTGGAATTTAAAATTTCAATATAATAGACAAGTGAGATTAGTTAGTGGATAAGACATGATTAGAAGAATTAATTGGTTGGTGGGGATAAAATAAGGTTAGTAGATGAATAATAATGAATGGGGGTGTTAGATAAATGACTATAAGGGGTGATATTAGGATGAAAATAGAAGAGATAAATGAGATAAACAAAACTAGTGTCGATTAATAGTAATATTAGTGCTGATAAATGAAGTGAGCAAATTTAGATGTATACAATTATATTACTAATGAGAGGAAAAGAGGTAAGGAATTGATAGAGTACCTTGACAAAAATAAATAAACTAAATTATTGATTAGAGGGGAGGATACTAGGCCAGATATAATAGAAGAATACTAGAATAAGTTAATGAACAAGAGAGGTGTAGCTACCAAAATTAAGAGATAAAAAATAGAGTTTCAAAATTGGTATCTAGATTTGATGGCACAAACATCCCAAGTATCCTTTAGTACTTATTTGGTTAGATGGAGTGAGCATACCCTAGAATTGAAAAATAAAGAGCCCTTTTCAAACTATAATTTTAGGTAGATCTCAAGAGGGTCACTAAATATATTGATGTTGAAAAAAGAGGGAGGATAAGTTAGATTGCCATAACTTACCAACCTCATTTTTTTTGGTTTCCCATTTTGGATTGGAGGGGACTAGAGCAGTTTAATTAAAAAAAATGAAGGGATGAAATGGAAAAATGTAATAGACAATTTTGGGATTTATACAAAATAGAGAATAGGTGCAACATAGCCAATTAATTTCTACATACTCTGCTCCTTTATACAAAGGTTTAGGTTATTCAAGGAATAGCATGTTCAATTGGGGGTATGATGAGTAAAGGAAATTATCCATTTATATACCTATAATTAAAAAAAAAAATTGACTTCCTACTACCATTCCTAAGCATATAAAGTTGTCTTTTGTACTCTTCCTTATCAAAAAAGTAACAAATGAATATTGTGTACATATTTGTATGTTTTATGAATAAAACTATTATTTTATGAATAAATCTTGCATCGCATACTTATATTTTTTTTTGGATTTACTACTAATTTTTTATGTTTATATTTTAAGGACTAATCATGAGTTGAAGGGGACACAACCAATTTGTAGTAACTAGGAAGGCCAACCCTTAGTAACTATAGTGATTGATTGTTGTAACCCATAACAACTACAATGTTGATGACTGTAACCCATAGAAACCACTAATAAACCTCATAAATATTATAGATATAATTGTAAAATTCATAACTATCAATAATAATATTGATGGACCCCGTAGCAACTGAAGGCACAACTAGATCAATCCATAGTAATTGTATAATAATTTTATTAACTTGTATCATAATTATAACGGTTAAATTATGGTGTTATGTTGTTACACCTACTGAGTTATAGTGGTTATTAGAGTATGGAGATGCATCCCATGATCTAGATTAAATGGATCAATGACTAAATATGCCATTATCACTTCCTTCTCTATAGACTATACTTCTCTATTATTATAACCACATGATTGACTACTTTATTCTCTATTGAAACTGATTGGTTTGTCATGTGGCATGAATAAGTTGTCTCCATATATTATTTTTTAACTAGATATGTAATAATAATTTGCCTCCTATAATTAAGAAATGATGGGAAAACATAAAAATAATGAACTTTTTAATATTGAAGCACATAGAAGATAGAGAGTGCACTCTAAATTATTTGTAATTTTTTAATGTATCAATACTCACATTACTACAGGATCCTTTAATATAAGGATTATTAATTTGATGTAAATTAGTTGTTTTCAAAGGGGAAGATTGGAACTCAAATCTAACTGAGGAGGAGCTCCTCATAAGGACTTGTGGTAAATATCCTGATCTATTAGTTTATTTTTTATTTATGTTATGTAAATGGTACAAATTCCTGTTGAAGTTTATATGTGAGTTTAGTTTCTTAATTTGATTCAGTAAAAGTATTTGGTACTCTTGTGATTGTTCTTAATTCTCCTTATGAAGCTTCCAAACCATAAATCAACAGTCCATTTCATTCCAACAAGTGTGATTTCATTTCCAGCAAGTGTGATTTTCTTTCCAACACTTTACTTTCATGCAATTTACTTTACATAAGAATGTTTCCTATATGCAACCTATAATCCTTCAATATCTAAAAAGAACTAGTGTTATATATATAGTGTCGATACCTTGCCAAGTGTACAAACATTGGGTTGACAATTAGTGAAAGTAGCATAGACGATAAACTAAGTGGTTGCCCCATGGAATACCTCTATCAGGTTGAACATATATGATTAGACTATGTCAGTTTAATTGGGGAGTTGATTTTTCTCATTAGTAAGGGTGATATTTTATAACATATTAAAAAAAAAAAAATTCATGTTTTGAATTTTTGCAAGATAATATATAATTGACTAAGTTATTTTCTAGAAGTCCCAGCCTTGGATTGATTTTACGCCCTACCATCGACCTTTATGTGTCATTTCAATTACTTAACCAATAGTTTCTTATCTTATTTTTCTATCAACATTAGTCGAACTATCACATTTTCACAACTTAAATGAGGACTTAAACAGACCATTAGTGACTATATGCTTAAATTCAAAATGATGCATACAAATATGTCTCACCAACTACCTAATAGCGAGTTAAAAAATATTTTATCAAATACTTTGCTTAAACCTATCAAAGACAAACTCATGTTTAACATGTATCCATATTTTGATGTCCTTTTCCATATGGTTTAAAACTATGAGATCAAACGTTTAACTATGAGATCAAACGTTTAGAGGCCAACATGCTTAAATATGGGTATAATGCTCATACTTCTAGTAGCTCCAAGTATCAAGGTAAATCAGCATGCAAGGCTAAGCTAGATGATGTACCTCTTTTCTTGTTAATAATGAGGTCTAAAATATAGTAAACATGGTATCATAACCACCTAATGTTTTTGTTATTCCTTCTCAAGAGAGTAGACAATTTACAAGGTTACATGAGAATCCTCACCAAGTGATTAAATGATTGTTTAAATGTAATATGATATCTTTACCTCCACATGGTGAGTTGGACACGTCTTGACCTTTACCCAAAAATTATTATGTGAATGCATATTATGAATATCATAGATCTTTGGGACATACCACCAATAAAATTTTTCAATTGAGACATAAGTTACAATGTATAATTGATAGAAATGTTATTCAAGTAGAAGGACACAATAATACATTTAATGAAATAGTTTCTCAACTGAATCAACATTTTAAAATATTTAAAAATCCACTTCCAATTCGTGATACTATAAATCAATACAATGCTTGCACGGAAACACATACAAAATAAGCAACTATGTCAAATTCTTATGTCTTAGATGGTTTCATGTGTGGTTACATGTTCATGAAAAGAGGTTCCATCCATTAATTTTTATGACCCTAAGATTCTAACAAATAATTCCAACAATCATCCACATGTTATTACTGATTCACATCTTAATATTACACATGGCATTATGGTTGACAATGATTCTAGCTTTAAAATATGTGTAATGTCAATTATAACTAGTATAGGGTACACAATAAGACTTACTTGGTACAACCATTATACTTAAATGTTATGATGGTCTCACATGGACATCTCTTGGGGGTATTGTATTATTTATCATTATAGGTCTTAACCCCCTTTTAGTATGGTTTTATGTATTTTTAGATAAAAATAAATATGATCTAATTCTTATAGGCCCTTAGCTAAATCAAATGAGAGCTATCCCATCGACATTACACCAATGTCTTTAAGTTTTGCATGATAACAAGCTGTATATTATTCAAATCACATCTTATGAGTCACCTACTAAGATATAAATAAGAGATTAAACTAGATCTTGAGTACATACAAAGATAATCACATAACCTAGAGGTGGTTGTAGATCTAGTAGACTATACACTCAATATTAAGGGTATATAGTTCCAAAGATTACACCTAAGATATGAGATATGGGGTCTAACTAGGCGCCAAGATAAAATTAATGATGTAAATAAATGTTTTAATGCAAGTCTATGGATAGGCTCCACGATGGGATAAATCCACTCTTTACAAGATCTCAAGAATGGGCCCCAAGGCACAAGTTGTACTTAGTGGAATGGATTGATAGGCGATGTGGCTCAAAATCCATCAAGGGAAGTTCACCCAAGTGCATACAAAACAACACTTAAGAATGGATATTTACAATGATGTTATGTTATAGTAATTTTATCATCATAAAAAAAAATTCAAGAGAGTACTGTAGAAAATAAGTTTCAAATTGCCATTGAGATATTCTTTTACTAAAGCAAACACTTTCTGAGATTTGTTATGAATAACTAACATTAAGTGAATCTAGTATTCACTTATATTTGATTACATAGTGTAAAATTTTAATGATTAATCAATTACAAGTAAATTATAATAGAATCTCTTTGTAAGATAAATTAACCATAGAGAATAGCCAAAGCACGTTCGCTACAATAATTTGATAAAGATCAGAGTTCACTATAAAAAATAGAAAATTTACACATCCATTTACAGTAATTAGAGACCATATACTAACTACATAAATGGTTAGAATAGTATAAATATTCAATTTCACCTACTCATAACAAATCATATAAATCTAATACAATAATCACTTTAAGCTAATAAAATACATAACATTAATATGATTTTTTTAGAAATGGGAACCTACATTTGTCTGAAAGTCATTCATAAAAATCAATATTTTCACTATAGAATGTAGTTTTAATAGTCAAAAGGGTCACCACTTTATTTTTGAAAAAGCTTTCATATGATTACTTACTCAAAAATAGATTAAATATATATCTATCCTAAAGCAACTAAAAATAGAACTAAAGCTAGATTCAAATCTAAAATATATCTCTAAGAAATCATGTCCACTTAGAGGCCACTTGGATGTGTCCTTTTGCCTAAATTAATGTGTTATAGAAGTTCTCAATGAATAATGCAATTTTTGGTAATTTTGGCCCCAGTAACTTATCTATGCAAAGCTTTCAATTTTGGTTACTTTTGACTAATCCAAATAAATGCATGGGGCTCTTTTACCTAGAATTTTCTGATGATATTTGAAATATGAGACTCAATAAACACCACTTCTCCATGATTTGAATTTTATGTTAAATAATCCCTATGCATCTCTTCTTCTTCAATCTCCTTTTCTTGCACGTGTTTATGGTGTTCTTATGCACATATATTTTTTAAGCATTCTGAACATTCCTAAAACTTGCAAATCTAAGCATTTCATTAAAAACTCCTCTACTATTCTAGAGTCAAATTACTAATTTAATAAATTAGCCTCTAAATAATCTTGTTGATCAAATGTTGTGTAATTAGAGTCTACAAAATTTTTGTCATGGTTATCCTCTATTATTTCATAAACAAAATCTTGTTTTAATAAATTGACCTCCAGGATAACTCAATGAGAAAATTACAAGCAAGACAGTCTCTCTTCCTCATTTGATACATCTTCATCCTCCTACAATTCTTGTGGTGTGTGAACTTCTTCAACATCATTTTTAAAATTAGAATATATGTTAGAAAACATTCATGTGTATCATATTTAATTTTATCTATGACAAGTATTGTGATTGACTCAACAAGTGGGTTTTTTTCTTCAACAAGAGCATTTGCATTTGATTCAATACATTCACTATGAAAAACATAATGATCTAGGTAATTTCTCATGGGAGAATCCATATTCTGTTGGGTTTGAGGAATGGTTTGATCTAACATTTTTAGACAATTCACAGATCATCATGGGGAAATGTTTATTCTTTGAGAGGATAATTATCTATGTATTATAACAACCTCTACACAAAGTGAAGTTAATAACTTGTTGTAGATGTCCTCACAAACATGGATATAATGAGGTTCAAAGCATTTATGTATATATCCAAAATGGTGGCCTCTTGGGGTTTCTCGTCAAGGGGAATATTTTTATAGATCTCCCAAAATTATACATTGAAATCCTTAATTTGATCATTAGGTTGTCTCTTAAGCGTGACCAATTGGTTAGAGAAATTAAAAGGATCAATTATTTTTCCAAACTGAGTAATGAATGCATCCTCTAATTCTTTTCAAATATGGATTGAACCAAGTGCTAAAGTTAAAAACCATACATATTAAGGGTCATCTAATGTTGAAGGAAATAACCTAAAAGCTACATCCTCATGTTTAAAATTTAGAAATCCCAATTTTTTTTGAAAGTGTGAACATTTTTCTTAGCTATTCTATCATTTTATAATCTGGTGAGGAAATTAAAAACAATTTTGGGGAGATCATGTTGAATACCATAAATGCTTATGGTTAATTTACAAGGCCAAGACATGTTTTTCTCTTTTTTTTATGATTTATAATTTATATGGATTTTTAACATATTTTATAGAAACTAAAATGAAATCACACATTATTTGAGATTGATAACAAGGGCCCTCCTTATCACACATTTTTTTTTCATGCAATTCTATGGAGAGGCTCCAACAAGCAATAAAATAAACCCATTCATTTTAGGATCATAGGAATAGGACCTAGGGCATGAGTTGAAATTGGTTGAATAGATTGATAAGTAATGTGGCTCAAAACCTATCAAGGGAAGTTCACCTAAGTGTACCAAAAATAACACCCAAGAATGGATATTTACAATGATGTTATGTTATAGTAATTTGATCATCATAAAAAAGGGACAAGAGAGAGGGGTGGGTAAGGTAGCAAATAAGGTTTCAGATTGTTGTTGAGATATTATTGTGATAAAGAAAATACTTTCCAATATTTGCTACAAATAACCAACATTAATCAAATCTAACATTCACTCAAATTTGAGTAAACATGGTACAAAAACTAAGGATTAATTAATTGTTAGTAAATTCCAATAGCATCTTTTTGTAAGAGAAATCAACCACAGAGAAAAGTGAAACCACACTCAACTAAAATAATTGATAAATATCAAAGGCCTTTACAAAAAAATACAAATTTAAGAATCCATAAACACTAAATAAAGATCAAATATTAAATATAGAAATGGTTAGAATAGTATTAATACTCAATCTAACCTACTCATAACAAGCATATAAATCTCATAAAATACATGACTTTAAGCTTTTTTTTTTAGAAAGGGGAAAGACAAACAAATTCCTAGAGAGTCCACAATGATTCCTTTTGCCTAAAGTCTTTCAAAATTCCATCCTAAAAATCAAATTGTTCACTATACAATGTATTTATAATAGTCTGAAGGGTCACCACCTTACTTTTGAAAAAGATTGCATGTGATCACCTATTAAAAATTAGATTAAATCTATCTCTATCTTAAAATAGATAAAATGGAACTAAATTTAGCTTTAAATCTAAATTTATAATTTAAAATATATCTTTGATAAATTACCTCCACTTCATGACTACTTGGATTGTGTTCCTTTACCTAAATCAAGGCATTTTATATGTTCTCAGCCAATAATGCAAAGTTTGGTAAGTTCAGTCCCTTGTGACTTATCCATACAAAACTTCCAATTTTGGTCACTTTAGACTTTCACAACTAATTTTAATTTTGTCCACTGTCTTTTTCATGCAAATGTAAGATCATTATAAAATGTAATTAACCATTTATGAACTCACTTTCTATATACTATGCATGCCATTTTTTTTTTGATCGCTTACTATGTTCTAATCACTATTGTGATGTGCACCCAAAATAAAGACCCTTTATGATTGCTTCATTGTGAATTGTATCCAAAATGAACACCCCAAATAAATTTAATGATATTTTCTCATGTGATTTCAAACTCAAAATACTTGTGTAAATGTCCATATTCACCCCTCTAATGCTAGAGAAATATGTTAAGTGGTGTAAAATTTTGCAATTTTGTGATAGGTTGATGGGAAATGATGTCCATAAATTTTAGCTTTGAGTTCATGAAAGATCATCTTCACCCATGTGGTAACATCTTAGGGTCTAAAATTTACAAGGTGATAGTTTCTATCACGTCAAATTTATTCTCTCATTCACGAAATGATGTTATCCATGGACTTGCTTAAAGTCACCTCACTCACTTGTATATCTTGTGCCAATCAATATGGAACGCATGGCCTCCTGTACTTGCATCACATTCAATGATTTCTAAGTGGTCCATTGAGAATTATGCATAACCATTACTTTAGCCAACTCACTTTATAATGTTCACACATCTAGCATGCATGTGAATAATCATAACATCACAATTAAATAAAATTAAAGCGTACATGACCATAGTGTATAATAAATAGTGGTCACAAAACACTAGTAGTTGTTTAATGACCATTGTTTCATAGTTTTCTAAAATTAAAATTTTAACTTTGGAGGGGACATGCATAAAGATCCCAAGATCATGGGATCGTAGGAAGTTAGGTTAAAGACCCATTAATTTTATGCATTGTGTTTTATAAATGATCGAGTCTCTAAGAGTTTTAAGGCTCTAAGGGGTCATTAATTGATATGTTTATACATTCAACAACAACCAAAAGGATTTTAAATAGGCATGAAAATTCATTTTAATTAAAGTGGCCATGGTGAAAGCTAACCTTATGCCTTAGAGACATGTATATAGGGGACCCTGATTATATGAAATGGGATGCCATAAATATAAATGTGTAAGTGGTTGTAGTATACTTTATATAAATTAAAAAGTGGCCACAAATTTATATGAACCTAAGGACTTAAATAAATCCAAATAATTGAATTATGGACTTAATACCCCCTTATATAAGCATTAACCTTGTATCCATTAATTCCATTGGCATTAAAGAAAAAAATCGTGTGAATCCATTTAAATTGAAGTATGAAATGTAACCAATTTATTTTAACAAAGACTTTAGAATTATCTCAAAATGTGAACTAGACCTCAAAATGTACTTTGAATTATGAAATTATCATAACCATTCAAGATGTAAGAGGGTTCATGTTTCTCTAGAAATGGGGTATGTTGGTCACAACACAATAGTTGTAAATGGGGTATTAAGGATACAATAAGGAAATTTCATGAAAGGAATTGAAGAACAAGGGTAACCTAGATTCAAGATTATGAATAAACTAAACTGAATAATATATAAATGCCCAAGGGTTTGTTGTATTTATAGTCTAAATAAATGCAACCTAGACTAGGTCATAAACCAGGGTTGTAATGGCAAGCCTAAGCACCTTATAATATACCAGCTTATTCAGTATGAATGAAATATAGGCTAGGATATCAACATAAATGTTACTCTAATGATAAGTAAAACATATATATCTACTAAAAAGATAAGAAGAAAGATAATAGGGATAGATATTTATCTTGGATTAACTTATTGGTGTATTGATTTGCCCCTTTAGCATTAGTGGCACTTTACAAGAGATGTTGTGGGTGAAGAACTCAAATAGAAAGGATGAATACCTAAGTGTCTTAAGTTATGGACTCCAAAGACCATGGGGCACCTCCATGGTTTAGATTCATCTTATTGATCTTTAATGACCTTGAGCAATACTTGACCTCCACAAGAATAAGCCTTTATCCACTAATTTCTCATTTCACTACTTAAGGGCAGAAATGCAAGCGTAAGCAAATTATATGAGTGTTGTGTGTTTAGAATGATATTTATGACCCATATACACCAATCCAAACCTATAAATCAACTGTAACTCTAATCTAATAGTATTGATTTAGATCAATAAAGTAGAATGGTATCGACTGACCTAGTACCATTTTGTTAGTCATGATACAATACATAAGACACAAGAAAGTTCATTATTATATTGATGGCATTGATACAATACATGGATAAACAAGCATAAAATAATTTTCCATATAGTATGAAATATGGGGAGGCTACATAATTGAATAGGAGACAAAGAAGTAAAGAGGGGAAAGATTCTCAAAGAAGGCATGAATGATAGTAATGAAGGTACGATTGGATAATAGTTGAATATCTATCACAAAGTGCCATACGCTGACCCCACCCCTTTCCCATTGATGCATCAATGAGTGTTATAAAAGAGATTATCAAACAAATATAAACATGAAAAATACCAATGCATATGATGAGCATAATAAAACCATTAAATTAAACTTGACCCAGTGTCTTGTACAACCCAATAGATGTACTCTAGAGAGGTAGACACCATATTTATTTATTATGATAATTTAATTAAATTTTTAACCCAAAGTCTATTTACTTTGGTAAAATTTTGGCATCTTATATGCGACACTAGTCTCTCTTGAAGGTTGGGGTCCTAATTATTTCATAATAGAAACACACTTGTAGAAGGAAAATTATAGGAATTGAAATCACACTTGCATGAAAGGGAAATTGTATGAAAAGGAAACTAGAATTATTTTAGAATCTTCCCACACCAGATGATTTTAATGTATATAAATTGAAGATTTTTATATACATATGAAATCATACACATAATATACTCCACAATAAATAATAAATACATGTGTAAACAAATATAGATTTTAAACTAAGTCTCATGAATGAGAAAATAGTCTACCAAATCCTTTTGAGTGGACCCTACCTCATTTAGACTTTAGCTTTACTTCTCTTCTTTACTATAGGCAAGTTACTTCTTCAAACTAGCTTTATTTCATAAAGATTCTAATATTGTAGATTTATAGTAATACATAAATGACTATGTCCTAAATTTTGACTTATATCTATCTTCTAGCTAAATCACTAACTTAACTCCCTTAATAATTATCTAACAACCCAAACTCTTCTCCTTATATAGGGGAGATGGGTGCTTATTCAAAATATCCCCCAAAATCTAATGGTTACAACTAAATATATATGGTTGTCTTAAAAACATATTACTATAAAAGAATTGAAATGGAGAAGGAATATAAGTTTTTTCATCCCTAGATTCAATAATCCAAATCAAATCCTTAAATTGTGGGATGTCTTTAGCTCCATCTATACACCAACTATCAAATTCAATAATGTGTATCTATAGCAAATTCTTTCTTCCTTTTATCAGACTTGAATGTCTTCTTTCCTTCATCTTGGCCTTGACCATGCTCTTCATCATCATTATTCTAATGTTTATGAGGGCACTTCTTAACAAAGTGTCCTACTTCTCCACAATTGAAACATTTGAAGGGTAGTTTACCTTTATACTTCTCTGAGCCTATTTTCAATTTACTTTTAAACAAAGCTATTAGTTCATCATCAGATTTTTCATCATACTTGACTTCCTTGCCTTGAGTTTTCTTCTTATTTGGCTTCATTTCTATCTTGAATGTTGTTTCCTTATTTGGTGATTTGTCCTCATTGATTCTCATCTTATAGGTAGTAAGGATTCCATGCAATTCATCCATATTCATCTAAGTAAGATCATGAATTTCTTCTACAACAGACACTTTTTAATCAAGCTTGAGGGAGAGAGACCTTAATACCTTTTATACTACATCAAGACCTCTAACAATTTTCACAATCTCATCAAATCTCTATAGAAAGGATGCCATAGAATCTTCTTCCTTCATCTTGAGACTCTCAAATTGTCTTCGGTGAGTTTACAACTTGGCCAACTTGACCTTTGAATCTCCTTCATAGATGGTCTATATTTTATCCCATAGTTCTTTGGTAGACTTAAAATGGATTACCTTGTGTTGGAGGTATAATCACTGAGGAGGGGGGATTAATCAATGATGTAAGATATTTCAAACTTCAATTACAATCCTTTAAAACTCTTAATCAATAACTAAAATCATTCATAAAGCATACAAGATGTTCATCATAATGAATAAGTGAGATGATGCAAGATCACATACATAACATAAGATCTATGTGGAAAACCTTCATGGGGAATAAAACCCACTCTCAAACCTACAAACACATGGACTACTTGTCTTATAAAATGATCACAAACATGAGAATTTTTAGTAAAGCACCCACTTCACAAGGAGCACCCACCAAGTATGACAACAAGAAGTCCTTCAAGGATAAGAAGAATCTCTACACCAAAGAAGAATATAGTACATCAAATGAGAGTGAAGGTAGTCACTCAGAGTATGATCATGAAGATGATGGTCCTATTGAAAATGAAGTCCTCTTCATGGAATAAGAAGGAAGTTTTTCATATCAAAAAGAGTCTAATTGGAGTGATACAAATAATGAAGAAGACAAGGAGGACTATGAGACTGAGTTGAGGAATGCTCTTGAAAAATTCCATATTGAGAAGATTAACAAGAAGATGAAGTCACAAATCAAGGACTATGAGGAGAAATTCCATGTGTTTGAGGCAAGAATGAATGAAGAAACCAAGGATCATGAAGGTATAGTCAAGCATCTCAGTTGTCAATTAGAAATCCTATCTACAAGCCTGAAAGCTAAAGAAGATGAGTGTTCAAAGTATGTGATTGAAATTGAGTTATTGAAAGTTGAGTTGAAGAAGACATCTAGTAAGGTGAAGTCATTTGTAATGTTTGAAAAAAGCTCAAGTGATCTAGACAACATTCTAAATAGTCAAAAGCATGTTAGTGATAAAACTGGACTTGGTTACAAAGAAGAACAAGGTATTGGAACTCAAGACAAGATGAAGACTAATGTAAACAAGGATAATCAAACCTTGAAGGTCAAAAATCAGTCATGGAATGAAAATGTTGGTAGAATGACTACAAATCAGATTAGACAACCAAATGCCATGAGGTATGCCAAATTTAATGGTTATTGTTACACTTGCAATCAATTTGGTCATAGAGCTCGAGATTGTAGAATACCTATTAAGTATGAGTGGAATCATTAGTCAAATGGTGCGAGCAAGGTTGAGTACTTCATCTGTAACGATGTGGGACACTTTGTAAAACATTGTCCAAATAAATTAAGGCAAGCTGAGTTTCCTTTAAGAAGAGTGGTTTACTACAACTCTGAGAATATTGGTCACATTGCTAGGTTCTGCAAGCAAAGATTATCAAGTCAAAAAAAGTTCTTTCTAGATCCTATAGTGCAAGGAAGAAGGTTAGTTACCTAATGGAAACCAAAAGTGGAAAGTGTGAGAAATGATGAGTCTGAAAGTCCAAGTGGTCTATTTATTATGGTGGAGAATGATATAGAGGTTAAAGAGTCTCAATAGCTCTCATTGTCTGCTTATGTTGTGAATGAAGAGACCAAACTCAAGGAGGAGACCAAGTGCTAGTTTAGGCTAGTTTTGAGGTGTGTATGGATCCAAGTAAACATCCTACTATTATTGAGCAAGTTTCATGCAATGAACATCGATTGTGAATGCCTAGTGATGAGGTTTTTTCTTTAATTGAAAAGGTATGACATGAATCTATGTTGTCTCCATGTGTTTTCAATTCAATCCTAGAAGAGAAGGAGAATGTTGTCGTGGATGAGCAAGTTGTTTCTCTTAAGCCTAAGAACAAGAAGAAGAATAATTAGTCCTATAACTACAAGAGGATCAAGGAACTAATAGGGGAGATGTGGGAAAATCTTAATTTCACATTATTCTAGGACATTGTGGGTTAGGGTGTCTCTATCTATGCTTCTTAGGAAACATCTCTCATTTGGAGAAGCAAGCATATGTGCTCTTGTTGTTGCAGGGACTTTAGTCTTAAAGACATAATATGGAGGTTTTCAGGTGTCTAATCAAAAATGGTGAGTTTTCGAGATGTTATATTTAATTAAAAAGGTGTGTTGACATTGTTCAAGTGTGTTCTAGGTGATTTCAAGCTTTGAAGGTCTTTTATGTGCAATTGGAGAATTTTGTTTGCTCTCAGGTTTCCCAGTTTGTGCTTAAGGGTATGTAGGTCAAAAACCATGGTATAGGAAGTATAGGTTCCCAAAAGAGTCTAAGCTCTAAATTTGGTCTAGAAGTGTGTATTGATGACCTCCAAGTGTGAGATAAGTTTTAGAGGTGGGCATTGATCAGAAGATGGTGTGTTGACCAAGTTTCTCTTATAAATCTAGGGTTTTTACTCATGATGGAAAGTTATCTTTCCTAAGGAATTGATGTCTAAGGCAACTTGATATGTTGAAATGGATAAATGGTTTGTCAAAAAGTGCTTCATAATCATTTGAAAGTGTGTGGTGTCTTTTATGGATGAGGATTTGTGAAAATAGAGGGTTGATTGGCAAGTAGGTTTGTGAAGGAGCTATGGTGTAGAGGTAAAGTTGAATGATGATTTTTGTCATGTTTGAGAGGACAAATGAGTTTACTTCAAATATTCAATTTCAAGTGTTGAAGGTATCTACATAGAAATATATGGGTGTTTCAAGGTTCAGGTAAGACTATTAAGCCTCTAGGCAAGCCTAGTGAAGAGAAGAGTGGTTTTTGGTCATTTTCTCCAAATGACGAAGGTATGGTTATTCCTGAATGAGTTTGTTAGTTGTTTATTTTCATCTTTCCTATTTGAATATTGGCTTTTTCATCTGTTGATGATCATGGAGGTGGCTTGTGAGAGAAAATTTGAAGGAAAGTATGAAATTTCTTCATGGTTGGAGATGGTCTAAAGCTGCTCAAGGGGTACCAAGCTCAGGTGTCTTAGGGGGAGTCCCTCTTGATGTCTTCAAGGTTATTTCAAGTATTTTTTGGTGTTCATGTGTGTTTTGTCTTCATAGATCTATGTATGGTCAAGAAGAGTGTTGTGTTTGAAGCATGTTTTGAGAAGCTCAAGGTAAGAAGTGATATGCACAGTGTTAGGGGTAATTTTTATCATCTCTCAGAGGTGGTCCTTTCCTTTTTTAGTCTTGAAATCCTTTTTAGGTCCTTAGGATTAGAAGAAGAGCCCACTTTGTCATTGTCTCAAAGGGGGAGAAAGTGTTTAAAGAGAGAGAAAGAGTTTGAGCATAAGCTTTATGATTGGTGTTGACATCAATGACAAAGAGGGAGATTTTTGGCATTATTCATGATGTCTCCAAGGTGTCCAAGGATGTTGATGAGGTGTCATGTGTGTTATACTGACAATGACAAAGTGTGTTTCAATGTGCTTTAGTGTTTTGAATGGTTATTCAGTGTTTGACTTAGTGAGGTAGTTTATGGATGTTATTAATGGTGTGGTCATGTTTCATAGACCCTAAGGGGTGTTATGAGTCCTTGGAGTGCTTGTGGAAGTGAAATAAATTCATCAGAGCAGTCATATAAATGTCTAAGCTCTCCTAGTCATCTTGGTAGATAAGGCTAAGTAGGCAAATTGATGACATCAACATTCACACGTGTCAAGGTATTAAGAGAATTTTGGTATATTTATGGATTACAATATGAGAGGATATCATGTGGTCCAAGTTTCAGTTCTTGACATGATGTATAGAAAAAGCTATGACAGTGCAAAGTTGGTCTCCCAAGTAAATTTCACTAGTCTCCATACTTAGCCAAATTTGTAATATCAAAGATTCATGATGTGTGTTAAATCATGCATATGTATATTTAATGGTGATCATTAAGTAAATAGGTCAAAGGATCTTGAGATTGAATGCAATGGTTCCATGTGTCACAATCATAATGAATTACTAGCAGAATAATGGTGAGCATTTCATCTGTAAATCAAAGATTGACAGTGTGTATCCAACCATGTAAATAGAGATCAAAAGTGAAAATCAAGTCAATAATTCAATAATCCTAGATTCCATGTAAGGCTTACATGTAGCGTAAGATCATTAACTGATGGAAACTGACATCAGGGTACACAGAAGGCATGTGTGGTTGCCAAGTGTCATAATTTTGAAGCGTAGATCAAAGATTAGTGATGAGCACAAAGTCAAGGTGAGTAGACTCTCGAGGAGATTGATGGAGTGAATTTGATCAATTTTATAGGGGGCATGAGATGAAGACACATGTTTGAAGTTTTTTCAATTAAATAGTGACCTTTGGAATTTGAATTTTCAAATTAACAAAGGAAAACTAGTGTTGATTATTTGAGCTATATATTTTGATATATGATGAATTTGACGATGGTATAAAAATAAAAGTTGTAAACGACTCCAAGGGATATCCATTAAAATCAATTAGAAGGTTTGAATATCCATATAATTTTAGTTATTTATATCCAAATTTGATTGAGGGTTTGAGCATTTTTGCAAGTGACCTGAGATGGATGTTTATGTTTGTATTGATGGTGTTTTGATGTTTCAAGGTGAATTATCAATTAAGAGTGTTATAGACTCAGTGAGGACCATCTATATGGATTTTAGAGGTTTTACCAATACATATTCAATATGAAATATACTTAGAAGTTGACTATTTTTTTGTTCATGATGTTCTTATGTACCAGGCTATTGTTTGAGCAGGTTATGCATATATAGAGGTGAGTAGGGATGAATGTAATCACTTAAATATGTCTTAGGGGTCATGTGGATTGGACCTATGCATTTTGAAGTGGTATTTTTTTTCTATTTTTATCGTTGAAGTGCTAAAGGGGTGAATAGGTCTCTATGAGACCTATAAGGGATACTAAGGCCTAATTGAAAGGTGTAGTTGCTTAAGCGTGACCCATGGATGCTATGATCAACCTATGAGGATGGTATTGATTTATGTCTTAGTGTGATAGAATCCTTAAGGGTTAATTCAAGTCTTATGACTAACCAAGAATATGGAAATCATGAAGAATTTATAAAGAGTAAAATCAAAGTTGATGGTTTCTAGAGTTCAGGTGTGAAGGATAGAGAAGTGTGAGTGTGCCTAGTGGATGGATTGAAGAGTAAAGCAGGTTGAGGATTGTGTGCATGACCTATAGGTCATAATTTTGATGTCATAACAAATTTGTTTTAGGTTTTTTTATTGAATATGTATGAAGAAGTGTAGAGTGATCCAAAAGGTGGTTTTGGATGCATTGAGAGGGTGTGAAGGCTAGAGAGAGTGTGTAGGATTGAAGAGAGCTGATATTCATTGTATCTCGATGAGATTGGTAGGAAATCAGAGATTAAGAGATGTTAATTTCATAGGTTTTTTTATGGATGCTCAACATCTAGGGCAAAAGGTGTTTGTCCATCTTTAGGGGTTGGTGCTCCTTGTGAAGTGGGTACTTAATTACAGCCTCATGTTTGTAATCAACTGATAAGACAAGTAGTCCATTGTTTTTAGGCTTGAGAGTGCATTTTATCCCCCATGAGGGTTTCACACATAATCCTTGTGTTGTGTGCTTAATCTTGCATTATCTTTCTTGTTCATTGCAATGAATGATGTGTATGCTACATGAATTTATGTGTTGAATGATTAAGGGTTTGAAGAGTTTGGAATTGGATTGACTATATTGCATCATTGATTCACCCCCACCCCGCTTAGTGATTTTACCTCTAAGAAAACTATCAACACACTTATAAATCGCATAGTTATTTGTGATAAGGCACATGGTATGTTCATGGTTGCTCTACATTATTGACCTATTTCTTAGTATCATTCATATTTAGCACATGATCATGGAGACTTGAATTGTTTTGGATAGCAGAACAATGTGATACTTGTGTCTCATATACAAGTATGTGTGATTGTAACAACTATTTTTATAATATTGTGACCTCATGATAAATATCATTGGAGGAGATATAAAACATTGAAAAGCTTATTATTTTTCTAGATCCGATGGTTGATATAGTAACCAATGCATACTACCCTTGAATTTAAGAATGTGATCATGTATACTCTTGTGTTAACCTTGTTGAAGATATGAAATATGTTCAAAGGTATCATGTTGGCCATTGTTATTAATGAACCGTGATAAGAAATCCTCTTCCATCATAATAAAATAATACATAACTCCACTAGGTAGAGTATGAAACCAATCTAAATTATAGGTACTCAAGCTTCTTATGAGAAATATTAAGTAATAGTGTGCATAGGCTCCAAATTAATCATATAATTTATTAATTTGTACATAAATATCTCCATATCCATAAAATAAATATACCTTAGGAATGGAAAAACCATGTGTAAAAAGAGAGTCGACAATGTTACATGCTATGGGGTTTAATAATATAACATTATAATTAGACTTAACATTAGGCACATGAGATACAATAGCTAAAAGTTTATATTTTAATTGTAATTCACCTATGGTGCCCATCACATTGACTATTTTGTAAGTTGTAATAGTTGTAACACTAAGTGGGTCACTTAAGGGAAGAGTCTTATCATGAGCTATATGAACCTTAGAAGGTTTAGGTATGGGAATGGGGAAATATAATTGATTAGGCAACACCTGAGAAGACATATAATAATTATCAAGTACATTTAGAGTCACAAAAGGAGAATGATATAAATCAATAAAAACAATAGGAACACCATTTACAACACAAGGATGATTATGACTAGGTATTTATTTCAACGTGCCCATAATTTTATTAATATGAAGAAGATTTTTAACTACATGTGTTCTAATAATTTTAATAAAGTCATTGTTATATTGGGAATTCATTTCATTTTTAAAAGCATAGTCAACCTTATTTTCATTTTGAGAGACATTAACATCATTATCATTAACAATATGGGCAATCAAAGGAGTATGAAGACAATTATTTTCAGCATTTGCATTCATAGAAAGGGTAGGAAGTTAATAATTTCCATTCACATTATGTTTTTCACAAGAATCAAAATTGTATTTATGCATACATTGAGGTTTAATACCAAATTTTTGTAGGTCATGTTGGGTTGACCAAAATGTTTCGATCAAAAATTATCAGGAGATAAATAACACCATAATAATCATTAAAATGAGGGGATAAATCAGACATGATCTAACTAAATAAAATAAAGGCCTAAATTATCACAATATGGAAGTGAACAAAAGCACTTATAGCGATTGATAATTGTAAAAAAGGTTTATATGCACATACATGATTTCAAATGCACCCATATCCAGACACTCATTGTAGATGGTTAAAATTAGGTATTAAGATAGTGTAGAATAAAATCCATAAAGAAACCCAAGATTTATTTATATGACTAGAATTAGAACCCTTTGATAGTGACAAACCATAATCAAACTATCTCAATAGTGATAGTCTATTCCAAAATTGGTTGAGTGGTTCCCATAATGGTTGGGTAGGTTTGTATGGTCTAAAACTTTGTGATCCTCTTCATCAACAATTGATTTTTCCTATAAAAATTATCTTCCAAAATTTTAGATTAATGAATAAAATTTTTCAAATGTCTTCTCCTTTTCCTAAACCCTAATTTGTGCTAAGAAGACCTAGAGAGAACATAAAAAATTTGGGTTTTGTGTTTAGGGTCGTGCTTCAATTAACCTTCTACTTTGTGACAAGTAGGCAATAAGCACTAATGCATGTCAACAATAATATATATGTATATGATAATCCCATCCCTTATCTTTATGGTATGAGATGAAATATGTAAGTAGGGTGAGATATATATGTTCTTCTACTAATGTAATATACTTATTTTAGTACAAACATTCATCGACAATTCTTCAATGTAGTAAAATGAAACCAATATATGTGATTATATATATATATATATATATATATATATATATATATATATATACTAATACTATTTGAATTAGAATTAGGTACATATTTACATGCAATCCAACATAGAGAAAATATTTGCATTTATTTTTTGTAAAAACTGTGTTGGTTTTTAGAGACATTTTAGATCACAACCCATGATCCATCATTAGGAACAAGAGAAACATTAGTCACATTTTTTTCAACCTGATGATAGATCACTAGTTGTGATCCAAAATGTCTAAAAAAACAAAAACAAAGTTTTCAAAAAAAAATTATGCAAATATTATGGACCGTGAAAGCAAAAAATCTCTCGTATAGAAAATATATTAACATTAAGAAATAGGGGTCAAGCAACGGTAACTAAAATCCAAGGGACAAGTCACAGATCAGATGAAAAATCACAAGAATACTAAGACACAAAAAACACAAAGACAAGAGAAAATAATAATAATAAGAAGAGCACATGACCACACAAAGAATAATATAGAGACAAAAACATAATACAAATCACCAATAAGATCTTAATCTAAACAATTGATCCATATACAGAAAAACACAATAATAACATTGTAATTAAAAGGCTTGTACTAAAATTAGGTGTGTAGAGTATGTTCATTTATTTAATTTCATTTATCTCATATTTACTCTCATTTATTATAACACACACTTATTATCTTTAAGGTACTATGTTATTTTCCCAAGGCACCATCCTCTATTACACTATTGTGACACATGATGAACTTTGGAAGTACATATGTAGATACCTTATTTTCATGTATTGGAATTTTATTTTGTAGGACTTGTCAACACATTAATCTCCCTAAGTATACATCCTAATAAGTATATTGTGATCAAGGTGGGTCGGCCCATGCCACTATGTGAGATATTTTTCATGCTTATTTAATCTTACTACTACCTTCGCTCTACTATGACATTAGATTTACTTGTCCCCCAAGGTCCTCATCCTCTCTTATTCATATCTTTTACCCCTTTACATTCCTTTACTTGATGTTATAATTGTGATTGATGATGTCTTATAGTGCCCCCAGTCATTGACTAGGTTGATGACATATTATTTTTGTTAGAAAAATATATATTCCATCTATCAGATTGATGATGTTAGCTAGGTTATAATTTAAACTTTATGGTTTGGATTTATATTTATAGGTTCCTTATTTGTCATTTCTTAGAAGATAAGACATCCAAACCACTTTGATTATGCACATTAATCCACCTTGGGATCAAGGATATGAATTAGGGCTAAGAATCTTACTCTTAGAGAAGATAAATTAACACAAAGACTTTAAGATATCAAGGAGAGAAGTTGATCCAACAAGGTACACCTATTTTTTATATTTCCAAACTTCGGTCTACTTATGTATTCATCATTCCACCTTGACTTCATATACAACCATCTATCACAAAGTGTTACAATCCAAGGGGTAGATTAATGTGATGACTAGTCAACCCATGGTACTTATATGCTAAACTTGTACCCTCTCTTTTATACTTTTGTTGGTATATTAGATTTCATCATTTTATGTTTATCCATGCCTAAATGAGTACATGTTTGTTATTACATTTTTATATTTTCATTATCTTTATTTACACCTCATGGTTACCATCTAATAATACTTATACAACACATAGATTACATACCTTTAGTTACTGCCTGATGGCATTTTACTTTCTTTAATTATCCTTAGAACTCTTGATTCAATGTCTAATGACGCCTTGTATCTATTTAGGTTTTATGTTTTCTATTGTTTGTGTATATTCCCATTTTATATCTCTTAAACTATTGGTTTGTATGGTCCAAATCTTATATTTTTATTATTTTACTAGCATGTTAGTCGAGGCATGCATCTCACATGTGAGACAATCCATTTAGATTAATTATTATATTAGTAACTTTAGTTAATATTAAGTAGTAAATTATTATTGTTCATTAATTTATTATGCTAGTTGTGTAGTTAGTATAATAGTTTGACTCATAAAGTAGTTGAATTTTGGTGAATACAAGGCTTATTTAAGCTTGTATGAAAGATTAATCAATCAATGTAAATCCTAAATAATTTTGGTATAACCATTTTATTATTATTTTTTTATTATAATTTAAGGTCAAAGGTGGGGATTTTTTTTACTAGGGTCCCTAAACCCTAGGAGAAGTACAAACAAAAAGAGACTAAAGGACCGACCAAGTCCTCAAAAAGGACATAACAAACATAACTAGAAGCAGCTACAAAACTAGCCAAACACATCCCAAAGCAACAAAAGATATTCTAGAAGCAAAAAACAGCTAGAAAAAAACCAAAAACCTACTCCATGTCCAAATTGCCTGATACGTCTTCCCAACATCTCTTCATTCATTTAAGATTTGAATGATAAGGTTTTCTTTATCAACATCTTTGTGACACTTGCTACACTAGATTTGTTTACCTTTGCCCTTAGTTGTTGTCTTAGTATCAAATAGGTCTCCCAAATGAGTTCTTAAGTTTTTCACATTTTAGAACCCCTCGTGCATAGCTGCCTTCGTACAGTTCACTAGGAAGCTTATGTTGTTTTTGATTTTTTCATTTTGATTTTAAACCATACTAACCCTCTCTTGAAGTCCTTGAATTTGACTATTGAGATCTTTGTCAGGGTTATTTTGTGTCAATCTTTCATTCCCTGTTGTAAATTTTTGACTTTCCCTTTAAGATCAGTCATCTCCCTCATAAGCATATTTTAAATAAACATGTAGTTACTTCTTTAAATATTTACATGTGTTATTTGTCTTAACATTGGTATCAGAGCTAATGGTGGAAATGAATCATGAGGAAGACAAAGCCATGGAAGATCCATGAAGCATGAAACCATGAAGAAGTTTCCTTGAAGAGTTTTTTTTAGCTAAGTTAGTTTGTTTAGAAGTTATTTATTTGCCTGAAGAATTTAGAACAAATTTTACTGGAATTTTATGCTTACCTGAAGCATCCTTTTGAATTAGTTTGAATCAAGCTAGTGTATAAACCTCTCCAAAGCACTATGAATCTTGCTAAAGCACCATTAGCCATTAAAAAAAAAGTTAGGCACTACATAAATTTAGCAGAGGCATTATAAATATTTTTATGCGGTATTGGAATTGTTCATGTAGCACTATAATAGGCCTAAAATGTTGTGATTTGATGTATATGACATTAAATTTATTGATGTGGTGTTAAACTTTCATAATGGCATGATTCAGTTGGTTACATGGTTGTATGGTATGATTCTTAGTTGTTGGGCATGGGAAATTTGATTGGAGTTTTGAAAACCCAACAATGGGCATTGGAACTTTGAAGAAAGCATTTTAAACTTGTTTGACATACCTATGTGGCTCCAATTTTGATTTTTCAGAGTTTGTTATTGTTTGAGTTATTTTATTACTATTGTTAGGCCCTCTATGTTTGACTCATAAAATAAAACTTGTTTTTCTTTTATTTTTTTAATTTTTAATGAACCTCTAAAAGTAGATTATATAGAAAACACTAGTTTTATATTTCCATAGCATGGTTAAGTTGGTTCTAAGGCTTAAGTTAAGACATTGATAGAAAAGAGGTCTTATGTTCAAAACTTTACATGTAGTGTAATTTTAAAGCATTAGCATATAAATTTAGGTTATATTAAAGTCCAAGACATTACTTCTAAAATAATTAGTTATAATATATGGTCAAGAGGTTATTTGTAAAGACTTTGAGCATACTAAAGGTCAAGATGTCCAATCCCATTAAGTGAAAATTTATTTTTTAAATTATTTAATTTTCTATAATTATAGCCTATGCACAAGCTATTTTCCAAAAAAATTACTTTTCACAAAGAAAGTAGGCGTGTGACTACTTTATATTATGTTTTGGGACATTCTCAGAACATTGGAAAGGTTTAATTCTAATTTGGAGGTCTCCCCTTGTGATTTTTGAGAAAAATATATTATGAATGGCAAACACCCTATGGGTGCATTTAAAATATATAAAGGGTGTATTTTCAATTGAATCCAATACCCTACTATTGTTTTGAATTTGAAAATGGGTTAATTTTATGATAAAACCATGAATATGACATTGTTTCACATTATTAGTATTATTGGAGGAAAATTGCATTTTGTGGTTCACAAGTCCCTCAGGATCAAATACGTTGATAGAGCCAACAACCCACCTATATTAAGTTCATTGCTAGATTTGATATTAGATTTTATTGTAATAACATTTTGGATATATGATAGGATTTTGATGTTTTATATCCAAATTTTAGTTTTGATTTATTTGATATCATTGATGAGGAGAAGACTAAGTTATTTTATGATATTTTTTTGTTACATAGACTTCTCACCTCTCATCTGATAAGGGGAATATACTATATTTATTTTCAATTAGTTGTTGGTGATTATACAAGTGATGGGGGTTTGCTAGCACCACTAGTGTTGAATAAAGTGGTCAGTGTTGTTAGGCATCAAGGTAGATGTGCCATATAGAGGTACTAAATTATCACTAAGACAAGGATCGACATGGTTGAGTATGCCCATGATGATGATTATATTGTATTATAGGTACAAATGGTTAGAGCAATGAGTATGCCTAGGATGATGTTCATATTTATGTCAAGATCTAAGCAAGCTTTGCATAAATGGCACCGTATATGTCTGGATGAAATGACACTAGTTGATTAGTCCCAGGATGTACAAAGTGCTAGTTTGTATGTTTCAGAAGATATTGTTGGATGGATTCACAATAATTTTATCTATATCATCTTTTTGTCCCTTTGGATCAGGGGGTTTATTAGGTAGTGTGATCCAAATCATATATTTTTGTTAATTTATTAGTATGTTAGTTAGAGCATCCATCTTGTGTGTGAAACACCCCCTTAGATTAAATGTTATATTAGTAACTTTGGATTAAATAAATTAATGTTATTCATTAATTTATTATGTTAGTAGTTTAGTTATTGCAATGAGTAGTAGGACTCATAAGGTAGTTTGAGTTCAATGAAGACAAAGCTTATTTAAGATTGTATTAAATATTAAATAATCAATGTGAAACCCAAATAATTTTGGTGTAATATTATTTTAAATAGACACATAGTTGTTTCTTCCATATTTACTTGTGTTAATTATCCTAACAACAACCTTATTGATCACGACCCTTGTCTATAACCCTAGACCTCTTTGTGGATCAATGTCTTCTATGTGTGTTGGATCTATTATGGTCTTCTACATTTTCTTATTTTATAATATCCTTGTAGTTTTTACCATTCTATGATTACATACAATTTCCTTGTCACTTAACCATATGTTTAAAATTTTCAACACTCATCAAGTCTAGTTAAATCAACATTTCAAGTGTAAAAATTGAAGGTCTGATTCACTAATATGTAGATTTAATATCTCACTCTTCTAAAATAGGAGGAAAATGTCAAATTTAAAATTATACACAAGATGAAATGAAGTAAGGAACTGATTTGATGAAAAGATGCACAATGAATATTACACTAATTAAAAGTACACTTGTTTACCAACATATGGCAAATAAGAAAATCTAATCTAAATAAAATAAAATACAGTAACTAAAGATCCACGTATGTCATAAAAAGGGTTATATAATTGGAGTACCTAAAATAATTTTTAATCGACAAGGGGGTTTATAGGCATAGACTCACCTAAACTTTGACAAGAGCTAAAAATGCTAAGAATAAGGTCTAAAAATAGTGCAAAAGAGAATCAAAAAATATAATTGTGATCTAATGAAGTGAATGAAATTAGACTATCCAAATTGAGGTTGACCAGTATCAAATTATTTTGATACTAATATTTTATCCCTGAAAGTGGTAGTGTTCTTCTGACAATGGTTACATTAATCAAATTATATTGAAACTCTATGAATACATTCATTTTTACTTGATAAAAACATCTCTTATGTCTACAACTTAATGCATGAAACTTATAAAATGTATTCTACTTTGATCAAGCTCTTATATGTACATGAGCCATTGTGAAGGTAGAAAAAGTTGGTTTTATTTTTAGGGGCCTACCTCAGTCAACCCCTATTTTTTGATAGGTTAGAAATCAACACTCGTATATGTCAATAATATGATATGTGAATATGATAATCTAACCTTTATTCCTATTATATGAGATACAAATATAATGAGGGTAATTCTATATGCTCTTTCACTAGTTCTTGTTTTGATACGAGTATACAACAATAATTCTTCAAAGTAGAAAAAAGAAATCAATAGATGAGATATCTAGATGTCTTCCTTGTAATTGTGATGTGTGTGAGCCTTCTTTCATATCTCAAATGTATTAGGGGGATTGTGTATATATAGACTTCTTGAATTCAAATTAGGACCTTATTTGCATGAAGGCCAACATTGTGGAAGCAATAAAGTTAATAATCATGACATAATGAAAGATGGTAAAATGGAACAAAGGACCCAAAACTAAAATGACCAATATCAGAATGGTCTAATAGTGGTCAAAACACTATTGGACTATCTCAATAATGATCAAAGTGATAAAAGCTTAGCAAATAGAGATTAATAAGTTTGTAGGAGAATCTATGAATATCACAAAGCAAACATATAACACATATGAATATGTTCATGAGTGAATGAAGATAATGGTCCAACATAAAGGAAAATGCACCAATAAGAGCTAAATTTGAACTATCAATCTGTATGTATAAAAACATGATAATAACATTGAAATTAAAAATATTGTACCAAAATTAGGTGTTTATAAGGACAACAAAGTGTTATGACCTTCTAAATTCCCTTTCCCCTAATGTATTATTTTTTTTATCATGTAATTCATGTTCAAATTTTATGTATTTAATAAATGAATAATTAGTTTATTAGACATCATAATACATATGTTACAATAATAATGGCTAGTTAATAAATGGAACAATAATAAACTAAATACATGAGGATAAAATAAAAGTGGCATATAATTGTGTACAACATTTTCAAAGATCTATTACTCAAATATGAACTCAAGAAAGCATAAACAGATTCAAGATTAACGCAACCCAAAAATTAAGAGTTGATGAGACAAAAGTATGGATATATAGAAACTAAAAAATGGTATTCGGTACTTGACACTAATAAGCTTGACACACATTTACCATGCATGAATTGAGTGAATAAAAATGGTCTTAATCCACCATTCTCTCACACTTTCATGTTATCTTATGATTTTACCCTTTCATTTTATTTTTACACACATATGTGTACCTTAGTGTCTATTCCAAATCTACTAAATATCTTGCATAGGCATCTCTAGACTCTCAGTTTAGTTCACCTATACACAAGTTGGTTCCACCATATTCAATAAATATCACCAATCGATACTAACCTGATCTGGTAAAAATTGACCTCTCCCAACAATGATTACTTTTCAAAATTAAACCTTTCCTTAGGGTCAGCCTTTTTGATTAGTGTGTTGGTGCCTTGAAAAATTACCAAATCTGACTCATATATAAACAAATCAAGGTCTCATTCGAAAGGGACTTAGAACTTATTTAGAACACATATATACACTATTAATTATTAAGAAAATCTACCTTATTATTCCTAAATCATAAACCTTTCACTAGAAGTAGTCACAATACAAATTAGAAACACACTAAGCCAAATCAGAGCAAGCATTCCCAACTATCAAAGCCAAATTGTTAGCTACTTATATATTTAAGGGGCAAAATTACACAATCACACTAGGTGGGAGAAATACACATGGATTGATTTCCCTTCTTACAGTATCAGATACCTAAGCAACAATCAATTATCAAAGGGGGTGATGGAGGTTAGCTCAGCCCATTACACTTCCCCATTTTTTATAGCTTTATGACCCTCACAAGCACACCTAGTGTTTCAAGGAAATTAATTTATAGAGTTATGCACATCATCAGGGTTTAGGATCACAAATACAAAGCATGCAGAGATAGGAATAGGTGACCGTATAGTCACAATTTATCATTTATGTACAAGTTAGTATCAACCAGTGATACTAATCTATATGGGCAAAACTGACCCTATGCAGATAGTAAATCAATTCCAAAACTAAGTCAACCATAGGCATATTTTATCTTTATTTCCACTTCCAGAATATAGTCATTGTTAGATACTCAACCAATAAGCTAATTACTCATCCCTTTGTTGTACTTACTATATATTTACATGTGCCACTTATTAAATCATTGCAATTAGTTTTAACATTTTAAATTTAGATGTAAGATTTAATGCCATGTACTAGTATCTAAATTATTCTACACTACTTCTATCCTATTAGGGTTTGTCTTTATTTCCTTTATCCAAATTAGGAAAAATCATATTGGTGAACTTGTACACATTGATTGAACCATTCTTTTAAGGTTTCAAATTTGTTTTCATAGGGTTTAATTTATTTTTTTAATGAAATATATATATATATATATATATATATATATATATATATATATTTAATAGACATATATAAATAATTCATAAAAAATATAGGTGATATGAGAGTACACCACGTCACATGAGGCAAAGCCTAGGAGCAAAAGAAAAAACACCACTAACAACTAGGCAAAGCCTAGGATCAAGTCACAAAGCCATAATAAAAGATAACATTAAGTAGTAAGAGTAAGGCTAAAAGGTAGAGGATCCATATAATCAAGACCCCAACCTAAGCTTGGAAAGTCATTACCATCTAAAATATGCTCCCAGCTAGTACCTTGAGTAGTGTCCCTATCACCTTCTTCCTATTTTCAAGTGGGTGAAATGGCCAGATAAAGCCTGGGAAACTTGTCTAGCACATTCGATCAGCCTCTAGGTGGTACTCCCCAAGCATCTAGGCATAGAGGAGGAGGATAAGCATCACAACCATCCTACATAGCTAGGGAAGGAGGCAGTGGCTTCCACCCTCACTGCTACCCAATAGGGGTCATACACTAGTATGGGGTAACACTATGAGATTGATGTCAGGAATGACTGTGATGATGCCCACCATGAGGTGGTAGATTAATTATATCCTCCAGTCTAAGATCCTTGGGTGAATATGGTAAAACCTAAGCCATCGCACAAAGAGTATCTCCCTATTGAGAGAGGAGATCTTGAAGGTGCCCAAGCTCCACATCCATTTTATTAGCTTGAATTTGAATCTACAAAAAAACATTAGAGACGATAGAGGACTTGCTTAAAGTAGAGACATTACAATCAACACAAGCATTATTAAACAATGAATTAATTCTTTCTTTCCAAAGCCAAAAGAGAATTTCCACTTTGAAAGTATGTCAAACTTGTGTGTATTTAAAGGGCATTGCAAGTTTATCTCCAAGAAGGATGTAATACCAAAGAAAGAATTTGGGCTAGAAAGGCCTGAAGAGATCATGGATCCAATTCCAACCCCTTTGAGATTTGGTATAGTACCAAAAAAGATGAGTAAGTGTCTCAAGGTGGCCACAAAAAGGGCAAGTAGTAAGGGGAACTCCTAGCTAAATGTGTCTTCTACTAATAGGTAAGCCTTGGTGCAATATACACCAAGTAAAATGAGCAAGTTTGGTCTCCACACAAGCCCCACATATAGTGTTGATGCAAAAGCTCCACATAGAAATAGATGAATGCAACCCACAACAGGAATTAATCTTGTCCACCATTGGTAAATGGGGGGTGAGCCATCTATAGACAAGCTGAGGAGTGTAATTATGAAAGGGGTCTCCACATACCACTTCCAATCTTTCCACCATGGATGAGTGGAGTAGATAAAGATTTTGTGGAGCATGGAGGGTAATACAACACTGAGAATCTCTTGGTAGAATTCTTGGTCTACATTGGCTAACTAAAATTTAGATTTCACCTCTTCCCAGGATAGCCAAGAGCGAGATCACCTATAGTAGATATCCTAGACAGTATGAATTCCCCTTCAAAAAAACTTGAGAGCATTGATCCAAGGGACCTATGCTAAAGGCACTTCATTGATATTAAAAATAGGAGACCACCAGATTGAGTGGGTGTTAATATATAACCCATTATGGAATCTTGAACCATTCTAGAGAAGCCATGGTTTAATCTTCTCCCATGCCTTCGAGATGCTTTTAGCCAAAAAGAACCTTGTGATTCGGATGGGAGACATAATGAAAATCAAATTGGGGAAGTTGAGTCCATTCTAGGCTTTCTTTCCTTTAGGAAAATTGAGAACATGCAGTGTCTGAACAACACCTTCCAAGCTTCTTAGCCTTAAATGGCCCACACAATCTATTTAGCACATAAGGCAATTATTTTTCAAGATATGTCAATGAGTCCCATTTCTCTAACATCTCACATGAGGTAGTAATATTCCTAGGCTACCCTGTAGAATCCTTTATTATGGGTGAAATTATCCCAAAGGAAATCTCTAAGCAATTTCTCCAAATTTTGGTAAGATTTCTTAGAAGGCACCTAACATGAAGAATAGTACACATGGGTGGTGGCAATAATTTTTTAGTAGATTTGAAATTTTCCTGATAACAAAAGAGACTTGGTCACCCAGTATTATTACTTATTAGTAACTCTATCAGCAACATATTACCACAACAAAGGTGGTGAATTATCGGGGATGCCAAAAAAAATTTAAGATTTCATCATGTTGTATCCACTTCTAACCGTATTTAGCAATCCACACTAGTGGAGGGAGGTAAGATTGCATGTAGTAATGAGTTTTCTACCATTAGATGTTGGATCCAATGGATAGATAGAAGGTTTTGAGACACTGCAAGGCATTTTCCACATTGGACTCATCCTCAATGATTCTAAGGAAAGAGTCATCCGCAAAGTGACCATTCAGCAATTGCATATCTTCTTATGGGTTCACAGTGTCTAGAGGGAGATAAATTCCCTTAACAATGAATTTTTGTCCTGGTGTTTTAAGTTTTGATTTTTTTATTTCCATACATAAATAATGTTTTCACATGTGTCCCTTGCCTTATACATACTTTCAATATCTCATCCTCTTGCATCCAAGAAGATTAGTTCCCTTGTGCCTCTAAGACATGGTGTTAAATTATGTGGAATCCATATAGAGCATAATCATATTCTTTTGACTTGAGATGAAATTAATAGAATTAATGTTTCTTCTTCTTTTCATGATGTAATTATTCATGAATATGTGAAAATATATGATTATGTTGATATGCCTCCATTAGAACATGATAATTAAGATAATCAAAATGAGCATAATAATCTTGATAAATATGAGGACTTAGATATAATCTATACCAATGAACTTAATGGGGCAGACCCTGACCAAGTTAAAGCCTTATCTAATTTTCATCAAGGACTCTATCAATATCCTAAATATTTGGGTAAAATCATCTAATTGATCCTAACATCTAAGGTTACATACCAAGTTAATCTCCCTATATCTCAGATATAACAACAAGAGCCCTTTCCTATTATCAACCAATCATTTCAAACTATTTCTTCTACATCACGTGTTTAGACTATACCAATAGGATTCATAGCTACCAAGCTTACATTATACGAAGGAAAATGTGATCATGAATGACACCTTAGTTCATTCCATATAACATGCTTGGACTATGCATACAATGACAAATTATAGACCTAGTTATTTCTAAGAAGTATCAAGGACTATTCATTGCAATGGTTCTATTATCTCCCCCTCCAATTTGTAAGAGCATTCAACTCATTGGCCGACTAATTCATGGTATGTTTTACCATCAACATTAATGAGAAACTATCTTATACACAAATTACTAAACTCAAGTAAGGGTCCAAAGAACCAATACGAGATTATGTACTTTGGTACAAGAACATGTTATCCAAGATGACCAATGTTATGGATGGAAATTAATTTCAAGCAAATATCGCTCGCACCACTCCATGAGTCAATTATATTAAAGATATTAAAATCAATTGACGAACTATGCCATATAATTTAGGACAAAGAATTCAATCTAATAACTTTGAAAAAACTTAATAATACATATACACTTACAACTACTTCAACAATAAAGTTTGAAATCAAACCAGGTTATTATGTTAAGCCAAATGATAATAAGAATGAGGAAAATATTACAGTCAATGCAATGTCGCAACCTACAAATAAGTTACAGTTTATAGCTCCATCAAAGAGATAATTTTCAAGATTTCCATCACTTCCTCATGTACTACTAAATAAGTTACTTGAATGCAACCTTATCACATTTATTACTCCACAAGAGCTCGATCCAAATAATCCTTCACTAAGGAACTATGATGACAATGCATATTGTGATTATCATCATATTATGAGACATTCAATGAACAAATGCTTCAAATTAAGATATAAGATACATAATCTTATAGATGAAAACATTATTGATTTGGGCACCCCTACAGAGTAATATGGACCATAACATAGTGTAAATATAAAAATTGAAGATCTATAATGATCCATTTCCTAAACATGAGACAATAAAAACTAAAGACACTTTAGAGGTACATTATGCATACAACTTGCATTTGCCACTGACAATGTATGATCATCTAATATATGTTATTATTGGTGCACTTAGTGATACTTCACCACAACAACCCATGATCATATTCGATGATATCAAAATAGTTGATAACTATTCATATTTTCATACACTCTTCATACAAGCTTCTATCATTGAGCAACCCATACACAGTGTCACAATTGACAATGGTTCAAGTGACAACATTTACATAGTGACACTTCTCCACTCCCTTGGTTACACATGATAGGATTTCTATGATACGTAAAAATAGGTAAGGGATTATATGGACAAAAATATAATACATTGGGACACATATTATTACCTCTTTACGTAGGCTTTGCCATATAGACTACACTAGTATTAGTTCTACAAATTAATAGAATCTTTGACATGTTGTTAGGACACCATTAGATGCAAAAAAATAATGTAATACCATCTACAGTGCATTGATGTCTAAATTGCATACACTACAATAGGGTAGCCATAGTTATAGGTGTACGATATGAGTCCCTTTATAGCCAGTAGTGTCTCCTCCTACACCCCCACCATCATCGTGATTGGTTGGTACACCTATTCAAGATCATTATATATAGATGGTTGGTATACCAATTTAGGTTCATTATACATTGATGGTTGGTATACCTATCTAGGATCATTATACAAATCTGATTCTTACACATATACCTGATATATCTATACACCTAATTTAAAGAAAAATAGTCGGGCCCACTAGACAATAATTTTTTCAGCATTGATCACATCATAGAGTTACTCAAAACCCAAACAAGTAACCATCTCCTAAAATACATATTTAGTTAGCACCATAGATAGTTTAGCATGTTCCATAATGAAAACAGGTAGTGAGACATTCTCCTACTATGCAGTGGACCCCACAAAGTCCTTAGCCATCTAGAGCTACTTATCACACACCAAGTTTTATGAGTAGTGATCATGATAGTTATGACACACCACATGAATTTTTATCAGATTTTGATACACCTAAAATATGTATCTCCCATCCATTACAAAGGGATTTTCCACTATTTGATACAACACTTCCCATGATCCTCTCATTGATGTGATAAGTGGTTAGCCTTTCCAAACCTCAAATAGTCCAAAAATTAAACAATAAAAAATAAAAACATTTAGATATTCAGAAAACACAAAGTCAAAATCTGAACATCACATGATTATTTGATTACATAATATATATATATATATATATATATATATATATATAATGTAAGACATACAGGTTACACATGGACATACATATATTGTAATTTTCTCTACCTAGTGGCCAAGCCGATACTAGAGGCATATTATTCCATAGTTTTCATTGTTACCAGTTATATCTTTCCATGACCTTTTCTACCATGTTAAGCTACCTATATTGCTTACATATGTCTTATTAGTTGCTCATATCTTACACAACGCTATATGGATATGTTATTATACCTTGATGTGACATTGATACAAATGGATAGTGTAGACTAATTCCCTTGTTATATGTTCCATTGATGTTTTTATTATTTTACATGATAGGCTACTTTGTGTTTGTCTATTGTATGTGGCCCTTTGGCCTTGTTTGTAACATATTTATGTCCTTTGAGTGTGGCCCTTGGCCTTGTTAGATGCAACATCCTTGATGTCCCTTCTTTTCAACATATTTATGTCCCCTTAAGTGTGGTCCTTCACCTTGTTTGTTGTGACATATTTATGTCCCTTGTTTGTGGCCCTTGGCCTTATGTGGGACACTAACACTTGCACTTGTTAAACTTGTTGACATTGAGTGGTACCATGAGCTATATCATGCACTTTTACTATGTAGTCTTATCTATAGATCCTTGTATTACATTATTTATTGATACATTTATCTATAAATGACACTCATATGCCCTGCATTACATATTTCACATACATGCCTTGATTGACACATACATAACTATGATGACATACTCTCCACATGTTCACATGAGATCACATGAATCTATCTATATATGTGACATGATACCATTAAATCTTATTTTGAGATGAGTGACTCACAAAACACATCTTTCATCCCAAAATGGGGAATTATAATAGGTTTGTCATAGAGACATAAGCCCTCACAAGCATAAAATTAGACTAGAGTACATATTTCAGAGATCCATAACAGTTTAAATATAAAACAATTCAGTTACATGACAAATATTGGTAAATCAATTCAGATTACAAGTGTGTATGCACTCACTTTATAGACACTTGAAAATAAATTCATACACACTTGGGTTCATGTACATGGGCATATACACATAATTTATAGGAACATGAATTATTGGTTTCCATATACACATACATTGGAGATATAGGTTCTCAAATTCAACATATAGATGCATAGCATTATATATCAGTTAATACAGATTTAGGAGGAATAATACTATTCATGCACATGTACGCAATTTCATATTCATAATACATGATATCGGTTCATGCACACATATGTAACAACACTGAGTATAGTTGAATGATAAATGGTTGTCATTCCACTTCACACTTATCTGATCCATAGTGATGATGGGCATATGTAAATTGTTCATTCCTTTTCGGTCATTCATTTTATTATAGTTAATAAAAATTATACAATCAAACTAACATTCATGATGAGGGCATTGAAATTTTTCATTCCCTTTTGATCATGTATTTTGTTTACATGGAACAAACTTGAGCAAGACTATACATTTGAATCTATAGTCCATTTGTAGTGGTTGATTTAATTTCTTTAATTGAACCTAGCCTAATTGTTCTCTCTTTACCTACATTTCTATTTGGTTTAGTACATTATGTACTTCTCCCCACATTCATGAGGGTTGGGACATGTTGTCTTCCCAACCCAAGAGCCTACACAGTTACAAAAATTTAGGGCACAATCACCCAAACTCTCCATGTGCTTCAACAAGGAAGCACAAGTTTCTAAAATTTTTTAACAAGGAAGCATTATCTCCAACAATTTTCAAGGGAAACATGGTTTTCACCAACACATAGGTGTATTCTTACCTTTCTTATTTCAAAAATTTAGTTTCAAATTAAAATTTTCAATCTATGGACATTGACTACACATGATTGCAAGGTTTGTGCTTTACCCTATTTTGTATAAAACATAATAAATTTTATTATGTGATTATATAAATTTAAAAATAGATAAATATTAAAGTGTTAAATAATTACAATAATCAACAATTTTGATTTTAACAAATATTGAATATGGAAGTTGTTATTTTCTTAAATTTCTAAAAAGAAATATACTTATTTTGCACATGGATTTATACTAACTGTTCTGAATAAATGATAGTGAAAATTAATAAAAGAGTTGACTATGAAGGCTGATGAGCACCAAACACTCTTGTTCTCTTTATCTCTAATATTACTTGGTGTAAACATGGGTATTAAGATCTTCTATACTTGGTTAGGCTTGAATTGTATTCTAAGGATTAAATTACACAACACTTAGATTTTATTATGGATTAATAGGCTTCTTAATGCCTCAATGATATTATGCAAAATAAGAAACAACCTTATACATCAGTCTTTAACTTTCATTCAGAACAAACTTTCAAAAGAATCAAGAAATAGGGTTTAAACTGCATACAACAGGATTAGAGACCATATCTTGGATTTACCTTCTCCTACAGGTCTCCATACTTCATTTAGGCATCTTCCACACTACACATAAATCCTAAAAAACATTCATACAAATTTTTGTATTGATTGGATTAGTCATTTTCGAAATATGACTATTTTAGTCTTTTTAAACACTAATGGGATTTTAGACTCTTTCCAACAAAACTAAAAGTTTGATTTTCTAAAATAACTCTCTCTACATGGAACTTAACACCTTGAAACCACTTATAAAATGTCATAAATATTCTCTCTAATATTTATACAAAGTTTTAAATGATTTGGCCTTATCATTTAGAAGGTATGTATCTTTTAGTACCAAGAAATACGGTTTAGATTACAACCTACATATATGTAGATTGTATTTATTGTATATTTCCCTACATATATCCAAAGCTTCTAAAACTAATTTTAACATTTCATAAAATTATTCATGTACCTCCCTTAAAATTTTCAATTTATTTTGATGATTCATTTAAAATATATGCATATTTTAGTGATGTTAAACTCTGGTTTTCTAAGTGAGGCTGAGAACTCTCTTTTTAGGATAATTCAGATTATTAGAATTTTTTACGATTATTTGTAAATAAAACATAATATCCACACATTGATATTTTCCTATCAATCTTATTATATTCTTAAGACAACTCAAAATTATCACAAAGAATAAACTTTTTTAATTGTCACAGATTTTACAGTACTATGCATATGTAGTGTTATCACATAGACTTTGCACCCGTCTTGATGTTGTAGCTCACTGTGAAAAAATCTAATGATACAATGGGATCACATCCAAGCATTAGGACATTGGAAAATTGAGGTGAACGTCCAAAAAAATTTGACTTCCTTTCACTAAATTTAATTCAACTGATAAACTACTAGCTCATGTAGAAATTCCACTTCTTAGTGATCTTGCTTCTAAACCAGGGTTTTGACTGTGAGGAAAGAGTTTCAGAAAGTAAATTACAAAAATGGAAATGGTGATTGCACCAAATATTTTGTAGTGGATTTTAATGCTTTCTTAAATTAACATAGCAAAATAATAAATATATTGAGATTATTGGAGCTCAAACTCATGCAAATTTGAAACCAAAGGTAATATTGTGTATTTTCCCATACAAGGGACAAGATTATTTATTTTTATCAAACAATCTTTCAAAAGGGAAAAATAATACCACAAATGAAATTTCATGACTGAAATAAGAATAAAACATCTGCAAATATTCAAATAACATTGTATACACAAAGATTACATGGACAAGAAAGTCAAATATTCAATTTACTCTCATTTTTTGGGTTACAACATGTAGACAAGTTATTCAAAATGTAGAATAATCTCTCTAGCAGTAAAAAGATAAATGGGCCACACCATAGTACCCATATTTATATAAAAAATCTCATGGAAGAGATGTAGTTATCAAATAAATCCATGCCTAGTTGAAGAGCATGCAAATCTGAAAACTCCATGCAAAAGGGGGTGTGATCTTCAGTTGTAATGACATCCTTGGTGAGGTGAACAGTTGGGAAAAAACATGAAAGTGCTAAGCATGATCCAAACTACTAGAGTCATGGAGGAAGATTAGGAATCTTCATGCAATGCCTATGTTTTCTTCAATAGAGATTCTACTTCCTCTTCATGTAATAAGGTGCTAAAAAGTGAAACTAAAACTTTAAGACAAGAGATAGCTTTTAGACGACTTAAGTTATTTTTGTAAAACCCTAACTTGAAATTTTAAATTGAGACTTTTATAACTTTCAAGTTACAAAATTTTGACAAAATTAGAAATGTGTTTTATAAAAAGTGCTTTTGTAATTATAGCAATTCTTAATTTATCAAAAGAGAAAATGCAATTTACAAGTCTGCCTTTTACAACCTTCAACCTGTCAAAAAGGAACATGAAAATTACAAGTGGCTCTTTCTCAAAAAGAGTTGTCAAAATGATAGTTGCAATTTATAATATGCAACTTTATAATATTTTTCACAATAAGGAAATATAATATAAGAATGATTGTGATAGAAAGAATTAATCTATATCCAACACTTCTAAAGACACTTTATCCTTTTTAGCCTGTGTCTTTTCAAAATATGCATCAAATTTTTTGAAGATGTCCAAGATGTGATCTTCATTGGGACCAAAAGAGTAGAGGTAGCTTATTTCACATTATACAATAGTATTAAAGAGTTCCCTTCATGTAGCTTTGTATTCTTGAGTCTCTTTTCCCAGTTTATCTAATGTATTATGGTACCTAATAAAATGGTGGATAGAGTTCAAGCTAAATGTGGTGTCCTAAACTGACTCTTTTTCAATCACTCTTTTGAATTTATCTTGAACTTATTGAACTGAAAGGACCTACTTCTAATGATCTATTGCTTGACATGATAATTTATTCAACAAATCTTCAATGTCATATATCATATTAGTGGCTATATATGTGTAGCCTTAGCCTTATTGGTACTCTACGTGAATATCCTTATCCTGAATTGAGTTGCTCTATCCAATTCCTCTTGATTTAAATCATTTTTCAATATCTTTTCTACAAGGAGGATGTCAGTATCAATTGTATCCATAGCTATCAACTTTGGATAGAAAAGGTTTAACCTTTTTCTCTATTCTTAATACTTGTTGATCTGCTCTCTCAAAGTTGCCCTTCTCTCTATCAGAGTTGTATAGTGGTCTATTACTAATTCAATAACTATGTTTCCCTTTGAGATGAGCTCCTCTACCTAGTATATTGTGGCCCTTCCCATGTTGCCAATTTCTATCACTACATGAAGTGTTTCTTAGTTTATGATTTAAGTAACAGGGTGCATTAGTTGAGCAGCGGGCTCTGTGAACTTCTTTAATGCAATCATTAATTATTCAACCTTATTCTTTAATTCATCCATAGTGACCTTGTCACTATCTATTTATTAAAAAGAGATTTAATGTTATATTTAACATCATGTTTCAATCCCTCTCTTGTAGGATGACCAAGGTGAACCTTTGATATCTGGTAATCCCCCTCCACTAGATCTTCTTTCTATTTATTTGGTGGGGGGACTGCAATTTCTACATACTTCTCCCCTACTAAATCATACAATATCCTTGAGATGGTTTTGGGAGTTGCTTTGGATTTCTTATATGCATCTATGAGGCCAAAATATAATGTGTTTGGAGACACCATTTGCTTATGTTTCTTATCCATTATCTGTACTAACCAACTAGAAGTAGCATCCTATTGTGTTAACACTATCACTTGTGAGTCTACAGCTGAAGATGTTACATTGGTACTTATGATGATAAGTGTTATGTCTTTCACTTATATAATCATTGACTATTTGATAGATGTCTTTGAAACCCCTTCCCAATATGTGGATTGAATGTCCTCATTTGTATCAGTGACTTACTCCATATCTATCTCCTTTATGAGGGTTGGGGTTACTATGGAAGTGGGAAAGATGGGTGCAATGGAAATGGATGTGTCACTGGGGGTGTGGGAGATGGAATTGACACCAATGGAGGGGTAGGCATAGGGAGTTGGAATTGAGGAACCTGTGGGAGTATGGAGTCCAAAGACATGAATGAATTAATTAGTGTTGTGGGGACACTCAGGGTTGATGAAAAGGGGAAAGTGAGGGAGTTGAAAATAGATCAATATTTTTCCTAGGGGTTGGGATTGATAGTGGGATTTTAGTCATAATGACTAAACCCATGGCTAAATATTGTTGTGTAGTGTTGGTGATTAATGGGGTGTAAGGAATTGTGGAAGGAAGGAGTGAAATTATGGGACAAGGAAGAATTGTGGAAGGGGTAAGTAGAAGGGAGACCTGAGTGTCCAATTGAATTGATTGAACTGTCAGAAAAGGACTTACTGACATAGTGAACTAGTGGGAATAGAGGGTGTAATCACTTGACTTGAAAGGGAAGTAGAGACAAGAGGAGGAGGAGGAAGAGGAGTTGAAGCTGATGGAATAACATAGATAGGTGGAGGGAGTATTACAAAGATGGGAGTAGATACTATGACTGAGATGGAAGTATAAATTATTATTACTTTAATGACAGTGATATCTTCAGATAAAATCACTATTGGTTGATATGTTGTTACTCCTTGACTACTTGATTATCCTCTCTTGGCCTTTGAATTTTTTTTCTCTTGTGGGAGATCATTGGCCTATTTTCCTATTATGGGAATGTTCCACTACTGTAACCCTCTATTGATGGTGATACTCCCTTATCCTTGAACTCTCATAGTTTTTCACCGATGCTCATTGTCGCTTTGGTCACTTGACTACTTTACTTCTGAGCTAACTCATTATTCTATTTATTATGTTGGTGGTTTTATCCATTAATGAGAAAGACTCAAGAATGGACCACCTTATTATTGAAAGGGGTAGAACATAGATTTTTCTCTCATAGTAGACCTTGTCTACTATGGACTTATCATCAACCAAGTCCTCAGGGACTACTGCCATGTTAAAAGCCTTGATTTGATCAAGGGTCATCCTGGAGTAGTCCTTCAATTTACTTCTTCTTCATCCTGTAAGTCCTTCTAGTAGTCTCAATAGTAGGGGACATGGGAATATGTTAAGATTCCTAATGTACTAGTAATGTTGTCATTCACATCATAGAATGGTGTTGCCTCTAGAGCCCTCAAGGTCATCTGGGTCATCTATACACGCTTAGCTTTTGATAAATAAGGGCATGTACCTCCCTATGTTGATGGGGAAATGAATTCCCACCTTGTGTTTGCTGGATAATAGCTTATGAATTTCAACTAGTTGCCTCACAAGTTCCATTAATGCCCATTTACCACTCACATACCTCAGGAGGGTGTAAGGACAACTATTGAATCTGTATACTCTATTGTATGAGTATGTGGGGAACTAGATGAAATAATAGCTCCAATTGGTAATCTTTGAAGTGGCACCATCAGAGAATCTCTTCTTCTCTAGCTCGTTGTCAAACATGACTATGATGCAATAGATGAACACACCATTTAATCTCCTAGAGTGTTGCCTACTTGCCTCAAGAGTGAGGTCAGGGTAATAGTTGGAAATTTTGTTCACTTGGTTAGCTACTATTTTTAGTCTTGGGAAGGCTCTCCCCTTGGCTAATATATAAACTAGATAAGAAGTCATATAGAACTTCCATATATTTTGGACTTCCATTAATTACATTTGGATAGAGTCACTAATCAGTTGTGCCTAATGGATTACTACTTATTTTGGTGGATTATCCATATATATTGATACATCTAATCTTGGAAGTTCTTCGCATCAAGGTTACCAGTGCTTTTATGCAGTAATATAATCAAATCACCTACCTCATCTTTAAAATCTATTATTTTTAATGTTTTAGGTAATCTGGGGATATAGCCATAGGAATCCTTAGCCATTGCTTATTCATTACCCTTTGACATTCGGTGTTGTTGTCTTGATATAATTTCTTTGACAACTCTAGATTTATATCTAGGTAACTTTCATATTCAGGCATTAAGAACATGAAGTCTATGAAGTATGGGTCTAGGTTTAGAATCCTTTCCCCTTTGTCATTCAGCACCTCTCTCTTATCAACATCATAATTCTTTGCTAATGTGAGTACCAACTCAGGACTTTACACAATCAGGGGAAAATTTGTTTCTTGGGGCAATCTATAGTCATAAATGCTTTGAAACCAATCATTTTTAAATTTAGCATTTACTTTGGTCAAGAAATTCTCTAGGTCAATGTGACCTAGGTCGGTGTCTATAATCTCATTTATATTAGATTCTACATCGAGTGTGACACCGATTCCTTTAGATTTAAAATTTATCTCTTTCCCAGACATGGATTTTAGAGAAATTACTGGGGAAAAACCAATTTCAAAGTTGGCGAAATTTGAAGGTGCAAAACATAGGTGAAAGTTCCAGCAAATATTAGAGTACAATTGTAAGGAAAATCTCTGGCAGAGATATTATATGTGAAATACACTTGTGATCTTTGGTGGAAACTCTAGTAGATATTTGGGTTGCTTAATGCATGTGAAAATTCCATGGGGATATAGAGTTGCAATTGTGGGTAGAAATCCTATAGGTTTTGGAGTTGTTTAGCACTTAAAACGTTCACGAGGACCATTTTGGGAATATGTAAAGGAATATTCATTGCTTTGGGAATCTTCAATGGATATCACTGGTTTGTATGAATGTGGGAAAAAACCTTGGGTTTTTAATGGCTATAAACTTTGAATGGATGATATAGACAAGAGTTACAAACAACCATAAATGATAATATGAAAACTACTACAATCATGTCAATGTTCAAACAAAGCAATTAGAAAGGAATAAAATGTTAAGAAAATAACTTAACCTAACTTGGAAGAGGAAAATAATAGCTCAAAAATGTAGAGGGATGGAGGAATACTGTGTAGGTGGGAAATAATGGAGTCGTGGCATGAATGTTTATGGCAGTGTGGCTCGATTGTATGGCTTGTAGGGTTGAATGCGTGGTGGTGTCACTCAATAGGTTTGTGGTTTGAGGCATAGAGCTCTAAATCCAAATTAGCAAATAAATAATGAATTTTGACAACCCTAATTAACTTTATAGACAACCTCTACAATAAATGCCCCTAGGTTCGTGGTTGGCAGGAGATCTAGAGTCTATGAATAATTTTGAATTTTTGCATGTTTGCTAATTGCACTTTGACCTCTGCATTTTGAGAGATATTTTAACTCTTTGAAAATGGGAATTCATAAATTGAGGAGAAACTCCCAACTTTTCAAGTTACAATGTAAGTGGAGTTTTGGATTTCATAAGAAGGATGGTCAGCAGGAATTGAAACTTGAGTTATAATTTACAAGTTGTAATTGCAACCAGAGTTCTAGATTTCAATTGGGGTGCTACATAAGAAGCAAAGGTTGGGAAGCATTTTTCAAGTTATAAATTTAATTCTAATCTTTGGTTTTCATGGGGTATGTGGTTTGCATGAAGTGAAACTTTGTTTGCAATTTACAACTTTGTAAGTTGAAAATTACGATTGGGGTTCCAATTTTTGGTGGTTACGGGTTTTACAAGAAATGAAGGTTGAGAAGCAATTTACAAGTTTTCAATTTAAAAATTATAAAATAATCTCCAATTTCCACTAGCTTGGTGTATAGCAGGAAGTAGAGGTTTGGATGCAATTTACAAGTTTGCAAGTTGTAAATCGTACTCAAATCTCTAGTTTCTGTCGGCTTAAGGAAATGAGTGTTCTAAGACATTTTAAGGCATTTTTTAAAAAAATAATGGGTCTCCCTTAGGGTACTTGACATTTTGACATTTTTGGGATAAAAATACCAACATTTTTAATGACCTCTGTGAGGTGGTTACATGCTAATCAGTTTCTTTCTAGTAGCCTTCTAGTTCATTGGGCATGGAGTCATTTTAAGCTTGACACACTTTAATTGGTGAAGAAAAATATTGGGATTTTCCTAAACACAAATAAATAGGGAAAAATAGAATAAACTAAGGAAAAAAAATCCTAATGATTTGACCTCTGTGAAAGCACTTATTTAGAAAACACAACTAATCCTAATATATACCAAAAAAAATTGGAATGAATTTCAACCTCAAAAACAAGTTTTGAATTATATCCCATTGACTAGGATAGGAAATTTTGATCCATCGAGATTGGATACCTATAATGCATTAGCTCCTTTACACTGAGTTCTAATATATGGACTACTCCATATTGCATCAAACTTGGTGTGCTTGCTTGTTTTAGTTTTGTTTACATCCCATTTGAGAACCATGTCTCCTTCATTGAAGCTCCTATCAAATGTTTTTTATCAAAATTTCTCTTTGTTTGAGCCTAATTTGCTTCTAGAACTTCCATTGACTACATCCTAACTTATTCTAGTTCCATGAGTTCTGTCAATTATACTGTCATTTTATCATTATCAATCAAATCTAATTGATGATTGAGTTCTATATATGGTAACTCAATTGATAGTGGGACTTTGGCTTCCTTTCCATATACCAACATGAATGGAGAGTTGCCAATGGCTCTCTTAGGAGTGATCTTATCAACCCATAGTGTTGATTTTAACTTTGTGTGCCATGTCCTTTAATTGTCCTCCTTTGTCTTTTGGATAATTCTTATGAGATTATTGTTGGTAGACTCGGTTAAGCCATTACCCTGTGGGTAATAATTGGAAGAAGTAATCAAGTATACATTATGCTTTACAACCCATTCACTCACTTGAGTGCCCATAAAAGCTTTGGCATTTGTCTGAGATAATAGTGTGAGGAACCCCAAACCTTGAGATGATGTCTAGGATAGATGCCTTTATGGCATCTTTCATTACAACTGCTTCAGTCCACTTTGTGAAATAGTCAGTTGTTGTAAGGACCCATTTGTGGCCTACACTTGATGTTGGATTTATCATACCAATGAAAGCCAATCTCCATTGAGCAAATGATTGGTCAGCTTGAATTGGTTTAAGAAGGAAAGTTGTTAATCTTTGATTGCCTGTGAAGTAAGCACACTTCTCATAGTTCCTTACCCATTTATGGGCATATTTGAATATGTCAGGCCAATAATAGCCCCCTCTCATTATTTTGATGGTTGTGGTTCTTGAAGATAAGTGTCCACCTGACGGGCCATCATGAAATTCTTCAAGCACCTTAGGGACTTGATCATGCTCGATACATCTTAGCATGACTCCTTATCTTTTCTAAACAATATTCCATCAATAAGAATATAAGGAATGGATTGGAGTCTGAAATATCCCTTCTTGGACTACTAGAAATCATAGGGGTACTCACCTATCTATAAGAAGATGGTCATGTCACGGATCCAACTATTGGAAAGAGGTAGATTGGTTGGTTGAGATGCACTTTCAGTATATACTGCATTATATATTGTTTCCATAGTCTTGATATTAGAATCTAGTTGTTCACATAAGCCATTTCCTCTTAAGAGCTTTGTAATTTTGATGTCTACATCATATTTTGTGACATTTGTGATCCATCCTGTTCTTTTTTCATTTATTTCCCAACTCAACAGGAACTCTTTGACACTTTGGTGAATAACCATCAGATGAATTTTATTGTTGGAGAGCATATGCCTAAACTTTTTGATAGCTTTAATCACAACATATACTTACTTCTCCACAAAACTATACTTCTCTTCATAATCCTTCAAATATTGGCTAAAAAATGATATTGGTTGCTGCAATTGTTCTTTATTCTGCTAGGTTAGAATACTTGAGATGTTGCCTTCCCTTCCAAAAACATGGAGAATGAAATCTTTCTCGTAATTAGGGTTGACTAGGGTAGGATCCTAAGAAATAGCCTACTTGATGGCTTCAAAGCTATCTTTTCCTTCTTATGTCTAGCTGAAAAGGATACCCTTCTTAAGCATTGAAGTAAGAGGTTTGGCCATAGAGGCAAAATTTGGAACAAATCTTCTTACGAAGTTGATTTTTCTGAGGAAACTCTATAATCCCTTTTATGGCTTGGAAGTGTTAATGTAGATATAACACTTATTGTTTATGGGTCTATTGTAAGACCATCTTTTGAAACAATGTGTCTTAGTAGTTTCCCTTTATGAACTGTGAAAATGAACTTTTTTGGATTGAGGGAAACTCTAAATTCTTTGCACCTTTCTAATATTTTCCTAAGGTGATCCAGGTGTGTATCAACATGTTTTGAGTAAACATTGATATCATCTAGGTATACCAGGATCATCTCATTTATCAAACCTCTGAAAGCAATATCCATGGCTCTCTAGAATGTTACACCAGCATTAGTCAGACCAAAGGGCATAGTTTTATATGCATATGTACCCCATTCTGTAGTGAAGGCAGTCTTGAACTAGTCTAATTCTTGCACTAGGATTTGGTTATATCTAATAATAACCCTCTAGAATGGAAAACCTTTCAAATCCTCATATAGTTTGTATAATTTAATCCATGGGTGGAAGGGGATAATGATCCTTTAGAGACACTTTGTTCAGATCCCTAAAATCTACACAAATCTTGATTTCACTATTCTTTTTCCTTGCAGGGACCAAATTAGCAACCCAGGATGAGTTTTTGATAGGGAAAATGATGTTAGCCTCTATCAATTTGGATAGTTCACTCTTCATCAGGGGTTTTATTTTTGGATTAATTGGTCTCTACTTCTATCTACAGGGTTGGTATTTGGGTCAAGCTCTATTGTATGTTGGGATAAACTAAGGTCAAACCCCATTAGATCTTGATAACTCCAAGTAAAGTTATAATCAAATTCTTGACACAACTCAATAAAATCTTGTTTTTCAGAATCATTACATACCTTTCCAATCTTCAGTGTTTTGCCCTCTAAAATGACTACTGACTCGTAGTCTTCTTCATTGATTGTGATGTTCATCTTTTTGCCTTTCATCTGATCATCTAAATTGAAGATACTCTCTAAAGTAACAAGGCCCATTGGTAATTTATTTGTCTTCAACTAAATGATTTGATCTATATATTGATCTTGGAGTCTAGATTGGTTTCTATCAAAGAATTCAGCTTCTTCTCTCAAAAAGTTGACAATTTGTTGATCACTGGAAGTGAGTATAAATGTAAAGAAAATATAAATTTTAGGACCTATTAATGACTATTCTTGATTGAAGATTACCCCTCGTACATATATTTCACTTTATCTATTATTATCAACATTAACTTGATCACAAAAAAATATAGAAAGATATCATTTCTTGACTAATAAACCTTGTATTATATTACGTTTTGAGATTAAACTAAATATGATAGACAATTTAGATATCATGAACTATTTTTTTGTTTTCAATGATTTACACAGACCCTCCACAGGTTTTAATTGCTTATTCTACCTTTTTTAATTCTTGAATAATCTCAAAATAGACAAAAGATTCTCCTTTAGGACTAATATAATCCTTACTCTTTGTTTTTCAAGCTTATGTGCAAATGAAGACCATTATAATGTAAATAAAATTCTTAAACGACAAAAACACTTACCTATTAAGGAGACAAAGTTGAAATTCTATATAAGAGGCACTGAAACAATTCTTTCATTATTTATCTTTCAAATAATTTACATAAATCCTTTCAAACCCCTATAGACCTCCTCTCTTCTCTACTCCTTAATCTCCTTTCTTCATTCCCTCTTATCTATTTGAGGTTTGAGGTCTTCTTGACATCTTGAACCTTCTTCCTTCCTTATCTCTACATGATTCTGCCTACTAAACCTCATGCTTCTTTATCTTGTTCTATTCTTATTTCATGCAAGTTGTCCCCAAGGTTATCTCAACGTATACATCTTATTGACTTGATTTATTCAAGAATTAACCTTATTAAGTCTTCACATAGATAATTAAACTAAGGTGAAAGTACATTTAAACATCCCCCGAGGTCTAAATGACCTCTTACAATAAATAATATATACATAAATTCCCTTCCAAGGTGAGAAAACACCCTCAATTTGCACCTTGGAATTCACATATTCAAATCATAATTTTGGCAAGAAAATAGAATGGGATTTCTAGAGACCATTTTAATGATTTTCAAACCTACCTAGAGCCCTTTTCAACATTCAATCATGACTATTTTAATACAAAATGAAGCATGAATAGGCTTCTAAATGATCACATATGACTCACTAGACCTCTTTAAGACCTAATATTAATATATACAAAAATGGATTGCCTTATGATCATGCACCTGTTTCACAAACTCAAAATAAATCATGTAATTAGAAATATAATATGGATAGGTCTGTTACAAGTCGATTGCAACATAATACATTTGAGTCAGTTGACTAAGGACTTGTCCTAGTTGACTGTAACAGGTGATATATAGGAAAAGATAGAGAAAGCTTAATTCTAGAAGTGATAGACCTGAGACAAAAGTAGTGGATATTTCTACACATGATCATTGAAAATTAACAACACAACACACTTGATTCCATTGACCATGAACTTCTCCCAATTAATTATGCATAAAAACTAATTGTTACCCACATTGTGCCTTTATCTACTGAGCAATCTGAGATATTGCATTTTGAATAATACCACACAAAAATTGGTGTGTTGCTTATATTTTTTTTAAACCCTAAGGGAACTTTGATAGCTTGAGAACCTAAAAAAAGAGGGGAGTGTAATGGTTTGAGTTATCCTCAATCACCCCTTTGATGATTGATCATTGCCTATGTATCCAATACTCCATAGAGGTAAGTCAAGCTCATGTAATTCTCCCACCTAAATTAATTGTGTAATTGTATTCCTTTGACTATGTGTATATAACTAAAAAATGGATTTGATACTTAAGAGTGATAGATCTTAACTTGTTTTGAATGGATATTAACTTGGCTTATGCTTGCTCCTTGTGAGAGGTCTTGAATTTGGAGAGAATAGGCCCATAGGGTAGATATTCTCAATGTGCATAAGTATGTATGCTTGAGAGAAGTGAATGCCAAGTGGTCTAATGAGTGACTCATGTAGGAAAATATTTTAACAATTTCCTTTAGTCAGCCATGTGAAACATGCAGGAAGACTCAAAATATTGATTTCAAATTTAGAAACTAGTAATTATTTGTTATGGGATGTGGTTGTTGTAAGTGGACAAGAATGTAATGCAATTCAATTCACCCAACATAAACTTATTAAAGGATCAATGACGCTTGTCCTGAATTGAAGATAATATGGATATAATTTTAGATGATTTGAGCATTTTCCATTGAAAGTTGTGTAATATTAATAGGAAATAGAGGGTCAGACTAGCATATAGATAAATGGCTTAGAGAAATGGTGAATAAGAGTCATGTATTTATGTGCAAGTTATATGGTTTAGGATGTGTCAATAATTAGTAATATCAAGTACCTATGACTAAATTTCCCCCGTGTATTATATGAATGAAAATTATAGAGTAAAGGATAAATAATTGAATATGAGTGTGTACAACACAATTTGTCTTTGAGCAGACACTTCAATTATGTAGGGTGATCAATTTAGCAAACCCTACAATAACTCATGAAGTAGTCATTTATGCATTTTGAAAAGGTTAACTTTTAAAATTGAAAAATTGAAAAGAGTGAATAAGGGATGAGTACACATGCATATAGGTGAAATCGAAATTCCCTAGAACATATAACTGATGATAGATAACTATGTCCCCTTGTTGAAGCATGTGGAAAATTTGAACCATTGGTGAATTGAGAGTGTTCAAGTCCCAATTTGAATAATTAATCAAGCTTTTGACTTGGAAAGTTGCATATTTCAAATATCATGAATAATGAGTAACACCCAATGTACTAATCTAAAAGGTAGAACCGTGTTAGGTCCACGAAAAGTGATGTCAAGGCCGTTGAATGTCACTAGACTCAAACGTACATCACCCACACAAATTCTAATCAAACAACTATAGATAGATCTAAATTTTATTTCCATAATCAAAAGATAATGAATAAATATTCATTCTCCCATCATGACATTGCTCATAGAGTTGCATTTGAAATGGATGTTTTTCTTTTGAACTTTGAACTTTGAATTTTCAATAAGCATGAATGTGAAATAATATCATATTGATGCAAGAGCATCACTGCCAGTTGTAATTTTTGGTCTAATTTCAATGTATTATTCTTTTAAGAGTCATAATAGGTCATTTTAGGATTGGTAGGAGTCATTCATGAGTCTTAAACCTTTGACAAATTTGAATTGGGGTCATTTTGGCATTTCCCCACCAAAAATCCATGATTTGAATTTTCAAACTTCTTCTCAAGCTTTAGAGGTTTTATTCATGTCTAATGAATTTTTCAACATTTTAATTTGTGTGGTTAGGCTTATAAATGAGTCTAGGGTGTTCCAACACATACCTAAATCATAAGTTAGTCATTTTGACAAGTGTGTTAGTGTTTATGCAGTTAACACTTCCCCAACATACACGAGGAAGTTAGGAGTTAATTAGAGCAGTTATAAGGAATAAAAGAACTTGTAAATGTATTTTGTTGAGAGAGAGTCAGAGTTATAAGGGTTTGGATTATTAGTGTGAAATTTTGATAAACACCCAAAACATGAATAATCAGTTATTTATTTGAAGACAACTTTGTTGGCAAGTTCTTATATTCATTGTGTATGTAATGAGATTGAATGTATAAACAAAGTATGTGAGAAGAATGTTAATAAAGACATATCTTTTTCTCATCCTTGGAATATTTTAAGTTGATTTCCTTGATTTTTTAAGTTATTTATGTTTTATGAAGTTGATTTCATATGTATGGATAAGAAATTCAAGATAGACTATGTTTCCTGTATTGCTTACACCATATGTGTTGAAGACTGAGACGAGGTGAGAGTTTCAAGAGAAGACTCTATTGATAGTCATTTATAATGTGTGGTTAATTACTAATATGATCTAACAAGTTCTAAAGAACCATTAAATATTGTTCCTTGTTGTTTGGTGAAGATTTGTTATTTGAGTTTCAAACAGAGACCTTGCATATTTTGTGTTTTGTGATCAAACAAACCTACATAAGTATCAATAGGGTTAAAGACTACTTATAAAGTTAGTAGATAGAAAATATGAATTGGTGTGCATTACTAATAATGCTTAGAAGGTTATGTAACTTGTTTTGTTTGTTTCAATACTAAGAAGGGAAGCAATCAATGTAAACCCTATAGGTTGTTATGTTTGCACATACAATCAAACACAAAATAAGTATAAAGAACATGAACAAAGGAGTCAATGGGAGGTATCATGAGGTGAATATGGTTTATAGTGAAGGTATATAACTTAATAAATAGTTACAGTCATTTAAAACTCATTAGAGAACCTTAAATCTTAAAATCATCCCTATTGGGTCATATAGTCTGTATACAACCCTGAGCTAGGGTTTTCATACCCAAATTGGGTTTTTAGGAACTATAACAATCAATAATGCATTAAAATTGGTGAACAAGTAGAAATAAATGTGACTCAAAGTATTTTTTAAGTTTAATATGTGTACAGAGTGTATGAGTACTATTTTAGTATGACTGTGTGTGTATGAACAAAAGAGATCTAATAGGCCTAATCAGAGGCTAAAAATCAATTAGAAAAGTGGCCAAACCTTGGAATGAAGCCAATAAAATTTTAGGGATTAAAGATAAGGATATAGGGTACTGTAAAATTATTATAATTTCCCAACATGAGATGTTACTAATTCGTACTATGAAGGAAAGCCCAAAAAAGGGCTACTAGAGAACCTGTGACATAGGTCAAGAAGTAGGATACGAAACAAGAGTTGTTTGAGAGGATTATGGATTGAATGGGAGGATAAATATGACCTTTTGAGCATGTTATGGATGAAAATAATTTGCATAGATATATAATAAACTAGGAATAAGTTTTGAACCAAGTTGTTAAGTCATTTAGTCAAAGGAAGGTGAGTTAAACTAAGTAAATAGTATAAAGACTAGTATGTGAATGCAAACAAGGGTGAGTGAGAAAGAATACAATGAGGGGAAGGTAACTGAGTGAATATTGATGTCAAGAATGCATAAGTTCTCTAATAGGATAAGAGATAAGCAAGATAGGAACAAAGTGTCAGGTACCAATAGAACAACAAACATGCTCTGGTACCAATTGATGGGGAATCCAGGAACAAACACAGCTATTCTGATCCCACTTGTTAGGATCTTGCTCCTCAGAAAGAACACAATATGATTACCAAACTTAAGCAATTAAACATGCAGAAATATACCAGAAATACAAGTAACTAGAATTCACCAATAGCACAGAATATGAGAGACAATATACACTCTTATATATTAATACTTGTACAGAAAAGAATACAATAAAGAGTCGCCACACTCTTCCACCTTACAGAGGATTCCCACACCTCAAGTGTATAGTAATTCTTCTTCAAAACACTTTCCTATCAAAAAATGTCCCAATAACTAACTCACACACATAATTGGTGTTCACCTCTCCAACCAATCAGTAATAACCCTGTTAGTACACCAAGCACTCTATAGTACTTCAAGTTGATCTCCCATGAACCTGCAACCTACAATTCAACAGACCATACTCATAATGGAAGGATCTTCCTTGCATTCCTTTGTAGCTCATAATGTAACTAGGAGGAACACACACTTTGTTCTCTTCACTAGCACACTTTACAATACATGCCAATGGGTCTATAAATAGATCCCAGACTTAAACAATAACTTAGACTCCTATTTTACTAATAATAGACATGCAGCTCAAGACTCAAAATAGCCTTTAACATGCAAACAACCCATTCACTAAACTAATTGTTCATGCAACAAACAGTTCTGAAACACACATGTGACCGATGCTGGTCCCTTCTTGCCTGGTGCTGCCGACGTCGATCGACTTCTTGCCGTCGCCAGTTGCCTTCTGCACTGATCATGATCGACGTCGGTCATGCTGCCGACGCCGATTCTTCTGGGTCTTCAGCAACCTCCTTTTCTATGTCTGCAACAAGTTAAAGCTTTTAGCTCCACAACCTAATAATCTCTCACTTGGAGATAAACAGCTGCAACTGTACCTGTACCTGTACACCGTCTAGTTTGTTCCCTTGGCTCTGTATCCCTCTTCAAGATCACCCCTGAAGACTACCCACCACAAAACCTATAGTGCAAAACCTGTCATCCAAATTACCTGCCACATCCACATCTACAAACCATGTAGAAAATAACTTGAACCTGCATAGCATGTGCACCTACTGCTGGTCCCTCTAAGAATCCACTGAACTGCCCTCCAATGCTTCTTTCACGGATTGGCTCCAACTTTTTGACAACTCCCACTACTTGGGAAAACTCAGGCTAGTACATACCATGCACTTAACCTCATTATGTGAATCAAGACACCTGTTCTATGAACTATCCAACCATCGGCGTGCTAATCGGTCTCACACAATCATCCTGAAACAAAGTCAACATATGACCTTCCATGTCCCTAGAACACACTCATGCTAAAGAATCTTGCTGCTCCCAGATTCTCCATGACACACCCCTGAACTAGCTTTACCTTTAGTTCAGCAATACTTGTATATGTAACCCTGCAACAAGCACATCATACAGTAATAAGATAATGTAGCTAATATTATCCAACTTGGTAAAGAGAAACACAATGATCAAACCTCCATTGCCCTGCAGCTTACTCAAGACCATATACCCTGATCTTCAGTCTCACGTATCCATTCTCGCTCTTCTTCATCCTGAACATCCATTCGTCTCTCAGTGCTTACTTCCAACTAGCAACTCTACCAAAAAATCCCTATTTGGTTCTTCTCCAAGGAATCACATCCTCATCCATGCCAAGCTCCCACTGTTTCCTGGATCTACCTATTTTGCTTCTTCAATAACTTCCTGGTTCTATGCCATAAGTGAGCAACAAGTAGTGTAAAGAAGGGAAATGATGAATTTGAGGCTTACCTACCCTTTAAGTCCTCCATATCGGCACTTGAGACTCCTTGATAGCTAGCTGTCCACCAAAAATTCATCTTAGTGACCGATGCCGGTCACATTCCAGTCTGCTCCCAATCGATGTCGGTTCCCTGCAACTGCCTCATCACCGACATCGGTTCCCCCTTACCGACGCTGGTGTTTATCTACCCTGAGTCACCGACGTCGGTCTGCACATAGTCGATGTCGGTCCTTGTTTGGATGCCGACGCTGGTTTTCCTACCGACATCGGTCTCTGTGTTTTGCATGTGAGAACTGACTTCTTCTCGCGAGCTCCTTTTGGATCAAACCCTTGTCCAAATCACCTTTGCTCTACTCAAAATTCTTCTACCCCTCATGCTGAACTCTGTCTGTCACCTTCTCCTTGAAAACCAAGGCTTTTCTGCTCTTGTCACAAACATCAGATTCCTCAAGAAACGTTACATTCTTCTTTTGCATACAGAAATCTTGATCTATACCCTTTGACTCAAGAACATGCATCTCCTTCTTACTCATGTGACCAAGCCTACAAAGCCACGTCTTCGCAACAGAAGAAGAATCAGTAATATAAGTAAGTAGATAAAGAGTTCCTACTTTCTTACCACCCGATAATTCAAGTGCATCCGCTATGAGAGTTCTTGTGCATCTCTCATCACCCAACTTCCCTGAAGCAATTAGCCGCATCTCCAAGACTGGGACCTGCATGACCTCCTTTAACACCCATGTGTTACCTGTCTGCAATTTTAGCTTCACTTTCCCTTTGCCAACCATCTGACAAGGCTTTCCATCCCCTAAACAAATTTCTCCAAAGTCTCCCTGGACATACTCATGAAAAAATACCCTATTTGGGGATGCATGAAAAGAGGCACCAGAATCTAAAACCCTAGATTCTACTTTATCCAAAGAACATACCAGAGCACCCTGTGCAACGAACTCTGCAACACCTGCTTCTTCTTCATGTTCTTCATGTTGATCTGCTACCAACCAACAGTCTTCTTTTCTCTGCTCTTTCTTTCCATATCTCCAGCAGGTTATTCTGCCATTCCTAAACTTGGACTTCCTGCTATTAAACTTCTCCATTCTTAGCTTACTGTCTTCTGCCATTGCTCTACTCCCACTCAAACAGAAATCCCTGTGAGTAACCTGTAATCAAAACACACTAATTAGATCTAATCCAACCTGTTAGTATCCCAACCAAAAGCTCTGATACCACTTGTCAGGTACCTCTAAAACAACAAACATGCTCTGGTACCAATTGATGGGGAATCCAAGAACAAACACAGTTATTCTGATCCCACTTGTTAGGATCTTGCTCCTTAGAAAGAGCACAATATGATTATCAAATTTAAGCAATTAAACATGTGAAAATATACCAAAAATACAAGTAACTAGAATTCACCAATAGCACAGAATATGAGAGACAATATACACTCTTATATATTAATACTTGTACAGAAAAGAATACAATAAAGAGCCGCCACACTCTTCCACCTTATAGAGGCTTCCCACACCTCAAGTGTACAATAATTCTTCTTCAAAACACTCTCCTATCAAAAAACGGTCCCAACAACCAACTCACACACAGAATTGGTGTTCACCTCTCCAACCAGTCAATAATAACCCTGCTAGTACACCAAGCACTCTATAGTACTTCAAGTTGATCTCCCATGAACCTACAACTTGCAATTCAACAGACCATACTCACAATGAAAGGATCTTCCTTGCCTTCCTTTCTAGCTCATAATGGAACTAGGAGGAACACACACTTTGTTCTCTTCACTAGCACACTTTACAATACATGCCAATGGGTCTATAAATACATCCCAGACTTAAACAATAACTTAGACTCCTATTTTACTAATAATACACACGCAGCTCAAGACTCAAAATAGCCTTTAACATGCAAACAACCCGTTCACTAAACTAACTATTCGTGCAATGAACAGTTCTGGAACACACAGGCGACCGACGCTGGTCCCTTCTTGCCTGGTGCTGTCGACGTCGACCGACTTCCTGCCATCGCCGGTTGCCCTCTGCACTGATCATGACCGACGTCGATCATGATGCTGATGCCGGTTCTTTTGGGTCTTCAACAACCTCCTTTTCTATGTCTGCAACAAGTTGAAGCTTTTAGCTCCACAACCTAACACAAAGGTTTTGACACCGAGAGAAAGGATCAGAGTTAGGTGAAATTGTAGAGGTAAGAGTATATTTGATTTATGTTTTTATTTCATAATAGGTAAGTTAGTGAAACCCTCTACAACATTTTGGTATTAGATCAGGATCATTCTATGGAAGAGGTAAGTTATGTGTTTTGAAATGATATGTTATGTTGCATGAAGATATTGATGAGTATGTATTGAAAGGTTGCTTTGAGGTGTTTTTGTGTGAATGTTGATGGAAGTTGCAAGAATGAAGAAGAGTAATAAATATATGTGAGAGAGAAGAGTGGTGTGGATAAATCCCGTAAGCCAAAAGTCTTAGATAGAGGAAGAACTAATGAAATCTCCAAGAAAGAAGCTCAAAAAGAGAGCTTAAGATAGAGAGAGTAGGCCCAGGTGAGGACAAGAAAGAAAGAGACTTTGTGAGAGAGAGAGAGAGAGAGAGAGAGAGAGAGAGAGAGAGAGAGAGAGAGAGAGAGAGAGAGAGAGAGAGAGAGAGAGAGAGAGAGAGAGAGTAAAATGAGAGAGACCAAATGAAGGTCAAAGAAGGCAAGTAGATAGGCTTGTCAAAAAGAAGAGGAAAGTCAATATGAGACCTAGAGAGAGAGTGTGAAGACTAAAGAGATAAAGAGAATGATGAAGGGCTTGATGAATGAGTAATGTCACAAGAAGGATGGAAAAAGAAAAAGAAGTGAAGAAAAGAGAATTAGAGAGAGAAAAGGAGATTGCTGAGATGAAAGAGGTTTTGACAAGGTTAGAACAAATCTTGGAAGAGATGAGACCAAGATTTTGTGTATGCATCAAGAGGAAAGTGAGATGCCCTCTCAAGCATATGATAGAGAATAAGAGAAGATAAAAGATGAAGATGTTATCAAGGTGGCCTAGAAGGAGAAGTAAATGGGAAAGCAAGCCTCTAATGTTTATGACTAATGAATTCTTGAAATGTGTGAATACATGTGAAATACTGAATGAAGATGAAGAACATTGGAAGCATGAGTGACATGTTAAGATTGAGGAACAAATTGATTAGACAACTAAGTATGGAGATACAATTCTATGTTACCCTAAATAAGGTTAACCACTTGATGAAGAAGAAGGAGAGAATGAATATGCAACAACAACATGCCTCATGGTAAGCAAGAAATAGGAAGGTTTTAACCAAGAAAGCTTTGAGGAGAGCCAATAAGCATAAGGTATTTATTTCAATGTTGTTTTTAATGGATGTGTTGATATGAACAAAAATGAATATGAATTGTATGAGAGTACATTGAGGCTAATGAATGTTCTGATGGAAGGACAAGAAGGAACAATATCATCAAATTAAGTGTTTGATAGGAAGCAATAAATCTATAAGGTGGTAGCAGTAGAGAATGAAGAACAAGCACATGTTGAAGTGCTTGAAAAGACTGAGTTGCAGTAGATTGAGGTGATTTTTTTGGCACCAATGGAAGATCAAAGCGGTATAGATGAGTATACAACAGAGGAGAATCAGATATGGGAGCATATATTGCAAGAATAAAATGATTTGAGCTGGATGGGATATGAGAACTCCATCATGGTAGCTGTGTTTACATTGATGACAATCTTGAGTCAAGATGAAGAAGGTGAGTTGGCAGCCAAAGAGAAAACATTTCAAGAGGAAACAAGTGAACTCAAAGAGAGAAATCAAAAAGTGGATTTGTTTGACGTGTTTGTTTCATGTGCAGGTCTTTGGAAGAAAGAGAATGAACAACAGTTGCCCATTATTAGAATGAAGAAACAAAGCAAGAGAGAGATATTCAAAAGAGGAACCATAATGAGTTTAAGAAAGCATTAAGAAGGTATACATGTTTTAAATAGACCTTGGGATCTAGGAGGACATGAATGCAAGATCATTTATAAATTTCATGAAAAGTTTCCTTTTTGTTCCTCGGTAGTATGATATAGGAACATCACTACCATTTTTAAGTTTTGGTCTTATTTCAATGTTTAAGTCTTTTGAGAGTCATAATAGGTCATTTTAGGATAGTTAGGATTCATTCATGAGTGTTAGACCTTTGAAAATTTTGAATTGGGGTCATTTTGGCATTTTCCCACAAAAAATCCATGATTTGAATTTTCAAACTTCTTCTCAAGCTTTGGAGGTTTCATTCATGTCTAATGAAGTTTTTAACATTTTAATTTGTGTGTTTACACCTTATAAAAGAGTCTAGGGTGTTACAACACATACCTAACTCAAAATTTAGTCATTTTGACAAGTGTGTTAGTGATTAGGTAGTTATCACTTCCCCAACGTACATGAGTGAGTTAGAAGTTAGTTAGAGCGGTTATAATGAATATAAGAACTTGCAAATGTATTTTTTGAGAGAGAGTCAGAGTTGTAAGGGGTTGTATTTATAGTGTGAAAATTTGATAAACCCCAAATACATGAATAGTTAGTTCTTTGTTTGAAGACAAATATGTTGGAAAGTTCCTATATTCACTATGTATGCAATGACATTGAATGTATAAATAGAGTACATGAGAATAACATTAATAAAGACATGTTTTGTTGTCATCCTTAGAATATTTTAAGTTTATTTCCTTGACTTTTCAATTTATCTATATTTTATGAATTTTATTTAATATGCATGGATAATAAATTCAAGATAGATTGTGTTTAATGTATTGCTTACACCCTGTGTGTTGAAGACTGAGAGGAGGTGAGAGTTTCAAGAGAAGATTCTATTGATAGTCATTTGAAATGTGTGTTTAATTGATAAAATAATATAAATTTTTCTCAATAACCATTAAATATTATTCATTGTTGTTTGGTGAAGATTTGTAGAAGAGTTTCAAATAGAGACCCTGCATATTATGTGTTTTATGATCAAACAAACCTGCATGAGTGTCAACAAGGGTAAAGACTGGTTAGAAAGTTAGTAGGTGTCATATATGAATTGGTATGAATTAATCATAATTCTTAGAATTTTATGTAACTTTTTTTGGTTCTTGCAATACTAAGAAGGGAAGTAATCAGTGTAAACCCTGTAGGTTGTTATGTTTGCACATACAATCAAACACAAAATGAGTATAAAGAACATGAACAGAGGAGTCCATGGGAGGTCTCATGAGGTGAATAAGATTTATAGTGAATTTATATCCCCTAATAAATAGATAAATTCATTATAGATCCATAAATATTAAAATCAACCCTCTCAGATCATACAGTTTGCATACAACCCTGAGTTAGGGTTTTCACACCAAATTGGGGTTTTAGGAATTCTAACAATCAAGAATGCATGAAAAATTGGTGAAAAAGTAAAAATAAACATGACTCAAATAATTTTTTAAGTTTCATATGTGTATGAAGTGTCTTATTACTATTTTAGTAAGATTGTGTGTGTAGGAACAAAAGAAACCTAATAGGCCTAATCAAAGGCTAAACAACGATTAGAAAAGTGGTCAAACCTTGTAATGAAGCCAAGAAACCTTGAGGGATTAAATATAAGGATAAAGGGTATTATAAAAGTATTTTAGGTTCAAAATATGAGATGGTACTTGTTTGTGCTATGAAGGAAATCCTAAAAAAGGGGTACTAGAGAGCCTATGATAGAGGTCAATAAGTAGGATATGAAACAAGAGTTGTTTGAGAGGTTTGTGGATTAAATTGGAGGAAAAATAGGACCTATTTAGAATTTTATAGATGAAAATAATCTACATAAATATAGAAAAAACTAGGAACAAGTTTTGAACCAAGTTGCTAAGTCATTGAGTCAAAGGAAGGTGAGTTAAACTAAGTGCATAGTATAAAGACTAGTATGTGAATGCAAACAAGGGTGAGTGAGAAAGCATGAAATTAGGGGAAGGTAACTACGTGAATACCAATGTCAAGAATTAATAAGTTCTCTAAGAAGCCAAAAGATAAGAAAGAGAGGAACATAGGTTTTGAAACCAAAAGAAAGGATCAGAGCTAGGTGAAATTGCAGAGGTAAGAGCATATTTGATTTATGTTTTCCATTCATAATAGGTAAGTTCGTGAAGCCCTCTGTATCACATGCCCCCTAAATTTGTGCCAATGATATAGAATGTCATGCATATATATTCTAAATCAATATTGTATTTTAAACTTGTAACTTTGATCTTGTATTTATTTAAATATGTCCATGCGCATGCCTTAAAAGGTGTATAATTTTATACTTTGAAAAGTGATGGCATATGTCCATTATGCCAATGTTTGATATATGAATTATTTTGAATATTTTACAAAACTCATCCTCTATTATTGCAATTGATCTTTAAATTTTCTTTAAATCTTTGAAAACCTATACCCTGTTCCCCAAATATGATCATAGAGGTTTTGATCTCTAAGACAAGCCCACTGTGATGCCCCTCTTTTGAGATGAGGGATGTAGCCTAAAAGTTACTCTTCTCAAAATAAGAGTTAATTGTATCATGTGATAAAGGTATGATCACATAATTATATGTCATCATGTGGAGATTATGTTATCATGGAAATGTAATAGTCATTGAAGCATGTCTGTAACATATTGAATGTGAGGCATACAAATGTCATGTCTAGATAGATTTAGCAATGAATCCCACAATAAATTAACTATAGTAAAAGTGCATGATATCTATCATGACATTGTTAACCAAGTTCAACAAGCTCACAAGCACAACAAATAATGTCATGCAATGCCATATAATAAGGCCAAGGCCCACATACGAGGGTCATGTTCAAATGTTGCATAAATAATGATTGCACACATAGGGCCAAGGGCCACAAGCATGGACATGTAAAAATGACACACATAACAAGCAATTATTTCATAGAGATGTTCAAGCAATTTTCACACAAGGGCCAAGGGCCACATAAAATACGTAAGCAATATCTATCCTATCATACAAGAAATTAAACAATATTGAAGGAGCATATAACAAGTGAAAACTGGTCTATTCCATCCATATGTATCAATGTCATAATGTTATAAAAGTAACATATATGTGTAGCACAATGTAAAAAATTGAGTGATTAGTGAGATAATTGTAATATATCTAATTATACATTGTATTTAAGGTCATAGATAAATATAACCTATTACAGTGTGACTTGTAGAACAAGATACCCCCAACATAGGTATGGCCACTAGGTAGAAGGGAGTTCAACATCTAAGAACACATGTATAATGTATGTGTTGACACGGTAGATTGCACCCTGTGAAGGGAGGCTCAACTCGCTTCATCCACGTGACACAATGGATACATCCCTCTTGCTGTGGGTGGTAAACATGAGGGATGAATCTCTAGATTAGGGGTTGGCTCCCCTTGGTGCACCTTGAGGCCCTAGATTTCCTACTGCTAACAATGGGGGGGGATGAAAAGGAAGAGAAAATATTGAAAATGGGACCTAAGATAAAAGGTGATGCACCAAAATAATTGGTCTACTCAGCTTTGGCATAGACTTTGAACCATGGATAACAAACATACACTTCATTCAAGTGAGAAAAACTTCCTTTCATCAGTATTTCAGTAGGGGGTCCTATGAAGATACATGGAGGAAGAAACTAGCACAAGAGGTGTTCTGAGACACACTGTTGCATAGCCTATTCACTTGCCTATACTTCTTCAGACACTTCCCGTGACCTGCAAGAGAAGAAAATCACTATGCACTAGATATGTTGGAATAAACTTATGAAATCATGAAAAAAAATGACTCAACACAAGATAAAACCATAGACATATACAAAAGTGCAAGCTCAAATGGAGGTAAAATGCTCTTTCTAATTCAAGGTAAATTCTTGTATGGCTTCGCCATATAAGTTGAGAGATATTCTAGTTTAAATGAGAAGTTACAAATATGTAGAAAACTAGAAACAAGATAGTTAATGAATCAAAGAATGGAAACCCATGCTGAGTTGAACACTTTTATAGAGACCAAAAGGCCATGCTATTGTCACTTTATTCAAACTGCCTATGGGATCCATGTTGTAGGCTATCCAAGTCACCACCCTTGTTATCTTTGGGCTACAAAAGCATGAGAGACCATCCCCAACAAATGACAAGGCCATTCTGAGTTATCATGATTGACTATGCTCTTTTCAATACCTAAATGCGACTTGGATACATATTAATGGTAAAGCGTGAAAACACGGGATGTTGGTCTCTATCATTCGAAAACCAATCTATTTTATTGGTTTTCGGTAGATATATTTTACCTAAATATATTAACTCCCTTTTCTAAGTTTTTCATGTCACCTATCTCAGTCTGAGTGGTCATTGATTCTGCCCTTTGTCTTTGTCAGCATCTAGAACTATTCTGAGTTTTGTCTTTTCTACTTTGTCTTTACCCATGTTTTATCTCCTTCCTTCAACTTCTCCTCTGCCTTAGCCTTTTCTTTGCTTACTCTTTAACTTATTGGGCCTTCTTTGTCTCAAGCTTTTTGCCACGCTTTCCTTCAAACAAAATGTCTAAAGGAATTCCTTTGAACATTTTGTCTGGAGGAATTCTTTTTTTTACTTGCTTCTTTTCTTAAAGGGCATGTGCCCCTCGAGCCTTTTGTCTTTGTTCTCCACATTCTCAAGGTACCCTCCACAAGGGCACTTTGTGCCTCAAAATGACCCTTCAAAACTTTTGATTTGGTCCTACCACCGACTAAGGTGCCCTCTACAAGGGCACATACTCTTCAGACTTTTTGCAAACATCCTTTGGAAAAGTGAAGAAGTCCTCTTCTTTTCCCAAGTGCCCTCTGAAAAGACACTTACCCTTTAGACTTTTTGCAAACATCCTTCAAGCCATCAAAATGCCCTCTGAAGGAAATCCATTGCCTTTTGTGAACTACTTTAGACCATTTCGGGTTCTTCAATCACTTCTACTTATAAAAGTAGACAAGTAATGCACTTGCACAAACCCGATTTGCACTTGGCAAAGTAGAGTGAGGGAAACACTTAGATTTTTCATGAGAAAGGTCTGGTAGAGAACATTTTTGCATGAGGCAATAGAGGGATGATCTAGCCAAAAAATTGATTGGATGATTTTGCAAAGAAAAAGGAGGGGGTGCCCAATTTTGGCTTGCAGGACCAAAAATTGGTCAACACATTTGGCGACTCACAGGGGGAGCATGCCTGTTATGCTAAAGAAGACTGGTAGCCTCAAAATCCATCAGGCATGGAGTTAGGATGTGTCATGGATAAGTTAATAATAGCCTTGTAATGACCTATTAACCAACAAATATTTTACCCCAAATAGCAAGGAAAAAACACACACAAAGGCTAAAAACACTACACACATGCATAATAACACTTAGGGAAAACAAAAGAGAACTTAACAAAAAACAAACTATTATGTACAGATAACCAAATATGCTCTTCTCCCTCTTAGATCAAAGGGAAAACTTCTTAATTTAATGTCAAGATGAGATGAAACAAAGTTCCAAGCATGCTTCTCTTTGAATTGAACGCTTTGTAGATCAAGCCTCTTCCTTAGCACTTGATTTGATCTAGTCTCGAAGAGGTCATCTGTGAACAGGTCTCCAATGAAGACATATTCCTCTTGCACACATTCAGACATTTCATATTTCTTCCCACTCTTTATCTCATGGTCAACTTGTATCTCTTTAGTAGGCATGTCTCCAAGAGGATTGGTTTCATGTTCCTCATATTCCTTAGAAGCTTCAGGCCCACGTGATTCTTCTTCATCCTTCCAGATTTGATGGGTTCCTTCTAGAAGGTGATATGCCTCCTTGATGACTTCAAAAATATCACCTTCAGAGTCACCAATCTCTTGAAAGGATAAATATGAAAGCTTGTTTCACCTTTACATACTTATTTGAGTCCCCATGTTGCCTTCTTCACCCTTAGCCAACACATAGCCTCCTTGAAGAAGAGTGTAACCTTCCGCAATGACTTCAAACAAATCATTTAAATAATGATCAAGAATCTGTCCATGTTCCTCCATGATGTCTTTCAAAGTGAGAAAAGAGTCAATGATCATCTCTTCCTCATCAAAGATAGAGGCAAAAGCTTATGACTTGTCTTATTGTTCACCAAGGGGGTACCGATGGTGATCTCCTCCTCATCTACACTCATGAAGTCTCCTTGATCAGTCATGAACTGAACATATCCTCTTCACTTGCTTCCCTCAAGATGGATTCCTCAACATAAGAAAAACATTCTTCATTTACCAAGCAAGATGGTGGAACACAAAGATTGTCAAAATCAGGTTGGAAATGGAAAGTAGGGGATCTTTTTGAAAGCTCATGAGAAAACGGGGCAGACCTTGGGCCAAAATCACCTGATTTTATTCTCTACACTTGACCAACACTTCATCAATATCAAAATTAGATTGAGGATTGGTAGAAAGGGTGTCTCCTCTCTAAGGTTTGAAACTTCCATCTCGCTTTCACTAAGCAATCTCACCTTTGCCTCTAACTCCTCAATTTGCTCAACTAGATTTTCTTGAAAGAGTCTTTCTTGGAACTCATAGGAATCATCATGGAAATGAGGAGTACATGAAGGCTACTGTGGAGTACAAGAAGCTTCTTGATGAAGGGTGGGAGCGACTTCAGAAGGACTAGCCTCATTTTGTACTTCACACTCTTGAATAATGCCCTTTTCCTCCTTGTTGTTCTATGACTCAACTACTTTACTCCAGCTCATGATCTTAGGACTAGAAGTCTCCTTTTGGGGTGATGGGGTTGTAATGTGAAAGGGTAGTGATGGATTGGATTCCACTTCCCTTGCTGCCAACATAGACTGCTACATGTGAAGATTTTTCAACTCAATCTGCCTATTAATATTGACCATAAACATAAGATTTTCTATTTCAAAACTCTCCTCAACATGATTGGGGAAAGGATTTTGATAGGCTTGACTTGGCTCATGAGTAGAGGCTACCTATGGCTGATATGGAACATTGGGTTGTAGGTCTATAGGTTGATAAACCTGGTAAGGTTGCCTCTCATGAATACTCAGCTTCTCTTCCAAAGATGCAATAAAACCACTCACATCTAGCATCTCATTTGTAATTCTTTGCCAATTGGCTCTTTCAATAGAAGTCCATTCACTCTTGACCAGCTCTAATGCATTTTTCACTTGATAGATGAAATGATCAGGAATTTCTTAGCCATGTACCCTTCTAGTGTTAAGCTCCACAACATACCTTTCATACCCCAACAGTGCTTGTTTGAAGGTGGAAATGGGTTGATTGGCAAAAGGATTAGGTTAAGTAGGAGAAGAAACACATTGAGAAGATTGGGAATAAGACTGATATAGCTCATGATAGGGCTAAAACTGGTCATATTGGACCTGGTTAGGATAAACACAAGGTTGGTAAGGATTATAGCTAGGTTGGATAAGGACTTGCTCAAACCGAGGAGGAAGAGGCAAAGCTTGCAATGTTTCACCAACCTACAAAGGGAAAAACTCATAACTATATGCAACCATGAAACTTCATAAAGAAACATACTACCAAAGCTCTTCAAAGGATCACTCAGGCTACTCAACCAACTAATGTATCTTCGAAGTCACAATTGGTGTTGATTGAATGCCTCCAAATGTTGATTTGTTGAAGAAAACACCAAGAATTCTTCAACCTCTTAGATAAAATGTCCCCTCGGGCATGCCAAAAACTATTGATATAGTGGATTGCACCCTGTGAAGGAAGGCTCAGCTCTCTTCATCCATGTGACACAATGGAGACATCCCTTTTGCTATGGGTGGCAAATGTGAGGGATGAATCTCTAGATTAGGGGCTAGCTCCCCTTGATGCACTTTGAGGCCCTAGATTTCCTAGTGCTAATAATGAGGGGGGTGAAAAGGGAGAGAAAATATTAAAAATGGGACCTAAGCTAAGAGGTTATGTACCAAAACAATTGGTCTACTCAATTTTGGCATACACTTTAAACCATGGACAATAACCATACACTTCATTCAGGTGAGAAAAACTTCCTTGCATCTGTATTTCAGTAGGGGGTCGTATGAAGATACAGGGAGGAAGAAACTAGCACAAGAGGTGTTATGAGACACACTATTACATATCCTATTCACTTGCCTTTACTTTTTCAGACACTTCCTATGACCTAAAAGAGAATCAAATCACTATGCACTAGATATTCTAGAATAAACTTATGAAAGCATGAAAATAAAATGACTTAACACAAGATAAAACCATAAAAATATACAAAAGTGCAAGCTCAAATGGAGGTAAAATGCTCTTTCTGATTCAAGGTAAATTTATGCAAGGATTCGCCATACAAGTTGAGAGATATTCTTTCTTAAATGAGAAGTTACAAATATATAGAGAACTAAAAACAAGATAGTCGATGAATCAAGGAAAGGAAACCCATGCTGAGTTAAATACTTTTGCAGAGACCAAAAGGCCATGCTGTTGTCACTTTCTTTGAACTGCCTATGGGAGCCATGTTGTTGGCTATCCAATTCACCACCCTTGCTATCCTTGGGCTGTAAAATCATGGGAGACCATCCCCAACAATTGACAAGGCTATTTCGAGTTGTTGTGATCGACTATACTCTCTTCAATACCTGGATGTGACTTGGATGTGCAATAATGGTGAAGCACGAAACCATGAGACGTTGGTCTCTAAAGTTCAAAAACCAATCTATTTTATTGGTTTTTGGTAGATATATTCTACCTAAATATATTAACTCCCTTTTTTGAGTTGTTAATGCCACTTATCTTGATCTAAGTGGTCATTGATTCTACCCTTTGTCTTTTTCAACAACTAGAACTGTTTCGAGTTTTGTCTTTTCCATTTTGTCTTTGCCCATGTTTTGTCTCCAGCCTTCAACTTCTCCTTTGTCTTGGCCTTCTCTTTGATTTTTATTTGACTTATCGGGCCTTCTTTGTCTCAATATTTTTGTCGTGCTTTCCTTCAGACAAAATGTTTGAAGGAATTCTTTCTTTTGATTGCTTCTTTTCCTAAAGGGCACGTGCCCTTCTAGCCTTTTGTTTTTGTTCTTCACTTTCTCAAGGTGCCCTCTACAAGGGCACTTTGTGCCTCAAAATGAACCTTTGAAACTTTTGATTTGGTCCTACCACTGACCAAAGTGCCCTCCATAAGGGCACATACCCTTTGGATGTTTTACAAACATCCTTCAAAAAAGTGAAGAAGTCCTCTTCTTTTCCCAAGTGCCCTCCAGAAAGACACTTACCCTTTGGAATTTTTGCAAACATCCTTCAAGCCGTCAAAATACCCTCTAAAGTAAATTTGTTGTCTTTTGTGAACTGCTTTAGACCATTTTGGGTTTTTCAATCACTTCTACTTATAAAAGTAGACAAGTAATGCACTTGCACAAACCCGATTTGCACTTGGCAAAGTAGAATGAGGGAAACACTTAGCTTTTTCATGAGAAAGGTCTGGTAGAGAACATTTTTGCATGAGGCAGTAGAGGGATGATCTAGCCAAAAAATTGATTGGATGAATTTTGCAAATAAAAAGGAGGGGGTGCCCAATTTTGGCTTACAAGACCAAAAATTGGTCAACAGTATGTCCTACATAACACTCACATACCTTGTGAAATGCATGTGTGTATAGTAAAATAATAGGCTATATACCAAATTCTATGAGAAATAACATATGTAAAGAAGTATTAGCATCTTGTGTCATGCTTAGGTCTTTATTTTTTATTTTTTTAAAATATGTTAAATGTTTCTGTATTTTTGATATATTTGTTTTTTTTTTGCATTTTTGAAATAATTGATTTTTTTAGATTTTTGAATATTTTAAAGGGAATTAATCAATGATCCCATTGATGGGAGGACCATAGTGTGCACTTTGATCAAATATGTTGAAGGTGACTTTCAATTCACAAAAAATGCTACATGTAAGTGCATCTAAATTCAAAAAGGCATTAAGTGTCGTAGTGTAACTATTTGCATCACTGCTTGTAGTATCTATTGCTACATGTATAACTTGAGAAGTTACAAAAGTTAGTGGAGTTTTTTGTATATTAAGAGAATGTGTTCATTATGGAATGCATTGAATTTTTTGAGGTGTGTCTTATAACGTGTTGTAGAAGATCTTGATTGTTTTAAATTTTGAGTAATTATTTAATATGAAGTTTACTGCTTTAGAATGTGTACCATTTTCCTTTGAACTGACTGTAAATAAATATTATGTATAGGTGCCACAACTGATTCTTCACTATGTTTTTGAATGGGTGCATTGATTATCTTTATACTACACTTTTGAGTAGGTGATATTGTTGTCTTTTTATGCTGCTCTTGAATAGGTGCCACAACTAATTGTGGGGGGGGCGGGGGGGGAGGGGGGCGGTTAAGGAGTTACCACTGATTGTAAGGGTACTCATATGTAATACCTTAAACTTTGACCATTTGATTACAATGTATGTACTTGAGAAATCTATACACTGTAGATGGTGTTGTGTGGATCTTTTGTATCTAATGACATCATAACAACATTTGAAATGCCCTTGTGCTTTATAGGACTAAAAATCGTGTTGCCACTATTGTTATTCCAACTTTGAGAGGTACATTATATGTCCAAGAGTATCTTATGTATACTATTGAATGCTTTAACTACTCTTGATGTGGCTTATAGATCTTACTCTATGAATCCAATCTTGTAAAGGAGTGTCATTGTAAATGCATTTTCACTTGACCTATTATAAATTATGACACTATGGATAGGTTGCTTGTTGATGTATGCACACAAAAAAAGAGCAAGCCTATCTAAATCATCATCACTAATTTCACTATCATCAAATATGATCATTGGACATTGTGCTAATGTGCTTGTAAATGTACCAATAATTCCATTTAATGGATAACCATATGATTGAGGAGGATATACATTGTACACATGGTGTATTTCTGAATTATTTGCATTTTCTAATGAACCATGATTTGGGAAATGATTAGTAAAGTTTTTTAGCTTTCCATTGTCATTTTGTTGTGGTCTTCATTCTTTCATGGGTGTGTTTAGCTCAATAGTAATATTGTCAATAATATCTTGTATCTTATGCTTTAACCTGCAACACATGTTTGTATAATGTCTAATGCACCAATTATAGTCATAATATGCATTAATTTCAAAACCCTTGGGATGAAGATTGGTCAAATAAAGCTCAAATGGATGAGGTAGAGATATGATATTGCAATCAATTAATTTACATAACAATATGTGAGGAGGTTGTGGTAACCTTGTAAAGTGCCTCCTTGTTAGAGATGTGAATAAAAACTTCTTCAATGGTTGCGATATTACATTAGCTATTACTTTTACTTCATTTTTCCTTTTTTTAGAATAGACTTTATAGTTTGGCTTGCTTTGAAACTTGATATTTGATGTAGACAGAGCAAGTGGTGCATATTTTATCTTGTTCAAAGCTATGAGCTTGACTTCCATTTCTTTGACTGTGTGGAATAGATCATCAAAGGATCTGAATTTATCAAACATGATTGAATCATGGAGTGGTCCTAACAAGCTTTGTGTGAAGATATATTGTAGTTCATTGTCATCCACATAATTTTCCATCTTTGATAGCATGGTGTTGTATCACAAAACATATTCACTAATTGGCTTGTTTGACCCTTGATTGAAATTAGCAATTTGTACATAGGATAACTTTTCACTAATGTTGATTGAGAAGTGTGTTAAAAATTGATCTACTAATGGGTTAAATTCTCTAACTAATTGAAGAGGGAGATCATAGAGCCAGATACTTTGTGGAATGAGAATGGTGAGTAATTTATCATTGTAGGCATAGTCCAATCATGTTGCATGAAATGAACATAGATGTTGCTCAAGATCCTCTTTACACTCATAGAGTGGTAGCCTAAGATCTATAAAGTATGGTGGTAATGGGGAAGAGGCTATTTCTAGTGCTAAAGTATTGTAAACTAGAGTATAATAATCCATTGAATGAGTAGCTTTAGAATAATCTTTCTCTAATTGCAATACTTTATCTTGCAAGGCTAGAGCAATTTTCTCAAGAGATGATGCATTAGGCGAGGTTGGAAGTGAACTTTGTGTAGTAATCAAGGGAGGCATATATGAAGCCCTTGTATAAATAAGCATGTTAATCATCCATTTAATGAGTAGCTTTAGAAGAACCTTTCTCTAATTGCAATACTTTATCTTGTAAGGCTAAAACAATTTTCTCAAGAGATGATGCATTAAGCAAGGTTGGAAGTGGACTTTGTGTAGTAATCAAGGGAGGCGTATATGATGCCTTTGTATAAATAAGCATGTTAATGAATTTTAAACCAAGGGATGCTCCCATACCTAAAGATTTTGGCATGAATGTAACAATAGTTGTTGGTATAGGAATGTAAAGATAGTATTAATTGGAACATCAACACTATAAATAGAAGTTAATTTCTTTTGCTCATCTCTTGCAATGTAGAGGAATTTGTCAATCTAATGTGGGTTGGCATTAAGATAGTCAGTGAATTTTTTATCATTAAATTCATCTTATTTTTCTATATTACCACTCTAAACAACCATGATAAGTCCATCAATAGGATGTGGAGTAGGAATTATATAATTTTGAATCTATAATTTTTCTTGTTCCCAAGTCATGTTAGACTTTACAAATATGTGTCTTAATGGTGTTTGTGAATTTAGTAAGGCTTGATGTTTGTGAATTTAGTAAGGTTTGAGATTATGCATTAGTCATTTTATCCTTTTTATAATGCTTGGATTAGATTAATTAATTAATGCAATTAATAAAACCTTAGAAACTAAGATAACAAGTAATAATGATCTTCAAAAGATGTCAATAAGATGCATTCGTTATGACTGTGATTTAAAAATTGTTGATACTTTGTAACAAGGATAAAGGAGGAAACTAGTTAAGGGTGTATTTACTTTTTAGGCTCTCAAATATATCAATCCCAATCATAAAAAGTAAATAGAGCCATGAAGGCACTAACTATGGAGGATTCCAATGTTCTCATAGTATTTTTATCCCGTCTCTAGGGTATGTTGACAGTAACTTCCCAAGTCAAACTGTTTACCATTACACTAAAAGAACAAATGACTAGAGGCTTCCTATGGCTTAAAAAAACCCTATGTGTTTTTTACATATCATTAAGTACATAAAAACTAAAATCCATGAATAGTGTTGTTTAATGGCTTACGTGTTGAGGCAATACCCCTCACCACAAATCAAGTAAAACTAAAGATCACTTTGCCTATAATGATAACTCTTAGGAGTTTTAAAATTATCATAACATAATTTCTAGGAAAATGAGAGAAAAATGAAAATGAAAATGAAAATGAAAACCAAATTAGAAAAGAAAGGGTTTGAAGCAATAGTTTGGGTTCACCAATATGTTTTACCCTATTTTTGATAAAACATAATAAATTGTATTATGTGATTATATATGTGTAAAACTAGAAAAATATCATGATGCCCAAGATTACAATAACCAACAATTCCGATTTTGAAAATAATTTTAATGGAAAGTTTCTATCACTAAAAAACATTAAGGAGAAATATACTTAACTTACACACACATGGATTTCTATTGACTATTATAAATATATGATAGTGAAAATTAGGAAAAAATATGACTATGTAGGTTTAAGATCAGGCACAAAATCTAGATGGGTCCATTATAAGTGGACTACAATGCAATGATTTCAATTCTATTGATCACAACATGTCCCAATTAACTGTGACACAGGACATATATGAAAAGATAGAGAAAACATAATTTTGGAGGTGACAACCCAGAGGTAGAAGTAGTGGATATTTCAAGACATAGATGCTATAAGTGGATAGTAGTGTACTACAATGGATTATGTTGACTGTGGACTTATCTTGATTTATTGTGCATGAAATTGATCACTACGCTTATTGTGCCTTTATCTGCTAAGATAAATGAGATATCGCACTTTGAATAATAATGTGAAAAAATTATTAAGTTTCTTCTTTTATCTTTGAAACCCTAAGGTAACTTTGATAGTTAGAAAACTTGTAAAAAATATAGGAGTGTAATAGGTTGAGTTGACCTCAATTACCCCTTTGATGGTTGATCATTGCCTACCTATTTAATACTTCAAGGAGGGAAATCAAGCCCATGTATTTATCCCACCTAGAGTGAATGTGAAACTATGCTCCTTTGACCTATGTAGCTAAAAAATGGATTTAATATTTGACAATGATACCTCTTCACTTGCTTTGAATGGGCTCTTAACTTGGCTTATGGCTCCTTGTGAGAGATATTGAATTTGGAGATAATAATGCATATTTACTCAATGCGCATAAGTATGTATGCTTGAGAGAAGTGAATGCCAAGTGGTCTAATGAGTGACTTTTGACATGTAGTTATTGGCAAATAATTTGATAATTTCCTTTACCAGACCATGTGAAATGTGTAGGAAGACACAAAAGATTAATTTCAAAATTGGAAACTAGTTGTTATTTGGTGTGGGAAGTAGTTGTTATAAGTGGACAGGAGCCCAATGCACTCTAGTCTACCTAATGTATATCTATCCAAAAGGAGCAATAACCCTTGTCTTGAATTAGAGACAATATGAAGGTGATTTTAGATAGGCTGAGCATTTGACATTAAGGCTCCGTCTAATAGTAACATAAAATAGAGGGTCGATCCCACATATAGATAAATGGCATAAAGGAATGGGGAATAAAAGTCATATTTTTGTGCACTAAGTCATGTGGGTTAGGATGTGTTAAGAATTAACATTGTCAAGTACTTGTGACAAAATTTATGTATCTACATTTTTCTATTAAATTACTTGCATAATTAGAGCTTCATACCAAAGATAATGTGTTTTGTATACACTGAGGTACATTTTTTTTACCCTATTTTTATACATTGAGGTACTTTTTTTGACCCTATTTTTTATAAAATAGTAAATATGTGAATTTATTAAGATAGTGTTTTAAGTTTATTATATAGGAATAAAACTAGAAATATCATAATGCTAAAGATACATAATATTAAACTATTATGATTTTGACAAAGATGTTAATTATAAAAACTTATATTTTTGGAAAACACTAAGAAGTAATAATAATTAGCTCATACACTGATCTTTGTTGACTATTATAACTATTTGATTATGAAAATTAGAAGAAGAGATGTCTATGTAGGCTTAGTATTAAACACAAAACCAAAAATTAGGTCTAAATAGGAGCACAATAGGTAGACAAAGGAGCAATGTGCTTGAGTTTGTTGACCATGTACTTATCTTAGTTAATTATAACAAACAAAAGACATGAAAATACAAAGTAAGTAGGTATCTAGAAATGACAGCTCATGGGCAGAAGCAAATGATGAATTTGGACAAGAGTGTAGTAGGTAGATGAGGGTGTAGTGCACTTGAGTTTATTGACCATGGACCTATATGAGTTAATTATGTGTCCAAATTGATTACGACACCCTTTGCACCTATGGATGAGGAAAAATATAAGATATCGCACTTTGGGTTTTGTTATGCATAAATAATTGTATGTCTTCACTTGTATTTGAAACTCTTAGGGCACTTTGATAGCTTGAAACCCTACAAGAAAAGATGGGAGTGTAATGCACTAAGCTAACCTCAATCACCTTCTTGATTATTGATTGTTGCCTATGTATCCAATACTTTGAGGAGGGAAATCAAGCCCAAATAATTCCCCCATCTAGAGTGAATGTGTAAATGTGCTCCTTTGACTATATGTATGCAGTTAGAGGATGAATTTTATACTTGATAGTGATATACCTTGACTTATTTTAGAGGGATTTTGACTTGGCTTATGATGCTCCTTATGAATATTATAAAATTTTGGTAAATTTTATCAATGTGCAAAAGTGTCTATGTTTGTACCAAGTGAATAACAAGTGGTCTAAATGAATGACTCTTTACATGTATTTATAGGAGAACCTTTTAAAATTTTACTTTAGTCAATCTTATAAAACATGCAAAAAGACCCAAAAGATTGAACTAAAATTTGGAAAGTATCCATTATTTGGCACATGATGTGACTAGCCTAAGTGGACAAAGGCACATTACACCATTGTCTACTTAGAGCGTACCTATTGAAAAAGAACAAAGACAATTTGCTTTTCAGGAAACAATCTAAAGGTGTTTTTAGATATCTTGAGCACTTGACATTGAAATTTTTCTATAGTGATGATGAAAAATGAAGGGTTGAACCTGCATATAAAAAAATGGTTTAGAGGAATGGAAAATAAGAGTCATGTACTTGAGCATAATTCATGTGGTTAGGAATATGTCAAGAATTGGTAGTGTCAAGTACCTATGACCAAATTGTATATGTCTGCATTCCCCCTCTGCCCCTCCCCCTGCCTTGCCCCCTTTATTCTAGAAATGAAATTGTTAGAGTAAAGAATAAAAGAGTTGAACCTAAGTGTGTACAACACACTTTGTCTTTGGGCAGATACTTCAATTGTGTAAGACACTTTAATTTATCAAACCTTGAAATATCTTATGAAGTAGTAATTTTGTTCATTTTATTTTTGAAAAAGCTTAACTTTGAAATTTATAAAAAAATGAAAAGAGAGCAAGAGACTACACTTGTGCCTAGGTGAAACCAAATTGTTATGTAACATGTAATTGAAAAAGGAGAACCATGACCCCTTACTGAATCATTTGGACAATGTTGATATGATTTTTTAAGAGTTGAGAGTGATCAAGTCTCAAATGTTAGATATAACTAATCATTCCCATGAGTTGGAAAGATGTTTGATTACAACTCTCAAGAATGAGTAATAATACTCAATACACTAACCCCAAAAAGGTGGAACCATTATAGGTTTTCTAGAAGTGATGCCAAGGCCATTGAGTGTCAATAGACTCAAACATAAATCACTTACACATATTCAAATCACACTACTATAGACAGATCTAGATTCTAGATTTGTATGATCAAAAGGGAATTAATGCTATTCATGCCCCCATCATGAGCACATTGCTTATATTCTTTGTTTTGAAATAAATATTTTGCATTTGAATTCACATATTTTTGCACTTTTTAACCTTGAAACTTTGATAATTTGAAACTTTAAATTTCGCATCTTTGAAAATATTGAGCATGGATGAGTATCATGCCCCCTCTAAATATATGCCAAAATTATAGAGTGTTATAGACCTATATGCTCAATTATATTTATAAATTCTAACTCGGATTTTTGTAATTTATTTTCTCATATCAAGGCATATGACATCGAGTGGGTATAATTATGTACTTTGAGTATTTGAAAAGTGTGTGCATATGCATGTCATATGCCACTGAATATGTATGAATGTGTCAATATTTGTCACATGCATGATTTCTAAATCACTTTCAATCTTTGAAAACTTTTATTATGTTTATAAAATATGATTTTTCCTTAGTTTGAATCTTTAAAAACCTATACTTTGTATTTTTGAACCTTTATTTTATCCCACATCTACTCATGGAGGTGTGAATATCTAAGATAATGCCACATTGATGCCCCCCATTTGAGATGAAGGATGTAGTTTGCAAGTCACTCATTTCAAATGAATATTCAACTATATCATGATACATATATACCCATGTAGTATTACGTCATCATGTTGGAGAGTATGTCATCATGGAAAATACAATTTTTCATTTGAAGCATGTATGTAACATATTAAATGTTAGGCATAAAAGTGTTTTGTATAGATAGATATAACATTGAAGCATGCAATATAGTAACCATTCTAAGTAAATTATGCCCTACAAGTGCATGATGAAGATCGTGGTGCCACTAGTCAATCTTAATAGGCACACAAGTGTAACACACAATAATGTCACACAAAATCATACAAGAGGGCCAAGGGCCACACACAAGGGATATGTTCAAGTGTCACATAAGCAAATTTCATACACACATGAGGCTATGGACCACAAGAATTAACATGTTAAAATGTTGCACATGCCACATATATATCTCATAGAGATACTCAATCAACTTGGACACAAAGGATAAGGGTTACACACAATAAGGAAGCAAATGTTAAGCTTATCATGCAAGAAATTAAATAACATCGAAGGAGCATAAAATAAGTAAAACTAGTGCTTTTCATTCACATGTATCAATGTCATATTGTTAGAAAAGTAGCATATATAGTAGCACAATGTAAAATATGAGTGATTTAATAAGACACTTGTAAAATATTTACTTTAACATTGCATTTGAGGTTATAGATATATAAAACTTATTATAGTGCAATCTGTAGAATTAGATGCCCCCAACATAGGCAGGGCTAGTGGGTAAAAGGGAATTCCAACATCTAAGAATGCATATGCAATGTATGTCTTACATCACACTCAAATACCTCATGAAATGGATGCTTATTTATAAAATAGTACTTGTCTACCAAAAATATATGATAAATAACATGTGTAAAGAAGATAACTAGCATCTTATGTCGTGTTCTAGCCCTAATTTTTTTTTAAATATATTTTAAATGTTTTTGTATTTTTTTAATATTTTTATTTTTTGTATTTTTGATATTTGCAAAAGAAACTAACCTATGATATCGTCAATAGGATTACCATGGTGTATGCCTGAATTAAAAATTTGAAGTCTGATTTTCCATGGGTGAGGGATGCTACATATATATGTATCTGAATCTAAAAAATCATCAAGTGGCATATCATAACTATCATGATCACTACTTGAAGAATCTATTACCACATGAGTAACTAGAGAAGGTGTAGGGCTTGATGGAGTCTGTTGTATAACTACCTTTATTTATTGTGGAACATGTTGAATTATCTTAGGTTTTGTGGATGCACTGTAGGAGATTTAGATTTTTTGACATTGCTTAACTTGTTGATGTGAACCTTGTTGCTTAGAGAGGTAAACCTTTTTCCCTTTAACCAACTGCATATATAAGTTTGCATAGGTATAATAGCTAATTTTATGCTATGATCTTGAATGGGTGCATTGATTATCTTTGTACTATGCTTTGGAATAAGTGCCTTGATTGCCTTTTTTTGGTGCTCTTGAATAGGTGGCACACCCAACTGTGGTGGTGGTGGGGGAGGAATCATGATTAACTATAGAGGGTACTCATATGGGATGCCTTAAATTTTAACAAATTGATTGAAATGTATGTGTTTGAGGCCTCTATGCACTATAGGTGGGACTGCCGGAAGCTTATGTATTTAAGGGCATCATAATAATATGTTGAAGACCCCTGTGTTTGGCAAGAATAGAAATGGAGTATCCATTGTTGCTAAACAAACTTGGAGAGGTAACACTATATGTCCCAAAGTATCATGTGTATGCCCAGTGAAAGCTTTGACTACCTTTGATGGAGCTTGTAGATCTTGATATGTGTACCCAATACTATGGAGTGTCACAGTGCATGTTTTTTTGTTTGATCCATTTTTAATCATGACACCATGAATAGGTTGTTTGTTGATGTATGCTCTAATAAAAAATGCATGCATATCTTAATCATCATCATTTATTTAATTGTCATCAAATGTAATTATTGGACATTGTGTTATTGTGTTTGTTAATGTACTGATAATTCCATCTATTGGATACCCATATGACTTAAGAGGCAGATGTACATAATACACATGGTGTACTTCTAAATTATCTACATATCAATGGTAACATGATTAGGAAAAGGGTTGTTGAAGATTTTAAGTTTTGCATTAGAATTTTGTTGTGGTCTAACTTATTTTGCGAGTGTGTTTACCTCAATAGTGTTATCATCAATGAGATTTTGTATCTTATGCCTTATCTTGTAACATTTATTCGAGGAATGAATGATGCATCTATGATAATCACAATATGCATTGTTTTCCAAGCCTTTAGGTTGAGGTTTAGTCGTATCAACCTCGACTATAGGACATAGAGATATGAGAATGCAATCAATTAGCTCTTGTAATAAAATATGAGGAGGTTGTGGTGACCTTGTAAATCGCCTCCTTGGTGGAGTTATCAATTAAAGCTTTTTTGATGGTTGTGATACTACATTAACTATTATTTTGGCTTCATTTTTGCTTTCAGTAGGTTTGACCTTATAATTTGGCTTATTTTGAAACTTGACATTTGATGTAGATGGAACATTTGGTGCATACTTGAGTTTATTCAATGATACAAGTTTAAATTATCTTTCTTTTACTGTATGGCAGAACCCATCAAAATATTTGAATTCATCAAACATGGTTGATTCATGGAGTGGTGTTAACAAGCTTTGAGTAAATATATTTATTTTATTAAAATTGGGGAAATAAGGAAATACTTGAGTCCTAATTATGAAAAAACTATTTGTGAAATAATAATGTATAAAATAAGCATAAATTAAGCATTTATGACTTGGAACTTGATAAATATGAAAAGAAACTAAAAGGGGAAAGAAACAAATATAAGTTACTTAGCTAGAAATTAAACAATGTAAGATTGAGATTAAAATTGTAAAATTGATTGTGTGACTATGAGAATTGGGAATAGGGATCCACTTGATCTCTAGATGAGGTTGTGTTAATAAAACAAGGTTGTGTCATGTTGTAGTCTATGTGGAACACCAGTATCCAGTAGGGTTTTTTACCTCTATGTAAATTTGGGTCTATGCATTATTGCATGTATACTTTGTATGTGCAATTTGGGTTACTCAATTGGTCGTGGAAGTCTTTGTGTGCCTTCTTCTTCACTTAGAACCCTATCTCAATAGGCAATGAGGAATAGATGAAATAAATGAAGAAAATGGGTTAGTAGTTGCTTTTGTGTTTTACGTCAACACCCCCATGTATTTCCTACATACCAATACTCCAAATAGGGATCAAAATCCATATAGTTCTCCTATGTTACAATGGTGTGTGTAAAAGACTGGTGTAATTCTAGATGTTGGTGTAATCTTGGTGTAATGAAGTGCTTCAACAATGAATTGTGACCTTTGAGGTGTATGCAAACTTAGCTAGGTCTATGTGGACTCTCAATTGGGAAGAATAGATGTTTTCCTCTCGATGTTCAATTATATTATCTAGTGATTTTACATGATATGAACGTCTAGTGTGAAAAATGGCTTGAAATGTGGCTTTATAGTTATCTTTTGGAAAATTACTTAGATGGGGCTTGTGAAACATGCATAATGACCTATTAGGTGAATTTGAATTTGAATAACTAGTTGTTATTTGGTAGGAGGATGTGATCGATAGATTTAAACATTACTAGAGGGTGGAATAGTCTTGAAGGAGAGGCCCTATCTGGGAAGCGAAGATGACTAAACTAAAAGTGTAAATTAGTCTAAGGATGAGCTTAGGTTACTTGCAATGAAAATTATGAAGAATTATGCATCTGTATTGTAGAAGGTAGGGATTGTCCACATAAAGACATGGGAATAACAGTTTAGACTTGTGGAATTGGGTATGAGCTAAGTGGGTATAATATAATTGTCACAATTGCATTGTCTAACATTAAATATCAATTTATATGATTAGATTTTATCCCATTTTAATCTAGTAATGCAACAAAGTAAAGTATTAGAGAAAAATAAAAAGAGCTATACCAGAGTTTGCCTATGTTGAGTAGGCTTGGATGTGGGTCATACGTCGAACTATGCTTCATGCTAACCTACAATGAAACATATGTAAATCAATCCTTACTTAATATGTAAATCTAAAAATAAAGACAATAAACTTATAAATCAAATAACAGGGAACAAATACACCTGATTGGGTACGCAAATCATTGCTTTTTTTAGTGTAAAAAATGGTGACTAGAGAAGATAGGACCTTTGGAAATTTATTTTGTTGAATAGTTTGGATTGGATTATGCATGCCCCGATCTTCATTGATAGGTGAGTGTGCTTAAGAACTCAAGGTGTAATTGAATCCGTCATGGCATACCCAAAGTAGTAAAGTAACTTGGAATCCCTGAATGAATTTCAATGGATCATTTGTAGTGTAAAAACTAGAGCAAAAGGGTGAACCAACCATTATAGATGGAATAAGATTCATTTTTAGTGAAAAATGAGTATGATTTGAGTTTAGTGTATATAGCATGGAGAATAACATAGGTTGTCATTGTATATGTTAAACTAGTGCAAAAACTAAGAAAAGAGGTTGAATGTGCCACACACATGCCCACAATCCAATTTTTGAGAACATTGATCTCAAGGTTTAGGAATATTAAGTGACTTTATTATAAAAAGTTGTGTGATAACTTGTAAAACATGTCATGTATGGTGCCCCCATCTTGAACAAAATCATATGACAAACATGAGAATAATTCTGAAATTGTTATGGATACCTATTGTAAACTATCTTGTAAGTCTTGTGACTCTGATAAATTCTAAAAATCACTATTTTCTGCATGTTGGGATAACAATGCATTGCTATGGACATGGCCAACATGCACCCTTGTCCAAACAAAACACTATTCTTTAAAACTACTTTATGGGTAAATTATGAGAGTGAACCATGATCCACTGAGCAAATTTTTTATTTTATTATTTGTGTACTAGGTTGTTGTAGATTAGTCTATGAGATATTCCATTGTGTATGTCCCCTCTTTTGAGGTGATTTTGAAGCATGCACAATAACTTAACTCAAAAGAAGAAGTTATCTAAAATGATGTTATGCAAAAGATTGAAATATGAGTAGTAATGATGACATTGGAGATCATGGCATCATCATAGATAAACTATGTAATGTAGTTATATAATATGTACGTAGAGCCAAGAATAAGCAGTGTCATGTATAAATAGATGTTAGCAATTAAGAATGTAATGAATAATTGACCGCATACTAAGTAATTAAAACTGAATAGAACAACTCAGGGAATAATTGACCTCCATGAATGGAAGTGTCATGCCACTGTGAATAAATTAGTGTCAACTTGAAATCTAAAAATTGATATGATTCTATACTATAAGTGCCACTATCATGATGATGATATGTAGCATGTTGTGTAGTAGTGTGAACTCTATGACTCTTTTAAACCCATATAGGAGTGTATGAAATCTGAGTTGGTGTTCTTCATGAAACACCCTTACTGCCCTATAACGTCAATATGGTATGTGTTGGTGTAGAAAGTGGCTATCTAAAATTTGTGACAAATCTATGAGTAAGTGGTTTTTCAAGGATAGGTTTCCTTAGAAAAATAACCACTTGATTCTAAACTTTCATATTAGGTGGAACCTTTATAGTTTTTTCAATTGTAATGTGTTGTGTAGCAATAATAAATTTCTATTACAAGGGGTATTCGTATTGAATACCATTAAATGTAATGACCTCATTAACATAAATATACTTCAATCATCTGTCAATTGTAAAAATAACTAGGGCTGCTGAATCCAGGGACATCCCAATAACATATTGAATATGCTTGCATTGTGTACTATTATAATTCGAGTGGCCACACATGTTAGACCAACCTATAGTTGAGTGTAATCTAACCAATGGAACTCTGAATATGACCATTGGAGTCCTTTATGACTATTGTAGTGGGAAGTAGATCCTTATCTATGGATCCAAAATGAGTGATAAGTGTGATAGTATACATGTTCACACTTAAACCAATATCAACCATGACACTCAATACAAGTTGATGATCAATATGAGCCTAAATGAACAAAGAGTGGAAATCTAAATCATCATCGATTATCTCATGCTTTGCAAATGTGACAAGCGATCTAGGTGGCATTGAAGTATGATAAGTACTAATAATGCCATTTAGAGGATGTTGTGCCTCTGTATGAGAATGATAAGAAACAAGAGAAGGGTGTGCATTGTATGTGTAATTCACTCCCTATATATCTACCATCTTATTAGTTGTATGATTAGGAAAAATATCAATGAATATTTTCATTGGTTTACTTTCACTTGCGTATGCCTTTTGTGTTATCTATAGGTGTGCCCACATTATTGATGTTTACATCTATCAAGTCATGAATCTTATGTTGTTAATCAATGGATCTATTTTTAGTGCACCTTGGTGCTCTATAGAAGTCAAAAAAGGCATGTTGATCAAATATTTTTATAAGAGGCTTACTCATATCAAAATATTTAATGGGAGGGATAGCTATGAGGTTACATTCCAATAACGTTTGTAACACTTTGTATGGAGATTTCAATTAGATCGTAAATTGTCTCCTCAGAGGAGTTGATAATATAATGTGTGGAGTAGGTTCTGAGACTGTATTGACTATTTCCTTTTGATCACTCTTATTATCATTTGGCCTCCCCTTGTATGGTGTCTTGCTTGGATTCTTTGCTTAAGAATCATAAATTGGGTTAGTTGCATAATTTAACTTGTTAATTGATTTGACCTCTTTTTCCTTAATTGTATGACATAAATCTATGAATGAGAGAAATTTATTAAACATAATGGATTCATGTAGAGGTGGAAGCAAGCTTTGATTGAAGATATATTGTAATTCCTTGTCTTAGACAACATGGTCTTATACCTTAAGACATATTATGTGATAGGCTCATTGGATCATTGTTTTAGTTGTGTAATTGAAACATATGATATATTTTCACTTATGTTGATCAAAAAATGTGTGAGAAACAAAATTATTAAAGGATTAAATGCATGTATTTAATGATGTAGTGAATCACAAAACCATCTTAAAGCATACTCTTTGAATTCTAGGAAATAACTTGGTCAATAACTTATCATTGGTTTCATAGTCCAAACATGTTGCATGAAATTCTCTCAAGTGATGTTCAAGTTCACATTTTCCATAATATAATTTAACCTTAGGTGCCACAAAACCAGTTGGTAGAGGATATGTTTCAATGTGTTGTGCCAATGGAGTATGAAATAAAGTATGAGAATTAAGAGACTGATTTGGTTTCAAATCACTTTGTTACATTTACAACACCTTAGTTTGTAGAGCTATAACAGTTGACACAAGGGATTCCGCATCAGGAATATAGTGTGTGCAAAGGTGGTGTCTAAAATTACTAGGTAGGAATTAGCATACTAATCTATGGAAACCCTTGAGTTTTCTCCATAGTAGACGGTTATTAAAAAATTGTATTTAATGATGTCAAAAAGGTAAAGAACACATAACAATAGAAGTCTTAGAGGATTGGGCTTCAGGTGTTTTCTTGATTTCCTATTTAATAATGTTTATGAATACATCTTAGATATCTTGATTTTTTGAAAGAAACCCTTGTAGCTATTTTTATCTGTGTCATCATATATCTTAATTGATGCTACCATTATAGTGTTATCAAGGAAAATCTAGAAATGTTCAACTTGAGTAGAACTTATTCTAAGATAGGTAAAAATAGTTTTCTTAAATTGAATTAAATATGAAATAAAAACTTATAAGACTATTGTGAACAAAGAATTTATTAAATATAAAAACCCTAATACATCAAATAAAAATAATAAAAAGGAGAGAAACACTAACAACATCTATGGTTAGGGTTTTGTAATATTAAATCAATAGATGGGTTCACTAATATGTTTTAGAAAATTTTGGGAAACAAAGAAATACTTAAGCCCCAAATATTACAAACTTATGTGCAAAAGCAGAATGTATCAAATAAACATAAATTAAGCACTTCTGATTTAGAACGTGTTAAATATGGAAATATGATAAAAGAGGAAAGAAACAAAGACAAATTACTTAGCTAGAAATTAGACGATGCATGACTGAGTTTGAAACTGTAGAATTGATTGTGTGATTGTTTGCAATGAGTGTGAATTAGGAATAGAGCCTCCCCTGATCTCTATAGGAGGTCATGCTAATTAGACAAGGTCATGATGCGCTATAGTCTGGAGGGAGTGTCAACATTCGATAGGGTTTTTTCCTTGTGTAAATTTGGGTCTACATGTTATCCCTTATAGACTTTAAATGTGTGATCTAGGTTACTTGATCAGTCTTGAAAGCCATTGTGTGCCTTCTTATTCACTTGGAACCCTAATTCAATAGGCAATGAGGAATAAACAAAATGAATGGGAAAAGGGGGTTAGTGTTTGAATTTGTACTTGACCTCAACACCTCTTGTATTGAGCATTGCCTACATACCAATACTTCAAAGAAAGATCAAAAGCTATGTAGTTCTCCCATGCTATAATGATGTGTGTAAAAGACTAGTCCAATATTGGATGCTAATACAATCTTGGTGTAATCAAGTACTTCAATAATGACTTGTGACCTTTAAGGTACATACAAACTTAGATTAGGGCTACTAGTGTTGTGTGGACTTTGAATTGGGAAGAATAGGTGCTTTTTTTATTAATGTGTAGTTAGATGTTCTAGTGATTTTGTATGATATGAGCATTTAGTATGCAAAATGGTTTGAAATGCGGATTTATAGTGACATTCTTGGAAACTCCTTGGATGGAGCTTTTGAAACATGTGGGATGACCTGTTAAGTGTTTTGATTTGAGAAATTAGTAGTTATTTGGCGAGAGGATGTAACTAACAAATTTAGATGCTACTAACATGTGGGATAGTCATGAAGGAGTCACCTTGTTTGGGAAGTAGAGACAACTAAATTAGAAGTGTAAATTAGTCTGAGGACAAGCTCAGGCTGTTTGGAATGAAGATTAAGAAGAATTATACATCTATATTATGGAAGGTAGGGATTATTTGCATAAAGATAAAGGAATAATGACTTAAAGTTGTGGAATTGGGCATGAGCTAAGTGGGTACAAGAGAATGGTCATAAGTGAACTATTTTAAAATTAAATGTAAATCTATATGAATATTGTAATTCATTATTTGCCATAGAGTTTGTCACTTTTGCTAATGTAGTTTTGTAGTGAAGTACATGTTCAATGATTTACTCATTTGACCCTTGCTTGAGTTTAGAAATTTGTGCATAACATGACTTTTCACCGATGTTGATTGAGAAACGAGATAAAAATGATTTTCTAATGGGTTGAATACTTTAAATGATTGAAGAGGGATACCATAAAACCATCAAAGAGCATAGTCTTTGAGACTACTTGGGAAAATATTGGTAATTAATTTGTCATTGTAAGCATAGTGCAACACATGTTGCATGGAATGAAGGAAGATGTTGCTCGAGATCACTTTTACCCTCATCGAATGGTAGCTTAGGTGCTACAAAGCCTGTTGATAGTGGGTAAGAGGCTATTTCAGGTGCCAAAGGATTATGCAATAAAGTATGATAATCCATTGACTAAGTATCTTTAGATACAACTTGCTCTAAGTGCAATATATTAACATGTAAGGCTAGAATAATTTACTCAAGGCAAAATACATTAGGCAAAGTTGGTAATGGACCTTGTGTAGTGATAATAGGTGTAGATGATGCCCCTATAGAAATAGGTGAGTTAATATGTTGTAAACTAAGTGATGCCCCCATACATAAGGATGTTGGCACAAATGTAATTATAGGGGTTGATACATGAATAATACCAATAACAGTAATTGTAGTATTTGAAGTATAAGTGGTAGTTGAATCTAATTTATTTTGCTCATCTCTTGCAATGTAACGGAGTCCATCAATCTTATGTGGGTTGGCATTAAGGTAATCAGTGAATTATTTGTCATTGATCTCATCCTCTTTTTATGTATTAACATTATCAATCTCAAAAGCCATGATAAATTCATCAAGACGGTGTGAAGTAGGCCTTATAACATTTGGATGTATGATTACTCTTATTACCATGCCATATTTGAGTTTGCAAAAATGTACATCAACAACACTTGTGTCTTAACATGTGATTTGATGGAGGGTTGAGATTGTACATTACACTTTTAGCCTTATTATGATTTTTAGCTTTGAATAATGCATACAAATAATGAATAACAGCTTGAAAAGTAAGACAACATGCAATACTAAACTTTAAAAGATGTGAAATAAATGCATTTGTTATTCCTAAGATTGTAAAACTTTTGGGGTTTTGAAAACAAAAAGAAAGGGTGAAACTAGTCAATGGCACATTTGCTTTGTAGGCTCTCATATAGATTAATCCTAATCATAAATAGTGAACACAGTACAAAGGATTTCACCATACCCATAGTCACACTATCCCATCTCATGAGGTAAATTGAGAGTAACTTCTTGGGGCTAACCTCTTAACGGTGCACTACAAGAACAAATGATCGAAGGCTTCCTATGGCTAAAAACAAAATCATAGGCATTTTTGCATGTCATGAGGTACGTAAAAAAATAAAATCCATAGATAGTGTTGTCTAATGGATTGAGTATTAGGGAAGTACTCTTAATACCAAGACATTAGAAAAACTGGTAATTGCTTTGCTTATAATGACAACTCCTATGAGTTTTAAAATTGTCAAAACATAGCTTCTAGAAAAACCAAGCAAAATAAAAATAGAAATTAGAAGCTCAAAAACAAAGGCTTGGGTTCACCAATATGTTTTACCTTAATTTTAATAAAACACTAAATATGTGAATTGATTAAGATAGTGTTTTAAGTATATAATATAGGAATAAAACTCTAAATATTAGAATGCTAAAGATACACAATATTCAACTATTTTAATTTTGACAAAGATGATAAATATAGAAACTTCTATTTTTAGAAAATACTGAGAAGGAGCAAATACTTAGCTCACATACTAATCTTTATTAATTGTTTTGACTGTGTAAATTAAAAGAAAATATGATTGTGCGGGCTCAATTTCAAACACAATCAAAAATTTGATCTGAACAAGAGCACAATATGTAAACAGGGGCACAATGTATCTGATTTAGTTGACCATAAGCTTGTTTCATTTAACTATAGCAGACAAAAGATAATAAAAGATGAAAGCAAAAATATGGAAATGATAGTTCAAGGGCAAAAGCATAACATATATATGGATAGGAGCATAATAGGTAGATGGTGCTATAGTGAACCTGAGTCTATTGATTGTAGACCTATCTAAGTTAATTATGTTCAAACTGATTGTTACACCTATTGTGTTTATAGATGAGGAGAAATATAAGATATCACACTTTGGCTTTTTCCACTGAGATATTATCTTTGAAACCCTTAGGGTACTTTGATAGCTCATAAACTTGCAAGAAAAGAGGGGAGTGTTCATGGGCTAAGCTGACCTCAATCACCCCCTTGATGATTAATTGCTACCTACATATCTAATACTCCAAGGAGGGAAATCAAACCACATAATTCTCCCATTTAGAGTGAATGTGTGATTATGCTTCTTTGACTATGTTGTCCCCCAAAAATATCACTCATTTTTGGAACACAATATGAACTATTTTGGGCCCTACAAGACCAAATTGTCTCTTCCCTTTTTGAAATTTGTTCTGAGCATTCAAATTCCTCAATTTTCAAGCTTCTCAAAAATCTATGGACTCTGCAGGCTTGAATCTACGGACTCTATAAGAAGAAAATCTACAGACTCTGCAGGAAGAAAATCTATAGACTCTACAGGGCAAGTTCTACGGGCTTCACAGGTTGATTTCTATGGACTCTACAGGAAAGAAGCAAGCTCTCAACACTTCGGCGAGTTCAACGAGTTCAACGACCAATTGGTTCAATGCACTTGGTGCAAAAGGTCAAAAAGACTTAGCCAAATAATGAAGAATGAACCGTTTGAACCATTGAACCAAAGTTGGTTCAATCGGTAGGTTCAAGGGGCTGCCCCAAAGCCAAAGAGGCAAGTGCCCTTATGGAGGGCAGGCAACATTGGTTCGAAAATCAAAGAAAAGACAGAATTCCTTCGGATTTGTTTAAAGGCCCAAAAGGAACAATTCTTTTGGACTTTTTGTCTGATGGGAATGATTAAGTGAAGAAGGCCGAAGGAATTCACTCGAGAAGAAAGCTCGAAGAAATTGAAAGGAACAAACGACTAAGGAAAAGAAGCTTTCTTTCAGAATTTTTGTCTAAAGGAAAAGCCTCGAGAGCCAAAAGCCCATCAAAGAAGCAAGAACCCACCGGGAAAGTTGAAGCTTGAAGTCCGCCCAAAAAAAATCCTGAAGGGTAGGTACCCTTGCGGGGGGCACTTGAAGACGCAGAAGAGAGCCTTCCAAAAAACTTAAACAAAGAAGGTTTTCAAAGAACAAGGATGGAACCGTTGAACCTTGAACCAACAGGTTCAACTGGTTCGAAGGTTCAATATTTTAGGGCCTCAGAGGGACTTAGAAAGATAAAGGAAGCAATGATTGAATGAGACACATAATGAACTGATGAACCTATTGAACCTTGAACCAAAAGAGTTCAAAGTTCAATGGTTCATAGGTTTAAAGGTTCGAGGGCAGCCTCAGTCAAGGGAAAAAGCAGCAAATAGGTGGTTCAACGGATGGTTCAACCAAGGAGCAGGAAAGCAATGGAACCAGGAAGCGATGGAACAAAAGAGACAGAATGAACCAATGAAATTTCATAGGTTCACATGTTCAAGGTTCAACATGGTTCAAGTAGTTGGCGACCATTGACAGTCTCGCGGGCATCAAATTTAAAGTAAAGAAATATCTGTGGAAATTCAAATAAAGTGCAAAATTTAAAGGAAGAACCTAGCGACTGACCAAAAGATAGCCCAATAGCTCAAATCACAGCAGGAAGAGACAAAGCTAGAAAAGACAAAAGCAAAAAGAGGGAAAAGCCAAAAATATCTATGCAAAAGTAATTTCAGTAGGTGGAATAGTCCACTAAGTAGGTATTTTGGCTTGCAAATTAAAGACGCGGCCTGTTTTTCCTTCCATGAAGTAAAGACAAAATGGACAGCTACACAGATGTCAGAGGGGACAGACCAAATGATCTAGACTTGGGAGAAGACATATGGGATGAAATGACACACCATAGTTAAGACAGCCACCCTATTTTCAATGCAGTCCTTTGACAAACCTAGAAATGCATTCAAGGCATTGAATGCATAGCATGGGCCGTTATATGGAAAAAAGTGCCAAGTTTTTCTTGGCTGCTATATATTGTAATCTCCTTTATTATTTTAAGGAGATCTTCTCGAATACAGAAGCAAAATTCTGCCCAAATTGAAAGGCGAATACTAAGAGTTTGAGCTCAGATTGTATTTCATATTATTTTATTTGAATGAGAAAGCAAGTTACTTGCAGACTTTGTGTTGTTATAACTTGTGCTACTTTAGGAGATTGTTCTTATGTCTTTCTTCTAAAAGCATTCTTATTTATTTGATTTAACAAGTAGGACTAGTGGAGGTGATAAGGAAGGTGTCCTGAAGCCAACTACTTTCAGACTTTGCATTGTCATAGTTGTCTTCAGCGTGTGTTTTTCTTTTTTGTTTATGTGTAAAAGACATTGGGATGAATTTATGCCCTCATTGTCTTTCGTATCTCCCTCTAGGGCAGTTAAGGTGGAGACTTTGTGCTACATCTTAGATTGCTGGTTACTCTATTACCCTGTTATCAGTCACTTATCCTACCAAAAAGATTCCTGTTGTTTGCAAGAACAAGCACTTCTAAAAGAAGAGAAGTGCCTTCTATCGCTTCACCAAGATCTCTACTATGTAGAAAAGGATCTAGCTCTTGGATGAATGTTACTTCTGAAAGAAGAGAAGTGCCTTCACCAATCACCGAGGATTTCTCCTCTGTTCGCTAGCATCATCTTTGAAAAAAGATAGATGGATGGTTCATTCCACTCTTATGTCTTACTTTCTGCTTATATATATAGTATATAGCCTCCTCATATTTAATAGGGAACCTCCCCTTGATGAGAGGAGAGATTTGTCCCATTTGGATGTGGTAAACCTGCAACATTGGATGACCAATCTCCCTATGCTGTGGTGATAAGAACTATTTTGGTCACTAGTTAGCTAGCCGACAAAATATTCACCCAACAGTTTTTGGCGACTCTGCTGGAGATGAACATGCAATCTAAAGCCTCAAATTTCAGATTGAAGTGGTTCCTTCCCTTATCCATTATATAGAGTCTGGCAACTCTGTTCCATGTCTTACCCATTATCATTATAGCCTTACCATCTTCCTCCATCTCCGTTATATTATCTGGTTTACAAAACCAAAGCTGTTAGGAAGAGCTTGTAGTTTGAAGTCTCAAGCTTCAAGTTGAAGCAGATTCTGCTCTTTTCCATTTTTGTTCTATAATCTGGCAACTCCACATTATACAAGAAGAAAAAAATCTCAAGGTGTTGTTGACCCTACTTTTGAGTTGGTGCGACAGAGTAATTTTGAGTTGTTTCCTCCACAACCTCACCTTCAACGAACTAGGAGTCTTCTTCCTAGCCGTACCAGGTCACCAACACAAGGCAAAGCTTCTTTTTCTGTCATTAGCAGAGCTTTGCCTATCTATTCTCCACCCAGATTTGTGATCCCACTTTTACATAATCAAATCATGGCTCAAGGCCCCTGGGGTAACTCTTTTGGTCCACTTAATTTGAATCCACCCCTGCATGAGCTTCCACACAGTTTAAGGATTTTTTTTCTTCAAATTCTTTGGTGATGGAAAAGTTCATTTTGATGAATACATTACAGCCTTCAGCATAGCCTATGGTGTGATAGGGGTGGAATTTAAAGACGCGACAGTCAGGCTTTTTATGGAGACCCTACAAGGTGCTGCTGCAGAGTGGTTCTACCATCTGCAGGCTCAATCAGTGACAGACTGGAATACCCTAAAAGCCAAGTTCAAAGCAAGGTTCAAACCTGTATAAGACGCACATGCCTTGCTATCCTAGCTCACACAGATGAAGAAGGAGCCCCATGAACCCATGAGGAACTTCATTGCCAGGTTCGATAAGCTGAGGCACATGATTCCCATGATCGCCCAGCTGACACCTCAAAATATCAAGTGGTTCTTCATCAACTCATAGCTACCTAAAGTGAGTTTTCTATTGAGACAGGATAGACACATCGACCTTAAGGCTGCTGATGACCTTATCTTGGCAAAAAAGATAAAGAGAGATTCTAACAGAGGTAAATCCTCTTCATCTTCTAAGTACCCACCTTCAGCCACCACTGATCAAATGGTTTAAAAGCTGGCAAATGAACTGCTAGCCTTGAAAAGGCAAATGGCCCAAAGTATGTCTACTCTTCCTAATCAGAATATGCCAAGGAGGGCATTTCAAAATCAGCCATATCAAGAAAATGCCTCCAAGAATCAAGGGCAACCAAATCGTCTTCCTCCCCCACAGAGGAACCTTGCCCTTAAAGCACCTCCAACCAACTCAATAGTTGGATATCTGGAAATAGAACATGTTTCTTATTTCCAACCTGAGTTCAAGCAAGAAAATGGTGTTAATCTCTTCAGGGAGGCTCTAGAAGAATCAGCTGGCAACTCCCACATTAGTTTCCTAAATTGCCAGGATGAACCCAGAAGTGAAGGTGAAGTAGTCGAATAATCATACCCAGTATTCACTCGATCCGAGAATCAGTCAGCCCAACAAGCTGATAAAGAAAGAATAGAGGAACGAACTCAGCTTTCAATTCTAATTGCTAAGTGGGGAACCACTCTACCTTTTCAGTCAAAGGACCCAGTGATTGCCAAGAAGGTTAGTACATCAAACATCTCTGCACCTTCTACTTCAACTTCACAGATCAGTCCTCCCCCTCTCAAAAACCAAAAGGATGAACTCCCATCCTCTCTTCCAAGTCCATCTCAGTCATTTGACATGATTGATCATGTCAAGAAATCCAAAATTCAAATGACTGAGTTTGAATCCCTACAATCCAATCCTGAGCAATTAAACATTGGTGGAAAACCAAGTGCAGACCTATTTGAGGCAAAGATTGTGGTTACCCAAATGTCAGCCCCTACTATTCAAATTCTATTTGAGCCTTCAGGTAGGGGTAATTACTCCTTGACCACAAAGGATGCTCATGTCTCAGCTGATCAAAGTCTCGTGGCTGGCAATCCAAGATTTGATCCAAATCAGGCATCAAAAGAATTGGTAGGGCACAGTACAAATCAAGAAGGATCTTCCATCTTCGATGAAGAGAAATCTGATAGAAAATCAACTTTTGATGATGCTTGGATCCTAGAATTTGATGGCAGCAATTCTTACATAGTTGGATGTAGATCTTTGTTTCTCAGATTGAAGATTGCTCAGGATGAAGAGATCGAACTCCTTCACACCAAAGGAGATGTTGAGCTTATGGTTTGTCAGGAGTTTGATGTTGACAATCAAAACATGTGCTAGAATGAACCAGCAGAACATCAAGCTATGGTAGTGGAACATACTACTATAATCCAAAGTCAACAAAAGGAACTCTTTGCCAAGAGAGCAAGGAGTTTTAGTTTTCAGTTTGAAGACCACGTCCTGCCATGAGGCAAGAAGAAGAAACAACTAAGAGGAAGACGCAAAAAATTGGTTAACTGGTGGAGAGTTCCATTTGCCTATCACCGATTCTAGGGACAAAACGGTTTCCTGCTGGTTTATCAGGATGGTGATGGGGAATCAAGAACAACAAACATGCTCTGATCCCACTTGTTAGGATCATGCTCCTCAAAAAGAGCACAATATGATTACCTTGTATTAGCAATTAAACATGTGGAATTAACCAAAAGCAATAAGTAACTAGAATTCACAAATGACACAGAATATGAGAGACAACACAAACTGTATTAAATACTCATCCAGAAAGAAAATACAATAAAGAAAATGCCACTTCTTCTTCCACCTCTGTGAGGCTTCTCACACCTCAAGGGCTCCCAGTAATTCTCAATCAAGAGTTCACTCTCTTACCAAAAACGGTCCCAACACACAACTCACACACAGAATTGGTGTTCACCTCCAACCAGTTAGTAATAACCATGCCAGTACACAAGTACTCAAAGTACTTCAAGTAGATCTCTCATGAACCTGCAACAACCTGCAATTCAACAGACCTTACACATGTAGATCTCCTATGAGCTTGCAACAACCTGCAACTCAAATGATCTTACAATGGAAGGATCTTCCTTGCCTTTCTCTATTTTGCACTTCTGTGGAACTAGAAGGAGCTACACTTGCTCAACTCTTACTAGCACTTTGGTTATTTAACACACTTACAATACATGCCAATGGGTCTATAAATAGATCTCACACTTAAACAATAACTTAAAATTCTAATTTACAATAATTAGACTCACAACTCAAGACCAAAAATAGCCTTTTTCATGTAAACACTCGGTTCAACAAACTAACTATTCGTGCAACGAATAGTTTTGGAACCACACAAGCGACCGACGTCGGTCCTTGTCTGCCTGGAAATGACCGACGTCGGTCCATACCTATCGATGCTGGTTGCCCTTTTGTTCACCACTGACCGACGTCGATCGACCTAATCGACGCCGGTGACTGTGACACTCAGCAACTCCTCCATGTCTGCAAACAGTTGAAGCTTTTAGCTCCACAACCTAACAATCTCCTACTTGGAGATAAATAGCTATAATTGTACCTGTACCTGTACATCATCTAGCTTGTTCCCTTGGCTTTGTATCCCTCTTCAAGATCACTCTTGAAGACCAACCACCACAAATCCTATGGTGCACCTCCTGTCATCCAAATCCCCTGCCACATCCGCATTTACAAACTCATGTTGAAAATTACTTGACCCTGCATAGCATGTGCACCTGCTGCTGGTCCCTCTAAGAATCCACTGAACTGCCCTCCAGTGCTTCTTTCCTGGATTGGCTCCAAATTTTTTGACAACACCCACTGCTTGGGCAAACTCAGGTCTAGTACATACCATGCATTTAACCTCATTATGTGAATCAAGACACTATTCAATAGAACTGTCCAACCATCGATGTGCTAACCGATTTCACACAATCATCTGAAGACAAAGTCAACCTGTGACCTTCCATGTCCCTAGAACACACTCATGCCAAAGAATCTTGCTGATCCCAGATTCCTCATGACACACCTCTGAACTAGCTTTACATTTAGTTCAGCAACTCCTTGTATGTGTAACCCTGCAACAAGCACACAATACAGTAACAAGATAATGTAGCTAATATTATCCAACCTGGTAAAGAGAAACACAATGGTCAAACCTCCATTGTCATGCAGCTTACACAAGACCATATACCCTGGCCTTCTATCTCACGTGTCTATTCCCGCTCTTCTTTATCTTGAACATCCATTCGTCTCTCAGTGCTTTCTTCTAGCTGGCAACTCCACCCAAAAACTCCTGTTTGGTTCTTCTCCAAGGAATCACATCCTTCATCCATGCCAAGCTCCCACTATTTCTTGGATCTACCTGCTCTGCTTCTTTAATAACTTCCTGGTTCTTTACCATTAGTGAGCAACAAGTAGTGTAAAGAAGGGAAATGATGAATTTGAGGCTTACCTACCCTTTAAGTCCTCTATATGGGCACTTGAGACTCCTTGACAGCTTGATGTCTGCCCAAAATCTATCTCAGTGACCGGTGCCGGTCACATCTCAGTCTGCATCCGACTGATGTCGATTCCATGCAATTACCTCATCGCCGACATCGGTTCCCCCTGACGAATGCCAGTGTTTATTTGTCCTGAGTCATTAACGTCGGGCTACACATAGCTGACGTCGGTCCCTGTTTAGATGCTGACGCTGGTTTTCTAATCGACGTCGGTCTCTGTGTTTTACTTGTGAGCGATGACCTTTTCTCGCGAGCTCTTTTTGGATCAAACCCTTGTCCATATCAACTTTGCTTTGCTCAGAATTCCTCAACCCCTTGCGCTGATCTCTATCCATCACCTTCTCCTTAAAAAACAAGGCTTTCTTGTTCCTGTCACTAACATCCGATTTCTCAAGAAACGTCACTTTCTTCTTCTGCATACAGAAATTTCGATCCATGCTTTTCAAATCTGAAAGCATACCCTTTGACTCAAAAACATGCATCCCTTTCTTATTCATGTGACCAAGCCTATTAAGCCACATCTTCGAATCTACAACTGAAGTAGATAAACGAAAAAGAGAATCAGTAATACAAGTAGATAGATAAAGCGTACCTACTTTCTTACCTCTTGCTACAACAAGTGCACCCTTGATAACCTTCCAAGAGTCCGCTGTGAGAGTTATTGTGCAACCCTCATCACCCAACTTTCCAACAGAAATCAAATTCCGCTTCAGGATTGGGATATGCATGACCTCCTTCAACACCCATGTGTTCCCTGTCTGCAATTTCAGCTTCACTTTCTCTTTGCCAACCATCTGACAAGGCTTACCATCCCCTAAATAAATTTCTCCAAAGTCTCCCTGGACATACTCATGAAATAATTCCCTATTTGGGGATGCATGAAAAGAGGCACCAGAATCTAAAACCCAAGATTCTACTTTATCTAAAAAACATACCAGAGCATCCTGTGTAACAAACTCTCCAACATCTGCTTCTTCATGTCCTTCATGCTGATCTTCACCCAACCAACAATCTCTCTTTAAGTGCCCTTGCTTTCCACATTTCCAGCAGGTTATTCTGCCATACTTGGACTTGGATCTCCTGCCTATCTTGGACCTTGATCTCCCATGCTCGATCTTCTCTCTTTGCCTTCCCCTACTTTTCACACTCAAAGCATTTCCTGATGATTCACCTGTGCTTTTCCTGCGAATTTCTTCATTCAAGATTACACTCACAACATCATCCACTTTTAAGATTTTTGAAGCAGATGTAGTAAACTAACTGCCATTACCAAACTCTCTCAACTTTTAGGTAATGAGCATAAGATTAAGAGAGCCTTAATTTCATCATCAAAAATAATATTGACTGAATTTAACTGATTTACCAAACCATGGAAATCACTAAGATGACTATGAACAGATTCACCTTCCAACATTTGCAAATTAAATAATTGCTTCATAAGAAATACCTTATTCGAAGCTGAGGGTTTTTCATATAAATTTGCCAAAGATTCCATCAACTCTACCGTTGTCTTAGCATGAGATAATTTGGAAATCACAGACGATGCAAGGCTCAACCTTATAGATCCCAAAGCCTTCCGATCAAGAACCTCCCATTCTTCAATCTTCATATATGTGGGCTTGCATTCAACCCCACCCAACGGTAAGTACACATCTTTTTGATACAGATAATCTTAAATTTGCATCCTCCATAATTGATAGTTCTTGCCATTAAACTTCTCTATTTGTAGCTTACTTTCTTCTGCCATTACTATACTCTCACTCAAACAGAAACCCCTGTGAGTAACCTGTAATCAACACACACTAACCAGATCTGAAACACCTGTTAGTAACCCAATCAAAAGCTCTGATACTAATTGATGGGGAATCAAGAACAACAAACATGCTCTGATCCCACTTGTTAGGATCTTACTCCTCAAAAAGAGCATAATATGATTACCTTGTATTAGCAATTAAACATGCGAAATCTACCAGAAGCAATAAGTAACTAAAATTCACAAATGACACAGAATATGAGAGACAACACAAACTGTATTAAATACTCATTCAAAAAGAAAATACAATAAAGAAGATGCCACTTCTTCTTCCACCTCTGTGAGGCTTCCCACACCTCAAGGGCTCCTAATAATTCTCAATCAAGAGTTCACTCTCCTACCAAAAACGGTCCCAACACACAACTCACACACAGAATTGGTGTTCACCTCCAACCAGTCAGTAATAACCCTACCAGTACACAAGTACTCAAAGTACTTCAAGTAGATCTCCCATGAACCTGCAACAACCTGCAATTCAACAGACCTTACTTACACATGTAGATATCCTATGAGCTTGCAACAACCTGCAACTCAAATGATCTTACAATGGAAGGATCTTTCTTGCCTTCTTGTATTTTGCATTTCTGTGGAACTAGAAGGAGCTACACTTGCTCAACTCTTACTAGCACTCTGCCTATCTAACACGCTTACAATACATGCCAATGGGTCTATAAATAGATCCCACACTTAAACAATAACTTAGACTTCTAATTTACAATAATTAGACTCGCAACTCAAGACCAAAAATAGCTTTTTTCATGCAAACACTCAGTTCAACGAACTCACTGTTCATGCAACGAACAGTTCTGGAACCACACAGGCAATCGACATCGGTCCTTGTCTACCTGGAGATGACCGACGTCGGTCGATACTTGCCGATGTCGGTTGCCCTTTTGTTCACCACTGACCGACGTAGGTCGGCCTAATCGACGCTGGTGACTATGACACTCAGCAACTCCTCCATGTCTGCAAATAGTTGAAGCTTTTAGCTCGACAACCTAACAGACAAAATGCCATTTTCATTGTTTCACAATGGGCAGCATCTAAATCACTTCAATTATTGAAGTGTCAGATAAGTTCACTTGTACATATGTATACTTGTATAGTCTTTGATTCTATTTTGTGCTTTTCATTTTCATTTTCATTTTTTGGAGCCTTTATTTTTGGGTAGCATGACTCTGTAGCCCAATGGCACACTTCAAGGCATTAGAGATTCTGGTTTTTACTCCCCTCATTTGTTCTAAGTTTTCAACTGTGAGATGTTCTCCAATTGGAGCCAGTTGTTGTCTCCTAAAAATATCACTCATTTTTGGGACAACATATGAATTATTTTGGGCCCTACAAGACCAAAATTGTCTCTTTCCTTTTCAAAATTTGTTCTAAGCATTCAAATTCCTCATTTTTCAAGCTTCTCAGAAATCTACAGACTCTGCAGGCTTGAATTTACGAACTTTGCAGGCTTGAATCTATGGACTCTGCAGGAAGAAAATCTACAGACTTTGCAGGCCAAGTTCTACAGGCTTCACAGGTTGATTTCTATGGACTTTGCAGGAAAGAAGCAAGCTCTCAACACTTCAGCGAGTTCAATGGGTTCAACAACCAATTGGTTTAACGTGCTTGGTGCAAAAGATCAAAAAGACAGCCAAATAACGAAGAATGAACCGTTTGAACCGTTGAACCAAAGTTGGTTCAATCAGTAGGTTCAAGGGGCTGCCCCAAAGCCAAAGAGGCAAGTGCCCTTGCAGAGGGTAGAGAACATTGGTTCAAAGGTCAAAGAAAAGATAGAATTCCTTCGAATTTGTTCAAAGGCTCAAAAGGAACAATTCTTTTAGAATTTTTGTCTGATGGGAATGATTAAGTGAAGAAGGCCGAAGGAATTCACTTGGGAAGAAAGCTTGAAGAAATTGAAAGGAACAAACAGCTAAGGAAAAGAAGCTTTCTTTCAAACTTTTTGTTTGAAGGAATTCCTTCAAACTTTTTGTCTGAAGGAAAAGCTCGAGAGCCAAAAGCCCGCCGAAGAAGCAAGAACCCACCAGGAAAGTTGAAGCCTGAAGTCTGCCCAAAAAAAAATCTCGAAGGGTAGGTACCCTTGCGGGGGGCACTTGAAGACGCAGAAGAGATTCTTCCAAAAAACTTAGACAAAGAAGGTTTTCAAAGAACAAGGATGGAACCATTGAACCTTGAATCAAATGGTTCAACTGGTTCAATTGGTTTGAAGGTTCAATATTTCAGGGCCTCAGAGGGACTTAGAAAGATAAAGGAAGCAATGATTGAACGAGACATAGAATGAACCGATGAACCGATTGAACCTTGAACCAAAAGAGTTCAAAGTTCAATGGTTCATAGGTTCAAAGGTTCAAGGGCAGCCTCAGTCAAGGGAAAAAATAGCAAACAAGTGCTTTAACGGATGGTTCAACCAAAGAGCGAGAAAGCGATTGAACCAGGAAGCGATGGAATAAAAGAGACAGAATGAACTAATGAACCAATGAACTTTCATAGGTTCACAGGTTCTAAGGTTCAACATGGTTCAAGCAGCTGGCGACTATTGACGGTCCCGCAAACATCAAATTTAAAGTAAAGAAATATTTATGAAAATTCAAATAAAGCACAAAATTTAAAGGAAGAACCAAGCGACTGACCAAAAGATAGCTCGATAGCTCAAATCACAGCAAGAAGAGACAAAGCTGGAAAAGACAAAAGTAGAAAGAGGGAAAAGCCTGCAATATCTGCGCATAAGTAATTTCAGTAGATGGAATAGTCCACTAAGCAGGTATGTTGGCTTGCAAATTAAAGACACGCCTTATTTTCCTTCCATGAAGTAAAGACAAAAGAGACAGTTGCACAAATGTCAAAGGGGATAGACCAGATGATTCAGACTTGGGAGAAGACATATGGGATGAAATGACATGCCATAGTTAAGACAACCTCCTTGTTTTCAATGCAATCCTTTGACAAACCTGAAAATGCATTCAAGGCATTGAATGCACAGCATGGGCCGCTCTATGGAAAATAGTGCCAAGTCTTTTTGGGCTGCTATATATTGTAATCTCTTTTATTGTTTTAAGGAGATCTTCCTAGATACAGAAGCAAAACTCTGCCCAAATTGAAAGGCAAATACTGAGACTTTGAGCTCAGATTGTATTTCATATTATTTTATCTGAATGAGAAAACAAGTTTCTTGCAGACTTTGTGCTATTATAGCTTGTGCTACATTAGGAGATTGTTCTTATGTCTATCTTCTGAAAGCATTCTTATTTATTTGATTTAACAAGCAGGACTAGTTGAGGTGATAAGGAAGGTGTCCTGAAGCCAACTACTTTCAGACTTTGCGTTGTCATAGTTGTCTTTAGTGTGTGTTTTTTTTTGTTTCTGTGTAAAAGACCTTAGGACGACTTTGTGCCCTCATTGTCTTTCGTATCTCCCTCTAGAGTGATAGGACCTAAGTTCCCTAAAGCTCTAACACAACTTGTCAGAATTAAGAGTACACATGATTACCATTGTATAAGCAACTTGAGATTGCGAAAATAACCAAAAGAACAAATAACTATCAATGAGAAAATACACATAATATGAGAGGCAACACACAATTGTATTCAACTCATTACAAAGGAAATTACAATAAAGAGATCACACTCTTCTTCCACCTCTGTGAGGCTTCCTCCTCAAGGGCTCCAAGTAATCTTCTCTCATAGGTCACAACTAACAACTAACACAAGCTGTTGTTCACCTCATTGTACGTCTAGTACAACCGAGTATGAACCAATACTCCAAGTAGATCTCACCATGATCCTGCTCTTGATGTATTGCTGTCACCTTGATCTTGCTCCCCCGTCGATCTTGTTCTAACCTTCGCATACACACATCCCTGCAGACCAACCTGATCTTACTTATCACATGTAGATCTCCACCATGATCCTGCAACACCCTGCATATCAAACCTGATCTTACATACATGGGGAATCCTACTTGATTCCACCATGGGAAGAACTCTCTAAGCTCCACACTTGGATTCTACAAGTTCAACATAGTTCTTCACTTAACAATACAACCCATGAGTCTATTATATAGATCTCATGCATACACTAATTAGATAAGCGGCTCAAAGACTCGAACTGGTCTTTATCATGCAAACTCCGCGTTCACTTAATTGACTATTCGTCAACAGTAGTTCTAATCGCCACAGGCGACCGACGTCGGTCCCTGCCTTCCTGGAGGTGACCGACGCCGACTGATCTCCTGTCGATGTCGATTTCCCTTGCACTGTCCCCTAACCGATGTCGATTGTGGCCTGCCGATGCCGGTGACTGTCATGCTCCAAAAACCTCCCTGTTTGCCTTAGGTGAAGCTTTTAGCTCCACACCCTAACAATCTCCCACTTGAAGATAAAGAGCTGCACTTGTACCCATACCAGTACTCTATCTAATCTGCATCCTGGCTTGTATTCCTCTTCAAGCTCCCACTTGAAGACAACCCACCACACTCCTTGTGGTGTTAATCCTGTGCCTGAATTTCTTCATCCTCAACTTACCTTCTTCTGCCATTGCTATACTCCCACTCAATCAGAAACCCCTATGAGTAACCTGTAATCAACAAACCACTAACCAGATCTGGCCATCTGTTAGTCAAACTCGCTCTGAGAACATCCAACCTCGCTCTGATACCATTTAATAGGACCTAAGTTCCCTAAAGCTCTGACACAACTTGTCAGAATTAAGAGTACACATGATTACCATTGTATAAGCAACTTAAGATTGCGAAAATAACCAGAAGAACAAATAACTATCAATGAGAAAACACATAGAATATGAGAGGCAACACACAATTGTATTCAACTCATTACAAAGGAAATTACAATAAAGAGATCACACTCTTCTTCCACCTCTGTGAGGCTTCCTCCTCAAGGGCTCCAAGTAATCTTCCCACCTGAGTAATCTTCTCTCATAGGTCACAACTAACAACTAACACAAGCTGTTGTTCACCTCATTGTACGTCCAGTACAACCGAGTACAAACCGGTACTCCAAGTAGATCTCACCATGATCCTGCTCTTGATGTATTGCTGTCACCTTGATCTTGCTCCCCCGCCGATCCTGTTCTGACCCTCGCATACACACATCCCTGCAGACCAACCTGATCTTACTTATCGCATGTAGATCTCCACCATGATCCTGCAACACCCTGCATATCAAACCTGATCTTACATACATGGGGAATCCTACTTGATTCCACCATGGGAAGAACTCTCCAAGCTCCACACTTGGATTCTACAAGTTCAACATAGTTATTCACTTAACAATATAGCCCATGAGTCTATTATATAGATCTCATGCATACACTAATTAGACAAGCGGCTCAAAGACTCGAACTAGTCTTTATCATACAAACTCCGCGTTCACTTAACTGACTGTTCGTCAACAGTAGTTCTGACTACCACAGGTGATCGACGTCGGTCCCTGCCTTCTTGGAGGTGACCGACGTCGGCCGATCTCCTGCCGATGTCGATTTCCCTTGCACTGTCCCCTGACCGACGTCGATTGTGGCCTGTCGACGCTGGTGACTGTCATGCTCCAAAAACCTCCCTGTTTGCCTTAGGTGAAGCTTTTAGATCCACACCCTAACATTCAAATATCCATGGAAATTCAAATAAAGCATGGAATTTAAAGGAAGAACCAAGCGACTGACCAAAAGATAGCTCGATAGCTCAAATCACAGCAAGAAGAGACAAAGCTGGAAAAGACAAAAGTAGAAAGAGGGAAAAGCCTGAAATATCTGCGTAGAAGTAATTTCAGTAGGTGGAATAGTCCACTAAGCAAGTATTTTGGCTTGCAAATTAAAGACACGCCCTATTTTTCCTTCCATGAAGTAAAGACAAAAGAGACAGTTGCACAAATGTTAAAGGGGACAGACCAGATGATTCAGACTTGGGAGAAGACATATGGGATGAAATGACATGCCATAGTTAAGACAGTCGCCTTATTTTCAATGCAATCCTTTCACAAACCTGGAAATGCATTCAAGGCATTGAATGCACAGCATGGGCCACTCTATGGAAAAAAGTGCCAAGTCTTTTTGGGCTGCTATATATTGTAATCTCTTTTATTGTTTTAAGGAGATCTTCCTAGATGCAGAAACAAAAATCTGCCCAAATTGAAAGGCGAATACTGAGACTTTGAGCTCAGATTGTATTTCATATTATTTTATTTGAATGAGAAAACAAGTTTCTTGCAGACTTTGTGCTATTATAGCTTGTGCTACATTAGGAGATTGTTCTTATGTCTATCTTCTGAAAGCATTCTTATTTATTTGATTTCACAAGCAGGACTAGTGGAGGTGATAAGGAAGGTGTCCTGAAGACAACTACTTTCAGACTTTGCGATGTCATAGTTGTCTTCAGTGTGTGTGTGTGTTTTTTGTTTTTGTGTAAAAGACCTTAGGATGACTTTGTGCCCTCATTGTCTTTCGTATCTCCCTCTAGAGCAGTCAAGGTAGAGACTTTGTGCTACATCTTAGATTGTTGGTTACTCTATTACCCTATTACCAGTCACTTATCCTACCAGAAAGATTCCTGTTGTTTGCAAGAACAAGCACTTCTGAAAGAATAGAAGTGCCTTCTGTCACTTCACTAAGATTTCTACTATCTAGGAAGGGATCTGGCTCTTGGCTGAATGTTACTTTTGAAAGAAGAGAAGTGCCTTCACCAATCACTGAGGACTTCTCCTCTGTTTGTTAGCATCATCTCTAAAAAAAGAGAGATGGATGGTTCATTCCACCCCTGTGTCTTACTTTTTGCTTATATATATAGTATATAGCCTCCGCATATTTAATAGGGAACCTCCCCTTGATGAGAGGAGAGATTTGTCCCCTTTGAATGTGGTAAACCTGCAACATTGGACGACCAATCTCCCTATGCTGTGGTGATAGGAACTATTTTGGTCACCAGTTAGCTGGCTGACAAAATATTCACCCAATAGACTATATGCATGCAGTTAGAGGATGGCTTTGATACTTGACAATGATAGCTCTTAACTTGCTTTAGAGGGCTCTTGAATTGGCCTATGACTACCCCTTATGAATATTTTAGAATTTAGGCATAATAGGGTATATTTTCTCAATGTGCAAAATTATGTATGTTTATACCAAGTGAATAACAAGTGGTCTAAATGAGTGACTCTTGCCATGTATTTATAGGTGAAACTTTTGATAATTTCCTTTAGCCAACTTTATGAAACATTTGGAAAGACCCAAAAGATTGAATTCAAATTTCAAGCATTTGTTTGGCATGGGATGTGATTGACCTAAGTGGACAAAGACATAGCGTGTCACTATCTATTTAAAACATACATGTCGAGGAGGAATAAAGACTATTGTGATTTTCATGGAATAGTCCAAAGGTGTTTTTAGATATCTTGAGCATTTGACATTGGAAATTTTGTATAGTGATAATGAGAAATAAAGGGTCGAACCTAGATATAGACAAATAACTTATAGAAATGGTGAATATTAGCCACGCATTTGAGCATAAGTCATGTGGTCAGGCATATGCCAAGAATTAACATTGTCAAGTACCTGTGACCAAATTTATGTGTCTACAATGTTGTGTTTTTTCTCCAACAATTCCATCAATGAAACAAAAGGGAGCATTTTTAGATACTAAAATTTGGTCTTTATTACTTGACAATAACAAGCTTGACACACATTTACCACACGTGAATTGAGCTCATAAGTAGGGTCCTATTCCACCATTCTCTCACACTTGCATGTTATATTATGAGTTGACCCTTCCATTTGGTTGTTAACACGTACAAGAACCTCACTATCTATTTTAAACTTGCCAAAAATCTTGCATAGACATCTCTAAATTCTAAGTTCAGTCTGCATGTACACATGTCAATTTTTCCATATTCATCAGTATTGCTAATCAATACTAACTCGATTTATTTGGAACTGAATCTCTCCTAACAACAACTACTTTTCAAAATCAAACCTTTCCTTGGGGTCAACTCATTTTACTAGTTCGTGGGTGATGTGAGAAATTACCCAATTGGACTTGTATATAACCAAATCATAGTTTCATTTAAAGGGGACTTGACATTTACATAAAACACATGTACACTATTTTCACATTGAGCAATTATGTGCTATTCTTTCTAAATTTTAAACCTATCACTAGGAGTAGTCACAAGCCAAGTCTAAAACACGTTAAAGCCAAGTCAATGCAAACATTATTGAGTATCAAAGCTGAATCATTGGTTTCATACATATAGGGAAGGAACACAATTGCACAATCACACTGGGTGGGAGAACTATGTGTGGCTTGATTTTCATCATCAAAGTATTAGATACCTAGGCAACAATCAATCATGAAATGAGGATAATTGGGGTTAGCTTAGCCCATTACACTTTCCTCTTTTTATAGGGTTTTAGTCCCCTCACAAGTACACCTAGGGTTTCAAGGCAAAGGAGATTGGTTTTTGGAGTTGTGTGCATCATTAGGGTTTGGGATCACAAATACAAAGCATACATAAATAGGCATAAGTGATTGTATAATCACAGTTCCTCATTTCCTACAAAGCATACAAACATAGGCATAGGTGACTATATAGTCATAGTTCCTCATTTCCTCACAAGCCAGTCTCGACCAACATAAGTCAGTATCAACCAATGACACTGACTTAGATCGATGGAATCAACTTTGCACAAACAGAGAATCAATTCTAGAACCAAACGAGCCACATTTCTTCTTTATCTTAATTTTCACTTCTAAAAATATAGTCACAATGAGATAATCAACCAAAAAATCCAAGTACTTGTCCCTTTGTTGTACTTACTATTTTAGCATATGTTAGTTATAGAATCTTTGCAATCAATTTCAATAATTTATATTCAAATGTATGCTTAAATGCCATATATTAATATCTGAAATATTCTATATTGTTTCTATCTTATTAGGTTAGTCTCGATTGAACTAATCCAAATTAAAGTAAAACATGATTTACACCTTGTTCAAGACATAGTTTGGATTGAATCTTCAATCTAGATGAAGCATTAACATTTGATTTCTAAGTTTTGCTCTCTTGGTTTCACCTTTCATTTTCTTGCCATCAAATCTCACATTGTGACTCCTATATACTTTTAATAGTTGCATCTCTAACTTGGATTGTGAAGGAAAATATTCTAGGGGCATGCATTAGGGTTTGTGGGGCTAGTGTCTACTAACTAGCACTCTAATTATCAAATGTTGCAAAGAGAACAAAGAAATCTTTAGGAACCTTGAAACAATAGAATATGCCTCTCATGTATCAACAATATGCTCAAAGCTAGATGTGTAATAGACATCTAAATGAATTACACCAATTATTTTTATATAAGTGACTCTAAATTTAAATTTTATAATATTGACATGCATGTCGACTTCTAACAGCTAAAAATAAGAATGTAGAAAAAAGGGAAGCATGCCCAATTGGCCAAAAGGGAATTGGAGGAACACTGTTTGGATTATACACTTTAATCCAAACAAATTGTCAGGGCCATAGTGTATGATCCTGACAGTGGGACTAGAGGTGGAATGAAGGTGGTCTAGCGATGCGAAAGGGGGTTTTTGGGTCTTTGGTCTTCAGAGCATTGAAAGTTGACAAATGTGATAATATCACTCAATTTAAACAAAATTAGCTACACACAAGTAAGTGTGTACTAGTATACATAAATTGACATGAAATAACGTCGAAGGGTTACTTTAGGTTACGATAATTTCATGCCCATTGTGCGTAAAAGTGATAGCGCAAGTGTATTGATTGCTTTAATCCTCAATTTCTACATCCTCGAGGAATTGAGATAATGGTAACAAATTGTTGTTCCATATACCCCTAGGTCTCACATATGTAATTAAAAACATTTTAATCCATTTCAAACGCAGAACAACAACAAAGCAACAATAAGTTTATGAACTAAGGTCTAATAACTCAAATCAATTCTTATCTCTTTTTTCGACAACTTCTTCACTCTTTTAATTATACTTTTTGGTTTCGGGTCCCATAAATTCTTTTGGGTCCCATGGACGTCATTAAAATCTCTATCTATCTATCTTTCATGTTTCAACTTACTACGAATCTTTAAATGGATGGATACGTCACAAACAAATTCAACTTCTTCTCAATTGAATAAGAGAAAAATGCAACTTTTTTAAAGAAACAATTCCACTCATAAATATTTAAACAATTAAAATAAAAGAAACAATCTTGAGTCCCATAAACCATTAAAACTTTTAAATATAATTAAAATCATCTCAATTTAAAAAAAAAAATGAATCACTCCTCTTTTTTTTTTTTTTTTTTTTGTGGGATGATATTTAAAATCATCTCAATTTTAAAAAAAATGAATCACTGTTTTTCTTGATGTATCACTTACACGGTGATCTTAACATGTCATCCTACTCAATAAAAAACACTCAATATAAACACCGTTCCATATTTCTCCTCACAACTGACCCCAAGATAAAAAGAATTTGACAACACCATAAAAAAAAAATCGGAGTGTTCTGCATCCGATCATCAAGCAAAACAGTTTGTAAAAAAAATTCTGTACAGCAGTGGTAGAAGTCAAATAGAATGGACGGAGAGGAGGAAGGAGGGTTGAGGCTGAGTAAGAGAATAGCTCAAGGCGAAGTGGACTACTCATCCAAAGCAGGCACAGCGTGGAGCCATTCATACCTTAATCAGAAGCCATGGCATCCTCTCTCTTACCCCAATCAGAAGCGCAAATGGATTGCCGAGCAGACCCACGCCCACAAAGAGCGCAGATCCCAAGAAGTTGCCAGAGAGGTAGGGTACCGTCTTTAATTTTTCTCTTCTTAAATTCTCGAAAAGTTGTCAACACCACACCCTATAAATTGGACTTAATCTTTTACCCAATTTCCATACTTTATCATGTTCTTAGAATTTAAACTTGAAGATCCATGTAAGAAGCCTCAATATTCTTAATATGTAAGCACATCCAATTCCACCAGATTTTTTCAATTAAAGTATAAGAATCAATGCCCAATTGCGTAGAGCAAATATCAAACCTTTTTCGGCATATGCACAGATGAGACTATTTGCCGTTTACCGGTTGCGGGTCTGAGTGATTACTCCTATTTGGAGCGTTTCTATCTGTTGGACTGACCAACGAGTATCTACCTACTGGAGATTGTGAATAAGGGTGAAAGTTACGTGTTTCTAGTAGCCAGGGTCTTTTAATTTAGTTATTCGTTGATTCTGGAGTCCTTTTATCCTAGCACTTTCTATTATAATTGTATTTTTCATAATTTCTATTATAATCGAATTTTTCATAATCTTATTAACCTACATTTGATCATTTATAAGCATTATTATAATTTGTTTCTAGTAATCATGATTGTAATGTGAACAAGTATAAGAAAGGTGCGACAGCTTGCGTTTGAGCTCAAAGCCTCACTAGCTCAAAATCAAGTAGAAGAACCCTAACTCTAGTTTTAAAGAGTGGTGCAGTATACTGTCTACTATGGTTTAAATTAGGGTTAGGGCTGGTTCAATATTTTCTAAGTGGTAAACATTTTGTAAAAAGTTTAAAATTAGGCTGCCAATTAGCATTTGAAGATAATTTTATGGGTTATTGTTTGTCAATTGATTAATTTTTGATAAAAAATCAAAATCTGTTTGTCCATTAATATTTTCGATTATTTTTTCCAATTGACTAACTATTTACCCAAAAAAAATTCATACTTAGATTTGAAAATTAGCTTTTTTGGGTATTGTTTGCACTATTGTTTGTTGGACTGACCAACGAGTATCTACCTACTGGAGATTGTGAATAAGGGTGAAAGTTACGTGTTTCTGGTAGCCAGGGTCTTTTAATTTAGTTATTCATTGATCCTGGAGTCCTTTTACCCTATCACTTTATATTATAATCGTATTTTTCATAATTTCTATTATAATCAGATTTTTCATAATCTTATTAACCTACATTTGTTCATTTATAAGCATTATTATAAATTGTTTCTAGTAATCATGATAGTAATGTGAACAAGTATAAGAAAGGTGCGACAGCTTGCATTTGAGCTCACAGCCTCACTAGCTCAAAATCAAGTAGAAGAACCCTAACTCTAGTTTTAAAGAGTGGTGCAGTATATTGTCTACTATAGTTTAAATTAGGGTTAGGGCTGGTACAAGATTTTCTAATTGGTTAACTTATTGTAAAAAGTTTAAAATTAGGCTGCCAATTAGCATTTGAAGATAATTTTATGGGTTATTGTTTGTCCATTGACTAATTTTTGATAAAAAATCAAAATCTGTTTGTCCATTAATATTTTCGATTATTTTTTCCAATTAACTAATTATTTACCAAAAAAAAATTCAGACTTAGATTTGAAAATTAGCATTTTTGGGTATTTTTTGCACTTTTGTTTGTTGGACTGACCAACGAGTATCTACCTACTGGAGATTGTGAATAAGGGTGAAAGTTACGTGTCTCTGGTAGCCAGGGTCTTTTAATTTAGTTATTCGTTGATTCTGGAGTCCTTTTATCCTAGCACTTTCTATTATAATCGTATTTTTCATAATTTCTATTATAATCGGATTTTTCATAATCTTATTAACCTACATTTGATTATTTATAAGCATTATTATAATTTGTTTCTAGTAATCATGATAGTAATGTGAACAAGTATAAGAAAGGTGCGACAGCTTGTGTTTGAGCTCAAAGTCTCACTAGCTCAATATCAAATAGAAGAACCCTAACTCTAGTTTTAAAGAGTCGTGCAGAATATTGTCTACTATAGTTTAAATTAGGGTTAGGGCTGGTTCAAGATTTTCTAATTGGTTAACTTTTTGTAATAAGTTTAAAATTAGGCTGCCAATTAGCATTTGAAGATAATTTTTTGGGTTATTGTTTGTCAATTGACTAATTTTTGATAAAAAATCAAAATCTGTTTGTCCATTAATATTTTCGATTATTTTTTCCAATTGACTAATTATTTATAAAAAAATTCAAACTTAGATTTGAAAATTAGCATTTTTTGAGTATTTTTTTGGGCTATTGTTTGTTAAATCCCTAATTTTCACAATAATTTCAAATTTTAGATCTGCCAATTAGCTCAGGGTAATTTATGGGCCATTTTTTACCAATTGGTTTATTTTTGACAAAATTTCATAATTAGATTCACCAATGAGCACTTTGGGATATTTTTTTGGGGGTATTTTTCCACTAATTGGCTTATTTTTAACAAAAATTCATTAATAAATTCACCAATTATCATTTCAGGGTATATTTTATGTGCTATTTTTTTCCGATTTCATAATTATTCACATTCATTTGAAAAATTAGAGTTTTCAATTAGCATTTCAGGGTTTTTTTATGGGCTATTTTTTGCCAAATAGCTATTTTTTTACAAAATTTAGATATGCTAATTTGCATTTTAAAGGTTTTTATGAGCTATTTTTTTTGCCAATTGACTATTTCTTCACCAAAAAAAAAAAAAACAGATTTGTCAATTAAGATTTTAAGGAATTTTTTAAGGGCTATTTTTTTTGAATAATTTTTCACAATTTAAAATAAATAAATAATGTCAATCAACAAATTTATGAAAATCAGTTTGCCATGTTTTACTTAAAATGTATACAAGGTTGTTAGATTCACCAAATTATATCTGTATTGGTAATAAATTCTATGTTTCTCGGGGGCTCATCTCAAATGTATCCATAAGAAATGCATGCATTTTAAAATAATAGAGGAAAATTGTACACGTACTTCAACTACATCCGTATGTAAACAAATTCATGCTAATCTATCTATTAAATATCAAAATATATTTGAGCTGTGCAATTGCAATGATTCTTTTTTGTTATTAGTGTCGGAACTTTCAATACAAAGTACATAGTTCAAAATCGATGTATAGCTTGAAAAACTTAAAATGCACAAGATCAACATACAGGAGAGGAAGCTCCATGGCATTTGACTCATTCTTCGTGAGTCTTGATTACATTTTGGCAGAGTTTCTAGGTGGCGAACCTGAATTCCTTCTAGGATTGTCCAGCCTGGACCCCTTAGTCCTGGACATTCCCCTATGAACATTATCAGTTTCTGCATTGGCCCTTTTACGGTGATAGAGATGGTACGATGGTTCTTCTGGCCTAGAACATACATTATGACGCCGCTGGAATCCTGTCATGGTTTCCTGTGTTCATCTTTATCGTCTCCATGCTTCCTTGAGGGATCCTTCTCTCACAGCACTATGTTCTTAGTTAACCACTTTAGATGTAATCTCTTTTAATGTTTACATTTTTTTAATGCTTAGTGTTTAGTTCCTTTTCATAACCTAAGGTTCTTTTACTCTAGTATTTCTCTATTATAACTGAATGTAGTTTTCAAGGCCCATTCAGCTGTGGACATTAATATAATTTTTATCTTTCCATCTCTTCCTGTGCCCGTGCTTCCTTCTGTGCCACTGCCCAATGGTGAAAATCTGACAAATTTTCGTCAAACTCAATTCAGCATCTATAAACAGTGAACATTTGCCCACAGCTGAAATTTGTTCACAAGTTTGTCAGTTACGCTGATATATCTGATTTATTTTCCGAGTTAGTCACTTGTTTGGGTGTTGACTGTTGACTGAGTGAAGAGCTTTACGGTGGTCCGGTTGTTTGTTTGGACTCAGACTCAAACTCATTTGAGATCACATCGGACTTGGAATTTTATCAACTCCGAGAATCCTGACTCCTGCTTCTTTGCACTTTAACCCTGCCTTTCTGGAGTAGATGTCTTTGCAAGACATTTGCCTGTTTGAAAATTAAAACAGAGTAACCATCTAATGTTGTAAAGATAAGTTGTGTAATAAAAGCTGAAAGGGCATGGCTTTTAGCTAAATTTTATTTTGACTTATCTTAACACTGGCTCTATATTTGTTTCACATGTCAGGCAGATTTTAGTGCTATTTTAATTTAAAGAGCTATAAAAAATTGATCCAAAGATACTACAGAGTTCCTTATGTGAACAGAATCACTTATGCAGTAGGATGAGCTGCTCCATGCAACAATTGAGAACAATCATAATGTGTCATGTATGAAATTGTGTGATTTGGTGTCTGAATTGCAAAGTAATGGCATATTTTCCTGTTCATGCTCGGTGAATGCATGTTCTCATGCTTATTGCGATCAAGGTCACCATATATCCGCCTGTTGGTCCAGTGGTTCACTCATCAGTGGCCCAAATAGTGGACTGCTGAAAGGGATACAGTTCGTCTGTGTTCATGCCAATGTTCTCACATTCTGGTGGTGCACTCATCAGTGGCCCAAATAGTGGACTGCTGAAAGGGATACAGTTTGTCTGTGTTCATGCCAATGTTCTCACATTCTGGGGGTTGATTGTGAAACACTGAGGAATCCTATGTGACTAATGACTCGATGCTTACAGATTCACAACATGTAATCCCATGTATGATGTTTTATCTTAATCTTTTTTTGGCCTAAATTAATGATACAGTATTTCATGAGACATTTTGGAACCACATACTAAAAGTTGATATCTAAATGTTTAATTGCTGAATGCCATGATGACTTGATCACGTTTTACTCTAACTTGCACTGTACCCAACCCAAATTGGAGACTATCAGCCATTTAATTTTATAAAAAAATAAAATAGTCATATATAACGAGAGTCGTTTTAGAATTGAAGAGAAATTGAACATGACATTCAAGCACTAACCAAAATCAATATCAATTAGGAATGACTATTGATCCAGATTTGATTGTTAATCTGGGGGACAACACACTAAATTGCAGAAACTTATCGTGTTTGAAAGCAACGAACCAAAGCAAAGGAAATGAACCTAATAAACACATACGATACAGCAATGTGAATTAAATCTTAATTGAAAAGGAGAGCAATTTATGAAAATGTAGCAGTTTCTGAGAAGAGATGTGAAACTATAACACTTTGATTTTAACATTCAGATCACAATTTCTTTATAGCTATTTTTAGCATGAAATGAAAAATTTAAAAATAAAAAACTAAATGATTTGCCTGAGAATTTGGAAAGCCATGTGACAAGTGTCCCTCCAAGAAGTGAAGAGGATCTGTAGTGAAGTGGAACTCATTAAAATACCATATTTTGGTTTCCTAAAATTTTGGGGCTTTTGGTACATTTTTTTATTTTGCATTTTCAGGACCCTTTGGAGGGCATTTTTGAAAAATCTGATGTCTTCAAGTGGAGAGGGTTTAATTTAGAGAAAATCCCAAGGGTACATGGGTGCACAGGTGCAGGGGTACATAGGGTCTTGGTACACAACACCGGGTGCGAACTCCAAAAAATTGGGTACACTGGTGCAAGGATAAGCAGGGGGCATTCCCCCAAAACTTGGGTGCACTATAAACTTGGGGTACGTTGTAACATTTAAACTGGAACATCAAATTTAAAACTTGGAACATTACATCATCATGCAACTTAGTAAAACTGAAATCAAGCATATCTTTTGTAATTTTTTTCCTTCTAAGTCTTAGCTTTTTATATAATAATGTTTTTTTTAATGGGGTGTGAGTGAAATTTAAGGTAAATGCACCGGCTGTGCCAGGGTGTGTTAGGCTGTGTTGGGTGTGGATTTGGGTGTGTTTCGCTCCTATGGGTGTGCCCCAGTCACCCTGACAACCTTGGAAAATTTTAAGCTTTCTGACACATCTTACGGAGGCTACCCGAATTGCCACCTGGATTAAATATCCATATTGTTCCTCCATTTTAAGAGAAAGAAGAATGTAATAGATTTTGTTATGTAAAAATATATAAATGTTGTAACAGATCGTCTTTCTAATAGTTGGAAAACATGGGAACAGTACAATACTGACTTTTTGTTCAACTGATTTTAAAGTGTTTCAAAATTGTAATGGAAATCTGAAATTGGGCAGTTTTCATTCCAAAATTTGGATAACAAAACATTGTTCTTTCTTTTTTATTTTACCAAAACAGCAAATTTCCAGAAGTGTTTAACTGTAGGATGTTCCTCATTTAGTAAAATGTAGAACACATGCCGAATGTTTCTTTGAGAAATGTCTTTGGAACTTTTCTGATCTTAAGGCAAAAACAAACTGACTTGGCTAAAGTGTTCTTAACTATTTCACGTGTCTAGAGCATTTGGTATTAGAAATTTGATCCACTGATTATGTTTGGAAATTACAATTCAATGATTAGAAAATATAATTAAAATATATTATACTTATTTAATGAAGTACTTAGAGAGCGTTTTGGTAACAATGGAGAAGTACTTAGCGAAACACCAAAAACATTAATGGGTAATCAGAAAATGTTGTGCTGCCAGTGATATCTACCAACGGTAGTCATAGTTATGGCATTAGTAATAATTTTTCTTCATCATCTCTGAAAGGAAGATATGATAAATCTGTGTCAGAATTTAGCATTTTTTATTTACTGATGTATTTTGTGTTCTTACAGTTTGCACAGGAGCAGGATTTTTTCCGCCAGACTGCTGCCATTTCAAAAAAAGAGAAAGAAAAGGTGATTATTCCCATGAGATATTTTTCGAAATTTTCTAATCTAGTTTACCTAAACTTCTTGGCACGACAATAAATCAGATCATAATTGTGAAGCTCTTTTTACATTGGCAGTGACAGGCATGTCAACATCTTCTCCAGGCAATGCCATTTCCCTCGGGATGCTGTGAATTAGAAATATGTCCCATTTTATTTTTTAACTAATACCACTTTACTTTTTATGGGAATGTGCACAAAAATCTTTTATCTCAGGATGTTACGAATTGAGGAGTTGAGGATTCCTAGGATTAAAGGATCACGTTTTCTCATTTTCCAACATATAGAGACATATCTGTAGCTTCAGTAATATTGTCCTTCACTGTAAAGATATAAGCCAGCTTAAAACCATATACAGGAATTGTCTGTAAATAATTTTAAGAGTAATTGGTATATGTCCTTTTCATTTGTATTTGTCCCCACTGTTAATTACAAGCGTAGCACTCCATTTAGATCGCATGGTCTGTTCCTGCTTTAGCATTCGTTTTGTATATTTAGTTCTATTAAACCTCTTACCTAAGGAGATGGTTAAAGATTCTGTGGAAGCGCTATGAATGCCTTGGGAACTGAATCTTAATAAAATTTAGTTTGATAGGGATGTGAAATACATAATTTAACCACAACATATGGATGTTGTTTCCTCTTAGCCTTTTGGTGCTAATCGTTTGAAATGATAATTCTATTTAATCAGCTTAAAATTTCCTTGCTTTCATTACTGTTTCTTCTCTCTTTAGACTTGCCATCATGCAATCTTTTTAAGACTTATCTTCTGAATTTGATTTCATTGCTTCTCTTACATTTATTCTGAAAATCATTTCAAATTTACCTGCATTATAGGGTTTAATTTACTTCCATCCTAAGTTAGCAGTTAAGGAAAACTGCTTTCTGACTGGAAACATGACAGAAATGGGGGGTAGAAAGGTTTGGAAATGGTTGCAGGTGTTTATAATAAAATTATTAAAATGCATTGTTTTAACCAAAAACAAATCATGCACACAAGTACAACATGAATAATGAGCTCACAAATGAACTTTCTCTGACCTCTTTGAATCTGATTCACATATGTCATGGCAAATTCACTATTCCAAGTGCCATGCAAGTTTTACCACCTAGTTAACTGATAATCACTAAATTTTTATAATAGCTGGAGATATACTTATATTTTCTCTTTTACTTGAAAAGGTCGAAAAAGGATATGTTAAAGATTGAACTATACATCTAATGCCATCCTGAATGTCAGAGGTTTCTAGAGGGATCATTTCCTTGGTTGAAGAAGAGGATTACAAGAAAATAGTAAGAATCATAGTTCCATGGCGTTTCCTGACGTGGGGATGCGAGGACAGGTTTCCTGGAAGGGGGAACGGGGGGCCTAAGTTTGGGGACGACATATAGTACTTGAAAAATTAGTTATAAAAAGATGTATAAGGAATAAGTATATTGCATTGAACATCAACAATTTAACATTTAAGTTTTAACTTTTTAACAATGAAGTTTCAAGTTTGAACCATTGAACCAATGAACATTGAAAATGAAAATGAAAATATCGAATTCAGAATTTTAAACATTTCATAATGACGATTCATGATTACAATCAAGTATCAACAATGTTCAAAAACAAAATATTAAATACTAAATACTAATGAGTCAATGGCTAATCATCCCCAAAGTTCTCGCCAAACTTCTCATCACTAGAACTGTTGGACTCCACATGCTCAAGCTTCTCCAAACCAGTACCAACCAGCGCTATCTGTGTAGCATCATCATCAATCCGTGCTGGCTCCTCTGGCTCTACATCCCATCTGGCTGCTAGACTCTCTTTGTACGTGTGTTGCGGTCAATGAGACGCAAGGCACTATGTATAGCCACAAGCTTCTCTGCCATCATAGAGGTAAGCCTGTTCCTCTTAATGGAGTGGATGAAGCTATAAGTAGACTAATTCCTCTCAGCAGCAGAAGAACTAGAAACCTAGGACAACAAACAAATGGCTAGATCGGTAGTCAAAGAAGTAGGTCCATGCAAAGTCCACTAAAAAATTGGTTCCAACTGTGCCATTGTCTCCCTATCTATTTCGGCCTCTTGTGAATATCCCTTAAGAGTGGCAAATTTTGTCCACTTAGTATGAATGATGTTGTGCTTTGTAGAATCGTACATTTTCTGAATGGCCTTCGTGAACCTTGCCTTCACTTCAGCGTCTTGTATAGGTGTAAGTCTACCAGGGCTTTGCACATACCACTTTGGGTTCAATGCATAGGCAACCATGTGCAAGGGAGTGTTAAGCTTCTCCCATCTGTGATGAATGATCAACTGAATATGCTATGTAGAATTGCAATGTGGGGTCCTTCTCTCGTACATTAGCCTTTAGTTGATCAAACATAGTATCAATGCACTCATACACCTCTCCAAGGGTAGGTGCATTAGCATCCCCATATCTAATCACTGTGAAGACTGGAGTAATGATGGAGACAATATATTTGGCATCAACCCAAAAAACATCACTCTTCACCACCTCCTTCACCCTCTTCCCCTACTCTGTCTTTGATTTAGGCCACCGATTCCATTTTGTTGTCATAACCATTAGTTGCAATGTCTCTTGCAACTCAAGCATCCTCTCCAAGAGAATAAAGTATGATGCATACCTAGTCTCTTCAGGTTTCAAGAATTCCTTCTTAGAGAAGGCCCTGAAGAGTGCATGTGAAGTGTGGTGGTTGTAGATAAATATCTGCACATCTCTAGCATCGCTAACAACTGCTTTGATTAAACTGATTTAACTGATTTTTCCCATGTCCTTGAGTGCATTATTCATGGCATGCACACAACGAGTCCACCGAATATGTCTATAAGCTGCCTCAATTAACTTTCCTACAACTTTGCACACATGGGTTGCATCTGTCACTACTTGCACCACATTATGTGGCCCAACCTCCTCTATAGCATCTTTGAGGATCTGGAACTGAAAATCAACATCCTTGTGATGCCTTGAACAATCAATAGCCCTTAGGAAATAAGGGGCAACTGTATTTGTAACCATGATATTGATGAGTGGATGATGCCTAATTTCTGTCCACCCATTCATGATGATGCTGCATCCAGTTGTGACCCAGGTATTCTTCATTTTCTCCATTAAAATATTAATCTTGGAATAGTTCTTATCCAAGATTGTTGTCCTCAATTTAGTCTCCCTTGGTGACACATGATGGTTCTGTTCTTATTATTTTTGCAACAACGTCCTTATAATAAGGAGAGTGAGCGACATGGAATGGAATGCCATTGGCAAAGAAGAATTTGCCATTGGCATCATCCGCCGCATCCTTTGCTTGCACATTGAATAATTCTGCAAGTGGATTTGAAGCATCACTAGTAACCTTGTGTTTCCCCTTAGGCCTTGCCGCCCATGAACTAGATGAATTCATTGGCCTCTTGAAAGTACTAGAAATAGAACTTTGTCTTTGATGACCCCTCTCCCTTGGTGACAAAGTAACAAATTTAGGTGCATCTTCTTCATTAGCACTCCATAATTTACATATTTCAGTCCTAAATTTTAGGTTTTTTTCCACCTTTTCACATACATCTACACCTTTGCCTCGGATAAGGAGGTGAGCATTTGTTCTAGTCATGCTGCCAAACCATTTGAGGTCACATGTTGCACTTCCATTTCCTAGTGCTCTCAGATGTCCCAAGCTTTGTTGGTACCTTGCTTGCAAATTGTTTTAAAGGTTTTTTTGGATCAAAGGGACCCTTGGCATATTGTTGTAGGGTTTGTGAAGGGCAACTATAATTTGGACTCCCAATAGAACTAGTTTGATTTTCATGGTCACCTCTCCTTGCTTCTAAACTAGGATCATTAGGTGCATAATCAGAATCATTTTCACTTTCAGCTTCAACCTCAACCCCTTGAGGTTGACCCTCACTCTCACTCATGCTATGAGAACTCATAATGACACTGCAAGAAATGATTTTTTTATTTTATTTTGTAAGTTTTTAATTTAAAAATTAAAATTCAAACCATGCATAATGCAAGGGATTAAGACACAAGGATTTTCTTTTTGTTTTTCTTACTTCAGATCGCACGAAGCGCAGAAGCAGAGGAGACACAAATAAGAATCCTTGTTCTTAACCTTTGGCAAATAAGGATTTTACTTTTATTTTTCTTACTTCAGATATAAATGAAGATTTGAAATTTAAGCATTTGATTTGAATGAGGATTTTAAAATTTAAGCATTTGAATGATCACAAATAAATTAATAATATAAGAATGTTCAATTTAGAAATGAATCATGAATCAAAGAACAATACAGTTTACAAATGAAACAAAAAATCAGAAATTAAAAGAATCAAATGCATAGTGATAGGGCCTACCTTGTGGCTCAAATGATGAACTTGAAGAGTCTTGAGTCTTCTTAGCTTCTCTATCCTCTTCTTGATCTCACTTTCCCTCTCCTAATGCTCTCTCACTTTTGCAAACTTCTCCCGCTTAGCTTGCTGCCTCTATTTTCAGCTCTCTACTTCACTTAATGAAGTTTTTGTGTGATTTGGAATGAGAAGGATAGGGCTTTTTATAAGTTTTTGGGAGGCCTCGGGGGTCAGGGTAGGGGTGCGACCCATTACTTATTAGGGTCAGGATAGAGGGCTCACAAATCAAGAACTTTTTTTTTTTTTTTAAAAAATGTCTTTTTGGCGTCCACCAGCGTGGGGTCCGCTTGAGCGTTTCCTGGGGGGTCAAGGGACGTCTGAGTGTTACCTGGACGTCCTAGGGACATTCTAGAGTCCCCCAGACGTCCCCTTTTTGAAGGGACGCCCCAGAGATGTCCCCTCTTAGAGGGAAATGTCTCGAGGACAGTGGTAGTTCATGGCATCTCGGGGACGTCCCCATCTTGGAAACATGGGGATTTTGGGGAGGGACGCATCCCCATGGAACATTGGTAAGAATTGGGCCATCTTGCTTGCAGGAATAAATATAATTACGCCAATAGGTGTAACCTGCAATTGCACCTATTGCCGGTGATGGAGTGTAATGGTGTGAGATGTCAATAAAACTATCAAACTTTAAATTTGACATCAATGTTTTATTGTCACATCAATGTTTTATTGTCATAAGGTGGGTTTTACCTTAAATTTGATGTCTATCTGTCATATAGAATTTTTTCTTCTTGCTTGGAGAAGGTGATCAAAACTTTGGGCCATCTTGCTTGTAGGAGTAAAGATAATTACGCCAATAGGTGTAACCTGCAATGGCAGTTGTTGCCGGTGGTGGAGTATAATGGTGTGAGATGTCAATAAAAGTATCTAACTTTAAATTTGACATCAATGTTTTATTGTCATAAGGTGGGTTTTACCTTAAATTTGATGTCTATGTGACTGTCATATAGAATTTTTTCTTCTTGTTTGGAGAAGGCGATCAAAACATTGGGCCATCTTGCTTGTAGGAATAAAGATAATTACGCCAATAGGTGTAACCTGCAATGGCAGTTGTTGCTGGTGGTGGAGTATAATGGTGTGAGATGCCAATAAAAGTATCTAACTTTAAATTTGACATCAATGTTTTATTGTCATAAGGTGGGTTTTACCTTAAATTTGATGTCTATCTGACTGTCATATACAATTTTTTCTTCTTGCTTGGAGAAGGTGATCAAAACATTGGGCCATCTTGCTTGTAGGAATAAAGATAATTACGCCAATAGGTGTAACCTGCAATGGCAGTTGTTGCCGGTGGTGGAGTATAATGGTGTGAGATGTCAATAAAAGTATCTAACTTTAAATTTGACATCAATGTTTTATTGTCATAAGGTGGGTTTTACCTTAAATTTGATGTCTATCTGACTGTCATATACAATTTTTTCTTCTTGCTTGGAGAAGGTGATCAAAACATTGTGATATATTGGGCAAAATGGGTTTGAAGCCCATTTGTTTTCTCGTAAATATTCGTTTGAGTGATATCTTGGGCATACGGTGGAGTTTGGAGCCCCTTTTTTTTAATCTCAGAAATATTTTTTCAAAATCGACACAGTGGTGCAGCTAGATTGATGCCATGTATCACAAGTCAATGGGAAATTCATGGAGAAGGTGATAGAGTTGGTAATCAATGCGGTCTGTGACAAATCAAAGATATGTGCCTTGAAATTGATATCTCCTATTGTTTTTCAAATAGATGTATTTAAGATATTTGTACTAGTTATACAAAACAAGGACTTTCATACCAAATGAAAGGAATTTTAGACAACACAGGAAAAACAAGATGTGTCATGTGATTACATGTATTTGAAGGAAGGCATGACATTGCCTTCTTCTGGAAGTCATTCAGTGTTTGTTACATTGTAATAAGCAATTTTTTGGACCCATAGAAATATGAGAATTATACAATGCTTAAAAAGGCAAAGCAGATATTTTGACCAAGGAATTTTATTCAGAAAAGGGTGCCAAAGTTAAGCCAATAGTTTGAAACAGGGTGTACTTTACTGAATTTATATTTGCAATACTTTCAGCAGCATTTATTGAAGAGACAATTTTGACTTGTATTTTGAAGACATTGAACAATAATCTGCAGAAAACCTTTCTCATTTGAATCTGCTGCCTCAGAAACTAGCTATTAGTCAACATCTATAAAAGAATTTGGATTTTTCAAATGTTATCAACCTTCTGTGAACGGTCTGACAGGGTTTTGATCATCAGTTTCAGCATGCAGACCATAGTTCAAAAACTAGTACTCGGCAGGCCAAAATTTTGACTGGGACCCAGGAGTTTTTCGGCAATTACTCGGCAACTTTATTGCTACTTCAAAATATTTATAAATTCATAAAATAAACTTAAATAACATGTAAAACATTGTTAAATATGGCTTTCAGATTATATCAGACTTGAATATGCCTTTATTCATTTTTGTATGACTGTATCAGATTTGAATATGGCTTTCATTCATTTATATATGACTGTATCAGACTTGACAGCCACTCGAGGGCTTGAACTTGAAGCCTTGAAGTGACTGTATTGTGAGTCTGTATTTGTAATATCGATTTATCGAATATGTATCAGTATGAATGAATCACTGATATTTAAATTTCACTGCTGAATTGCTGTTATTTCAATTATCACTGCAGAATCACTTATATTCAAATTTCAGATGACAGATCTGTCATGCCCTGATTCAAATCTTGCCGTAAATGAAAGCAACTGGAAAAAATGCAGAAAAATCTCGCTGTAAATGACCACAGCTAGAAAAATGCACAGAAATCTCACTGTAAAATGATAAAATCACTTCATTTTTTTTGACCTGGGTTTTTATTGACACAGTTGGCAAGTCTAGGGGGATATTCAAATTTCACTGCTGAATTGCTGATACTCAAATATCACTGCTGAATCTCTGATATTCAAATTTCAGATGACAGATCTGTCATGCCCTGATTCAAATCTTGCTGTAAATGAATGCAGCTGGAAAAAACGCAGAGATCTTGCTGTAAATGACTGCATCTGGGAAAAATGCACAAAAATCTTGCCGTAAAATGATAAAATTGCTTTATTTTTTTTTACCTGGGTTTTTATTGATGCAGTTGGTGAGTGGAGGGGTACTAAAATCACAGTTATTACTCAGAGAAATACGCCGAGTAATCGTAATAAGTCAAATCGCGATTTCAAGAAAGATAAATCTTTCTGTGCCCTGCTGGCGAGAAATCACGATTTATCGCTGATTTTTGGCAATTTCTGAATCTATGGTGCAGATCATCGCACCAAGCACACTTCTTTACACAGAATTAGATGAATGGAGAAGCGGCATTGGACATCAGCCACAAGGGTGTAAGCCTCTCTGCACAGGGTGGTGCTGAGTGCCCGTTCAAAATCCACAACGGACCAATATGTCCCTCAATGGTATTGCTGAGTGCCTGCTCAAACACACATGTCCACAACAGACCAATATGCCCTCTATGCAGTGTGGTGTTAAGTGCCAGTTCAACAAAATATTTCCACAACAGACCAATATGCCCCTCGATGGTGTTAAATCCTCTGCAATTGTATTCTGAGATTAGTTGATGCATGTTGCTCTGGTTTGTACACAGATAATGTCTTAGATGCTCTTGCAACAGTCTGAGATAGCAGCGCAGAGTGTCTCCCACACATGTTTTTACAGATGTAACAACTGGGCAGGGAAATGGGGTTGCTCGGATTGCCCTCCCATGGTGCTCCACAAATGGTGTTTGAATGTTCTAATGGTGCCTTGAGAACTGTTATATACAGTGCCACAAGCATGCCTCATGGTCCACAGAGTCTACTTTGCAAAAGCATGGTGCTTGGCACCTACACAAACAAGTTGCACTACGAATGAAATGTTGTTGGGTGCTTCTGCTTTCTCAAAACAGTTTCCCACACAATCACACTGCCAACGATTTAGTTGAATGCATAGTTACCAAATCTGGCCCGATCGGATAAGTTCAGTCTGGTCGGCCCTGTTTATTTTCAAAAATTTTTTATTTAAAAAAAAAAAAAAAAAAAAAAAAAAAAAAAACTGCAAAAAAGAATGCCTGGCAACCTTAAATATTATATAATATTAATATTTTATATTTAGTTATTAATGTTTTTCATTGTATTTGTCAATTTTCCATATTTATAAAACTATGCTCACAAATATATATGTATATATATTCCGGACTGGATTTTTCCGAACTTTTTCAAGAATTTTGGATTTTTTGCCCTCCCAATTGGATCTGGATTTCTGAACTTGGTAATTATAGTTGAATGCTACCATTCATGAATGCTTAAATCGTAATCACAAACAAATATCTTCATGCTATAACAAGCCCACAAACCACATGGCAGGGATCATCCTACTTTGATATTCGCAGATTGGCACATTATCTTATTAAAATAAGATAGAAAGGCACAAATTCACATTAAAAAAATGGCAGGGAAAGAAAATTGTGAAAGTACAATTATAAATCTTAAATAGTCATTAAATTTCAAGGCAATAATAACTATGCCTCAACCATACACAGTATAAATACACGATGATGACCTTAATCTTGGCACGATATGGCACAGATAACTTGACCACAATTAACCAAAGAAGAGGTAGCCTACGTATTATTCAAACAGTGGTTGAAATTTTAATCTACCGTCTGCATGCATTTTTCTCCTGGGGAAGCCTGTCCTATCTTGAATGATTGTTCTCTTGTGCAGTTATATTCTTATCAATTTCCAGGTTAGTCATACAAATTGTACTGCCTAGTCACATGGATTTATAACTGCTGTCAAAATTAGAGCCGATAATATAAAAAGTTAGTTTAACCAAGACCAAATTTTGTTTACAGGCTTGCTTGCTGATCTGTATTTCCATACGTTTTCTTATGAGTGCATGGCTTCTGCTTGAATATATAGGTGATTTTGTATTTCTTTTCTTTCGTCTCTCTATTGCATGCTTGTTGTGACTTGCATGCCTAACATCGCATATAAACCTATATCATATGCCTGTTCAACACCATTTTTATGTAGTTATCATGTTTTTTTTTCCTAGTTTATTTGCTTTTCATACGGAAAATTTGAAGTCAGCAGCATGCAGGTGGAGATGATGCAAGCTGTGAGCTTCATGTATATGCGCCCCCCTGGCTACAATGCTGAAAGCGCAAAAGCTGCAGAAATTGCAGATGAGAGGAAGCAGCTTGGTGTGAGCAATGATGAGAAAGATTCTATTCCTAGTGCTTTGGGTGCTGGAGGGTAGGCTTCTGCTATGCATTATGTGATCAGCCATTGACAATAAGATTTTATTAGTTATTTTCCAGTTGAAATTTGTAGCTCTTCATCTTCTACTTAGGGATGCAATCTTATTTTAATTGTGTATTGTTTCTGATATTACTAATTTCTGACTTGCTATGTAGAAAAGGACATATCATTGCTAAGGATGGACCAACTGAAGAAAAGAGGAAGTCACAGCCAAAGGATATATTTGGTAGGCCTTTACCCACTGAAGAGGAATTCGAAGTTCTAAAGAATGCACCTCGGTAAGCTTAACTTTCTTTCTGCAAGACCAGAATGCTTTACTTTTCATGTCCATAAATAGGAATTTCTTCTGCCTTTGTCTTGGAATGGGAAATCTGGAAAGGTTTATCTGGGGAACCATGCAGTTCTATCTAATTGAACAAGAGTTTTATATATATTTTATTAATAATTTGAGAATTCATGTAGGTAGAAAGAACGTTTTCTGGTGTCAGCTTTTCACTTGATAAGTGTACTTCATTGGCCAATACATCTGTTAGGATTAACTTTTGGTAGGGTAACCCACTTGACTAAAAATTCATTGGTGACTAGGAGGATGAAAACATTTGTTAGGATACATACATAGAGGCAACCCCAGAGTTTTTGTCAGTTTCATTGTGGGTAACTAAAATATGGTTTTGTTAATACCATTTGTTTTTGTTTTGTTCAGTAAATGATTTTGACCAGAGCTATGATCCATATTGGACCACATTCGGGGGCTCAGTTTAGCTAGGACACAACAGGGGGCCCAATTCCCCACAATGCAACACATACGGCCACAACCGGCCTCAAACACCTAGTGAAATTTGATCATGGGTGGGGCTGGGCACAACCAACCCACAAACATCTCATTGACAATTGTTAATACCGCTTTATACTATTACCCTTTTTTGATATATTATTTCTACACTAGTATCCCTTGGGAATTATTGACTCTATAGCAGTCCCATTGAGGCTAGTTAGAGTAGATGCCCCGACTAGACTCTATAGTGACAAGAGCGTGTTTTCTCTCCTTAATCTCTTCTTTATCCCTTTTCTAATGAATTATGGCTGTGGAGGTTTCCTTAGTCTAGAGTTTTTGAGTTCAAGAAAATGAAGATTTTGTATGAAAAAACATGTTAATAATTAGATTATTAATTTTTGTGGGATTTTACTCGTGTGTTTAGGTCATCTTATGATGATATTCATGAGTAGTCATGACTCTAATGGCATTTTTTCTTTGTGTATTTATGGTAGGGGACCCACTTCTCACAAGAATTTTAAGCATTTGTTAGTTGCGGGAGGAATGATGAGTGTCATCCACTACTTTGGACTTCTCACTCTCTAGCCTCTTTCCCCATTGGCCCACCGCTTTGGGCTACTCACCCGCTAGCCTCTTTTTCCATTGGCCAACCACTTTGGACTTCTCACCATCTAGCTTCTTTACCCGTTGGCCCATCATTTTGGGCTTCTCATCCTCTAGCCTCTTTCCTTTAGTGTAATCCACTACTTTGGGCTTCTCACCCTCTATCCTTTTTTCCCGAGTGTAATCCACAGCTTTGGGCTCCTCACCCCCTCTAACTAGATATGGCTTTTCACCCTCTAGCCTCTTTCCCCATTGGCCCACCACTTTGGGCTTGTCACCATCTAGCCTCTTTACCCATTGGCCTAATGCTCTGGGCTTCTCACTCTTAAACCTCTTTCTCTATTGCCATTGGGGAAAGAGGCTAGAGGGTGAGAAGCCTATACCGGTGGATTACATTCACCATTCTTCCCCCCTACTAACAAATGCTTATGGTGCTTGTGTTATAAGTAGGGCTCCTTGCCTTGTGATTATTACCGAAAAGACATGAGGAAAAAACGTCATTAAGGTAAAGACTACTCATGCAGGTCATCTTGAAATTGATAATCTAATTAAATTGCTTGTGGAAGCCTTCAATTACTTAATGACTTATATATATATTTATGCTTGTAGGTAATGCTGTTTGTTGCAGACTTAGAAAAATATTTGTTTTGGATTCCCTTAATGTGTGCCTTGCCCATAAGAAGTTTAGTTGCCTTCTTCGACAGTGCATTTTATTTCTTAACTGGAACCCTTTGAAGGCCAATATGACTTGGCTTGTGGAAATCTTTGAGATGTTAGTGTACCTGACTACGTATGTTTCGCATAATTTGATGGCTGGGCTTGGAAATAGGTGGATGCATTATGGCATGACCTTCTCTCTTCTAAATTGACAACGTTGTTGTAGACATCCCTTCCATATTTCATAATCCATGATTTTACATACATCCACTTCACCATTCTGACTGTATCAATACTTCAAAAATATTTTACATGAACAGAATTTTTCTTTCTCAAGTCCATTCATTATTCTTTAGATTGCCATGCTTCCTTTCACTCATACAAACCCTGCTTCAAAAGGCTTCTTTGATATGATCTAGTTAGGGTAAAATATGGAAACCAGAGGTGAATGGATCTAGAAATCATGATCACTAGGCTTTGATATCAAATGATATGTATAGTAGTGGCATTATTTTATGTTCTCTCTCTCTCTCTCTCTTTCTCTATTGTTACAATTGTGCATATCATTCCCACAAGTTTCTTTCTCAATCCCTTGCCTTGTGCATAAGTTTCATTTGAAAAGGTATATTCTTCTCACAATTTTGATTGCATGGAATTCAAAACCTTCTGCTGTGGTGTGCGAAACCTCTTTAGCATGTATTCAATCATGGAATGCAGCTGCAAAATCAGTGTCCTCAAATAATAGTATCATGTGACATGAACAACATCACACCATCCATGAGTTCAGATAATAGTTTAAAAATTAATTGTGTGCGAGAAAATAAATTCTTGAACAAGAGAGAGAAACAGAGGGAGGTAGGAATCAAGCGCGTATTGTTTTCATTGTATTGGGAGCTGCCAAGTGATTCTTGTCAAACTCTTCCTTTAGATTTTGATTAGTCTGACAAGAATTTCTTGACCTCAACTATTTCCAGAATTCCCTTCTGCCTTGGTACAATCTTGTGTTAGGACCTCGGTGTTCTAACCATCCATTATTCTTTTAGCATTGTAATAGTCTTAGTTAGTTAATTAGCTCGGGTGCTCATTTCGACGTAAGGCCGACCATTAAGTAATAAGCATAGTTAGCTAATTAACTTGGGTGCCTATTTTGTATGTAAGGCTGACCCTTGAGTATTAGGGTTAGGGTTATAATGTCTACATATTGATGTTGTAAGGAAGGAAAATCATCTATCTTTATTTTGTAATTTGAGCTCTGCTCTCAAGGAGGTTTACCCTTTGAAGAGGCCAACGATATCTGAATATAAGCAAGGTTTGCAATTATATATGAATTCATCAAGTAATCTATTCTTTTTTGCATGTTGTTACTCTGTTTGGTTGATTTCTGCAAGTAAGTTCACAACTTTTTGTTTAACTTTCTGAGTTTCCCAAGGCCAAAATGATTACCAAATTAAAGTCTTTAATATTTATGGATGTGGAGGATGTTGAACCTTTATTATTACATTTGAATTTTTATACTGCACTATAGAATGCATTGGTAGAATACTCAAATGGGAAGAATACGCTCTTAAGTCTTCACAACATCATTTCCATTCAAATTGTCAGTAATCGGCACAATTTAAGTAATTCTATGACACGAAGGATTAGATAAAGTGTTCCCTACAGTTGAAGATCCATATGGGCTTGTTTATATTAGCAATCTTTTTGAATGGGTCTTTTTATTTTTTTGCAATCAAACATTTATACTTGTATATCCACAGTTCCTTGGAATTTTTTTGATCACAAATATTTGCTGTCCAATTCAATTCGGTAGCATATATAATTTCTTCATCAATCCATAGCAATCTCATATAATGTATCTCTTTTTTGGGTAGATAATAGCACATTATATTGAAACAGGACAGAGAGGTACAATTAACACAGGTAGCCAAGGCCTTCTGCTGTGGACAGCAATAAGTCTTATGGAGTCTAACTCCTTACATTATTGACCATAGTTACCAGAAGAGAGGTACGGGTACAGGTGCAAGGAAACGGGGAGGGGTACACCATTTTCAGAAAGATAGGAGATGGGAAAAAAAATACACGCCTGCACACACAACAAAAAAAAAACAGATATATAGCTAAATTTTAGATAAATCAATATTATACAGCCTAATATAGCCTAACAAAAACATTAATAACTTTTTAAAGTAAATATATTAGATGTCGACAAAAGACAAATAATTATATTGATATTTATCTCTGATATCTGATCATATCTAGGGTCAAAGGGTACAAAATACATTGAAAGAAAAAAACATCGAAATGCAAGTATCTGAAATGAATACCAGTCTCTGAGACGCATCTCTGGGGGTAGGGGATGAGACTCTGTGCAATATTGTTTTTGACCCAAGAACATCTAGAACAAAAGCAAGCACAAAAAATTAAACAAAAGCCCACATAGGGAGCACAACACCAGAATTTATTATTCCGATAGGCATAACCTACAATGGCAGCTGGGGGCGGTGGTGGACTGAAATGTCTGTGAGATGTTAAAAATTACTGGCCGGCCTTAAATCTGACAACCATTTAACTGTCATTGGGCAGATTCAACCTTGAATTTGATGTCGATTTGATTGTCATATAGATGTTTTTTTTTCCTTGCTTGGAGAAGTTGATTGAAAAATCGTAATATCTTGGGTATACGGTGGAATTTGGAGCCCAATTTTATTAGAAATATTTTTTGAGCCTGAAACAATGATGCAGCTAGATTGAGGCCATCTGTCACCAGTCAGTAGGAAATTCATAGAGAAGGCAACAGAGTCATTAATCAATGTGGCATGTGACAAATCCAAGATAGGTGCCTTGAAATTGATGTCTCCCGGTGTTTTCCAGATAGTTGTATATAAGATATATGTACTTGTTGGCCACTAATGCCATATTATAAGCAGGCACACATAGAGACAGCAGAAGATGAGCTGAGAGACCTAGGTCTCCTCATGCTCATCCTTATCATCGTTTTCATTCTCAGTAGCAATGTTCTCCTTGGGAGGATGATTGTTATGGAAAACCAGCAGGTGAACATGCTGACGCAGATTACTGAGATCTTGTCAAATTTTAGATAGCAAATTGAGAATAGGCTCAATATTATTGCTATTGCATCGATATTGGTCCAAAATCTCCATTTGAATTTGAAGTTCCTTATGACAAAGAGTTGCATCCTTGCAACACTAGAAGAGGTGGTAGTTTTGAGACTACTCGAAAAGGAACTTTGAGCTTCGTAGATTGCTTACGCTCAGTGCAGTGGACTCGCATATCTCTACGGATAACCATCATCTCTTGATGGCTTTGCATCAAATGGTCATTGACATTATTGAGGATGAGATCGTGAGCATGGAATACTTGCCTCCCTTGTGCCAATTCATCGCAAACATCCTTCATGCCTGCATTCAAACACTCCAAGATATTGTAGAGACTCTTGTGCTCAACATTCCTTATATCAGCTGGTAGACACTGGGGAGGAAAGGGGTCCCTTCCTTTTAGTCTTTCGCTATTAGATTGTATTGAAGGATCTCCCCTTTAAAAGGCACGAGGCCTAGGAGAAATAGAGCCACTGTTATCCTTAGATGGCCTCTCAGGGAAAACAGGCCTGAACTCAACATGATTCAAATTGAGGTGCTTGGCAGGACTTGCCTCATCCCCAATCAACTACCTCTTGCTCAACAAATTCTGAGTAGACTGAAGGGATTGGCTTGTAAGCATACAATCATCATCAGTCCTAAAACACTATGAATTAGTTATAAATCATTGAAAACATGAAAATTATAAATATTTGGAAATTTTGAATAGTTAAATCTCTTAAAATGAGCAAAACCCTAATTCAGGGTTTCTAGGCCTACTATGTAACTTGAGAGGTAATAAAATAACTTAAAATAAGTTTTTGAGTATTCACGGCATTGGGCATATTGCCCTCAATTTTCTGGCCTTCATCAAAGATACTAACACTAACAAAACCTCTTTCACCAAAGATATCTCAATGCCTATAAAAAAACTCATACTATTAGGAATTGCATGAAGAATCTGCCATCATCACCATTATGGTGGTCATGAGCCTGAGCAGTCCTTTCATAATAAGCATCTCCCTCCTCCATGTCAAGGTGGTTGGGTTTTATAGGTCCCCTCATCTTGAGCATTTTCATCCTCCATAGCATGATGATTGGCCTCCTTGTTAGTATTAGCATTGGCATTATCCTGGTTCAAATGTTGCCTCCAAAGAACAACACGTAGAGAAATAGGTTCATAGTTTTTGAGCATATTCTCATCAATGCTTGGGTTCTAATCATTGACTTTATCATTATTCTTCCTTTTTGGATTAGCACCACAAAATTCTCTCCCAAACTCTTATGATCCCAACAAATAGTGTCCACTTTTGCATTCTAAGGAATTATGAGATAAAAAAGGGTCGTGCTCATTTGTTGTTTTGCATCTTCTTCATTTTTGGGAAAAAGTGTGAAGTTTTTCCGTCTCCTCACAATCATCCCCCCAAACTACTTCACCCAATAATTTTTCACTTTATTTCCCAAAGTAGTGCAAGCCACCTCATTTGGCTTCACCAACACAGGGTTGAGAACAAGAGGGTGATTTTTAATCCATGAGTCCTTTCACAAGTCCACCTTAGTCCCATTTTTAATCTTCCATAAAGAATGGTTTAAAATAACATTCCTGGCTTGCCTAATGCTGTTCTAGATAGCTGACCCTCGTGGGAGATCATTGGTCATGATGATTCTTTCTCGTTCCTTGTGATCGAAGTATTTGACATGGAATAGAATACTCTAATCCTTCTTGTTATCTTTGCTTATTATCCATAAAAGCTTGGCAACAAGGGCAAGATTAACAAAACTAGGGTTTCTAACACTTCCCCCCATTAGTCTGAGCGGCACACAAATCTGTTCCACAACCTGTTCCAAAGCCATGAGGGGGGGTTTGCGCTTATCTGTGGTTCCTTTCCAATAAACAGATTGCATGATATTATTCATTTTTTTGATGATCACTTTGGGGGCATGGAGCAGAGAAACCTAGTAGATAGGGATGGATTGAATAATTGATATGAGAAGAGTAGACTTGCCCACCGGGGACAACCACTTTCCTTTTCAACCAACACGTTTGTTACGGATTTTTTTTAAAAGTGGGTTCCACATTTACTTTTTTACATTATCCTTAAATAAGGGGAATCTAGGGTATGAAGCAGGGAGTTGTGCCTTCTCAAACCCCAATTGTGTGACCAAGAAGCTCTGCTAATTAGGTTTTGAAAAATAAATATTTTGGATTTTCCACAATTAGGCAACCTTTTGTCTAGAAGCCTTATCATAATTTTGAAGGAAATCTTTAATCTCATGCACTTCCTGCATCGTCAAGGACTCAAGGAGAAGAATATCATCCAAAAATTGAAGATGAGTGCGGGGTACACCCTCCGAAACAGCCCTAATACCTTTAAGGCTTTTGCTTAAGATCAACAAGATGCCTACTAAGAGCTTCAACCATAACAATGTAGAGATAAGGGGTCCTCTTATTAGAGACCTCCTGTCAAACTAAAGAAGCCTTCAGGGGAACAATTGATGCCTTCAGTGGATCAATTGATGAGGACAAAAAACATAGGGGTAGTGCAGCACCCTTTAAATCCATTCTCTTCAATCCTCTGACAACCTGAATTTTCCCAGCACGTTGTTGAGAAATACCTAGCAGACTTAGTCATAGGATTTTGCAATTTCAAGTTTGATGAGCATTTCTCTTCTTTTATTGGTTTCAAGGAGTGGATAATCTTACAATCCATAACAATACCATCAATAATTTGCCTTCCTTTGATGAAACCTCCACGTTCCTGCAAAATTAATTTCTTAAGAACATGTTTTAGTCTATTAGTAATCACGTTAGAGATCATCTTATACACCATAGTAGAAAGCAAAATCGGCCCAAAGTCCTTTGGCTGCCGCGACTCTTTGCTCTTGGGAATAAGAGCAATGAAGGTAGTACTCAAGCATTTTAGAACAGATCTGGATTCACGGGATTCTTCAACAACTTTCCATAGTTCTTGTACCAAAATATCTCAGAAGTGTTGGAAAACATGTAAACCCATCAAGGCTAGGGACAAGATAACCGACCATCTCAAATAGAGGATTCTTGACTTCTTTCTGCGTGATTTCTTTGAGAAGGTCTTTATTAAGGTTGTCAGTCAAAATGGACAAGAGATTGGCGAGGAGGAGGAGTTCTTGGGCCTCTCTCTTATCAACATTATCTTTAGATAGAATGTCTTCGAAGTAGGATGCTAAAGCATGATTAATTTCCTTGGGCGTTTCAATAATAGAATTGTTTTGTGTTTCAAGCCTACCTATGTAGTTGATGTCTTCTCATCTTGCATGCTTATTGGAAGAACTTGTTACTGTTGTCTCCCATATTGAGCCAACAAACTCCAAATTTTTACCTTCAAAAGATATCTTCATTTTGGTAAATTTCATCAGGACTTTGGGCTAACTCGCTCTCCTGGCCCAAGGTCTTTGACAAAACCTTCCTGCAGGATTTTGGATGATTGCTTGCATTTGGTCCTCAAGAATTTTTTTTCTTGAAGACATTCTTAAAAGCCTCTTGATTCCACACTCTTAGCTTGGTTTTGACCTTTTTGAGCTTATGTGAAAACAAGTAATTTTTAGATCCAAATGTTTTGCTAGGAGCATTCTTGATTTCTTCAATTGTTTTATCACATCCCAAAGTATTCAGCTATTTTTTAGTGATCAAAAAAATAACTGCAATAGCCATATGCTGATGTGCAATATTGGTTAGCCATAGACCCCTCATTACCAGATTGAGTCCTCCACGAAAGTAAAAAATTCTGAATATTCTAATCAAGGGTGAAAAATGGGTTCAATCCCTCATAAACACTGGGATAAATTTGAGCTAAAAGATTGCAATTTAAAACAAATTCACGAGGAAGTGGTATCTCTTTAGGGTCCACCCCAACGTTTAGGAGTTGGCTAATAGGTAAAGAAACATGTACTTGGTGCCCTCTCCAAAATAGAGACCCAAGTCCTAGTAAACCTGCTAGATGGTGGTTCATCTTGGATTCTATGTCTTGGAATTAAGACAATTTTGAAATAGCTTTGTGATAATGGAACCAACCAACGAAAAGCCTTACCTTTGCAAAGATCAGTGCACTAGTTGTGTTGTAATAAATTTTTAATTCACTAGTTATTCTGGATGCTTGCCAAATTTGGAAGATCTCAGAGGTTATTTGTATTCCTCGAAAATCTCCACCTACATTTCCATTCAAAATTTATTGACCTACTATTGGCCAAACTACTTGAGCACCGGGTTTGATGGGAGTATGATCACCCAACCATGCTTCATAATTAGAGAGAGCATCGTGAAAGTACATCCTACTTTGCCAAATAAAGACAGTGGCTAGTTGACTAGAATTAGTGCTAATACATTGTGAGCGATCTCTTCGAAACCATTGGTATGGCTATCAAAATCATGAGGATCAGCATGTAGGTTCCTTATCCAAGTGGTGGTATTAGGTCTGTTAGCTAGTATCTTTGAGAAATGATTGGGTTTAGCTCATTTTTCCAAAGATGTTTTAATAGGATCTCTCTCCACCACGGTCTTTACTTCTGGCTTTGATGAACAAATGATCATTGAGTTCTCTTTCTAGACGAGACATGAGAAAAAACATGCCTATAGAAAGGAATTATTGAACGATAGATATATGTTCTCAACTCGTTCCTCTATTTCTTTCGTAGTTCAGGAAGGAGCGACTATGATACAAAAGTCGATCTGGGGCAGATGTTCAAATTTATGATGACATATCCCATAGGTGCTCAATGGACCACTATGATATGGGAAGTATATATTCCACCTAGGAGGAAAAAGTATTTCTCGATATAATGTGCATGATCATCATTATCTCCATATCTAGTTTATTTCTCCATATATCTGGGCCCATATGACCTAGATAACATTTATGAATCACAAAATCTTTGAATTATTTATGGATAAATATTAATGGGTCCTTAATAAATTATATCTCTAGATGGGATTTACCCCTATTCAAAATATCCATTTCATTAATGATCCATAAAAGGTATTCTTTATTATATTGTCAATATATTTTGTCTAAAATGACAACGCAATAAAGGGAGCTCATTCAATTTAATAGTATAAAGCATTGGTTTTTCTTGGATGGAGAACATATTTCATAATCCACACGATTTCCTAGTTTAGTATTAGATAGATTTTTATATTACAAAATGCCTTGTAATCTTTAACCAATTTTGTGCCTCGATATAATTGCTTAGAACAAGCACTATAGCTTGTTTCCAATACTAAGAAGCTTGATTGAACTAGGCCTCAACAATTTCTGTATAGAATTTTCAGTTAGTACTTTCCAATAAAGGGCCAATGACACAAGTTTCAAACTTCACTTTCAATAAATGATCAAGCTTTCTCTTTTCTCCCGCCCTAAAAACTATAAGTATAGAAACAAAGATATCTACTTTTGATTATCTGAATAGAAGTCTTTTTAAGGGGTAACTATCTATGTTCTATATAGAACTTTTAAATAGTACTTTCTATCTACAACTGGTAGGAGAGTATGTCACCTCTTTAGGATCTGATGCTACACTACTACTTAATAGTCTACTAAATCAACTCCGTTACGTAAGTTGATTCCCTAATTTTTTCAATGAGCAGATTTGATCTTATTAGCCCAAACTTTCAGTAATTGATCTTTATGGTGCATATGTAGAAAGCCTCTTCTTTTATCCATCTCCGTAGTTCTAAATGGATTCATTCTATAGTACAACTAGCCACATGTAATGACAAATTGAGGCCAAATTGTTAAGAGCTTGTGGTAAAGATGGGTTTCGTTTTAATGCCTGGTAATAATATTCCAAAGCTTTAGTATGTTCCCCATTACTCATGTGGATAAGACCTATATTATATAGTATACAACTTCAATCACAAGGGTTGATTTCCGATTGCATGGCTTCATAATAATTTTGTAAAGCTTCCACATATTCCCCTTCAGATTGAGCTGACATTCATTATAGTTCATTCAATTGAAATGATTTATTTGTCCTCAACACACTATTTTATGGGGATTATCTACTACAACAATCTCGGATGATTCTAGCAGTATCATATGCACAAACAAGATGGATGTTTGTTGCCCCAACCATTCTCGCTAGTGCTTCGTAAAAGGGTCGTGTATGATAATGAAGCATTTGTGTTGTTGATTCCCACACAATGTTTCCCCCCTATGCGTGCGTATTAGATAGGTTCAACCACTAACACCTATAACATACATAAATGTAACCTTTTCATTCAATTGAAATGATTTCTGTTCCAAAATTGTACACGAGATTTTCACCTCATACTACACCTTTTTTTTTTAAACATAAGAGAAATAATCTGTTGAATTGGAAAAAGAGTCTTACCCCATATTATGAATTAAAAAGGGCTAGTGTATATTTGATGAATGTCTAACCATCCTTCTTGCAAAGATTATGTTTTGAATACCAAGTATCTTAGCTTAACACTAAATACAAAATCTCCGACAATTTAGTTGTCCTCAATGCACTCTATTTTATGGGGATTATCTACTACAACAATCTCGGATGGTTCTAGTGTCATTCGAAGCACAAACAAGATGGATGTTTGTTGCCCCAACCATTCTCACTAGTGCTTCGTAAAAAGATTGTGTATGATAACGAAGCATTTGTGTTGTTGATTCCCACACAGTGTTTTCCCCCTATGCATGCACATTAGATAGGTTCGACCATTAACACCTATAACATACATAGATGTAGCCTTTTGCTTCATACTAGAATCTTAGAAGATCAAAACATCTTAGGCTGCATCAATCGAGGATACGAGACCAAAAAAAATGTTCTATTTATAAAACTCACATTCACTAAGCACAAAGTTTTCTTTGACTCAATATCCTGTCATTCCCTAAAATGAGAAAAATAGAAAGAGAAAATAATATCAAATCACACCATCTCTATAGTAGGTAAATGCCTCTTCCTCCCTTGAAGCCATTGCAATTATTTGCAATAAGATATTCGCTACAATTGTGAAGGTCTTATTGATAAAATGGTAACATCTTTAAGATCTAGGCGTACTCAATTAAAGATTCGATAATTTCCTTCATTTCCCATGTGGAAATGAATTTTTGATGCACTTTAGCATAATAAATGGATTTTCTTTTGATCGTAAATATGTGAACATTTTAGTTTATTTGATTATTCTAAATAGAAATAGATAGGGAATATTCAAAAGGGATGCTCAATATATTAACTGATGAACAAAAGAAAAAAAAAAATTAAACAAATGTTTATAAATATTCTGCGAACTCAATAAGTCAGTCCATACTCATTTGCTCAAGATTCTAATGAGCAAACGAGCAAGTGAAAAATTATTACATAATGAGAATGAAATGATCGTTGTGTGTGCATACCCATTTACATATGGGTAGATAAAAATATTGTCATCAAGATACAATATGTACTATGATTTCTTGCCGAAGAATTATTTATCATATTATACAATCATAATGATACATGATCATGAAATGAAATGCATTAGTATATCACCTTATGGCAGGGGAGTGTAGTGCAATTTAATGAGTCTTCTACTAATTTAATAGAATGGTCAAGAGATTATCTCTGGTTAAACTCTTCACAACTTATTAATGGATATAATCCTTTTGGTCTGAACAGTTTATTTGTTTGGCGTGAATGTTCTTATTCGGGTATCTTGTTTGGGCTATTGGATTTAGATTTTCTTATTTCTTAGCATGGATATTCGCTGGAACTGATTGAAACTCTCACATGGGCCGATGAACACACACCTTTGGCTCATTTAGTTCAATGGAGGGACAAGCCGGTAGCTCTTTCCATTGTTCAAGCAGGATTAGTTGGATTACCACACTTTGCCATAGGTTATATATTCACCAATTGCCATAGGTTATATATTCACCAATGCAGCTTTCTTAATCGCCTGTACATCAGAAAAATTTGGTTAATTGTTTTCAATTTGAGAAGATATTTAGATTATCCATCTTATCTCACTTCATAAAAAAGTGTAATTCACGTAATACTTCTCCATCTCAAATTTGTTCTATTTTTTTTTCCTGGATATAAATTTACCGAATCATTATGGCAAGAAAAATCTCATTCAAAGTGAAAAAAAGAAACAAATATTGGAAAGAAAATATAATTTCCTTTATCATTGGATGAAAAATTGGAAATTTATAAAGAATTACAATCTTCACCACTTAATAGTGCTCCTACATGTCTTCATTGACATTGTTCGATGACTGACGACTTAGAGCCAACTATAGAGATTTTGAGTTGTTTGGATACATAATCCATGAGATGGCTCAGGTATTATTGTTGGGTGGAGTAACAAAATCAAGTTGGTAGGAGGAAAAAAAGATTCGTTAAGGTTATTGTGATGATAGAAAAGTCCCTCCCCTCCCTATATAGGTAGGGAGGATGATGTGTCCAAGAGGTTGTTTAATGTACTCATTTTGGAGTCTAATGGAAAAGGTAATATTAACTCTCTGCCTTTGCGTCTATCGGACCATGTGAACCATCCCTTGTGGGGTTTACATCCCACAAATCAGACTTTCGAACAAACTTCTGAAACTTAGATGCCTCTTTGCTTTTTAGAGTTGTCCAATTTGGAATTAAGTAGATGGATCAAGAGAATTGTGAACCCCTGTTTGCTTTTTAAAGTCGTCCAATTGGAATTGAAGTCTTCTCCAACGATCTAACAAGTATTATTGTTATGTAGTAAATGCTGATATATAGAATCCCAACATGCATCCTTGTCAATGGCCTTTTGAGGACCATAGACTGTAATTAGTAAAAATAACAAGTTTAGTTTATGATTTTTTCCCTGACAAATCATCCGATGAGACGATGACACCATGTAGCAACATCAACCTCTCTAGGGTTCTAGAGAATAGCAAGACCTCCAAACGAGCGTGTAGCTCCAACACTGCAGACTTCCATGCAAATCCCACTAGACAAGCTCTGGTGTCTAAGTGCCTTTTCCTCCAATTTAGTTTCTTGTAACATCACCAAAGAAGTCTTTTGAGAATCCTCTTTTTTTTTTATTGGGCTTGGGTCCCCCCTGCTATTCCATGAGATAACTCTAATTTTTCATGTTTAACTCTCATGATGCCCCCAAAGATAGCTTCTAACTGAGCTTGATTTCTAGACGGAAGGTCAGCCATTGTTTTATTTGGATTTTGTCACGCATACATTCCCTTCCACTCCTTTTCATTCCAAAATCTGCAACTTTACTGCTATTTTGAGATTGTCTTATTGCTGCCTTAGTCGATTCATGATCTGAATAAAGTGCTGCATTCTTTCTAAATCCTCCCTATTCTTCTCCTTGATATCCCTTTTCCTTGACTAGGAGTAGGTCTTCTTGGTTTCTCTGAAATTCGAGAATTCTCCTTAAACTATCTTCATTAATTGCACTCATCAATAAGGTTTTCCACATGTTTCTTGAAGCCATACTCTGCCATGGTAGCTGCATTTTCTTCCTGAATTCTTTTTTCATTGAATTGATTCATTCCCTTATTTAACTTTGTTTTTATTGCTATTTCCTTTTTTATCCCTGGACAACCCCTTTCCTGCATTCTTTTACCTCTTTTTTAATCACATAATTTCTTGTTGGCTTGAAATACCTTCATTATCCAATTGTGTTTCTTCGTTAGTTTTTGGTGAGCTTATGGATCTTTGTGCTACTGTACATTCTCTAACCAGGTGACCATACACATGAATACCTCTACATCTAAAAGGGATACATTCATAGTCCAGTACTTGGGTCCAAATTATCTCCCTAGCATTTATAGTGCTACTTTTAGGAAGCGGTTTTGTCAAGTTTAATTCCATGAATTCTGGCATAGTTCGTGAGACCTTTTTCATGATTTGTTTTAGAGGATTTCTATTACTTTTCCAATGGAATTAACAATAGTCTCAAAGCCTTACCTTGAGAAATACACCTGGTGAAGAGCATGCATTCTGATTCAGACAGGTGCAGTTGAGGGCATTTGTTTCGTTACCTTGAATCCCAGATGCCAATGTTTCATGAAAAGGTCTGCATCTCGAAAGAACTATGGTCCTCCCTAGAAGACTCTATCATGATTTGATTCATTAGCAAAGATTGCAATGAAGTATTCTCTTGGGCAGATATGAATCTCATATTCCCCATGTAATTTCCAGTTTTTCTCTGCCCATGCATACAGATCCTCTAATGATGGTTGGGCTCCAAGGAATTGGCAGATCAAATTCCTCCCATAGGAGTATGATATATTCTTTTTGGTCTCACTTACATCCAGACAATTTATGATACACTCTTGTTCGCCCCCGTTTCTATTTGTATCGGTTCCATTATGACCTTTGTTAGTGGCACACTGCTTTACTTTGTCATATGTACTTGTTTTCATTTTTATTTTTTAGCTTCTTGGATTCTCTTTCCTTGACCTCTCTATTGTTCACGGTTGTATCCTCGAGTCCCATTGAGCTACTTTGGTCATCTGTGGACATTAATATAATTTCTTTTTTTCTCTCTTTCTTCTAGAGCTGACAGGCAAAGATTTTTTGTCCTTGACCCCTGGTCTTCTTTTTTGTTTTCCTGCTGCAGCCATGACAGCCTCAAGGCCCTCAACCTCCCTCATAGAGGTTTCTGCTTTAGTTCCAACAAACATTTGTCTAAGAGAGGTACCTGGGGGGAATGAGGGTCCCGAACTAGCTCTACTCATCACTGAAACCAACAAAAAACCAGCAAAAAATTACCAACAAAAAACCAACAAAAATATCCCAACCAAAAACCAGTAAAAATCTGCCAGAAAACCACCAAGATTTTCACAGCTTCAAAAACCTAGCGGAGCACATTTTCCAGCATATGTTGTAATATTTCACTTCAATGAAATCAGGGGATTGTAGTTTTACTTCCTTATACAATGTATTTAATGTTTTTTTTTTCAAAAAGGTAAAAATGTTTATTAAAAAAGAATTAGAGCACAAACAAACAGTTGCAAATAATGGCCAGCCCAAAAAACCTGAGAAAACAATAGAAAATAACCCTTAAATAATTGGGCTGCAGAGAACCCCAAGACATAGGTTGTTCTAACCTTAACTTACTCCTTACATAAATCGGTACTGGCCAATTGGAGAACCATTTGGTTCACTACCTGCCAATCCGACATGTCCCTCTCCTGATTAGAAGCCAGTTTGTATTCTGCTGATTTTTCACTAGCATATTTAGTTAAAAAGTCAGCAACAACATTATGTTGTGTAGCAACATAAACTGGAATGACATCCTTAAACTTTGTTGAATAGATTTGATTTGAGTCACTAGATTGCTTATACTCCAAGCCTTCAAATCAAAATTGGTAATAATATCTAATAAACCACCATAATTTGTGAATCAGACTCAACTATGAGCTTGTGTACCCCTTCTTCCCATGCATTGAGAGAACCTTGCCTGATAGCTAACCCTTCAGCTTCACTGTTAGTAGCCTTTCCAAGACCACCTAGCTCCCAATAAAGGATTTTCCCTGTAAAATCTCGTCTAAGAAAGCCAATACCAGCAGCCCCTGGGTTTTTTTTAGCAGTTCCTTCTGAATTTATCTTTTCCCAACACTTGGGAGGAGGTTTCCATTTGTGCACAATCTGTGGCTTGGGAGTCCCCTTATGCTCTTGGGGTTTTTTGACCATATGATGAGTTCGAATGGTTTCAGAAACCTTACTAATAATTTTATTCCAAACCATCTCCCATGAATTGAATTCTTCGTGATTGAATTCTTTCCAGCGAATTGGGCCACCAAATGAAGCTAGGACCTAAGGACCATCCCAGCTGAATAGAGGTATTTTTAAATTTTCTGCATTTCCATGTTTCCCATATATTTATGAGATTCAGTTGAAAATGCAGCTGAACTTTAAAGAGATTTAACCAACTGGTACAAAGCTCATGGGCAAAAACACATTGAAACAACAAATGATCAATTGTCTCCTCATAAGAATTACACATGATGCATTTTGAAGGACCATGAAAACCTCTCTACATAAGGTTATCATAAGTTAGACAGCCTTTGTGCATAACTTCCCAAGCAAATAAATTTATCTTAGGCCAACCATGAGCAGCCCAAATTCTATCCCATGGAACACATTGTCTGATCTCTTGAGGAGAGAGCAAAGTATTATAACCTTCCTGAATGGTATAGATACCAAGATTACCATGTCCCTCGTAATCCTATTCTCTTTTGCTTTTCCTGAAAGGTACCTCTGCCTAAGAATCTGATTCATAAGATGTTTGTGATGAATCTTCCATTGAGAAAAAGAGAATTTTCCAATCATTTTAGAAGATTTATAGGAAGCCACCTTGATTCAAGCTTTATCTTCAAGACTTTGCTTCAAGGGTAGTAACTCTATGAAATCTGTGATTAAGGGAGAATGTTGATCCCAAGAATCCGTCCAAAAATTAGCTTTATCTCCAATCCCTAACTTTCAAAACAGTCTAGATTTAACCAATTGTTCTCCAGTTTTCAGAGTTTTCCAAATAATTGAACCAGAGCCTCTCAACGCTATACGAGCAATGTCATGAAAAGGAGTAGAACCCATATATTTACTAGTAATAGTTCTACTAAAGAGAGCCTCCTTATTGGAAATCCATCTCCAGTAAAGCTTCCCAGCAAGAGCTTGATTGTTGAAAGTTGCTTTTCGAAAACCTAGACCCCCTTGGGCTTTGGGTTGACAAATTTTATCCCAGCTTACAAGAGCCCATTTGTGACCCATCCGTGGGCCATCCCACAATGTATTTAATGTTAAAGTGATCCATCATTTGATGCTGTTAGATGTTTCTTCTAGTAAAACGTATGTATTTTTTTATGAGTTGCATGCTTTCAAATTTTACTTTTCCCAGGTGCAAAGGATTGCATATAAATTTTAGTACTATTTGCAGTGAATATTTTGAGATACTACTATAATAACAAACCAATCTCCTTATAATGCAAATAATTCAAGTTTATTATGTACATGGCCATGTGAGTGTTTGTAGAACCTTCAAATTGTATGATAGCCAATATGCTTACTACTTCCAACGCTCAAGCGATAACCTAACTATGGTTCCTTTTCTTAGTAATTTAACCAACCAGGCAATCCTAGTTTTACTAATATTCTAGCTATGGTTACCCTACAAAACAGTTTTAACCTATCCGTAATTTTCACTTTAATTCATATTTTTATGGTTAGTGTATTTAATGGGCTTCATTAGGTTCCTTCAAATTTTTTTTTATACACCAAATATATATTTTTTCACTTTCTAGTTCGTTATCTCAAAAACGTCGATAATTTAAAATTTTAATGTATCTCTTTACCTAGGCCATATATGTTTCAAACAAAACTATCAGATATTTTTAGCTAAGCTTCACAATTCATTTATGTCCTTTTCTAAGCAGCTGGCTAGGAAGTACTCTCTTATATTAGGATGATGCGAGCCAGATATTCGTGATATGTTCTTTTGTTCAACTAATGTACAACAATCTTCATTTCAATGTATGGTAAAGAACAAAGTTTCTTATCCCTTGTTTGTTTGACCACATGGCAGTGTGTTAACCTGTAGGCTTTTTTTTTTCTAAGGTCAATTTTTCGATAGATGTTTCTAAATAGATTAATGCAGAATCAATATTTTTCTCACGTGAATCTTCATAGGTTTCGGGTTCTTAATTTGGACATCAATTAAATTTGAAAAAAATGGAAAGCAATTATCAGATTAGAAATTGCAAGTTATCCCACTTTTCACAAAATGAGGTTATTTGCTACAATCATGATATTTTGTAGAATTTTTATTTATGCTTAGCTATGTTTTCACTTAACTATGTTTTTCAAAAGAACTTTATACATGATCTGAGATATTAGAATAGTTTAGTTATTTAATTGCAGGTTAGAAACGGGTCTACCTGCACGAGTGAAGCCGTTTGGAGTTGAGATCAGGAATGTGAGATGTGTACGGTGTGGGACATATGGTCATCAGAGTGGCGACCGAGAATGCCTATTGAGGGATGCAATAATGCCCAACGAGGAGAGCAGATTAAAGAGAGATGATCCTTTGACAACAATCATGGCGCATACAGCCTCTGATGAGGTTAGTATATAGAGAAAGCTCAATGGTCAATATTTCCTCCTAGAAGGGGGCATGGTTGTAGGCGCTGGATTTCTTAGTTATTGTATTTTATCCTGTAGATAGATTGACAAGCTTCGTGGATGTCCTTTTTGTTTTTTATTCAAAATTTATTCAAAATTTAAATATGTCTGGGACTAACAGGTAGCGATAACTAGCTTCTCCATAATTGTTTTTATGCTTATATGCTTATCTTTCTTAAGCCACGGAAATTGCAAAACATTTACATTGCTAGGAACATGGGATTGGTTCTCAAACAGTTGTGTGTGATTGTGTCAGTAATATATATATATATATATATATATATATATGCTTATGGAGTTGTCTGTATTGCATGTGTCACTCATGCGGCGTACATCAATCTACAAGTATGTTATCAACAGGCATAACTTTTCTGCAACACAGTTAAGAGCAAAGCTATGGCATTAGCATGTAAGCTGGAAGTCGGTATGAATTAAATATAAACAAAAAGTTGTCCCTCTTGAAGGTGCTCATGCCCTTTTAGTTTCCACAAATCAACAATCAAGTAGACAAGCACAGCTACAAGGCCTAATTCATTCCCATGGAGCCATATGTACCATACATGATGGGGAAAACAAATCTGCTCACATAATCCCAATACTTATGTAAACATAAACTATTTATGTAGTTTGCTGATGCCATACTTGCATCCACGAACAAACATTAATGGGAGAAGACTTTATGCAATTTCCAGATGGTACGAGCAATGGGTTATTAGGTATTTCTGGGTCATTAGAAAATGCATTAAATGATGTCTTAGTAGATTTAGTTAGTCAATTTATTAAGCTATGCATGTTAATGTGAATAAGACATTTAATGGTTTCAAAACCCTAGTCATTATGGGAATCTTCCACCTCACATAAAATGGGGTCGGACTCTTTATAAGGACCGCTCTCTTCGCCTTTTCATTCACTCCCTTATAGTTAGGTTCGTGGAGTCCTAGATACATGAAGCTTATGAGTTCAATTTATTATTCTCATCTTGTCTCTCAATATTTAGCGTGTTGTGTACAGGAATGAGCATATTCTCTTATATTCTTTGTAGATTGCTGTATTTGAAGGCCTTTTACTACTGTTTTAGGTGCTTGCAGGCATATGATATGACAAATGAATAGTATTTAAAGCCCATTTAAGGAGGAGAAAAAAGAAGGAAATAATATAATGCCCATGGATGATGAAAGTAGGCCAATGGCACTTAGAAGCTAAAACAATTTATAAAAGCGATAGGATAAAAAGGTCCCAAAGTTATGAAATGTAACTAAAAGCACAGTACATAAGAAAGATAAACAAATCAAGAGGGGTTTACCTAAATTGGTTAAATCCCGAACCAAAGAACATAGTGAAAGTATCCCTGTGAGGGAAAGACCACTTAATGAAGCATGGAGCTGATGAAGATCAAATCAGCAGCACATGAAAGGAGACCAACACTGTCACATGTTTGTGGTAATGCTTGGACCAGAAGAATTAGAAGCATCGTCGTCTATCACCACAAAAGGGCCAATGCAGGATTTGACAATGCTCATGGGCTAATGTCTGGGGATGAGGGGGGCAGGCTGGACAATCCTAGAAGGAAGCTGAGTACTCGAGAGTCTCTCCTAATATCCAAGGCTGATGAACCTCTGGTAGCAGAGAAAAGCTAGTAATGTATCTTTCCTGGGCTGCAAACAAGAGTAAGGTCATCAATGCCAAAACAAAGCAGATAGGCTCCACCTAGAATGAGACTGAGTGGCTGGACGCTCTGGTAGTGATACACAGAGAAATGCCGTCTCACTGATTTGTCTTCCTCTGTGCATGCAATCGGCTGTATCCAAGGGTGTCCAGTGCATCCAATGCCTTAATTTATCTGAAACATATCTAATTTGGATGTAGGGATTTTGCTTCAGTATCCAGAAGCTTTCAAGTTCCATTTCCATTATTATAGGAATCAATATCGTTCTCAAAGATGTGTATGTTCTTTAGAGGCCAGCTGTGCTGAAGAGGATTTAATAGTTGCATGTGGATGTGTGCACCTCCTTGGTGTTTGTGTTGATGCATCAATCTTCCATGCTTAAACTTGCAGGGGTTTCAATACTTTGGATGGAAATCAACACAAATCTACAGTCTCTTACTTTTGCATGGCCATGCCAAGTAATTTAATTGTAAAAATGTACCTTAACAAGTCGTATTTGTGCACACTGCATTCCATATGTCCAACATTATTTGTGCTATTTCTTAATGTTCTAGGGGTTCATTAGTAATTTTGCATAAGTCTCTCGAATCTTTAGTAGTTATTTTAGCAAAGGATTCTTATTCAAATATTGCTCCACATGAGCATCGTAAAGGCTAAATGCCTAAGTCATATGACTCTTTGCACAAGGGCAGCAGTTCTAAGTTCAACAGCACCAAGCATACTCATTCTTTTTTGTCTTACAATGACTTCCAAATTCAACTTTTAACAATATGGAGATTTCTGTTCTTTGTTCCAAAAGCATTGTTAAGTGCTCCTTAGGAAATGCCAGCTGTTCCAATAGGGGGCAGATGATGATGATGGCCTTTGGACCTTCCCTCAGACAATCAAGATCCCCACTCCAGGTTTTTCAAGTGTGAAGTGGCACAAACGATTCTGTGTCATTTAGCAAGCACCAAATACAATCACTATTGTTTGCCACATTTTATACAATATCTTAAGTTATGGCAAGGAATGAATAGCACAGTTATTTTTGCCTTAAAAGACAACTACATCAAGACATTCAGTAGTTGCTGTTCTTCATTGAGCCAAAACAATTGCACCTGTAATTCTGCACGTTTAACATTGTCTATTCAATATGCTACTCAACATCCGTACCAGCTTCAGCAACTAGTTCATTCACAACAAGATCAATCACAAGATCAAGCTATTCCACATCATCAACAACTACAACCACCACCACCATTGCTTTTTTAGAAGGGTGTATCACAGGAGTTAGTTCAACAAATGGCTTCACAATTTATTCAATCAATATAGTATGCCTTGCTCCTAGGAGCCAACAAGTCTTTTGGGTGTGTAATTGACTTATTAAGATCATGAACGCATATGAGAGAAAGCCCTTTGAATCATTCTCACTTCTGGGCACCCCAACACAAGCAGCTTATATGACTCTATACTTTTGTGTTCATCAGCACATTTCATCTATGCTTCTAATAACACTAGTAACCACCGTGCCCACTGTGACATTTTATCTGTACTTTAGCAGTACCATTAACTGTTATGGTTGCCAACATGTCATTTATGCTTCTAGCAGCATCAATCACCACCATTGTTACAAACACAACTCATCTCAATTATCAACAGATCACTCAACAGAAAGATCAGCTCTTCTCTAGTTTCAGTACTATGAACTCCAAGGCACCCACATTCATAAGCAGCAAGGACTCCCACTTTTGTTGGACTGATTTTTGACCAAGCACTTTGCCAGTAGCTTATGTTCATTGCCTATTGCCCACTACTTCTAGACCATGAAGATCTAGAATGTCGACTTCCATACTCAGGGCAAGTATATTCTATCTAGATGATTTCATGGTCCTATCTAGATGATTTCATGGTTCACATAGATTCTTTTTTTTCTATTAGAATTGTTGGGCAAGTATATTCTATCTAGATGATTTCACGGTTCACATAGATTCTCTTTTTTCTATTAGAATTGTTGGTGGAACCTGTGTTGCATGAAACACAGCGTTCTTGCAAGTGGTATAAAAAAACGTGTAGTAGTACTGAACAGCTGTTTCTTAGCCATTATTGACATTTCTGGGTTCAAGAAATGCTGACTGTAACAGTCTGAGAAACATGACGGTTTCCTGCCCATTTCAGCCTGCAGAAGTGTTTGTAAATTATATATATATAGAGTATATCCACTTTCTATGCTGAAACTTCCCCAAGCCCATTTACCGCCAAGTTGTTGCTATCATGATTTGTGTTTCTCATTTCTGGCTATCTAGATGATTTCACGGTTCACATAGCTTCTCTTTTCTATTAGAATTGTTGGTGGAACCTGTGTTGCATGAAACACAGTGTTCTTGCAAGTGGTATCAAAAAACGTGTAGTGGTCCTGAACAGCGGTTTCTTGGCCATTATTGACATTTCTTGTTTCAAGAAATGCTGACTGTAACAGTCTGAGAAACATGACGGTTTCCTGCCCATTTCAACCTGCAGAAGTGTTTGTAAATTATATATATATATATATATATATATATTATATCCGCTTTCTATGCTGAAACTTCCCCAAGTCCATTTCCCGCCAAGTTGTTGCTATCGTGATTCATGTTTCTCATTTCTGGCAACATAGGGTGGCAGAACCACCGCCAAAGTTTTCATTAGAATATTTTAACACCCGATGAGATAGCATTCCCATAGGATGGGGCCTATTTCTACATAGGGATTCCTCTCCTCATATTTTGACTAATTCTGCTATAGTTAAATACATGAATTTCTAGACTTGTTCATGTATATGTAATGTTTATGGGCATACGGTAATAAATCCTTTTTTTTCTCAACATCTAGTGCATGGGTACATAAGAAAGATTCTTTTCTTATATTTTGTCTGCAACTCATGTACCCTGTCCATATCCGTATCATATAGGGATAAGTACACTTACTCAGTATTAGGCATCCACAAGGAGTACTATTCGTTCCTTGCCCATGCTTTATTCATTCATTGTGATGTCCCTATTTCCACATCATGAATGAAGACCTTTAGTGTATTCCCCATAGACTAAAGGAGCCCTTTTTAGGGAATATTATTTTATTAATTATTTATTAATTGTCAAAATAGTGATTTTTATCACAAGACAATTATAATTAATTAATAGAATATTTAAAAAGTGGTTTTTACCACTAAAGTGCTTAAATAAATTAATTATTAATTTAGCTGCCTTAAAAATAATTTTATTTAAGGCAATTAATTAATATATTATTAAAAAAAGAGATGTTGCAATGGGAGTTAAAGCAAGGAAAAAAAAAGGTGTTTTATCTTCCAAAGTGGTTCATCTTCTTTGGAAGTTATAAGTACATGGTGAAGGCTACATTGGAGAATATGCTGAATTTTGATAAAATTGTTTTTCATGCTTGAAGAAAACTATTGGGATGCATGCCCAATAGAGGTTCACTGCTATTGGTGATTGATCAATTTAAAAGGTGTCTTTTGACACCACCATTGCTAAAAGAGATCTTGTTCTTGCCTTAAGGAGTGGGGTAAATTTCTTTGGAGGATTTGTGTGCATGTTTATGAAGGTTTCATGGTTTTTTCTTGCATCTTGAGTTTGCTAATTTATTATGCTATTCGTGCAAGTTGAGCGAACCACTTGGGGAGCTTGGATCTAGGGTTTGAAGGCTTTAATCAATCTAAAATTCACAAATTAAATAATCTGATTTTATTTTCTATTTTTCTGATTATTTATGTGAAGTTTTGGGACGATTTGTGAAGGATTTGAAGGAGAAAAATTAAATAATAATTTGCAAAATTTTTATTTAATTATTTGACAGGGTTTCGAAAGATTTTCCACTTGTGGAAGGCAAAAATATTTTTTATAATTTTTTGCTATTTTTTTTAGCACTTTGGAAGTGAGGCAATTGACTTAGAGGGGCTATTTTGGCATTTTCTATGCCCAAATAGGTAGCTGGAATTTTTTAGAGGATTGTGGCTATTTTTTATGAGGGTTTGAAGAGGAATTTCACTCCGAACAATAGTTGTAATTTTGATAATAAATCAGAATTTTCTATCATTTTATTGTGGTGTTTGAGTTTTAAAAAACCGGAAAAAAAATACTTATTTGTGCAAATTAAATTCTGAATTTTTCTTACACATTTTCAGTTATTTCGAAATAAGTTGTTGGCTGGATTTTACCTATAAAACCCTATCATTTTGGTGCTTAGGGTTTATAGGGTTCATTAAGGGTTTTGAGAGCTTGTTTTGCAATCTAGGGTTTGTTGATTGTATTTTCAGATTTGCGAATTTTGGAGAAAACTTCTGTTGCTTTAATTTGTCTATTTTGGGGACATTACAGTGGTATCAAAGCACTAATCTTCTCTAATTTATGAGGGTTTGTGTTTGCAGATTTGGATGCATAGTCTATGAATCATGGAGTTAATGAGTGAAGATGAATTTAGAACAAAGCTTCATAGATTGAGAAAAAATCTTGAGCATCGACATCATTTAAAAAATATTTTGCTCAATATTTTGGAGGAAGTAGCAAAATGTTTGTCCATGATAGGACAATCAGATTCTAAGTCTGTGTTTTGGGCAATGAATTCTTAGGTGGTTTATTTGGCTAGACCCAAGATTTTGAGACATTCGGATTTAGATGTGAGACTTGTAGCTATCACTTGTATTAGTGAAATTACAAGGATAATAGCTACGAAACAACGATACAGTGACAACTTCATGAAGGAAATATTTCAGTTGATGGTGGAAAGTTTTGAAGGTTTGGTGACATCACAAGTTCTTATTTTAATAAGAGGATTACTATTCTGGAAAATATGACAAAGGTTAGATCTTGTGTGCTAATGTTGGATTTAGAGTGTGATACACTTATTCTTGAAATGTTCTAACATTTCCCTACAACTACAAGTAAAAATTCTACAGAAAGTATGATAACTTCCATACAAAAGGTGATGACCTTAACACTCAATGAAAGTGATCTTTTCAAGCCATTGTTGTCTATCTTATTGGCAGGTTTAAAGTTAGAAAAGAATGAATTTTCAGTTGCCCAAATGTTGTTTGAAAATGTTGCAAATATTTGTGAGGAAAAATTAAGGCCTTATTTGATAATGGAGCATGTAGGGGAAGACAAATCAAAAGTTTGTGAGCAGCCATTAACCGAAGTTTCTGTGCCACAAAAACCAGAAATTTATAAGCAACAAGGGTTGCAAGTAGAAGACAAAAAGAGTGGATGGACAACCCTTCATGAGGATTCCTATAGAGGAATCAACCAAACAGAAAAATCAGATTTGAGAGGAGTTAAGAAACAAAAATGTGACACTTTGGGGCAGCCTAGAGTGGAAGATTGTGAGCATAAAAAATCAAAGTTTTTGAAGCAACAAAGAGATCTGCAAATGATTGGCCAACATGGAGAAATGCTAAGTACTTTGGGGCAGCCAAGTATCACAAAGTTTGAAATTCAAAGAGAAGAAGACATAGAAACTGAGGTATTCATGGATGACTCCGTAAAGAGGTATGTTGTGGATGGAAATATTGATTCTTGCAATGATTCTAATAATTGTTCATTTTCGTTGCATGACTCTAGAGTGGATGAGGGAGATTGAAAAGAACAATTGTTAATCACAAGTAAGAGGGAAGTACAAACCCTAACAAGGTGGAATGGCACAAAAAGGCTTTTTGATGAATTAATGCACAATGTGAAAGGGGAATGTTTGAAGAGAAGGGTCACTATTATGGACTTGCACACAATCGAAGTTGCAATGGAGACAACAAAATCAGATTATTTTCATATGATCAAGGACAAGGATGTGGCCATCAAAGTTGCAGATGAAGCTTTAAATGCACATAAGGCAATGAAGCTTAAGGTGGAGGAGCTCACCTTTGAGCTAGAGTCAACCAATGACTCCTTAAAAGGTAGTCAAAGGGTACTTCTAGAGATAGAAAATTAGATTGTGATGGCAAAACAATTTAAGGGAGAAAGAGGATGAGGCAAGGGCTAAGAAAATTGAACAAGTGATTGATGAACTTCGTAGACTCCAAGAAGACTTTGATTTGAGATGCTTTCGAAAAAAACCAAAAGATACAAAGATAGAAATTGAGCATTGTATGGACAATCCATTGTTTGAAATGGATAAGGAGGTAGATCAAGGTTCCAAATTGTTGTGGGATGCAAGTGTGATTTTTAGGCCATGGCAAGAGGCTGCAAATTTTGATCATGGACAGCCAATAACTTCAAAGAAAATTCAGCCTTCCACCAAATCAATAAGTATGACTAAATCTGAATTTTGTTTTGCATTGGAGGTGACATCAAAAACCATGGAAAAAGTCTTTTTCAAGAAGAAATGGATAAGGGCAACAAAGAACCAGGGCTTTCCTAAGTTAGAACAGCCCTCAAGGTATGAAAAACGCTATTTGTTTCCTTGTGTATTGAGCCTAATGATTGCTGGGAATAATAATTTGAGTCATGAGATCAAGGAAGTGGAAAATTGTTTTTCCTTCTGTCTGGAAAATTCAGAATTTATTTGGATACGTTCATGTTCCTTACTCTGTGCAAAGAATAACTTATCTTGCTCATGGCAGCCAAGGAAGAAAGTTGGAAAAAATGGTATGAAGTCTGATTTTTGTTTCTCAAAAATTTCTGAGTCAAAGTGACAATTCCAGCCATTTAACATGATCACAAAATTGCAAAATCAGGGTATGCTTCAGCTCATAGGAGAATGGATGAATGCATATATTAATTCTGAACTTTGTCATCCAAAAAAATTAGATTTAACACGTCAAACACAGCCATGCATGGAAGGGAAAAATTCTGAATTTTATGATATGTTCTAGCTCTTGGGTCAAAAAGGTATGAGTATGTTTATTTTTGTGTTTGTCCATATGAAAAATCAGTAATCTACTTGCATATACAGCCATGTTACCATAAAGGAAAAGCTGATTTGGTCTAGCTCATACAAGATTTTGAAAACATACTTATGTTGGCACCTTGGGAAGGTGATGTAAGAATCATTCACAATGAAAGGGTACAACCTTCTTGTGGGAATGTTTGGGAGCATATGGAGCCTTCAGAAGGCTATGAGAACACTTCTAGCACGAGGGGGCAACCCCCAAAGTACAAGAACAGAATGAAGAAGCCATTTGAGAATTTATTTCATTGGGAAACAGGTAAATGTGAACATTGCTTGATAAGGTGTGTTGGGACACCTACTTAGATTTTGCAATTGTTTGAGGACAAGCAATTTTGGATGGGGAGGACTGTGATGTCCCCATTTTCACATCATGAATAAACATGTCTTGAAGACCTTTAGTGGTTTTTACCACTAAAGTGCTTAAATGAATTAATTATTAATTTATTTGCCTCAAAAGTAATTTTAATTACTATTTTAATCAAAACAATTAATTAATATATTTTTCAAAAAGGAGATGTCGACATGAGAGCTAAAACAAAGGAAAAAAAAGGTGTTTTATCTTCCCAAAGTGGTTCACCCTCTTTGGAAGCTATAAATACATGGCGAAGGCTACAATGGAGAATATGCTGAATTTTGATAAAATTGTTTTTCATGCTTGAAGAAAACTATTGGAATGCATGCCCAATAGAGGTTGACTACTGTTGGTGATTGATGAATCTAAAAGGTGTCTTTTGACACCACCATTGCTAAAATAGATCTTGTTCTTACCCTAAGGAGTGGGGTGAATTGCTTTGGAGGGTTTGTGTGCATGTTTATGAGGGTTTCATGGTATTTTCTTTGCATCTTGAGTTTGCTAATTTATTATGTTATTTTGCAAGTGGAGCGAACCATTTGGGGAGCTTGGATTTAGGGTTTGAAGGCTTCAATTGATAAAAAATTTGCAAATTAAATAATCTGATTTTTTTTTTGGTGATTAGTTGTGTGAAGTTTTGGGACGATTTGTGAAGGATTTGAAGGAGAAAAATTATTAATAATTTGCAGAATTATTATTTAATTATTTGATAGGTTTTTGAAGTATTTTCCACTTGCGTAAGGCAAGAATATTTTCTATAATTTTCTGCTTTTTTTTCCAACACTTTGGAATTGGGGCGATTGACTTAGAGGGGCTATTTTGGCATTTTCTATGCCCAAGTAGGTCGCTGGAATTTTTATGGTATTTTTCGGAGGATCGTGGCTATTTTTTGCAGGTGTTTGAAGAGGAATTTCACTCCGAATAGTAGCTGTAATTCTGATAATAAATCATGATTTTATGTCATCTTATTGTGGTGTTTGGGCTTCAGAAAACGGATTAAAAATGTACTTATTGTGCAAATTAAATTCTGAATTTTTTTGCACATTTTGAGTTTTTTCTGAATAAGTTGTTGGCTGGATTTTATCCATAAAACCCTACCATTTTGGCGACTAGGGTTTATAGGGTTTATTAAGGATTTTGAGAGCTTGTTTTGCAATTTAGGGTTTGCTGATTGCATTTTCAGATTTGTGGATTTTGGGGAAAAGCCCTTTTGCATTAATTCGTCCCATTTGAGGACATTACATTCATTCATGAAAATGGTTTGTCAATTCATATTCACTCCACAAATCTTATTTCAAATTCACATAAAAAATGAAAAATCAAGTTCATTCAATAGAGATATCTAGCAATTGGAAGTGTGCCATTTACTCACGAGTCACTCCTTTCGGCCATCTATTCTGCTTTTCCGCTTCTTCAAAATTTCCTACATTGTACGTATAGAAAAGAGGGACTACATCACTTGCGATGTTATGCGAAAGCTTTCAAACACTACAATGTGTTTACCAATCCTCACATGTCATATCATAAGGGTATGGTGTTTGACCATGCTATGATACCAATGATGTAATGTCTACAACCAGAAACAAATTGCAACTTTAGACAAGCAACTAATTACTGAGCAAATATACAAGATTTTGGTGCGAAGTGACAAGAACATGGTGTTTTCTACTTGGACTCAATACTGGCATATCAAGGTTTGAGGCAACCAAGCAAGTCCCTTTTACAAAGCAACAAAGTCATGCATGTAAACTAATGCACTTCTCAATGCTAAAGGTGCAATTAGAGGCTTTATTCTGTGATGCGTAATGGACTGTCAAATTGACAAGCGACCATTTTGGATAAGGCAGAAGGTTTAACTCAGGCAAGATTATGTTCCACAACATGTGTTGTGACTAGGCATGTTCTTTTATTTTACGACAAGTTTAACTTCATTAATACTCTGGATTGCAATCCCAACCCACACTATGCAATCAAGATTCAACTAGTTGAAGAAGATAGCATCTCTTTTATTCTTACTCAGAAGATTATACGTATCTCTTCAGACAGCATAACATCTCTTCTGTTCTTAGTCACAAACAAAAACAGGCATTCACTGTGTTTTTTTAATCTTTGCTGACAAGAACCATTCACTTTGTCTTCTATGCCTAAACAACTGGCTGTGCAACACTTTTAATGAGTGTCATTCAATCAACATTTAAGTCTTTCTATTCATCAATCAATAATTAAGTCTTCTATTCGTCACAAAAAGTCTCCGCTTATTTTTTTTCGTATGCATCAGCTGTCAGCTAACATATTGACATGTTTCTTTTTCTTTTGTTGTTGTGAGCATACATTAATAATTTGGAAGTCATGCACACCAATAAAAAAACTATTTTGAGTTTCTTTACATAATGTTGAAACAAGAGAGAGAGGGTGTGGACAAGGAAGATTCTGCCAGGAGCGCTCTTGTTGTTACGGCCAGGTCAAAGATGGAAGATGCTTTACTGCTGTTCTGTCATTAGTTGAATGGCCAGCATATACAATGTGCCAGGTGCCAAGGACAAGCTGAATAGAAGAGTGATTGTCCAATCTAGAGAAACCAGATACCAAATTTGACCGACTTGGTAGTGGAGGCTTGATTACTTCATTTCCTCTGGGTATCCATGCTGTTCCATTTGTTTCAGATCAAGAGGTTTTCTGATTTCTTCTGGGATCATATAATAAAATCTTCAAAAGGCAGACTGACCACACCACTACAATATCTGATATCATTGATCAAGACAATCACACAACCACCCTTGAAAATATGGAAAATAACTGCAGTAGTTCTCAGACAAGTGTCACTCTCTTCTTGCTCAATAATGGTCTCTCAGGACTTTTCAAACACTTTGCATGCGACTCAATGGCAGAAAAGACCTGAGATATTAGATGGCAGAATACCTGAATTGGGTTATTTGAAGATTCAAAAGGACCTCTTACCGAATGGTCTCTTCTTTTCCCACATTCTCAGGTTGCTAATGAAATGGCTGGGTAAAGGCCTTGACGCTTTGGAAAACTTCATGGAAACTATTTGGCAAGTTCAGATATGAATCTCAATATAAATGATACTGCATCCGATTGTTACCCTTCCTGGTACACCTGGGTGCAATGGTAAGCCGATTACAGAACTTTGAGAGTCTGAAGAAGAGCAGAATCAGGTTACAAAACTTAAAAATGTCTAGATCCTTTAGATTGGCCTGAAATATGTATAGATATTTCCCAGGATTCCTTTTTATCAGTTGTTGGTCAACATTCAACAAGTTGTCAGATTCTGATTGATGCTGCTAATTTTGTTCTCTCCTCAAATTTTCCCAAAACTTCTGCCTTTTTTCTGTTAAGTGTACCGAGTTTGCCTTGAGGCTCTGCAAAGTTGTGTAATGCACATAAACGTTTTAGCCAGAACTTATAAAGCGGTTACCAAAATTTATGATTGATGCCCAACAATGCACAAAGTCAAACAACTTTGAATAGTGATAACCAAGTCAATTTTGATGCAAAATAGGTCTATCATATATTAATAGAATATGTAATTTTCAATGGAAAAAAAGTTAATTGGAGGTCTGTAAGTATATGGTATGCCTATTGTTTATGTGGTGTTCCAGTCCGTGAAATTGTAACTTTAACTTCAATGTTAACTGGAATCTCAGTCTTGTAAGTGTTGATGAATTTTATCAACTTTATTTAACTGTTGGCCCTTCTGAAGGGGCAATTGAGTTTTTCTGCATGCATGGTCTCTTCTGATTGAAGACCAAACTGATTTGCAAGAGATCTGGAGGAACGACAGCATCCAAAGATTCAACAGTGCCAGCTTCCATTGCTCCTGTGAACCATTTTGTGTCTGAGTGCGTAGAAATTTCTTTTAGGTTGATGCAATACTTTATGTTGACTACAAAATGTTGTGTCTTGAGCTAAAGTACAAGCTTGAGCCAAATGGCCATATTAATTACACAACTGACTTTTAAATATAATGTTCTTGTAATTGATTGACCGGTATGCAATGTAATATGAAATAATTAAAGAACTTTTTCCTCAAAGGATGGATTTCAATTACTTTGAAATCACTCTTTGGAGCTTAATATAAGGCTATTAGGTGCAACACACCCAGCACTTTGTCCTTAAAAGCATATCTGCAATCAACTAATCACTTGGTTCTGGGTTGAGTTTCTTTATGAAAGCATTGAAACCGACTGGAAGTTAGTTACTTTGCTCAGAAGGAATGCAGCTACGGTTTTCTTTAGTGCAGGAGTGTCTGACTGCTGGAAGAACATCTTGGTGTGACTAAATCACTATGCCTCTGAACCAGAGTGAATGACTGACTACGGTATGGAGTAAGAGGAAGCTACTGACCTGCTAGGAGAGGAATATGATTGAAGAGAGAACATTACGGCTACTGCAGTACTTCCCGTTCAAAGTGTTCTATGTTATGAATCTAGGCACCTAGTATGTGTTGTGTGATGCTCAAGTTGGCATTACATGGGTGTAACCAAAGTGGTACACGGAATATAGCCATTAGGGTGGTTTGCTGGCCAATGGGTGCTATAAATAAGGCTTTTAGGTTTTACTAATAGATTATTGTTTGTGTTATCATCCGGCTATTGTGCCTTAGGAAACCGTCCATCTTGAATGGTTGTTATTAAGCTATTGTTCTGTGGTATCATCTGTTTGTCATTTGGATTATTCTTCTGTGCTTTCATCTATTGAACAAATCTATTTCATTATCGAGCTTTTTTTGGTGCATCTTACTTCTGTTGCTTTCAAGTGCCTTGAAATTTTAAATTGTTTGGCCAGTTAATAAACTTGGCTTAAAAAACTTTACACAAGTATATATCATTTTCTGTGTATTATTGTTTCTAAAACAAGCTATAGGTGTATAGCCATGTGCAGCTCCTTAAAATTATGACTTGCTTTGACATCAGGCTTGGTTCCTTGTAATGTCCCTTTCTGCCTGATGAATAATCATGAGGGAATTGTCTAGCCTTCTCTATTCCCGGAGGTTAGAAAATAAAATAAACAAGGGAATTATGAGAATAATTAAATAAGAGTCCAAAAAGCTATGGTTGCAGTTTAATTATATTTAATTATTCATGTTGATTATTATGGGGCCACTTTAAGTGAAGACTTCATTATTACTAGGTGACTCATCAAGGTGATCAATAAATTAATGCCTAAGTTTATTATAATTGGAAAGGGTGATTTATTAATATGGAAATAAGATCTTTTTAAGGGATTCGATAGCTTTTTGTGAAGGAGTGGATTGGCATTGTAGAAAAGATAAAAGGCATCGATTGGGTTGAGGAGGGAATACACAACTCATTTTGATATTATTCTCTCTATCGAGCTATGAAGAAAGTCTTCTCCAGGATGAAATCCCTGGTCTTGAGATGAGTGGGACAGAAACCCCAGATCATCGGATGATTGCAGCATTCACATTGCAGAATACAGATTGGAGGAATCAGTCAGGGTTGGTCAAGGAAATCTCAGAGATTACCATGAGCTGTACTGTCAAATTCGTAGTCACAGCAAGGTCATGAGAGGTGCCATGCATGCAAATTGTGGACTGTTCTAGGAAGGCGATTTGTTATCAAAAAATCGCAGCCAGTGCTGAATTTACTGGTTTTACATAAATAAATCTGGTATGTCATATGAACTTGTAGTATCTGGGTTCAATAAATTATCTGAAGTTCTATTGTTTCTGTAATTCATTATAAATCTATACTATTACATACATTAAATTAACCATGCTCTGAAACCAACCTCATGAAAACATTCAAACAATATGCACTCATGCAAACATTCAAGCACTATGCAATGAATACGAGCTAAGGATATTTCAGTGGTATCAGAGCCGGTGATCTTGCCAGCCTGTTGGAGTTTCAACGTTGCATGTCAGTTTGGGAGCAGTTTGTGAAAGTGGGTTATTGCATATCAGTTGATTTAATTCTATGCGCCCTAGAGAGGTAGGATCACACAGAGATTTCACCAGAAGCAGGTCAAGATAGTAGGAAGGAGCTGATATTAACCTAGTTGAAGCAGAGATGGGTGAAAGAAGGAATGGAAGCCCGCCAAGGGATTTGAATAATCAGCTGAATGATTTCTTGACCACCTTTGCTCAGCAGCAGCAGCAAATGCTACAGCAGTTCCAGGATCGTATGATTACAGCCATGGGTCAAATGAGAGTGGATCATGCAAGATCGAGAAGATCAAGTAGTGATCACAGCAGAAGTGATGCTGGACAAGGAAATCAAGGTAGAGCAGCCTCTAATGCTGTCAGAACAGCGAGCACAAGGTCTGATCGGCCTCTTCGTGCTACATTTTTGACAAGGCAAAATGAAGAAGCAATTCCAGAGGTGGAGGAAGAGACACATCAATGATGATGTTATGGTGGCCTACGATGAATACAGAGCTCTTCCACTTGATGTGAGACAATTAATTAATCTGAATCAGTCTACAAACTAGCAGAAAGATAAACCCAAAGGCAGATTGGAAAGGCAAGACAGGGGACTCATAAGACAAACAAGGCAAGGCACTCAACCCAAGGAATACAAGGAAGCATTGAATAAGGTTCCTTTACCGACCTTCGATGGAAGCGGGAAGATAAGTCCCAGATCATGGGTGCATAAACTTGACACATTCTTGTCCTTAAAACATATGGAGGAAGATAAGGCTATACAATTTGCTACGATGCATCTAGAGGGTGTAGCATATGACTGGTGGCACCATGGGTTAGTATCACAAGATCATGCATTGATACTTTCATATGAGGAGTTTGTCAATAAATTGATTGCACGCTTTGACCGGAAGGATGTTGAGGTTTATTACAGGGATGTGGCCCAGTTGAAGCAGGTTGGACATGTTGAGGCCTACATCAATGAGTTCTAGAAAATAGCAGTCATGGTTCCTGATATCACTGAGAGGCGAGTTATTATGTTGTTTGTTGAGGGTCTGAGTGACAGATTTAAGGGTTTAGTGAAGGCTCATAAGCCTAGTACACTACATGATGCCATTGGCCTAGCCCTTGATTTGGAGACTACACCTCCCTTCCAGCTTCAAAGAAAGACCTTCAGTGAATTTCAGTCAAAACAAAAGGGTTTCAATCAACAAAAGAACACCCCACCGAAACCTGAACAAGAATCCATAAATGAACTGTGCAGGAAAAAGTTGTGCTTCACCTGCAAGGAGCCGTGGGAACCTAGCCATCATTGCCTAGGGAAAGGCAAGGTTCATTTGATAGAGGTCATGTCAGATGATGAGGAGCAGGATGATCATGAGACTAGTGCTGGAGATGACAGTGGATAGGAGGAGCAGCCTCCACAGCTAGAGTTGGATGATTTTGGAGTTAAGGAGACTCCCCAGAGCACCATAGCCTCATTGTCTAGAGTCCCTAGACTTCATCCATTCCGTTTGAGAGGTGTCCTTAAGGGACAACACATGGTCTGCTTGGTGGGTAGTGGAGCCATGCACAATTTCATCAATGAGGGTCTAGTGGTGAAGCGTGGGCTACAGGGTATGGAGTTTTCGGGATTCAATGTGATTGTAGCATATGGTTTTTAGTTGAGTTGCACTAGGATGGTTTCCCAGCTTAGCATCCAGATTGGAGATTACACCTTGACTGATGACTTCTATGCACTGGGTCTTGGTAATATTGATGCAGTTTTGGGTTTGCAATGGCTACAGTGACTTGAGAGGTACATTTAGGACTTTCGCAAGATGGAGTTAGTGTTTATGATTGGTGATGAAAAGATTGTGCTGAAGACTATGCTTGACGGTGGTCCTCGAGTAGTGTCAGCTAGGAGGATGGAGGTTTTATTCAGACATGGAGAGGTGGATTGGGTAGTACAGTACTTTGTTTCTACCAAGCCTACCCCCGACAACAAGCCACACTACCATGTTGACATCCAAATAGTGCTAGATAAGCATAGTGTAGTATTTGGAGACGTTCCTCCAGGTCAACCACTTGATCGTGGGTTTGAGCACGTCATTGAGCTTGAGGAAGGGGCTAAACCAATAATAACTACGCCCTATTGACACCTGCGCCATCTTAAGGAGGAGATTGAGAAGACAATCAAGGAGCTTCTGAGCATGGGACATATTCGGCCCAGTTCTAGTCCGTTTGCCTTGTTGGTTGTTCTGGTGAAGAAGGATGGGACTATGCGTATGTGCATAGACTATAGGGCTTTGAATAAGAAGACAATAAAGAACATATATCCTATTCTCAAGATCGACGAGTTGATTGATGAGTTACACGGGGCCGTGTATTTTTCCAAGATTGATCTTCGTTCAGGGTATCATCAGATAAGAGTCCAGGAAGAAGATAATTATAAAACTGCCTTCCGATGTCACTACGAACATTTTGAGTTCCGTGTCATGCCATTCGGACTCACAAATGCACCAGCCACATTCCAGTCGTGCATGAATCACACATTCCGTGAGCAGCTACGAAAAGTTGTTTTGGTTTTCTTTGACGACATCTTGATATATAGTAGGACATGGGATGATCATCTGCATCATTTGGATGTAGTGTTGAGTATCATGGAGGTTCAATTGCTTTACGTGAAGGCTTCTAAGTGTGAGTTTGGGATGAGTGAGATACTCTATCTTGGACATGTGATTGGCGCTGATGGTGTGGAAGTACACCAAGAGAGGATACATGCAATTCTTGACTGGCTGCCACCGAAGAACATATCAGAGTTGAGAGGCTTCTTGGGTTTGTGCTCCTACTATAGGAGATTTGTGAGAGGTTTCTCACAGTTGGCATCATATTTGACAGACCTTACTAAGAAAGGTGCATTTCTTTGGTTTGAGGAGGCTCAAGTAACCTTTGATAAACTCAAAAAAGTCATGAGCTCATGTCCAATATTAGCATTGCCAGATTTTACACAGCCATTTGTCTTGGAGTGTGATGCATCGGGTCAGGGAATTGGTGCAGTCCTAAAGCAGAATCGACATCCGATTGCATACAAGAGCAGAAAGCTAAGGGACATAGAGAGGTTGTACTCCATATATGATAAGGAGATGCTAGCGATTATGCATGCGCTAGCTAAGTTCAGGTAATACTTAGTGGGGACTAAATTCGTGGTCAGCGCTGATCACAACAGTCTCAAATATTTTTTGGAGCAGGACTTGAATGAGCAACAACAAAAGTGGGTGAGCAAGATTCAGGCTTACGACTTCGATGTGGAGTATATTAAGGGGAAGAAGAATATTGTTGCTGATGCTCTTTCCAGAAAACCAACACTTTGCTCTTTCACTGAGATTTCAATTGATTGGAAATCTCAATTAGTGGTCGAATACACCAAAAGTACTTTTCCTTGTGATTTGATTGATGGTCGGGTACAGGATGACAAATATTCAATAGTCGATGACATCATTTATTATAAGAACATAATTTATTTTGTACCAGGGTCGAAGTTGAAGGCCAAGATTTTAAGGGCTATGCATGATACACCTCTAGCAGGACATCCAGGTTTTTTCAAAACTTATTGTCTGATTCGGGAGAGGTTCACTTGGAAAGGATTGAAGGATGATGTGTTGCAACATGTTAGAGAGTGCTTGGCTTGTCAGTAGAACAAGCAGAACACATGTTCCCTGCAGGTCTTCTACAGTGATTGCCGATACCTAAACAAAACTGGGAAGGAATATCCATGGACTTTATTACAGGTCTTCCACATGTTCACGGGAGAGATTGCATATATGTAGTTGTGGATAGACTAACAAAATATGCCCATTTCATTGCTATACCTACCGATTACACAGCACCTCAGGTGGCAGAATTATTCTTCAGAGAGGTGTTTAGGTTGTATGGACTCCCCAAAATGATCATCAGTGATCATGACAGCAAATTTCTTAGTATGTTTTGGCAGGTGTTGTTTCGATTGGCAGATACAGAGTTGACACCGAGCACGAGCTACCATCCTCAAACCGATGGTCAGACAAAGATAGTAAATAAATGGGTTGAGGACTATCTGCGGAATTATGTTTCAGGGCGGCAGTGTGCTTGGATCAGATGGTTGTATATAGGGGAGTATTGCTACAATACCACCTACCACATGTTGATTGGCATGTCTCCCTTCAAGGCCTTATATGGGTATGATGCATTATCATTTATAGATTTGGTCTTTGATGATAGCAAGGTCCCTCAGGCAAAGGAGACAATGCAAAACTATCAGGATATTCTCTACGCATTGAAGGATAATCTTCAACATGCACAGAATCAGCAGAAAATGTATGCAGACAAGGACCGAGTTGAGAGATCACTCGAGGTTGGGGACTTAGTTTTCCTGCCCCTGCAGCCATACTGACAATTCTCACTGAAGAAAAGTGGTGCAAAAAAACTTAAGCCACGTTTTTATGGGCCCTATAGGATAGTGACGAGAATTGGCGAGGTTGCATACGAATTGGAGCTTCCTGAAGGCAGTAAAATCCACAACATCTTCCATGTCTCTTGCCTCAAGAAGGCATTGGGCCAGCAGGTTGTGACATCTCCAGAGCTTCCTCCATTGGATGAAGAGGGAAATTTGGTATTAGTCCCTGAAGGTATTGCTGACGGGAGAGAGAGGAAGCTGAGAAATAAAGTGATTCGAGAATCTTTGATCAAATGGAAAGATTTACTAGTTGAGGATGCAACATGGGAAGGGGAAGAGATTCTGCAGCATCCTAATTTGCGATTGCTAGAGGATCAACAATCCCGGGAAGGGAGGATTGTAATTTCCCTTTCCCCTTGATGAATAATCATGAGGGAATTGTCTAGCCTTCTCTATTCTTGGAGGTTAGAAAATAAAATAAACAAGGGAATTATGAGAATAATTAAATAAGAGTCCAAAAAGCTATGGTTGCAGTTTAATTATATTTAATTATTCATGTTGATTATTATGGGGCCACTTTAAGTGAAGACTTCATTATTACCAGGCGACTCATCAAGGTGATCAATAAATTAATGCCTAAGTTTATTATTATTGGAAAGGGCGATTTATTAATATGGAAATAAGATCTTTTTAAGGGATTCAATAGCTTTTTGTGAAGGAGTGGATTGGCATTGTAGAAAAGATAAAAGGCATCAATTGGGTTGAGGAGGGAATACACAACTCATTTTGATATTATTCTCTCTATCGAGCTATGAAGAAAGTCTTCTCCAGGATGAAATCCCTGGTCTTGAGATGAGCGGGACAGAAACCCCAGATCATCGGATGATTGCAGCATTCACATTGCAGAATACAGATTGGAGGAATCAGTCAGTTTTGGTCAAGGAAATCGCAGAGATGACCAGGAGCTGTACTGTCAAATTCGTAGTCACAGCAAGGTCTTGAGAGGTGCCGTGCATGCAAATCGTGGACTGTTCTAGGAAGGCGATTTGTTATCAAAAAATCGCAGCCAGTGCTGAATTTACTGGTTTTACATAAATAAATCTGGTATGTCATATGAACTTGTAGTATCTGGGTTCAATAAATTATCTGAAGTTCTACAGTTTCGTCAAATGTATTGTTTCTGTAATTCATTATAAATCTATACTATTACATGCATTAAGTTAACCATGCTCTGAAACAAACCTCATGAAAACATTCAAACAATATGCACTCATGCAAACATTCAAGCACTATGCAATGAATACGAGCTAAGGATATTTCATTCCTTGTTATAGAAGTAAATGTTTCAAAGACAGTTTTGGAACATGTTCAAGTCATTATGATGATCATGGTTTTGACCTTGGATTGCATTCCTTATATAAGCATTTTTTAAATTTGTATTCACGTGTGGTATAATTCAATATTGTGACTTTATATAGATTCAATTAATCTCATTGTTATCCAAAGTTTATAATTTTCATATTGTGCATCCTTGATGGATGAATAATCAAGATAAAAAAACAAAAAGCTGTGGTTTTTACTGTATTATCATTTTCTGCTTGTTGATGTTTTGCTTCTTGTTTTTATGCAGCCTCTGAAATGGGAACTCAAGCAACAACCAGGAGTTATGAGTCCCCCTCGTGGTGGATTCAAGTTAGATGATCCTAATCAGCAGATAATTCCAGAGGATATATTTGACGAGTATGGAGGTATACATTAGTTAAGAATTGCAGAATACTTCCCTTTGCATGGAAGCATTGGAAGAAGTGTGAGGTTTGGTGAGGGAGCCTGTTTAATTATTTGGTAATAGATTATCTATCGACTCTATTTTCTTTTTGGTCAGTTCATTTGAACCTAGTTATTTTTTGATATTTCAGGGTTTTTAAGTGGAGGAGGTGATATTCCAGAACTACTGACGAGCTTCTCAAAAGGAAAGTCCAAGAGAAGCAAGTCTAGAAAGAAAAAAAGTAAGCACAAGAAGTCGCATGTAACAACACATGAAACAAGCAGTGATGATTATAGGAGAAATTCATCTCATACTAAAATCAAGCATGGGGATCGGGAAAGGAAAAGATCAAGAAAGAAGCATAAGTCAAAGAAACGTCATCATTCTATCTCTTGCTCATCATCAAGCTCAGAATCAGACCAGCGACATAAGAAACAAAAGCGACACAAGTCAGACTCCATAATGTCAAGATCAGATTCAGGGTAACCGTAAAAATGCTTATAGAAGTTATTCCATGGTTTGGCCCACAAATTAAAATGGTTTGTTGCTTGTCATAGATAATTATATCTTTTTTTTAGCAGTATCGAACACTCTAATTGCTGGAAGAAATTTATACATCTAGTTAGCAACTTACCTATCTCTGGATAATTCAAAACTGCTATCCAACTGTGAGCTCGCCCCATGCAAAGCTGACTCATCTTAAAATGTTGCTTGGACAATCTGATGTTTAATTTGGCAGCTTTGTGCAAGTCCCCACAAAACTTTGTAAACTAAACCAATTGAAATATAGGGAAGCTTCAATATAACGTCGCCTTCTATTTGATTTTTCATTGGAGCTTGGGAGTGGGTTCAGCATCAAATCCAACCGTACAGACTTCTAATGCTATAAATTCAGGTTTTCTGATATTTATCAGGACGGTGAGAATGCCTGCAAACTAAGGCTGCCTTGGGAAGCCAAGAAACTTGATGCTGTAATCGTATATTTTTTATTTGAAGCTTGGATCCATTATTCTAAGTTGCCAGAAGTTTTCATCCTTAGTTCAGCGTCTCATTATATAAGCTACCTAGAGGGGTGTGGGAGAGGTAGGGGTGTATGCTTCTGAAAACATGGAGCAGGCGCTCACATTAGTGTTCCATTTCCTTTCGCTTGGGAAAAGTTGGATTGTTCTGAAAAGTAGCACAAGTTTTCAGATCTCTATTCTGGCCTTACGATCCTACTGGCTATTTGCACATCTTGCCAACCAAAAAATTGCCCTAGAAGCTTCCTACATTGCAGCTACTTTTTTCTCTTCAAGAAATAGCCTACAGCCTCCAAGGAATATTGTTGGACGTCACCTGCTAAAGCTTTGAAGATGTTCTTCATGAAATAATTTTTAAATATAAGAAACGGTTTTTACCATCTTCCACACATACCAGGTCTCTCATACCTTAAGAAAAGATTTGAAAATACTTTTTATGCTTAAATGAATTGTTTCTATGCTCTGATTTTATTGAAAATAAATTGCTATCCTCTTCTATTTTTAATATTTTGCTATAGGCAAGAAAAGAGTGGAAATTGGATTCATCCCCAAATTTTTCAATTAGTATTACAAAGCTTATAAAGTTGATCATCCCAAGGCATTCAGGTTTTGTTAAACAGCTAGTTTTCACCATGCAAATTAATATCTATCAATTCTAATATTTGTGATGCCCATTAATTTATTCTATGCTAGGTATCGGAAGATTTGTGGTAGCTAAATAAAGACTTGTTAGCTATCTATCGAGGGGTTGCAACTTGGCTGCTCTTGGTAGAACTTCATTAACTTTTAAATATTTGTTACTTATTCTGTTTTGCATTTGATAGAGACATAGGCATAGATTCTCTTATATTCCATTGCAGTTATTTACACCTGTATGCATGTTGTGTATAATGTTGGCATGTATGTTTTGTTTTTGGATTGGTAACTTTCCTTTGTGGAGTGATCTTTAACTAAGATGTCACGACTGAGGGGTATTTGTTTTGTCAAATTCACTTGGGGCTTGGATCTGTCTTGGTGCATTGGTGTAAAAAACACCCGACGAGTTGGATGTGGTATTTTATCCAATTTCAACACTTCATGTCTCTCGAGGGGTATCTCTTCCGTCAAATTCTTGTTGGGGTACGAAACACCAAGTGAGTTAGATGTGGTATTTTACCCAGCTTTATCACTTCATGTCCCCGAGGGGGTCTCGTCCGTCAAATTCCCTTGGGGCTTGGACCCAGCTTTATCTGTTTGAAGTATGCCTCACCCTGCGAGTTGGATTGGTATTTTATCCAATTTCAACGCTTAAATGTCTCCTAGGGATTTTAACTTGGGACTCCCTTTTGGAGGTTTCATATTTTTACCATTTAAGCTCATCCCATTCGACACATGGTGGCATGTATGTTGTGTGTTTAATATTGTGTACACATTCTCTCTTTTTTCCTTCACTACTATGAATGATCTAGCTGAAAATCTGGGCAAATTGACATTTCGTGGTAAGGGGTAGGAGGAAATGTTACAACATTTATTTGTATGCATAGAAACAATACAAAGAAAGAAAAAAGAAAACAAAAGATCAAGAATAACTCATCATGCAGCCAATAACTAGTTAAAAAAGAAAACATTGCGGCAAAATACAAAATTTTCAAGGGCCTACATCTTAAAATCCTTGAGGAAGAAAATGAAAACTAGCAATGCAAATGTTTGGATTCACAAACAAGAAGTGTTAGGCTTCAATTACAAAATCCATTATGGTTTTCTAAAAGTGTTTAAATTCTGAATTCCAATGCAATTGAGTAACAAGGAGCTTGCTGCCTATGACCATCGAACATATCCTTAGGTACGTTTATTTTTATTTTTTGGATAACGGTATCCATCTATAAAATGAAAACTTTTAGTGGTGTACGAGTTTAACATGTCCACAAACACAATAGTCTAAAATGTGGTCTCTTATGAATGATATGGATGCAAGGAAAGATGTCAAAAGAATGTAGTACTTCACCTACATGGATGGATGGTTACTACACATTTAAAAACATGGCTGATCTTATAAATAACTCTAATGGGAGATGCACAACCACTGCACACTGTTAGTCTAAGAAATTGAAAAGAAATATTGTAGCTGAAATTATAAAAGGTCTAGTAGTTGGGGATGAGTTAATGATTGATTATGATTATATAAGCCCTCATCTACGTACTAAATAAAACAAGTTACCTAAGTATATTGCATTTTTCAATAAAGCAAGTAATTATTGTTTGGATTTCCAAAGTGATGAAGGATTGATCTTTGCAAGTTTATTATATTGTATGATTTTTATTGTTTTTTACATTGTAAAGGGAATTCTTCCATAGTTGTGATAATAATTTTTTTTGCTCGCAGTGAAATTGTAATAATTGTGTTGGATTGAGTTATTAATTGCAATATTGAATTAAAATTAGGAATACATTAGGCAAGACATAGAAAACACCATTTCATGTTATGAGTACAAACTGTATCCTTCAATACTTTATTGTTCACTATTTGAAAGGGGCATACAACATGTTAATAAACTCTAATCAGGGAACAAGAGCCAATCTTCCATACTAGATACAATATTGAACTAAAATTACTATTTTTTTTTGAAGAGACATTTTCAAATGAGCATTATAGACTACAAACACGGTGGTGCAACAACAATTAATTACTATTGTAGCTTTTCTTAGTCCTTGCAATATCACATGCAACTGTAAAAGAGTTCTCAATGTTCTTTCCTTTAATACAGTTTGCCCATCCTTTTTCAATAACAAGTCAATTTCATTCTCAGATGTTGTGTTGACAATGAATATTAACTTGTACGGCGATGGAGAAGAAACACTTAATGTTTTTTGCTAACATACTTTTTTTTTTCATTTGTTGATATCAAAATTTTCAATGTCTATTAGTTATGATTTACTTGGGACCTTTCCAAGTCTCCTCAACTATGACAATCAACACATAAGAATGAAGTTAGTTCACTTTCAATTTTGAATTCTACACCGTATTCATTAATTTGTAAATGTTTGTATAACAAATGTACAATATCTTCATGAAATAGTTACAAAAACATCAAAGTGTTTCATCAACAACTTTATTGCAACTTCTTTCATTATTTGGTTTTATCCCAAAGTTGTAGTGCAATGTTAAAATCAAATTCATCTATGTTTAAGCTTACCACTTCCAACTTAAAGTAGTTATTTGCTGCTACATGTGTAAAACTGAATGAAGGTTTGATGTGTAGTCATGTTCATCATCACATTTACGAGATTATGAGGTCATCAGATGTGTAGTGATTTTTGTCAATGCGTGTGACTGCAAGATTCCCACAATGAGAACAAGTGGATCTCGATTCATAGATATTCTCATTCACAAGTCTCTATGCAAATCTACAACATTGACCAATTGATTATATGTTGAATATACAATGATTTTCATCGATATGGTTATGTTTTGAACATGACTAGCCATGCATGAAGACTCTCAATTAAATCTGCATAATTAGATATGGAAAGTGTTATACTTTGCAAGGTTAGTACACAATTAATGGACTAAGAGTTGTGATAGATATTGTTTTTTGCAAGTCTCTATGGAATCTACGAGACTGACCAATTGATTACATGTTGGATGTATGTTGATTTCCAACATTATGTGTGTGTCTGCAAGGTGACATGCCATACATGAAGAATCTCAATTAAGTCTAAAACTTGGATATGGGAAGTGTTCTACATTGCAAAAGTAGTATTCAATTAATGGACTAAGACTCGTGTTAGATTTTGTATTTTGCAATTTTCTATTTGATTCTTCAAGATCGATCAATTGATTAAATACTAGATGTACATTGATTTCTATCTTTAGATGTGTCTATAATGATCCATAAACGCTCATGTAACAATCTTTTTCGAATTCACATAATTACACAATGTTGTTCTACTTTGAATATACTTCAAAATGATGGTCCAATTCATACAATAACTTAAAATTAGTAATTTTTGTTGTTGGAAGAGTAAACAATACTTAAGAACTGAAATATGATTGCAATGATACATAAATAAAACTCAAAACCATGGAGACAAGTGACACTGAGATTTCTGATATGCCCCACAAGGTGTAGGGAAAAACTAGTGGAATAGGCAAATGGCTTACTTCCTCTCCTTATGGCCAAAGATGGGTTACAATGAAATATAAAACAAGTACAACATACAACTATCATGTTCACTAAGCTTTTCTCACATCTTTCTTTCTCTAGTCTTTCCTACAAACAATTGAATACTCACATTGTTCACCGATGCTTTCTCTATCTGCGCCATCTTTCATATCATGCTTGTAAATGTCTTTTCATGCACTAAATGATCTTCAACAATATGAGAATGTGAGAGACAATTTGTTAGTTTGTGTTGCCCTTATTCGGCAATTGTGGGAGAAACCATTGATTGATACAAACTAGAGGTTTCAAAATCGCCACTTGCATGAAGCAGTGGCTTAACTACCAAGTCTAAAACTCCTTCCTTGAAGCTCTGTTGATGTTTGAAACTAGGTTTTCTTTCTGTCGTCTAATGAATGGATTGTTTTTTAAATCCATATGGATCATACCTCCCTCATTGAGAGGATTTTGATCTCACCAAAGCTTTTAGTGTGCAAGGAGATGTGGAACCAACTCTTCCACATTCTCTTTGGAGTACCATATTGCATACCTTGCCATCTTCCCTTTGATTCCAACCTATTAAGTCTTTTGTGGTCCCCTTCGTGTCAATTTAACTTTCTGCGGCAACACTACATCCTCCTCCAATTCTCATTTTGCATCCATAACCAAGTCTTCTCTGGAAGATAGTGTTCTAGTTTATTTTGGATTAATGTGATCTAATAAGATAGAACTTTCACACTATTTAGATTGTATAATATATTAAAATAATACATGAATCTAAATGCTAAATCTTGCTATGATTAAACAATTGCAACTTACTATTTATGGAAATAACTTAAGAGATTTAGATAGTTATTGTTTTGTGCATGACTAAGACTATGCACAGGTGGTCAAAATTACTGGAAAAGGATCAAGGGTCACCTTGATCAGGGGCATGAGTGTCTGGATCTATACTTGGATGAGTCCGTTAGTTTTTAGATGCCATTGTTTCACGTAGGGTCTGCTTCTGTTGGATTGGTCTTGTAAATTAGTGTTTCACTGTTTTGGCATAGGTCATTGTCCTGCTTGAAAATTGTATCACTGTATGATATCAAGTGCTCACAGTGTGTGCAAATTTAGAAACCTGTCTCCTCTTCGAGACCCTAGCTCCACTTTTGACCTTATATTTAGGGATGCAAAAGGGAAAGAATGGTGGGTTGTGCTGACCTCAACCACTCTTAAATAAATTGTTGATCATTGCCTACATATCAAATACTTGAAGGAGGGAAGTGAAACTACACGTAGTTCTCCCTATTAGGTGTAGCTGTGCAATGATGCTCCTTTTATAAATGCAACATGTAATCTAGCTTTAGACACTTGACAATGAAAAACATGGCTTGGCTTAGGTGCTTCAGACTTGGCTAAGAACTGCTTTTCGTGATTGATTTTTGATTTGGAAGTTTAAGACAATTTTTTTGAATGTGCAAGTGATAGAATATGCTTCCTTAGTGCTTGTTTGACAATGTTAGATGATAGGAATACACCTAAACCTATTTTGTATTTATATGAGACTCTTTGGGTAATTTCTCATGCCATTTGACATGTGAAACGTACAACCCAACCTATAAAGATAATTTGTATTTAAAAAATGATAGTTGCTTGGTGTGGGGACATGTTCATCAAAGTTGGACACCTCTGGACTTCCACAAGTGTCTAAGCCTAACAGAGTTGTTTGAAAGGTGAGAAAATTGATCTGATGATCTAGAGACAGTCTGAGTATAATAATGAATAGGTTAGACACAAACCAGTGAATTCATGTAAGTGATTGATACCCAATTAGAAAGGTCCAGCCCATAAAAAGCATGTGCATAGATGATAAAGGTATGTAATAGCCCTATTTGTATGCACAAGTCATGTAAGATGAAGGTAGGTCAAGACTAACATTGCCAAATGTATAATACTAAGTTTTAGGATTTACAAATACCTCTCTTTTATTCTAATATTGAAAGTAATACAATGCTAAGAGTAAAGGGATAAAAAAATGCATCTTAGTTTGTAAAACACGCTATTTTTTTGGAAGAAGGATCCAAGTGTTCAACTTTTTCTATGAAACCCTGCAATGAACATGTAGCAATCAATGTCCATATGTGAAATGAGCTAGATAAATGAAACTTTTATAACTTAAAGAGCAAGGAAGGATTACACCTGTAAGCGGGTGAGTTGTGTTGCCCTGTGACGTGTTGAAGAAGATGCTCCCTGTTGACCAAATTTGACTTTTAGTCAAATTGTGTCAACCCCTACATTTTTAAACTTTTAGAAGGGTTTCATATGTCTTATGGGGTCTCATGTTGTCCTATACACCTTACCTATCCCTGCTTTAGCCTTGGTTTAAGTCCATCTTCCTTGTGCTTGTCTAGTCAACTAAAGTCAACTCTAGTCAAACATGGTCAGAGGCTCAAATTGTCTTAAAAATGTCTTAATATGGTCATTTAGATGTTCTAAGGTGTTCATAAGTCATAAAATTGATCCTTTACCATGTCTCATATGCAAAAATGCATTTTTGATCATATTCTGGGTTATTTAATGACTTGTACAGACTTTCAAAGGAAGCATATTTGTGACAAATGTGAATTTCAATGCGGAGGAGGTTGAGAAGTGGTCAGAGTCAGTTCAAGAAGTAGCTTCATGTAGAAAGAGGCAGTTTCTCTTTGAAAATAGGTCATTAAAGGCACTTGTACGGACTTGGGAATAGCAAAAAATGTGGAATAGTGTCTCTTCAACTTTCTAAAGTCATTTCCAAACCTGGTGTGCTGAGAAAAGGTCAAAAAGTTTAGTTTGTGCTTCTGTTTCATATTTTTTGCCTTTGCAAGCCAAGAAAGGTCAATTTGAAATGCTTGGTACAAGCCGTACAACTGGGGTTGGGAGGAATGCTCTTGGGGGTTGAAAAGACTCTGAGTCAACGTCATTTTCATGGCAAGAAGTTTCAGTTTCATGGCTTCTCCTTTATGAACCATCATTAAGAAGCTAGGCAGTTTTTTATGCTTCTTCATCCAAGTGGGGTCACTGTTTGAGATAGTTTCAGAATTCTTTGCTTTGGTCGGATGGATTTGACGATTTCATATGATTTTCAGGACCTCTCCACAAGTTTTCTCATCATCTTCTTGGCTTTGGAGGTCTCAAGAACCCAAGAAGCCTCTTCTAGGCTTGTTTGTATTTGCAGACTTGTTTCCTTCTTCACAAAGAGCTTCGTTGTCTTTGAGGTCATTTAAGGATTTGGTTGCATGTGTAGAAAGCCTTTGAGGTTGTGAAAAATGTAGGTGATTCTACACAAGTGTTATAAGAAGCCTAACCTTCTTGTGGCCTAATAGGCCTAAAACTTGCTAAAGGTGACAAAAATCTACCCCACACTCAAAAACACATACCTATAGGTGCATAACAGGGTTTTAGAGATGTTGTACGAAAGGATGATTGGCATGTTGTGATCTCCATGAGGAGTGTGAAGTGTATTACAATTTGGAGAGCATGTTTGAAACTTTTGGTAGCACACTTGATGTTCAAAAGTCATTCCAAAAAGAAGAATCTATGTTTAACACCATTTCCCCCAAAATAGCAGAACAATGCACTAGGCACTTTTGTGAAATCCAAATTAGGGTGAGGGGCTGAGAGTTGAGAAGCCTTAGTGCATTCATTTAGTAGTTCCTACCATAGACAATGGCCTTGCAAAATCTGAAGGAGGGAGGAATAGTGGAAGATGATGTTTGAAAGCCCTCAAAAGCACCTATAAAACCCTGAATTTGATCAATAACATCTACAGGGTTGAGACTCCAACAAGCTTTTTACCTAATGCCACAATCCCAAGCCATGCCTTCATGCTTAAATGGTTTTGATGACAACCAAAGAGTATGAACAAGCTAGAGAGAATGATTAGGGAAAGTTAATATTCTTTTTGAGTTTATTAGCACCCACAGGTGCTCCCTTGTATAGAAAAGCAACACCTACAACAAGGTATAATAGAGTTGCTCAATCATTAAAGGAAGTACCTAGCTTAGGGAGTCTAAGATGCACATTGAATGCCAAGAAAGATATAGTGACAAGTCAAGTGCTTGGGCACTTTCTCCAAAGGATTGATGGGCTTCGTAGAATAAAGAACACCTACAACAAGGTATTAAGAGGAAATGTCTTAGTCAACTGAGACAAAGTGGACAATGAGCTTTTCTTAATGTTTTAGTGATGTTCCAAGGGTGTTCAATGATAATGGAAGTGCAAGGGGTATTGTGTGACACGAGATCTTCAAGGAGGTCTTTTGAACCATGATCAACCCCAATGCAATGCTTCAAGGCTTCCCCTAAGCTAGCAACACCTACAGGCAGGGGTATCCCAGTCAAAGACCTAGGCATAGAGTTGGTGTTGGTTTGAGGATTTCCAAGTGGGATTCAAGCATGAAGAGTGTCTTGTGATCTCAAGACATGAAAAGGGGATCCACACATACATAGAACAAGCTCAGAACAGGCCGAAAATGCACCTATAGGTCAGTAACATAAGTGTCTCAGTCTACCTAGACAATGAGTAGGTCTAAGACTCAAGATGATAGAATTAAACAAAAGGAAAAGGACAAATGACTTCAAAGAGCCTTGAGAGATTTTTGGACCTTTGTTGTCAAAGTTTAAACATAAAAGAAACATGCAGGATGCATCCTTGAAAAGAGAAACTACAAAGAATAGAGTCAAAACTTGTTAACAAAGTCTTGTGGGCTTAAGTACATAGGAGAGTGTGAGAGAGATTGGGAAAATAAATAGAGAGTGAAATCACCTTCACCATGGTCAATATAGTCTCATATCACCATCATTATGGAGAATGACTAGATAAAGGAGTTCCAAACAAGGGAAAACACAGTTCATCTCAAGGCACCCCTGCAAACAGTGCATTTGTCAAGATAGTCTTGTCCTTTTGAAGCTTTGGAAGGTCAAAACTTGGAGTCAAGTGCTGAAAATTGGTATAGATCATCTTCATAACCTATAGAACACCCTATAATGTTTTGTTTTGTGAAACCAATAGGGCAATATGCCTTTGTTCTGTCTCAGAGGTAGGGCACTTTTCAGGGGCACAAACCCTGCAAATCTTGAGAAATAGGCAAGAACATAGACTAGAAGTTCGAGTTTTGTAAGAAGATTGGTAGAGTTGGGACACACATAGAGAAACATGTTAAACTAAGCTAGAAGGTTAAAAATCAAATAGGGTTGTTTATGCAACAAGACCTATAGGTAGACCTAGTTAGGCAAGGTACAAGACTAACTCCAAATAGGGAATCACTTCTAGTCATAGCATTTGACAAGCATTTTAATGCTTTGGATTATGTTCATGAGGGTAGAAATGAGGTGTTCAAGCTATGTAAGTGCATGGAAAGTGCCAATAATGGTCATTTTGCTCAAGAGTGCAGGGTAGATCTACTAGGCAACATTAGGCCTAATGCCAAAGTGGGGAGTCTTTTACATTTTCACATAAGTTAGGCATTATAGCATATGAAAGCATGTTTGTGGTATCATCCCAGGGGTGTTTGAACCTTTAGATTGCATATATATTCATCAAGAAGCCATTTCTTGGCTTGAAGGTGCTCACAGGGTTGCAGAATGCTCAGAAATTGCACGAGTGACCATCTTGAGATGCTTATAACTCTCATAATACTTTGCATGGTGGCCTAAGGTGTTCGGAGGTGTTAGGGAGGGTCCCTAAGATGATCTCAAAGGAATTAATTCAGATCTCCAATGTGCCATCTCTATGAACAAACAGTAAGACCAAAAATGACAAGAAACCCTCACAAAACCCTCTCTCAGACTCGATGGAGAAGATATTGAAAATGGAGTATCCAAATGCAGTGGAAAGGCCATGAAACCAATTTGAAGTTGCATAGGACTCTCCAGGGCTCCTTCCCATGCAATTGGCATGTACTACTCTTGTACGGATGAGGTACAACAGAGCTTGTTTTGACAATTTGTGTATTTTGTAGGTTTGGAAGAGTTTCAAAAGATGCAACCACCTTTGGGAGAGAGATTAGGACTTGTTCTAAGTCATCATGCCCATAGATCGAGCCATCTAATCTCTCATGTGTGCCTACCATCTTCTTCATCTTAGCCAGTCTAGTGGGCAGATAGTGAACACTTAGTGAAAATGGTGAAAACTCCAATTGGGAAGCTTTTTGAGCTTGGTTTCATGAACCTGATGCCATGAACACTCTTGACAAGTGTCATTCCTCCTTGTGCATGGATCACATTGTATAATTAGAAAGGTTTTAGGTGCCAAGTGTGAGAGGTGCATGAGGAGTCTTTTTGTAACTGTTGTTGACCATTTTGTGAATCCTGCATGCCAAAATGGGCACCCCCCGTTCTTTTGCCTTGAAGCCTTGTTCTTCATGCCCTTTTGCCCTGAAACCAGGTCTTAACCCTTTAAAAATGAAGGAAAAAGTTGCTTTTGTGCAGGTGTAGGTGTTGTCTCATCAAGCATTGGTCTTTTCCAGCACTCATAGAGCAAATCAGGTTCTCAGCACAACGTTACTTGTAGGCTTTACAAGTAATAAGCAGGAGCACTTGACAAACCCGAAGGGGTCTATGGCTAGTTCCAGTGCAAGTCGGGTTTTGCAAGGTCCTTTAATTGCCAATTTTCATGAGTTGGAGTCATTCATAAACCCGAAAGGGTAAGGAAGAAGCAATCAGGTTTTGAGACGTCTTTACTTCAAAGCTTTTTGGGTAAGTCCTTCGAAAGAGCCCGAATTGATCGTAGACGCTTCTTAAGGCAAGTGTTTTTCTACGAAAGGCACCTAGGTGTTTTGTAGGGTCATTTGCAATTTCCCTAAAGGGTATGTGCCCTTGCGGGAGGCACTTCAAAGATAAAACATACCTTTACAAAACTTTCGAAGGGTATGTTGGAAGCAGAATGGACCTTGCGGAGGGCTTTTCGTCAGTGTGAGGACTAGTACAAAGTTCTGAAGGGTAATTTTGGCTCGAAATGCCCTTGTGGAGGGCAGCCGATTGAAGCAAAGGGGCAAAAGACAAGAAGCTCGAAGGGAATAAAAAAGTGACAAGCGGAAAGAATTCCTTCGGACAAAATGTTTGAAGAAATTCCTCCAGACATTTTGTCCGAAGGAAAACTGAAGAAGAAAATCCAAGGTCGAATTCCTTCGGACATTTTGTCCGAAGAAATTCAACAGTCACAGAAAGTCTGAAGGGTAGGTGTCTTTGCGGGGGGCACTTGGTCAAGAAAGAGGACTCTTTTCACTTTTTCGAAGGGTCATTTCAGAGTAATCGAAGGGTCACTTTATTTTCAAAGTGGACCATTGTAGCTTTTTTGAAGGTATTTTTCTAAAGGCAAAGGTCATTTTCGAATTGCGAAGGACCATTTCAATCTTTTCAAAGGGTTACTTTCCCTTCGAAAAAGTTCATTTGCAAAAATGCCGAAGGATTATTTTAGAATTTCCAAAGGGCTCTTTCCCTTTGGAAAAGTTCATTATCAAAATTATGAAGAGACACTTTAAAAACCCAAATGGTACCTTCCCTTCGGAAAAAGTGTCTGTGGGGAAATTGTTCAAGATAAGTGCCGAGCAAAGACCCGAAGCAATAAGGGACCCAAAGGAATTGTCCTAGTGAGTGACGACTATATGGACGTCAATTACATGATGGTGGACTAGCTGTTGGGATTCAAATGTCCAATGACGGGCCTGTGAACGTCAACTTTGGGGTGATAAACTAGCCGTTGGGAAGTAATCAAGCTAGAAGAACCCGAAGACATAAAGCTGAAAAAGCCCGAAGGCCCACCAAAAGAAAGCCGAAGAGTGCAAGCCCAAAAAAGAAATACTTCAGACAAAATGTCTGAAGGAATTCCTTCGAACATTTTGTCTGAAGGAATTCTCATTACCAAAAGCCCAAAGGTCCAAGAAATAACAAGCGCCCGAGAGCCGGAATGGTTAAAGACAAAAGGGAAAAGGCCAAGGCAAAGGGAAATAAGAAAGCAAAAGAAAACAAGGTGGGTAACCCAGAACGCGGCCACACAACGCAATAAAGTAAAAGCTCAAAACGTTCCAAGTGGCATGACAAGTCAAAACGTAGACCCAATGATGAACCAGACCAAGGCAAGTGGCACAGGGGTCGTCAGTAAGAAGAGTAAATGCACTAAGGTGAAATAGTCTCTATCAAAAACCAATAAAAAGATTAGTTTTTGAACTATAGAGGGGAACAACCTATGTTTTCACGCTTCACCATTAATGTACAACCAGTTGCACTCAGCATTGAAGATAGCATGGCCTAGTCAACACAACTTGGGGATGGCCTTGTCAGTTGCTAGAATGAGTATCCCATGCTTTTACAGGCCCATGACAACAAGGGCAGTGACTTAGACATCTAAAGCATGGCTCTCCCATGCGCAATTGGAAAAATATGTCAACAACATGGGCTTGTGGTCTCTGCAAAAATGTTAACTCAGCATGGGTTTCCATCCCTTGACTTGTCAATTATCTGTTTCAAAGCTCTCTATATATTTGTTACTTCTCATTTGAGAAAGGATCTCTCAGCATTGTATGGCGAAGCCTTGAAGAAATTTACCTTGAATCAAAAGAAGCAGTTTTACCTTCATTTGAGTTTGCACTTTTGCATATGTCTATGGTTTTATCTTATGTTAAGTCATTTCCTTTTCATGATTTCATAAGTTTATGTCAACATATCTAGTGTATTGTGAGTTTTTCTCTTGCAGGTCAACAAGAAGTGTCTAGCTCAGAGTATAGGCACATGTGAACAGGCTGTCCATAGTGTGTCTTAGAACACCTCTGGTAGTTCTTCCTCCCTGTATCTCCATAAGATCCCCTGTTGAAACACTGATGCAGGAAAGGTTCTCATTTGAATGAAGTGTATGTTTGCTTCTCTCTGGTGTAAAGTGTATGTCAAAGCTGAGTAGACCAATCAGTTTGGTGCATCATTGCATTAGTTAGGTTTTGTTTTCAGTATTTCCCTATCTTTTCATCCCCCTCATTGTTAGCAGTAGGAAATCCAGGGCCTCAAGGTGCATCAAGGGGAGCTAGCCCCTAACCTAGAGATTCATCCCTCACATTTGCAACCCACAACAAGAGGGATGTCTCCATTGTGCCACGTGGAAGAAGAGAGCTGAGCCTCCCTTCAGAGGGTGCAATCGACATCGTCAACAACTGTTTGAGATGATTACTCATAGACAGAGTAATAGGAATGATTGAAGACCAATCCAATGCATGTGAGGGCTTGTTGGTAACCCCTCCCCTTTAGATCAATGATCAAACCTGACCCTATTTAGTGGTGAGGCAGTTTTGTGAAGGCAAATCATGAGGGCAATTTCTTGTGCAAGCAAAGAAAATCTATGCCACATATGGAGTTAGCTGAGTTGAGGGACATTTGTGCTTATTCTCCTTGTAGGACCTATCTCATGCTTGATTATATGACTATCATAACTCCTCCTTGATTGACAAGTGTCTTAGTGACTCTTGAACTTCACTTTCTCTCTCTCCTCTCACAATTGCTATAAATATTGGCCTTTTTGGCATTGTATTTGATCTCTCCACCTAGGTATGGCAAAACCTTGCTAAAATTTTGCCTTAAATTAATGAAGAATGTTGTTTTACCTCATTCAAGATTCCACTAAGTGCATGCTTTGGTTGTTGGTCTTGTGCAAGTGTATTTTGCTTACCTTCACATGTTACTCTTCCTAGTGCCTTGTGTGAATTAAAAGCTCTCTTTTGCAGGTCAGCAAGAACTGTCTAATGTGGATTGCAGATATATTGAGTAGTTCATTCATTAGTGTTTTTAGAAGACCTATTGTCTAAGTCCTCCTTGTTAAGTTATGGAGCTAAAAGCTTCACTGATGCAGACATGGAGGAGGGTGCAGAAGGGTTGTTGAGTGCCACGGACACCGGCGTCGGTTAGGCTAACCGACGTCGGCAGGAAGGAGACAGGAAGCAACCGACGTCGGTCAGATATCGGCCGGCGTCGGCGACCCCCAGGCGGACAGGGACCGGCGTCGGTCTCCTGTGTGGTTCGACTGCGAGTTTATTACGGGCAGTTGGTTGACGAACCAAGTGTTTGCATGCTTAGTGCTAATTATAGACTGAGAGCTGCGGATCTAATTATTGTAATTAGATGTCTAATTATTGTTTGGATGAGTTCTATATAATAGACTCATGGTTGTATTGTAAATTAGTGCTAGGGAGTAAGAGAGCATAATTATAAGCTCCTTCGGTGTGTGAGGTAGAGCAATGGTGAGTTCCTCCTAGTGCCACAGTACCAGTTGTGTTGGTGCTGGATTGGAGAGTCAGCTGGATTCTTCAGGTGTGTATGATCTCGGTCATCAGGTGTGCATGGCCCTTATAGGAGATCTACATGGTAAGTAAGATCGTTGATCTGCAGGTGTGTGTGTGTGTGCAAGGTCAAGGTTCACAGGTGTGCAGAACCAGTATTGATCTGTAGGTTGGAGATCAGATAAGACAACAACACAACAGGGAGCAGAATCAGGCAAGATCTACTTGGAGTACGGTGTGTACTCATTGGTATGTACGTGGAGTACATGGAGAGCTAAGAGGAAAGCAAGGCAGTTCCTTCCATAAGTATGGTCTGTTGAGGTGCAGGTTATTGCAGGTTTATGGGAGATCTACTTGAAGTACTTTGAGTACTTGTTGAGTGCGTGGAGCACTTGTGGAGTGCGTGGAGCACAGGTGTAAGGTGAACACCAACTTTGTGTTTGAGTTGGGTGTTGGGACCTAGTAGAGAGAGCTTTGAGGAGAGAATTACTGTTCACTTGAGGTGTGGGAAACCTCTGAAGAGGTGGTGGAGAAGAAGTGGCATCTTCTTTATTGTATTTTTTTCTGTAAGAGTTATTAATACAAGTGTATTGTCTCTCATATTCTGTGTTATTCTGAATTCTAGTTACTTGTTGAATCTGGTTTATTTCCGCATATTAAGTTGCTTGGTTTGGTAATCAACTGTGTGCTTCCGGTGTTTCGCACCCTGACACTCCTAGCCTAAGCTCTCTTCAAGACCCCATGCTTGAAACATTGATGTAGAGGAGGAGTGTTGAATTGGATGAAGTGTATGTGTGGGATTCTCTTTGGTTTAAAGTGCATTGTAAGTGGTGTGAGTAGAGAAAGTATTTGGTGTATCACCTCCCCTAGATTAGATTTGTTTTCAATTATCCTTCTCCCTTTTCATCCCCCCAAAAGTTAGTAATAGTTATGAGCTATAGTGATACATCAAGGGAACTATTCCTAATCTAGAGATCCACTTCAACTTTGGGTCACTTATAGCCTTTAGGTGGTTCCATTGTGCCACTTGAATGAGGAGAGACTTGTCATCTCCTCAAAGGGTGCAAGTTCAAGTGACAACAATTTTTGACACACCTAGTGGGACACTTGTTCCAAGAATTTGAGGAGTTTTGGTGTTCTCAAGATATTAGCTTTTGGATGTAATTTCACTAAGCACCAATGGCGATTGCGAGCATAAATCTACTGTTTAAACAACCCAAGCACTCTATTTGAGGTTGTTTTCTTGTTATATACACTTCTCATGAGTGATTCATGGATAATATTGATGTTGAGTTTGTCTTAACACAAGTTGGGGAGACATATCCATCTTTTCCTTTTCCCTCTCAATATAAACAAGTCCTTGGCCAAGCTTGTCATGATCCCTATCAATTCTATGTTGCCTATAATCAGCCCTATCAAGCTTGTGCTTCATCTAGTCCACCTAGTTCCTCTCCAAGTAATTCCATTGCGAGTTTCAAGAAGACTCTTGTTGGCTACAAAAACTATATGTTAGACCTTGATACTAGAAATGGTTGTGGTCAAGTCATCCCTAGTGATTGTGTCAAGAGTGTGAGGGATGATTTAGAACTAGTCAAGAGAGAATGGATGCCTATAGAGAGAGCTAATTGTCAAGGCCTTACAGGTGAAATGCTTGATGTTTGTGTTCTGATTTTCCACCTAGAAGAGAGGTTGAAAGCTCATGAACCAACTCAGTCTTGACAGCGCCAATACATCCCACATCAATCTTCAAGTGTGTCAACTTTGCCCACTCAAAATGCTAATCCAAGCATGATTCAAAATGCCCCAATTTCTTCTTGTATTCCCCAAAGTTTCCCTTCTTGGAGGTCCATCCAAGAGAGTAGCCAAAGGAAGGAGGACACCACTGTTGAGCAAGTTGTTTTATTTGGAGAAGATTTTGAGAAAGGAAGTTTGAGTTTTGAGGCCCATCTTGACAAGAAGATTGAATTGACAAACCAACTATTAAGGCAATCCATCACGGCAACAGAAAATGGAGAGCTTCCAAAGCCTAGCTTTCCAAGCTGGAAACAAGATACCAAGCCCAAGGAAACCCCAAGTTTTTTAAGCCTATCATTTACCCCTCCATTTGCATCTCAGCCCCATGGAGAACTCTCTGAGCCTACCTTCCCAAGATGGAAAGAAGTAGTGACAACTTGTAAAAATAAGAACAAAGCATGTTTAAGTGGAGAAGTTGGAAGTGAAGAGAAACTTGAAACTACTCAACTCCCTCCCATCCCTCCTCAAGAAGCCATTGAGTCCCATCTTTTCACCTCCTCTAACTGATCCATTTTGCCCTTCTAATGGTGAGGATTGCATTGTTCCTTGGGAGCCTTCTTGGGCTAAACTTCCTAGTTTTGAGATACCTAGTATTGACATCTCTAGGAGAGAGAACGAGATGCATATTTCAGATTGGATTAATGATGAGGAAGAGCTGACTCCTTGTGATTACGACACTCCTTGTGTTGAAGAACATGCCTTGGAAGAAGTTCTTTCGGTTTCCAAAGAAGAAAAGGAATAAGTTTCTCTTGTTGTTCCCCTTCATGATGCTGATTAAGAGAAGGATGATGACTTGTGGTAGAGATTTGAAGACATATCCAATGAAGTTGAAGCTTTCATGGGGCCTACAAGTCCTTTGAAGCTAACTACAAGCCATGGTAAGCAAGATGATGTGTTCCAAGAAGAAGACACGTGGCACACATATATGCAAATGTTCAAAGAATATGAAGATAATGAGACGACAAGACTCCTAAGAACACAAACCCAAGCTATTGAGGAGCAAGTATATGTTGAGAGGTATCACCATCAAGAGGCTCTAAACCATGATGGAGTAATCCATGACGAGTATGAATTTTTTGAAGAAGGTTTGAATTTTGATTCTATAACCTCACGTGAAGTTGCTCCTACAAACACCATGAAGGAAGAGTTTGAATAGGAAACATTACTAGAGTGCTATAACACCACTTCTTGAAGGCTTTGAAGAGGCTATAACAAATGAGAAGGACAATGAAGTCTTTCAAGAAGGTATAGACTTGCAAGAGGCTGTCCCCTTCATAGATATGCAAATCTGCCATAATGAGACAAAATGAAAACAGTATGAGGCATGTTTTCAGGGTCAAGAATACTCCATCTACTTTCAAGGCTTGTTTGAAATGACTCCCTCAAAGAACATGCCAAGCCAAGGAGCAAAAAGGAAACATGAATCATCTAGTACTACGTCCAAAAGGAAGAATGCTTGGCACCCTCATTCATCTAGTGAGGACGGAGATTCAAGATACTTCCCTTTTGATCTAGGAAGGGAGGTATGTTTAAGTTGAATGTACATAATTAGTTTGCTTGCTGTTGTGTCTTTCTTTCCCTAAGTGCTTAGTAGCACAAGTGTACCTTTGTTTTATGTGTTTGCTTGGTCTTGTTGTGTGTTATTTTTCCTTTGTGTGTTTTGAGGTCAATCAACTATCTTGTTAGTCAAGTCAAGGTCTGATCCTGTTGTTTTAGAGTGCATATGACTCCCTTTGCCCAATGGATGGGATAAAGTTACTGGGCCTTAACATAGGCAAGCATGTTACCCCTAGGAATTGCCAAAAGTGTTGATCAAATTTGACGTTGAGTCAAATTGGGTCAACCCATACATTTTTAAACTTTTAGAAGGTTTCCATATGTCTTATGGGGTCTCATGTTGTCCTATACACTTTACCTATCCCTGTTCTAACCTTGGTCAAAGTTCGTCTTCTTTGTGCTTTTCTAGTCAACCATAGTCAACTCCAGTCAAACATGGTCAAAGGCTCAAATTGTCTTAAAAATGTCCTATTATGGTCATTTAGATGTTCTAAGGTGTTCATAAGTCATAAAATTTATCCTTTTTCATGTATCATGCAAAAATGCCTTTTTGGTCATATTTTAGCTTATTTAATGATTTGTACGGACTTTCAAAGGAAGCATATTTATCACAAAGGTGAATTTCAATGTGGAGGAGGTCGAGAGATGTCAAGAAGTGGTCAGAGTCAGCTCAAGAAGCATTTTCAAGAAGAAAGAGGCAGTTTCTCCTTGAAAATAGGCCATTAATGGTACTTGTATGGACTTGAGAAGTCCACCTTCAACAAAAAACATGGGATAGTGTCTCTTCAACTCCCTAAAGTCATTTCCATGCTTGGTGTGTTGAGAAAATGTCAAAAAAATTAGTTTTTGCTTCTGTTTCATATTTTTTGCCTTTGCAAGCTAAGAAAGGTCAATTTGAAATGCTTGGTACAAGCTGTACAGTTGGAGTTGAGAGGAATGCTCTTGAGGGTTGAAAAGACTCTGAGTTAGCTTCATTTTCATGGCAATAAGTTTCAGTTTCATGGCTTCTCTTTTATGAACCATTATTAATAAGCTAGGCAACATTTTATGCTTCTTCATCCAAGAGGGGTCACTGTTTGAGATAGTTTCAGAATTCTTTGCTTTGGTCTGATGGATTTGATGATTTCATATGTGTCTCAGGACCTCTCCATAGGTTTTCTCATCATATTCTTGGCTTTGGAGGTCTCAAGAACCCAAGAGGCCTCTTCTAGGCTTGTTTGTATTTGCAGACTTGTTTCCTTCTTCAAAAAGAGATCCGTTGTCTTTAAGGTCTTTTAAGGATTTGGTTGTAGGTGTAGAAAGCCTTTGAGGTTGTGCAAAATTTAGGTGATTCTACACAAGTGTTACAAGAAGCCTAACCTTCTAATTGCCTAATAGGCCTAAAACTTGCTAAAGGTGATAGAAATCTACCCCACACTCAGAAACACATACCTATAGGGGCATACCAGGGTTTTAGAGATGTTGTACGGAAGGATGATTGACAAGTTGTGATCTCCATGAGGAGTTTTAAGTGTATTACAACTTGGAGAGTATGTTTGAAACTTTTGGTAGCACACTTGATGTTCAAAAGTCATTCCAAAAAGAAGAATCTGTGTTTAAGACCATTTTCCCCAAAATGGCAGAAGAATGCACTAGGCACTTTTGTGAAGTCCAAATTAGGGTGAGGAGCTGAGAGTTGAGAAGCCTTAGTACATTCATTTAGTAGTCTCTACAATAGACAATGGCCTTGCAAAATCTGAAGGAGGGAGGAATAGTGGTAGATGATGTTTGAAAGCCCTCAAAAGTACCTATAAAACATTGAATTTGATCAATAACATCTACAGGACTGAGACTCCAACAAGCTTTTTACCTAATGCTAAAACCCCAAGCCATGCCTTCATGCTTAAATGGTTTTGATTGCACACAAATAGTATGAGCAAGTTAGGGAGAATGATTAGGTAAAGTTAATATTCTTTTTGAGTTTATTAGCACCCATAGGTACTCCCTTGTACGAAAAAGCAACACCTATAATAGGGTATGATAGAGTTTCTTAGTCATTCAAGGAAGTACTTGTTGTAGCGTGGAACTACACCCTTGTGGAAGAGTTTTTCAGGCTCTCCCACTTCCAGCTACAAGCATGGGAAAAACCTCACGTTGTGGGTATCCTGTGGTGAGCTTGAACCTTTAGCTATTTTAATGAGGCTAGTTCCTCATATGCTTCACTTCAGCTTGTCCCCACACACTAAAACCTACTATTAACCAAGGAAAAAAGGAGAGAAAGATAACATGAAAGGGGAACCTAAGTTAAGGACGATGATGCACCAAAATATGAAATGATCCACTTTCAGCCTGGGGGCCTTAACCACTACTGATGAACTCAACCAAGACGCAGACTATTCTAATCTTATCTCAAGGTCATAGGGATGAACATTTGTGTGAAGGTTGCAGGAGAGCCTTGCATTTTGAAGGATGAAAAGGGATATGTCTGTATGAGACACTATGAGTCCGTAACACTCCAAGGAGGGATCTACATCTAGACACTTCACACAACCTCCACAAAACCAAGAGAATCAAAGCAAGATGCTTGGAAAGATTATAGATGATGAACGAAAACATACATTCAGCAAATAAAATCCAAATGTGCACATAAACATACATTCAGCAAATAAAATCCAAATGTGCACACTTGACTTCAACGCATAATCAAAAAGTTTGTCTTATATTGCTTCAAGAGATTTTTACAAAGTGATTTTTATAGAGTGCCTCTGTCAACAGTCGATGGATCATTTCTTAGCTCCAAGGCCCCTATTTATAACAGAAGAGGCTGAGAGAAGGGGACTCATGAGAAACTGGAAGGGAAGTCATTAATTTTTTACAACCACCACCGTCGTCCTCCTTTGACCATGAAAATGAGTCATCCAAGGTCATCCCAATCTTGTCGAGCCCATCCTGCATTCAAGCCACCCCTGGGTGGATTTTGAGGGAGCCATGTTGTGAGTGGATGAATGTCTCCGCTTGGCACAACCGAGTTGATCTCTGCATTAAACTCATCATGGCCACCTTCCCTTCGCGTGTCCTGTCTGAAGAAGGATGAAGTCTCCACGCCTTTTTGCTTAGGTTAAACCATGCTGATTTTAATTGCACAACCATTCATTGAGAGCGAGAGACATGTCGAAGGACAAAAACCTTCTTAAATTTGCACCTACCAGCTCCTGCCAATTGCTTTGGCTTTCCTTTGCTTTGATTGGTCGTTGGAAATTGCCTTGGATCCTTGACTCGCATCGTAGATCTTCCTGACATAGACACCTACGAGTCATCGATCTCCCTACCAGCTGGATTCACCTATGCCACGTGGCAACTTCTCATTCATTTGATCATGACTCTCATGCACAGTCAATCCTTAGTACCATGTCGTTAGACCAAGCTTATTAAGTTAAGTAACCTTGGAAACTCGATTTACTCTTTGCAATGTAATTCAGGTTTTCTAAGCTACTTAACTTATAAGCTAAGTCCTTGAAGAATCCAGATTTACTCTTTGCAGAGTAATTCAGGTTCTCTGAGCTCCTTAACTTCGGACTCTCCCATCTTGATAACTTCCCAATGACTAGCTTATCACCTCAAAGTTTGATGTTCACAGGCCCGTCATTAGACATTTGAATCCCAACGACTAGTCCTCCATCAGGAAATTGATGTCCATTCAGCCCTCACTCGCTAGGACAATTATTTTAAGTCCCTTATTGCTTCGGGTCTTTATCTTTGCACCATTTCCCATGGGCAAATTGTCTACAACAATTGTCTCTTTATCTTTTCTTAAAGGAAAAGGCCTTGTTGATGTCGAGAAAGTGCCTTTGAAAAAGCCTTTCGGAAGAATTGAGAAGCACCCTTCGAGAATTTTGAAAATACCCCTCCAACTTTGTGAAATAAAATCTTTTGGAATTTTTCTTAGACCTTTTGGAAGGACACTTCGCACGAAAGGTGTCCTTCGAAGCCTTTGAAAGGCCAATTTTCTTGAGAAAATACTCTTCGAGAAAACTGTTTGGGGCACTTTGTAGCCAAAAGACTTTTTGGAGTTTTGAAAAGTGCCTTTCGGAAAAGTGTAGTGGACCATTTCCTCAAGAAAAGGACCGTCGGGAACTTTGAAAATGAACCAATTTTTATAGAAGTGCCATTCGAAACTTTCTTTCAGACAAAATGTTCGAGGAAATTCCAATACTTAGCCCGAACGAAAATCTTTGAAAGAAAACACTTGGTGAAAAATTCCTAAAAGAATTGAGTTGTGTCCATCACGTTTTCAACTCCTACTTACTTCGGGCTTCTTTGGTGAAGTAGCTCATATATCAAAACCCAAAGTATTAATACTTCAAAAAATCAAAATCCTCTTTCACAAGTCCAATTTAGGCTTTGCATGCCCTCTTACTTACTTCAGGCTTTTGGACGCAAGTAACTTATGTGATAAAGCGTAAAGTCTTCCACTGCTGAAAGCCCGCGAACCATTGCTCAATATGAGTTCATGTTTCTAGACTTAGCCTACTTCGAGGTTGCGATTGCCTGCCACTTATAAGGCAATTTAAGCAAAGTAGTTCCACTGATGGAGTTCGTAGCTCTGATGGAATCCGTAGTTCTTCTGAACTCCTACTTGAAATGCTTGAACTGCTTGGTTTCACCATGAAATCTAGTCAAAAACCCTTTTCTTTGCTCTGCAAACCTGTCCCTTAGGATTTGACAAAATACGCTTTAAGCAATCTTAAAGTGTTTCAAAATCTTTGTGAGAATTGTGAGATCTCTTTGGTCCACTCATTTCATCTGAGACATCTGTTCATTTGCTCATCCATAACAAATTGATCCACCTGGACGTAGCTTGGTATGTGAGCCAAAATTGACCAATATTTTTGGTGATTCACAGGAAAGCATGCCTGCTATGCTTGAGAACTCAACTCATTTGCTTCATCCGATCCGTTGGGCATGAAGTTGCTACTTTATTTGACAAGGTTGGCTCTATCTGGAAATTCCCCTTGAAGCAAGAAGAATAATCGAAACAAAGCAAATTGTGCCCAAGGCAGTTAGGGAAGGGAAACACACAATTGAAAATGATGTGCACAAGGCACTTAGGAGAAAACATGAAAAATTATACAAAATATACAATATATACAATGATTGCAAACACTTTTAAAAGTAGGGCTTTAGATGAATCTCATTGACTGGAATGGGTAATACTCTCCATCTAGTCGGGCAAGCTGAAAAGTATTATGTTGCTTGCATCCATGGATCAAATAAGGGCCACTCCACAAGCTATCAAACTTAGTATGGTTGTTTGGTTTGGCCCTATTTGAATCCCATTTAAAGACCAAGTCTCCCTCTTTGAAGTTCCTTTCTGTGGCTTTCTTGTCAAAAGCTTTCTTGGCCTGAGCTTGATGTGACTCTACTGTCTTCATTTCAAGGTCTCTTTTTATTCAAGCTCCATGAGTTTTGCTAATCTCACATTCATGGACCCATCTTCCAATAGTTCCAGCTGATGGGTTAGTTCTAATGTAGATAGCTTGAGATAAATGGGCAACTTGGCCTCCTTTCCATATACTAAAACATATGAAGAATTGTCAATGACAACTTTAGGAGTCACCTTGTTAGCCCATAAGGTTGTCTTTAGTTTGGTGTGCCATGTCCTTTGGTTCTCCTCCATAGTTCTCTTGATGATTCTTAGTAAATTCTTGTTTGTGGACTCAGCTAGTCCATTTCCTTGAGGATAATAATTAGAAGAGGTGCTGAGGTAGATGCCCATCTTGAGAGCCCATTCACTTGTTTTTAGACCAAAGAAAGCCAATGCATTTTCAAAAATGATAGTTGAATGAACACCAAACCTAGTCATGATGTTGTCATAGAAGTATAAGATTGCACTTTCATTACCCTCCTTTAATGCAATGGCTTCCACCCCCCTGATGAAGTAGTCAGTTGCAGTAAGAAACCACTTATGCCCTACACTTGATGGAGGGTTGATCACTCTTATGAAATCCAAACTCCATTGCATGAATGGTTGCTCTACCTGAGTTGGGTTGAGAGGGAAAGTTGTTAATCTTTGCTCACTTAAAAAGAAAACGCACTTTTGACACCTCCTTACCCATGCATAATCATCTTTAAAGAGGCTAGGCTAGCAATAACTAGCACTCATTATCTTTGCTATTGTAGTCCTATGTGCAAAATGACCTCCTACAGGTCCATCATGAAAATGCTTCAAAAGCTTGGCCACTTGGTCATTATCTATGCACTTTATGAGCACTCCATTGAGGTCCTTCTTAAATAAAATTTCATCAACTAATGCATAAGGTATGGACTGAAGTCTGAAACACCTTATTTTTTTTTGTTCATACCCAGAGGGCATTCACCTATTAGCAAAAAATGTGTCATATCATGGAGCCAACTCATATGAAGTAGAGGTGCATCTACCTATGAGTTGTCTTGAAACACCAAGGCAACTTCTTTATCCTTTTGAAGATCTTCCACCATGTGTTCACACAAACCTCTACCTCTAACCAACTTGGTCACTTTGATTTCCACATCGAACTCCATGATTTTGGTGATCCAACCAACTCTTTTCTCATTTAGATCTTTGTTAAGGGGGAAATCCCTAACTCTAGGATGGGGCACCATGAGATAAATCTTGCTGTTGGAGAGCATTGGTCTGAACTTCTTAAGACTCGTCACTATTACAAGGATCTATTTCTTTATGAAAGTGTACCTTACTTCATATCCTTCCAGCGCTTGACTAAAGAAGGTAATCGACTGCTTCACTCCCTCACCATTCTTTTGTGTCAGCATAGCTGACAAGCCGTCAACATTGGCAAAGGTGTACAACATGAAATCCTTGGAGAAAACAAGATTTATGAGCGAGGGTGTTTGGACAATGCCCTGTTTGATGGCCTTAAAAACATCTTTTCCTTGTCTTGACCAAGAAAAAACCTGACTCTTCTTTAACATGACAGTAATAGGCTTGACCAAGCTTGCAAAACCTGGTATGAACTTTCTTACAATATTTATTTTTCCAAGGAAGCTCTAAACTCTTTTCTTATGCATGGCGAGAGAGAGCGCTAAGATGGCATCTACCCTTTTAGGATCAATAGACAACCCTTCTTTTGAAACGATGTGGCCCAACAACTTGCCTTCATGGACGATAAACACAAACTTCTTGGGATTCAACAAGATCTCGAACTCCTTGCATCTCTTAAAGATCCGTTAGGACTTGTTCCAAAGTCTTAACATTAGGTTAGATTTTTGGTAGGTTAATAAATAAATATTGTTAATGGGGCATGCATCTTTTAGTAAAGACACCCCCATAAAATAAATCTACTTAGTTTTAGTTTTAGGTAGTTTTATATTTTTAAGTTTAATTAATTAGAACTACCTTACGGGTTGTTTTCCCATAAATTGTTGGTTATAGGTTAGTTGTTTTTACCGATCATTGGTAAAAACTATATAAATCAATGTTTGTTATGAAAAAGGGTTAACAGAGTAAAGACACTCTTATGTACTTGATTTTTTTGAATATTAATAAAATACTTGTGCACTCGCACTAAGCGGGGACAAGGTTCAAACTATTTTATTCAAGGAGTTATCAATGGTATTAGAGCATGGTTTTGTCTAGCATGATAAAATTTCGGAGCATTGGTGAATTTGAAAAGAAGGCAAGGTGAAAAGTCAAATTCATGTGATATCAATTTAACATGAAATAAGGTATGCCATATAAAGAAAATATTTTATTGGTTTAAATGTTTAAAAAATTATTAAATAATTTTAATTTTTTAAATGTTTTTTTTACATTTAAACCTGTGTATTTTTCATATACCACAATCTGGTCATTTTGGTCATTTGATACTCTATTTTTTTGTGTTCAAACTTCTAATTTGGCATAGAAATAATTTTTTTAGCATTTAAATCTTATTAAATTCATTATTTTTTTACAAAAATAGACTTGTACGGCTTGCTTTCTTATGAAAAACTTTTGTAATTTTTATTCATGGCTGCCATTGTTATTTGCATTCATCTCAGCCCTCTTGAATCCAAAAACACCTGTAAATCTTGTTAAAATCCCTATTTTTGCATTCTCAATGAAAAATATGGAAAAAATCTGAGTTGTACAGCCTATGGTACAGTCTTCCAATGCCTTGGCTGCAATTTGAATCCATCTCCAGCAATAAATACCTTGAAAATTTGCCAGAACTCAGCTAAAATCTATTTTATCCTGTCTGTACGGATTTGTACGACCTCCAGGGGAGAGAACATGTGCAAAAAATACTTTCAGGAGCAACCATGGCGTCCCAAGCAAACATGGCACAGGGATAAACTGACAAATATTTTTTTTATGGTTCTAAAGTGTTTGGATATCTAAAACTTGCCTTAGTGGGTCCCACGTGAGATAGCTTGGAAGAGAAGACTGAAAAAGAGAAAAAGTTTGAATTTATTTACACACATGTAAATTTTATTTCATTTTTCCTCATAGACAAAATTCAGAATAAGTATAAATTTCTGAGTGTTATATTTTGAAAATGCTCTTAGAGCAATTGGTTAAGCTTATTTTGTAAAAAAATTTGCAAGGAGGTCAAGGGTTCAAATCCCTTCTGTTGAAAAAAGTTCTTTTTACTTTAGAATATATTTTTTTTGTAAAAAGAATATTCTCTTTTAAATCTAAAAGTTGTAAAATGCATACTTATTGTATTGTGTTGTTTTAAAAATTGAAAAATGGGGAATTCAATTCTATTTCTTTTACATTGTTGTGATATAAGGGTTTTTTTGTGGAATAAGGTTGTAATTTGGCAAAATAAGGGTGTAATCATTGATTTTTGGTGAGGTTAAGTGCAAAATTCATCACAAATTCTTGTTTTTATTTTATGCTCTATGCGGAGGTTAAGTGAAAACTCTGTAAAAGCAGTGTCTTGTGCAGTGAGTGTGATATTTGTTTCATCTCTTTTGCATTTTGTCACACTTTTCTCTACTGCACTTATTTTTATTTCAAGATGTCGAAGATTCAAAATTTGCTTTCAGATGGTGATAGATTAACAATTTCTAATTATTCTGATTGGAAACGATTGATAGAGGCTTCACTAGTTTTTAATGAGTTATGAGATATTGTCAAGAATGAAAATCTCACATTGCCAACAGAACAGAGTAAATTAGATGTATTCAATTTGCATGATTCTAAGGCCTTAGCTCTCATTAAATGTTGTCGTACTCGTGATACTTATGTTCATATTGGAAATTCTCCTTATAGTTACACTGCATGAAAAACATTGTCAAATTTATATGATAAGAAACCTAAGCATAAGAAGATAGATATTCATATGCAGTTGTTTACTTTGTCATTAGATTAAGATGGGGATATGGGAGAATATATGTCTAAGTTGAAAAATATCACTACTGAGTACACTAAGGCTGGGTTTGAAAAACTAGATGATGACCTCATAGTCACTGTTGCTTTGAAAGGACTACCAGGGTCCTATAAAAAATTTGTTGAAATGTTGCATGTCTTTGACAAGATCACAGGCATCATTTTTGATAAGTTCGCTGAGTTGCTCATCCAACATGACCTCTCTCTACCCAAGAAATACAAGAAAACTAAAGAAGCCCATGTTTTAGAATCAAATCCTAGTTCATCTTCATCTGGGCATCAAAACAATAGAGGAAACAATTATAGAGGGGGTCGAGGTTACAGAGGAGGCATATATCAAAATAGAGGTAGGGGTCATTCAAATAATCAACAATCTAACCAATTACATTCATATGAAACAAGTGATCGAGGACATGGTCACAACTCTTATAGGGGCAGAGGTTGAGGTAGATCAGACATTCAATGTCATAGATGTGGAAAATTTGGTCACATTGCCTCACAATGTAGGATTCTTTTTGATAAAATTTAGAGGCCACAAAAAGTGACTAAGTCTAACTCTGCTCAGTATACCGATCATGACTATTATGAGTCCAGTAATGTTGCCCATGAATCTGCATTCACTACTTTGGGGCACATTGATTATATTGAATATGAGGCTAGAGATGAGCTCACAGATGTATGGGTTTTAGACACAGGAGCAACCAAACATATGACATTTAGAAGAGATTTTTTTTGGTCTTTCAAGGAAGCTTCTCTCTCTCTCCAGTTGCCTTAGTAGATAAGTCTATGCATACACCACTATGACTTGGATCTATTCGGATTCTTCTTCCTAATGGGTCTATAAAATACTTGGAGGATGTTTGGTATGTTCCCACATTGAAGAAACACTTACTTTCTTTGGTAACTATTTGAAAGAAAGGTTATCAAATAGTGCTTGAAAATGGGCGCATTTACATCAATTTAGTGAAAGATGATTATAAAACAATGTATACAAGATATGAAGATGGAAACTTGGTTAGATTGCATTGTAAAATGCTGCCTCCCACTATAGAACTTGCGGAAGTTGTTGACACATGAATAGGTACTATGTCTACACAACGGTTGTGGCATCTCTGCTATGTACATTTGAATATCCACTCTTTAGTGGATTTGCAGAAATATGGTATGGTGAGTGGGTTGCTCACTTTTCTCAAAGATAGTATTCTTTGTGAGTCATGTGTTTTGGGTAAATAAAATCGATAAAATTTTCTTAAACAGTCATCTTGGAGAGCTAACAAATGTTTACAGTTAGTTCATAGTGATGTATGTGACATGAAAAAGTCATCCATTGGTGGGTGTAGATATTTTGTCTTGTTTATTGATGACTTTTCTCAAATGACTTGGGTATTTTTAATGAAAAATAAATCTGAAGTTTTTGCTAAGTTTGTTGATTGGTTACACTTAGTCAAAAAAGAAACAGGTTCACATTTGGCCAGTCTTCGTTCAGATAATGGAGGTGAGTATACCTCAAATGAATTTTCAAATTATTGTCGAGAACACGGAATTCATCGACAATATAGTAATGCTTATACTCCACAACAAAATGGAGTATCTGAATGGATGAATAGAACTTTAGAGGGCACAACACATGCCATGTTACACTATAAACAACTTGATGATAAGTTTTGGGCAAAAGCCATTGGTACTGCAGTGTATTTGAGAAACAGGTTCCCCACAGTTGCACTTTTGGGACAAACTCCATATGAGGCATTGTATGGATTTAAACCAAAAGTTAAACACTTGAAAGTGTTTGGATGTCTTTGTTTTACTTTGGTTCCTATTAAACATAGAACTAAGTTGGAACCACAAATTTGAAAATGCATCTTTCTTGGTTATTCTGAAGATAGAAAGGGGTTTTGTTTGCTTGCACAGGATTCAAGGAAATTCATAGTGAGTCGAGATGTAATATTTGATGAGTTTGGGACTATGAACAATGTAGAGATTGATTCTCAACTTGATATATTAGAGAGGAAAAATACGAAAAGAGATAAGGGTTTGAATAATGGGGACAACTCTTCGAAGTTGTGGTATGAAACTCAAATTCCTTCACTTTCCTCTCCATCTACAAGTTCACAGGTTGATGACTTAGAAATTGTTGAAAATTCTCTAAGTCCCCCTTCGAATGATGCACATGATGAGAATTCTGGAGTCCCTGATTTGAATAATTTGTCTAAGTATCCAAAATGGGCTCAAAGTACTTTTTATGACTTGAAAGCAGATGAAGTTGGTTTAACAGGGCCCATAAATATTCGAAAACAGGTAAACTCTGCTATCGCTGTTACTACTTTTTCCTCTGAGCCATCCACTTTTGAGGAGGCATCTACTAAACATGTTTGGCAACAAGGAATGAAAAATGAGTATGATGCCATACTTAGCAATAATACATGGGTTTTAGTTGATCCTCCTCTATATGTTAAACCCATTGGATGTAAATGGGTTTATAGGACTAAGTATAAATTAGATAGCTCCATTGATAAACATAAGGCATGACTTTTTGCAAAAAGATATGCACAACAAGAAGGTATTGACTACAAGGAAACATTTGCACCAACTGTCAAATGACACGCTCTTCGTATGGTACTTGCCTTAACAGTACAAAATGGTTGGAAAGTACATCAATTGGATGTTAAAAGTATTTTTTAAAATGGTGATTTATAGGAAGAAGTATTTATGAAACAACCTCAGGGTTTTGAACAGGTGGGTGCTGAACACAAAGTGTGTAAATCGATAAAGCTTTGTATGGGCTCAAACAGACACCCAGGGCTTGGTATGAGAAAATGGATTCATACTTGAAATCCATTAATTTTCATCATAGTGAATCTGATGATACTCTCTATTTTCGAGTGCAGGGTAAGAAAATAGTGATACTTGTTCTCTATGTCGATGACTTATTTATCACAGGTAATGATGAAAACCATAACAAGTCTGTGAAGAAGGAATTAAAAGATGGGTTTGAGATGACAGATCTTGGACTTCTTCACTACTATCTAGGCATAGAGGTAACTTAGAAAGAGCATAGTATTTTCATTTCACAAACTAAGTATATTTCTGAGTTATTAGAGAGGTTTGGCATGAGTGATTGCAACCCTGCCCTCACTCCCATGGAAAGTAATTTGAAATTGTCTAAGGATGGTAGCAGTGTCTTTTTTTATGGCACCACATACAAACAATTGGTGGGAGGTTTGATATACTTGATGACTACCACGCCCGATATTTCATTTTCAGTTGGAATTTTATCTAGGTTTATGCATGAGCCTAGATAAATTCATTGGCATGCAACAAACCGAGTACTTCATTACCTTCAGGGAACGAAAACATATGGCCTTGAATACCGCCGCAACAGGAACTTCAAACTTATTGGATATTGTCATGCAGATTTTGGCGGATGTGTGGATGACAAAGTGTCAACCACATGATACACTATGCATATGGGTTGAGCTGTCATTGCTTGGTGTTGTAAGAAGCATGATACAGTGGCAAATTCATCAGCAGAATTAGAGTATATTGCAGCATGGGATGTTTTCATAGAAATTATTTACCTTCATCGTATTCTTGAAGATCTTCAAGTTTCTTAGTTTGCTCCTACACAGTTATACATTGATAATCAAAGTGCAATCAAGATGTCCAAGAATCTTATGTTTCATGCAAAAACAAAACATATGGATGTCAAATACCATTATCTATGAATGCTGGTGTCAAAGAAAGCTCTTGATCCAATATATTGCCCAACTGTCGATCAGACAACTGATATCTTCACAAAACCCCTTCACAAAATCAAATTTGAAAAATTTAGAAAAATGCTTGGTATGTGTCCAAAGCCCTGACTTTGGATCATAGGGGAGTTTTTTAGGACTTGTTCCAAAGTCTTAACATTAGGTTAGATTTTTGGTAGGTTAATAAATAAATATTTTTAATGAGGCATGCATCTTTTAGTAAAGACACCCCCATAAAATAAACCTACTTAGTTTTAGTTTTAGGTAGTTTTATATTTTTGAGTTTAATTAATTAGAACTATCTTACGGGTTGTTTTCCTGTAAATTGTTGGTTATAAGTTAGTTGTTTTTACCAGTCATTGGTAAAAACTATATAAATCAATGTTTGCTATGAAAAATGGTTAACGAAGTAAAAACACCCTTATGTACTTGATTTTTTTGAATATTAATAAAATACTTGTACACTCGCACTAAGTGGGGATAAGTTTCAAAATATTTTATTCAAGGAATTATCAAGATCAACCTTAGGTGATCCATGTGTTTGCTAGCATTCTTAGAGAAAACCATGATGTCATCCAAGTATACCAACACCATTTGATTCAATAGCCCTTGAAAAGCCATGTCCATGGCTCTTCGAAAAACTGTGATAGCATTTGACAAATCGAAGGGCATATTTTAGTACGCATACGTGCCCCATTTGGTGGTAAAGGTAGTCTTGTACTAATCCTCCTCTTTTATCCATACTTAGTTGTAACTTGAATATCCATCCAACAGAGAAAAATGTTCCGAACCTGCAACTATTTGAAGACCCTGCTCTATGGATGGTAGAGGGTAGTGATCCTTCAAGGAGACTTTGTTCAAATATCTAAAATCAACACATAGCCTAATCCCCTTGCTCTTTTTCCTTACAGACACCAAATTGGCTACCCATGATGAGTGCTTGATGGGGAAGATGATCTTAGATTCAATTAACTTGGTTAGCTCTCTCCTCATTATCTCATCAATCTTGGGGTTGACGGGTCTTTGCTTCTGCCTTAAACACTTAGCATTGGCCTTTAATTCTATAGTATGCTGGGCTAAATTTGGATCAAAACCTTTTAGGTCATCGTATTTCCAAGCAAAAATATCTGCGTATTCCTGGCAAAGTGCTATGAAAGCATGCCTCTCAGTCTTATTGCTTACCTTCTCAAGCTTGAGAAGCTTATCTTTAAAGATGAGGACTCTTTCATAGTTTTCTTCATTGGTGGACATTATTGTTTTTTCCTTTTTTACTCTGTCTCCCTCATGGAAAAGGCCTTCAAGTGTAACTAGTCCCTTAGGAAGTTTGTTCAACCTTAATTGAATAATTTGATCTTCGTATTAATGATTAAACTTAGATTAGTTGGTGGAGGAGAACTCAACTTCTTGCTACAAGAAACAAGCAATTTGTTTGTCACTTTTGAACCTGGTACTAATGGCCTCACCACCACCTTGACATATGGCTGAACCTTGGCCTCTTTTAGCTCACTCAAAATGTTGAATTGAATTCCCACGACTGCCAATCTGTCAGCATGTTGGTTCTGATTTCTTGGCACAACTTGAATATTGAAAGCTTCAAAATCTTTGATTAGGTCCCACACTCTATTTTTGTAGGACCTCATCAAGGGATTCCTTAGAACGTTCAAGCCTCTGACTTGGTTCACTATGAGCTCATTGTCTCCATATGCTTACAACACTTTGATTCCTCTTTTATTGGCCTATTGGAGACCACACATCAAGCCTTCATATTCTACTGCATTTGAAAAGCGACTGAAATGAAACCTATAGGAAGAGAAAAACTTATTACCTGAAGGGAAAACCAACATTGCCCTTGCACCTACTCCATTTTTGCTCCTTAAACCATCGAAGAACAACTTGCACATACCATTGAGGTCTTCTTGAGGTCCAATGAGGGAAGGCATGAGTTGGTTTTCTTCATGTAACAAATAGACACCCATGTCTCTCTCCTCAACACCTTCCAAAGGGTTGAGAAATTGATTATCCCCCCATAGTTCATCCAAGAACAAGTCTGTAACCTCCTCAAGATGAGTATTTAGTTCTTGACTAATTGTAAACTCATCCTCATCAAGGATAGTACAACTGAGGTTTATGTTATCTAGTTGATGGGGTTTAATGTGAAATTGTACGATGGGTTTAGCGTTGATTGATACTTTAGTCCCATACCTTGTTATGAATGCCATGTAGGACCAATTTGCTGCAAGGTAACCCCCAATCTTTGCTGTGAATTTTTTAGAAAGACACAACGCAAAGCGAGGAGTGATGTCAAGGATTAGCACACCTACACCACCAAAACACTAGGATAAACATGCAGGGTCAAGCTCAAATATTTGATGATACCTGATGACTTTGTGGAAGAACCGTTAAGTTGCAGGACTCTCTAAGTATGCAACTCATGTTTGAGGTTCAGCTGATCAGCTATAGACTTTGGCATGACTGAAGTGCTAGCTCCACTCTCTACCAAGAAATTATGCACCAAAGAATCATTGATAATTAATGAAATGTAGAATGGAGGGGGTTTGAACACACTACTTGACCTTTCTTCCAAAGGACTGTTAGAAATATTGTCATTGATGTCAAAGGTCTAGCATTATTGGTGATAAAGGCCGCATTGCATTTAATGATATTTTTAATAGTAATATCTTGGCTAATATGTGTTAATATTTATTTAATATTAACGAATATATTTTTGGTTGCATAAAGTCAAAAGGGCCCATGGAGAAGTCAAATAGTCATGGGGTAAAGACAAAAGAAGAATGGGACGCATTTTCTCATGAAGAGTCATTTTGATGAATTCCAAAAGTCACCAAGTGAAGACAAAAGAGGAAGGGCATAATTTCTCATGAATGGATACTTTGAGGAATACGAAAAGTCACCAAAATAAAGACAAAGAGAAAATGATGCTTTTGTTTATGAAGGGTCACCATATGACTTTTCAAATGCAAGGATACGAAGAGTCATACAAGTTTGGCACCATTTTTCATGAGGATTGAAGGGTCACAAAGGGTGAATGCCAATAGTCATTTGAAAAGCTATAAATAAATGCTTGAGAAGCCATTTGTAATATGTAAGATAGAATATGATTTATAATTGTTATATCTAGCTTAGAAGAGCAAAGGAGAGAAAGGAAAGAGATATTGTAATGTGCTATCATTTGTTGAGAAAACAACATTAAGAGATAGTTGTGTGGTATATACAAAAAGGGTTGGTGCTCCTATAGGTTGGTGCTCACGAATAGTTGCTATATTGGTGCTCAGCAAAGGGGTTGGTACTCCTACAAGTTGGTGCTTAAAAATATTGTAGTTTGAGTTGGTGCTCATTCATATACTTGAGATTGTTCTCTGTGGGTTTTCTCACATTGAGTTTCTACGTTAAATCTAGTGTCTCTCTCTATCTTGTGTGGTGTTTATTATTTCAATTTTATTCCATATCTTGAATGTATGGTTAAGTGGAATTTGATTAAGTGAAAGTTTATAAGATTTATGATATAATGATTCACCCCATCTCTTAGTATATTCTGTTTTTAAAAATTGATATCAGAGCAGGTTCTTTTTGAAAAAGTTTTACAGCTTGAAGGTAGATCGAGAAAACACGATGGTTGGATCGCATGAAAGATTTTCTACAAATAGGGCACCTTTGTTTGATGGGATGAATTATATTTTTTGGAGCATTAGAATGAAGACTTATTTGATGGCCCATGGATTCGACATATGGCAAGCAGTGGTGAAGGAATATGAAGAGCCATAAACACTTGTAATTACTCTGACAGAAAAGAAGGCAAGTGAAAATAATGTTAAATTTTTAAATACTATTTTATGTGGTTTATGTGAATCTTAATTTGTTAAGTTATGTAATGTAAATCTACTCATGAAATTTGGGTAATATTTGAGAATATTTACAAAGTGATGGAAAGGTTCAACAAGCTAAGCTTCAGACTTTTAAAAGACAGTTTGAGAGTTTGAAGATGGAAGAAAAAGATATAACAAGTTGTCTTTTGCGAGTTGATCAAATAATAAATCAGATTCAAAGTCTTAGAGAAAATTTAGAAGAGTTAACGATGGTACAAAAGGCTTTTAAATCTCTACCAATGAAATATGATGCAAAGGTTTCGACAATCGAGGAGATGAAGAATTTAGCCAAGCTAAATATGGATGAGCTTCATGGTATCTCACGACATATGAGATGCAGACTGAACAAGATAAATCTTCAAAGAGAGAAGTGACTTTCAAGACATAAAAGAAAGAGAAAGTTAAGATTCAAGAATCAAGTGATAGTTCTAGTGATGATGAAGATGACAACAGAGCTCTTTTTATTCACAAGCCGAAAAAAGGCACAAGTAAATATCAAAGAAAATTACTTTTTAAATGTTATAATTGTGAAAAGATTGGACATTTTTCAACTAAATATCCAAATAAGGGTAATGATGATAATGAAGAAAGAAAGTCTACATACAAGAAGAATTTCAAAGGTAAATTCAATAAGGGATTCAAGAAGAGGAGTTTGTATTCTAAAGATCCTAGCTCAGTCAAAGATAGTGGAGTCAGTGATTCAGAAAAAGAAGAGATTCTATTCATGGCTAACATGAAGATGCCTTTGCAAGCAAAATTATAGATGATCAAGAAGAAGAACATGATGAAGCTGAAGTGAATCCGAAAGGAGAACTCATTTGTGCCTTAGAAGAGTTAGATGTTGTTGAGAAAAAGAATCGAAGATTGAAGCGCTAGATCAAGAAAAATGAAAAAGAGTCAAAGAAAATAATTGATGATCTAACAATACACTTTGAAGAAGCTAAAATGAATGAAAAAGATCTAACAACACAATTACAAAAAGTAAGAAAAAAATGTGAAAGGTATGTTATTGAAATTGCCTCTTTAAAATAAGATATTAAGAAAGCAGTCAATGATAAAGTAGTTAGTGATTTAAAATTTGAAGATAGCACTAAGATGTTGAATAAGATATTAGAAATCTAAAAGGAAGTATCAGATAAGACAGGTATCAGATTTGAAAAGAAAAAGAGTTATGTTGAAGCTCTTACAAAAAAAATAAAAAGGAAAAAAGTAAAGAATACATAAGATATTTCAAACAAAGAACGCTGGAGGGAACAAAGCTACAAAAGACAATCAGGTAGAGATATACAAATAAGTCCTATTTTTATGGTTACTATTTTTATTGTAATGGATATGATCATAAAAAAATAGAATGTTAGAAAAGAGCTAACAGTTTCAGAAATAAGGAGAAAGAAACTCAAGCAGAGTCGAGCAGAAGCTACAACTCTTTTGCTCCTCTATCAAGCTTTGATGAAGAGGCCATAATGTGTTACAAGTGCAATAATTTTAGACACATAGCTTGGTATTGTAGAAGCATGTTCGAGTCAATCAAGAAGGACCAAACTTTCAAGGTTCCATTCATAAAAAAAAGGTTCAGGCATGTTCATGGCAGAAGAAATAACTTGAAGATTCTATGTTGATTCAGACAGTGTTGCATGCAAGAAATTAAGAACAACCATGGTTCGTTGATAGCAGATGTTCAAGGCACATGACAAGAGATAAGAGTAAGTTCATAACTGTAAGGAAGATCAATGGTGGCACAGTGAAATTTGAAGATAAAACCACTAACAAGATAGCTGGAAAATATACTTTGAGTTTAGATAATGGTAGAACCAAGACTAAGAATGTATTGTATGTAAAAAGTCTTAAGCATAATCTATTGAGTGTAAGTCAAATATGTGATCAGGGATACACATTAAAGTTTTATGCAAAAGGTTGTGAGATTAGAATAAAAAATTCAAATGAGTTGATTATAGATGCTCAAAGGATAGACAACAATTTATATGTATTATTAGATATCTTCACAAAAGCATGATCAAAAAAAATATTCAAAGATCTGCAAGAGGAGTTGGGAGTAATTTCTTTTACTTCTTGCCATTGAGGTTCAACATCAGTTGAGGGGGAGCTATGTGTTAGCTCTAGGTAGACCCTTTGCCATTGATGTCAAAGGGGGAGAATAATAGGTATAGGTACAAGTGCAGGTACAAAAATAGGTACAAGAAACAAGTACAAATTGCAAAAAGGGTACTATATATTTTTTAGATGATAGTATATGCATGTTTCAAGATGTGGCAGTTTTAAATTTGAAGTTGCCATCAATGGCAAAGGGAGAGATTATTGAAAATATTGTCATTGATGTCAAAGGTTTAGCATTATTGGTGATAAATGCCCCATTGCATTTAATGATATTTTTAATAGTAATATCTTGGCTAATGTGTGTTAATATTTATTTAATATTAACGAATATATTTTTAATTGCATAAAGTCAAAATAAGGGCCCATGGAGAAGTCAAAGAGTCATGGGGTAAAGACAAAAGAAGGGAACAATTTCTCATGAATGAACACTTTGAGGAATACAAAAAGTCACCAAGATAAAGACAAAAGAGAAAATGACGCTTTTGTTTATGAAGGGTCACCATATGACTTTTCAAATGCAAGGATATGAAGGGTCATGCAAGTTTGGCGCCATTTTCCATGAGGATTGAAGAGTCGCAAATGGTGAATGCCAAAGGTCATTTGGAAAGCTATAAATAAAGGCTTGAGAAGCTATTTGTAATATGTAAGATAAAATATGATTTGTAATTGTTATATCTAGCTTAGAAGAGCAAAGGAGAGAAAGGAAAGAGATATTGTAATGTGCTATCATTTGTTGAGAAAACAACATTGAGAGATAGTTGTGTGGTATCCACAAAAGGGGTTGGTGCTCCTGTGGTTGGTGCTCACGAATAGTTGTTGTGTTGGTGCTTAGCAAAGGGGTTGGTGCTCCTACAAGTTGGTGCTTGCGAATATTGTAGTTTGATTTGATGCTCATTCATATACTTGAGATTGTTCTCTGTAGTTTTTTCTACATTGAATTTCTACGTTAAATCTGATGTCTCTTTCTATCTTGTGTGGTGTTTATTATTTCAATTTTATTGCATATCTTGAATGTATGGTTAAGTGGAATTTGATTAAGTGAAAGTTTATAAGATTTATGATATATTGATTCACCCCCCCTCTCAGTATATCTCGTGCTTAACAAGGACTTTGGGTTGCATTGATGAGAACCTCAATTTTCTTGCTTGGTTATTTACCTACAGTTGTTGTAACACTTATTTTGGACAAACCTTCTTGAAGGATGCCCACTTGACCGGGCATGGAAAACATATCCCACATTGGTACGCTCACGTTGGATTTTTTCATTTGTTCAACAATGTTGATTGATGTACCACCAACCTTTGCCTGGGTTTTGGGAGCTACGGACAATGAAGGAGTGGTGATAGGAGGCTCCTTGAATGCTTCCTAGTTGTCACCCATATTCCTTTTGAATCTTATGTTTGTTGAGACTAGGATGTGAGCCAAATTAGAGATGGCCTATTGATTGGATGCATAACACTCTTCTTGCTCATTGATGACCATTGTGGCTTCCAATTGGTTTGACACTTGATCTGAGCCTTGTTCTTATGGAGGTTGCTCTGGCTATGCAATCTTAGGGATCTCTCTGATTTGAGCCATGAGAGCTTGATTTTACCCATAAGCAACAACATGCTGCCATTGGTCATTGAAAGCCTGGTTATAACCATTAGTTAGGACAATGGATTGCCCAAAAGATTGATTCCAAGGCATTGTCCCTTCAACCTCTAAGGCATATTGTTTTGAATAGGAATCAAGGAATTGGAAGGGCCTGCAACATTTGGATTATAATTGTTGTCTAGCATAATTAGGTTGCCCCTATCTTTGGAAACCTCCTTTGTAGGGTGGCCTATTTGCTTGATAAAGCTGCTGCTGAGGCTGATATGGAGCTTGATACGGCTTACTATAAGCTTGTTGCCTCTTGACATTGACCACATCATTCTCCAAAGATTAGAGCACGCTCTTTGGCTCTAATAGTTCTTGTGCGAGTCACTAGATCCACTAGTGGAGGCCTTCTCTTGATTTGGTGAAGGTATAACAACAATTGTTGGAGTTGGAATAACAACATCAAGTGGAGGAACAACTTCAGTAGGTGGTTTGATCTCAGGGAAAAGGGGCATTGGAGGCTAGGAGTAAGCTTGCCAGCCTAAACCAGACAATTTTTTGCTTTAATGGCCACTTCATATGCATCTGACAATATATCCCCTCCCATGGATTGGATCATTACCACGATATCACTGTTTAGAGCTTTCAAATAGTATAAGAATGCAAAGTTTGGGGATGGCCTAACAACGACTAAAATTTTGTCCCAAGATTTTTGGAATCTCGTATTAAAGTCATGCATAACTTCATGCAAAGCTCTCTTGATTGTGGTCAACTATTCTACTAGTGACAGATGGTCACTCTTATATGCAAACCTCTTACATAAGACTATTTCCAGCTAATCCCATGATTGAATCGAGTTAGGAGCTAGACCTCTTTACCAATCTAAATCCTTTCCCTTAAAAGATATAGCCAATAGCCTAATGGCTACATTTTCTACTATGACATTATGAATATGCAGAAATTGGTTGTCTGTTATGTGTTCAGTAGGAGTTACAACTTGGTCTCCTATGAAATACGGGATGCTACTGTCATAGAGTCATATTGTGGTAATTTACAAGACTTTGGCTGTTGAATGCCACAAAATCTCTTTGAGAAATCATGGTAGCAAGAGGGGTTAACAAAGATCTTGCATAGGTATACCTTATGACTAGTTTATGAAAAAGGTGCCCTACATATGGATGAGTATGGGTGAACCTTAACCTTCTTACTGAGTTCAAAGACAATTCAACAAATTCAGAAGGGATACCTCTAGAAGTTGATCTTGTGGTTACCTTTGGCATGAAAAAAATGGCTACTGTTCTGCCATTAGATAGTTAGGTGTTCTTTGGAGTCACAAATATTGAAAGATGAAAACTACCACTACTGCAAATTAATCAAACTAGTATTAGACTTGACCAATCTTCCTTAGAAATGGAAATAAAAATGGTAGTGGTGTCCCATCGAGCATGCCATAAACTATTGTAGCATAGAACTGCACCTTTGTGGGAGAGTTTTTAAGGCTCTCCCACTTCCAGCTACAAGCATGGGAAGAACCTCAAGCTATGGGTATCTTATTGTGAGGTTGAACCTCTAGATGTTTTAATGAGGCTAGTTCCTCAAATGCTTCACTTCAGCTTGTCTCCACACACTAAAACCTACTATTAACTAAGGAAAAAATGAGAGAAAGATAACATGAAAGGGAAACCTAAGCTAAGGATGGTGATGCACCAAAATATGAAATGATTCACTTTCATCTTGGGAGCCTTAACCACTACTGATGAACTCAACTAAGACACAAACTATTCTGATCATATCTCAAGGCCATAGGCATGAATATTTGTGTGAAGGTTGAAGGAGAGCCTTGCATTTTGAAGGATGGAAAAGGATAGGTCTGTGTGAGACACTCTGAGTTTGTAACACTCCAAGGAGGGATCGATGTCCATACACTTCACACAATCTGCACAATACCAAGAGAATCAAAGTAAGATGCTTGGAAAGATTACAAATGATGACCAACAACATACATTTTGAAAATAAAATTTAAATGTGCACACTTGAATTCAATGCAAAATCAAAAAATTTGTCTTATATTGCTTCAATAGAGTTTTACAAAGCAATTTTGACAGAGTGCCTCTGTCAACAGTTGAGGGATCATTTCTTGGTTCCAAGGCCCCTATTTATAACAAAAGAGGCTGAGAGAAGGGGACTTGTGATAAACTAGGAAGGAAGTCATTAATTTTATATAACCACCATCCTCATCCTCTTTTGATCATAAAAATGAGTCGTCCAAGGTCATCCCAATCCCATCGATCCCATCTTGCATTCAAGCCACCCCTGGGTGGATTTTGAGGGAGCTATGTCACGAGTGGCTGAATGATCTGCTTGGCATGATCGAATTGATCTCTACATTAAACTCATCATGGCCACCTTCCCTTCATGTGCCTTATTTGAAGAAGGATGAAGTCTCCACGCCTTTTTGCTTCGGTCGAACCATGCTGATTTTAATCACGTGGTCATTTGTTGAGAGCAAGAGTCACGTCAAAGGATAAAAACCTTCATAAATTTGCACCTGCCATCTCCCGCCAGTTGCTTTGGCCTTCCTTTGCTCTGATTGGTCATTGGAAATTGCCTTGGATCCTTGACTCATGTCATAGATCTTCCTAACATGGACACCTATGAGTCATCGATCTCCCTGCCAGCTGGATTCACCTATGCCATGTGGTGGCCTCTCATTAGTCGATCCTTAGAACCATGCCATTGGACTAGGGTTATTAAGTTAAGTAACCTTGGAAACCCGATTTATTTTTCACAGTATAATTTTGGTTTTCTAAGCTACTTAACTTATAAGCTAAGTCTTTGAAGAATTATGATTTACTCTTTGTAGAGTAATTTGGGTTCTCTGAGCTCCTTAACTTCAGACTCTCCCAACTTGATTACTTCCCAATGGCTAGCTTATCACCTCAAAGTTTGACATTCACGGGCCTGTCAATGGACATTTGAATCCCAACGACTAGTCTTCCATCATGAAATTGACATCCATACAATGGTCACTCACTAGGACAATTCCTTCAGGTTCCTTATTGCTTTGGGTCTTTATCTTTGCACCATTTTCCATGGGAAAATTGTTTGCAAGAATCATCTCTTTATATTTTTTGAAAGGAAAAGGTCCTATTGATGTCGAGAAAGTGCCCTTCAACATTTTGAAAAAGCCTTTTGGAAGAATTAAGAAGCACCCTTCAGAAATTTTGAAAAGACCCCTCCAACTTTGTGAAAAATGATCTTTCAAAAAATTTCTTAGACCTTTGGGAAGGACACTTCACACGAAAGGTGTCCTTCAGAGCCTTTGAAAGGATAATTTTCTCAAGAAAATACCCTTCGATAAAACTGTTTGGGGCACATTGCATCCAAAAGACCTTTCAGAGTTTTGAAAAGTGCCTTTTGGAAAAGTGTAGTGGACCATTTCCTCAAGAAAAGGACCTTCAGGAACTTTGAAAATGAACCATTTTTATAGAAGTGTCTGTTGATGTGGTGGATTGCACCTTCTAAAGGGAGGCTCAGCTCTCTTCATCCACGCGACACAATGGAGACATCCCTCTTGCTGTGGGTGGCAAATGTGAGAGGTGAATCTCTAGATTAGGGGCTAGCTCCCCTTGATGCACCTCGAGGCCCTGGATTTCCTACTGGTAATAATGGGGGAATGAAAAGGGAGAAAAATATTGAAAATAGAACCTAAACCAAAGCGGTGATACACTAAAATGGCTGGTATACTCAGTTTTGACATACACTTTACACCAAGAACACGATGATAGACACTTCATTTGACACGATAAACTCTTCTGCATCAGTGTTTCAACAGGGGGCCCTATGGAGATACAGGGAGGAAGAACTACCAGAGGTGTTCCAAGACACATTATGGCAACCTGCTCACATGTGCCTATACTCTATTGTGGACACTTCTTGCTGACCTGCAAAAGAAGAACTCACAATACACTAAAAATGTTGGAATCATTATGTGAAAGCATGACAGAAAATGACTTAACACAAGACAAAATCATAGACATATGCAAAAGTGAAAACTCAAATGGAGGTAAAAATGTTGTCTTGATTCAAGGTAAATTTCTACAGGTCTTCACCATACAAGCTGAGACATTTTCTCAAATGAGAAGTTACAAATATATAGAGAACTAGAAACAAGGTAGCTAACAAATCAAGGAATGGAAACCCATGCTAAGTTAAACACTTCTGCAGAGACCAAAAGACCATGTTGTTGTCATATTCTTCAAATTGCATATGGGAGAGCCATTTTGTAGATGTCCAAGTCACCACCGTTGTTGTCCTAGGCCTACAAAAGCATGGGATACTCCTAGAAATTAACAAAGCCATCCCCAAGTTGTTGTGGCTGGACCATGCTCTCTTCAATGCTTGGCGCAACTGGTTATGCATTAATGGTGAAGCATGAAAACATGGGATGCTCTCCTTTATAGTTCAAAAACCAATCTATTTTATTGGTTTTTGATAGATATATTTCACCAAATGTATTAATTCTCTTTGATGAGTTGTCTATGCCACTTGTCTTGGTTTGCGCAGTCATTGATTCTGCCTTTTGACCTTGTCGACTGCTAGAACTATTCTACGCTTTGTCTTTTTCCACTCTTTACTTTGCCTATGTTTTGTCTCTTCCTTGCCTTCTCCTTTGCCTTGCCTTGTCTTTGACTTATCGAGCCTTTTTTGTTTTGAGCTTTTTGCCGCGCTTTCCTTCAAACATTTTGTCCAAAGGAATTCTTTCTTTTGATTGCTTCTTTTCTCGAAGGGCACGTGCCCTTCAGGACTTTTGTCTTCGTTATTTAATTTCTCAAGGTGCCCTCTGCAAGGGCACTTTGTGCCTCAAAATGCCCCTTCAGAACTTTTAATTTGGTCCTGCCACTGACCAAGGTGCCCTCCGTAAGGGCACATACCCTTCAAACTTTTTGCAAACATCCTTCAAGCCATCAAAATTCCCTTCGAAGAAAATCCATTGCCTTTTACGAACTGCTTAGACCATTTTGGGTTCTTCAATCACTTCTACTTATAAAAGTACACAAGTAATGCACCTTCACAAACCCAATTTGCACTAGACTAAGCAAAATGACAAAACACTTGGCTTTTTCATAGAACAGGTTTGACATGGGCTATTTTGCAAAAGGCAGTTGAGGGATGACTTAGCCAATTCATGGATGTGAAAGACTCTTTACAAAGAAAAAGGAGGGGGTGCCTAATTTTGCCCTGCAAAACCAAAAATTGGTCAACACATTTGGCGACTCACAGGGAAAGCATACCTGCTATGCTTGGGAAGAATGGTAGCCTCTAAGTCCATTGGGCATGGAGTCAGGATGCATTTTGGACAAGTTAACAACAGCCTTGTAAGGACCTATGAACCAACAAATATTTTACCTCATACACAAAGGAAAACACACACAACAAAGGCTAAAAAACTACACACACATGTGCAACAACACTTAGGGGAAATGAAAGACACACAACTAAAAGTAAACTACTATGTACAACTAAATAGATACATTTGTCTCCCTGCTAGATCAAAGAGAAAACTTCTTAAATCTCCTTCATGGCAAGAAAACTTATGGTGCTAGACAAGTGGCTTAATGAAATGGAGACTTGGTGACTTGCTCTTCTTATCTGCCACCTTGATTGGCTTGTATCCAAATGAATCAGGGTCAAACATGCTTCTAACATATATATATTCATCTTGCTCTTGGAAGCTTGCCTCATGCTAGGCCTTCATACTATGTATCTCACCAAGAAGTCAATGGCTGCTAGCTCATCACCATAGGGCTCATCTAGCTTATAACCCCCTTGATATGCATCATGGATTGACTTGTTCCCTTCTACCTCATTGAAGTTCCTGTCAAATTGATCTTCTATTTCATCATGGATTTCTTGAAGAAGGGTGATTATTTTGTTGTCTGAAATGAGATCACAAAATGCTTGCTCATCCCACAGAACGTCACCTTCTTGCTCAAGGCTCTCTTCTTCAAAGCTTTCATCAAGATGGAGAGGCCTCTCCTTTCTTTGCTCAAAAACACGAGTCTCTAGTTATTCAAAGACATGCTCCTGATCCTCCAACTCGAGTTCCATGACATGGTCATTCTTCTCATCAAAACAACAAGGAAGTTCATCAAACAAGGGGGAGAGAGATCACCATGCTTACATTCCTCATCGTCCATTGTTGACAAATAAAGTTTGTTAACGTCATCTTCATATTGTTGGAAATCTGCATGTATGCATGATCTATGTCTTCTCCGTTGTTGATGATGTCTTCAAAAGGAGCATCCATGATGATTTTCTCCTCATTGTCATCCATGAGAGCTTCTTGATCAGCCATGAATTAGATCCTCTCTTCTTAACTTGCCTCTTTCCATATAGGTTCCTCCTTGAGAAGGGATGAAGTGGAAGGCTGATGGTTAAACTCATGTGGAAGAGGAGGCAAACCTTGAGCTAGAATCGAATGATTCTCTTCCTTCCATTTGACCAACACTTCATCCACATCAAATGTGGCTTGATAGCTCTCTTGGAGGGGTGTAGATGGGGTGTGTTTAGATGTAGGATCTTCAGCTTGGTCTGAACCATCCATCACACCTTAGTTGAGGAACCTCATTCTGGATTCTAACTCTACAATTTGCTTGGCTATATTCTCTTGGAAGAGCCTTTTTTGGAGGTCATAAGCATCATCATGATGAGTGGGATCAACTTCATCTTCCTCAAGGCTTCTATCAAAATGAATAGGCCTCTCCTCTTTTTTCTACCCGATGATTCCATTGTTTGCTTCCAACTCATGACTTTGGGATTGGAACTCTTCCCTTGTGAACATGCAACAACTTTATCCTTTTCAAGGTCCTGAGTTGTTTCATGATAGGCACTCCTATGTTGAAAGACTTGAGGAGGTTGAGGGAGATTGAGAAGGGTTTGCTCATGTACAGGAAGAGCTACTTCAATAGAGATGTGTTGCTTTCTAAAATATATAGGGTGATTCCCATAAAAAGACGGTCCACATTCTAAATAATTGAGAAGGTTAGTATCCATGAGAAGGTGTTCTAATGCCCTTTGATGTTGGAAAGCTAGATGCAAAAGATTAAGAGTAGGAGTGATTAATGCACTAGATGATCCAAAAGATTGGATTTGGTGTGTAAGGGCTATTTGGTAGAAAGGATTTGGCATACAAGAGGGGACTTTATTTTGAGTAGGAGGGGGATGCTCTGGGATGGTAAAAGGCATACAAGGCTGATTGCCTTGAATGAATGGGCTCCTCCATCTTGCTAGTTCCTCCTTCATGGATTGTAAGGCCTGAGTTTGCTTGAACAAACACTGCTCTTTGAACATAAGCTCTTGATGATATCTATTTTGTTCATCCAATCTATCTATCTCCATCACTTGATTCTCAAACTCCAACATTATCTTCCTTACACTAGGTAAAGGGCAACTAAGAGAGCTGCTTGAGGTGATTCCATGAATAACCTAAGCTTGATCAAAACTATATGAAGCAACACAAGGCCCATGCTGCTCAAAAATGGGATTATACATACCAAAGTGATTTCTTGATGGCACCAGGACTGCTTAACCAGCTGATTCAACTCAGAGTCACCATTGGTGTTGATGAAAAGCCTCTAAAGGCTGGTTGGTTGAAGAACACACCAAAAAATTTCAACTCTTTGGGCAAAAAACTACTCCCACCAGGTGTGCGAGAAACTATTGACGTAGTGGATTGTACCCTCTAAAGGGAGGCTCAACTCTCTTCATCCACATGACACAATGGAGACATCTCTCTTGCTGTGGGTGGAAAATGTGAGGGGTGAATCTCTAGATTAGGGGATAGCTCCCCTAGATGCACCTCGAGGCCCTGGATTTCCTACTACTAACAATAGTGGGATGAAAAGGGAGAGAAATACTAAAAATATCACCTAAACTAAAGTGATGATGTACCAAAATGGTTGGTCTATTTAGCTTTGACATGCACTTTACACCAAGAACAAACTGATATACACTTCATTTGACATGAGAAACTCTTCTGCATCAGTGTTTCAACAAAGGGTTCTATGAAGATATAGGGAGGAAGAACTACCAGAGGTGTTCTAAGACACACTATGGTAGCCTATTCACATGTGCTTATACTCTGTTGTGGACACTTCTTGCTGACTTGCAAAATAAAAACTCACAATACACTGGACATGCTGGAATCATTCTGTGAAAGCATGAAATAAAATGACTTAACACAAGACAAAACCATAGACATATGCAAAAGTGCAAACTCAAATGGAGGTAAAAATGCAATGTCTTGATTCAAGGTAAATTTATGCAGGGCTTTGCCATACAAACTGAGATGTTTTCTCAAATGAAAAGTTACAAATATTTAGAGAACTAGAAACAAGGTAGCTGACAAATCAAAGAATGAAAACCTATGTTGAGTTAAACACTTCTACAGAGATCAGAAGACCATGCTGCTGCCGTATTCTTCAAACTGCGTATGGGAGAGCCATGCTATAGATGTCCAAGTCACTACCCTTATTGTCCTGGGCCTACAAAAGCATGGGATACTCCTAGCAACTAACAAAGCCATCCCCAAGTTGTTTTGTCTAGACCATGCTCTCTTCAATGCTCACTTTCTCAAGGTACCCTCTGCAAGGGCACTTTGTGCCTCAAAATGCCCCTTCAAAACTTTTAATTTGGTCCTACCACTGACCAAGGTGCCCTCTGCAAGGGCACATACCCTTCATACTTTTTGCAAATATCCTTCAAGCCATCAAAATGCCTTCCGAAGGAAATCTGTTTCCTTTTGTGAACTGTTTAGACCATTTTGGGTTCTTCAATTGCTTTTACTTATAAAAGTAGACAAGTAATGCACCTACACAAACTTGATTTGCACTAGACTAAGCAAAATGACAAAACACTTGGCTTTTTCATGGAACAGGTTTGACAGGGGGTATTTTGAACAAGGCAACTGAAGGATGACTTAACCAAATCATGGATGTGAAAGACTCTTTGCAAAGAAAAAGGAGGGGGTGCCCAATTTTGGCCTGTAAGACCAAAAATTGGTCAACAGTTCCCTTCAAAACTTTATTTTGAACAAAATGTTTGAGGAAATTTCAATACTTAGCTCGAACGACAATCTTTGAAAGAAAACACTTGGTGAAAAAGTCCTGAAAGAAATGAGCCTTGTCCATGGTGTTTTCAACTCCTACTTACTTCAGGATTCTTTGGTGAAGTAGCTGATATATCAAAACCTAAAGTCTTAATACTTTGAAAACTCGAAATCATCTTTCTCAAGACCAATTCGAGCTTTGCATGCCCTCTTACTTACTTCAATATTTTGGACCCAAGTAACTTATGTGACAAATCCCGAAGTCTTCCACTACTGAAAGCCTGTGAACCATTGCTCAAGATGAGTTCAAGTTTCTGGACTTAGCCTATTTCGAGGTTACGAATGCCTGTCACTTATAAGGCAATTTAAGCAAAGTAGTTCCACTGATGGAGACCTTATCTTTGATGGAGTCTGTAGTTATTTTGAACTCTTGCTTGAACTTCTTGGTTTCGCCATGAAAACTAGTCAAGAACCCTTTTCTTTGCTCTACAGACCTGTCCTTTAGGATTTGACAAAATATGCTTTAAGAAATTTTAAAGTGTTTCAAAAGCTTTGTGAGAACTAGGAGATCTCTCTAGTTCACTCATTTCATTTGAGACATCTATTCATTTACTTATCCATAACAACTTGATCCACCTGGGCGTAGCTTGATATGTGGGCCAAAATTGGCCAACAGTACCTAGTCTAGGGAGTCTAAGATGAACATTGAATGCCAAGAAAGATATAGTGACAAGTCAAGTGATTGGGCACTTTCTCCAAAGGATTGACGGGCTTCATAGAATAAAGAACACCTATAGCAAGGTATTAAGAGGGTCCCTAAGATGCTCTCAAATTAATTAGTTCAAACCTCCAACGTGTCATCTCTATGAACAAATGTTAAGCCCATAAATGATAGGAAACCGTCACAAAACCCTCTCTCAGACCCGATGGAGAAGATACTGAAAATGGAGTATCCAAATGTAGTGGAAAGGCCATGAAACCAATTTGTATTTGCAAAGGAATATTTGGGTCTCCTTCCCATGCAACTGGGATGTACTACACCTATACGGATGAGGTACAACAGAGCTTGTTTTGAAAAAATTATGTATTTTGCAGGTTTGGAAGAGTTTCAAAAGATGCAACCACATTTGGGAGAGAGATTAGGACTTTTTATAAGTACTCATGCCCATAGGTTGAGTCATCTAATCTCCCAAGTGTGCCTACCATCTTTTTTATCTCAGCCAATCTAGTGGGCAGATAGTGAACACTTAGTGAAAATGGTGAAAACTCCAATTGTGAAGCTTTTTGAGCTTAATTTTGTGAACTTTATGCCATGGAAACTCTTGAAAAGTGTCATTCCTCCTTGTGCATAGATCATATTTTAGAATTGGAAAGGTTTTAGGTGCCAAGTGTGAGAGGTGCATGAGAAGGAGTCTTTTTGTAACTGTTTGAGATGATTGCTCATGGACAGAGTAATTTGAATGATTGAAGACAAATCCAATGCATGTGAGGGTCTTTTGGTAACCCCTCTCCCTCAGATCAATCATTAAACCTGACCCACTTAGTGGTGAGGTAGTTTTGTGAAGGTAAATCTTGAGGGCAGTTTCTTGTGCAAACAAAGAGAATCTATGCCACATATGGAGGAGTTAGCTGAGTTGAGGGACATTTGTCCTTATTCTCCTTGCAAGACATGTCTCATACCTGATTCTATGAATATCATAACTCCTCCTTTCTTGAAAAGTGTCTTAGTGACTCTTGAGCTTCACTTTCTCTCCTTTCACAATTGCTATAAATATTGGCCTTTTTGGCATTGTATTTGATATCTCCACCTGGGTATGGTGAATATTTGTCAAAATATTACCTTAAATTAATGAATAATGTTGTTTATCTCATTAAATATTCCACTAAGTGCATGATTTGGTTGTTGGTCTTGTGCAAGTGTATTTTGCTTACCTTCACATGTTACTCTTCCTAGTGCCTTGTGTGATTTGAAAGCTCTCTTTTGCAGGTCAGCAAGAAGTGTCTAATGTGGATTATAGGTATATTGAGTAACTCATTCATTAGTGTTTCTAGAAGACCTATTGTCTAAGTCCTCCTAGCCTAAGCTCTCTTCAAGACCCCATGATTGAAACATTGATGTAGAAGAGGCGTGTCAAATTGAATTAAGTGTATGTGTGGGCTTCTCTTTGGTTCAAAGTGCATTGTAAGTGGTTTGAGTATAGAAACTATTTGGTGTATCACCTCCCCTAGATTAGATTTGTTTTCAATTATCCTTCTCCCTTTTCATCCCCTCAAAGTTAGTAATAGGTTTGAGCAATAGTGATACATCAAGGGAACTAGCCCTAATCTAGAGATCCAATTCAACTTTGGGTGACCTACAGCTCTGAGGTGGTTCCATTGTGAACGAGGAGAGACTTGTCATCTCCTCAAAGGGTGCAAGTTCAAGTGACAACACTTCCTACTAAGCCATTGGAGAATTGTGATGTCTATTGAAATATTAAAGAATTAGGGGTGATCATACCTTAATGATTATGTACTAAGCTAAAGTCCAGGCATTGGGAAAATAAATACCATAACCCTCTTAAAGAGAGAGTAGTATTAGGCCATTGAACAACGTTGAACCTCAACCAAACTACTCACTTAACTGATCTTGAACTTTAATATGGAAGGGGGAGCCTATATTAGGCTCATGTAGGGTGAATCAACTGTTGCAGACAGACTTATAGATTCTAAATGTTGACTTCTTAGTATCATTAGTGTCACACTAATGTCATGCTTAAAAATAGGAAAATTTTACTAGTGTGTGCATGAATAATGTTCATGCCTCATAATGTAATTTGATCGATGCCCACATGATGTTAAGTGTTATACATATATATCTCAATTCATCTCAAATCTGAAAAATCTGAAAACCTATAACTCGTATTCCTATAAAATTTCTACATATGCATTGCAAATGCCAAAAAAATTATTCCAATCTATAAATATATGTTCCATAATTTGAACCAAACTGATAATATGAACCAATTTGAACTCTAAGTCATGTAGTTTGTTTGGAAATCTGAATTATTTGTAAATGGAGGCTTCAATTTCTATGACAAGTCCACTAAAATGCCCCCCTTGAGGTGAGGAATGTAGCCTACAAATTACTCATCTCAAAAAGAAAAGAGTGAATTGCATCATGTTATATATAAATATGTAATCATTTAAAAGTATGTGCTAACATGTGGAGAATATGTCATCATAGTATGAATATATCATCAAAGCATATATGCAATATGTAGTGTAAGGCATACAAGTCTCATGTTAAGATGGATATAAACTAGGCATGCAATAGTAATTATCACATATATAACTAATGGATAATAACCTATGAAAGAAGGTGCATGATATGGATCATGACACCGCATACAAAAAGGAAGATGTGTGATATGGATCATGACACAAAAATCTCAACATACAACCCTAGATGTATCTAGTCATAAACAAACAATGTCATGGGCACAACACGCACAATAAAGCACATGTAATAGCCCTCAATGTCACAAAAAGCAAGTGCCACACACAATGGATAATCCAATGTCACAGAAGGGAAGAACCATACTAATGGACAATTCAATGTCACAAATGGAAAGAACCAATAAAAAAAAAAATCAAAGAATAAGCAATTAAAAGGCAAGGGTCCAAAGGTGAGAATAGAAAATTGAGAAAGAGGAGCTGTGCACATGGGCGATTACGGAGCCTATTTGCCAAGCTAGGGCATCGCGCCCTAGCTTGTTTTTGATCTGAAGAGGACTGCGTAGGTATCAAAGGGCATTTGGGGAGAGTTGACGCATTAGCAGGGGTTTTTTCTTTCAGTAACGAAGGTGTATAAGTGGCATAGCATGGCTACGCAAGGGCTGACCTAGGCCAGGTTAGCCATGAGTTACAGGGAGGCTGCAGGGAAGGGACGCCAGGGGGAGAGTTAGAGAGCAGAGACCAGTTTGGAAATTAATCAGATTCCTGAAATTTTTGCCACCAACACTATGGGAGGAATGAGAATTTACAAGGTTAATAGCTGTTTGGAACGCAACCAAGAAAGACCAAAGCTTGTTATCCCATTTGAATTTATTGCTGAGGATGTGGAGTACTTCTCCAATCACTCACTCTACTGTAAATTCCTGGGGCTGCGAGTTTCCCTTCCATTCTTGGAGAATTGGGCCAGACGGGTGTGGGAACCAGAGGGAGAGATGGAGGTAACACTATTGGCCAATAATCTCTTCATGGTCACTTTTGTGTGTTTGGTTGACAGGAACAGGGTATTCGAAGGAGGTCCTTACTTATATAATTAGGCGGGGCTCTTTGTTAAGCCTTGGCATGCTGGGTTCAATCCCACTGAGGAATTGCCAAATAAGGTTCTTGTATGGGTGCGGCTGCCCAGAATGTCGATTGAATGTTGCCGGGAGGATGTTCTCCAAATGATTGCTTCAATGCTAGGAAAACCTGTGGGCTCTTCCACACAAACTCTAGGTAGGAAAATCATGACCTTCACCCGAATCTGTGTTGAAATTGATTTAAGTAGGCCATTGCTGGATGCTCTTGAACTTAGTGCAGGTTCATACTCATGGGTTCAACAGCTGGACTATGAGACGCTCCCATTTAGATGTCGTTTATGTCACGAGTATGGACACCTGGTTAGGCGATGCCCAAAGGCAAAAGGGAAGGACCAGCAAGCTTCGCCCCAAGCTTCACCGAGTCACACTGCTGGTGTGGACAAGGGTAAGAAGACTGGACTTGGTGCTGGTAAGGATTCTAAAGGCTTTGTATAGGTCAAATCGAGAGGATGAAATAGAGGTTTAAAGAGATCCTTTATGGATCGTACGGAGGAGGATTCGATTAATAGGTTTGGGGTTTTGGGGGATTTGGGACAACATGAGGAAAGCATGGATTTGTTTAATTAGGGACAAGTAGGGTGCGGTTTGGGAGCTGCTGATGATACTGCCATGGATAAGGAAATGCCCCCTGAGGAGGTGGCCCTTCCTATGATTTTGGAAGAACAAGATGGAGAGCAACAGATTATTGAATCGAATACAAGTATGGATACAAAACTTGAAGCCTTGACCCCTCAGATATAGGTGGAGGCGCCTGAGTTGGAGAAGAAAGGTAAGGCTGCTTCTCACTTAGGAATATTGTAGAAGGAAGGAAAAAAACCAGCTGGGGAAAAAAATAGTAAATTGGGAAGAAGAAAAGATACGGAAAGGATAAAGATGATTGGGAAAAATCTGGTTGAGTCAGGTGCGGTCAAGACCTTAGACTCCCATTTCTCACCTCCTTCAAAATGATTGTTATTTCTTAGAATGTGAGGGGCTTGAACAGTGGCCCTAGACAAAAATCTGTTTGGGAATTGATTAAGGTTCAGTGCCCAGATGTTCTCTTTTTGCAATAAACCAAGGTGTCAGTGGATTTCATGATGAGCCTGGCCCCCTGGCTTTGGAAACAAGGATCCTGTCAATGCGTTGGGGCACATGGTATGGTGGGAGGCGTGGCTTGTCTTTGGAATCCACGCAAGGTCCAGCCGGTGTCATGGACTGCCTTCAGGTCCTCTCTTTCTTTGGTTACTCTATGTAGTGAATCAGGAGAGTACATTCTGCTGACCAATGTCTACGCGCCCACTGACTTTCAAGGTAAGCAACAGGTTTGGAACAATATTCATTTAGTCAGAAGGTGCTTTCCTTTTTTACCATGGATCATGGCAGGTGATTTCAATGCTATAATAGACCTTTTTGAAAAAATGGGAGGCAATACTAGATTGGAACCATCAACCTATTTGCTTCGAGACAAGGTTTTGGAGCACAACCTCGTGGATATCAAGCCTTGCAATGGGTGGTACACCTAGAATAATAGGAGGGTGGGGGACCAATTTATTGCGGAGCGTATTGACAGATTCTTGACTTCTTGCTATTGGATGGGCGGCTCATGGTCCTTGAATTTCAAAATCTTGAATTGGAGATGCTCCGACCATTGGCCGATTAAACTTCACATTTCCTCTTACTGTTGGCAGAGGAAACCAACCTTCAAGTTTCAACTAATGTGGCTCAGGGATCAGTCTTTGTACGATCGGGTGGCTAATTGGTGGAGGATGGGGAGACCGGTGACTGGGACAACAATGTACACTTTTGCTAAGCTCCTCCAGTATGTGAAATATCAGCTTAAAAAGTGGAATGTATTGAGCTTTGGAAATATTTTTTGGGAGAAGAAAGAAGCACAGGAAGAGTTAAACTTGATTACCAGATTAATTCGGGAGGAGGGGTTGTCAGAATCCTTGCTAAATGATGAAGCAAGGGCTGTCAAGAAGGTGGAAGAATGGGAGTTGAGGGAAGAGGTCTTTTGGAAACAGAAGGCCCGTGTTGAGTGGCTGCAGGAGGGAGACAGAAACACGGCCTTCTTTTTCAATTCGGTCAAAGCCAGACAGCATCGCAATAGGATATTGTCTTTGGTTTCGGGCAACAGGGTGACTCTTTCGTCCATGAGAGCCATGTGTGATGAAGCTGTCCGATATTTTGCTTCTATGTTCCATGAAGATGGTCCCGGGAGTACTGTTGCTGAAGAGCAAATTTTATCTTGTATTCCCAGCCTGGTTTCTAAGGAGATGATGGATCAGTTGATGCGCCCTATCAGCCTAGAAGAGCTCAAAAAGGTAGTCTTCTTGATGAAAAACGGTAAGGCTCTAGGCCTAGATGGTTTTCCGATTGAATTTTATCAGGAGTTTTGGGAAATCATCAAATTTGATCTTTTGGCTGTGGCTCAAGAGTCGCAAATAAGTAAACAAATGCTTCGTGCCTTGAACTTGAACTTTTTGGCACTCATTCCTAAGAGGGAAGGTGCTGATAATCTTGGTCAATTCAGGCCGATCTCTCTCTGTAATGTTGTATATAAGATTATTTCTAAGCTAATAGCTGAAAGATTGAAAAAGTGGCTGGGGGCGCTGATCTCAGAGGAGCAAAGTGGATTTGTGGAGGGGCGTCAGATTCTTGACGTAATTGTGGTAGCTACTGAGGCTATTCATTCCATGTCCCACTCTAAGGAGAAGGCGATGTTTATGAAGCTGGATATGTCCAAGGCATATGATAGGGTCCGGTGGTCCTTTCTACAGAAGGTTTTGGCTGCCTTTGGCTTTGGAGAGGAGTGGATCAGATGGGTCATGAGTTGTGTCAATTCGATCTCTTTCTCTGTTTTGGTGAACAGAGAGCATTCACAGCTCTTTGGCGCTTCGTGGGGGCTGCGGCAAGGGGATCCATTATCTCCATATCTGTTCCTTCTTCTGGCAGAAGGTCTTGGAAGGTTGATTAGATGTAAGATTGGAGAAGGGGTTATTCAGGGATGGAGGTGGGGTGGCAACCTTCAGGCTCTTTCTCACCTCCAATTTGTGGATGATGTGGCTTTGATGGGATTGGCTAACATGAGGGAGGCAGCCAACATTCGCAATAGTCTGGATGCCTATTTGGCTGCCACGGGGCACGTGATTAACAGAGATAAATCTTCGATTTATTTTTTCAACACTCTGCCACCTATTCAGAGAAGGATGGCTGACACTCTTCGTTTTCAAATTGGTAGACTTTTGGTTCTTTATCTAGGCATCCCGATATCTGTGGGGCAACAATCTAAGGACTCGTGGCAAGGAATCCTTGACAACTTCAGGACCAAAGTGAACCATTGGACCAACCAATGGCTGTCCTTTGCGGGGTGGGTCCAGTTGATTCAGTCGGTGGTGCAGGGGCTACCCATCTACAGGTGTATGCTCCAGGTGGTGCCGGTGGGCTTTGTTCAGGATCTTGACTCCTTGGCAAAATAGTTTTTATGGTCCGACAACTTATCCTCGATGAAATGGAGCCTAATTAGCTGGGATGTTGTTTGCAGTCCTAAGAGGCTGGGTGGTTTAGGGTTGAGACAATCTTTTTTGACTGGTACGGCCTTGGCTGCCAAGTTATATTGGAGGTGGTGTGTTGAATAGGATAGGATTTGGGCTAGGATTGTGACTTTTAAGTACTGTGATGGGATTTCAACGAGTGATATCCCCAGATTCAGCTTGACGGGTAGTGGTTCGGTTATCTGGAGTACTCTCAAGAAAGGCGCTTCGTTGATTAAGAGATGCATGTTCTGGATTTGTAAAGGTGGAAATGAAGCTCAGTTCTGGTATGATTCATGGGATAGTTTTCCCCCCCTGGTGGTTCAGTACCCACATCTTGAGGGCCTGGCTCGGCGCTTTATTGAGGCTGGATGGGTCACGGTGAGCGACTACAAATCCCTCCTGGTTTAGGGTCATTTGACGGTGGCAAGTTGGAAGGAAAAGGAAGATTGGCCGATTATAGATATGCGAGAGGAGTGCACTGAGCTTCAGGAGATCTTGGCTGGCCGGTTATGTTGTGCTCTTAGGGGGAAAGATTTGCTAGCTTGGTCACCCCACCCCAAAGGGAAATACACCGTTGCTGCCGGATACCAGGAGTTGATTGCGCAGAGATGGGACGAAGGAGGGGAAGTGCCGTGGTGGAAAAAAGTGTGGAACAACATTTCTTGGCCAAAGTGTAAGCTTTTTATTTGGACCTTGACTTGGAACCGTTGCTTGACATGGGAGAATTTAAGAAGACGGGGATTTGTTGGCCCTTCTAGGTGCGTCCTATTGCAGGGAGCGGAGGAGGACTCTTCTCACCTATTTTTCAGCTGCCCCTTCACTCTTCGACTGTGGCATGCTTGGTGGGACGCCTAGAGATGTCAATGTCTGCATGTCTCTACCTTAGTCGAGTTCTGAGATAGATTGGGCAGGCCGCCTCAAGTTGCGCCTTTTCTTCAGGAGGCGTGGTATGCTGGTCCCACTTTTTTGATGTGGCAGGTTTGGTTGGAGCGAAACCATAGGATTTTTTCTGGGGAAAAGTTGGCGATCCACCAGGTGTGGATAAGGACTATTGGTATGATTCAAGAAACTATGGAAGCTAAGACTGAGATTGCTTTTCCTCTGGCGCAGAGAGATAATGATGTGGTGAAAAGGCTGGGCATTCTGGCTATTTCTCCGGCTACTGCTAGTGTTAGGTGTGGTCATGGGAGGAGGGAAAAAATCCAGAGGACTGGGAAATGTTCCCCTCCTCCCGAAGGTTATTTGAAACTCAACACGGACGGTTCGGCCAGAGGATGTCCAAGCTTGGCAGGGATTGGAGGGATCGGCAGGGATCACTCAGGTGCTGTGGTTTTTATTTTATCCGCCCACATGGGAGACCAGATGGTGAATATGATGGAGGGAGTTGTTATTCTGCATACTCTAAGGAGGGCGTATGCGCTTGGCTGGTGGAAGGTGGAGTGCGAAGCGGACTCGCAAATTTTGATCAATTTGATCCGGGAGAGGAAAATCGATGATGTTAGCTGGCAACTATCTTTGTTGGTGCAGCGGATTCTTCAAATTACTATGCCTATGGATTTTGTTTCTTTTTCTCACATTCCGAGGGAGTGGAACGGCGTGGCTAACTGTTTGGCCAAGTGGGCTTCGGCGAATATTGGTGGACGCATGGTGGAGGATAGGGCGTTGTTACCGGAGGAGGTGAGTAGGGACTTTGATAAACTTCTCAGGGAGGATGGTGATGTTGTTGGTTAGTGTTGGTGCCTAGTGATTTTTTATTAGTTTTTCATGGGTTGCTGGGGCTTTGGCCCGTTGTAATTTTTCTTTCTGGTTTTTAATAAAGTTTTTACCACTTTTTATTAAAAAAAAGGCAAGGGTCCAAAGAAAAAGTCATAAAATGAAATCTCAATCAACAATGTCATAAAATTAAGGCAAGAGCTAAGCAAATAAACAATCATATGATGAAAACTCAATCAAGTGAAATCATAAACTAAGACGACCCAAGCAAAGAAAAAGACATAATGAAAACTCAATCAAACAAAATCAAAAGAAGGTGAGGTTCCAAAGAAAAGGACATGCAAAAATGCATTCAATGAAGTAAATGTCATAAACTAAGGCAAGAGTCAAGCAAAACATAATTAACAATTATCCTATAACAAAATAAATAAAAATAATGAAACATAAAACAAGTCAAACTAGTCTGCACCATCATTCTATGTCAATGACATAACATAAAAAAGAAATATTTACATAAAATGTAGCATTATATACAATACAATTAAGATCAAGGTATGTGCAAGCAAATAGTGTAGTTCAACATGATAAATGGAAAAGTCATAGAAATATATAACCATTAACAAGGTAACCTATGGAGTGAGATGCCCCTAGTATTGACATGCCCTCAAGGTATATCAATGTCGTGCATTTGTGCATCTATGTATAATGTATAACCTATATATACTGCATCTCAGTCATATATACCATGAAATGTATGTGTGTATGAAAAAAAATGTAATCTACTAAACACGTGATAAATAATATTAATGAATAATGTGAAAATAGAAAACATGTCATTCTTAGGGCCCAATTTTAGATTTTTGGAATATTATAGTTTTTTTTTGTATTTGTATTTTTTATTTTTTAATGTAAAAATGCTAACCTATTATCCCATCAAGGGGATAGTCACCTGTAGGTCTTGTATCAAACATGGTAATGGTCACCTGTCGTGATTGAGTAGCATCATATGCATCTATATCTAAATTTGAGAAGTAATCTTGTGTTGTAGTATATTCATTATCATCATCATGACTCGTAAGATCTTGTGTATGATTAGTTACTCTAGACAACATAATATCTTGTGGAATTTGATGTATAGTAGTAGAAACATGTTCTCATGTTCATTGTGGCACATGGTGAGTTGGTTGTAACACTAGCTTAAGATGTGATGGAGTAAATAATGGATACATGAGTTTTGATTAACTCTCTGATGTAATGGGCATTGAAACATTCGTCATCTAGGAAAGTCAATTACCTTCCTTTGAATTGTCTACATAGAACGAACCTGAATAAGTTGTATAATTGACTGCGATGGTAGTGGGGATGGAAGAGGAATTGACTCTGGCTAAATAAGATATTCATATGAAATACCTAAAATTGTGACCACCCTAATGTCATGTATATATTTTACACATCTATGTATTGATGATGGCACTGCACGAAGCTTATGTATCTAAGGACGTGCTAACAACATGTCAAATACCCATGTACTCGATAATACTAAAAATAAAGTAGCAACTACTACATGACCCACCTTAAGTGGTAGTGCAATTTGCCCAAGAGAGTTATGTTTCTTTTCATAAAATCCTTTGACTATTCTTGTTGTATCCATCAAAATCCTTGTGGAGATATCTAAGAGTATGAAGAAGTGTCAATGTACAAATGTTGTCACTTGAACCATTGTTTACCTTGACACTATGCATAGGCAACAAATCAATGTAGGTTCGTACAAACAAAGATGCTCATGTTGGATTATCATCCACAATCTCACTATCATCAAATTTAAGGTCGTTGTACAAATATGCTTGTAAATGTATCAATAATGCCATCCAATGGGTGATCATATGTCGAAGGAGGAGGATGTGCATTGTATGCCTATGCACTTCAAAATTAGTCTTAGTTTCAGTTGTCGCATGATTTTGAAAGGGATCAAAAAATATTTTCAACTTTGCATTTTGATTTGGTTGTGGTCCTGAATGATCCGTAGGTGTGTGAATCTCAATAATACTATTGTTAATGAGATCTTGAATGTTATGTCTTAACATAAAATATCTATTTGTAGAATTACCTTGACATCTATGGTAGTCATAATATGCATTATAATATTATCCCTTAGGTATGGGCCTACTCATATCAACCTCCTTAGGTGGAGGCGGAGATATGAAGTTGCACTCAAGTAAATTTTTCAAGAACTTATGAGAAGGTTTAGATAATCATGAAAATGAGCTTATGAGAAGGTTTAGATAATCATGAAAATTTCCTCCTTTGATAATTGGATAATACAAGATGATTAATAGGCTATGATAATGCACTAATTGTTGTTTTTCTCCTCATTCTTGGTATCATTTGTTTTGACCTTGTAACTTGATTTGCTTTGAAACTTTGCAATTGAAGTAGTTGGAGCACTAGCTAATACTTCAGCTTATTCAATGATATGAGTTTAACTTGATCTCTAATTATATTGCAGAACTCATCAAATGACTACATAATCGACTCATGGAAAGGGACAAGTGAACTTTACTTAAATATATTTTGTAATTCATTGTCAGCAATGGAATTTGTCATCTTGGTAAGCATGGTATTGTATCCTCACTGATTGGTTCATTAGATCCTTGCTTAAGTTTTGTAATTTGAGCAACAAAAAAATTTCCACTGATATTGATTGAAAAATGTGCTAGAAATTGTTCAGCTAATAGATTGAATACTTTATCTGATTGGAATGGAAGGTCATAGAACCAATGCAACGCATAATATTTAAGGTTTCAATGAAATAAATTAGTCGACAACTTGTCATTAGAGGCATACTATAAACATGTTGAATGAAAGGCTTTTAGGTATTACTCTAGATCACCTTTACCATCATATAATGTAAGCTTAAGAGTTACAAAGCCTATATATAATGGATAAGTTGAAATATTTTGGGATAATGGGTTATGAAGCAAAACATGAGAATCAATAGAATGACTTGCTCTAGAAGCACCCTGCTAAAATTGCAACATCTTAGCATGCCAATATATAATAGTCTAGAAGAGGGATTAAGTAGTAGGCATGGGTGATGATCTAACATGAGTAGTGATTGTAGGATGTGTATGCAATAAATTAAAATGGATATGCAACTTGTCCTACTTAGTGGATTCCAAGTTCAGAGAAGGTGATCTTACCAGATGATTCATTGCATAACTATTTATATTGGGACATGACCAATTCAGATCCGATAAACCTAATTAAGAGATATATTAATACACAACATCAAAGGAGAGTGTTCCAAAGCCTCTAGGAAGATGACATTATGCGATAAACCTAGCTAGGGCTACAATATATAAAATAAATCTAATCTAGTGCTCACTAAAAATTTTGGCACAAAGGGGGATAGTTAAACAAACTAAACAAAACATGTAAATGGAACTCTACTCAAGTCAATGTAGAGGTAAACTAAGCAAAAAGTAAAACATTCATCCTATTACCTTGTACAATATTTATCTACCAAATGAAAAAGTAAAAGTTAGGAATACTTACCTTGAATTGACCATATGGTGCCTCAATTTCTCCCTTGGCCAATGGTGCTTTACAAGATGTTGTGGCTTTGGAAGGATCACACTCTATAAATCAGCTCTAGGTTAAAAGACTCTTACTTTGCATCCAAGACTTTCCCACAAAACAAACATCTTCCTTCCAAGGAAAAACCTCTTCAAGTGTAGAAATATGTTGGTAGGAGAATATGACTGTAAAATCGTAGATTATAATGTGCCATGTGTGAAAAACACAGTCATAATGCATTTTGTGTATTATACTTTTTCTTGTATCTAATTTACGAAAGTTGTAATGGGCCAAAAGATGAAGAGCCTTCTATTGGCACCAAGTTTGATTAGAAGTCAAAGAGTCAAAGGCTTGTAAAAGTCTATATATATATATCAAATGACTGTAAGAAGAAAGAGTTCCATGATCATAAGAGATCAATATAAATATTTGGTTATGGTTACATGTACATTTGCCTTGTTTTGTTCTTTTTGTGTGTAATCTTGAGAATAATCATGATTCCCTTCCATTCTATTTTGTTCAATTGCTTTGTTTTTAATTATAATCCTTGTTATGTCTTTAATCCATGTGAATTCATAGGATAAAATGAATATTGATGTTTTATTTTTTCTTGTTTTTTATAACCAACTTTACTTGGTCTATTATCTATGAGATTTATCACACATCTATCCTCAACTTGCATGTTTTGATGAAATATTAGGAACGTCTACTAACAATGGTGCAATGACCATGAATCTCTATTGGTAGAAAATGTGTTATGATGGTTACTTGGACAAAGGGATGAACAAAGGTGGCTAGACAAAAGGATACATAATGTTGTAGAGGAAGAATCGAAGAGGATAGGTTCTACTAACCAGTAGATTATACAAGAATATATTCATGGTGAAATATACAAAATTTTCTAGTGCGAGTTTCCTAGTTTATTAGCTAATTGGTTGGAATGCTTTGAATACTATTGTTGCCAACCTAGAATAACAAAGACTATCATTTGGATTGAAGAGAAGGTATAATATCTACATAAAGTGAAACTACTTGGACTCAAGCGATAGATCATTGGATAACTGCTACCATTGACGGGTATATAATGGAGTTTATAGTACAATGATATATAACATTCGAGGCAACATAGGATATGTTTGTAAGGGGGATTAGAGGAATTTTTTATAGTGACTACCTAATTTAGTGAAAATGTTGGTTGTAGATAGGGTCATGGTGCCTACTCCAACTGATATGGAGTAGACACTTCGGGCGCTATGGGGATGTGCACGACTAGAAGGTGAATGATGAGAATTTGAAGAGACAGAGCTTGGATATGAATACAAAATGGAAAATTGAGGGAAGTAGAGTTAGGAGAAGAGTCTGGATTTAATAAGGGAATTATGACAACAAAAAAGATGGAAGAAACAGAAGGATACTCAGGTAACTGTGAGTATGCATAGTAGTAAAGTAAGAAAATAGAGAAAAGAAAAGAATGAAGAGCAAAGAATGTAAAAAGAAAGAGATGATGTGTGAGATGAGAAAGAATGATGATAGAAAAAGGAGAATGAAAGAGTGAAAAATGATGAAGAGATGAATGAGGATGAGGATAACAATAGTGTAAAAGTAGATCAGTGCATAGATAGTTGTAGTTTGTAGTTGTAAGAAAGGGTGTTCTATGAAGGAGAGAAAGAGAAATCATTTGAGAAATTGAGGTACAGTCACATAGATATCATAGATCTAAGCTACAATAAAGAATATGTTGTAAATAAATATCATTCACTTAAAAAGTACACATCCCCCAACCCAATACATCATACACTAGTAGTAGTCAAGGAAAAGAGTCTGGAGCAGACAATAGTTGGGAACCACTATTTACGAAACAAATTCACAGGTGGGGAGTTGAAATTGAGGAGGCATCAATTCGCAAGGTTTTAACAGAAGTAGGTTTATGTCAGAACAAGAAGGAAGTAATAAAACAAGCAAGATTGTCATCTACAAACCCAATGATCAATGTAAATGCACAATTGATTCTTGTACAACAAAAACTAGTAGAAGGAACTAAGTATTTGTTTACTGAGATAGGGAAGGCACTAGAGTGATTGGGGTCACAACTGGTGATAAGTTCACAAACATTACCACCAAGTTTTTAGGAATTGCCATTATGTTCACAAACATAATATGTTACAATTACACAACAAACTCTAGTAGTGCTAGAGGGTACTAGAAACATGGCAGCCAATGTGGGGGCATTCATGAATCTCGCACCTTATGATGGGTATGTGGATCCTGAACAATATTTGCTCACTTGTCAAACGAAATGGAAAGCTAAGGAAATCGTTGATGAAGTGTGAATTGATTGGAGCATTGAGTGGTCGAGATTTAGAGTTTATATACCAGATAGAATTTAATGAAGCAAGTCTTCAAGAAGTGAAAAAGTGGCTTATCACATAATTCAGGATTAAAAAATCCATGAGCTACACAATCTAGGACCTAAAATAAATTTGACAGAAGTCCATAGAGACAACATGTGACTATGATCGTATATTTTTGGATGTTATGAATAGGGTTGAGTTTGATCTAGATGGTAAGGATAAAGATTCATGGTTTGTAGAAGGGCTGCGAATGAGAATCCAGTTTACAATATCTCAAACCCAATTTGACACCAAGGCAAATACCAAAGCTAGTACAATTCATGTTGAATAGATTGAAGAATATGGGGAAACTCCAGTATCAAGCTCTAAGATTAAAACACCATACAAACTTTTATGAAAAAATGGAGTAGTATCATGAAGCAGATAAACCTAAGCTGGGCTTATGGTGTATGGAGTGTGGCAAAGAGGGGCATCACAAGGACAAGTTCCCAAAAATCAAAATAGAGTTCTATGAAATATGTAGAGTCGTAGGACATGTGATGTCCCAATGTCACCTTATGCAATAATATGTGAAGCAACCATAAAATTTGTATTATAATTTTTGTAAATCGCTGACTCATTAGTAGAGAAGTTGAAGAGCTTTACAAGAATTAAAGGAAGATATCACAAAGAATGTCTTCTTAGTTGTTATGTAGCATGTGTTTATAATTAAACAAATGATTCCAGGCCTAATAGTCGATGACTATTGTGACCTGGACGGGTCCATAGTGGATTCCAAAATCACTACAATACCAACCTCAAGGTATGGCTGGATGGACACCTCCTTCATCAGGTTGGACACCACCGTCACCAAACTACCAATATTCAAGCCTTTGGAATACTACGATTCCCCAACCCCCATACTTAAGTTGGATTCCATCACCTCCACAATGACAATATGGTGGGTATGATAACCACCACCAACAACAAAGATGGAGTGCACTGTAGAATTTAGTAAGTTTTGGGGTGAAATAAGGATGTGGATGGGGTTTCCAAGGTAACAGGGGAGGATACTGGGGTGGTTATCAGGGAGGCCAAGGAAACAACGGGAAGAGGTCACCATTACAATGTTACTTGTGTGGGGAGTATAACCATGTGCAGAGGAATTCTCCATTGAACCCATAGAGACAATCATATTGTGCTTATTGTAGAGGTTTAGAACAAAATGATATGAAGGATTGGCCAACTTTAGAGAAGTAGAGGAAAGAAAACGCAGTGTGAAATGTCAATATGGTTAATTCACAACCTAAGGAGGATGCATTTATAAAGGTAGTTACAAGACACCAACGTACAGGATAAGGATTATCTCCTTTAGAGATGCCACATAACCACAAAATATGAAAGGTTAGACCAGATAAATACCTTGATCCTGGTACTGAAAAAGGTTTGATGTATGAGGTTGCATAGGTTTTTAAAAATATACAACATCAAGAAGCCACAAAAGGAGATGTTGCATCTATTGATGCACAAATGTATGGCCAGATTGTACGCATAATGAGAGAAGAAGGGGTTGTTACTACCTTAACAGACTTGATGAAGTTGTTAATCACATTGAAAAATAAGGATATTTATTAGAATATCATGAACCTTTTGCATAATCTATTAGATTGTGTACAAAGAGAACAAAAGTGGATGAAGAAGCTAGTATGGTATGTAAAGACTAAGAAACCTTGGGATGTACATGCTAGGATGGATATTGAGATATCAAGTTATGAAATACCAAATGCTATCTTCAACTTTGAAAGTATAATGAATACGATACCAAGGTCAACTTGGGAAGCCATTAAGCGAACCACACTTAGTTACAACCCAATGACTCTCAGTTTGGCAGATTATGGGAGAGTCAAAGTTATTGGCCACTTGGAAGATGTAGAGATCAAGGTCACAGAGCTTAGTTTGTGTGGTGATTTTGAAGTTATTGACATGAAAATTATAGAAACGCATTACCCTACACTCATTGGAAAGAAATGGGCTTATGATGGTCAGATGAATATCAACACAATGCACAATTAGTTGGAAGCTCATCAAGATGATAAAATCATAGTAATCCCACTGAACAAGGTGGAGAAACCTTATGTTATTCCTAAGTAACCTCATTCACCTTATGCTTATCAAGGAAATCCCTGGATGAAGGTGAACACCAAGGAGAACCCGAAGGCTTTACGTGCAGTTAAATGTAATTTCCTATATGCTGAATCTAAAACAACAATTACAATCTCTATTGACTGAGTAGTTAAATTGTAAATTGACACTAACTCAACTATTGATTCTTTGGTTTCATATAGGCAACTATCAATCTATGTATGTGAAATATCCCACTCATTCTGAAGTAGACTTTTTGTAACAAGCAGACACCAATGACAGGGATTACATTGAGCTGACTAAAGAAGGGATCTTTCCATGGGAAACAACTTCTTCTGTGAGTATGGACTCATATACGCACATGTTGAATTGGGTACGAGGGGATCATGAAGTGCAACCCATGCACATGGTATTTGTCAGTGAGTGATAATTACCATAGTACTTTACAATAGAAGACATCAATCAATTTATCTTGTGACTACAAATGCATGTGCCTAAAATTGAGCAGAGGATCGGTGCCTTGAATTATATGTTAAAGGGAAGTGTTGTGACTATGTGCGCAGTCCATAGGGATGATCAAATTCATTGGGATGATCCTTGCGCACTAATGATAAGCAAGTTTAAACTACCAAAAACAATCATAAGAAATTGGCCATTCTTTCAGGAGGGTGAATGCCCTGAGATACATATACATATAGGTGTGCTGAAGTATGGACTACATAAGGCGTGTCTCTGAAATATTGGGCTCATATTTTTAGATATACTCTAGCCCCTCTTCCAATGGTTTGGTACATGCATTACGAGCGTAGGAGGGAAACAAAGTACTGGGCATAGGTGTAGAGTGATTTCATATAGACATTTGTGTTTGAGGATGAAAATAACTTAGTACATAACACATGACAAAAGATAAAGCAATTTATTTTCCATGGGAGGATAAAATATATAAGCACTACAAGTGACTTTGGACACCTTGTGATCTAAATACAACTTTGCAGAATTACAAAGCTAGAAAAGTGAAGGAGCAACTTATAGTGCAGCCTTGTCATAGAATTACAAATGAAGAGGAAGACACAAAAGATTTTGACAATGATGAAAATATGGAATTGATTGGCTTATTTGAACCAAAATGGCCCATTGAATTATTAAAGGACATAGTCACAAATTTCATAGAGGAATAAAAGCTATGAAATATCAAAATTCAACAAAAGGAAGGACACAAAATGCTGCAAGGTTCAATCCTAGAAGAAGAAAGGAAGATTTACCAAGATCCGCTGAGGAAGCGTGTGGGAAATATTGGAACTGAATAAGTTCCCAAAATTACACACATAGGATATTGATAGACCCAGTAAAACATCTCTGAAGCTATGCAACTCCTAAGAGACTAAGAAGATGTCTTTCCTACAAAATTCTCATAGGTCCACGGGGTTGACCCATCATTAGGGGAGATGTGGATTGAACTTAAGGAGTGCATAAGGGCCATCAAGAAAAGGCCTTATAAGTTGAACCCCAACATGAAACTTAAGGTCAAGGATGAGTTGGATAGGATACCAGAAGCATGCAAATCTATTCGGTGGAGAAAGCAAATTGGGTGAGCCCTATGGTAGTCTAACACAAGAAGTCAAGGGAAATCATACTATGTGGTGACTATCGTATTCTGAATGATCCCTGTATAAATGATCCATTTCCTATTCGCTTCACTTATGAAGTATTCTGAATGATCCCTGTATAAATGAGGTGTATTCTTTCGTAGATGGATTCAAAGGGTATCATCAGATACCTATTGTAGAGGAGAACAGAGCCAAAACCACTTTCATAATCAAGTGGGGATCCTTTACATATAAAGTTATGTCGTTTGGGATGAAAAATGCACCAGTTGTATTCTCCCGTGCTGTAGTCACTACATTTAAGGATTTTATTCATGACTTTTTGGGAATATATTTGGACGACTAGGCCATTTTTTTTTAAAGAGTACTTTTCAAAGCTGAGGTTGATGTTGGAGAGATGTTGAGCCCTATGCATTACATTGAATCTAAAGAAATGTTTTTTCTCCATAGATTTTGGTGTCTTGTTGGGCCATGTTGTTTGCAGTGAAGGAATTTTAGTGGATTAGGCCAAGATCAAAATCATTGTCAGTATGCCACCTCCAATTAGTTAAACAGAAGTCAGAATCTTCCTACGACATATATGGTATTATCATAAGTTCATAAAAGGGTATGTAGCTATATTTGTCCCATTGGAAAATTTGTTGTGCAAAGGTATACAATTTGTTTGGACACAAGAATGTCAAGTGACATTCATAGAGTTGAAACATTGATTGGTTACTGTGCTAATATTAGTATTTCTAGATTGAAACAAATCATTTCATGTGCACATTGATGCCTCAAGTATCGTAGTTGGCATTGTGATAGCATATCCAGGAGATGGCCGATTAGATCACCCTATCCACTTCACAAGTAGAAAGTTGTTGGCAGTAGAGAAGAATTACATGACAATGGAAAGGGAAGCATTGGCAATGGTGTTTGCACTATAGAAGTTCATGGACTGTATTCTATAAACACCATTTGAGCTCTTCACTGATCACCAAGCTTTGTGATACTTGGTCAATAAGCCAATGTTGGGAGAAATTTTTTATAGATGGCTCATGCTATTCCAAGAGATTCAATTCAGAATTAATGTCAACCCAGGCAAAGAAACTGTGGGCCTAGATCATTTGACCTGAATCACAAATGGAGAGGACCCAAAAGAACTCGAGGATGGGTCCCCTGATGCCCATTGGTTATGTGTGTTTGTAATTCCAAAACACTCAGAGGATATTGCCAATTTTATAGAACAAGGAGTATTTTGTGCACACTATTATGAGAGAGACAAGAATAAGTTAATTACTCGAGCTTTTCCCTACACTATTGTAAATGGGTTCCTTTATCATATGGGGAAGGATGAAGTACTACACATAGTTACATTGGAGCATGAACGACCCCTATTAAGGCACATTAGGGGGTCACATGAGGTCATTTCATAAGGAAAGCTATTGCGAGGAAACTTTTATAGAGTGGTCTTTGGTGGCCAACCCTGTTTCAAGACGCATACAAAATAGCTCGATATTACGATGTCTTCTAGAGGATGGTAAAACTGAATCAGAGGGATGAAATGCCCTTACAATCATTACTTATAGAACAACCCTTTGAACAATGGGGCATCAATTTTATAGGCCCCATCAGTTCACCCAACAAACACAGTCATGTAAGGTACATTATTACTATGACTGACTACTTTACGAATTAGGTTGAAGTTGTTGTGACACCAAGTTACAGATCCAAAGATGCTACGAAATTTCTTTATGAAAACATTATCACGAGGTTTGGTTGTTCTATCAAGTTAGTGCGTGACAAGGGAACGCATTTCTTGAAAAATACCATCAAAAAACTCACTAAAGAATTTATGTTTTCTCATCACAAGCGTACAACCTACCATCCTTAGACGAATGGGCAAGTCGAAGCTTCAAACAAGGTACTAGGGAATATGATAACTAAAATATGTGATGTAAAAAGAGATGACTAGGAGGATCGCATACCTATGATTCTATGGGCTTACAGAACACATTACAAGCATGCGATGGGATTCATGCCATTTTAGCTAGTGTATGGGTTAGAGCAATAATGCCAATGGAGTATCTAGTACCGAGTCTATGAATTGATCTCATAATGAGATTCGGGGATAAGGAATCTTTGACCAACCAATTAATGGACTTAATCAAAATGGAAGAATGCAGACGCAGAGCATATTGGACACATGAAATGCATAAGAAGAGCCAAAAAGCTTGGCATGATAGGATTCTACAAAAAGAAGAATTTTGAGTGGAACAACTAGTATTATTATATGACCGTCGGTACAAAGCATTCTTGGAAAAATTGAACATCTAATGGAAAGGGCCATATATTATACATGAATTATCGTAACAAGGCACTTTCATTTTGAGGGATCTGCAGGAAACTATTTCGCCAAGACGAATGAATTGTTGTACGCTTAAGCCCTATCGCCAGTGATCTCTATTTGATCTCTCTCTGCAAGTGAGTGGGTGCTTTTTTCTTTATGTTTTGTTTTGGTGTGTTTCTTTTCTGTATGTTGTGTGTCTAGGTTAGAGTGCGATCTCTTAAAGTTGTAGACTAGTGGAATCAACAAGAAGGTCGAAGATCACGTAGTTGTAAAAGTAACCAGTGATGCACAAACACCTCATCAAGGAGACAATGGGATACGCCAACGGTTAAGTCCGAGAAAGAGAGGATCAACACGAATTGGTATGTATAACGACCATCAAACTATTAATGGCAAAGCAAGTGAAAATATCTTTCAACATCCTAAAATAGATTTTGGGTCATAATCACGATGCAGAGAGTTAAGTACGACAAGGAAAACATACGACAGCGCATCACATTCATTCACCCAAGAGCCGCAAAGCAACTAGAAAGCTAAGTAGGATCGCCACATTATCTGAAATGATTTTTGATATTCAAAGTGAGTAAATGCATGAGTCAACACATTCAATGCAAGGAAATTGGGAGGGTACACCAAAAACCTATAAAAGCAATGCAAAGACCAACAAACTGGATCATTATATACTTGTGCACACGGAGATTCCAAATTTATGGTGATCTTCCAATTAATTGAGAACCACGATCAAAAGTCCATATCGGCGCCATTGAAACAAGCAGATTCACACAATGAGCATGATCATCATGAACCTCCCTCAGATAATAAATACTTTTTCAGGCACACAAAAGAAAGACATGGGCGTTGGTATTGCCTTATAACAAACCAAGTTCCAGGATCCTAACGCATTCGAATTCATCAAAGCTGTTGAACAAAAATTATTCATTCCAGACACCATGTAAGGAACCCAACCTGTAGCCCTTGCAAAGCCATATAGATTGCATGGCATATATGTAGAGAAACTAATTTGATTGCCTATGTTCAGTCAGCTAGATGAAATAATGCAAACGTTCCTGGGCCGCTACAATGACGGAAATATCTACTTATCACAAGATGTCACCACCTTCATCAACATTGAAGTGACGATGAAGGCAACCGGGTTAGCAGCAAGAGGGAAGCCCATTGCACCATACAAGTCAAAGGCCCCTCCAATTCAGTAGGAGCTCAGAGATAAATACGCTTCAGGTTCAAGGGGCATGCCATTTGAAGGCATCCAGGATGAGCAAGTGAGGATTCTGATAGAATGCGTCACTCTTAGATTTTGGCAAACAATTAAGGATGCAAAATAAGTTACTAAAGGTGTTATCGACATCGTAAATCAAATGATTCATCTGGAGGAAGAATTCAACTGGCTAGAATTATTTGTCCTAGAGTTGATCACAAATATTGAGAAAGTTCTAGCATCTGCGCACCAAACATTCCAGTATCAATTTTTGATACTTCTACTGTGTTTCACATAGTGGAAATCATTACAGGGGGAGTTTTATCCTGACATCGGCTACTGGCCTACAATCCAGTTCCAACACCTCATCTGGACCAAGCAAAGTTGGTATTTCATGCACCAGGCCAAGTTCAACAAATGGTGGATGGAAAGACTGGAAATGATAGCCTCGTATCTGAGAATCCCACTAGATGTAATGCAACATCTGGGACAACATGGAATAGTGACCAAGTTACAAAAGGGGTTTGCCATCAGGGTCCATGAACTTCCAAGGTCACCTTTTCCTCCTCTTCCATATTTCCTTGATATGCAAACAACAAAATCCGAAGTCACCAAGCAGAAAGATTTTGTAACACGAAGAGCAACACCGATGCAAATGATACCAACAGGTGCATCAGTTCTAACTTCACAGTCGCCAAAGGCTATTTCATCCCAACCGCATAAATGAAAAAGAAAAACTCCACTAGAAAAACATTTTTTCCCCCACAAAGGATAAAAGCACGAAGCACTTCGACTTGGCTAGATGACCCACATGTTCCAAGGATTGCGGCTAGCTGCAATTTATTATTGATGAGGACATATGAATGAATGAATGAATGAGTTTTAATAACGTCCACGAGACCAAACAGTCTATGGGACCAAGTGTCAAGACCATAAGGAGTTCTTCAGATTCCTTTCGATGTCATCCCGCCTCTTATGAATATTTACCAACAGCCAGGGCGTGTTGTGTAGCCTCTTTTCCTCAAATAACTCACTAAAACTGCCCATATTCACGTTGTTATCTTGCTGCATACGGATATCCTTGCTGCATATGAGAAAGAAGTCTTTCAAATCATGCTTGAAAACATGGCTGGAGATTTGTGCAAAACAGAAGAAGAAAAATATTTTTTCTTCTAGAAAGCAGTGTCCATGGTACAAGTGCAAAGAAGGTACCTCTAAACTTATAGGTTGATCTTCCGACCTATTCTCCATCCACTGTATTTGATACAATGGGATAAGAAGTAGAATGCACAAAGATCACAACCCAAAATTTTGAGGGAAATCAGCTTGCAAGTCCTGCCTGGCCAAACCCATTAGCATCACTGTCAGAAAGTCTAGCTGAAGCCTAAATTTGTCGAAGAAGAACGTACAAGAATCCACGACTGTCTCCTACCATCGCACAAGTAAGGGCTTTTGCAGTCGAAGGAGAGTAACCTGCACAAGTTACATCAGATCAATAACCAACACAATAGGAACAACACCCTTTAACAAAGACACCACAACCAACTAAATGAAAATTAGTTACCCTTGGGAAGAAGAAGACATATGTTTCCAAGGACACGGTGTAGGAAACAACAATTCATTCATCAGAGGAAAAGCAAATCACAAACACTGAGGAGTTAGAGACAGACCAACCAACTATTGAAGAACAATAGGTTATGCAAGAGGAAGCACAAAGGACCACAAAAATAAGAGTGTGCAAGGACCAAAAGTGACAGAAGAAAGAGGAGTCTCAATGCTAATAAGAAGAATGGCAAAAGTATATGACTCAAGCAAAATAGCAGGTTGAAGAAATTGAGGCTAAAAAATGGGTTGACGATGCAAAGGCTCTACATAAGAAAGTTACAGAGAATAAACAAGCACAAAAAGAGGCTAAAGATGCAACCAAGAAAGCTAAGGCATAGTTAGCAATGAAAAATAAGGAAGAGGACAAAAATAAGAAGAAAGCAGAAGAGGAAGAAAAAAAGAAGAAAGAAGCTAAAGCTGAAAGGCAGAGGAAGAAGGACACTACTGAAGAGGAAGAGAAAAAGAACAAAGCACAAGAATAAAAGGACACTGAGAAGAAGAGATAGGACAAAGATATGAGGAAGCAAAAAGATGAATAAGTACCAGAACAATGCAACAAATAAAAAGAAGCAGAAGATGATGAATAAAGGAAGGTAAAGGAAGAATAAACTAAGTAGAAAAGGAGAAGAAGGATGCAAGTGAACAAGAGGCTATTACGAAACAAAAAGCAAAGCAAGCAGAATGCAAGAAGATTTAGAAATTTGAGGACAAATCACAACAAGTTGAGAAAGAAAAATACCAAGAGCAATAAATCGCAAAGCAACAAGCAACATCAGAGGTAGGGGCTCAAAGTGATCTTTAGTTTTCAACACCATTGGGAGGAGTTTGGCTCTGGAATGTTCTAATTATGTTAACAAAGTGCACAATGTTTTCCCTCCTAGTTGCACCAATGCCAAGAACAACTATGATGACATCAACATCAACTTTGACAAGGGTTCCAACTATGTAGGCAACATCTTTGGATGTTTCTAGATTGCCACTATCAAAGCAACTATAGGGAGCAATAGCATTTCATGAGTTTATTGTACAGATTACTACGTCGCTTGAACAAGAGGTAGATCAAGCCAAATATTACAACATAGAGCTCTAAAACTGGTTATAAGAAGCCAATAAAATAATCACACATAACTATTTGATTTTAGTTACTTGAGTCATTGACGACCAATTTATGTTGGATCAGTGTAGGTTAATGACACTCCTTACTCATCTCACTTAGGAGTGGTGCACAACACAAAAAGTATTACAACTTCGCTCTTAGGGGAAGCTATCAAAGTTGATACACAAACTATTATGGATATGTTGAAGGAATACTAGACCCATGTGGAACTGCTATGATGTAAGCAAATCACATAGCCAAAAACCTGCTTGACTAGAAACAACAATTAGACGCAACATGGAGAATTTATGGTGTGGCTTTTGTTGAGGTAGTTGTTGCCAAAACAAAAATGACAAGTCACATGAACTACATGAATGAAATGGATATTGCAATCCAAGTATCTATAAAGGCAAAGAGACCTTGTCAAGGAGCAATTGCAAGATTAGCAGAGTTAGGTCATAACAAATGCATTCACAGGAGTTCAGACTCAGTAATACGCAAACAAGTTAGAGGCACTAATCCAAGAGTTGTAGACACATGTTATAAATGCCAAAGCCTCCATGATCATCATAAATGATGATGACATAAAATATTTGATGGCCACACAATCCCCACTTTGTAAATTGATACAACTAGTTCAAGAGCACATACTAGATTGGAATGCATACAAGATAGATTTGTCTCCTTTGGACGATTCAATAGCACGAATCGTCATTACTCCAACATTTATTCATCTGGATGAATTAAAACTACAGATCACACAACATAAAGTTATGCACATTCAACATATAATTTCATCAACAACTTCACTAATGCCTCCTCCCTCTTCCAATGAGTTGTTGCGAGTACCAAATTTTGATGTATGGTTCTTAGGTTTTGCTATGGATGGTTCAACATGACATGCTAGGGAGCATACGGGTAGTGGAGATGCAAGGGCACCTATTGATGTGCCTATTATTTAGCCATATTGATCAAGACCTTGGGCAAGATGAAGATGATGGCAACAAATAGAGGTGGGAGCAGTCAAGGAGGAGGTAGATATGGTGGTGGATGAGGATGTAGATATGGCAGTGGAGGAGGATGTCAAGGTGGATATTATTGCACCATGATAGGCTTTTCATTTACTACCACAATGACATATACATGTATAGGTACAGATGGAGGAGGAGCTATAGGTAGAGGCAACAGATCATGGAGATCCTATGGTATAACCCATAGAGATTTGGTACATAGAGATATGAATTCATAGTGGATCGTGACATGCTCGTGTTATCCCACATAGTTTTGTGGCACCCCAGAGACATGCCCTAGTGGAGATACTCAACATGTAAGCATATGGAGAGACTATTTTTGGTGAGTGATTTATGTTTTGATATACAATTAATATTACTTATGTTGTGGATAATTAGATATATATTTGTTTATGTAGATGATTTTGAGATGTATATATGAGATCTAACGTACATTTATTTTGTGTTTTACAGATACTTGCGAGGAGTTTATATGGTATGTAGTAGTGCAGGTAGCACATCATGATATTTTGGATGATGTGTTATTGCATCATGATACTACAAATCTGATTTATCCTATTGTACCTTCTGCCCCTACTTATGCTAGTTGGTTTTGATTGGTCGGTGAAGCAACATGAGAACTACTGAGATGAAGAGATACAACACATGTAGAGTTTCCACCATGAGTGGGAGATGGAAAGCTACAAGTATGGTAGACACTAGCGAAGGAGCAAGACACTCATTTGACTACATCTATAGAGTTGACACGTGTACAAGTCAAGGTGGCCAATTTATAGAGACAGATTGAGGGCATGCATACATGAATGGAGTCACTGCAGTGTACCATTAAGAGGGGGTAGTCTCTAGGATCAATGGGTAGTGTAGCCCATCCACCAAATTGGCAAGATAGACCATAACTATAGAGCTGATATTGTATTATGTTGATAGCGTGTTATTATATTGTATCAAACATTGGAACCATTGATATATATAGATCTATATTTTTTGTTATGACTCATGGATGTTATGGATGTATGTATTTTCTTCTTAGCACGTGTTTAATTTTTGATATATGCTATGTGAAAATGTATGATGTATTTTTTATTCTTTTCTAGCAATTGTGAACAAATGCATAGTTAAAAATAATGATAGAAAAAATTGTAAAATGTAAAGTAAAATATACTATATCTCATGAAAAAATAAAATGTGATACACACTAAATCATGTTGTGAAGCATGTAAAATGTTAATAAAGGATGTAAAACACAATAAATCAAGTTGAAAAAGGTGCAAAAAATAAATGAATGGAATGAACTATAAAACACACTAAATCAAGTTGAGAAGCATGTGAAACATAAATAAAGGATAATAATGAAATGAATGTAAAATACACTAAATCATGTTGGGAAGTGTATAAAACATAAAATAACTGAATTTCAATAATTAAACGAAAGGTGAAACACACTAAATCAAGTTGAGAAGTGTGTAAATATAAATGAATAAATGTGAGATATAAGTGAAAGTAGAAAATTTAAGACTTTCTGTTTATTAGTTGTTTAGAAACAATATAGTTATTTTATGACTGAACATAGTATGAAGCTTGAGGATAACTTTTAAGGAAACCCTGATCTTATCCAAGGTCTTACATTTCAACTCACAAAAGGTAAACTAATGAGGTGAATAATAATAATGAAACTTATTTATTGAGGGTAAAAGAATTTTTGTGAGGAAGGCCGAGTCCTATCTAATGTCTTACATTACAACTCACAAAAAGAGAATTAAAAGGGGTATGATTATCTAACAAACAATATTCATCAAAGAAGAAGATTGGGAATGTTGTTATGAAAGAGGGAATGGAAAAAACATGACATAGGTGTTTGTAAAAAAACTTATTAGGTATGAGACATGTTAAGTAAATAGGTAGGTGATAAGAATTTATTGGATGCCAAATTCAAAAGATATTTATTTGAAATAAACACAAAATTTTTTAGGCAAATAAATGTACTATTAAATCATCTCATCAAGGTTTTATATATAAGAAAATTAAAATTGGCCTACTTTTCCACAACGTATTCCTCATTTTTCAAGACCCCTTATAGGGTCGTCGGTCTATTGTGAATATTGGGTGCTTGCTAAGAAAGTAGGTAATATGATATAGAGGTTTGAGACCTCATATCCCAGTGTACTAACCTACCGCACACCAATGGACTTAGGCTCTATCATGAGGTCAACTATGGAGTTTGAGCTTCGACTAGGAATAAGAGATGTGATAATATATGAATCACATATTTTGGTGTGATTTTGACTTTTGAATGTTTATTTTTGTCTTTTTATCATTGTATTTTATTTATAATTTGGCTTTTAACTTTTTATGGCTTTCTATTCCTCCTCCTTATAGATTTGGAATAACCAAACCTAAGTGATAAAAGTAACAAACACAGATAAAATTTAGGCTTGGGTTACATGATACAAAATATCTAGAGATTTATTAGCTTACTAAATAATTAAGATTGCCTATAAACAAGTATGGGATCTCAAGACTAACCATATGCATGCATAGTATGAAGTAAAAATAAGGTGAAAATGGAGATCAAATAGGTCTATGTATGTAACGATACAATGAGCAGTATGCTTGCTAACCGATCATATGGTAAAGATAGGATATTTAAAGGGTGTGGATTTAGAACCATGCCACAATAATAGCTATCCTATTCAAATAAATGGCATAACAAATATAAAAATAAATCATCCTAAATAAAAATAGGGGAAAAATAAATGAAAATGAAATTAATCCGTGAAACATTTCCAAATGATAAGTAAAACATAAGATCAATAAATGCTCATAAATCAAATCCAAGTCATATGAAATTGTAATAAATAATGTGATGAAACACCATGATGTGTTGACAAAAAATGATAAATTTTACTTAAAACATCATCCATAACATTCGATACATATTTGTGTAAATGTATTTTGACTTTTATCAAAGTCTCATCAATCTTTATAAAGATTCATGAAAAAATTTCCTAGCACACTGTCTTGACTGATAAAGAGGGTATGTTAGAATAAGAATGATGCTCATAGGGTAGTTCCTGTGAGGGATAGTCAATGCAAAGAACCTATGTCTAACTGTGATGAACATCCTCATATTTACGAGTAAATATGGGTGGCAGAGAAGGATAAGCCTTTGTTTGTGAATAACCTAAAGTATGTGGTTGAACCTGTAAAGGCACAGGATATGGAAAATGATAAAGGTGTTGATGCAATACTCAACATCTATTTGTATGATGTGTAGTACACTGATGCTAAAAATGGTAAAATTCACCATATTAAGGGATGTATTCCATAAGTATCTTAGGAGGAGGTAGGCTCTTATCTATAGACTGTGCCTTTTATAGATGAAGTGTATCAATATACTACTAAAGTTGTCGACAATGATTAGAAGAATGTGCGTGTCATGAAAGCAACAAGTATGTCTAGGAGTAGACTGTGAAGGTTGGCTATCTATGGTAGAATTAGAGCCTAATGTTTACTATTGTTGATGTGCATGATAATCCTTGGTCCAGTGACTGATAACTCTATGAATCTCATAATATGGCTTGTCTTCCCATTGTGTCAGTAGATGGTCAAGCTTAGGCAAAGGTAATATGCTATCACCAATAGGAGGAGAACTCAAAATAGGATCAGGACTAGGCTGAGCTGCTTTACTAGATGAACTCAAAGCAGGTTAATATAGTGGAGCCAATATCTATGGAGGAAGTAAGCTAAAAGGATCCAAGTAGTAAACCAGGAAGGTCCTGTCATAGCATGGTTAAGAAGCATACTCTAAAGAGGCTCAATAGTGACTAAAGGAGTAGTAGTGTATGTGTGTTCCATCTCAAACCTATGAATATGAGAAGAAGAGAAACTAATATTAGGTGCTATACAAGGAGAATCAACTACATGAATAGAACTAAGAGAATGTTGTAAATAAGAATGATATCTAAGTGCATCTATATTTTTAGCTTGAGTAAAACTAGCTAAAAAAGGATCATCTAATGAATATCCACCATCAAAATTAGGAGTATACAGGTCAATAGTACATGTGTCGATGATGTTATTAGTTAAATAGGAATGATGAATGGAGTGTTTAGTTTTTGTTAGTGTCTAAAATTTCATCTAATGGTTTTTTACAGGATTGAGTTTGTAAAGGATATAATTGAGAGATTATGTGAGGAGTCAGATCAAAAGTTTTGATTTTCAAATCGATCTTGTATGGTTCATCATCGTCTAAATCTAAGAGATTAGATGGTATGTTTCCTATTAATTCAGGGTGACCATTATAACCTTTAGTATAGTTGATAGGGTAATTAAAGTCTTGTGATTCATGAAATGGTATGCTAGGTAAAGGTTTGAGGGAAGGTAGTTAAAACACCTCATTATTGAAACTGTTCAAAATTACAAGGATTGGTATCTCCTTGAATCTTGTATATAACATTAGTGTGGGAAAATTTAACACATCGGCATATTGATTAAGCTACAACTTTCATGTGGTGTGTCCAAGGTTGATTGAGTAATATGTTATACAATAGTGAGAAGTTAAATATCATGACTTTGACATGCACCATGATGGGGGGAACCTTGATAGGAATCCAAACACACCCTAAGGAGGTGTTTGTATTCTATCACATCATTGATAGGTATTTTGAGTAGATTTGAGATTACATTCAAAATATTAAAATGTTTTAATGAAATCAAGGGAAGCCATACAAGTGCTTAAACCTTCATCAAATAATGCACATTTAACTTGGATATATCATATTTGGATGCTAATGAATAATGTAGGATCATCCTCACAAATCAATATCTCATTGGGAATAATTAAAGAAAGAGGGAATTTGAGTGAAAGAGAAGTATCTATCATTTCATCAATATGGATATATATTTCTTCTCATTGTTGAAGGATGTTATCTTCAGACCCCGTCAAAGTAGCTTCTTGCCCCACAAGTGGGGGATGAGGGATGTTCATTTCAAAAAAAAGTTGCATTCTCAGATTATGATGATGACGAGAAGTTATCATGAGTTCTAATAAGGGGATTTGAGATGAGAGATGTGAAAATTCAGCTATAGGATCCCATTCATCATATCCCGTTAGAATTTTGTTGGATAAAGGTGCATAGTGTTGGATTAAATCTTTTGAGGGTGTAGCAAAAGTGCATTGAAATTGATATTGGTAAGAGATATTCAATTGAGTTTTAGTTAATTTGGGTTGATCGATTATATTTGATTATGTTGTCTTAGATGATGTGGTTAAATCATTGATTGTTTCTTGTGTTTGAGAGGAAGAAGTACCAATGATAGAAGATATTGAGATTTCCAACTAAGGTATCTTAGTTAGAGGAGGAGTAGAGTTTATATCGATAGTATGTGAGTTATTGTCTAACTGTATCATTGGATTTGATATTTGTGGGTTTCTTGACTATATTGGAATTGGTTCTAATTGCCCCAATTCCATGAGATGGGATGGGTAAAATCTTGAATAATGTAGAACTTTAATAAAATTGTTGTAGTTAGTGTTGACGTAGTGGATTGCACTCTTCAAAAGAAAAATTGGCTCCTTTCTTCCACGTGGCACAATGGTGACACTTCTCTTGCTGTGGGTAGCAAAACTAAGGAGTGAATCTCTAGATCATGGGATAGCTCCCCTTGATGCACCTTAAAGTCTTGAATTACTACTACTAATAATGGGGGGGGTGAAAAGAGAGAGGGATGCTATGAAAATAGAACCTAACTAAAGTGGTGATGCACCAAAATTGATTGGTCTACTCATTTTTGATCTACACTTTGTACCAAAAGGAGTGGACAAATACTTCATTTGAATAAGAAACTAGACTGCATCAATGTTTCAACAAGGGGTTTTATGGAGGTATAATGAAGAAGAGCCTACCATAGGTGCTCTAGAGGCACACTATTGGATGGTTGCTCACCTGCACCTATACTTCAACCTGGATGCTTCTTGTTAACCTATAGAAGAATATCTTGGATACACTAGATACGCTGGCATCAACCTATGAAAGCATTAAAATAAATGACTAGACATAAGGCAATACACAGACATATGCAAAAGTGTAAAAAATTAGATGAAGGTAAAACACTTCTTTTGATTAAAGGAAATTTTTTTCAGGGCTTCACCATATAAAATTGAGAGATCCCTCTATAAGGCTGAGAGGTTACAATATGTAGATAAATTGGAGAAAGACCTTTGACCCTTCCAAGAACAAGCGACCCATACTACATTAAACAACTGGGCTAGAAGAATTCACCCATGCTACTGTCATCTTCCTATAAATGCACCTATAAAAGCCATGTTGTAGGTGTCCTAGATATTGACTTTACTACCCAGGCTACATTAAACACTCCTGCTAGAGCATGGGTCACTTTGTTCCTCAACCAACAAGACTGCCTCTCACCACATTCTGGGCCATGCTTTTTCCTTGAATGCTCCCATAGCTCCCCTTAATGGATATTCATTAATGTCAAACACAAATAAAATTGGGCTACCTTATTGAAAGATCACACATCCCTCCTAATGGTTATTCATGGATACTATTCCATCTATAAGCATTTACTTCTCCTATCGATGCCTCCTATGCCACCTGGACTGGTGTTCCTATGTTTGATTGGCTATATCCCCTAGAACGTTTTGAGTGTTTGTCTTATATGTGCGTGTCTATGTTCTGAGCCATGCTCTCTCTCTCTCTTCTCTTTTCTCATTATTTATTATCTTTTCCTGATAATTCAAGCTCTTGGGGGCTATCTTTTCCCTTTTGGGCTCCTTTCTCGATGGGTCGCTGAGTCTTGCTTTGGGTTTCTTGGCCTTTTAAATTTCTTTAGGCAAAATGCTCGAAGGAATTTCCTTCATTATGTTCACTGCTTTGACACCTGCCTTTGATGACACTTAGGGCATGCGCTCTTGAATTCTTTTAGACAAAATTTTTGAAAGAATTGTTTTGAACATTTTGTCCGAAAGAATTCTTTTGAACATTTTGTCTAAAAGAATTGTTCTTTGGCCTTTCTCCAATGGCTAACCCATCCTCTTAAATTTAACATTCATGGGCCTGTCATCAAACCTTTGAAACCCAATGGCTATTTTGATACCCTAAATTTGATGTTCATGGGCCTGTCACCAGATATTTGAAAACCAACGGCTAACTTATCACCATAAAATTGACGTCCATGGGCCCATCACCAAACATTTGACAATTCCTTCAGCCTTTTGTAAATGGACTTTTTTGAAGGGAAAGTGACCCTTCAGGAAAATGGGAAGGTCCTCTTTTGATGACCAAGTGTCCTTTGAAAGGGTACCTACCCTTCAACTCTTGGTTTTTGAATTCTTTCAGATTTCCTCATTTGCTAAATTTTTTCAAACAAAATTTTCTAAGGAACTCCTTCAAACATTTTGTCCAAAAAAATTCAATCTTTAGGCTTCTTCATTGTATTTTCTTCAGACATTTTGTTTGAATAAATTCATTCTTCAGCTCGTCACTTTTTTTGAAGGAATTCTTCTTTTATGGGCTTTCTGGCTTGGTCTTTTGTAAGCAAACCTCTTGCCCTCCGCAAGGGTACTTTGGGCCCAAGGTTGACCTTCGGGGCTCTTTGAAAAGTCCTGTTTGTTACTTTCCTACCCTCTACAAGGGTACTTTAGCCTTTATTAGTCTTTTAGATGAATTCACAAAGGCCCTATTTGGCCCCTGAGTGCCCTCCACAAGGGTACCTACCCTTCAAACCTTTTATAAAAGACCTCTGCCCCTTTGAAACTAACCCATTTTACCGATAAAAGGCTCACCTAAGGTAATTTGTTTGCCCTACCAAAAATTTAGGATCAAAAAGAGTTCCAAATCAACCCAAGTGCTTTCTAGACTTAAAACACTTGTCTATCAGGAGGAATACTTGTTCTTTTATGGAAAGAGGCCTATCATAGAGAAAACCCATAAAGTGGCTATGGGTTGAACCTATCAGAAACTGATAAAAGACCCTACAAAGAGAAGGAAAGTGGGGTGCTCAATTTTGGCCTGTAGGACCAAAATTGGTCAACACATTTGGCGATTCATACGGGAAGCATGCCTGCCATGCTTTGAGAAGACTAGTAGCTTAAAGGTCCATTGGGCATGGAGTCAGGATACAATTTGGAAGAATGGAAATAGCCTTGAAAAGCCTAAGAAAAACTAAATATTTTATCCCAAATGGTAAAGAGAACAAACACAAGGCTAAAAAAACTACAAACATACATAAAAGCACTTAGGGAAAATGAGGAAAAAATAGGGAAACTATGTACATAACAAGAGAAGGTTAGTGATAATGTTTAATATATATTCCATTGACTGGGATATGTAATTATTCACCATCCAACCTAGAGATTTGGAATGCATTATGTTGATTGCATTGGGTGATGACATATGGACCACTTCACAAGGCATCAAACCTCATGTGCCTTCCAGGTTTAGCTCAGTATTCATCCCTTTTCAAGACAATGTCACCTTATGATAAGTATTTTGATGAAGATTTCTTGTCAAAATGCTTATTTGTTTGCTGCTGGTGGCTGGTCATGGCATCCATGGCTTGGTCTCTTGCCTCCTAAAGCTCTATTACTTCACAAAATTTGACCTGCAGGCTGTCGTTCTACTCTAATTGTAGCTGATGGGTAAGATCCAAGGCTGGTAGCTAAAGTGAAATAGGAACTCTAGCTTCCTTTACATACACAAGTGTGTATGTAGAATTACCAACTGCCCTCTTTGGAGTGATCCTATCTGCCCACAGGGCTATCTTCAGCTTGGCATGCCAAGTCCTTTAATTTTCCTCTGTTGTCCTTTTAATGGTCCTGATTAGGTTCTTATTAGTGGACTCAGCCAACCCATTCCCTTATGGGTAGTAGTTGGAGGAAGTACTGTGATAGATGCCATATCTTAATTCCCACTCACTTGTCTTTATTCCCAAGAAAGCCAATGCATTGTTTGAAATGAATGTGGCTAGGACCCCAAATCTCATCACCAAGCCTTCATAGAAGTCCAAGACTGCACTCTCATTGGCTTCCTTCAAAGCGATGGCTTCTACCCATCTCGTGAAATATTCTGTAGCGATCAAGACCCACTTGTGTCTAGCACTAGAAGGAGAGTTGATCATCCCTATGAAGTCCAAATCCCATTGCATGAATGATTGTTTCACTTAAATAGGTTGTAAAGGCATTATAACCAGCCACTATTTTCCAACAAAGAGAGCACATTTGTGGCATCTCCTCACCCAAGCATGAGTGTCTCTGAACAAGGTGGGCCAAAAGTAGCCAGCCCTCATAATCCTTGTAGCTGTATCCTTGGGAGCAAAGTGACCACTAGCTGGTCCATCATTAAATTTGGATAGTACATTCTCAACCTAATCTAAATCGATGCATCTCAAGATTACCCCTGAAAATTCCTTTCTAAACAACACTCCATCAACTAAGACATAAGTAAGTGATTGGAGCATGAAATATCTCCTCTTAGTTTTATCAAGACCTTATGAACACTCACTAGTTCGAAGGAAATGAACCATATCTTGTGTCTAGCTCTTCGTGGTTGTGGGCATTTCTATTGCACATCCATCATTGAGTATCAAAATGCCCTCCTTTATTTCTTTGAAGTCTATATCTAGGTGCTCGCACATCCCTCTTCCCCTCACCATCTTGGTGATCTTGATCTCCACATCATACTCCATCACCTTGGTGATCCATCCTGCTCTTTTTTCATTCAATTCACAACTTAGCAAGAAGTCTTTAACACTAGGATGTGGCACCATGATGTGAATCTTGTTATTTAACAACATATGTTTTAATTTCTTCAGGCTTCATATGACTACAAGTGTTTTCTTCTCAACATAAGTGTACTTAATCTCATATCCCTCTAAGCCTTGGCTAAAAAATGTGAGAGGTTGTTCGAGGTTTTCATCATTCGCTTGGGTGAGCATAGCAGAGATTACATATTCATTGCCAAAGGTGTAGAGGTTGAAGTCCTTGGAGAAGTCAGGACTAGTCAAGGTGGGGTCTTGGGCAATATCTTGTTTGATCCCTTCAAAACTATCTCTCCTTCGTGTTGTCTATGTGAACATCTCATCCTTCCTCAGCATGGAAGTTAGTGGCTTGACTAGTTCAATAAAATTAGGGACGAATCTCCTGATAAAGTTTATTTTTCAAAAGAAACTTTGTAGGCCCTTCTTGTGTTTAGGCAAGGACAACACTGAAATGGCATGCACTCTTTCTGGATCAATGGTCAAGACCCCTTTTGAAATGACATGACCTAGGAGTTTACCTTCGTGGATAACAAACACACATTTATTAAGGTTGAGAGAAATGCTAAACTCTCTACACCTCTCAAATATTTACCTGAGGTGTTTTAGATGTTGTACTGCCTCCTTGGAGAAGACTGTCACATCATCAAGATAAAATGGCATGATATCATTTATCAAACCTTGGAAGGACATATCTATAGCTCATTGAAAAGTAGCTATAGTATTTGATAGTCTAAAAGGCATCTTCCCATAGGTGAAAGTTCCCCACTTAGTGGTGAAGGCTATTTTGTACTGGTCATAGTCTTGCACCAAAATTTGATTGTATCCAGATCACCCATCTAGGAGGGAGAATCATTCATTGCCTATCACCATTTGGAGAATATATTCCATGCTTGGGAGGGGATAGTGATCTCTTAATGAGACTCTATTAAGGTCTCTAAAATCAACACACAATTGGATCTCTCCATTTTTATTCCTAACGAAAACCAAAATGGCCAGCCAAGAAGAGTGTTTGATAGGAAAAATGATCTTGGACTCAACCATCTTAGTGATTTCTTTCCTCATGAGAGGCTCAATCCTTGGATTGATTGGTCTCTATTTTTCTTGATGGGTTTGGCACCTTCTTTCAGCTGAATGGTGTGTTGGTCCAAGCTTGGGTCAAACCCCTTTAAATCTTCATATTCCCAAGCAAAGACATCAGCAAACTCTTGACATTAAAAAAATAAAAGAATGCCTTTCCTCGTTGGTACATACCTTCCCAAGGGTAAGCAGCTTATCCTTGAATATTTTTACCCTTACATAATTTTATTTCTTGGTTGTCATGCTCTCTTTGTCACCTTTGAGTTGGTCATCCTCATTGAAGATGCTCTCAAGAGTGACCAAACCCTTAGGAAGTCTGTTGTTTTTTAGCTGAACCATCTAGCCTTCATACTGTTACTGCAGCTTGGATTGATTCCTAAAAGCAAACTCAGCCTCCTCTTGTAAGAAAAGTGTTATCTATTGGTCGCTATCAAACACATACCAATTGGTGACATTGTCTGATAAGGAGGGTCTCACTATCACCTTTAAATGGTGTTTATTGTTGTCCTAACTTATTCCCTTGGGAATGTCAAACTGAGCACCAACTGCTGCTAGTCTATTTGCATGCTTGTTTGTTCTCTTGGGATGGAAGTGATGTTGAAAGTAGTGAAGCTCTCCATTAGTTCCCACACCCTATGCTTTTAAGACTTGAGCAAGGAGTTCTTGGTCAAGTTTTGCTCCCTCACCTGGTTTATGATTAATTCATTATCTCAAAAAACTTGCAATTTTTGATTCCCCTTTTTCTTGCCCACTCTAAACCATGAATTAGAGATTCATATTCCACTACATTGCAAATATAGGAGAACTGGAACCTAAAATTTAAAAATTATTTTTCCTTTGAAGGTGAAACCAACATTACTCCACCACCAGCTCCCAACTTGCTTCTAGATCCGTCAAAAAAAAGTTACCACAAACCACAACTCTCTTGATTTTCCTTTATTACATTTGGCATGAAAGTATCCTTCTCATGCATGCAGTAAACTCCAAGACCTAGCTCTTCAATGAACTTGTAAGGATCATGTTCAAAATTGTCATTTCCCCATTCATCTAGGAGCAGGTCAGCAACTCCTTCAAGGGAAGATGGTGGGGATTGGTCTACCTAGAGTTATTCTTTATCAATGATGGTGTAGCTGACATCTGCTACCTTGGGTGAGTATGGCTCTAGGTGATCTTTGTGGATAGGCTCTGACTCAATCTTCACTTTGGTTCCATACTTCATCCTAAAGACCATGTAAGACCAATTTGCTTCCAAGTACCCACCTATCTTGGATGTGAAATCCTTAGATAAGCACAGAGTGAAGTAAGGGGGAACATTTGCCACTACCACATCATGGGGAATGAAGAAGGTTGGACAGGAATGGAGAGTTAGATTCAAGCCTCTTACCACTCTCAATGTCTTGGCTAGTGATCCATCCAATTACAAAACTTTTTTGGTCATTTGCTCATATTTGGGCATCACTAAGGTGCTTTCTCCATTATCAATGATGCAATTGTGGACTAAAAAATCACCAATAATCAAGGATAGGTATAAAGGAGGGACCTTTTCATCCTTCTTTGCTTGACCTCTCATGGGAGGAGCCCCATTCACAATCAACACATTATCAGCCTTTGATGGGACAACTTGCTCACTCATCCCATCCAATTCCTTTTGGAGTATATCCTTTTGTCATGGCATTGATAAGGAATCCCACAATGAGTAGTTCATGTGCAACTTCTTCATTTGGTCCACCACATTGATTGGAGGGTTGCTCCCCTTTGAGTTCTCCTTGGGGACGTTTACAACTTGAGGTGCAATCTGAGGAGTCAAAGCTACAACTGGTGGTCTATAATTGGGAAATCTTTGGTTTAATTATGATAAAAGAGATGCCATAGATGCTTGAGTAGCTACTTGAGCTTCCTCCATAGCTCTCTTCTTGGACCTAGTGTTGGTTGCAACACAATCATCCTAATTATTTTTATTCCCCATATAATGACTACATAAAACTCCCCTTCCAGGTGGTTCATAAGAGTAGAATTAGATTAAGCTTGCCTGTTATCCATCCTAGATTATGTTGACACCTCAAAAATTGAGAATTGGGTTGTCTGATCACCTTGTGTGGGCATACATTGATTTGGTAACTCATTAGCATAAGCAACTTATTCTTGAACATACCATAGGGGTGGATAATTAGGCTGTTCCTATACCTAAATATTTTGAGTGGGGATAAAAGCCTTGGATGATGAAAGGGCACTTGTATTATAACTCTGATAAGGTCTGACCTAGGTAATCTGACCTTGCCCTTGATTATAGTTCTAAAAAAGAGGTCTATTTGTCTGCCCAAACTGCTGGTACCCTTGATTCAATCAATAGCTTTGATCTTGCTGCCTCTTGAGGGCCACTGATTCATTGGTAACACTCTACAGTAAACTCTTAACCTCATGGAGGTCATTTGCAGGGGTATTCCCTGACCCTTCTACACTAGGTAGAGGAGTTAAAGTGGGTGCAACAAGCTGAGCTAAGGTTTGTAAATCAGGAAAGAGTGGCATATGAGGTTTAGGAGCTATCTTTCCTGCTTGCACCAAACAATTTTTGGCAGCTATGGCTTTTTCGTAAGTAGTGGGTAAAACTTGTCCACCCATGGACTGTATCATGATAGCAATGTCTCTATTCAAGGCCTTTAAGTAGTAAAGGAAAGCATAGCTTAGGGTCAACCTCACTAGAATGGGGATTTTGTCCCAAGTCTTTTAGAACCTAGTGTTAAAATCCTACATAAATTCATGCGGAGCTCTCTTCATAGTGGTCAATTGCTCAGCTAGAGATAGATGGTCACTTTTCTCTCCAAACCTATTTGTCAGGAGGGTGCCTAATTCATTCCATGAGCCAACTGAATTCATAGGCAAGGTCCCATACTAGTCCAAAACTTTACCTTTAAAGGACAAGGCTAGTAACCTGATGGCTACATTTTTTTTAGTGACATTATGGATATTGCAAAGGTTGGCTATATTTTTGATATTCTCAATAGCAGTGATTGGCCCCTCTCCACTAAAAGGAGGAACACTATTGAGGGTTGTCCTTATAATTGGGTCATACTGCAGAAGGTTGAAAGGACTCTAACCATTGAAGGCCACAAAAGGTAAAGCCATGGTTGTGATAAGGTTCAACCTGGGTCTCCTTATGTAGGTATATCTTATGGTAGGTCTGGGAAATTGGTTTTACATGTAAGGATGAGTCATTACAAACCTTAGCCTCTTTGCTAAGTTCAAAGGCAACTCAACAAATTTGAAAGGGACACCCTTAGAAGAAGATATTATGGTGACCTTAGGTATGTGGTGCCAAGTTGATCAGTAACCAGAGATTGAATTCTTAAAATGGAGTCGCCAGATGTTGGATTATAGCTCTTGCTTTTGGATTTTTTATAGTAACAGGACCAACATCAATGCCAAAACTCACAGGATGAAAAATGGGTCCCTTTGGGCATGCCAAAAACTATTGACATAGTGGATTGCACCCTTCAAAAGAAAACTTAGCTCCTTTCTTCCATGCGACACAATGGAGACATTCCTCTTGCTGTGGGTAGCAAAACTGAGGAGTGAATCTCTAGATCAGGGGCTATCTCCCCTTGATGCACCTTAAAGTCCTAAATTTCTACTGCTAACAATGGGGGGGGTGAAAAGAGAGAGGGATGCTATGAAAATAGAACTTAACTAAAGTGGTGATGCACCAAAATTGATTGGTCTACTTATTTTTAATCTACACTTTCTACCAAAAGGAGTGAACAGAGACTTCATTTGAATAAGAAACTAGATTACATCAATGTGTCAACAAGGGGTTTGATGGAGGTATAATGAAGAAGAGTCTATCATAGGTGCTCTAGAGGCACACTATTGGATTGTTGCTCACCTTCACCTATACTTCAACTTGGATGCTTTTTGTTAACCTATAGAAGAAGATCTTGGATACACTAGATAGGCTAGATTCAACCTATAAGAGCATTAAAATAAATTACTAAACATAAGGCAATACACAGACATATGTAAAAGTGTAAAAAATTAGATGAAGGTAAAACACTTCTTTTGATTAAAGGCAAATTTTGTCAGAGCTTCACCATAAAAAACTAAGAGATTCCTCTGCAAAGTTGAGAGGTTATAATATATAGAGAAATTGGAGAAAGACCTTTGACCCTTCCAAGAGCAAGCAACCCATACTGCATTAAACATCTAGGCTAGAAGAATTCACCCATGTTGCTATCATCTTCCCAAAAATGCACCTTTAAAAACCATGCTATAGGTGTCCCAGATATTGACTTTATTGCCTAGGCTGCATTAAACACTCCTGCTAGAGAATGGGTCACTTTGCTCCTCAATCGACAAGGCCGTCTCTCACCACATTTTGGGCCATGTTTTTTCCTTGAATGCTCATATAGCTCCCCTTAATGGATATTCATTAATTTCAAACACAAGGATAATTAGGTTGCCTTCTTAAAAGCTCACACAGCCATCTTAATGGCTATTCATGGATACTATTCCATTTGTAAGCATTTACTTCTCCTACTGACACTTCCTGTGCCACCTTGACTGGTCTGGTTCATTCCTATGCTTGATTGGTTGTATCCCCTAGAACATTATGAGTGTTTATCTTATATGTGTGTGGCTATGTTTTGAACCATGCTCTCTCTCTCTTCTCTCTTCTCATTATTTCTTATCTTTTCCTGATAGTTTAGGCTCCTGGGGGCTATCTTTTCCATTTCAGCCTCCTTTCTCAGTGGGTCACTGAGTCTTGCTTTGGGCTTCTTGGCCTTTTAAATTTATTCAGGTGAAATGCCTGAAGGAATTTCCTTCATTATGCTCACCACTTTGACACCCACCTTTGATGACACTTAGGGCCTACATTCTTGAATTCTTTCATGCCAAATGTCCAAAAGAATTCTTTCAAACATTTTGTCTGAAAGAATCATTCTTTGGCTTCTCTCCAACAGCTAACCCATCCTATTAAATTTGATGTTCATGGGCTTGTCATCAAACCTTTGAAACCCAACGACCATTTCACTACCCTAAATTTAACATTCGTGGGCCTGTCACCAGATATTTGAAAACCAACGGCTAGCTTATCACCATAAAATTGACATCAATGGGCCCATCACCAAACATTTGACAATTCCTTCAGCCTTTTGCAAATGGACTTTTTTGAAGGGAAAGTGGCCCTTCGAAAAAATGGGAAGGTCCTCTTTTGATGACCAAGTGTCCTCTAAAAGGGTACCTACCCTTTAGACTCTTGGTTTCCAAATTCTTTTAGATTTCCTCACCAAATTTTTTCAGACAAAATGTCTGAAGGAATTCCTTCAGACATTTCATCCAAATAAATTCATTCTTTAGGATTCTTCATTGGATTTTCTTCAGACATTTTGTCTGAAGAAATTCATTCTTTGGATTTTCACTTTTTTTAAAGGAATTCTTATTTTATGGTCCTTCTAGCCTGGCCTTTTAAAGAGGACCTCCTACCCTTTGCAAGGGTACTTTGGGCCCAAGGTTGCCCTTCGAGGATCTTTGAAAAGTCCCTTTTGTCACTTTTCTTCCCTCTACAAGGGTACTTTGGCCTTGAGTAGTCTTTCAAACAAATTCATAAAGGCCCTATTTGGCACCTGAGTGCCCTCCAGAAGGGTACCTACCCTTCAAACCTTTTTTAAAAGACCTTTGCCCCTTTGAAACTAACCCATTTTGACGATAAAAGGCTCACCTAAAGTAATTTATTTGCCCTACCAAACATCTAGGACAAAAAAGAGTTTCAAATCAACCCAAGTGTTTTCCAGACTTAAAACACTTGTCTATCAGAAGGAAGAATACTTTTTTTTTATGGAAAGAGGCCTGTCGTAGAGAAAATCCATAAAGCGATTGTGGGATGAACCTATCAGAAACTGATAAAAGACTTTGCAAAGAGAAGGAAAGGGGGGTGCTCAATTTTGTCCTGTAGGACCAAAATTGGTCAATAGTTAGAATTTGGATAATGATCGATATAGGACACTACTCTCTACATATTATTCATATTAAAAAACATTCCCATCATGTTTGTTAGGATCCACAAAACTTCCAACATTATTGGTAGTGGGAGGTTGGTTATAATTAGCTTGATGATTAGGAAGGGGGCCTTGTAAATAGATAAATGAGAATTTTCTTGGTTAAGGGCTTTATGTTTAGTTTTAGTTTCATAAGCCTTAGTTGCTTCATAAGCTTTTTGACATGTATGCATAAGTGATTCATGATCAAAATTAGGTCCAAGAATATAGTCCATAGCAAAGTTTCTTAATTGGTGGAGAGTTTCATGATAATGGCTCCAAATTGCATGATACCAACATAATTTGTGTGGATCATACTAATGTTTGGTAGGGCGAGTAGGATCAAGATGCCATGGTGAAGGTCGAGGAAGACACTTTTGAATTTCTACTAAGGAAAGTGGTTTATGGATATCTACATTATTTACGTGAGGAAAAGTAGAACTAGGATGATTTTTTTTAGAAATTGTTGATGAAAGAATAGGCTCTATGGGATTACTTAGAGAAATGGATTGAATGTTGTGTATGAAATCATAGATAGATGTAACACCATCATTAGTTTCATGTCTATTTTTTTCTTTTATAAGTATTTAGGTCCCTCTTAGAGGGTGTGAAGACTCAAATTGTTGTATGAGGAAATCTTGACGTTAATCTTAGATGATGACTTATTCTAAATATTTTGGAGAAAGAGTCCTGATATGATATTTTAATTTGGAGTGAAGAACATTAGTGAATAAATGAAATAGATTATCATCAAACCTATTATGCTTAGCTTTGTTTCACAAAGATTTCCATCATTTGATGAATACTTATGTTGTTTCAAATTCTGATTGTTTGCAATTGATAAAATGAGCTAGGTTGTTTTCAGAGAGATCATTAGTTTGAAATTATTAAACTAATGCATTGACTAAGTCTTCCAAACTAGTGATAAAATGAGTTTTAAGTTGATTATATCAATCTAGAGTGTCACCTAAAAATATTTTAGTTGATATCTTAGTGGTGGCAAAGGTGTTGAATTTAATCTAATCCTTGTATAGGTTTTTGAAAGTCTTCAAATGCATGGCTAGATTAGTAGATCCATTATAATTAATAGTTAGAACTATGCCACCTATGTCAATGTTTACAATTTGAGGAACTCGAGGCTCATTTTGTAAGTGTTTAATCACCTTGTTAATAAGTGGTGGTTTTGGTATAAGTTTACCATGTTCATATCTAAAGGGGGATGGGAGGCAATAGGCTTTTGCACTCCCCATTGAGTGGGTTGAAGATGATTTTGGAAATGCATTAGTTGGTTTTGCATTTGCATCATTTGATTCACACTATTAGTTTGAAATGTATCCATTTGATGTAAGGTTTGAAATAACAATTGATTAGTGTTAATGGTTTATTGACTAATGGAAACATCATGGCATGTGTTAGCATTATGAAAGGCATTGAGAATTTGAGATGTAATAGTATCTTGAGATGTCGTAGTAGTTGTATAGATTTGAGTATTAGTGTGGGTATTCTGAGTAGACCCAATAAATTTCATGCTTGCCATGTTTATAGCAATGTTTGGCATGGAGGATGAAGAAAACATGGAAGATGATGTCATACTAGTAGAAGAAGGCATGAGGGAGTTGAAAGATATGGTATAAGTTGTAGTATGACTTGTCCCAAATCTTGTAGCTAAACTAAGTGAAGGTCCCATCATTAGGTTATAAATTATTTTGGGATCCTTACCTCGATGTTGAGGGTTTTCATTAATGTAGAGGATCATTTCAACCTTATACCCAAGATCACTTTCATCCTCTATCATTTGTAGGAATAGAGGATTAAGAGAAGTACAATAAATAGAAATCCCATAGTAGATGGTAGATGGTTCTAGTAGTAACGTGGATATTAGTAAGATCAATATTATCTATTGCATGTTATGGTAGATGTGTATTATAGGTTTTATGAGGATTAGTAAGACTCATCGTATTAGTTTTATTATGTTGTGTAGCTTATTCAAACATATGTTACATGATGAAAAGCTTATATAGACACTTGATAGGGAAATGAAAATCTAGATGCTGAAAATGTAGGAGATCGAGTTGGTCGCTCTAGTTGGATCAAAAAAATATCATAAGAATATGAAAACATACGAGGTTGAGCTGGTCAATCTAGTTGGAAAATCAAGAAAATAGAATAGTCTATAAACTGACTAGGTTGAACCAATTAATCTAGTTATAAACTCGATAAAATAGAGCAGTCTAAAAATAGACTAGGTAAAACTAGTTGATCTAGTTGAAAAATAAATAAAATAGAACAGTCTATAAACTAACTAGGTCAAACTGGTCGATCTAGTTAGAAACTTAGTGAAACCAAATAATTTGAAAACAGACTAGATCGAGTTGATTGACCTAGTTGGAAAATAAAGGATGATAAAAAAGTCTACTGGATCGATATCTTTGATCTAGTTCTATATTATAATGTTTTTTAAAAGGGATTTAAGGTTGGATGATTTAGTTTTAAGATATAGAAATAAAGTTAAGTAAATAAGCAACTGAGTCGAACTGGTCAATCTAGTTCAAACACACAACACATAACTTGTATCAGCTTTGACTAATACAATCTTCAATACAACATAAAATAGAAAAGAACAAGTAATAAGAATGAAATTTATATGCTAAATAATTATTCATAAGTAAGATTAGGGAGTTTTCTAAAATTTATGTTTGATAATGTAGACTTCCAAATATATTGACTTGTCTATTGGATAGTAACAGTCTAATGTTTCAAAGCGTTGACTATGGAGGAAGTGCCATCCCTATCGCCCACTAAAATTAGTTTCAAGGGTAATATAGAAATAAATTCTTAGTGATAACTGCTAACTGATGCACCACACAATCAAGTGGATGACTAAATTCTTAAGGTTCAATATAAATGGAATTCCTAAGTGTTTCTGAAATACCGTGAGGTACATGAAAACTAAATAATGTGTTTAGCTCTGTACTATGGCTATGAGTATTGGGGTAAGTCCCTCATGCCAATATATTTTTAAATGATAGATAAAGACCATTAATAAAATATCACATAGCTCTTCATGATAGTGTCAAAGTAGTTTTAAAAGTGTTGGTACACAATTTCTAGACAAAGCCAAGTAAGATGAAAATCAATTTAATCGAAAACCAAGTTACAATTTTTGAAAGCAAATAGACAAGTAGCCAACTTAAAAATAAAATTAATTGTAAATATAATGAAATAGAGTATAATTTACTTTGATTATGCTATAAATTTAAAAAATAAAGGACAAGATCAAGTAGATCGATCTAGTTGGGCAAAAGGTACATATGGATTCTAACTTATTGACTTGGTTTGTTATAAAAACAAACCCAAACAAATGAAATTGATTGAGTCAACTTAGTTTGATGGCAAAAAATAGGAACATAACTAGATTGAGTTGGTTGATCTAATTAACTTGGAGTATAATTTTACAGAACTAAAAAATTGAGGAAAATAGTACATAATTTGAATTTTAACTGAGAGACAGGAAATGCATTTTGCTTAAAAATTGATAGAATGGAAATACTAAGCTATTTAAAATTAACTTGGAGGATAGAATAATATCGACCAGGTCACTTTAGTAGTTTTTTTAGAATGCTAAACTATTATTTGACTAGATTATCCAAGCTAGTTTTTAATCCTATAAAGGTTAAAAACAATGTTATTAAATAAGATCAAGTTAGTAGATCTAGTCTAAGTAAAATTGATAAAAAATAAGAGAATGAAACTAGATTTTTAGATTGATTTCATTAGCTAAAACTAAAGTAAATAAATTAACAAAAACAAGATGGTCAATTTAATTAGTTCTAGAAGGCAACGTAAATTACTAGATTAATCAATTTGGTTTGGTTGTCTAAAATTAAAAACCCTACACACAAAGAATAGAACTAGATCGATGGGGTCAATCTAGTTGGAAACATGCACATAGAAGATGGAACTAGATTGATAGTATCAATATAATTGAAAACCTATGCATAAAATATAAAATTAGACTGACAAGCTCAATTTAGTTGATTATAATTAAAAAATTAAAAATTGTAAAGGTTAGATTCATGTCAGGTTCACTATAATGGATGCAAAAAATTAAGATGAATCTATAACTTGTCCTACTTAGTGTATTCCAAGCTCGAAGAATGTAATCTTACCAAATAATTCATTGTATAACTATTTATATCGGGACATGACCAATTCAAGTTCGCTAAACCTAACTAAGAGATCTCTTACCACACAACACCAAAAAAGAGGGTTCCAAAGTCTGTAGGAAAATTACATTATGTAATAACCCTATCTAGTCTTAAAAAATATAAAATAAATATAATATAATGCTCACAAAAGCTTGTGGCACAAAGGGGATAATTAAACAAACATAATAAAACATGTAAAGAGAACTCTACTCAAGTCAATGCAAAGGTAAACTAAACAAGGAGTAAAACATTCATCTTATTATCTTGTGTAATATCTCTCTATTGAATGATAGAGTAAACATTATGAAAACTTACCTTGAATTGAACCTGTTGTGCCTCCATTTATCCCTTGTCTAATGGTTCTTTGTAAGAGGTTGTTGTGGATTTGTAAGGATCACACTGTAGAAATTAGCTCTAGGCTAAAAGAATCTTACTTTGCATCTAAGACTTTCACACATGACAAGATTATTCCATACAAGGAAAAACCATAAGCAATGACTCCTCATGTATAGAAATAATAGAATTAGGAGATGTAATAATACAAAAATGAATGTTCCCCTCCTTTAAATTGAAGTGAAGGGGGTATTTATAACCACAGATTGACCCTAAATCCTCCTAAGAATTTAGCCGATAAGATCAACTAGTGTGATCTTGTTAGGTGAGAAAGATAGTCCTTAGATCTCAAACTACATTAGTTAGGCCGATGTAGTTTCATAACATGTCCTCAATCCTTAACAAGATTGACATGGATGATATAGTATGAAAATGAAAAAAGAGGTGTATACTTAGTTAGGAGATATTCAAAAGGTGAATTGCTTATAGGAGTAGATAAATGGGTCTTAATTGCTTAGGTAGTTGGATAAAATTAACTTGTAGCGGTTTTAGGTAATGGTATAGGGACCAAAAATCTTATGAAGCACCAAAGATCTGTCCACCTCTTTCTTGATGCACCCTTTAAGGCATGCATTTAGAGATATTGAAACTCAATATATCACTACAAGAGAGAAAGTGTCAGTATATGATAAAGTTTAAAAATATTGTGTGTATATAGGATATACATAAGTTAGTTGTGTAGGATTATGCATAGTAATTTGAGAGAAACCTTATGTTCCCCCCACACTATGGGTGGGCACTACTTGTGTATTCAAATGTGTAGACATACAAATGTTAACAAAAATAGTAGTCTTAACACCTATGGTGGAATTAGTACCTCCAAAAGATAAATTAGTATCAATAAAGGGATCATGTTTTTGTTCCTCATATGTGACAACCTTAGCTTTTTACACATTTTTAGCTTCTAGTATTAAATTTAAGACCTTATCTAGGTCACAAGGTTGTTGATGAATTCAATTTCAAAAATTAGACAATGCTTGAACTTGTATAGGATCTACCCCATTAAGATCATCCATATGGATTCTATCTTAGTATTTTCTATTATCTTGATAAATAGTTGATAGGTTAGGCATTACATTATTAACAATATAATCTTCTAAATGTATGTATTCGTTAACAAAATTTGCATCAAAATAGGAAGAGTTTAGCTATTTTAGATGGGACCAAAGAAATCTAAGGTGAAACACATTTTATTATATTAATGTATGTAGAAATAAAAAATTATATCTAAAGCCATAGAAAGAAGGATGAAACCCTAAGGAAAGAACTAAGTTTGCTATGTCAAAGACAAAAAGTGGTTTCACCCATATGTTTTACATTATTTAGAATTAATATGATCTAATAAGATAAAAAATTTGCATTATTCAAATTGTAAAATATATTATAATAATACATAAATTTGAATGCTAAAGTTAAATATGATTGAACAATTGTAATTAACTATTTATGGAAATAACCTAAAGAATTTAGATACTTAACTTGTTACTATATTGTGTAGAACTGAGTCTATGAGCAGGTGATTGAGTTGATTAGAAATGGATTAAGAGTCACTCAAATTAGGAACATGTTTTTGGATCTGCCTAGATGAGTTTGTCAAAATTTGGAAACCATTATCTCATGCAAGGGTTCGATTCTATCGGATTTTTTCTGTGAAGTAGTGCCTCACTATTTTGGAATAGGTTGTTGCAAATTTTTGATAAACTATCTTATTGTGTGATATCAAATGCTCATTGTGTGTGAAAATTCATAAACCTATATCCTTGTTTCAAAACCCTATCTCCTCCTTTGAACCTAGGTTTAGGCCTGCAAAAGGGGAATAAATATGGGTTGAGATAACTCAACCACTCCTCAATGAATAGTTTAGCATTGCCTACATATACAATACTTGAAAGAGGGATGTCAAATCAAATGGAGTTATTCCCATTAGGTGTATGTGTGCAATGGTCCTCCTTTCATGAATGTAACCTGTAATATAGATTTCAACACTTGACATGGAAAACTTGTCTTAGCTTAGGTGTTTTATACTTGGCTAGGGTTTGTGCCTTGTAATTGATTTCTAACTTATGACGTTTAGGACAGTCCCTTTGAATGTGCAAGTGATATAATAGGTTTGGTTAGTGTTTGATTAATAATGCTAGATTATGGAAATAGGATTAAACCTATTGTGTATTTATATGGTAATCTTTGGGTAATTTATCATGTCACTGACATATGAAACATATGGGCCAAACCTTAAATATAATTTATATTTAAAAAATGACCATTGCATGGTTGAGGATAGGCTCATCAGGTTTATAGATTTTTGAAATTCTATAGGCACATGAGTCTAACAGAGTTGTTTGAAAGGCAGGAAAATTACTATGATTATGTAGATACAAATTGAGTATAATAATGAACAAGTTAAGCATAGATTAGGGAATTATAATGGGTGAATGGTAGAAAGTCATGAAGTTAGGCCCATAGAAAGAATGTAGATAGAAGATTAAGGTGTGTAAGAGAGATATGTGTATGCAAAATTCATGTAAGGTGAAGGTAGGTCAAGACTACCATTTCCAAGTGTTTAATGCCATATTTTAGTGTCTAAAAGTAGCAATTATTCTTTTTATTGCTCATCTAGCATGGATGGATCATACAAGTGTAATTTATTGGAGTTGAAAACTAAGTACATTCTTGTTAATGAGAGTAATATAAGCCTAAAAGCATTCCAACCAATTTTCTCTAAGATGGAAAATGGACCATATCTTAGGCTTGAACTTCCTAGCTTGTCCACATTGTCCTTCCTTGCTAAACTATATCCATACCTTATCACCCACCTTGAATGTATGTTATTTGAGGTGCTAGTCATGCCTAGTCTTATGATTGGTTTGAGAATTATCTCATTGATCTTTCAATTTGAGATGGTTTTTCCTAATTGTCTCAATGAAAATTTCAGCCCTTGTCACCTTTGAATCTTGATTCTATATCATTGTCTATTGTTTTAATGCAATATTAAATAGATTAGTTTGACAATACCCTAAACATGATTTAAGTGGTGACTTATTAAATATGTGTGTATTGATATGTATTAAGAGTGTTGAATGTATGCCAAAGAATCATCCTAAATACTCACATACTTGATTTTATAACCTCTTATTAGTTTCACCAAAGTACTACTGACCACCTCTGCTTTTCCATCAGTTTATATATTGAAAGTGGTACTTTGATGTAGCTTAGTATCCATCTTCCCCCATAATGTGTTCTATAATTTGCCTAAGAATATAGAGTCTCTGTTTGAAACAATGGACTTAGGTAATCAAAATTGTACCCAAATATTAGAGAAAAAAAGTTCAACTGCCTCACACCCTTTCACTATTTTTTTGCATGTAATCAAAATACACATTTTGTTGAATCTATAAAAAACAACATATACATAGTCATGGCTATGTTTGGACATAGGTAATCCACCCAAAAATTCCATGTAAACTCTATCCCATGGTCTAGTAGGTACGTGTAGTGGCATGTACAATCCTTTCTTCATAAACTTAGGTTTGATTATACAACATAGTTTACATCTTCTAATGAATTTAGAAACTTCTTGCATACTGGGTCAATACACATAGCTTTGATAATGAGCCATGGTATTACTAACTCCAATTATTCTGATACCTTTAAGGTATACATTTCCCTCATTAAGATAAGTTTTTCCTCCTTTGGAACACATAATTTATCCCATTTGTAAAGTAGCTCATACTTGAGATAATTTAAGCTTCACATTAATTTTAAACCTTCTTGGTTTGTAAGATCTGGAATGTCTTCCCAAATTCTATATTTTGTGTATCCATTTTCTCATAAGCCTCTTTTATGAAAGGTTAAATATGTGAGATTGTTGACAAATTTGAAACTTGTCTTATTGATGACCTAGATAACATATCCGTAACCACATTTGTGTTGCCTCTATATTAGTTGATCACCAAATGGAATTTTTGGAGGAATCCCATCCATTTATAATTTAGTTTATGATTACAAATATTGAAGAGGTTTGTGGTTAATGTGCATAATAGTTTCTTTACCTAATAAATAATGCTTCCATTTCTTGATTATTTGAACTTGTGCATAAATTTATTTATCATAAACATGATACCTCCTTATTGCTTAAGATAATACCTCTGAATGATAAAAATTGGGCTTACTCCTTACAACAACATTGCCATCATAATGTACTTACTTGCATTCATTTAAACTTTGAATGAATACTACAAATTAGGAAGCCTAAATAATGGTGCATGGATAATTGTATTCTTCAATGAATCAAATGCATTATCATGCTCCTTACCATATTAAAAATTGAATGTAGAGATGTGGCTATTGAGGAGAAAGTTGGAATGAAATTCCTCGTGTATTGTTCTACTCCTAAAAATCTTCTTGTTTTGGTGGCACTCCTTGGTGTGGACAAATTTGTGATGGCCTCAACCTTCATTGGGTCCACTCTTACTTCTCTTCTTCCAACTACATGTCCTAAATAGATGAGTGACTATTTTTCAAACTCACATTTCTTCATCTTGCATAGTAGATGGTTTTATTTCAACATTTGCAAGACTTGTTTCAAATGCATTTGATATTCCTCCCAAGTAGCATTAAAAACAAGAATATCGTCTAGATAAAATATTTTACACGTATATATGAAATTCTATAATATATTATAGACAATATTTTATGATTATATAACACCTTAGTTTTGTACACTTGGAAAACTTAGACCTTGATTGTTCCTCTTAGTTTTATACCTTTCTCACTTTTGTATGTCTCACATCTACTCTATCTAGTTCCCCTTGGAGTATATATGTTAGTCTAACCAATCTTATATTGATGACACATACCTTATATCTTGCATTAAATGCTTAAAATATAATTATCTTCCATCTTTGCTAGTTCTAAACTTGTACCTACTTTCTCGCTCCCTGGACACTAATGTCTGGGATAAACACTAGAATCAATGTTAGTATCCTGACCCAAAGCAAGTGTCTTGCACCCTAAAGTCATCCAATTTACAAATGAAATGTATCCCAATGGTTGACCTAAGTGCTTTAATACAAGTTATTACTCCAAAGGGATTGATATAAATACAAGATCAACCCACATTTATTCCTCGCATAGCAACAAGGGAACAATACTAAGTATTATTACCAAATAACCTTCAAAGAGTATTCAATTGAATAAGCTTGTATATTTCCACACTAATTATAGGTACCACACATCTAAAAGTCTAAAGTACTAAGGGAGCAACCCAAGAGCCCAATTTTCTATGTTACAAACTAGGTCATTATTGTACTTGCTTTGTGTTGTGTTGTGGAGCCTATTTCTATATTACAATGTATTTTCAAATATTATACATTTTAAATGTACTATACACTCTACATTTTAAAAAAATTGGACCCCTTTTAATGGGAAACTATTTTGAGTTGATTCTACCCATAGTTTTGGTATCCATTATTTTGTAATACTACTTTGTTGATGTATTATGTATTGATGGAAATTTCATAGGTAATACATCATTAGAACTAGGGTTTGAGAAAGAAGAATAGAGTGTGTGAATTCAAGAGGGTTTGTTGAGCATAGTTTCAAATAATATTTATGTATTATAATTATGAGAAAACTGATCTGAGAGTGTTTTGTACTCTCGTGGCTTGTAATAAAATTTGAGCAAGTGTTTCTTGGTGTATGTAGCCCACATTGGGTGAACCACATTAAATATGGTATTCTTATTATGCATTTTATTTCTATTCTTTATGCATCTCTATTATATCTATTATTATTGTGATTCTATGAAATTATTCTTCATCAATTTCGATATTTATTCCTAACACTTTGCACAATATTGCATGATTCACACACAAGCCAACACATAGGAGAGATATACATGAGTCTAAGGCCCTCTTCTGGAGTATTGACTATGTAGACAGTGCCTTCTAATAGCAGGGTCTTTGGGGTCAACCTGACACTATATGCCCACCAACCAATTTTTCTATAAGATCACTATGAAGATGAAAAACTAAGATTTTATCATTTCATAAGGATCGATAATCCATGACCCAAATATGAATGCACTAGAGTAAAGGCAAAACAAAACCCAAAAACATTTAGGTGGTCACATCCTTTTTTTCCAGGTATTTTGTATAGGACACTTACGTCGAACACATATAATAACATCAATGCAATCATCCCAAGCTGATGCTAGCATCTAGAGTGCCAAAGTGTCAGATCTAGAATCTGATGACTATTCTAGAATCTCTTTCTAACCTATTTTAGATCCAAAACTATATTAGCATCAGAACAAGCTAAGTACATCACTTCTTTGTCATTTTTATATCTAACATAGTTTTACTTTCCATATTTACACTATCTTAGCATATTAAATTCAATAATGATTATATATGAGTTTAACATCTAATTGGCCTACTCTAGATCTAATTATCACCTTTTTCCATTTCATTTCTATAAACCCACTTAATTCAAATCTAAGGTTAACGATAAAATCACTTTAGATCTATATTTTATGGTGAACTTGATATTTGAACATCAAACCCTATGACAAATTAAGGCTTTCTAATTTTCTCTTGATTACTATACTTTGTTGTAATTTTTTTTTGTTTGGAAAGAAATGGAAAATATTAGTGCAAAAACCTAATTCTAAATGAAAGATAAAGAAGCGTTGATTACTCATCTCAATAATAAGAAGCGATTAATGGATGTTTTTTTGTATGTTACAAGAGATGAGATAAGTAAACAAGATAAAACTAAGGATACCTCACCTAATGATGGTAAATATTTAGTAGGTACTCTAATTAGCCCACACCTATCAATCAACCTAATACATCTAGTGGGGGCATGGGTTATGTGTTTAAACCTTTGCTCCCTAAAACTACCATTACTACATCTATCATGAAATTACCAGTTGTTTCAACATAAATACTAGTTTCAATGCCTATTACTACTCTAAACATGTTTTCATCCCCTTTGGTGACTACTCAACTTGCTAATATAAATCCCACTAGGCCTATAGTTCAATCATTCCTTCAAGTTATAAATACCTTGGAAGACAAGATTACAAACATTGAACAAAATGCTTTAAAATACCCTCATGTTATAGATTAGCAAGATGTGTTGCATAACCATCTTACACTTGAGATATTTTTTTACCCTTTGCCATCTAGATTTTTTGCACCTAAATTCACATTTTATGATGGAAAGGGTGATGTTGAATAATATCTTTGAACCTTTTATGTGGCATGCCTTGACTATGCTTCCAATGATAAAATTTTGACCAAATAATTTTCAAGAAGCCTCAAGGACTATGCTTTGAGGTGGTTTTATGATTTACCTCTCCAATCTATAAAAGAATTCAAACCTTTTGTAAACCAGTTATTAGTACACTTTTCCATTCATATTTTTGAAAAGGTTTACTATTCCCAAATTTCCAAAATTAAACAAGGAACCATTGAACCTATCAGTGAATATATCTTGAGATATAAGACAATGCTAGCCAAAATGACCAACTTTATGGAAAACAAAGCTACAAGACATATTCAAGCAAAGTTTGCTTCCTCCTTTACATGAGTTTATTATTTTATTTAGTTTAAATATTTTGATGACTTATGCCATATTGTATGAGATCGTGAAATGAAGCCTATGTCACTGAATAAGCTCAAGCACGTAGCAAACACACCAACTACATCTACATATAGTACCACATTTATAATTAAACCAATTTATTAGGTAAAACCTCATGAGCCTAAAAAGGAAACAACCACCACATTTAACACAATTTCATAATAGCCTAATTGGCTTGTCATATCTAATGCACCAAGGAAGAAATTTACATGTTTTTCGAGTCCCCAACTTCATTATTCTTGTGGTTAATAGAGTGTTAGCTTATATCTCTCCCTCATCTTGTTAAGTTTGATATGAGTCGACCTATACCCGAAGGATATGATGAAAATTCTTATTGTGATTATCATCAAGGACCATGACATTATATAAGAAAATGTTTTACCTTGAGGCATAAGATCTAATATCTTATTGATGACCAACAAATTATTTTTGAGTATCCTCTAAAGGAATCAGGATCACAACCTAGCAATCACCATAAACATAAAATATTTAATAATCCTTTGTAAGACAATTATAAGAAAGAACCAGAATTCCAAATGGCATATAATGCAATCTTCCTCCATCACATTATGGGCACCCACTAGATGGGATTATTGGTACTTACGCATGACATATACCTCCTATGGTTTAGAAACCTTCTATTTATTTTAATGACTGTGAAATTAAATATGATGACTCTGATCTTCATTATCAATTCATTCGAGCATATCTTAAATAAACACCCCATACACAATGTTATGATTGATAATGGTGCAATCAAAAATGTTTTCACCATAACATTACTTATGCACTTGGGTTATACTCATCATGATTTACACCCCTCTACTAGATCAGTTAGAGAATTTGATGGGACCTCTCATAAGGTTCTTGGTAAGATTAACTTACCTTTATAGTTTAGTCCCACACATGTGGTTACTACATTTTCAATTATCCATTCCACGAACATCTTTGATACACTATTGGGAAGACCTTGGATACATACTCTTCAAGTAGTACTATTTATAGTGCATGGGTGTGTTAAATACATTCATGCCAATCGAGTAATTACATTTTTAGAACATATGATTATCCTCTTGAATAAAATAAACTTATACCCAAAATAAATAACTTTCAAGCATACTAAGGTTAATCACCGTAAAAGGGTAAGTAATAAGAAATCCCCTTTACTAGGTTGCTAGTACTTGAGAGACCATTACATCAGACACATACAATGGATTCCATGGAAAACCCATCTTATACTACACACCATATATATATATATATATATATATATATATATATATATATATATATATATATATATATATATATATATATATATAGCACCTCCAAATATACATATTACTATTATATCAAATAAATAAAGAACCACTCAATGATGGGTTCCAAGAACCCCTACTCTTGTTACTCCTACTATTGCTTCATGACCACAAAGTCCTATTGTGCATACATAGAATACCATTGATACCATAATTATAGATATTGCACCTATACATGCTCCTCGGTAGTGTAAATGAGGTATTACACTAGATTAATAGTGGGAAGATATCTATGACCATCCATTGGATGGCATCATAGGATGATATTTCATTTTCAATTTTTTGCTCAAAAATACCAAAAATATCCAAAAATATTTTTGGCACCTGCATGTTCTATTGGATCCTTAACATATATGTGTTAGTTCCATGTTGATGGATGGCATACTCAGTTACTCCTACATACATATGTGTGCCACACTTTTACTTGAGTGTGATACAAGCATACACAAATACATGATGCATTCCTATTTCAAATGTTGGGCTTTCCCTCTTCTCATGTCACATGGACATTAGGGGCATCCACCTCTTTGATCTTGATATACATAGGTTATATGATTTGATGATCACTTTACATTATCATGTTTGAGCTTACATATGTACTTATACATGCCTTTATCCACAATTATATCTTACATAGGGTACTTGATATGATATACATTTGACATTTTTTCCCAACACATTGTGTCCATGGGCTACTATGACATGTTTATGTTGGTTGCCTATGCTTTAATTCATGCACTTTATTGAGTGTCTTTCCTTGCTATTGTCTTCCTTGTTTGAAAATTTGAATATGCTCTTTTGCTTGTGTCCCCCTTGCTTATGTATGTTTTATTTGAAATTTGCATGTCATTATTTATTGTATATACATTTGAATATGTCATCCTTATATTTATGTACATTTTACTAAATCATGTCCCTTTGATTGTGAGACATTTGAACATGCCCATTATTTATGGTCTCCTTGGACAATTACCTTTTGAATTGATTTTGAGTGCTCTTATGTGTGTGTTTGATTTGCTTGTTGGGCTTGTACTATTACTATATAGACATTGACATGATATTTATCATGTATATTTGGCCTACATGTGATCACATTGGTTCTATGCACTTTAATGATAAATTTACCTAGACATGTTCCATTCTATATAGTACATGGTAAATTTCATAGATTATACATTTGGCTTATCATTTTGAGGTGAGGTAACTACCACTTCCTATCTTTCCCTCACCTCAAATGGGGCATATTAGTGGGGGCATGTCATAGGAGCATGTTATCCACACTTGGCATAGTTTCTAGATTCAGTGGGGCCATGATTTGGAAGCGTGTTCTCCACACTCATTCAATATATGGTACCTATATCAATTTTTAGATTTAGTGGGGGCATGCCATATCCCCATGGCTTCCACACATTCATTATTCCCAAACTCACTGGGGGCATGCTTTTGAAGCATGTTATCTACACCTATTCAGTATTCAACATCTCCAAATTATAATGGGGGCATGTTTTGGAAACATGTCCTCCACATTGGTACCTATATTGGATTTTATATTTCTCCATACATAGTGGGGAAATAATTTGGAAGCATGTTCTCCACACTTAAATAATTTTTTTAATTGGCCAAAGCACACAATTATATGATTCAGATTCACAGTTTTGAAAAAATTATATGCATTAGTATTATTTTTATAGACAATTTAAACATGAGACATATATAAGGTGCATATGTTATGAAAAATGTGCATCTAATATTGCAAAATCTAAATCAGTTTCAGATTTTGAAACTCTTTTATAGACTATTACCATATCATAGACTTTTTTGTATTGATACCCTATGGAATTTTAAAAAAATTATTGAGCTAATTTATTACAATAGTTGGTTCACCTTTTGGTATGGTTGAGGTGATCAAATCACTCAATCTTGCCATGTTTTTAGGTTGAAATTGATCATCTAGCCTCACCAAGTTATAAGTATCATTAAGTTGCCATGTTTTTAGGTTGGATGACATCGACCATTGCCTGCCAGTTGATGACACCATACCAACCATGGTTTTCTCTTATCATGGGTGGTATTTCTTCAATGAACTCTCATGACCCCTTGTCCACAATGAACTATCGCTTCACAATCTGCCCTCGAGCTCTCCACCTAGCTGAATCGACCATGGATGACACTCCTCCTTACCTCCTCAATCCTGCAAACTTCTCTATGGTGCTTGGGTAAATTTGAAACCACTTTTCTTGGCAATCGCAGGTTTGTTCACCCTAAAAGTGGTAATTGCATAGGGTTTGTGTGTTAATTCTTAGGGCTTGTGTTTAGTGTGATTAATGGTTTGATATTAACCCTTAGTGGTTGGTAATTTTAGTTTGGTGGTATTTTGTCTTTTATTCTTTAGTGTCAATGTTACGTAGTACTTCCTTAGATTCATTTTTAGTTGAGGTAATTTCAACTGCTAGGAGGAAACTCACTTTTGCTTTGAAGTTGTGGGCATGTGCCTTCCAATCTCTCTCTCTCTCTATCTCCTTGTATATATGCAATTTCAATATTTATCTATATTTGTCCTAATATTAATTTTAGAGCCTTATAATGATATATTTTTTTCAAAACAACTTGTCGATAGGCAAGATAATTACATTGACACACAAGTCATTCACCAACAAAACACTCAAGTTAGGCACAGGCAAAGATAAGGTGTGCACACACACCCATGTACACATTTCTTTCATTTAAACTATAAATTTCATTACTAGATTAAAGGGGGGAATGTAGATGATATTTTATGATTATATAGGATCTCAGTCTTTTACACTTGATAAAATCAAACCTTGGTTATACCTCTCAGTTCTATACCTTTACTGCTATTACATGTCTCACATCTACTCTATCAAGTGCCCTTTAGCCTATATCTATTAGTCTAACTTGTCTTATGTTGATGACACAAACATTCTATCTTACCTACAATGCTTAAAATATACTTATCTTCCATCTCTATAAGTTTTAAACATGTACCTATTTTTTTGCTCCCTGAACACTAACATCCAAGATTTACACTAGCATTGATGATTATATCTTGACCCAGCGTAAGTGTCTAGTGCCCTAAAGTCATCTAATTTACAAATGAAATGTAGCCTAATTACCAGCCTAAGTGATTTAATGTGATTTATTACTCTAAAGGGATTGATATAAATACAATATCAACCCACATTAATTCCTCACCTAGCAACAAAGAAACAATACTAAGTATTCTTATCAAAGAGCATTCAATTGAGCATAGCCTCTCTATTTCCAAACCAATCATAGACACAACACATCTACATGTCTTAAGTACTAAATGAGTATCCCAAGAGCCTAATTTTCTAAGTTAAATTATATCTCATTGTTGTACTTGATTTGTACAATATTACATGATTCACACACAAACTAACACATAAGGGAGAACTGCATGAGCATGGGGCCCACTTATGGATTATTGGTTATGTAGGTAGATCCCTATGATAGTGGGGTGTTTGGGTTTTATATTGACACCATGTGCCCACTAACCCATTTTTCCGCAAGATCATTACGAAGAGAGAGAACTAGAATTTCCATGTTTCACAAGGAATGATAATTTGATTTAGGAGCATCAAGCATATAAACATCATTTTATGTTTTTGAGGTGAATGTCCTATTTAGGAGTCATAGTTGGTCTATTTAAGGATGTAAGTGTGTGTGAGGGACATTCTAAGTTCCATCTATGTCTTTAGAATCATTTGAGTTGTAGGAGACATTTTGATAGGTGTTTGGAGTTTTCCTTACAAAGTACAAATTTGAAAATTCAAATGATGAAACTAAGCTTATAAGATCATTAGCATGGTATGAGGTGAATAGGTGAGAGAAATTTATTTTAAAGTATCCAAGGAGTCATGTAAAAGTGGTTTGAAGACATTTCATGTCTAAGTCATAAAGGTGGTGAACATTCAAGGTCATGTTTAGTAATACAACGTTGAGTTGGCATGTAAGAGTATAGTTATGTAACCACCCAAACCAACATTGAAGTTGGATGTGAAAGAAGTGGTAAGTTAGTTGTGTGGTGTATGGGAGAGTGAGAGGAGAGAGAGAGAGAGAGCTCTAAGAAAGAGGAGAAGAAACTAGAGAAAGAATGTATAAACTCCTCAAAAAAGTTATCAAGTCCATGAATGGACTATAAAATGTAATAGTTGACAATTCAAATGAATAAAGGAAAAATTATGTGTTTAAGATTATTAAATTGGTTTTTATCATTTATATACTATTACTATATAGGCCTTTGAGACCATGATCATGTTAGTCTTTGTGTGTACTTGCAGGTTTGTGTGGTAGATTGTAGGTTACAATCTAGAAAGGGAGGATTTGAGTGACTTCTCCAAGTTAGTGAGACAAATATTATCATGACATTAGTTATTGAATATGTTGAGATTATTTATACCTTAATATTATTGATAAAAAAATTTGAAAGTGTAAAAACTCAATGAAAAGGACATCTTTGTCCATGAATCCCTATTTATGATTATGAAAGTCAAATAAGAAGGTGTGTCTTCTTATTTCTTAAACTCTATGTCAAAAAGACCTTAGTAATATTGGTGAGGGTTTGTGAATGATAAGTTTCATGGTCTAAAATCAATTTTAAGGGTAAAACTCAATACACAGTCCACCATAATGAATGAACCCTATTGACACAATCAAATGCCCTGTTTCATCTAGTCAATATGTAAGGAAAGAAGGTACATGTTTGAGGAAATGAATAGACATTTTTTTGGGTAAATATTTGTGTGGAAACCAAGGATAATAAGATCTTGACCAAAACCTTTTTAATTCATATAGTTATTTTAGTACAGATAGTCATTTAAAACCCTTCTACAGTCTATATTTTACATGCACAGTCAAGTGTTAGGAAAGGAGTATGTATGTTTTGTGAAGGTGATGGATTATGGAGGTGGGAGAGTTTAAGTATGAGTGAAAAGGGATAAAAATTCAAAGGAATGACTTTTTTGAAATTTTAAACCTTTAGAGTATAAACAGACCTTCAAACCCTCACACAGTCCTTTAGAAGGACACAAAACCCTTGTGTTTTGATCATTAGAAGCTTTGAAAGATGATATAAGGTTTCTAACCTAGTTATATATATGTAGGAAGTCAATAAAAACCTAGGAAAAGCATTGTATCCATTGGAGACATCCTAAAATCTAATAAAGAGAATTTTAAAGCCTCTCAACCTGCATAGTGATGAAACTAGGGTTTAGAGAGTAAAAACCCCATAACTCCTATTGCCACCATGGAAAATTCATAATTTTTTTTAGTATGATATGTTTTGGTATAGGAAGAAAGATTGACGTGGTTTTGGTATGAAAAATTATGGTCTAGTATGAATTTTATCACTGTGAAAGTGAAATGAGGACTACTATACCTAATTGGTAAGGTGCTTGTGAAAGAAGTACTATCTACAGAGGGAGTTGAAACTTAAAACATTAGGTAAGGTTGTAAGAGGATATAAGGTGATTAAATATGGACTTATATCTATCAGATAACCTATATATTATTTAATCAAACAGGAAAAGTGAAAAAAAGGGATACTAACCAAAGGGTGTCACTACGATGTGGAGGTGTGACAGCAGATGAGATAGGTTGATTGAGAGGTTAAAGGGAATTAAGATAAGTGTATTTCATTGACTAAGATCATCCATGAAATTATATTGAGTCCTTCAAACCAATAACATGATTTGGTGCTTAAATCCTATGAAGATCGCCTAGTGAAAAGATAGTGAATGAGTGAGAGGAAGGTAATGAGGAGAATGAATGGAATAAGTTTTATAGGTGACTGAGGTGTGTAATAATGATTTGATCATAGAGAGAGAAGGTATAAAAAAGTGCCTATAAATAAGATCACTCAAGAGAGAGTGTTATCAATCAAGATAGAGTAAATAAGCCTACAAAGTGAAGATTGAACCTTATGAATAAGGTCAAGCATAGGAAGTCCAAATCAAAGATTGAAGATCATAGCCAAGAGATGATGTTTTGGAAACTTTACCCAAGTACCTCTGCATTATTTGGTATCAGATCAAGGTAAGCTCTTGGTTCACTTTTGTTTTGAGTTTCTTGAAGCTTGTTGAGTTGAGATTGGCAAGCATTGCTATGAGGAATGTATGAAGTGATATTGCTGGGTATTGTGGGAGAAGAATTATGGTGCAGGCATGACCTATTGAGATCAGCATAGAGAAATTGAAGATTGATAAGAAGAGGAATAAACTCCCTAAAGTCCAATGAGAAGGACTTAAAGCTAGTCAAGAGAGGACTAGAGAAGTGTTGACCATTTTTGGTCCAACAGGCCAAAAAAATCGGTCCCCTTCTTTCCCTACTATTATGAGCCAGTCCAATTTTGATTTTACACAAGTCTTGGAAATTTATACAGACTCTACAGGTTTATATGGAATCTGTAGGTCCATATCTATGGACTCTGTAGGTCCATATCTATGGATTATGCTGGAGAAATTTCTACGAACTCTGTAGGTTCATATCTACGGACTCTGCAAGAGAAATTTCTATGGACTCTGTAGGTCCATATCTATGGACTCTGCAAGAGATTTTATGGACTCTGTAGGTGAGTATTTCGGCAGATGAAGAGCCAGATCAAAGAGTGCAAGGTTTTACAAAGCTTCTTCAGACTCTTGTCTGAAGAAATTCACAAGGAAAGAGAGTTGAAATGGTTCTAAGACACTTTTCCTTAAGGTTGGAAAAGTGGTTCAACGAAAGTGGTTCAATGACATGATCTTTCCATGAGTTAGCATCTTTGAACCATTGAACCATTGAACTGGTTCAACACTTTGATTCAACATTTTGGTTCAATGCTTTGGTTTAACGGCAAAGTTCAACAACGAGGTTCAATCAAATGGTTCATTGAATTGGTTCAAAGGATTGGTTCAATTTAGTTGGTTCAATGCTTTGTTTCAATCAGATGGTTCAATCACTTGGTTCACTCAGTCAGTTCAACGACTTGGTTCAAAGCTTGGTTCAATGTTTGGTTCAATGGTTGGTTCAAAGGAGTGGTTTAATCAAAATTTCAAGAAAGTCTCCCAAAGGACAAATGCCCTTGTGGAGGGTAGGGAGCATTCGCAAAGAGGCAATAGAGAAAAGCCACAACGGTAAGTTTCTTTCAGAATTTTGTTTAAGGCAAAGGAAGTACCCTTCGGAAGGGTTGTTTCCATTTTTTCCCGAAGGGCACTTTCCAAAGGTAGTCAAAGAAGAAAAGGAAGAAATCCTTAGGACTTTTTGTTTGAAGGAATTCCTTCAGACAAATTTTTTTAAGGAATTCGAAAGGGCTGTGAGCAAGAAAGCCAAAGAAAAGACTAAGGCAAGAAATAATTTTTTTCAAACTTTTTGTCCAGAGGAATTCCTTTGGATAAAAAGTTTGAAGAAATTTGGGGAAGCTATGGAAGAAAAGCCCGAAGGAATTTCTGAAGGCTAAAGACAAAGCAGTCGAAACAATTCTCGCAGACTTTTTGTTTGCGAGAAAAAGTCTATAGGAAAAAACCCGAAGAAGAAACCTACCGAGGAGAAAGAAGATCGCCCAAAGGGTATGTGCCCTTGTGGGGGGCTCTCACTGAGAAAAAGGGACCTTTCTCAAGACCTCAAAGGGCAGGTACCCTTGGGGAAGGTGAAAAATAAGAAATCTAAAGGAAAGGAAGCAATAAGAAGCTAAAGAAAAGGGAAAGGTGGAGTAAATTGTCAAAGGACGGTGACATCTCTGAAGCTATCAATTTTAGGGAAACTGACTAGCTGTTGGTTTTCAAACAGTGATGGTCCCGTGAATGTCATTTTTTTAGTAGGGGAATAGTTGTTTGATTTTTAAATGCTTGAGCACCAACCAGAAAAGATCCCAAGGAACTCAGTGACCCACCAGGAAGATAGCCCTGAGGGCCGAAGGAGCTAGAAAGAGACAAAACTAGGAAGAAGATAGTGTAGAAATGGACAAGACAACCTAGGTGGCAAAGGGAAGGCGAGTTAGTGCCAGGTGGTTATCAAATGGTGCAAATAGTAAGTGGAGCACCCTATTTTCTCCATTTTACATTTATAAGGAGACGAACTATGTGAATATCTGGAAAGAGCAGTCTTGTTCACAGAAAAGAGGTGTGACTCGTGCTTTCACATTAATGTTTGAATGCCAAAGTCAAAGCAAGAGCTGACAAAGCATCATTAGCAATAGTAACTTCCTCTTCTCGATGCTCTCAGTGTACATGGGCCAACTTGTCAAAGAGTGCCAAAGTCTTTTCTAAAGCGGCGCCTTTACTTCTCCTATTTCTATATATTGTAAACTTCTCATTTGAGAAGAGATCCATCTCTTAGCCTGTAAGGCAAAACTCTGCTCAAAAATCTTTGGGTTTGTAAGGCAGAACTCTACCAATTTTTACCTTAAATCAAGACTTAGAATTTTTACCTCTATTTGAGCTTGCACTCACGCATATGACTATGTTTTCTTTTTGTGTTAAGTCATTTTATTTTATGATTTTCACAAAATGATTCCAGCATGTCTAGTGCATTATGAAGTCTCTTCTTCTACAGGTCTGCCAGAAGTGTCTACAGTAGGAATATAGGTGCATGTGAATAGGCTACCAAAGTGTGTATCAAAACACCTTTGATAGTTCCTTCCTCCCTGTATCTCTACAGACCCCTGACTCATTGATACAGAAGAGTTTCTCACGTCAGATGAAGTGTATGGGAGCTTCTTCTTGGTGAAAAGTGTATGTTCAGGCTGGGTGGGTCATCTTTTTGGTGTATCACCTTTTTAGTTTAGGTTTAGGTTCTATTTCAACATCCTTCTCCCTTTTCATCCCCCCTTTTTCCATTTATTTGTTAGCAATAGGGAATCCAGGGCCTAAAAGATACATCGAAGGGAGCTAGCCCTTATCTAGAGACTCTCCCCTCTAGCTTCACTAGTCCCATAGGCGAGAGGGGAGTTTCCATTTTGACGTGTGGAAGACAGGAGCTCGGCCTCCTGCCTAGGTTGTAATCCACTATGTCAACAATTTTTGGCATGCCCGGTGGGACCAACTAGGACAAGTTGTGTCCAAAGAGTTGAAGAATTTTTGGTGTGTTCTTTAACCAACCAGCCTTTGGAGGCTTTTTTATCAACACCAATGGTGACTCTGAGTTGAATCAGCTAGTTAAGCAGTCTAGGTGCCATCAAGAAATCTTATTTTTTGTATGTATAATTCCTTTGCACAAAATCATGGACTTTGTTTTCCTTCACATGACTTCGATCAAACTCAAAATTTTCATGCAATCACCTCAAGTAGCTCTCCTAGTTGCCCTTCAACTATAAGGGAGGTGGTGCTGGAGTTTGAGAGGTAGGTAATGGAAATAGATAGATCAGATGAGCAATATAGATATCAGTAAGAGCTGATGTACAAAGAGGAGTGTTTATTCAGGCAAGCTCAGGCCTTGCAATCCATGCAGGAGGAGGTAGCAAAATGGAAGAATCCATTCTTTCAAAGAAATTAGCCTTGTGTGCCCCCTCCTATTCTAAAGAAAGCCCCCTCTTGTACACCAAATCCTTTTTATCAGATGGCACTTGCTCATTCTAGCTCATCTGATGCATCAATCGATCCTGCTCTTAATCTAGTGTGCCTAGCTTTCCAGCATGCCTCTCTTCAGACAGCTCTTCTTATACATGAGTAAACCCTCCCAAATCTTCCCCAACCTCCTCAAGCCTTTCAACATGATCTCCAAATTCCAAGTTGGAAGGAGGAAAGTCATGAACCAGCTCAGGAACTTAGAGAAAACAAAGTTATTGCCTATTCATAGGAGCAAAATTCCAATTTTGAGATCCTAACATGGAAGCAAACAGTGGAATCTTAGGGCAGGAAGGAAGAGGAGGAGAAGGGTTTTGGTCAAAACCTTGAAGAAGATGAGGCTGCTCTTGCTCTGAATGATGATTGTGACCTCTAAGAAAGGCTCTTCCAAGAAGATCTAGCTATGAGAATTGCAGAGTTAGAATCCACAGTGAGATTCCTCAGCCAACATGTGGTGCACCTATCTGAATAGACCCCATCTTCACCCCTCCAAGAGAACTATCAGGCCACACCTGACATAGATGAAGTGCTAGCCAAGTGGAAGGAAGAGAAACATTCGATTCTAGCTAAAGGACTACCTCTTCTTCCACATGGTTTTTTCACTTCACCCCTTCTCAAGGAGGTGAGTGAGGAGCAGAAGATCTAATCTACAGTTTCCTAGAAGGCTATCATGGATGTTAAAGAAGATGAAATCATCATGGAGGCTTCTTTTGAAGACATCATCAGCAATGGAGAAGACTCAGGTCATGCATACATGCGGATGTTCCAGCAATATGGGGAGGAACATAAGCATGGTGAGCTCTCTCCCCCCTTGTTCGATGAACTTTCTTGTTGATTTGATGAGGAAGATGACCATGCCATGGAACCTGAGAAGGAGGAGGATCAGAAGGATGCCTTTGAACATCTAGAAACTCTGATCCTTGAGCAGGAAAAGGAGAGGCCTATCTACCTTGATGAAAGCCTTAAAGAAGAGAGCTTTGAACAAAGAGGTGATGTTCTGTGGGATGAGCAATCAGCTTGTGATTCCTTTTCAGACATCACAATAGTCACCCTTCTTCAAAAAAGCCAAGAGGAATCAGAGGATGAGTTTGATAGGGTCTTCAACGAAGCAGAAGGGAACATGTCAAACCATGATGCATTGTAAGGGGACTATGCAAATCAAGGGGCTTATGGTGATGAGCCAGCATCCATTGATTTCTCGGTGAGATGCACTAGCATAAAGAGCCATCATTCAACAAGCTTCCAAGAACAAGAAGAGTACGTATATGTTGGAAGCATGTTTGAATCTGATCCACTTGGATGCAGGCCAATCGAGGTGACAGGTAAGAGAAGCAGGTCACCAAGTCTCCATTCCATTTAGCCACGTGTCTGGCACCATAGGTTTCCTAGCCAGGGAGGGGACTTAAGAAGTTTTCCCTTTGATCTAGGAGGGAAGAAAATATACTTGGTTAGCTATATATAGTAGTTTGCTTTCAGTTTCTTTCTTATTTTCCCTAAGTACAATTTTCACAAGTAGTGTTTTTAGTCTTGTGTGTGTTTTCCCTTGTGTCTGGGGTAAAAGGCTTCATGATTGATTCTGGGATCTCTCAAGGTTGTTGCTAACCTTTCTTCAAAGCTACATTCTGACTCTGTCCCAATGGACTTCAAGGCAACTGGTCTCTAAGCATAGTAGACATGCTTTCCCTGGGAGTCACCAATTTGTTGACCATTTTTGGTCCAACAGGCCAAAAAAATTGGTCCCCTTCTTTCCCTGCTATTTTGAGCCAGTCCAATTTTGATTTTGCACAAGTCTTGGAAATTTCTATAGACTCTATAGGTCCATATCTACGGATTCTACAGGAGAAATTTTTACAGACTCTGCAGGTCCATATCTACGGACTCTACAAGAGAAATTTCTACAGACTCTGCAAGTCTATATCTATGGACTATGCAGGAGATTTCTATAGACTCTATAGGTGAGTCTTTTAGCAAATGAAGAACCTGTTCAAAGAGTGCAAGGTTTTACAAAGCTTCTTCAGACTCTTGTCTGAAGAAATTCACAAGGAAAGAGAGCTAAAATGGTTCTAAGACACTTTTCCTTAAGGTTGGAAAAGTGGTTCAACGACATGATCTTTTCATGAGTTAGCATCTTTGAACCGTTGAACCATTGAACTAGTTTAACGCTTTGGTTCAACGTTTTGGTTCAATGCTTTGGTTCAATGGCAAAGTTCAACGGTGAGGTTCAATTAAATGGTTCATCGACTTGGTTCAAAGGCTTGGTTCAATTCAATTGGTTCAATGCTTTGTTTCAATCAGATGGTTCAATCACTTGGTTCACTCAGTCGGTTCAATGACTTGGTTCAGTCAACTTGGTTCAAAGCTTTGTTCAAAGTGTTGGTTCAACATTTGGTTCAACAGTTGGTTCAAAGGAGCGGTTCAATCAAAAGTTCAAGAAAGTCTCCCGAAGGACAAATGCCCTTGCAGAGGGCAGGGAACATTCACAAAGAGCCAACAGAGAAAATCCACAAAGGTAAGTTTCTTTCAGAATTTTGTTAAAAGCAAAGGAAGTACCCTTCGGAAGGGTCGTTTCCATTTTTTCTTGAAGGGCACTTTCTAAAGGCAGTCGAAGAAGCAAAGGAAGAAATCCTTCAGACTTTTTTTGTGAAGGAATTCCTTCAGACAAAAAGTCTGAAGGAATTCGGAAAAGGAATTCGGAAGGGTTATGAGAAAGAAAGCCAACGAAAAGACTAAGGCAAGAAACAAATTTTTTTGGACTTTTTCTCTAAAGGAATTCCTTCGAACAAAAAGTCTGAAGAAATTCGGGGAAGCTGTAAAAGAAAAGCTTGAAGGAATTTTCGAAGGCCAAAGACAAAGCAACTGAAACAATTCTTACAGACTTTTTATCCACGGTAAAAAGTCTACAAGAAAAAGTTTGCTGGAAAAAACCTGAAGGAGAAACCCGTTGAGGAGAAAGAAGATCGCCCAAGGGGTATGTGCCCTTGTAGGCGGCTCTTGCCGAGAAAAAGGGACCTTTCTCAAGACCCTGAAGGGCAGGTCCCCTTCGAGAAGGTGCAAAACAAGAAATCTGAAGGAAAGGAAGCAATAAGAAGCCAAAGAAAAGGAAAAGTCTGAGTAAATTGTCAAAGGATGGTGACGTCTCTGAAGCCGTTAATTTTAGGGAAACGGACTAGCCATTGGTTTTCAAATAGTGACGGTCCCACGAACATCATTTTTTTAGCAGGGGAATAGCCATTTCATTTTTAATGCTTGAGCACCAACCAAAAAAGAGCCCAAGGAACTCAGTGACCCACCAAGAAGATAGCCCCGAGGGTCGAAGGAGCCAAAAAGAGACAAAACCAAGAAGAAGACAAAGTGCAAAAATGGACAAGATGGCCCAGGTGGCAAAGGGACGGCAATTTATTGCCAAGTGGTCATCAAATGGTGCAAACAATAAGCGATGCAACCTATTTTCTCCATTTTGCATTTATAAGGGGACAAACCACGTGAATATCTGGAAAGAGCAGTCTTGTTTGCAGAAAAGAGGTGCGACTCGTGCTTTCACATTAATGTTTGAACGTGAAAGTCAAAGTAGGTGCCGACACAACATCATCATCAACAATAACTTCCTCTTCCCTATGCTCTTAGCACACATGGGCCAACTTGTCAAAGAGCACCAAAGTCTTTTCCAAAGTGGCACCTTTACTTCTTCTCTTTCTATATATTGTAAACTTCTCATTTGAGAAGAGATCCATCTCCTAACCCGTAAGGCAAAACTCTGCCCAAAAATCTCTGGGTTTGTAAGGTAAAACTCTACCAGTTTTTACCTTGATTCAAGACTTAGCATTTTTAGCTTTATTTGAGCTTGCACTCATGCATATGTCTATGTTTTCTTTTTGTGTTAAGTCATTTTCTTTTATGCTTTTCACAAAATGATTCCAGCATGTCTAGTGCATTGTGAAGTCTCTTCTTTTGTAGGTCTACCAGAAGTGTCTACAACAAGAATATAGGCACATGTGAATAGGCTACCAAAGTGTGTCTCAGAACACCTTTGATAGTTCTTTCCTCCCTGTATCTCTACGGACCCCTAACTCACTGATACAGAAGAGTTTCCCACATTAGATGAAGTGTATGGGAGCTTCTTCTTGGTGAAAAGTGTATGTTCAGGTTGGGTGGGTCATCTTTTTGGTGTATCACCTTCTGAGTTTAGGTTTAGGTTTTGTTTTAGCGTCCTTCTCCCTTTTCATCCCCCCCTCTTTTTCCATTTATTTGTTAGTAGTAGGGAATCCAAGGCCTAAAAGATACATCAAAGGGAGCTAGCCCTTATCTAGAGACTCTCCCCTCCAGCACCGTTGGTCCCACAGGTGAGAGGGGAGTTTCCATTTTGATGTGTGGAAGGCAGAAGCTCAGCCTCCTACCCAGGGTGCAATGCATTGCGTCAACAAGAAGGTAGAGTGAAGAAGAGCATTAAAGCTCAAGAGAGAAAAAGAAGGAAAAAACTCCAAGAGAGAGTCAAGGAAGGTAAGATCGGTCCTAGATAAAAGACTAGAAAAAGAGAAGAAGATCCAAAAGATATATAAAAGGCAAATACGTAGTTTACTAAGAGAGAGGTCTAAGTAGGCCTAGAAGGTGAAGAGGAAAATACAAGATGGATATAGAAGAAGAAGTGACAGAGTTGAGAAGATATTTGGGGTAGAGTTTGGAGAAGCGAGAGCTCATGGTGAAGCTCATGAAAGGTCAATGAAGCCAATGGATTGGATTAAATGTAAATAAGAGAGTGAAGTGGCCACTAGAGCTACTTAGGAGAGAGAAAGACACAAGATGAGTGTTTTGAGGATTGGGAATAAGAAAGAGGGTACAACCCATAGAGGTATGATGATTGAGGAGTTGTCAAGAGAGAAACAAGATAAAAATTAGAGAAGAGAGTTATCATTGAGGATAATAAGGAGATATAAGTGCCAAGATGAACACTTGAGAGTGAAGCCAATAAGAATAAGAGAAGAATGTCTATGCAAGAGGCATTCATGGAAACTATGTGGTCTCTCATTTTACATTCTAACATTACCTTTAATTTTGTGTATGTAGGTATGAAGACAAGTTTGATGAAGGTCAAGCATAAGGACTTAAAGATAGTGAAGGATGGGGCTAGTAGATCACCCACCAATAAGAAAGAAGAAGATAAAGAAAGAGAACCTATTGTATAAGACAAAGTGATAGAGATTTAAGACATTCAACATGATAAAGATGAATTGGAAGAGGAGTTTTATGATGTTATGACAAGTATTGCAACTGAAGCAAAAGAGATAGATAACCAAGAAGACGTGAAGGAAAACCATGAAGATATGAGAGAAGAAATGACTTTGCAGTAGTCCTACATGGAGGTAAATGAATGCTTGAGCATTGATTATGATTGTACATATAAAGAAGATAATATACAGATTGGACAAGTAAAGATCAAAGTGAAGCCCTCAAGGAGAGAATAAAAGCATTGTTATGTTTGGCCTAAGTGGTTCAAGTAATCAGTTGGTGAGGTGTAAAAAAAAAGACCTCAAGCAAGAGGTTATGCAAGGCAAGCAAACAAGTGGAAAACAAGAACAAACATGGAGGAAAAGAATAGAGGTAAAAATACATCAAGTTGACATGATAGGACATCAAGTTAAGAAGCATGAAGAAGGTGAGACAAGAAATCAACCTCAATCCATGAGAGTATAAAGCAAAAAATGAGATGCAAAGTGCATGAAAAAGGTACAAGATAATAATATTTTAGGTATATCCCAAAGGAGAATTGGAAAAATGAAATTTTACAACTCCAAGAAGCCAATAGAAGAGATGATAGAGCGAATCAAAGACAAAGAGATGATGTTGCAACTGTGTAAGCAAGAAAATGAGTGTAAATAAGATAAGTGTTCTCAAAGTTTGCTTTCTAATGTTACTTATGATGATACATATGAAGACATTTAAAATAATGAATATATTTTGTATATGGAAACCATAAAATTGATGGATAGTTTGTGGAAAGTCAAGGTGAAGATGAAACACCTCATAGAGTACTTAAAACACTTGATGTGCAATAATATGAGATAGATTTGACTCTCTTGAAATAGACAATCCAAGTACAAGTCAAAGATAAAAATGCCCAAGAAGGTGAAGAACAATATGCTCCAAAATTTGATGAAGTTGATGAAGAGGTGGATGCTCTCATGTTAAAAGAGGAAATGGAGATGCTAGAAGAAATTTTCAGTCCATCAAAAGGGTTGCAAGTAGGTGAAGTATAGCAAGAGAATATCATGGATGATCTCAAACAAGAATCAAGAATCAAATAGTGAAGCACAAATAATTATGCAAGCAAATCTACTAGCAAACAAGCAATGGGAGAATAAAGAACCTAATAAGTTAATCTATTTATTGGGTGAAGTTGAATTAGAGTTATTAATTGAATTTAATGATGATGGCAAGACTAGAAGGTGAAAAATAACATTGTACCATGTTGAAGATGACTTAGTTGAAATAATGTTATTGCAAGATAGGCAAAGTCATGTGGAGCCACGTCAAGAAATGTGTAAGTGTGAAGAAGAAGAAAAAAATAAGAGTTTGTTTGAGAAAATGACAAAGATAGAGATGCCTAAAAGGCCATTATAAGAAATAATAAATAATGCCAAGGAGTAAATATACCTAGAGATACACAAACCAAGTGAAAATAATGAAGAAGGGGCCATAGAACAAGCATAAGCAAGAAGAGTAAGAACCATTTGTTTGCAGATGATATGATGATGAAGGATGAATTAACTTGGAAAAGATGGAACATGTGGAAAACATAGAGCTACAGTAATTGGTACACCTCATAAAGGTAGAGGATGCATTGACAAGGAGACTAGACAAAACCAAAAAGTAGAAACATAAGAGCCTAGTGAAGAGAAAGGATCCAGAAAGGAGGAGAAACAAAAATGTGAGTAAGAAATATCCTCAAAGAATGAACTAGAAGGCAAGAAAGAAGTTGTTAGCTTTCAATTTTCTCCCTCTTGGGGAGTATGATGCAGGAGCATCAAGTATATAAACACCATTTTGTGTTGTTGAGGTGAAATATCCTAGTTAGGAGTCATAGTTGATATATTTAAGGATGTAAGTGTGTGTGAGGGACCTTCTAAGGTCAATTTGTGTCTTTGGAGTGATTTTGAGTTGTAGGAGAGAGTTTGATAGATGCTTGGAGTTTTCCCTCCAAAAGTGCAAATTTTAAAATTCAAATGATGGAACTAAGCCTAGAAGAGAATTTTCATGGTATGAGGTGAATATGTGAGAGAAAGTTGTTTCAAAGGATCCAAGGAGTCATGTAAAATTGGTTTGAAGACATTTCATGACTAAGTCATAAAGGTGGTGAACATTCAAGGGTCATATTTAGTAATACAACATTGAGTTGGCATGTAAGAGTATAGTTATGTAAACACCCAAACCAATGTTGAAGTTGGATGGGAAATAAGTGGTAATTTAGTTGTGTGGCATATGGGAGAGTGAGAGGAGAGAGAGAGAGAGCTCTAGGAAGGAGGAGGAGAAACCAAAGAAAAGAAGAATGTACAAACTCCTCAATAAAGTTGCAAAGTCCATGAATGGACTGTAAAATGTAATAATTGACAATTCAAATGAATAAAGGAAAGATTGTGTGTTTAAGATTATTAAATTGGTTGTTCTTATTTATATACTATTATTGGATATACATTTTAGGCCATGATCATGTTATTATATGTATGTACTTACAGGTTTGTGTGGTAGAGTGTAGGTTACAGTCTAGAAAAGGAAGATTTCAGTGACTTCTTGAGCTTAGTGAGATAAAGATTATCATAAAATTAGTTCTTGAATATTTTTAGACCATTTAGACCTTTAGATGATCAATAAAAACATTTAAAAGTGGAGAAACTTAGTGAAAAAGACATCTTTGTCCATGATCCCTGTTATGATTATGACAGTTAAATAAGAAGGTGTGTCTTCTTGTTTCTTAAACTCTTTATGTCAAAAAGACCTTAATGTTATTGGTGAGGGTATGTATCCAGTATATCTATGTTGGAATGATAATTTACATGGTCTAAAAGCAAGTTTAAGGGTAAAAATCAATACACAATACACCATAATAAATGAACCCTATTGACATAGTCAAATGCCCTGTTTCATCTAGTCAATATGTAGGGAAAAAAGGTACATGTTTGAGAAAATGAATAGACATTATGTTGGTTCAATATTTATGTGTAAAAAGGGATAATAAGGTATTAATATAACCCTTTTAACTTAGATAGTTATTTGAGTACAGACAGTCATTTAAAACCCTTATACAATATTCTGTATGCACAATCACGTGCTAGGAAAGGAGTATGTATATTTTGTGAAGGTGATGCATTATGGATTTGGGAGAGTTTTAGTATGAGTGAAAGGAGAAAAAAGGTCAAAGGAATGACTTTTTTGAAGTTTTAGACCCGTAGAGTATAAACAAACCTTCAAACCCTCACACAATCCTTTAGAAGGACACAAATTCCTTGTATTTTGATCATTCAAAGATTTGAAATGGTGATATAACGTTTCTAACCTAGTTTTATAGATGGAGGAGGTAAGGATAGACCTGGTAAAATTATTGGATCCATTTGAGATGTCCTGAAACTCAAGAAAGAGAAATTTAAATACTCTTGGCCTGCATAGTGATGGAACTAGGTTTTAGAGAGTAGAAACCTCATAACTCATATTACCATTGTGTAAAATTCATAAAAATTTGTAGTCTGATAGGTTTTGGTATGAAAAATTATGGTCTAGCATATATTTGATCACTGTGGGAGTGCAATGAGGGCTAACAAACCTAATTGGTAAGGTGTTTGTGAGGGAAGTACTATCTACAGAGGGATTTGAACCTTGAAACATTATGGAAGGTTGTAAGAGGATAGAGGGTGATGAAATATGTCCCTATATATATTATATAACCTATATATTCTTCAGTCAAAGAGGAAAATTTAAAAAAATGTACTAGTCAAAGGGTGTCACTAAGAGGTGGGGGTGTGACAGTGGATGAAATAGGGTGATTGAGAGGTTAAAGGGGATAAATATAAGTGTATGTGATTGACTAATATCATCCATAAAAGTATATTGAGTCCTTGAAACTAATAACAAGATTTGGTGCTTAAAGCCTATGAAGATTGCCTAGTGAGAAGATAGTGAATGAGAGGAAGGTAATGAGGAGAATGAATGAAATAATTGTTTTGGATGATTGAGGTGTGTAATAATTATTTGATGGTAGAGAGAGAAGGTCTCAAAAATTTCCTAGAAATAGGATCACTCAAGAGAGAGTGTTATCAAGCCAAGGAGAGTAAATAAGCCTATAGAGTGAAGATTGAACCTTATGAACAAGGCCAAGCATAGGAAGTCCAAATCAAAGATTGAAGATCAGAGCCAAGAGATGATGTTTTGGAAACTTTTCCCAAGTATCTATACATCATAATCCATGACCCAAATTTTAATTCACTAAAGCGAAGTCAAAATAAAACCTAGAAGCATCCAGGTGGTTGCATCCTTTTCCAGCAGGTAGTCCATACAAGATAATTACATCTAACATAGATAGTAGTATTGACGTAACTATCTTAGGATAAAATTAGTGTCTAAAGCACCATAAGCGTCAAATCTAGAATCTAAGGACTATTCTATAATCTCCTTCTAGACTAATTTCTATCTATTCCATATCCAGAACTGTATTAGCATTAGAAAAACATAAGTGCATCACTTATTTGTCATTTCTATATCTAGCATAGTTTTAATTTTCATATTTAGAATATCTTGACATAATAAATTTAGTGTATCCTTATATCTAAGTTTAACATCTAATTGGCCTGCTATATATTTGATTATCACCCTTGCACAATTTTATTTCTATATACCCCTTAAATTAAAATCTAGGGTTAATGATAAGATCACCTTAGATCCATATTTTAGGGTTAAACATACATCATTCACTAATGTCATGAATGTTGCAAGTGCATTACATAAATTAAAAGTAAGAATCAACCATTTGTATAAGTTTTATTTTATCTTTAAGGTTGTGCTCCATCCATCCTCATCCTCCATCTGAACTCGATGATTCCTTGATTTGAGATCCAACTTCGTGAAGTACTTATCATGTTAAAGTTGGTCTAGGAAATCATCATTTTGGGAAGTGAATTTTGGTTCTTTATGGTGATCTTGTTTAAGGAACAATAGTCAATGCACATCCTCCAAGAGCCATATTTATTTTGCATCATCACAATGGATGATCCACATGGTGAAGTTTTACACACATGATTCATTTTATTTCAATTATTTAAGTTGCTTCTTGACCTCATTACTCTCCAAGATTGATTGTGTAAACAAACTAATGTTAGGTAAAGGAGATTCAAATAACAAATGAATTTCATATTGTAATTATTTTTTTGGAGGAAATCTCTTAGGATTTTGGAAAATATTCTTAAAATATCATAATAGTTCATCCAATCCCTTGTTATCGCTATTAATCTCAAATATTCCTAACCCATCCTCTTTCTTATGTTCAAAAGAAGCAAACAAAATTGATTGTTTGATTAAATGAGTCTTTTTTCTTGATTGACACATACCATTGCAAGCTTGGGATTTTTTTGATGTGCCTTGATGATATTTTTAATTCCCTTCTTGACCCTTGGGATATAATTAAAGAGTTTTAGACAAAACATGAAATGCATAAAGAGGAATCACATCTACTTTTATCTCATTAGTATATTATGGATTAATCCTAAATTTGAAATTACATATCTCTATAACTTGATTTTCAACAACCTTCTTCACCCAACACAAAGTATATGGATGTGGATGATCATGTATTTATAAATCAAGATTTTTACTATTGCATCTGAAATTAGATTATATTGAGACCCATTATCAATAAGAGCATGTACCTTGGTTTTATTGCCCTGATTCTTGATTTGGATGAGTTTGCTCACCTATTCTCTTTCTTGTTCCTTGTTGTTTGTGTTGGTGGTAGTGTAAGCAAGTTTCTCATCTACACCATAATCACCCTAAATTTCTACCTTTGATTTTTACAAAGATGCCATGGCCTTATTGGATTCTTCCTTGGTTTAATTCTTTGAATGTAATTCTAGATGAAAATTCCAATACTTAGCACCATTATGATAGTCTATAACTTAATTATTACAATGGTTCTTAATATCCCTACAACTGTGTAAAGTCATGTCATTCCTATTACCTTTCCATTTACCTTTCTTGAAGGTCTTATAAGGTTGGTTTTGCTTCTTCTTTACTTGATTTATTGTCTAATTTTTTCTTTAATGATTCTCCCTCTCCTTGATTCTTCTCTTCCTCAAAGTAGTATGCTTACAAGAATGCCTTATCAAGCTATTGAGTCTTACTTTAGATGACCCATCTCCTCAATCATTAATGAAGACCTCCCATGTATTTATTCACATTGTCTTCATCTTCCAAGCCCAAGCCCATGAGTATGGCTTATCTATGGAAATTGATGGTATAATATTTCACACTTTTACCTTGTCCTTGGATGTAGTACTACCACATAATATTTTATTTAATTTATTCCCAACAAGATAAAAACTATTACGTAATAAATCTCAAAATCACACTAGTTATCTACAACTAGCCTCTACTTCTTTTCATAAGCTACTAGATTAGTTTCCCACCAAACTAGAGCATGACCTTCCATCTTGAGACATGAAAAATAAATATTTTATGCTTCAATTACCTTATGCAGACTAAATTAAATATCTATTTTCTTCAACCACACATCTAATATCTTTGTATCTAATTGCCCTTCAAAGGATTTAATCTCAAATTTTGTTCACACTTGAAAGGAATATGGTCAGATTTTATCTTAGCTTTATCTTTGTCTTTAGGAGGTTCTTCTTCATGTTCATCCATGGAATCTTTTGCACTTTCATATTATTCATCGTGGGGTTATTTTATGCCAATATTATTGACTATAGAGCAGACCATAATGTTTTTGGATACTTGGTCTTAATTGTGAGCTTCTAATTTATAGTGATAACATCTTGGGACTTCATCATGTTGTCCACGTATTATTATAGTTCAACTACTCTCCTAGAAATATTCTCTTTGCCTTCTTAATCCATTTCTCTCACTTTTTGATTACATTATATTATAGATATCTCAAGATTGCAAGATAACAATCCTCCTTCTTGAGATTTTGTCATTGTCATACAAATCAATACAAAATTTCCACAATAACTGATAGATTATTCTGCTTCAATAATAAAAATATCTATAAACTCTCATGTAACAAACTTGTTATAATTTACAGAATCACACAAAGTTTATCAATTTCAAATTTTCTTCAAAATGATAGTTCAATCCATACAATGACTTAGAATTAGTGATATTCATTGTTGGAAGAGTTAAAAATACCTAAGAAGTTAAATATAAATGGAATTAAACATACACACAACTGAAAAGCGTGGAGACAAATGACAAAAAAATTGATTTGGAAAACCCCATAAGGTGTAGGGAAAAACCAATGGAAGAGGCAAATGTTCTATTTAATCTCTTCTTATGGTCAAATACAAGTTAAAATGAGATATAAAATAAGTACAACATAAAACTATCTTGTTCACTAAGCTTTTCTTAGTATTTTCTTTCTCCAATCCTTCATACAAACAATTGAACACTCACTTTGTTCACTGGTGCTTTTCTCCATCTATTTCATCCTTATTATCTTTCTTGTAAATGTCCTTTCATGTGCTAAAGGACATTCAACCATTTAATAATGTAAAGAGACACTTTGTTTATTTGTGCCATGCATTCGTGGATGAAACTGCCATTGTAATTACCAAACTACCCTAATGGTTTCATAACATCCATTTGTAGGAACCAATGGTTAAGTAACTACCACTTATATGAAGTCACAATTTTACTACCAAGTATAGAACTCCTCCCTTGAATCTATGTTGATGAAATAAACTCTAAACATTGTTAAACTAGATCACCAATGCTTATTAACTAGTTAATATACCAAGTGTCAATATAGACACTTGGGACATATAAGAGGTGCCTAGACCCAATTTTGATGGGGATCTAGGCACATCTTATAAATCCATATTGGGATATATAAGAGGTACCTATATCTCCATCAAATGTGGGTCTAGGAAGAATAAAATAATCTTACTATTGTTTGATGAATATTTTTTTTATGGATCCATATGTATCATACAAAGTGGCAAGTCATGCATAACATAATCTAAAATATGTGTGCATAGTTATATAAATGACGTGTTATACCTTGTAGGTGAAGTACTCATGTAATGGTATAAGACTTGAGATATATCTTGTGTTTTAAAAATATTTATGCATATTTATGACACTGACTGATTAATTATGTATTATAAATACATTTTTGTTTTGACACTAGTTTAGATGAGGCCTTAGATGTTAGAGAAATAATTAATGATGAAATTGCCAACTTAGTTGAATTCTTTCGTAGATATACCTATTTCAGTTTTTAAGGTAATATTTATTAACAAACATAAGATGTAGCAATAAGATCTCCTCCCTCCCCTATTATTGCTAATATATTCATGAAAATATTTGATAAAATTGTCATTAATTCCTCACCTTTCAAACCTAATTGGTGGTATTGATTTTTAGATGATATAAATGTGAAACGGTCACATGGTGTAAATTCTTTGATGGAATTCCTGAGTCACTTGAACTCCTTATCTAAGCATATTAGGTTCACAATGGAGGTGGAGGATAACCATTGTCTTTCATTCCTTAACATATTTATCACACAAAGGGATGATGATAACTTATCTTAAAAAAATTATAGAAATAAAAAATATACATATGTTTATATCAAATTTGATTCCCATCACAACCAATCTCAAAAAATGGACTTATGAAGACTTTATACACAAGAGTCCTCAAAATCTCTAGTCTTAAATAATTAGTAAAGGAAGAGAGACACCTATAAAAGGCTCTAAATAAAAATGGTATCAATAAAACTTTCAATAAATTCTAAAGATGCCAAGCTCACCTTAGTGCCAACACATAATCATAAGGTAAGAAAGACTACCTACCATAAGTTCCAGGTAGGTTAGAGAAATTATTAATAATTATTAGAAGAAATGGCATAAAAAATTACTTCAAACCCATCAAAATGGTGTAAGCATGTGGGGGGGGAGACTATTTAAAGTTTTCCTCTAATTCCCATGTTGTAAGGGTTCAACAAATCAAATGGGCATATAGACATTTTGTCAAACAAATTGACAATATAATACATACATCAATTATATTGCATTAATACAATAAAAAATAACTTAAATCTATGACACAAATTGGTTTATTGTATAATATAACAATGAGGAATTAGTTACAAAACACTCTCTATCTTTACTCAGAACCTTTGCCTTCAAATTTATAGTGAGACACTACTCCAACACCAAGAAAATTAAAAAAAAATAGTTTCGGTCCTATTCTGTTCCAAACTCGAGTTGACCCACCTAAAAAATGTGAATCATTTTACCCTTATGGACAAGAGACTGAACATTGATCTTCTAAACTGACTCTCCATCTTCCTAGAGAGTTACCACTCCATCTTAATCATTTCATGTTAAAAAATGGTTCAAAGAAGAAGTCAGAACCTATTTTAGCATACAAAGCTAGTGCTAGTTGGAGTTTTCAATATGAAGGACAAAGGAAAATGACACTTTATGAATAAGAAGACATTTATGGGTTTTAGAGGCACTTTATCTCCATCAAGAACCTTTCAGGTTCTATACGGGAGCCTAAAACCATTTAAAACTACTTAAACCCAATCGGGTTTGATTTTTACTATAATATTCTATGTGTAAAGGTCTTAGACCTTATTGGGATTTGTTATGCCAAATACAATTACATAAGACTTGAATATACCAAAGACCACTAAGGGACTTGTATTTCTGAATAACACAGAGATGACGCCTTGATCAAGCATCAAGACTACTTTAGGATTATAATGGTGGTTACTACTATGAGCTTTCACCATATTTATAATAATCTTATATAGTTTAAAATTTCTATCAATACTACATGAAACACATGTCTCATTGAAGACTTGAATGAGGGCCCCTTCAAGGTTTTCTTACCTGAACACCACTGTCAAGGAGCTTATCTTGGGCTCGACCTAGTCATGGTTTTTAACTTTGAACACAAATGTGGGTTTCAATATAGGTAGGCAAAGACCATTTTGGGCTTTCTTTACCTTGTTAATACTAGGTGAAATGCATGTCAAGCTCTAGACTTGGTCAAAGATGCAAATCTAAACAACACTATGTAATCACCAAGCATTTTTTAAGACTATGCCAATGCATTCAACTTAATTATGTTTTGTTATTATTTTAGACTCTTTTTCTATTCACATTCTAATATTTAAATAATTTACATTACTTCCTCTAAGATACTTTAATAATTCAATATTGGGACCATTCTTCCCACCACAAAATTCACTGTGTTAAGTGGGAGTCTATATATATGAAATAAACATCTCCAAGCATGTATTACAGACCAAGACTAACATACACCAAAAGAACATTGGAAATGTGAAGAACAATCATCAAAGGAATCACCACAATGTAAGCATGAATTAAGACTTGTTCCATGAACCAATCAAGTTTTGAAAATCACATACCAAAGGAGGATATATTGCAAAAACTTGCATGATGAGAAAATTTCCTCCAAACACACAAACACATCAAAACTAAGACAAGGCAAAATAAACAATGGAAAGATGAATGTAATCTATTTTTGGTGATGTAAGATTACTTAGGACTGCAAATGTTCCTATGCCTAAGGTTAAAATAATGTGAGCTCTGGATCACATAGACGGGATAAGTAACAAAGCTACTATTTTGGTCATGAAGTAAAGTGATCATGGCATCCCCTTCAAACATACGAAATAAATCAACTAAATGTTCTTCTTTTTCTTGAGCCATTTCCAACTCCTACTTATTGTTTTTTCTTATCTTATCTTCACATTTCTTCTCTCTCTCTCACTCCTTATGGGATTTGACCACCCACCAAACTCCCTCTCCTTTTTGGGATTAAACCCACCATCATCCATCCTCTTTCACCAAAGGCATAACTATCTCTTAATCAACTCTCTTATGGGATGAAACCCAATCTCATCCATCCACCACCATCAAGACGCTCTATCATGCACCTAATTCTCCCATGTGGCCTTAAACCCACCATAGACTAACTACCTCCTCCTAAAGCATAATTAGATTTGTTCCCACCTTGTCCAACCAATTGTTCGATCATTCACACCATCACATACCACTACTTATATTTTCTCTCTCATGGCTACAATCTTATAGTTCATCCCTAATCTCATCACAACTAAATCCATATACACTAGGACATCCAAATGATAGCCCATAATATCTAAAATCGCCTCAAGGACAATTCTTACCTTAATCTTATTCATTGTTCATATTGATATAATAATAAATCTCTCCATATTAGTTGTAAATTCAACTTCTTCTTCATATGTTTGGGTTTCCATACATATTAACAATTCCTTATTCTAATTGGTGAGCTCAAGAGACTCTCTCTCCATTCTTACAACACCACATACTTGAGATGATCTCAAACTCAACTACTCCAATTCATCCATATCCATGCTATAAGATTATTCCACATCAATCTTTACATTCTAAAATCCGTCACCTTCATTTTGCCTAATCTCTAGGATAATATTTAGTTGCTCTTTAGGAAAAATCCTTTTTCATACATGGCTGAAAATGAGCCTACACCTACATATCTCCTTTAGAACCAACTTGTTCCCATGCTCTATCACCATGTCTTGTATCCATATTATATTGAAGACACTCTTATATGGTTAGAATATCAACACCAACCATCTCTCCAATTACCACTATTATATCCATCACTTGGTCAACGTCTTCACTCCATCTCTCATACATATGATTGTGCTGGAATGTACCACATTTAGTCATCTTCTTCATTGTCATATCTATAGCTAGACCTACACAATGTTCAAACACATTAGGAGAAATAAAATCTACCTCCAAAACTTCATTCACCATCCTTCATGCCCCAAGGACATGTTGTCCAACTTTTCTTTAATGTTTTCTTGCTTCTCATGTTTTCCACTCACAATATGGGCTGCCAATGGCCCATTATCCACACTTCTCAAGGTTGTTTTCACCTCATGTATACCTCTAATTTCATATCCTTAATATATATGAACCTATACGATCATATCCTTATGTGCACATACCTACATAAAATCTACATTCAATGCTTCCACCATGGAAACTTTTAACTTTACTTGGTTGCTCTCTTCATCCACATGTAAGTCTACATGGACACACATTTCCTTAAGATCAATTATTTCATTCATATAAACATATGTCATTTCTTGGTTGTCCTCAACCCTAATACCATCCATGAAGGATTGAAAATATCATTGCCATCACGAATTAAGGAAAAATCAAAATTTTCTCACTCATGGGATGTCACAAACACTTTCCCATCATCACACAATGTGTCTCAAACTTCCAATGAATAATGGAACACCTCTACATCATTCATCATATATATTTCATCATGTATGGGATACTCATAGTTCTCATCTATCATGTTATTCTAAAAATCAACATTAGGCTCTACATATAGAAGCCTCATCTACTTGTTTTCATCCACAACAACCTACTCTTTGGCACATCTATGAACCTCTAGGCTACTTCTCAAAGTAGTCTTTGGCTGTTCACATGATATCTCTGCATCCATATTGCCTCTCTTGGAAATATTATTTTTCTCACCTACTCTTTCAAGCCTCTTCACATGAAGCTTATTAAACCATCCCTACTATAATTTTGGGTGCATAAATCAACCCAAAATCTTTGAAACCATATGTTCCCACTCACACACCTTCATCTTACCTTTCCCTTGTCTCCTCACTTGAAGATCCTTCAAATACATGGCTGAAAATCTACACAACTACTTGCATGTAACCTTGACTCTCATGGGGTCAATAATATTCTGATCCAAAAAATACAATTCAAGCTCAACTATCCAAATCATGAGTTATTTTGGATATTTTTTTCCAAAAAACAAGAGAATATTATCAAATGATTTACCTCTTTTCTCCACAACATCGGCTGGTCTCTTTCATTTATTGGCCTATTTTACTCCACTTTAATGGCCTCTATCCAAAGCATCTATCTATGATTATAGGGAGAATAATCCCATGATCAAATATTCATCATCACCATCACATGTAACTTCACCATCATCACCTTGTGCATTCTTTCTCATCATGCCCAACCTTTCTTGAAACACATTCAACATCTCTATCAACTCATCCATCTCATGTTCCCTTCTCTTGTGTGTCATCTCTCACCACAAATCATCAATATTCTCTTTCACAACATGAAAATTAGACTTCAAACTGAGCCTCTCACAAACTAGCTCACAATCTTTTAGGACTTCACACACTTGCAATCACCTATGTAAGCTTCTCAACAAATTCCAACTCTATGTATACTTATCTCTCATAACCTGCCACACACATTGAGGTGTTTTCACACAAATAACCACAAGGACACTACCTTAATCTAATACCACTTGGTACAACCACAAGGAGGGGGAGATTATTTAAATTCTACCTATAGTTCCCATGTTATAGGTGTTCAACAACTTAGATGGCCACATCATATAGGAGCATCTAGAAAACAAAGATCATTTTTGTGTTGAAGTGATATATGTTTGTTATAAGTCTTGTTTGGTCATTTGAATTACTTTGGATTCTTTTGGTGTTTCCTGCCAAAAGAGATAGTTTACATATTTGAAATAGTAAAGGACCTAGTGAGGGTTGTAAGTGGTGTTTCAATTAATGTAACGGGTTTCAAATGAATGAGTAAGGTCCTAGGGGTCATAAGAGTCTAATACGAAGTCAAAGAGTTATTTAAGTTGTGAAGTAGTCTAAGAATGTGATATGTAGTAACTATGTGTAAGTGTCATGTCATCAGAAAACATTGGTGGAAGAGTCTTGGATCGTAACCACCCAAAAAAGCAACGTAGATTTGAAGGAAAAATATAATTTATAGCATAAGAGTAGGGAGAGAGGAGAGAGCTCCGAGAAGGAGAGAGAGGAAACAGAAGACAATAAGTTTGTATACTCTTCAAGAAGGTGGTAGAATCTAAGAATGGATAATATATGTAACAATTGATGGTTTATATGAATAGAGAAGATTTGTTTTTTGTGCTTACTCTAACATGATAAATATATGGAATGACTTTGATTATAGATTGCCTTTGAAAATCCCTTCAGGCTTTGAAAAGATAGCATTCTTATGTGTATTTTAGGTCTTAAACAAAGAACGCAGGGTTACAGTCAATAGAGGATGATTTGGGGGCTTCACAAGATTGTTAAGGCTAGAAATTTTATGGTAAATTAATCCTAGAGACATTTTTGAATCATACAAACCTTATGATTATGGAATGTAGTGCTTTGGAGTGGAGAAACTTTAGAAAAGACATCTTTTTCCATGTACCCTATTATACGCCTATGACAATCAATAAAAGATTGGTTTGATAGCTTAGAGGATGATCAATGCAAGTAAAAACAACGTATGAATGCATGAAATTTATATATGCATCAGAGTATTCATTATGGTATTATTATTTGCATTCTAAAGTAAGAAATCAAAGAGGAAAGAATTTGGTCCTTTAGAGTCCTATGTGTGCTTGTCATAGCTGAGATACTAAGGAAATAAGGTGTTTTAAATCTTCTCAAGAGTTTTTAGATTTTGAAATGGAAGTGAAAGTTGTCAATGAGTGTATAGAGGTTATTTGAATCCCTAAAGCTAATTTCAAAGGTCAATATTAGTTACGATATTTAAAACCTCATTATTCTGTCTGTACCCTGTCTTGAGATAGACAATCATGGTAAAAAGAGAGTTGAAATCCTATGTGCTCAAAAGAAGTGAATTTCATTGCCTATTTTAGGTTTAGTGTGGTATGCATAGGTGAAATAAAGGTGTATAAGGTTTATAAAGTGGTTTAAGAGTATTCAACTCAAGTACTCCTCAAATGGGTTGACACAGTCATATATAAAGGATGCAAAGTTTTATATTCTACATTATTATAAGCATAACAAAATTAATTAAAGATCCTAAACTATTTGGTGAGGTGGAAGTTGTTAAGATAGACCCTGATAAGGTCTTTGGATGATTTTAAATGAGTTTAATCCAAAGGTATGGCTTTTTAACCTCTCCTGACTTGTACAAGCCTGCACATTTGCCTAACTAGGGTTTGGAAACAAAAACCCCTATAACTTTAGTTATAACTATATAAATTTTACCAAAATTTATAATCATACATATTTTGACATGAGGATAAGGATTCAAGAGGTTTTGACTAGGTACCATATGGATTTGGTGACTAGGTAAGAGCAAGGAGGGCTAAAAGGCCTGATTGTCAAGAAACTTACAAAGTAAGTAATATCTACATAGAGAGTTAGACTTTGAAACTTCATGGGAAGTAGTAATAAGATATAGGGTACCCAATATGGGTTTAGTTATTTTGAAAAATTGATATAATGTTCTAACTATGGGAATTTGTGTAAAAAAGGCTATAAGCAAGAAAGTTCACTATTGAGCTTGAGGTGTGTTAGTGGATGATGGAGAGTGAGTGAGAGGTTGAAAGGGATTGATACAAGTCTGTTATGATCAAGAAGGGTCATCCATGGTGGCAATATTTTAGTCATGAGATCAATCACAAGATTTGACATTGAAGTCTTAAGTTGTGAACTTGTGAGGAGTTAGTGAGTGAGTGAATGGAAGGTGATGGGATTCAATGAATGGAATGAGTTAAGGGGATGAATGAGAGATTTATTTAGGGTCTAATGATAGAGATAAAAGACTAAAATGTGCTTAATAAATAAATAAAAACAAGTGGAGGCTATAAAACCTAGTGAGAAGTTGAAAGACTCCTGTTGAAGATTGAAGTTTGTGAACAAAGCAAAGCATCTTGAGTTGGTTCAAGCCAAATTCAGAGATAAGAATGTTCAGTTTGAGGCTTTTATCATAAATATCTACATTATTTGGTATGAGAGTAAGATAAAATCTTGGTTAATTCTATTTTAAGTTAGTTATTAAAGATTGTTTCATTTGAGATAGGCAAAAAAATGTTGTGAGGATTTCATGAAGTGACATTGTCACATCCTAATTTTACCCTATGCCAAATAAACCTTTAATCATTGATTAGTATAGTAATTAGTTGATTACCATTACTTTGATTTGATTATTTTGATATATACTGGTATGGGATAGTGATCTTTTTGAATAGTATACATTGTGTGACAAGTTATATTTTGTTAAATTTTATACATTGAGGATGTATAATTGTTAGTTTTGCATCATTAGTTTATGATGACTTAGACTAACTACCTATTTTTTATGAGATGGATACAGAATAGGTCCTACCCTAAGAGATTGATGAGGAATAGCATCATCAGAGAGGGCTGGTCAGATAGAGCGATTGAGGGAAATGCCAATGGAAAATGATAGTGACCCCACACACACACACAATAGATGTTAAATGAACTTTGTGTAAAAAAGACTTACATGTTTCTTGTCATTATATTTTATGTGTTATTAATTTTAGTGTGCATTTAGTTTTTTTAGCCTAATTAATTTAGTTTTTGAATTTAAATCTAGAAAATAATTATTTATTTGCAATAGAAGTATTATTATCTTCAATACGATTGTCTAACAAATGAAAATCAATTAATGGCATAATTATCTGGTAAAGTTTATTTTATTAAAATTACAATTATGCATGAAAGTTATTTGAAAATTTAGAAAACATAATTTATTATTACTAAACTTAGCATGTTAGTTGATAGGTTTTAGTGAAAGAAAAGAAATTAACTGAGGATAATATAGTTAAAACTTGAGTGAAATGTGTAAAAATCTTGCAATGCCAGCCTATAGTATAAAATGCCATGTTAGAAGATGAATTGTCTGAGTTAATAATTAATCTTAAAATAACTAAGCTATGTAAGAGAAATTATGTTTCTTATTTAATAGAAGATTGAATGTTCAATGGAACTATAATTTGGCCTTATATTTTGTACCATAGATTGAACGAAAAAATTGGATTACCAAATAAAATATTATTATTTATTTAGTGAGCATGAATATCAAAGTAGCTTTTAATTTTAAGCATTGAGAATTTTATTGAATTGTTGAGTCATTAAATAGAATTTATGTTTAGTGGAACTTTAGGTTGCCTCAAAATTTTGTATTATGGTTAGTTCAAAATGTAGCTCAAATAAATGAGTGTAATTACCATGAGAACATGTTTAGGAATTAGATATTCTCTTTGTATTACCCTTGGAATGCTCACTTTACTTGGTTCAGAAGAAAATAGTAAATTTGAGAATTTGTTTGCCAACAATAGTAATTATAACTTAACTTGAATAGTTGAACTTTTCCTATATAGATTGGTTATAAGAATGCTCGAATTTTATGAGTAAAGCTGGAAAGATATATATGCTTGTAATCTAGGGTTTCAATGAATTATTATAAAATCTTTTAAAAACTTTGATTGGTATAATAAATGAATGTTAGTAAATTTATTCAGATAGTAACAAAAACTTGTGTGTGGTACATCCATGAAACTATAACATGTAAAAGTAATTAAATTGTTATAGCATAAAATAGTACACCATGATGTGTACTTTGAAATATGTTTTCATTTAATTGTTTTTGTGTAGTATAATCATATGCTTGCTTGTTTATATTAATTATAGTGTAAGATTGTGCATTCATATTTGAGTAGGCAACTCATACATGATGAGCTATGATAGTATGGGATGTTATAGAGTTCTACAGTATAAAAAGTATCAAGATGATATATACTATATTGGTTTTACCTAGATTCACACCTACATAGTTATAGGTGTGATGGTTATTACTTTGATAAGTATGTTGAATAACAATTAGAAAGATATAATAATTACATGCATATAACTGTGTGAATGCAAATGAATGTTAAGATATAATTATATGCATTATATGACTTTTTTTTTTTATAGTTTTACTTGTTTGAATATTAGTGTATACTTTCATATTTATATGACTGCTTTGTATGATTGTTTATGGATAAACTAGTAGGTGTGCTAAAGAATACCAAACTAAGATAATATGGGTTATCTTAAGGTGTATTTGCTTAAATCTATTTGAAATAGTCTATAGATTACTATGTGTTTTGCCCAGGTGGTATAGATAGTGGTCATTGTTTTTAGTTGAAATTGATTTGAAGACAAGACTCATTCATGTGTAGATGATTATGTGTATATCTTGTTTTCTCCTTATTTAAATTGTAATGTGATATTACTGTTAGGAGAATGTAATATGTATGACTCTTTATGTTACATACTATGACATATATTTTGATGATACTAATAGGTAATGAGATGAATTCTACTAGCGTAGGTAGTACCACCAATAGATAATCTAATCAAGTGGTGTGTTATGAATTAACCGATCTAAATGATCCTATATTATTTAAAAACTTGGACCTAGGTAATGTTATATACATTATCATTCATATGTTTGATTTTTATGATGTGCGATATCATGTTAGAATAGATTTTTTGATGGTACACTGCATATTTTAAAAAATCTTACAGCACACAGGGTACTAGTACATCTCATTAGATTTCTTGCACCGTTCTATATATCTATCTACAAAGGGAGAGCCATTTCTTGATAAGAGATTATGCAAGGGATCGATGATCTGTGGTTGGTGTGGTAAAGCTCTCGAATGATGCTCTCCCTCCTCCACTGCAGTACTACTTAGAGATGACACTTGATATTATCAGTGATACATGAGTTGGTTCAACTCGAGCTTCAGAGAGCTTAGTATCTATCATTGTATGAGGTTGTATGCCTGAAATAATGTAATTGTATTATGTGCTTATATATTTGAATAATAGATGTTGTATTGTTAGACTAGTTGTAGTTATGTCCTATTGTATTTGTTTTTGTGAAATTGCATAAGATTTATATTGTATGCAATATTTGAATTTGAAGTACTATTGCTATTATTTATGCTTTAAATATGTTGTATTATTTATATATATGGAATGAATCTGTAGTAATTTTTTTTAAATTACTACATTTTCTTAAGTACAACTTGAAGGGTTTTTACATTTGGTATCAGAGCTATGGTTCAAACTCTAGAGCCTAATGAGTCCATTAGCATTTTCATATCCTGCTACTTATCAGAAAGGAGAATAGGGAATGTATGTATGGTACATTGAGTATGTACTTTAGGGTATTCATACCCCCTTAAAGATGTTAAAGGGTTGGTGCATCGAGTGTCTCTTAGGTGATGATTGTGTACAGTGTTGGGTAGGAGAGTGCTTAGCTTAGTTTTTGAGTTGTGAATAAGAGTTTCCTACCATGTTTTTGATCTTTAGATGGAACACCTCAAGTTTTATTATGTCTTCCTTAAATCACCTTCACTATTTGTGTTTTGTGTTGTGAGTGTTTTTAAAATCATGAAATGCTTCTCACTTAAGTATTTATGCATTATTTTTGTGTCTTATACAGATCTTAAGAGTGGAAACCCTGTAATACCATTCTAAGTGTGGCACCACTGAGTGTAGTGAAAATTTTATTATAGTTGTATGTAGCTGTCTTGTTTGATATTCCTTTGTTATGAAGATTAGCATCCTTGTATTTATATAGACTTGATAAGAAGAGTCACCTCTCTTAACTAGATTAGAGGTGAGTTGTTATGTTATCACTCTTCTCCTACATTTTAAGCTATCAAAAAGATTCATATTTTCAAGATTTTGATTTAGAATTTCTTTCGGTAGGAGATTTATTTCTGAAATGTTGCTTGATCTTATCCCTTGAGTTTGTGGGATAATGTTTTAATTTCTAGTTGATGCATCCTTATGGTTCATATTTTATTTCCAGTTGTAGAAGTAGTTTATGATACTAAACTTGTAAGATGGTAAGTGATAGTGATTTGACAACTTGGATTGTGATGTTCTTTCTATCATGTGAGGGTATGTAAGAAGTTTTGGTTTATGAGATGTTATTTATGTACTTTTTAATTGTGTCTTTTTAGAGTCATCATTTTATCTAATTTATAGACTTGATCACGAGGAGTGGACAACAATGAATTTATACTATAGTTGATTATAACTATTAAGTTATTAAATATTTTTGTTAGATTGATATTACAATGTGTACCTTTTTTCTGAGAGCAAGTAAGGTATAACATGTGTAGCAAATCTTGGTAATCCTAAGGGTTGGTATAAACTTTTTAATTGTTGTATAACTAAGGAGACATTGTCTTGTTTATAAGGTATTAAGGATGACATAATCCTAAGCCTTTGTATGTTATATTAGTTATGATATTATTTTTTATTATTATGAAAATAACACTATAGATTAAGGTACATGATATGATACTAGTTTTGACTAATTAGTAGCAACTTAATTCACTCTCAGGATGATTGTATGATTTCTATTATGTGTATGTTAGTACATCTAGAATATTTCAGCATATAGTATTGATTTTTATGATCTCTTAAAATAGATTTGTGAACCTCTTTCACCTTTTGAAGATCATTCGATCATGGAGACCTGAGGTATGATCATTGAAATAAGAACATGAGTTCTAAATGATAGGATTATATCCTACTTAGCCTCACATTGACTCGGTTGATACTGAGTTAGACCCGACAGATGAACTTGTCAAATCCAAGACTTAATCGTATGATAATTTATTTTTTCTTTTATGATGATTTCATATGTTGTTGAGCTAGCAGCAAAAATTTTACTGAGTTATTTATTAGACTTTTCTTACGGTTCTAGACCTCAGAGTGGTCATGATAAAACTAATAAGCATAAAATGACTTTCACAAAACTTGTTTACAGAATAGGAAATCTCAAAGAATAGTCGTGTGATATCCTTTCTCTAAGAATAGTGTTAATTAAGAGATCTAGTATAAGTTATTTAGGTAAATTTTATATTTAATTGCATGATGTGGCAATTGATACTATGTTTTTATTCTATTAAACTCTATTTGTTAATAAAAATTTTTGCTTAAGTAAGAGTCATCAGGGCGATGACTAGTTTTAGGGGGAGAGGATGTCACATCCTAATTTCACCCTATGTCAAATAAACTTTTAATCATTGATTAGTATAGTCATTATTTGATTACCATTGATTTGATTTGAGTATTTTGACATATATTGGTATGAGACAATGATATTGTTGAATAGTATATATTACGTGACAAGTTATAATTTATTAAATTATGTACATTGAAGATGTATAATTATTATTTTGCCTCATTGATTTATGATGTCTCAGACTAACTACCTATTTGTTGTGAGGTGGATGTAGGATAGGTCTTACCTTCAGAGCTTGACGAGGGAGCACATCATTAGAAAGGGTCAGCTAGATGGAGTAATCAGAGGAAATATCAGTGGAAAATGCTAGTGACCCCACACACACACATAATAGATGTTAAATGATATTTGCGTAAAAATGCTTTGCATGTTGCTTGTGATTATATTTTATGTGTGTGAAATTAATTTTAGTGTGCATTTAATTTTTTAAACCTAATTGATTTGTTTTTTAAATTTAAATATGAAAAAAAATATATATATTTACAATATAAGTATTATTATCTTAAATACAATTATCTAGCAAATGAAAATGAATTAATGGCATAATTATCTAGTAAAAGTTATTTTATTAAAAATACAATTATGCGTAAAAGTTATTTAAAAATTTAGAAAATAGACTTTATTATTACTAAACTTATCATGTTAGTTGATAGGTTTTAGTGAAAGAAAAAAAATTAATTGAAGATAATAAAGTTAGAAATTGAGTGGAATGTGATCTTGATTAGCATGCAAGAATTTATTGAAAATTAAAAAATTAAAAATGAGTTAACTATTACATGCAAGAATTTTTATTAAATCAAAAAATTAAAATAATGAGTCAACTTCAAAGAACTTTGTAAGAGAAAGAGAAAGATGGCATAGTTACTTAAAAATCATGTTTTAAATAGAATAAATGAAAATTAGATTGTTAGAAATTAACATGTATGGGATAATGAAAATAGAAGTCATCATACAAATAGTAGGGTGCAGCAATAAAGAGGGTAAAAATTATATAACTTAAGTTGATATAAATTAGACAAAAGAGGGAGGGAGGACACATAGTAAAAGGAAAGGGACAGATTTGGAGAAAAGCAGAAGCAAGAGATATAGTAAGCTTATTTTCTCCAAATAATTTTGAACAAAGGTAGGTTTTATCTTTTATAATTATGTGTTGTTGTATATATATTATATGAAATCATTGTTTATATATTATAAGTCACTGAGTATAAAATTTGATCTTGAATATAAAAATATGATGGTTGAATAATGAAAGTTGAGTTTTTAATTTAAAATGCCTAGCTGAAATTTAAAAATTCTGAGTTTTTAATATCGAATTAACTAGGTACTAAGTTTAATTCGATGTACATGCTGAGTTTTTGTGATGCCAATCTCCTTGCAAAAGTCAAGTTTTAAGATAGAAATCAATGCATGCTAAGTGCCCAGCTTTGTGGGTTGAATCTGTTAGAAAATAAAAATGTCTAGCCAATATACTACAATGCCAAATGTAAAAGAGAATAGTGAGATTGTAAATCATTGTATATATATGTATTTTACATTATTGTACATTTAAATAAGCACTGAATATTCAATTAAGAGGCTGAAGTCGGTTAATTGAAGCGCTGAAAATATATTATTTATATTAATGAGTCTTTAATTGAAACTTTAACATGCAGCCACATTCAATAACATGTTGAATTCTAAATAGATACCCCTGATTTCATGAGAAAATAAACTGGAATTTATTTATTAAAAGCATGACATTTATTTTATGAATCATTGAATTTAGAAATGTTAAGTCTTGTTACCAAGATCCCAACGATTAATTAGAAATTGGTATGAAGCACTAAAAATATTAAACGCTGAGTTTAATTAATTATTGAAGATAAAGATTTTAATTGTTGAGCATAATTGTGTAAAAATCTTGCAACGCCAACCTATAGTATAAAATGCCTTGCTAGAAATTGGATTGTTTGAGTTAATAATTAATCTTAAAATAACTAATTTGCCTCAGATTTTGTATCGCAGATTGAATGAAAAAATTGGATTACCAGATAAAATATTATTATTTATTTAATGAGCATGAATATCAAGGTATCCTTTAATTTTAAGCATTGAGAATTTTATTAAATTGTTGAGTCATTTAATAGAATTTAAGTTTGGTGTAACTTTAGGTTGCCTTGGAATTCTGTATTGCGGTTAATCTGAAATGCAGCTCAAATGAATGAGTGTAATTACTATGAGAACATGTTTAAGAATTAAATATTCTCTTTTTATTACCCTTGAGCTGAAAAATAATAAATGGAATGCTCACTTTACTTGGTTCGGAAGAAAATAGTAAATTCGATAATTTGTTTGCCAATAATAGTAATTATAACTTAACTTGAACAATTGAACTTTTCCTATATGGATTGGTTATAAGAATGCTTATATTTTGTGAGTAAAACTGATTATATATATATATATATATATATATATATAGTCTTGAGTTTCAATGAATTATTATGAAATCTTCTAAAAACCTTGATTGGTATAATAAACGAATGCTAGTACATTTATTCGGATAGTAATGAAAACGTGTATGTGGTACATCTATGAGAGTATTTTATGTAAAATTAATTAAACTGTTACAACATAAAACAATGCATCATTATGTGTACCTTGAAATATTTTTTCATTTGATTATTGTTGTGTAGTATAATCCTATGCTTGCTTGTTTATATTAATTATAGTGTAAGATTGTGCATTCATGTTTGATTAGGGAACTCATACATGATGAGCTATGATAGTATGGGATGTCATAGAGTTATACACTATAAAAAGTACTCAGATGGTACATATTGTACTGGTTTTATCTAGACTCATACCTACTTATTTATTGGTGTGATGGTTGTTACTTTGATAAGTATGCTTAATAACAGTTAGAAGGATATAAGAATTACGTGCATATAACCGTGTGAATGCAAATGAATGTTAAGATAAAATTATATACATTATATGAATTTATTGTTACAGTTATGCTTGCTTGAATATGAGTGTATAGTTCCATGTTTATATGACTATTTTGTATGATTGTTTATGGATAAACTAGTATGTGTGACCAAGAATACCAAAGTAGGATAATATGGGTTGTTTTGAGGTGTAGTTGCTTGGATATGTTTGAATAGTCTATAGATTGTTGTGTGTTTTGCCTAAGTGGTATAGATAGTGGTCATTCTTTTCAATTAAAATTGATTTAAAGGCAAGACCCATTCATGCATAGATGATTATGTGTATATATTATTTTTTCCTTGTTTAGCTTGTGATGTGATATTACTGCTACGAGAATGTAATCTATATGAGTCTTTATGTTACATACTATGACATATATATATATATATATATATATATATATATATTGATGATACTAATAGGTAGTGAGACGAATTCCATGAGCCTAGGTAGTACCACCAATAGATAATCCGATCAAGTGGTGTGTTATGAATTGAATGATCTAAATAATTCAATATTATTTGAAAACTTGGGCCTAAGTAATGTTATATACATTGTCATTCATATGTTTGATTTTCATGTTATGTGATATCATGTTAGAATAGATTTCTTTATGGTACACTGCATATTTTTATAAATCTTACAACACATGGGGTACTAGTACATCTCACTAGATTTCTTACACCATTATATCTACCTATCCATGAAGCTACGACCATTTACTGATAGGAGATTGTATGGGGGATCGATGGTCCATGGTTGGTGTGGTAAAGTGCTTGAATGATGTTCTTCCTCCTCTATTATAGTATTACCTAGAGATGACACTTGAGATTATCAGTAATATATGAGTTGGTTCAACTCAAACTCCAAAGAGCTTGGTATCTATCATTGTATGAAGCCATACGCCTATAGTAATGTAATTATATTATATACTTGTATATTTGATTGCAAATGTTATATTATTAGACAAGCTGTAGTTGTGTCTTATTATATTTGATTTATATGAAATTGTATAATATTTGTATTGTATGTAATATTTGAATTTGAAGTACTATTGATATTAGGTATGCTTTAAATATGTTGTATTGTTTATATATGTGGAATGAATGTGAAGTAATTGTTTAAAAAAAAATTACTACATTTTCTTAAGTACAACTTGAGGGGTTGTCACAGATATTGCAAAGGTATTGAGGGAAAGGAGTGTGGTGTAGGTATGACCGATTGAGGTTAGCTGATGCAGGAGCATCTGCATTAAAATTCGATAAATATTTAAAGTTCATATATTTGAGGAGAAAGAACTGTATTTTCCCTCCTAAACGTTGAAATTGAGGGGTAATTGTAAAAATAAATAAATTAGTAAAAGTAAAAAGGTAAATTATTGTGGGTTGTTGAGAAAATCAAGGAATGGTTGAAATTCTTTCAACCTGGGCATGTGGTTGTAATTGAAAAACTGTATTTTGTTTTCCTTCAGCCCAAGTTGGCGTAGAAGTTAGAGGGGAGTCAAAGAGGAAAAACAGGGGAGGATCTCCTTGGGAAAAGGAAGCCGAATCAGAGAGGAGGATCTCCAGGAGGAGAAGAAGAATCAATAAGGCCATTCAGCCTGTAGTATCTTGTTTTTTTTATTGTGGTGACAGAAAACTACGTTTTGGGTTGTGAAAGGAGTGCAAAGGTTGCATTGGCGTAGACTTCCATCAGAACTGATGAGAAGACCATGTTACAGGTGAAGACTGTAATTCTTGATTCATTACCAGAAATCATGGTATGTATCGATATCTTCTTGTTCTTGTTTAATATTGTGAAATCCATCCATTTTTGAAATAGTCGAGCGTTGTTTAAAGTGAAGAGTGAAGGTGTATAAAGCGGGCTCTGTCAAAAGCATATATGTAGTCTGTGAAAAGCCAGAAGAGATTATGATTTACAGCCTCTGGGATTTTAAATTGAGATGTTCTGTCAGCAGACCTTCGATCCAAACGTGTTGTTTTGGAATAGAGGTGTTGGTGTTTGTATCAATTATTGTACTGAAATGTTAGGGGCCTGGGCTTGTTGTAGCAATGCGCCTGACCATTCTGTTCAGCCTGCATCCAAGTTTGCTGACTAGGTTGAATTGGATTGTGTACCGAAGCATAAATAAAGACTGACCGGCGCATCCATTCTTCCTTTTGCCTTCATTTCCGCATAGCCGAGTCTCCCAGTTTACTTATGACAGAAACGTGCAATTTTGCGTAAATATTCTGTCGAAGTCTGTTTATTTATTGGGTGATTGTTAGTATTGAAATGTTTTGACAATTCAAAAAATATATAACATTAAACTCCCCTGTGCCTGGGTATTGAATGGGTGACGGCACATCAGAATTATGTAGTTCCACATGGAGGCACCTCTATACAACCCCGAAAAGAGTGATCTACGCCTATTTGTAAAGGCTGTTATAGCCTTGGGTGGAGGACAAAATATAATGGCTTCGTAGCCACGTAGTTCAATTCCTGATATGTATTGGGCAATCCAGAGCCTTTTAAAATGAGCCTTTTATTTTGTTCGACCCAGATATATTTAGGCAGAGGTCTGTATATAAGACCGAGCCTGTGAGACATCAAGATAAAAGTGTTTTTTTTTTTTTTAAGGAACATGATCTTTGTTTTGGAATGGCTTTGTAGCCATTAAAGAAAAGAGAAGCTCAAAAGTTCGTTGTGGGATAAGGTCTCTGCATTTGCAATACAGCCATTGACGATCTTATTAAAAGAACTATTGAATATTCATCCTATTTTTATCAATGCCTTTCAGCTGATAGCAATGTCCAGTGATCGTGACTTGTCCAGATGCTTTGAGAATGAGAATGATGGTAAGCATAAGAAGAGGTTTGATTCCTGATGTTTTTGATATTTTGCAAATAACAGTAATACAGTGATGAAGCTGCAATATATCTTTCCAAAATCGGACATACTGAAGAAACCAGATGAATCCAAGTATAAGGTAAGACAATGACATGAAGCCATAAAATTTCATGAAAGGTGCCATATCCCTGTTTGCTGTCAAATATCAGAGCTGAAGGTCAATTTTTCATCATTATTGAGAATAATCTGTTAAAACATATATTCAGTCCTGTATACAGTAATCTGCTTGCACCAATAGGTGAGGGTTGTATCAGAATAGACCAAGGTTGAGTTTTCATCATTAGCATAGAGAAATAACATATTGGTGAGGACAAAAACTACATCCCCTAACTCTAATGTGCAGAATTAAAATAGTCAAGAGAGATCTAGAGAAGGTAGAGTGGAAAGAGCATTGAAGCTCAAGAGAGAGAAAAGGAAGACTCTAAGTGAGATTCAAGATATATAAGAGAAGTCATAAATAAAGGACTAGAGAAAGAGAAGAAGATACAAGAGAGGTCTAGGAGGCATGTAGATCAGCTTGATAAGAGATTGGTCTAAGTAGGCCTAGAAAGTGAATAAAAAGAGAAGATATTTTCTCCTATTCATACAAGTTGCAGTTCAACAACATCAATAACACCGTTGAGCATGAATCTTTGTTGCTCGGATTTAAAAATGCTTAAGCTAAAGGTGTTAAGCTTCTTCATGTCCAAGGAGATGTTGAACTGGTGGTTTGTCAGGTGAGGAACATGTATCAAACCAAGAATGAAAGATTGTGACATTATCACAATTAGGTATGGGATTGCCTTGAAAGTTTTGATGCTTTCAATATTTTTGTAGTGCCCAAAGAGATTCATAATCATACAGATTCATTGGTTATCTCTGCAACCCTCATGGTTCCTCAAAAAGACTTTGAAGAGCAAAGTTACACTATTGAACTGGTCTTTTGACCAAGTGTACCTGATGATGCCAACCATTGGTAGGTGTTTGATGCTGACAATAAAATCATGTGCTTCACTGGACCAAAAGAGCAATGAACTATGATAGTGGACCATAATACTACGTGTCAAATTTAGGTAAAGAAACTCTCTGTCAAGAGAGAAAGGATTCATGGTTTTTAGATTAGAGATCAAGTCTTGTTGTGGAGTAAGAGGAGAAAACCAAAAGGAATGCACAAAAAATTTGATTTTTGGTGGAGAGGTCCATTCACTAAATATCAATTCTAGGGAGAAAATGATTTCTTGTTGATATATCAAGATAGAACATCATTTTCACTACCTCATAGTGGGCAGCATCTGAAGCACTTCAATTCTTGAAGTATCAGATAAGTCCAGTTGTGCATATGTATAGTCTTTGTTTGTTTTGTGTTGTTTGTTTCATTTTTTGGCATCTTTCTCATTTTGGATAGCATGACTCCGTATCCCAATGGCATTGATAAAGGCACTTAAAGTTTGAATTCTACTCCCTTCCATCATTTTTACAATTGATGAAATTTCTCCAATTGGAGCTAGCTGTTGTTCCTAAAATCCATCACTTATTTTTGTGGACATGTCGATCATATTGGTCCTGCAGGCTGAAAATAGTCTCTTCCTTTCTCAAAAATGTTCTGAGTAGCCAATTTCTTCAATTATTCAAGCCTTTTCAGCTAAGGAAATCGTAGGTTTAACAGGCGAGCTTTTGCAAGGAGAAGTTAAAAAAACACTTAAGGCATTTCATGAAAAAATTGTAAGGAATGAACCATTGAACCATTAAACTCTGCTTCAAAGAGTTCAAAGTTCAATGGGTTCAAAGCTTCAACGGTGGAGTTCGATAATTTAGAATGAATCACCAAACCATTGAACCGTTGATCCATTGAACCCCACTTCAAAAGAGTTCAACGCTTCAAAAGGTTCAAAAGAGTTCAATGCTTCAATAGGTTCAAAAGAGTTCAACGCTTCAAAGGGTTTAAAAGAGTTCAATTAATTTGGAATGATCACTGAACTAATGAACCATTGAACCATTGAGCTCTGAAAGCTTCAAGGTGGTTCAAAGGTTCAAACAAGTTCAAAAGACTTCAAAGAGTTTAAAGGGTTCAAAGTTCAAGCGAAAGATTCCAGAAGATGTTTCAAGTAGAAGATTCTAGAAGAAAGGTTCAAATAATTGGTTCAACGATACGTTAAACTCCTTAAGAAGATTAAGTGAATGCGACTCTTTGCCGAACATAAAATATTGAATTGCCAAACCACCGAACTGCCCGATGAACTTTGAACCATTGAACTGATGAACATCAAAAGGTTCAAAGGTTCAAGGTTCAAAGTGGTTCAAGCGACCAGCGATCAATGACGTCCATGCGGACATTAAATTCAAGGTAATGGAATAACCATTAATTTTTTAAAGATGCAGACCTAAGAACAAACTCAACAGAAAGTGAGAAGAGAGCCCGAGAGCTTAGATCACCAGGAAGAGACAAAATGTTACAAAAAATTTAGAAATATCTACAAGAGAATTATTTTAGTAGGTGGAACAGTCCACCAGGTGGATATCAGAGAGCACAAGCATTCAAAGGTGTGGCCTATTTTTCTTTATTAAAGTAAAAGTGAATGGACAGTTGTGTAAGCATCATAAAGAAAACCAAGCCGCCAATGCTTGGGAGGAGATATTTGAGTTGATTAGAATGCCAGAGTCCAAGATGATAATCGGCTTTAGCATGGCCCCTTCATAGAATTGTCAATGCCTTCAATGCATTCAATGCAGCATGGGCCATTTCATGAAAATAAGTGCCCAAGTCTTTCCTAGGTTGCTATATATTGTAATCTTTTAGTTTGGAAAAGAGAGATCTCTTTGTTATTGGAAGCAAAAATCTGCCCAAATTGAAAGGCATTCTTGAGACTTTGAGCTCAGACTGTTAATCATATTTTGTCATTTGAATGAGAAAGCAAGTGACCTTTCAGACTTTATGTTGAAATAAGCTTGTGTTATCTAGGAAATTGTTCTTATGTCTATTTCCTAAATACAGCCTTGTCCATTTAATCAAATAAGCATAACTAGTGAAAATAATCTAGAAGGTGTCCTAAAGCCGACTGTGGGAGACTTTGTTCTGCCACAATTATCTTTAGTCTGTGTTTTATGTTTCAGTGAAAAGGATATTGGAGAGACTTTGAGCTCCCACTATCCTTCATAACCTTTTATCTTGTTGTATTTGACGTGGAGACTTTGTGTTACACTTCATTCTACTGTGTTACTATGCCCTGATTCAGTAGGGAAAACAACGAAAGACTTTATGCTTTTGTGTGTTTCTTGTGGTTACATTTACTACCCAGAAGTCTTCCTCTAGTTTTCTAAACATCATTTCTAAAATAAGAGAAATGCCTTCAACAATTACTCAGGAATTCTCCTTGACTCTGTGAACATCATCTCTAAAAAAAGAGAGATGGATGGTGTTATCCCACCCCTGAGTGTATTTTTAGCATATATTAGTATATATTAGTTTACAGGGAACCTCCCCTGAGTTTATAGGGAACCTCCCCTTGATGAGAGGAGAGATTTATCTCATTATGCTATGGTAAACCTACACATTTTTTAATATAAAGCTCCTTATGTTGAGGTTGATATACCTATTTTGCTGTCAGTTAGCTGGTGACAAAATATTCACCCAACAGGGGGCACTAAGCATAAAGGCCTTGTACAGGGTGCAAGAGGCTAAGGCACTGGGCATGGAAGTATTATCGCTCAACTACACACATGATCATCAGTGTCTCATCATAATGATGGAAACATACCCAAGGCATGGGACCCTTATGATCCTTAAGACAAGCCTCTGGAGTAGACCATATTCCTTTTATTATAAGTGCACCTAGTTTAAGACCAATGTGTAGCCCTAAAGAGTAGAAAGGTAAACTACCATTAATCTAAACCTATGATCTTTGAGAGGAAAAAGGAGGGATAAGGTAAGATATGTTAAAGGTAAAAGATGATGCACCCAAAATAGAGTGAGCACTCTTACTACCATAAACATAATACAGACCCTTAAGAACAAAACAATATCACAAAGATTTCTCCAAATCACTCCAAATGCATAAGTGCTTCGCATACAGGTGTGAGAAGATAACATGACACTAAGAGAGATGAATAATAGTCCACAAATAGTATCGACACATACCCAATTGCACATAGAATGTGACCTACAAGTAAGCTCCAAGTTCAGTGAGGAGGTGCTGGGAGTGGACAATGATGAAAGGGGAGAATGTTACCCATAATCAAAGATCAATAAACACAAATAACACACAGAACACCAGAATAATAGAATAATAGGAGGTGAATTTAATTCTCATTAAAATTTAATATTTAGCCAATATAAGTACTCTTGGAGAGCAAATTTTAGTAGCATAAGGTTGTTATAAAAGTGTTGACCCTTTTACAATGGAGGAACTAGGCTTTTATAATGAACAATCCTATTTTAAAATAAATGTGCCACTTGGGGTGATGGATGTAACATTTAATTCTTTTGTGGTGTTGTGGCCATGCCTCTTGAAGTCTGTTCGATGATTGGATTTGAAGTTGGTTGTAGGATCACTTCTAGATATGCGTGTATAAGGGAATGGAATATCTGTCTGACAAGGTCAGAGGGTGGTGTGAATTCAAATTTCAAAATCCAATAGCCACTTCTACACTTAATTTTTTTAACAATGCCTCGATCTCCTCTCAACTGCCTCCAACTACTTCCTTTATATTTGGTAGTCACCTGACATGTGGCACTTCTTGATTTTTATTCAGGTATATCTCCACAAAGATGATATGTGTCTCTTTGGCAGTCTCTTAGAAGGGTCATTCAAATTTTAAGGTAGGAATAACATTAATGTGACATGTGGATGCTACTTCTTTATGTGATTGTTTGGTGGGTCCCCTTCTCCTTCTTCACCGGCTAATGGTGTTATTGATAACTCTATTAAAATGGGCTAATATTAGATGGGTGTCAAATTAACATGTGGAGAGATGGTGCTCATACTAGGCAAAAAATAACATTATTGTGTTTGATCAAGCACAAAGATGACACTTGGTAGTATTCGGAGGAAGGTTAAATTCTACGTGATAGAGGGGTACAGATGAAGGATCATATGCATGAGCATGAAGTAGTATTATATATGCATGAGGAAGACCTTAAGTAAGGGCACATATGAAGATGAAATATCTTAGGTGTGATTTTAATGATTTGTATGCACTCCCTTTACTTGACCATTTGGAACATGAGGAACTACATTCTTGAACCTGTGCACCTTTTGACTTGCATGCCACAAAATCCTGCACATGGGCACACATTTTTTATGCAAGCATGATTCATCACTATTATGTCATGTAGACTTGCATCTCTATCATGGGTTTAAGCATAGACAAGAATCATTTGTGCACTTTCTTCTTGTAGCACCTGGAAGCTCGTAGGTGTGTCTTTTCTCTACAAGCCTTGGGTGGCCTTGCATCGACTGAGGGGTGACTTAGAAAGTCAACACTTCTAGTGACCTTTGTAGGTTACTTGCCTGCTAAGTGGGAATCTAATAGCCTTTGAATGATCTATTGGGCATAGAGTCTTTGAAAATTTTAGCTTTGGAAAGAATTAAGATTTACGTGACAAAATAAGAACTGCACTAACGGTGCTGAGAGGAAAAGACCTAAGCTAAGAAATACTACACACAAGCACTTAGAGGAATTGAAACTACTCTAAAACTAGGCATGTGAGGTACTTAGGGAAATGAAAAGTATCTACTCTACTTATTTACACACACACACACACACACACACACACACACACATATATATAAGAGTCAATGAAGATAATACTTAAGATGAATCCAATTGAATAGGATAGGCAACTCTTCTCCACTCAATCTGGCAAGTTGAAAGGTAATAGATGGCTTGTAGTTGGAAATGGTATATGGACCAATCCATATTGCATCAAACTTAGTGTGCCTTCTAGCCTTTTCTATATCTACATCGAATTTGAGCACCAAGTCTCGCTCTTAGAAACTCCTATTGTTGCCTTTCTTGTCAGAGATCCTTTTGGTCTACACCTATTGATGTTCCATAATGCGTGCAACTTGTGCTCTAGTTTCTTCGAGCTCCATTAGCTTAGCTAATAATACCTCAAGGGGATCACTATTGAGTAGCTCCAGTTGATGTCTGAGTTTCAATGAAGGCAAATCAAGGGTTGTTTATAATCTAGACTACCTTTCATAAACTATCATGAAAGGCAAATTTCCCAACACTTTCTTGGGTATGATTCGATCAGCCCGAAGAATAGTTCTGAGCTTAGTGTGTCAAGTTTGTTGGTTATCCTCCAGAGTTCTTTTTATGATGTGAATCAAGTTCTTATTCATAGACTTGGCTAGACCATTACCCTGAGGTTAATAATTTGATGAGGCACTCAAGTAGTTGTGTTTGACAACCCATTCGTTGATCTTGGTCCCAAGGAAGGCTAGCACATTGTTAGAGATAATGGTGGCTAGAACACCAAATCTTGTTACAATGCCCTCATACAAGTTCAGGATGGATGTCTCATTAACCTCATTAAGCATAACTACTTTTGTCGACCTTGTTAAATAGTTTGTGGCTATGAGAATCTATTTGTGCCCATTGCTTGATAGTGGATTAATTATGCCTACAAAATCTAGGTCCCACTATGCAAAAGGTTGGTCAGCTTGAATTGGGCATAGTGGCAAGGCTATGAGCCTTTATTTACCTGTAAAGAAGGCACATTTATTGTAATCTTGCACATATGTATGTGCATCTTTGAATAGATTTGGCCAATAATAACTAGCCTGCATGATCTTCATAGCAGTGGTATTAGGTGAGTAATGGCCTCTTGCAAGGCCATCATGGAATTCTTGAAGAATTTTGCTTGTTTTCTCCACTTCAACATGTTGGTTGAATATTTTGTTGATCAACATGTTGATAAACAAAATAGGTCTAATCAGCCAAATTAGGAAGATTAGTCATCCAAATGTGTAGGTTCACCACATCAAAAGGGGACTGATCTCTCCTCTCATCAAGGAGAGGTTCCCTATAGATAAGCTATATATATATATATATATATAGAAAATAATACTCAGGCGTAGGACAAACCATCCATCTCTCTTTTTTTAGAGATGATGCATGTGGATCAAAGGAGAAACTCAAAGGAAATGACAGACAACACTCCTCTTCTTTTAGAAGTACTATTCAGCGAGCCACAAGAGTACTCCTGGTAGTAACAAGAAAATGTAACAAAGGATATAGTAACCAACAAATCAAGATGTAGCACAAAGTCTCCACCTGAATTTCTCAAGAGTAAGATATGAAGGACAATGAGGGCACAAAGTCGTCCCAAGGTCCTTTACATAGAAATGAAAAGAAAACACACTAAAGGAAATTATGGGGGCACAAAGTCTCTCTACACTTGACTCTTCAGGACACCTTCCTGACTACTTTCACTAATCCTGCTTGTTGAATTAAAGGAACATAAAATATATCAAGGAAAAAGACAAGAATAGTTTCCCCAACAACAAAGATATCATAGCACAAAGTCTAAAAAGTCACTTGCTTTCTTATTCCAGTAACAAAATATGATCAGCAATCTGAGCTCAAAGTCTTAGTAATGCCTTACAATTTGGGTAGAGTTTCGTTCTAATTGTCAAAAAAAGAGATCTTTATTGCAATAGAAGAGAGTCCCTTATATAGCCTCTTCAAGAAGGACTCGGGAACAGTAACACATCATGTTGCATTGAAATCTGTTAAGAAGGCAGGCTGGAACTTAAGGGCATCTACCCATTTGCTTTTCTCAATGTAGAGAAACAAGTCACGCTATTGAAAGTTTACATCTTTCAATGTCCACTTGGTTGTCTGATCCTTCTTCATCATTCCTCCTTTTTTGGTTATTTTAATCGGGTCTTAGATTCAATTCGATGCTATGTTCCTTAGTCACTTTCTGCTGGTCTTTAGCAATTGACACATGGCACATTTCATTGCTAAATAGGTGCAGACATGTTGCAACTTCCACGGGACTCTGAGAAACATTTATTGATAGAGGCTTTGAAACCTATTAGAAATTCATAATCACGGATGCAGACACGTGTCGCTCTCCACAGAGTTACAATGGAAAAGGTGGCAGCTTTCGCTTGTCTTTGGAGAGTCAGGTGGATGATGACACATGGCACATGTTGCTTGCTTCAGTAGCTCACTGGGGGTCCACCATAGTCTTTATGAAAACAAGAAGCAAGAGGGAGAAATTGTGGAGATTGACACTTGTCGGCTTTCACCAAATTTTGCAAGGGGCATGTGGTGCGGTCCGAATACATTTGTTAGTCACGTGGATGCAGACACTTGGCATGTTCCACTTCATTTAGTCACTCATCCCCAGATCTACCATGGTATTTGCTCGAAACAGTGAAGCTAAGGGAAGAGACTGTGGATATTGACACTTGGAGGCTTCTGACAAGCTTCAAGAGGGACACATGGCAATATCTGCCAATTCGTAAAAACAAAGTTTAGTGAGGCTCGGCCATCGACACTTGGCAGCATCCATGGTATTTTTTTGGGCTTTTGTCTAGGTTCATTTGTTTGCCTTGGTCAATTTTTGCCATGAGAATTCCCTTCACAAGGGCACTTGTGTCTTTGACTCTTGGGGCACTCCTTTGAACTTTGTCGCTTAAACCAACCATTGAACCAAGTTTTGGTTCAATGGTTCAAACGAAGCCTTGAACTGATTGACGAACCATTTGATTGAACCAAAGGATGAATCAAAGCATTGAACCACTTGATTGAACTTGCCTTTGAACCATTTGACGTTGAACCAAAGGATGAACCAAATGTTGAACCTACTAATTGAACCTGCTTTTGAACATTTTTGTTTGAACTAAGGCACTGAACTAATCCCAAAAATGACCAAGTGTTAAAAACTGATTCTTTTGATTGAACCCACCTGCAGAGCCCATAGATTTAAGCCTAAAAAATGAGGAATTTGAATGCCCAAGACAAATTTTGAAAAGGGAAGAGACAATTTTGGTCTATAGGACCAAGATAGCTCATATGTTGTTCCAAAAATGACTGACACTTTTGGGGACCAACACAACACACCTCAAGAGGACTCCATTGAGGTCCTTTTAAAAGAGCACACCTTTTATGAGCACATAGGGAATGGAATACAATTGAAAATGTTTATGCTTGGCCTTATCAAGGCCAGGAGAGTATATGTTATGTTGAAGGAAAATCTTCATATCCTTCACCCAATCAGTTTTAGCTTCTTCATTTATTCACCCTTCCTCATGTGACACTAAGACTGCATTATCCTCTGGTCTTGTTACTTCCACTAGCTACTCCCAGATCCCCTTTCCTCACACCAAATTGGTGACTTAGATATCTACATCATAATCTATAAATTTTGTGATCCATCTAGCTCTTTTTTTGTTGATGTACTTTCTAATAAAGAACTCCTTGATACTTGCATGCATGACCATGAGTTGGATCTTGTTATTAGAGAACATATGCCTGAATTTATTTAGCACTCTCACAATTACGAGTGTGTGATTATCTAAGAAACTATAGTTCATCTCATAATCCTTTAGTACCTGGCTGAAGAAGGCAATTAGCTTCTTTATTTTTCTATGCCAGGATGGCTGAGATGTCTTTAGCTCCATCGAATGCATACAAGATAAAATCCTTGCTATAGTCTAGGTTGATAAAAGTGGGTGATTACACGATGGTGCTCTTGATGGCCTCAAACTCTTTCCTTACCTTCACACATCTTATTGAATGCAATGTTCTTCTTTAACATCGTAGTGAGGAGCTTGACTAGGATAGCGAAACTAGGCACAAACCTTCTCACAAAGTTGATTCTCCCCAAGAAGCTCTGAAAACTCTTCTTGTGGCTTACAAGGGGAAGAGATGAGATAACCTTGACTCATTCTTGATCAATTACAAGTCCCTCTTTAGAAATTATGTGCCCCAGTAAGGCTCTTTCATGAACTATGAAGATACATTTACTATGGTTCAGAAAAAATACAAACTCTTAGCATCTTTGAAAGACCTGCTCTATATGACCCAAGTGATCCTATACACGCTTAAAGAAAATAATTATGTCATCAAGGTAAACCAAGATGATCTTATTGATGAGTTATTTGAATTCTATATCTATATCTCTCTATAAGGTCACACTTATGTTTGTTAAACTGAATGGAATGCACTATTTTGTAAATGTTCCCCACTTAGTGGTGAACGCAATTTTGTATTGGTCACACTCTTGCACAAGGATCTATTTATATCCTAAGTAACCATCCAGTAATGAAAATCTCTCAAATCTTATGACCATTTACAATATTTTCTCCATTAGTGGGAGAGTGTAGTGGTATTTAAGGGAACCCTTGTTCAGGTCCCCGAAGTCCACATAGAGACGTATCTACCCATTCTTATTTTGTACTAGGACTAAGTTGGTGACCCATGAAGAATGCTTGATTGGAAGTATTATGCTAGCCTCAATGAGCTTGGAGAGCTCCTTATGCATTAATGGCTCCAACTTTGAATTAACATGCCTCTAAATTTAGTGCATGGGTTGCACATCAAGATCTAGCTTAATTATATGTTAGGTTAAGCCTGGGTCAAAGCCTCTTAGATCCTTATAGCTCCATGTGAAGATATCATCATCTCTCCTATTGAGTTGAATAAATCTCCCAATCTCTGGCATAGAACAAACCTTACTAGCTTTAAGAGATTTTCCTTTTGAAATGATTATGGGCACACATATATGTTTTTTGGCTATCATATTGTGCCTTTCTCCTTTGAATTGGTCATTAGTATTGAAGATGCTTTCTAGGTTGACCAACCCTTTTGGTAACTTGTTTCCCTTCAACTAGATGACTTTATCTTCGTATTGGGCTCATAGTTATGCCTAGTTCATGGTGTAAAACTCTACCTAATCCTGTATAAAGTTGATGATTTGATCATCACTCTCAAACACTTGCTAGTTCTTTGTGTTGTCAAGAACTATCGATCTAACCATGATCTTGATGAGTTGTTTGGACTCTTTCATTATGTTGCACAGAATATCATACTACACACCTATAGTTGTAAGCATATTTACATTAGCATTTTGCTCTCTTTGTAAAGAAATGATTTTTAACACATCAAATCCTTCTATCAGATCCCACACTCTATGTTTATAGGCTTTCATCAATCCATTCTTAGTCAATCTCTTCGCTCTAACTTGGTTAACAACCAACTCACTATCATTGAGTACTTATAATGTTTTAATTATTTTCTTTTGTGCAAGCTGAAGGCCTTGGATTAGCACCTCATATTCAATAACATTGTTCATGCAAGTGAAATGTAGTCTAAAGGCATGGAAGTATTTTTCATTTTGGGGTGACACTAGCTCATACACTATTCCTACTTTTGGAGCCACAAAGTATAATTACCAAGTACCTTTATGGTCCTCGTGCACTTTTATGAACTCAATAAACATTGAATTCTCTTCCAAGATGAAATATGTGCCTATCCCCATCTTTGCATTATCATATGGGTTGAACTCAAAGAGTTTATGCATCTATTCATCTAGCAGATTATCTAGGGTTTCTTCTGACAGTGTCAAAGCCTCATGGAGAATTGAATCCTCCTCTTGATCAAACATCATGAAATTTTGTTTAACTAGGATATGAGAGTATGGTTCAACATGGATTTTGAATATAGGCTTTGCACTAATGGTCACCTTGGTCTTGTATCTAGTTCTTAATAGCATATATGACCAATCTGAAGATAAATATCTGCCCATATTTGCCATGAATTCTTGAGAGAGGCAAATGGAAAAGTAGGGAGGCAAGTCAATGACTATGATATCCTATGCAATAGAGAGGATTGAGCATGCATGCAGTATAAGATTTAGGCCCTTGATTTTACCAACAACTTTTACTGTCATACCATCGATCTAGATGAATCCTTTTGAAACAAGAACATATGAAATTTCAAGTGTATCTACGATCTTCTTTGGCATTACTAAGCTGCTTGTACCAGAGTTGATCATGTAATTATGCACAAAATGTTAGCAAATGATTAAGGAGACAGAATGGAGGTGACATATTAGTATTTCACACATGTGCTTCTTTTGCTTTTGACTGACATAGACTAGTAGAGGTAGCAGGCACTGGTTGGTGGGCTTGACACTCCTAAAAACCTTTCAACACATCTTGTAGCAAATTTTGTTGAGACAAAATAGTGAGTACATCCCATATTATGATGTTGAGGCTCATCTTCTTCATCTATTCTACTATACTGAATGGAACATAAGACCCCTTTGGTTGTGGTTTTGGAATAATAGCCTCTCCTAGTATTGGTGCACTAACTTGACATGGTCCCTCCTTCTATACTATCTTTTCTAGGCACAAAGGTTGTGTAGGTGCCTTAGCTTGTGCACCTACATGATTGACTTGGGGCCCTAAAGGCAAAGGCATCAAGGCTGGTGTAACATCTTTTGTAGCTCTTATTTTGAATCTTATGTTGAAATAAATTAGAGTACCCCCTCTACTACGTGTGCTACTTTGATTCACATAGCTAAAGTCCTCTTCTTGCCAATTGACAAAAATGAACCCATCTTTTAGTTGAACTGGTGCTTGGATCCCTTCCTCTTATGGGGCTACGCTACTTGTTTACTCTTGCAAATGAGGCATGTTTTACACCATGAACACTTAGTTCACAATCTCATTTATGTATGTAGTTTGATTATGTGGCTGATTGCATGGGAAGCACCACTCGAGATTCTATGCTAGATTATTTTGGATTGGACTAATGGCTTTAGAGGTGCTATCAACATCAACCTTCTACATGTAAGGCATTCTATTATAGGTCAGTTGATTTTGGGGTTGTGCATTGACTTGGTAGGGAGGCCTATTTGACTAGTATTGCTTAGTGAAAGGTTGATGATGTTTTAAATACTATGTTTGATACCTTTTGAGAGAAACAAGTTCATTTTCAAAACTTTGCAATAGTGTTTTTACCTCATGTAATTCACTAGGAAAGGTGGCGAATTAAGTAGGTAGACGCACTATAGTGACAATAGGTGTTAGGATAGGTTGCATAACTACTTGATTAGGGAGTGGGTCAATGAATATAGGCATAGGGGGTCTAGGCACAATCTTGTCTACTTTGATCAAACAATTCTCTAAACGTACTACAACTTCATAGGCATCAGGGAGAACTATACCTCCTATAGACTAAATCATCACTGTTATATCACTATTAAGGGCCTTTACACAAGGGTAGAATTCTATCTCAAAGTCTTTGAAATATGAAATTAAAGTCAACAATCATCCCATGTGGGGCCTACTTTATGGTCATAAACTACTCTATCAGGGACAAGTGATCATTTTGATCTTCAAATTGCTCTCACAATTCTTCATGAATTCATCCTAGTTGTGAATAAAATTCAGTCCCAAGCCTTGATACCATCAGGGTGCTTTTATTTTGATTGAGGAAGCAAGTAGTCTTACTATGACATTATCCTGAGTCACATGGTGCACCAAGCAGATGTTCACAATGTCTTGAATATTTTCCACAAGGGAAGTCAAATTCTCATTCATAAAATAAGACAAAAATTTGAGGGATACAACTTTGATATCATCATAATGCATAAGATCCAATAGACTACCTCCATTAAAGGGCATAAACACTTCATTCCTTGGCATAGCCATGAATGGGATAGGATATTAACCTCACCTTCTTGTGTAAAACATTTTGAATGGAGGTGTAGACTATGCTCTAGGAGGCAACTGGCTTGCATTACATCTTCTGACAGGAGACAAGGATATTTTGACTCTCTTTATTCTTGAGGGTGCTAGAAGTTCATTAAAATGGAAATCGATGCCTCTTGTAGATGATCTTATTCTTTTTGGCATGTAGGTAAGGGGATGATCTTTATGGACTAGAGATGTTTGGAGTCACTAGGTGCTCTCACTGAGTGTCTGCTACACTTAATAGCTAAAGATATCACTAATTCCTTAGAATTTATTTAAATGGTCCCATCAAGTGTGCTAAAAATTATTGGTCTTAAAATGTGAACTCATGGAATGCTCTACAATATAGGAGTGCTTTGTAGTAGGGGCATTGAGTGTTAAGGGCTTGTGCGGGGCACAAGAGGCTAAGGCATTGGTCACGGAAGTATTATTGCTCAATTATGCTTGCAAGAATTGTTGTCTCATCATAATGATGGGAATGTCCCTAAAGTTTGAGACCCTTGCATTCCTTGGGATGAGCCTCTGGAGTAGGCTAAATTACTTTTATTCTAAGCACACCTAGTTTAAGACCAACATGTAAGTCTAAAGAGCAAAAAGATAAACTACCACTAATCTAAACCTATGATCTTTGAGAGAAAAAAGGACGGATAAGGTAAGAGATGATGAAGTAAAAGGTGATGTGTCCAAAATAGAGTGAGCACTCCTACTGATATAAACACAATACAAACCCTTGAGAATAAGATAATATCACACAAATTTCACCAAGTCACTCTAAATGCATAAGTGTTTCAAATGGAGGTGTAAGAACATAGTGTGACACTGCAAGGGATGTCAAATGGTCCATAGACAGTATCAACACAGACCCAAACACACAGAATGTCACCCGTAAGTGAGCTCTAAGTTCAATCAGGAAGTGCTTAGAATGGACAACGATAAAAAGGGTGAATGTTATCCATAGTCAAAGATAAAAAAAACACAAATAACACATAAAACATCAAAATAATAGAAGGTGAACTTAATTCTCATTAGAATACAAGATTTAGCCAATATTGATAGAACAAGTAATATGATTGCATATGAACACTAGATATAGATGTGAGACCAATAGCTAAGGCATTCACCATGAAACAATGAGAGCCAAGTTGAACACACCATAACATAGATATACATGGAAAAACCTTCAAAGAGGTAAAAAAAACCCACAAAGATTATTCATATTATGAGAAATTAACAAGTACCCAATACAATCTTTCTTCCTTTCACTTCTTTTTTCATTAAATCTTACAATATAAACTCTTTATTATATAGGCATGGTAATATGCCCATTATAAATAAATTTTGCCAACCATCACATTAATGGATCCAACCTCTCTAAAGGTCATTTAATATATTTCATTATTTATTTACATGAGGATAAACTCATGATAAATAATAAAATATATCATTATTTAATCAATGTAATTTTTTGTATTAAGGGCACATAAATAATACCACTTAACCATTAATTGTTTCAATACTCCCCCTTAATGTTAAGTGGGGATACATGGTTATTTTTAGGAGGTAACAACATAACGAACTTACACTCCATGAACCATACATGATAATTTTTAAGAGGTAATAATTGAAAGAAACATCCTTCATCATGCCATAGTCACCTTTAAATGAATTATGCCATGTAAACATAGTCACTCAAAGGTATTACACTATTTAAATATAGACACCCAAAGATATTACACTATGTAACCACAATCACATAATCAAATTTAAAATAATTACACTATACAACTATAGATACCCAAAGGTATTACACTATGTAACCAAAATTACATAGTCACCTTTAAAGGAATTACACTATACATCCATAAACACCTAAAGGTTTTGCACTATGTCCCTATAGGCACTTTTAAAGGAATTACACTATGTTATCCTAAACCACTTAAAGTGAGTTTAGGATAGAATTATTGTGAGACTACATTCCACAGTGAGAATACATCCCACAATTTTTCATGAATAATCAACCAAACATATTGGACTCTTTTATAACATAAAGACCTCCATGCTACTATGTGTTGGGTACAATGTAGACTTTCATATGAAGTTTACTAAAAATCACATAAAGTGATATATTACAATGCTTTACAATAAGAAGTATAGATAAATAGAAGTAAACGCATGACCCACATGGTTGTTAATAAATGGCATTGTCATGCACACTCCCCCTCAATGACGACTTCAATAAGTCTACCATTGAATGAACTTTCATAAGCTTTAATTTGTTGGTGATGCATTGGATTTTTCACCAAAGTTATAAAATTTTGACTATCACCAAGAAGGGTGGTATAATGAGGAACTTACACATGATGTTCTTCTATCATCCTTCATAGCCACAAGGATTCTTTAGTAACTTCCACATGAAGTGCTCCAAGTGATAGCACCTACACCAAACATAAACATATATCCAGAAGTAGACTCATCATAGTATGGTTAGAATCACAATAACCAAATAAATTAGCATAATCAAAAAAATAATAATATAAACCAAAGTTTACAATTTATTTTATATAAAAATAAATAAACCATAATTAAATACTTTCATAATAAAATGCAAGTATTTATTTAAAATTTGGAAAAAAAAGATTTAAAAAAAAAACTTCAGTGGGGTCCACTGCTTGGGTGGAATAAAATCAATTAAATAAATATTTTATTTTTAAAATACTTGCATTAAAACTTTAACATACCCATTACTTTCTTGTTGTAGCACGCTTTATATAGAAGCATGACATAGGTGGAGAGCAGAAAAGAATTGCAAGAGCTCTAGACATCTATTTTCAGTGATCTAAAGCTTGAAAACACTTGCAAATTTCCATCCAAAGCTATTGGTAGATCTAGATATATGATTTTTTGACTGTAAAATGATATTTTAATGCTCCTACTATTGTTATGGCATACTATGGTACCCAAGTAGAAGTAAAAAAAATCTAAATTTCTTTTTCATGATCTTCAGGATCTGAAAATGGCTCCAACAGGTTTAAATATTGTAGAAAACATGAAATCAACCTTTAAATCTCAGAAAATGATTGAGAATACATGATTTCTATATTTTTTTTCATGACCATACAAGTTGAAGCATGATGCTTGAGAGGAGAGAAAAAAATTTAAAAAAACTCATAGAAAACCAAATCAGATGAAGTAAAAATCAAAATTGCTTGGAAATGGCCAAACTAAGCAAATGGAAAAAAACAAAACTGAGATTTACTTTCCAAAATCTGATCTTTCACTGATTTTTATCTCACACATGTTAGAAAATGACATTTGAGAGGAGAGATAAAATTTTGAAATGAGCTACAAGAGTCTAAATTAAGTGACATAAAGATCAAAAATGCTTGGAAATGGTCAAACTAAGTTAATGGAGTGACCAAAACAGAGATTTACTATACAATTTATTTTTAAAATAAGGTCATACAAAGGCCATAAAATAATTTACAAGCACTGATTCACTCACTTGTTGGCTCTCTTAATGTTTGTAACTCCCTGTAAGTGTTAGATTTGCAACTAAAGAGCTTCAACCACCTTTATATAGATTATTAGTCCAAAAAATAAAAAAATCTTTAAAAAAACATGTTTAGCCCATTTTAAGATTCTTAGTTAGATCTATGACATGAAAATAGGCTTAAAATGTGAAAAATTGCATAGATCTGAGATTTTTGGGATTTTAAGAGAGGAAAAATTAGAATAACTTACTTCCTACAAAAACAGAGCTTGAAAACTTTCATGATCATACCATGGCTTGAAAAATAGATGAATCTAGGCTTGAACACAAGCTAAAAAACTTCAATCTATGGTCTTTTCACTTGATCACGCATCAACTAGATTTGATACCATGACAAAACAAGCAATACAATTGATTACAAGCACCAGATCTAGATGTGAGACCAATAGCAAAGACATTCACCATAAAATAATGAGAGCAAAGCTGAACACACCATAACACAGATATACATGGGGAAACTTTCAAAGAGATAAAAAACCCACAAAGATTATTCATATTATGAGAAACTAACAAGTAACTAATACAGTGTTTCTTCATCTCATTTATTTATTTCATTAAATCTAACAATATAAACTCTTTATTATACATGCAAGATAATCTGCCCATTGTAAATGACTTTTTTCAACCACCACATTAATGGGTTAAACCTCTCTAAAGGTCATTTAATATATTTTATTTTTTAATTACATGAGGATAAACTCATGATAAATAATAAAATATATTATTATTTAACCAATGTAATTTAATATATTAAGGGTACATAAATAATACCACTTAACCATTAATTGTTTCAATAAATATAAGTGCTCTTGGAGGACAAATTTCAAGAGCATAAGGTTGTTAGAAAAGTGTCGACCTTTTTAGAATAGAAGAACTAGGATATTATAGTGAATAAGCATGTTTTAAAATAAATGTGCCACTTAGGGAAATGGATGTAACATTGAATTTTTTTGCAGTGTTATGACTATGCCTCTTGAAGTCTGTCTAGTGATTGGATTTGAAGTTGGTGTAAGGAACACTTATTGATACACATGTATAATGGAATAAAATATCTCTTTAACAAGGTCAAAGGGTGGTGTAAATTCAAATCTTGAAGTTTGATAGCTACTTTTGCATTTAATTATTTTATCAATGCCTCAACTCCTCTCAATTGCCTCTAACTACTTCCTTTATATTCGACAGCCACCACCTGACATGTGGCACTTCTTTATTGATCTTGAGGTATAAATTCATGAAGATGATACATGTCACTTTGGTGGGATCTCAAAGGGGTCCTTTGAATTGTTGGGCAAGAGCAGTATAGATGTGACACATGAATGCTACTTCTTTGATGTGATTGTTTGGTGGGTCCCTTTCTCCTTCATTAGTTGATGGTAGTGTTGATAACTATATTAAATGGATCCAATATTAGATGAGCATTAGGTTGACACATGGAGAGGTGGTGCTTATCTTGGGAAACTAGGAACCTTTTTGCATTTGATTGAGTACTAGGCTGACACTTGGCAGTATCGAGAGGAAGGTTGTGTTTTACGTGATAGAGGGGTGTAGATGAAGGATCTTAGGCATGGGCATAGAGTTGTATTGTATATGCATGAGGAATACCTTAAGGAAGGGAACGCATGAATATGAAAGATCTTAGGTGTGCTTTTGATGATTTATAGCTGCTCTCTTTACTTAACCACTTAGAACTTGGGGAACCTGTGTTCTTGAACTTGTGCACCTTTTGACTTATGCACCATAAATTCTTATGTACAAGTGCACTTTGAGTTTTTTATGTAAGCACGAGTCATCACCATTATTTCATGTATACTTGCATCTATATCTTGAGCTTAGTTGCATTTGAGAAGTGTCTGTGCACTTTCTGCTTGTAATGCCTGGAACCTCACAGGGGTGTCCTTTCTCTACAAGCCTTGGGTGGCCTTACACTGATTAAGGGGTGACTTAGAAAGTTAATAACGAATCAATACATCATTTAGTGAGATGGAAAATATAAAACTCAAGCAAAAGGTCATTCAAGCCAAGAATATAGGTGAAAAAAAAGAGTAGACAAGGAAAAAAGAAATAAAGGGCAGATTACATCAAGTTGACATGACAACTTATCAAACAAAGAAGCATGAAGAAGGTGAGACAAGAAGCAAATATTAGTATAATTATGTACAAGGAAAAAAAATAGGTCATGAAGAGCATAGAAATGGTATAAAAATATAGTATTTCAGATACACTTTAAAATGGCATGAAGAAAGAGGAAAGTGGTAAACTCAAGAAGCAAGATGACATGGTGGAATCAAACAAATCCAAAGGAATGAAGATGCAACTGAGTAACCAAATGAATAAGAAAGATGAAGAGTTTGATGTTGGAAGTGTTTTAATGATATTTCCAAGGTGATCAAGGATGTTGATCAGGTGTCATGTATGCTATAATGACAATGACAAAGTGTGCTTTAATGAGCCTCAGTGTTCCAACATGGTTCTTCAGTATTTACCTAAATGAGGCATTTGATGGATGATATGATTGGTATGGACATGTTTTAGAGTCCTTAAAGGGTGTCAAGAGTGATATTAATGATAATGAAAGTGAGTGGATCTCATCTAGTAGTTATTTGTTTCATCTAGACACTTTAGGTCTAGTGGCAAAAAATTTGAGTCGATAGTTTGATGATGTCACCATTGCCATGTGTGGATGAGTCTAGGGGAGTTGGTCATATGGTTGTGATCACATTAGTCCCTAGTTTATATGCACTAAATCTTAAATCATGCTTGAATCACAGCCAAATATATAAGGGTGCAAAGCTAGATTTTAAGACATAATTCACTATTTTCCAATACTTAGCCAAATTTGCATGTGGCCAGAAAGAGTCGAGTAAGCATGTTGATGAAGTCAGCATTCACACATGTGGAGGTGTCAAGACAAAATTATGATATGGGTTTGTTTATTTTTGGTCCTAGTTTTTATGTGTCAAATTTTAGGTCATGCAATATAGCGCAACAAAAGATATGCATGAGCAAAGTTGGGCTCCCAGAAATTTTGACAATGTTTTCCCATTCTTAGCCAATTTTGTAATATGGTAAGAAGATCCAAGTGAAAATTTTGATGGTATTATATCTTAAACATGTGAATGTGTCAAGAGAAACTGATCATTTCAAATTATTTAGTTTTGAGCCTAGTCTATTTGCGTTAAATTTTAGATCATGCACTGAAAAGAGGCAAAAGTTATGCATGTTTAAAGTTGGTCTGCTAAACAAGTTTTCAACATAGTTGGCTATATAATAGAAGATTTTGAGAAAGAATTTTAATGCAGTTATATCTCACACATGTGAGGGTTATATGAGATATATGTCATATGGTTGGATTCTCCTATGTGAGGAGATCATATGGTCTAAATTTCAAATCATGCATCTAAGCACATAAAAAGTTATTAAGGTTCAAAAATGGCTACTCAAGTAGATAAGAAAGGTTAGCATACTTAGTCTTTTATGCACAAGTTAATGTTAGAGAAAGATCAATAGAGCGTGTTTGCTCCAAGATGTCAAGAAGTAATGAGATGAGGACAAGTGAATATTATTTAATGCTAAGCAGAGATAAAGATCAAGAATCTTCCAAGGATCTATGGTGAGTGGGTGTTCATACTAATCAAGATCAATGGAATATATTAAAGTCAGGGGATCAAATTGATAGTTGTTTATCATGACTAAAGATCAAGCTACGTATAGATGATTGACAAAGCACATTAATTTAAAGTTTCTAGATTGCACGAGATGAGGTCAATTGTCAGAGGTTTAACATCTAAACATTAGCACCTATGTGTTAAAGATTGAACAAGATCAATGGTGTATGTTTAATCTGAGCAGTGAGGACATGAGATATGAGCATGATGATCAAGGTTTAATTATGACCATTTGAATTTGAATATTTGAATTTTGCAAAGGAGAAAAACTAGTGTCTAGTCTTTAGGCCATATCTTTCAATCTAGAACGAATTTGACCATGTAGTAAAAAGCAAAGTGGTAGAGGACTCCAAGGCACATATTGAAATATGTATTTAAAGATTTAAAAGTTTTTACAAACAAATATATTTAGATTTAGAGTTTACTATGTGTTTGTGCATGGACTGTAAGTAACCCAAGAAGAGTAATTGAACTTATGTAGATGTTGTTTTGATGTTTCATGGTGAATTGGATATTAGGGAATATTGTATACTCCATAAGGATGATCTATGTGAATTATAAAGGATTGACCAATTGATATTCTATATGAACAAAGTTTAAGAAGTTGATTAAGTTCCTAAAGAGGTTACTGGCAGATTAAGTGATCATCTTATAGAAGCAAGTTAAAGGTGTTCTGAGTTGAGTTGAAGAAGAAAATGAGCATGGATATCTTGTATAAGTCTCAAAGACTTATGAGAAGGATTTGATTGATATAGTTGGCTCTTGATTAGATGTGGAAAGTCAAAATAGATTGACTATATTTTGACAATATATGACCAATTTGAGTTGTCATCTTGAGTAAGATAGTTTGAGGTGTTTGGGCCTGTGTTGGAGTGTCTAAGGCACATGGAGGTGTTTCAAAGATCTTGGAGGTTATTTCCATTTGACTTGTTCATGTGGTTATCTTAGTAACTTGAATTTTTGATTCAAAAGTTTGTGACTGTGTTTTCTAAGTATGAAGACCTAAAGTGCGAGGTGACCTAATTAGTGGGTTCAAATGTGGAGTTGGTGTTCCACATGGCTTGGGCCCATGTGGGTGTGACTAAGGGGTCATGTGGAGTGGACCTATGCTTTTTGAAGTGGTCTTGAGTCTCTATTTTGCTCATTATAGGGATAAGTGGATGAATAGGTCTCCATGAGAACTATAAGAGCTATAAGGGCCTTATTGAAAAGTGTAGTTGATTAAGGGTGACCCATAGATTCTATGACTGACCTATGAAGATTATTTTGAGTCACGTCTTGATGTGAGATAAGGCTTAAGGGTTAAGGCAAGTATAATGGTTGACCTAGAAGTTGATATTCATGATTTCTCTATATATAGTAAAACCAAATGAGATGGTTTATACATTTTTGTAAGGCTTATAGGAGAGGAGTGAGTGTTGAAGCAAATAAGTAAAGAGGCGAGTATGTCCAATTGTTGGGTTGATGATCAAAGTAGATTAAGGACTATGTGTATGACTTGCAGGTCATGTATTTGAGGTCAAAATAGTGATCTTATAGGTTGAACATGAGCGAAGAGGTCTAGAGTGATCCAAAAGGATGGTGTAGATACATTGTGTGTGATCGAAGGATTGTTGATATCTATGTGATCTTGGTGGTTGATTTGAGAGGTAAATCAATGTGTGGACTATGTATATGATTGTTTAGTTATGTTGTTAAAGCTATGATAGAGTTGTTGCTATGAAGGATGCATTGAGTGTTTAGAGTTGCAAAGTAGGTTTAGTTGGGATATTTAATGTTTCCTAATTGATCTTTATGTGTTGGTCCATGTATGTAATGTGCTTTGGTTAATAGTATTAGTGTAGGTTTTTATTTTTCCCTATTTATTAATTAGGGAAATTGTATTTTTTTTGCATACATGGAGTTTTCTTACATTTATGGGATAGGCTAGCTTATGTGGAGGTGTGTGTCATAGATGTGTCATAGGTGTCATAAGAATGTCATAAGTAACTCCCTTAATGGGAGTTATTTCTCTATTCTTAGCACCTTGTCACCACCTTTCATGGAGGAGTTATAGTCTATTCTTGGGGTGCCTTGTCCACCTTTTGAGGAGGAGTTACTTACGTACTCTCCTATATGTATTCCTCACTTTGGCCATCTCATGCTAATCAGATTTTGGTTTTCTTCATTTTGTCTTGTGCAATTTATCTTCTTGTGTTATTTTCAAATTACTTTAGCATCTATGTGGTGTGCACTTGCTTCAACTCGTGTGATCACATTTCCATTGCACTCACATTATCCAGATTCTGGCAAAAAATCTGATATGGTATCAGAGCAAGAACAGTAATCGTGTCTGTGGTTATGATTTTAGTTCATTTTGAAATCAAGAGGAGTGGAGTTCTCTTTATTATTTTTATTTTCTAGATCTTATCTAAAATAAAAATATATATCATTTTTGGTTAGTTTCCTTGGGATCCTTGGCCTTTGGGTGTCTTGGCTGTCTTCACTTCAGGTGTTGGTTCTATTCTTGGGCACCATTGTTGTGTGGAGCAGTAGAGGGAGGAGCAGCACTCATTTGGTAGAGCATACTTTCTACTACAGTCCACTCCAAGCTTCTGTATTTTGCGCCAACCTTCAGCTGCACCAATCTTCTACATTCTACACCTAGCTTCTGGTCAGTAGTCAACTCCACGCAACAATCCTTTGCCAACTTCTACAATGCCTAGCATCCTTCACTTCTGCCATGCCATCCTTTGTACGGCACCAAAACAAGCCGTACGGTGCGCACTTTGCTATTATCCTTCAGCAAACGCCAAGCTTCTGCACCTGGCTTCTGGCTTCAGTCCTTCCAGCTTATTTTCTTGCCCAACAAGGCGCTAAGCAAGCAGTACGGCATCCAGAAGGTCTACACTTTTTTTTTTGTCTTTTCTAAGTTAAAATTTTGGACTGTGTTATTTTGGCGCCCCTTCCTTACTTGGCAACCCATGTGGCACCCCTTGGACACTTGGCAATCCTTCATTCTGTCTATGCTTCATTATTTTCAATTTAAAATTGACTTGTAAAACAAAAATCAGTCAATTTGACTGAATATTTAATTTTTTAGATAGTTTTGTAATTTGAGGGTTTTTTCATTTTAAACTTGTATCTTCAACCTACGAAGATGAAGGGTGAGGCCCGGGTTGGCGAGAGGCCAATTCCCCCTCACATAAACCTCCTTTGGATTCCTCGTTCTGTGTCGAATCCAAAGAGTGGTTGAAAGGCCACTTTCTCTCTCATAATAGGTATTTTTTTAATGTTTTAGTGCTTTTTTTTGCAAAAACACTAATTTATAGGAAAATTGAACCTTTAATATCTTGCAAATGGTAGCTCAGATTTGGGTGCCATTTTTTTCAAAAATGTTTGTAATTCAATTCTCCACAGTGTAGGCTTGTTATTTGTCAAAAATTCACTAGTTTATAAAGTGCCAAAAAATTGGGTCTCTCGAGACGCATTTTTGGCTGAGTTCGCCGTCCTGTTTGCTTTAGTCTTGCACTGATTGCTCTAAGACACATTCTCGGCTGAGTCCAACGTCTTTTTGAGCATGCACTTGCATATTTGAGAAGGGCTCAATATTTTGGGGGGGGTGTGGATTGCTTTTCACAACTTGCAAATCTTTGCTTTCATTCTCCTTTCTGCATAAATTCACAACTTGCAATCAACACAACTTCACCTAAATTCAGCTAAAAATAGATTCTTTTCAACTTAAACCCCTAACACCCTTCAACTATCATGAATGGAAGGTTAAAATGTCAATCATTCTTAGAAGCAAAGGGTTGTATAGGATCACCATGGGTACTGAAGTAGAACCCAACACTGATGCTGAAAAGGTCAAGTGGTACAACCGTAGTGATGAAGCCTATGGATTACTGAGCTTGTCTGTGTCTCCAGAACTTCTCTTCCATTTAGAATCCTCTCAAACTCCCAATGACATATGGGACACCTTAGAAAAGTTATTTGGGAAGCTTGATGAGATGAGAGGTCATGAGCTCGAAAACGAACTCATAAGTCTAAGTCCTAGCAACTTTGACACCTTATAGGACTTCTTCACTAAGTTTAAGGCCCTTAGATTGTAATTGAAAGAATGCGAGATAGAGAATAAATATGATCAACTCATACTTTCTATTCTCGCAAAGTTAGGTCCAAGCTATTCAGTCTTTGTCTCCACTTTCTATGCCACAAAAAGTGCCCTTGGCACTACATGGAAAATGCCTTCTTTGGATTCATTCATTGCCAACATGACTAGGGAGCAAGATAAGCTAATTCAAATGGTCACAATGAATTCTAATCAACCCCAAGATTTGATAGCTAGAAATGGTAAGGATAAGACTTCAACAAAGGAGAAGAAAAAAAAGAACAAGGACTAGGAGAAGAAGAAAGAAAACAACAATCCTACCAAAAACAACAATGAAACTTCATCTTCCAATGCTAAACCTAAGAAGGAGAAGGTTAAGTGTGCCTATTTTAAAAAGACAGGGCATGATGAACACAAATGCATGAGGAAGCTAATAGATCACCTAACTCATCTTCTAGAGAAGAACAACATAGGTGTTCCTGAGTCCATCAAGCAGAATTCATCTACCCAAGATTCTATGAAGGCAAAAGGCAAGGGTAAGGAGAAAGAAAAGGGTAAGGGGTTTGTAGCTACAATATCTTCTACATCTTCATGGGTCATCGATTCGGGTGCTTCTCACCACATGGGCTCTTCACTAGTTGAGTTTTCATCTTTATAGCCTTGTAGCATGACTTTAATTAGTTTGGGTGATGACACATCAGTATCTGTTGTAGGAAGAGGGTCAGTTGAAATGGAAGGAGGAACATTCAATAATGTTCTAAGTGTTCCTTCTCTTTCAACCAATCTCCTATCAGTGTACCAAATCACTGACATTAATCAGGGCATGAGAGTTGAATTTTCACCAAATTTAGTGGCTATCAGGGAGTTGCATAGTGATACTACAGTGGCAGTGGGTAGGGCAGATCACCAAGCCAGGTTATACACCTTCTCACATTTTGCATCAGATTCTTTTCCAATAGCATTGCTAACTCATTCAGATGGAGTTAGCAAATTGTGGCATGAGCGGTTTGGCCACCTTAACTACCGCTTCCTTGAGTAACTTTGCAAACATGACATGGTCATTGGCTTGCCTCATGTCCAATTCTCAAAAGGACTTTGTGAGGGGTGCTCCCTTAGGAAGCATCCCAAAGCAAAATTTGACAAAGGCAAAGCTTGGAGGGCTTCACAACCTTTGGAGTTAGTCCACAATGATGTATCAGGACCCTTTCCCAAACCATCTTTCACAAGGGCCAAGTACATCCTCACTTTCATTGATGATTTCTCTAGGTACACTTGGATATATTTTCTCAAACAAAAGTCTGAAGTGTTTGAAAATTTTCTAGACTTCAAGGCTCTTATTGAGAAATAGAGTGAGAAATCCATCAAGGTTCTTCAAATTGATAATGGAGGGGAGTATGTCAGCATCAGGTTTGAGCAGTTTTACACCACAGAGGGGATTGATTTGTAGCACACAGTCACTTATAGTCCTTCACATAATGGCATTGTAAAATGCAAAAATAGGTTCTTGAAAGAGATGGGTAGCTATATGATTCACTCCAAATCCTTAGCACCACAGTACTGGGCCAAAGCCATCAATTGTGCTTGCTACATTTAAAACATGGTTCCTCACAAAACTTTGAAATGGATAACACCCTTTGAAGCTTGGCATAAAAGGAAACCTGATGTTGAGCACCTTAGAGTTTTTGGATCCCCAGCCATGGCCTGCATTTTGAAAAAGAAATGCAAAGCTATGAAACGTTAGTCCAAGCCTTGCATCTTTATAGGATATCCAGATGGTATTAAGGGATATCGCCTTCTAGATCCAGTCACTCATGAGTTGCTCATCGAGAGAAGTGTCCATTTTCAGGAGAGTCCTAGAGACTCAACACTTGACACTTCTTCTCCCTCATCGGATCTACTTCTTCATGATGATTCCTCGTCAAATTCAAATCAGCCACAATAGGTTCTCAAGCCAGAGACATCTTCTTCTTCGAGTTTAGACAGTGAGGATAGTGATGCAGAGTCATCCACCTCTAGTCAGTCAGAGGATGGGGAGTTAGCACCTAACTCACCCACTTCCAGGCCACTTTGGGCCAGACAGACACTTGAGAGTGCTGGTACTTAGACAGGAGATCTCAAAGATGACAGATGTACTAAGGGGGATTTTCAGAGGGATCCACATGCCTTCTTTGCTTCAGTTTCAGATCCACATACTTTTCAAGAGGCATCTGGGGTACTTGAGTGGGATAATGCTATGGAAGAAGAATATTCTTCCTTAATCATAAATCACACTTGGGATTTGACTTCACTTCCTAAGGGAAGAAAGATGGTTTGATGTAGGTGGATATATCAGACCAATTTTGCAATAGATGGGTCGGTTGATAAGTACAAGGTGTGATTGGTTGCCAAGGGTTTCTCACAGGTGGCAGGCATTGACTACTCAGAGACCTTTGCACCCGTTGCAAAGATGAATTCTATCTGACTCACCTTGGCTATTGCCGCAGCACATGGTTGGGATGTGCATCAGATGGATGTGAAGAGTGCCTTTCTTCACAGAGACCTAGAGGAGGAGATCTACATGGAGTAGCCGCCAGGATTTGTTCAGGATTCTTCCTTAGTATGCAGACTTAGGAGATCTATGTATGGCCTCAAACAGGCCCTTCGGGCTTGGTATGCCAAGATGGATTCCTTCTTTCTCATAGTGGGTTTGACTAGGTGCCATTTTGACCCCAATGTTTATTTCTTGCGGCAGGATGATTCGCTCTTGATTTTGGTTCTATATGTTGATGACCTTTTGATCACCGGGAGTTCTTCATCGGCTATTGCAGTGGTGAAGGCATCTTCAAGATAGATTTGACATGATAGACTTGGGTTCGTTGCACTACTTCCTTGGCATCAAGATCTCACAGTTAGATTCAGGGATTTCTCTTGCACAACCTAAGTATGCTCTTGACTTATTGGCTCAGTTTCACATGGCTAATTGTAAGCCATCTCTGACTCCCTTTCTATCAGGAGTCAAGCTTGAGGCTGATTGTTCTTCACCATTGGTTGATGCCACTCGATATCAACAACTTGTTGGTAGTCTCATCTACTTGACTCACACCAGGCCCAACATATTATATACAGTGGGACTTGTCTCCATATTTATGCAAGAACCTCATGAGCTGCATTGAAAAGCAGCTAAGAGGATCTTGCACTACATACAGGGTCACATAGATATGAGATTCATTACAGATTTGGCATAGAGGTTGACTTGGTTGGATAAACAAATTTGGATTGGGCTAGTGATTCACAGACTCATAAGTCCACTTTTGGTTACAGTTTCTCTCTAGGTTTTGGTCCTATTAGTTGGTCTAGCAAGAAGCAGAATGTTATTGTTATATCATCCACAGAGGCAGAGTACAGGGGAGCTGTTAATGTAGCTACTAAGGCTATTTGGCTTAAGGGGATTCTTTCTGAGTTTGGCATTCCTATCAGGTAGCCCACCATCATTTATTGTGATAACCAGAGTACCATTCAGATTTGCAAGAATCTGGTTCAGCACCAGCGGACCAAGCACATAGAGATTCATATGCATTTCATTCGGGCGCTTATTCATAGTCAGGTCATTGACTTGATATTTTGCCAGTCCTCAGAGCAGGTTGCAGACATCTTCACCAAACCTTTCACCGAGAGCAAGTTCATTCATCTACGAGCTCTTCTTGGGGTGCAGTCCACATCTACAGCAGCATCATCTTCAGGGGGGCCTTCTAGCCTCTTCTTTCTTTTATGTTTCTCTTTGGGGGGGAGTTTTTTCCTACGGGTTTTCTCCTTTTCTCTATCTTATGGGAGATTGCATTTGTACATGGGTACCTCATCAGGCCTAGTTGCCAGGACCCATTTTATATTTCCACACTGCCCACCTAAGCTGCGCTTAGGGGGGGTATAGTGTAGGTTTTTATTTTTCCCTATTTATTAATTAGGGAAATTGTATTTCTTGTGCATACATGGAGTTTTCCTACATTTGTGGGATAGGCTAGTTTATGTGGAAGTGTGTGTCATAGATGTGTCATAGGTGTCATAAGAATGTCATAAGTAACTCCATTGATGGCAGTTACTTCTCTATTCTTAGCACCTTGTCACCACCTTTCATAGAGGAGTTACAGTCTATTCTTGGGGTGCCTTGTCCACCTTTTGAGGAGGAGTTACTTACGTACTCTCCTATATGTATTCCTCACTTTGACCATCTCATGCTAATCATATTTTGGTTTTCTCCATTTTGTCTTGTGCAATTTATTTTCTTGTGTTATTTTCAAATTACTTTAGCATCTATGTGGTGTGCACTTGTTTCAACTCATGTGATCACGTCTCCATTGCACTCGCATTATCCAGATTCTAAGGTTTTCTAAGGCAAAAAGGGAACATTGGTGAGTTTAAAGAATATATTTTGTTAAAGCACTTTATTATCTAATTTTGAGACATTTTTTAAAGGGTCACTATAAAGTGTTATTATAAGGAAGCTTGTAATATATCTTTTTTTTAAAGAAAAAAAGTAACTCTCCCTCTTTATTTTGGGAGCCATAATTAGAGGAAGCATATAAAAGGAAAGGAAGAAATAGTTTAAGAAGGTTATGCATTTTTGATATTGAAATTATTATGTAAGTATGTCAAGCTTGAACAAGTGACATGAGGATGAAAACCTTCAAGTGCACCAAGGAGTTTGGAGATGAAAACCTCCATTCTTCTACCAGGACAACTTTATTCAAGGGATGTAATTACATCATAATTTTGCATAATTATATGCAAGAGTATATACAAAGGTGTCTTTGGACATCACCTTCAACAAATAATTAGTAAAATACTTTGAAGAGCTAAAAACATTCAACTTGTAGGTCAAAGAGGGGGCAATCTCAGTGGAGGAGCTTGAAACAAAAGTTTGAAGGGCATCTCAAGGGTGGTGACTTCCTTTGGGAGGGTGGCAACCCCTCACAAAAGGTCAATTTGGTCTTTAGCATCCTCTTCTAAGTGCAAGGTAATTTTCATAATTTATTTTAGCCATTGGTGATTTGTTTGGATAAATTTACATGTGTGAAAGGTCAATCTAAACCCTAAAAATATTCTAGAATTTATTAGAATGTTTTTGACACTTGGGCGACTTGCTTGGAGAGATTCGGGAGGTGAATCGAGGGGAAAATTACAAGGAATAGTATTCAAAAATATTTCCTTTATTTTTTTGAGGTTTGGCAACCCACTTGTGGAGATTTTTATGGTGTTTGGTGATTGAAAAACACAGCTGTACATTTAAGAAAAAAATTAGATTATTGGCAAGGGTATTTTCAGCTTCTTCACCAATTTATTTAGTCAAAAAAAAGTACATTATTTTGAATAATTTTTAGCTATTTGTGGAGTTATTTTGGATATGTTTTCACTTGAATATTCTATAATTTTTCCAGCTAGGGCTAGCTGATTTTTTGAAGCAAAATTATAGTTGTTTGATAATTTATTCAAGGGTCTATTGGGTAAACCCTGACTAGTCTAATTCATCCCATTTAGGGACATCACAATGGTATTAGATCCATATCTTGGCTATATATGGGATTTAGGGTCTATATGAAATATTAACATGGATAAGGGAAAGATAAAAGGTATTACCCAAGCCCAAGATCATGGGAATCAACCCTTTAGGATGGAGGATCAGCGCTTGGTTCATTAAGATCTAATGGAGGATTATGATGAGTACTTGAATCTTGCACCTAAGAGCCCTAGGGGAAGGATCTTCGAAGATTGGCTAGGTTTTAGATATGGAAAGAGGCACCATGTGTACATAGCTACACAAGATGATTTGGAAAAGATAATTCTTCCAAATTTTGATGGTGATCTAAGTATCTGGTAAAAGCTTGGGTTAACATTGTGATTGAGTATATTAACTTGAGGCCTAGAAGTAGAAAAGAGACATTATTTTTTGTTATCAAATCCATTAATGGTGGCATCATGGAGGGATGACATAAGGACATAGCATTATTGGGACACATGAATAATTGTTAGAAAAGATAGTTGATAAGTTTGAAAAGAAGAGGGAGCCACCTACACCTAAGTAAATAAGGGCACATAACAAGGAGCTCCAATTGGATGAAAGGCAACCCTTAAAATAAATAACAGAGCCTAATTTATAATTATACAAGGGGAAACCACTCCAAAAGTTTGCTAATAACCAAAAATCAGTTAAACATAGCCCCTTTGTGAGGTGTCAATAACTGGAAACTAACTCAAAAAATTCAAAAAAATCAATGGCAAGTGAGGTTGAATTTGAAGGGCAGCCACCAAATGAAGAACCCTTGAGAATTGAGCATCAAAAATTGGTCAATTATGGACCCAAGGAGATGAGCAATCAACTGAGGTTGAAGGTAAAAAATTCAAAAGAATTAAAGACATGTAAAAAGGGAATAGAAGAGCAGCCACCTAAGGAAGAACAATCTGAAAATTGGGAGCAAAGAAATGAGCATGTAAAGTAAACCAAACTAAAATTGAAGGACAAATGCATCAAGGAAAAGTGGATAGCCAACATGTGACAAAGAAAAAGATGATTTTTACCCTATCTAGTGCCAATAGATGCCATGTTTTCCATGTGAAATGAACCATTAGAGGCAAAAAGTAAATTGTGTCAATGGATAATGGAACCACTCATAATTTTGTAAATGCTAAATTTGTTGCAAGACATAAGCTGCCCACTAAAGAAAATGGTGGATTTAAGGTAACCATGGGGGATGGCTCCTCCATGTCATGCATTTACATAACTTTTGGAGTTAAAATAACCATGGGTGAATATACCTTTGAAGGAGAATTCAATGTGATAGATCATGGTAAGATAGATGTTGTGATTGGAGCCCAATGGTTCCAATCCCTTGGCGAATACAATCATAAATTGTAAAAATCAAAACTAAAATTTATGGCAGCCAACAAGGAAATTGTTCTCCATGATCTAAGTAATGGAAGACCCATGTTATTGAACTCAAAAATGATGAAACAAACTTTTAATAAAGGGAAGATTACATGAGTAGCAGAGTCATTTATGCATGATACAAGGTCTGATTTGAAACAAGGATGTTCAAGTCATCCTAGATAGACAAGAGAGAGTGTTTAGTGACATATCGCATGGGTTTCCCTCAGATAGGGGATTGGAAAATATAATTAAATTAGAATAAGTCACAAGAGTAGTGATCACTACTCCCTACCGCCACCCATGGATCTCCAAGGAGGAGATTGAAAAGGTTATCCAAGAGTTACTTGAGATGGGGCACATAAGGCCAAGCTCAAGCCCCTGTACTTCTTCAGTAGTGATTGTGAAGAAGAAGGATGGAACCACGAGGATCTGTATTGATAATATATTATTGAATAATAAGACCATCAACAATAGGTATCCTATACCTAGGATTTATGAACTCATTGATGAGCTTCATAGAGCAGTTTAATTCTCTAAAATAGACTTGAAGATCAGTTATCACCAAATTTGTGTGAGGGAGGAAGATGTGCAAAAATGCCTTTCTATTGTCACTATGGGCATTATGAGTTTTTTTTCATGCCCTTTGGACTCACTAATGCTCTTGTTACATTTCAATCTTGCATGAACCACATTTTCAAAAAACATTTAAGGAAAGTTGTGCTAGTTTTCTTTAATGACATATTGATATATAACAAGAATTGAGAGGAACATTTTCACCATTTGGATATTATTTTAGGAATGTTAGAGTAGCAAAACCTCTTTTCAAATAAATCCAAGTGTGAGTTTTCCACTTCTAAAATTTTATATTTGGGACATGTGATCAATGCACAAGGGGTCCAAGTGGACCAACAAAATATTCATGCCATACTTGATTGGCCACCTCCCACTACTATGACCCATTTGAGAGGGTTTTTTGGATTTTGTAGTTATTATCAAAGGTTTATGAAGGGATTCTCCTAACTTACTTCTCCCTTACAAACTTAACAAGGAAAGGTGTCTTTGTGTGGTTTCAAACCACTTTGGAGACCTTTGAGAGACTCAAGGTAGTGATGAGTTCTTGCCCTGTGTTGGATGTTCCAGATTTTTCACACCCTTTCACATTGGAATGTGATGCTTTGGAAGAAGGAATATGTGATATCCTCTTGAAAAAAGGACATCCCATTGCTTTTGATAGTAGAAAAATCAAGGAAGGGGAAAAGAAGTTTTCAATTTATGATAAAGAAATGTTGGATATCATGCATGCTTTGGCCAAATTCCATTAATACTTAATTTGTGGAAGATTTATAGTTAAGATGAGTCACAATAGCCTCAAATACTTCCTCACACAATCTAATTTGAATGATATGTAGCAGAAGTGGGTGAACAAACTTCAATCGTATAATTTCAACATTGAGTATATGAAAGGTGAAAATAATGTGGCTAATGCCTTGTTAAGAAGGCCATATTCATGTTCATTAAGCAAATTAACAGATGATTGGAGGGATTTAATTATAGCCAAATATGTAAACAATCAATGGGATACCATGGTTCTATAAGGCAAGGTGATGGACAACAAATGTAAGGTGCATGAGGAGCTGATTTTGTATAAGGGCATAATTCTTTTGGCCCCTTTATCCAAGTTAAAACACAAAATTATGAGGGATGATCTTGATGATACTATGGTTGGTCATCAAGGTTATTACAAAATATACAAGAAGGTAAGAGAAATATTTGCTTGGAAGGGTTTAAAAATAGATGTTTTATCCCATGTTAGGAAGTGTATGGTTTGTCAAAAGAGTAAGCGAATGACTACATTTCTGGCTGGTCTTTTGCAACCTCTTCCAATTCTCCACCAAAAATGGGAGAGTGTATCCATGAAATTCATCACAAAGTTACCTATGTCACAAGGTAAATGTGTAATTTTTATTGTAGTGGATAGATTGAAAAAATATGCTCATTTTTTTACAATTCCAGCCAAGTATAGTGATCCATATATAGTGGAAATTTTTTTCAAAGAAGTTTTCGAGTTGCACAGGTTACCCAAGAGCATCATAAGTGATAGAGACAACCACTTTATAAGCCACTTCTGGCAAGATATTTTAAGTTATCAGGTACCAATTTGATTTTAAGCACTAGTTATCATCCCCAAATGGATGGACAAACCGAAATTATCAATAAATGGGTGGAAGGATACTTGAGCAATTACATTTTAGGGCAGCAAATAAGTTGGAATAGATGGTTGTACATGGAATTTTTTTGTTATAATAATACCTACCACATATCTAGTGGTATGTCACCATTCAAGTCTTTGTATGGTTATGAAGCTCTTTCATTTTTTGACCTTGTTTTGGGGGATAGTAGGGTGCTCAGGGCTGTTGATTAGGTGCAACAAAGTTCTAAAATTTTGGATCAACTCAATAAAAACTTGCATCAAGTTCAAAATCAACAAAATCTTTATGCAGATCAACATAGGTTGGAGAGAAAATTTGAAGTTGGGGACATGGACTATTTGAGATTGTAATCGTATAAGCAATCTTTTGTCAAGCAAAGTGGAGTAAAAAAACTTAAGCCACGTTTCTATGAGCCTTATAAAATTCAAAGAAGAGTGGGTAAAGTGGCTTATGAGCTGGAACTACCAGAAGGGAGTAATATTCACAATGTGTTTCATGTGTATTATCTTTAGAAATATCTTGAAAAGCATATAATACCCTCCATTAACTTTACACCTCTTTGTGATGAAGATAAATTGGTCTTTCCTTAAGAAAGCTCTTGGAACTATACTTGAGGTTCATGAGAGGAAACTATGCAATCACACTATCATGGAATACTTGGTACAATGGAAAGATATGCCTATGAAGGATGCAACTCAGGAGGGGGCAGCCATTCTTCAACACCCAAATTTACAATTGCTTGTGGGCAAGCAATTTTGGTGAGGGAGGACTGTTATGTCCCTTTTTTCAATCTAGTCTTTGGGCTGAGACCCTTAACTTGTGCATTCCCAAGGGATAAGCTTTTCTAAGGCAAAAAGGGAACATTGGTGAGCTTCAAGAATATGTTTTTTTAAATCACTTTATTATCTAATTTTGGGACCTTTTTTAAAGGGTCACTCTAAAGTGATATTATAAGGAAGCTTGTAATATATCTTTTTTTTAAAGAAAAAAAGTAACTCTCCCTCTTTATTTTGGGTGCCACAATTGGAGGAAGCATATAAAAAGAAAGGGAGAACTCTTTTAAAAAGATTATGCATTTTTGATATTGACATTCTTCTGCAAGTATGTCGAGCTTGAACAAGTGACTTGAGGATGAAAACCTTCAAGTGCACCAAGGAGTTTGGGGATGAAAACCTCCATTATTATACTAAGGTAGCTCTATTCAAGGGCTATAATTGTGCCATAATTTTGTATAATAGTATACAAGAGGATCTAAAAAGGTGTCTTTGAATTCCACCTTCAAAAATCAATTAGTATAATCCTTTAAAGAGCTGGAAACATTTAAATTGTAGGTCAAGGAGGTGGGCGATCTCAGTGAAGGAGCTTGAAACAAGTTTGAAGGCCATCTCAAGGGTGGTGACCCCTTAAAAAAGGTCAATTTGGTCTTTGAAACCCTATTCAAGGGTCAAGGTAATTTTCATAATTTATTTCATCCATTGGTGATTTGTTTGGATCAATTTTCATGCATAAAAGGTCAATCTAGACCCTAAAAATATTCCATAATTTAAAATAATATTTTTGGCATTTGGGCAACTTTCTTGGAGAGATTCGGGAGCTAAATCAAGGAAAAAAATCTAAGGAATAATATTCAAAAAAAAATTCCTTATTTTTTTGAGATGTGGTGACCCAATTTTGGAGATTTTTGTGATGTTTGGTGATTAAAAAATGCAGTTGTACATTCAAGAAAAAACTAGGTTATTGGCAAGGATAATTTTAGTTTCTTTGCCAATTTATTTGGTCCAAAAAAAAGGTACATTATTTTTGAGTAATTTTTAGTTATTTGTGGAGTTATTTTGGATGTTTTTTCACTTGGATATTCTATAATTTTCCATCTAGGGCTAGCTAGTTTTATGAAGAAGAATTTTAGTTATTATATAATTTATTCAAGGGTCTTGTTGGCCAGTTTCTTGGCCCACATACTAAGAATTTTGGCCAACAAACTAAGGCTCTAAAGTAGGCTCAACATGGCAGAGATGAAGGGCCCGAGTAATTCTTCATGGATTCTCAGCCTTCATAGAATCAAGCCTTCACAGGTTTGTGCACAAATCTTATGAAGATCCTGTAGACTAAAAGGGCTAGGTGCAAAATCTCTTATTCAGCTAAGTCTTTACTTGTTCATTATTTCAAGCTTTGTATGGTGATTAACTGAACTAAATTGTTTCAAACTTTTTTCCAAAACAATTTTTGAAAGGTACTTTTCAGTCCTTGAAGGTATTTTTTCAAAAGAAATGGTCTTTTTCAGCAAGCCAAAGGGCACTTTTCTCGGCAAAAGAGTCCATTTCAAAAACCTGAAGGATTCTTTCCCTTTAGAAAAAGGATTTCTTGAAATTTTGAAGGTCCTTTTTTTCTTTCAATAATATCTTTTAAAGAGCCAATGGTCCATTTCAAAAATCTGAAGGGTAGGTTCCTTTCAGAAAGGTTTCTTTCAAAAATCCTGAAGGAATTTTCCAAAGGACACTTTTCCTTCGGGAAAATTATCCGAGACAATTTTTTCGAAGGAAAAATTATTTCAAGACTTTTATCTCGAATTCAAAAGGTTGAAGGTTTCATTTCAAAAGGCAAAGGACATTTTAAAAAGTTCCAAAGGGTAATTTCCCTTTGGAAAAAGTCACTTTACAAAATTCTGAAAGATAGATTCTTCAAGCAAAAGTACCACAAACACTTTTCTCGAAGGGTGTTTTCTTGAGAAAATGGTCCAATACAAAATTTGAGGGCATTTACAATTCTTTTGAAGGGCACTTTTAGAGAAAAAGGGCCAAAACACTTTTTTGAAGAGTCATTTCCATGCCAAAGTGTCTTATGCAATAATTCCAAAGGGTATCTTTCGAGGAAGTGGACCTTTGTAAAAGTCCTGAAGACTTTTCTTTCGAGAAAGTGGCCAAAACAAATTTGTCTGAATGGTCTTTTCCAAAAAATTGATGGTTCTTTCCAAATAAACAAAGGACATTTACAAAAGTTTGAAGGGTACTTTCCCTTTAGAAAGGGGCATTTTCAAAGTACCCGAAAGGATTGAGATGTTTGCATAGACATCAAAGATGGGTCTTATAAAGTAGTCATTGGCATTCAAAATCCATCAAAAAGGTCTCCAAACAATCAGCAAAAGATGATGAGGACTTCCCCTTTCAACTTCAATGATGTGGTCTATAACCTACATATAGGACATGCAATTGAAGGGACACACCAAGTTTTAAATGCAAATATCAAATCATTCACACCTATCAAAGACATGAAACTACCTCTGACATGCCTTTGTTAGTTCCAAAAAAAGGGACTTGAATGCAAAATAGACCTGAGTTAGACTAGATGCATTAAAATGAGCTAGTGTATGCAATCAATGGAGAGGTTCCCATCCTTCGACATGGCCATCATCTATGACAGGCAACTACTCAACATAGGAGCAAGACTCCTCAAAGACATAAGCAAATTATTCACACCTACTTTTGCAAACTAGGTTATAAACTTCAATGAAGAGCATCCCAAGCCATACCCTTGATAAGTTACTACCCAAAATAGGTTCGATCATGACGCTAACAAGTACACAAGTATGGGGACCTTGTCTTAGTGAAAAAGGAAAGTTAATGAATTTAAGGGTTCAAGGAAGCTACAAGAAAGGATCTCAATCATTATGACCCCCTCTCTCCATCCTCTCACACAGACCCCCTCTTCTCTCATCCCCTTTATGCTATATATAAGATCTTAGGCCTTAATAAGGATCCCTCGACAGGTGATAGAGGCACTCTATTAAAATTTCCTTGTAACACCCTCTTGAATTAGTACAAGATAAATTTTTGATTTCCACTAAAGTCAAGTGTGCATTATTGAATTTTAACTTGTAGAATGTATGTTTTTCCTCATCATCTATGATTTCTCTATGCACCTCACTTCAGTTTTCTTAATTTCTTGCATGTCATGTGATGTGTTAGCCTTTGGTGCCTTTTTAAAGCATTACAAGTCGTAGTGTCTCTCTTACAGACCTATTTATTCCTACCCTTCAAAGTGCATCTTTCCCTTTGACCTCCACATAGCTACTCTACTTACAAATCTAAAATAAGATTAGCTAGACTTGTCTTGTTTAAGTCCAGTAGTAGTTACTAAGGTTCCCAATCTAAATGTGGATCACTCTTTTGGTGCATCACCTCCCTTAGCTTATATTTTCCTTTTCACGTTATCCTCCTATCCATTTTCCTTAGTCAGTAGTAGATTTTAGCATGGGAAATGAGAGTTGAAGTGAAGCATCTGAAGAACTAGCCTCATTAAAAAGCCTAGAGGTTTAACCTCACGATAGGATACCCATAGCCTGAGGTTGTCCCAACACTTGTAGCTAGGAGTGAGAGAGCATGAGAAACTCTCCCACAAAGGGTGAAATTCTAGCCTACAAGAGGTCTATTGGGTAAACCCCAACTAGGTCTAATTTATCCCATTTGGGGACATCACATGATCCTTCATTTTTTCTAAGCACAACTCCCAGTGTGTTATCAGAAGTATTTGTATGGATATGGAAATATAACTTCCAGTCTAGTCCATGTAGTATTGGATTTGATACTAGTAAGTTTTTTAGGTCTTGAAATGCTTGTTTACATACATTAATCCATACAAAGTCAACATATTTAAAAATTAGAACAAATAAAGGTGTTGTTATTTTACTAAAATTCTTAATAAACCTATGACAGTAACCAATATGTCCTCGAAAACTTGTAACATCCTTTTATTTTCACAAAGTTGGTAAATTTTTTATTACTTCTATCTTGGCATAATATACCTCTTTTCCTACATGTGAGATATGGTGTCCTAGTACAATTCCTTCATTGATCATCATATAAATTTTTCCATGACTTAAAGATAACCAATTATATTGAAAATGTTAAATAACTCTATCAAGATTTTAGTTGGATTATTCATATGTGTCCCCATAAATAATGAAGTCATCCATTTAGACTTTGACACAATCATGGAACAAATAAAAAAATATGTTTAGAACAACCCTTTGAAAGGTACTAATATCATTCCATAATATGAATGGTAGTACAAAGCATGCATAGGTATCCCAAGGACATGTGAATGTAGTTTTGTCTTGGTCATAAAGAGATATTTTGATCTGATGACGCCACTAAATCTATCAAGAAAGAAGAAATATTTATTTTCTACTAATGTGTCAAGTACTTGGTCAATGAAAGGAAGAAGAAAGTGGTATTTCCTCATGGCTACACTAAGTTATATATAGTCTATATAGATATGCCATTTACTTTAGTTTTTAGGCACAATAATAAGGGGAGATATCCACTGACTATCATATATTAGATAGATTAATCCAATGCCTAGGAGTTTTTGTAATTTTATTTTCATTATGTCTTTGACATGAGGATTCATTCAACTTTGTCGTTGGTAGATGGGTTTCATTCCTCCTTGACATATACGTGGTGAGTACATGGATCAAGGTGTATGCCTCTCAAATCATGATAGTCCCATGTGAAATTGGTTTTATGTTTTTGAAACATGGTTACAAGATGAGTTTTTTTGTCCAAAATTTAACCTAGTATTGATGTTGAGAGGGCATCTAGGTAGGATTTATACTTGTTTGGACATGTACTCCATAGATTCTATGCTTCAAAAAAAAAATTTAAGGTTACAATGGTGTGGTAGTAGTTGATAAAAAGTGTTAACATTTACCTTAATATTGCAGGTTGCTTTTGTTGGAAAGATGTTGGAAAGGGGACATGATAGGAATTGTAATAGGTTGTCTACGTGTGGACTAATTTGATAGGTGTTTTTTAGACATTTGAATTGATTTTATCATCATATTTTTACTTCAAGTGTGGGTTGTGTTTAATCATGATCAAGGTCTATAATGAGATTTGATCATTGTCTTCATCTTCTAGCCATCGAGATTATTTTTCACATAATGGCTAGGTTAGTAGATAGCTAACTAGTTTCTTAGTACTATTACCATTGGAAATCAACATGTTCCCTAATCTATATGCAATGAATACATCAATTTTAGGTAGACACAATTTTTTGAGGATAAGTGGATATCCTCCTAAGTTATATTTGAGTTGTAATATGATAAAATCAGTCAAGTATTCCCATGAATCCATTATAGTGACTAGATATTACATAACTCCTCACTGTTCAATTATTGATTTATCTGCCACTTGTAGAATGGTGGAAGTTGGATGAAGACTTACCAATCCAAGTTTTTCCATTGTTTCCTTGGTCATTACATTAATGGTTGTTCATAATTATATTAAATTATTCTAAATTAGGGTACCATAGACATGGACATCCACTACTTGAATGCATGGATCAGAATACTAGGGTGGGACTACATTTATCAACATGATATTTAGAAACTACCCAACTATTTAGAAATTATTGGGAAATTTCATATTCTGAACATATTTCCTTAGGCACAGTTCCCACATAACTTTGGTGTAGATGGGAACTTCTTTTATAGCCTGAAATAACGGGATTATGACACAAATATTTTTGAGATGTCCTACAAAGTCAAATTGAGATTGCTTTTATGGCTTTTAGAGGTTTAATAGCTCAAGAAAGGGAGGGTTTTTATGCCCTTATTGACTTGTATATGTGTTTGGTTTATGGGTGGTGTTTTTATTGCATGGTTGTGAGTTAGTAATGGTGTTAGGAAAAACATTAAGGACCTCCTTGTGAGGTTCCTTTATTATAGGTGAGGTGGGTTGTTGAAAAATTCATGTTGAATGAAGTTTTACTTCATCTACCTCTCTTGAAAAAGTGGAATTTTACATTATTTTGTTATTTTATGTTGGTTGAACCAAATTATTGTTGGAGTTTGACACAGGTTGGGCAGGCAATTAAGATTGGGGTTGATTGGTTATTAGGCATTATAACTAGCCAATTATTAGGTATTAATGCATGATATTCTGGTTGTTATGGTTGTGAATATTGTGAGAAATCAACATATGGGTTATAACATGGCTGAATTCCCTTCCATGGTTGTTGCCATTGGTTTGAAAGGTATTTCCATTGTTTATTTTGGTTTAAGGCCTGCCATGATTGATTATTTTTTTAAGGTAGCCATGGTTGGGTTTGATATTGTGGCTAAGTGGTTAGGGATTGGAATTTTTGTTGGGACCTATTTAGTCCTTGGGTTGGTGTTGGGATATTTGGATTATGTTCATACCAATTATGAGGAGAAACTAAAAATTAAGAATTAAAATATATATAATTTGGTGACATATTTGAGTTTTATGACCTTTCGACCCATGGTTTCCATTGAGCCACATAGAAAATATGATCTCTATCTCTTCTAATTGCATGAAGCTCTATTGCTTAAAGGTTCTCTTATGTTATGATTGATTCATTTTCTTGAATATCATGACATTTACAATCTATTTTTTTCTTATGACAATCTGGGTAATACATAATCTATGCTTACTCTAATTATTCTTTCTTCCTTTGTATGTGAAGTGTGTCTAATTGTGAGGCCATATGGCTGATGATATCTCATTTCATGTCCTACAACAAATTGATTGCATCCCTTTGTGAGAGTCTATTGGTGGATAAAAAAGGAATTTTTTTTGTTTCAGTTCTTCTTCATCATATATCTTGAGTAGTTTCTATATAAGAGGGTGATTTAATCAAATATCATCCATGACATGTATCTGATACTCATTAAATCTTATGTTTCAATAAATTCATCTTGAATTCATTTTAATAATGATAGTTTAATGGATTTTTGATCCAACACAATCCGTTTAGAATAATAATTTCTCAAGGTAGTCCTCCAAAGTTTCATCCTCATTCCTTGACATCCAAAAAACATCATTCCTTGTGCGGTCCCTACCTTTGTATTAATCTTAGTATTTAGAGAGGAATTTATCTTTCATTTCAGGCCAAGTGGAGATCACATATTTGCCTAATCCCATAAACCATTTTAGGATGGCATCTTTGAGGGTGGTTGTAAATAATTTGAGATTTTGGGCATCATGGTTGTAGTTGTAACTATGACATAGGACATCAAATTCAAAGAAGAACATATTAGGATCCTCACTAGTCATTCCTCTAAAGTTGAAAAACTCAAAAAGATGAATATTCTTCATGGGTGCATTACCCGTAGGGGTATTAATAGTTGAAGTTTGTGGCTTCATTGATAAATTTTTCTCCTTGATGGTCCCCCATGGTATTTTAAACTACTTCTAAACTAGATATTTTAGCTACACACACTTCAAAACCTTTGTTCATTTTAGCCCAAGGTGTGTAGTGAACGATGGCTTTAAACTTATTTAAGGGAGATAAAAACCTTATAATCATGGGTGATGGGGTGGGACTTATTATAAATTATTTTACGAGTTCAACAATAATGTCTTGTTTAACCAGTTCAGTGGGTTAAACAAGTTCTATAATTATGCTTTTTATTTTTAGGGCTAAAAGGGCTCTAAGTTATATTTTAAAGAGGCGTTAGGGTAAGGATGTAGGGGATTGAATACTGGATCCCTAGATGTAGGGTGGCTAGTTAGGGACTATTTGAAATGGTGTAAAGATGTCTTTCTCAAGTTTATTAAGGTACTTCTTTTAATTGCTCTTGGATTGTTTTACTAACTCGGCTAAGAACTCATATGTTTTTATCTCTTCTAGCTTCTTTGGTGACAACTGTGAACTAACCACTAACATTATTTCTTGACTTATGATTGATTTAGGTGATGATTCTTCCCCGATAGAAAAGTTTAACCTTCTAGGCAAGATTCTACCTAAATAGTCTCACCCTCATTGCATATGAATCAATTTTTTTTCCTTTATGATTATGTCTGACCTATCCTGCATAGGGTTGATCTTAAATGTGATTTTTTTTGTTATTATAACTCTAACTTGCATAAATTAAAAATATTTATCTAATAAAATAAGAAATTCTCCTGCTAGAAAGCAAGAATATTTTTACTAGAAAATAGGAAATTGAAGATAAGGATTCTAACTAGACCTTCTTGAGATCTTATGTTTGACACATCCCCAATAATGGTGTCAAAATGATGAGAAAAATCAACTCCCTAATTAAATTAATTAATTATAATCACTATTATACAACCCAATAGAGTTTTCTAAGGGGTAGCCACATTATTTATAGACTATATTACTTTTATTAATTGCCAACCCAGGGTCCATATACTTGGAAAGATGTTGGTATTATATATGCAACACAATTCATTCTAGATATTTAGGGACTATAGGTTACATATATAAAAACACTCTTGTGTAAATTAAATTACATGAAAGTAAATTACTGGAAAGGAAATCACACTTGCTAGTTCGAAATCACACTTGCTGAAAATGAAATGAACTATTGTTGAGGGAAACTTTGAGCAAACACAAGTATAAAATTCCTTTACTGAATCAACTTAAGAAACTAAACACATGAATAAACTTCAAAATTGAGATTTTACTATTCACACAACATAAATCACAAGTCTTTACGAGGGGCCCTACCTCGATTAGAGTTGAGTTCTGATCCTTCACTTGAAAACAATTGTTTTATGTCAAACAAATTCTTCTTGCATCAAAGGATCCTATAGCAATGTGAGTATTGTTGTAGTAAGAGATTACAAAGAATTCAAACTATAATCTCTATATTATATGTGCTTCAATATTCAAAACTTCATTATTTTTATGTTTTACCATCTTCTCCTAAATAGTGGAGGAAGGTTTATTGTTTCTCATCTAGTAATAAGAGAATCTATGGATACAACTTATTCATGCTACACAACAAACCAATTGGTTTTTTTATTTGATTGGGTAAAACATAAGTTTTACAGGGATATTGAAACTAAAATGTTTAATAGATATACAAGAGAGACCAAAAAGGACATAACAGATAAATAGGCCCCTTAGGCCATTCGATAGTAAAGGACATCAATAAAAACTTTGCCAACCTCTTAAGACCAACCTAGACAACTGAAATAGACATAAGGAAACACCTACCACAAAATACACTAAAGACTCTTTAGAGCTTGCTTAATCCTCCATGATTACTAATTCAGTCCTATATTTACATTACTTAAATTTAGGTCTACCACTAGAGCAATTACTTAGGCCTTCCATGGTCTAGTCCTTCTACACAATTAGCATGGCCTTATTTACCTTGGGGTCCATTTTGTCCTTGATTTTCTTATTGACATTGATTTTGTTTGTTTTCATAATGCTTTTAGAGAGAGTTTTAACACCACCAAAAGTATACCCTTTAGTCTCCTATACCTTCTTGATTGGTGTGGCTTCCACACATGTAGCTTGATATTCACCTTCCTCTAGTTTGAGGCTATTCTAGTCCAACTTTAGATTATCCAATTCAACCTTGATGATGTTCCAATACTCCATTAAAACAACCATTTTATGACCTAGTTCCTAAAATTTATCCTGGAATTCCTATAGATTTGTCTTATATCCCTTAGGGAGGTCCTCAATTTCCATGATAACCTCTTTCTTATTCACTTTATTAGTCCTTAGGTCTCAGAGTTCAAACTTGCGTTTGGTTATTTTCCCCTCCATGGATGGGGTATATTGAACCTTCCACTTCCCTTTTTTTTTCCTTAACCTATCTTGGTTCGAAATGGGGGATCCCATGGGGGAAAAAGAGTGGGAGATTACCAGAGTATTGGGTCTATCCAAACTATCTTCAACCAATTTTTCAAAGTCTTCTCCAAATTCCCTTCATTGTTATTCTCAACTAACTAGATCTCCATCCCCTACAAGGCTTCCACTCTCTTGATGAGGAGTAATATAAGGCCATGGTGAACAAGGTCATTGGAAAAATTGGATTGAAAGGCTAGAACAATGCTTTGAAGGGACATGAGAAAAAAGTATGGAAGACTAATTTTATGACCCTTGAAATGATTCAAAAGCATAAATTGGTGAGAGAAGATGAAATTAAACTTACCCTCCAAGGTTAAATAGTTCATTATCTATAAGCAAACATCCAACCAATACTAGGTAAATTTGTCTTTGAGAAGCCTTTCTTTAGTAGAGAAAAACCAATTGGTTTTAATAGAGATTAAAATAGTTAATTACATGGTTACAAGAATGGATAAACATGACCCATAAATAAGGAAGTGTAACAAAAATATTTGGTCATTGATATATTCTTTATAGATTATAAGATCCATCTTGATGCTCAACTAACCACCACAGTTCAACAAGCATAACAACATGGCATCATGGTTTAACCACTATGGTTATGTTATAGGCTATAAAAACTACCATACAAACATTATGGGTTGATCCAATTATGCCTTCAGTTGTTATAAGCTCCTTTAGTAATGTTACCAATGGTTATGAGTTATCCAATTGTATCTCTAATTGTTATGGGATCCATTAGTGGTTTCTCTAGGTTATAATCCTCAATGCTTTAGTTTTTATAGATTACAATAGTGAACCACTATAATTTTTATGTGTTGGTTGTGTTCCTTGAAAATCATGATTTGTCCTTGTTATTTGAACACACTAAATTACTAAAGCCAAAATAATAACATAAGTTCATGATGCAAGATCTATTCATAAAATAACAGTTTTACTCATAAAACATAAAAATATGCATATCATACTCATTTAGTACTATTTCATAAGGGAGAGTACAAAAGATAACTTTATATGCTTAGAAATGGTAGTGGGGAGTCAAAAAAATAGATTATTAGAGGTCTTTTAATGAGTAATTTCCTTGACTCATCACCAAGGAGCATAAATCAAACCTCGATTGAACCCAATTCCATGCTTTGTTAGCTCAATTGAGTAATTATACCCAGTTGGGCATGTTATAAGGGTTTATTGACTAATTAAACCTAATTGGGCATACACTTGACGCTAATTGAAGTCCTCGTACCCAATTCTAACTGATTGGCATGAATTGGGCCTCAATCAAACCAAATTCCAAGCTTGGTTGACTTAATTAAGTATTTAAACAAATTTGGTATGAAATTCGGCCTAATTGAATAATTGGTTTAATTGTACATGTAATTGGGGCTCATCAAACTCCTTGAACCTAATTATAGCTAATTGAAGGAAATCAGTCATTGATAGAAACCAATTTCATGTGTAATTTGAATCCATTGAGTAATTAAACTCAATTTGATCATTCAATTGAGGCTAATCGAGTAAATAAACCCAATTGGGAATGCAATTAGGGCTAATCAAAGCACTCAAACCCAATCTAACCAATTGGCATAAATTGAGCCTTGATCAAACCTAATTTAAAGATTGGTTGAATACATTAAGTAGTTAAACCTAATTAAGCATGTAATTGGGTCTAATAGAAGTCCTTGGACTAAATTATAACTGATTAACAAGAATTGAGCCTTAATCAAACCTAATTCCACCCATGGATTACTGCATTAAGTAATTAAACTCAATTGGGCATGAAATTAGGCTAATCAAGTAATTAAACTTAATTGGGCATACAACTAAGCTAATCCAATAATTAGATTCAATTGGGCATGCAATTGGGATTAATTTAACTCTTTGAACTAAATTATAACTAATTGGCATGCTTGGGATAATTAAACCCCTTGAACCAAATTCTAACCAATTAGCATGAGCTAGGGCTTGATTAAACCCAAATCCATACTTGGTTGACTCCATCGAGTAATTAAATGTAATTAGGCATGAAATTACGGCTAATCAAGTTCAATTGGTTATATAACTGAGGCTAATTGAATTCATGTTGACCAATTTTTGGTCCTACAAGCTAAAATAGGGCACCCCCTCCTTTTTCTTTGCATAATTCATCTAAACCATGTTTTGGTTACATCATCCCTCTGTTGCCTTGTGCAAAATGTTCTTTGTCAGACCTTTCTCATGAAAAAGCTAGGTGTTTCCCTCATTCTACTTTGCCAAGTGTATTTTGGGCTTGTCAAGAGCAATTACTTCACCTACAGTAGTGCATTTCAGGTTTCCCAAATTACTTTACTTATGAAATTTTCATAAGTCAAGTCACTTGGTAAACTCGATTTGGTCTTGATGGTGTAATTCAAACTTTGCAAGTGTCTTTACTTATTTGCCTTATCAGCTAAAGTTGATGTAAAAATTGAAGTAGAAGCTCCTGGGAAGTCTAAAATGGTTTATCTAGCATAAATCAGGTTTGTGCATGTGCATTACTTGTCTACTTTAATAAGTAGAAGTGATTGAAGAACCTAAAATGGTCCAAGCAGTTCACAAAAGGCAATAGATTTCCTTCGGAGGGTATTTTGATAGCTTGAAGGACATTTGCAAAAAGTTCAAAGGGTAAGTATCTCTCTGGAGGGCACTTGGGAAAATAAAGAGGACTTTTAACTTTTTTGAAGGACATTTGCAAAAATTCCAAAGGGTGAGTGCCCTTACGGAGATCACCTTGGTCGGTGGTAGGACCAAATCAAAATTTTTGAAAGGGCAATTTAAGGCACAAAGTGCCCTTGCAGAGGGCACCTTGAGAAAGTGAAGAATGAAGACAAAAGGCCCAAGGGGCACATGTCCTTTGAGAAAATAAGCAATCAAAAGAAATAATTCCTTTGAACAAAATGTTCAAAGAAAAGCACGATAAAAAGTCTGAAACAAAGAAGGCCTGATAAGTCAATATAAGGCAAGAAGAAGCCAAGGTAAAGGAGAAGGCAAGGAAGAGACAAAACACGGGCAAAGTAAAGAGTGGAAAAAGATAAAGCACACAATAGTTCCAGTAGCTGACAAGGTCAAAAGGTAGAAATAATGATCACTCAGACCAAGACAAGTGGCATAGCCAACTCAGAAAGGAGAATTAATACATTTGGTGAAATCTATCTATCAAAAACCAATAAAATAGATTAATTTCTAAACTATAGAGCAGAGCAGCCCATGTTTTCATGCTTCACCATTAATACACAACCAGTTGTACCCAACATTGAAGAAAGCATGGTCCAGTCATAAAAACTTGGTGATGGCTTTGTCAGTTACGAGAAAGAGTATCCCATGCTTTTGTAGGCCCAAGATAGCAAAGGTAGTGACTTGGACATCTATAGCATGGCTCTCCTATACGTAGTTGGAAGAATATGGTAATAGCATGGTCTTTTGGTCTCTATAGAAGTGTTTAACTTAGCCTGGGTTTCTATTCTTTGATTTGTCAGCTATCTTGTTTCTAGTTCTCCATATATTTGTAAATTCTCATTTGAGAAAATATATCTCAGCTTGTATGGCAAAGCCCTGAAGGAATTTACCTTAAATTAGAAGAAGCATTTTTACCTACATTTGAGCTTGCACTTTTGCATATCTATGGTTTTATCTTGTGTTATATCATTTTCTTTTCATGCTTTCATAATTTTATTCCAACATATCTAGTGTATTGCGAGTTATTTTCTTACAGGTCAACAGGCAGTGTCCAGCTCAAAGTATAGGTGCATGTGAATAGGCTATCCATAGTGTGTCTTAGAATACCTCTGGTAGTTCTTCCTCCCTGTATCTCCATAGGATCCCCTATTGAAACATTGATGTAGTAAAGGATCTCATTTGAATGAAGTGTATGCTTTCTTGTTTGTGGTGTAAAGTGTATGTCAAAGATGAGTAGAAAAACCATTTTGGTGCATCACCACTTTAGGTTAGGTTCTGATTTTAGTATTTATCTTCCTTTTCACCCCCCCCCCCCCCCATTGTTAGCAATAGGTAATCTAGGGCCTCAAGGTGCATCAAGGGGAGTTATCCCCTAGTCTAGAGATTCATCCCTAACATTTTCAACCCACAGCAAGAGGAATATCTCCATTGTGTTGTGTGGAGGAAGAGAGCTGAGCCTCCCTTCAGAGGGTGAAATCCATTATGTCAATAGTTTTTGGCATGCCCAGTGGAACTATTTCTGTGTCTTTCAAGTTACAAGATTGGTGTTGGTCTTGATATTGTTAAAAAAATTCCAAAAGGAGCTATATTTAACACCTAGTGACACCATTCAGGAACCAAGTCTCTGGTAAATGACTAGCCTGTCATCCCATGCCAAAGGTCACTACAAGATCTTCTTCTAGGGGTGTCCCTTTTGAATTTATTGAGTTACCTTTGAACTTAGCAAAAATGATGAGGTTTGAAAATACCCACCTTTATGTAGCAAGCCATTTTCTTAAGCCATCCATAAAATATACCTACTCAAGGAGACCCATGTTGAATCCTTTCACAGCCATGGCAGCCCTTAGGGCTTTCTTTTTTATGGCCTTCAATGGTCAAAGTCCCTTGAACCTTAAGCAATATTACCCATTTCCAGGGATAGATCTCAAAAGTGTTCTTCCCTTTAGTGGAGAAGGTCCAATCACTACTATTAAACATATTAGAAACATAAAAAACCTATAAAACATCCATAATATCACTGAATACAATATAGTTGTTAGATTCCTAGCCTTGTCATTCAAAGGGAAAATTTTGGACTGGTATGGGACCTTGCCTATGAACTCAATTGGCTCATGGAATAAGTTAGGGACCCTCTTAACCAATAAGTTTGGGGAAAAAAGTGACCATTTGTGTCTAGCTAAGCAGTTAACCACTATGAAGAGAGCCCCACATGAGTTTATGCAATATTTTAACACTAGGTTCCAAAAGACTTCGGACAGGATCCCAATTCTTGTGAGACCAACCCCAAGCTATGTTTTTCTTTACTACTTGAAGGCCCTGAATAGTGACATTGATGTCATGATACAATCCATGGGTGGAAACACTCTGCCCACTACTTATGAGATAGCCATAGCTACTAAAAATTGCCTTGTTCAAGTAGGAAAGATAGCTCCTAGACCTCCTACATCACTCTTTCCTAATTTACAGCCCCCAGTCCAGCTTGTTTTGCCCACTCTATCTCCTCTACCTAATCAAGAGAAGCCATTTGATACCCCTATAAATGACATCTATGAAGTTAAGAGCCTGCTATAGAGTGTTATCAATGAGTTAGTTACCTCAAGAGACAACAAGCTCAGAATTAAAAGGCCAAATCAAGGCTACCAACAATTTAGGCAAGCAAATAGACCTCCCTTCCAGAATTATAATCAAGGGAAAGTTCAAATTACACATGTCAAGCCTTATCAAATCTATAATACAAATGCCCCTTCATCTTCCAAGGCTCCTGTCTCCACTCAAAATAATTTGGTGTAGGAGCAGCCTAACTATCCACCCTTGGAGAATGGCCAAGAATAGGTTTCTTATCCCAGTAAGCTACCAAATCAAAGCACGATTGCCCAAGGTGATCATGTAGTCCAATTCTCAAATTTTGAGATGTCAACACAACTTGGGATAGACATCAGGCATGCTCAATCTGATTCTACTCTTATGAATCACTTGGAAGGAGAGTTTTATGCAATCAACTATGTGGGGAGCATAAGTAATCAAAATATTGGTGTTACATCTAACACCAGATCTAAAAGGAGAGCCATTGACGAAGTTCAAGCACCTACAACATCTCCTTCACCCAATCAAGTAATAATTTTACCTGAAGTAGCCCCAAGACCATAAGAAAATCAAAAGTTTCCCAATTACAGGCAAATGGTTGCAGCTTTAGCTCCTCAGGTTGCACCACAGGTTATGAATGTTCCCAAGGAGAACTCTAAAGTGGGAAATCCTTCAATCAATATAGTGGAACAAATGAAGAAGTTTCACATGAACATCTCATTGTGGGATTCTTTAGCACTGGCAGGACAAAAAGATATACTCTAAAAAGAATTGTATAACTAGGTAAACAAGTTGTCTCGATAAGAAATGATAATGTGTTGGTATAAATGGGGCTCCTCCCATGGTTGGTCAAGCAAAGAAAGATGAGAATGTCCCTCCCTTCTATTTTTCCCTAATTATTAGTGATTTATTGGTCCATAAATGCATCATTGATAGTGAAGCAAGCATCTCAGTTATGCCTAAATGCATAACTTATAAGCTAGGCCTCAATAATGAGCAAATAACCAAAGGAGTTCTACAATTGGATGGACCACCAGCTAATACCTTGGGAGTGGATAGAGGCTTGAATCTAACTTTCCATGCCTGTCCAACCTTCTCAATTCCCCATGATGTGGTAGTGGCAGATGTTCCTCCTTACTTTGCTCTTTGTTTGTCAAGGGATTTCACATCCAAGATAGGTTGATACTTAGCAACTAACTAGTCTTACATGGTTTTTAGGATAAAATATGAAACTAAATTGAATATTGAATCAAAGCCCATCCACAAGGATCACCTAGAGCCATACTCACCTAAAGCAGTGAATGTGAACTAAATAATCATTGATGAAGAAGAGCTTTGGGTGGATCAATCTCCATCATCTTCCCTTGTAGGATTTTTTGACTTGCTCCTAGATGAATGGGGAAATGACAAATTTGAGAATGATCCTTACAAGTTAATTAAATAAAATAGTCTTGGAGTCTACTGCATGCATGATAAAGATGCTTTCATGCTAAAATTGATGAAGACAGACCAAGAGGACTGTGGTTTGTGGTAGATATTCTTTGATGGATCTAGAACAAATTTGGGAGTTGGTGGTGGGCCAGTGCTATTTTCAACTACAAAGGATAAATACTTCTCAACTTTCAAGTTTTAGTTCTCCTACACCTGCAACGTAATAGAGTATGAAGCCCTTTTTCATGGCCTAGAATGGGCTAGGAAGAGAGGAATTAAAGAATTTCTAGTGTTTGGAGACAGTGAGTTGGTTGTGAACTAAGTGAGAGGTCAAAGCTTGACCAAGAACTCCTTACTCAAGTCTTACAAATATAGAGTGTGGGACCTTGTAGAGAAATTTGTTGCTTTCAACATCACTTCCATTTCGAGAGAGAACAAGCATGTATATAGACTAGCAACACTTGGTGCTCAGTTTGACATCTCAAAGGGGATGAGATAAAGCAAGAATCAACATCATTTAAAGGTGAATGTGAGGCCCTTCATACCAGACAATGTCACCAATTGACAGGTGTTTGAAGTTGACCTGCAAATAGCACTTTTCTTGTAGGAAGAAGCTAAGTTTGTTTCCAAAAATCAATCCAAGCTACAATAGTAGTATGATGGGCAGATTATTCAACTAAAGACCAATAGGCTTCCCAAAGGTTTGGTAACTCTTGAGAGCATTTTCAATGAATATGACCAATTGAAGAGAGACAAAGCAAGCATGTCAACCAATAAGGAAAATTATGAAAGGATAGAGATCTACAAGGATAAGCTACTGGCACTTAGGAAGGTGTGTAGCAATGAGGAAAATCATTCTTTCACTATGTTATGTCAAGAGTTTGTTGATGTCTTCACTTGGGAGTATGCTAATTTGGAGGGCTTTGATCCAAGCTTGGCCCAACACACCATTGAGCTAAAGGAAGGTTCCAAACCCATCAAGCAAAAGCAAAGGCCAATAAATCCAAAGATTAAGCCTCTCATGAGGAAGGAGCTCACCAAATTGATCGAGTCCAGGATCATTTTCCCTATCAAACACTCTTCTTGGCTGGCCAATTTCATCCCTATTAGGAAGAAGAATGGAGAAGTCAAATTGTGTGTGGATTTCAGAGACCTAAATAGAGTCTCACTAAGAGATCACTACCCCCTTCCAAGTATGGATCAAATTCTTTAAATGGTGACAGGTAGTGAAAGGTTCTCTCTCCTAGATGGCTACTTTAGGTACAATCAAATCTTGGTATAAGAATGTGACAAATACAAGACAACCTTCACCACCAAGTGGGGAACATACACCTATAGGAAGATGCCATTTGGATTGTCAAATGTTGGAGCTACCTTCCAACGTGCTATGGACATGGCTTTCCAAGGTTTGATCAATGACATTATGTTGGTTTATCTTGATTATGTGACAGTCTTCTCCAAGGAGGCAAGTGAGCACTTGAAGCACTTGAGGCAAATATTTGAAATGTGTAGAGAGTTTGGCATCTCTCTCAACCCAAATAAATGTATGTTTATCTTCCATGAAGGCAAGCTCTTGGGTAATGTCATTTCAAAGGAAGACATGTCCATTGATCTAGAGAGGGTGCACACCATCTTAGCATTGTCCTTGCCTAAGCACAAGAAGGGCCTACAAAGTTTCTTTGGTAAGATCAATTTCATTAGGAGATTCATTCCTAACTTTGTTGAGCTTGTCAAATCACTAACTTCCATGCTAAGGAAGGATGAGATGTTCATGTGGACAATAAGATGAACAAAAAACTTTAAAGGCATCAAACAAGCTATCGTCCAAGCTCCTACCCTGGCTAGTCCAAACTTCTCAAAGGAATTCAATCTATACACCTTTAGGAATGAAGAGGTAATCTCTGTTATGCTCACTCAAGCAAATGGTGAGAATTTAGAATAGCCTCTTGCTTTTTTCAGCCAAGGTTTATAAGGCTATGAGGTTAGATATATGTATGTCGAAAAGTAGGTGCTTACAGTCATATGAAGTTTAAATAAGTTTAGACATATGTTTTATATTAGGAAAATTCACATTATGGTGCCACATCCAAGTGTAAAAGACTTCTTGCTGAACAGAGACTTGACTAAGAAGAGGGCAGGGTGGATCACCAAAGTAATGGAGTATGATGTAGAGATCAAGACCATTAAGCTGGTAAGAAGAAGAGGGATATGTGAACACCTCATTATAGACTTGAAATATCCAAAGGAGGATGTTTCGGTACTCTATGATGAACCTACAGTGGTTGTCCCTACAGTCATGAAGAGCTGGGCACAAGACATAGTTCATTTCCTTTGAACTGGTGAGTGTCCACAAGATCTTGATAGGACCAAGAGGAGGTATTTTAGACTCCAATCCCTTCCTTGTGTTCTAGTTGATGGAGTACTATTTAGAAAATAATTTTTAGGGGTACTCTTGAGATGCATTGATTCAAACTAAGTTGACAAGGTATTGTCTGAGTTCCATGATGGACCAGCTAGTGGCCACTTTGCTCTTAAGGCCATAGTTTCAAGGATTATGAAGGCTAGTTACTTTTGGCCTAATTTGTTTAAATACACTCATGATTGGGTGAGGAAATGTCAACAATGTGCCTTCTTTGATGGGCAGCAATGACTAGCTGCCATACATCTTCATCCTATTTAGGTGGAATAGTCATTCATGCAATGGGGGTTGGACTTCATAGGGCTGATCAATCCTCCTTCTAGTGTTGGCCACAAGTTGGTTTTAACTTCCACGGATTATTTCAAAAGGTGGGTAGAGGCCAATGAGAGTGAAATCCTATACTTCTATGAAGGCATAATGACAAGATTTGGGGTCCCAACCACAATCATTTCAGACAATACATTGGATTTATTGTTAACAAAGACAAGTGAGTGGGAATTGAAGTATGGCATCTATCTCAACACTTCTTCCAACTACTATCCCTAAGGAAATGGGCTGGCCGAGTCTACAAACAAGAATTTGATTAGGATCATAAAGAGGACAATAGAGGAAAATCAAAGGACTTGGCATGGCAAGTTGAAGACAACTCTTTGGGTAGATAGGATCACTATACAAAGGGCAATAAAGAATTCACCATACACACTTGTGTATGGAAGGGAAGCTATAATTCCTATCTCACTTGAGTTACCATCCTTGAATCTTGCCCATCAGTTACAATTGATGGAGAGTGGCAGCCTAGAAGTTAGGTATTGTGAGCTAATGGAGCTTCAAGAAGTGAGAGACCAAGTCATGGATGCCATGACCAGCTGCCAATAGAAAACAAAGAATTATTTCATCAAAAGGTCTACGCCAAGGATCTTCTCAAAAGGTGACATTGTCTTGAAGTGGGATGAGGACCAAGCCAAGTCTAGAAGGTACACAAAGTTTGATGCTTTGTGGAGTGGCCCATATGTCATCACCCAATGCAAGCAACACAATGCTTTCTAACTCTCTAAGTTGGATGGTGAAGAGCTACATATCCCAGTCAATGGGATATACCTTAAGCATTATTAATAGGTTTCTTTTGTCATGTATATAGTTTTCCTTATTTTTCCTCATTTTCCCTAAGTGTTGTTATGCATGTGTGTAGTGTTTTTAGCCTTTCTGTGCATTTTTTCCTTGTTGTTTGGGGTAAAATATTTATTGGTTCATAGGTCCTTACAAGGTTATTGTTAACTACTCCAAGATGCATCCTGACTACATGCCCAATGGACTTTGTGGCCACCAATCTTCCCAAGTATAATAGGCATGCTTCCCCTGTGAGTCGCTAATTGTGTTGACCAATTTTTGGTCCTACAAGCCAAAATTGGGCACCCCCTCCTTTTTCTTTGAAAAAATCATCTAATCCATGTTTTGGATTGATCATCCCTCTACTGCCTTGTGCAAAATGTTCTCTACCATACCTTTCTCATGAAAAAGCTAGGTGTTTCCCTCATTTTGCTTTACCAAGTGTATTTTGGGTTTGTCAAGAGCAATTACTTCACCTACAGTAGTGCATTTCAGGTTTCCCAAATGAATTCTAAAATTTACATAAGTCAAGTCACTTGATAAACATGATTTGGTCTTGATGGTGTAATTTGGACTTTGAAAGTGTCTTTACCTATTTGCCTTATTAGCTAAAGTTGATGTAAAACTCAAAGTAGAAGCTCATAGGAAGTCTGAAATGGTCTATCTAATGCAAATCAGGTTTGTGTAGGTGCATTACTTATCTACTTTTATCAGTAAAATTGATTGAAGAACCTAAAATGGTCCAAGAAATTCACAAAAGGCAATGGATTTCCTTCAGAGGGCATTTTGATAGCTTGAAGGATGTTTACAAAAAGTCTGAAGGGTAAGTGTCTTTCCAGAGGGCACTTGGGAAAAGAAAGAGGACTTCTTAACTTTTTTGAAGGATGTTTGTAAAATTTTTGAAGGGTATGTGCCCTTGTGGATGGCACCTTGGTTGGTGGCAGGACCAAATCAAAAGTTATGAAGGGGTATTTTGAGGCACAAAGTGCCCTTACGGAGGGCACCTTGAGAAAATGAAGAATGAAGACAAAAGGCCCGAGGCGTACGTGCTCTTTGGGAAAAGAAATAATCAAAAGAAATAATTCCTTTGGAAAAAATGTTCAAAGGAGTTCCTTCAGACATTTTTTTTTAAGGAAAGTGTGGCAAAAAGCCTGAAATAAAGAAGGCTCGATAAGTCAAGACAAGCCAGAACAGGCCAAGGTAAAGGAGAAGGCAATGAAGAAACAAAACACAGGGAAAGTAAAGAGTGGAAAAAGATAAATCATAAAATAATTCTAGCAATCAACAAGGTCAAAAGGTAGAATTAATGACCACTTAGACTAAGACAAGTGGCACAGACAACTCAGCAAGGAGAATTAATACATTTGGTGAAATATATCTATCAAAAACCAATAAAATATATTGGTTTTCAAACTATAGAGGAGAGCAACCTATGTTTTCATGCTCCACCATTAATGCACATCTAGTTTCACCCAGCATTGAAGAGATCATGGTCCAACCACAACAACTTGGGGATGGCTTTATCAGATTCTAGGAGTATCCCATACTTTTACAGGTCCAAGATAGTAAGGGTGGTGACTTAGACATCTACAACCTGGCTCTCCCATACGTCGTTGGAAGAATATGGTAGGAACATGGTCTTTTGGTCTCTATAGAAATGTTTAACGTAGCATGGGTTTCCATTCCTTGATTTGTCAGCTATCTTGTTTCCAGTTCTCTATATATTTATAATTCTCATTTGAGAAAATATATCTCAGCTTATATGATGAAGCCCTGAAGGAATTTACCTTGAATTAGAAGAAGCATTTTTACCTACATTTGAGCTTGCACTTTTGCATATGTAAATGGTTTTATCTTGTGTTAAGTCATTTTCTTTTCATGCTTTCATAATTTTATTCCAACATATCTAGTGTATTATGAGTTCTTCTCTTACAGGTCAACAAGAAGTATCCAACTCAGAGTATAGGCGCATGTGAACAGGTTGTCCATAGTGTGTCTTAGAACACCTCTGGTAGTTCTTCCTCCCTATATCTCCATAGGATCCCCTATTGAAACACTGATGTAGGAAAGGTTCTCATTTGAATGAAGTGTATGCATGCTTGTCTCTGGTGTAAATTGTATGTCAAAGTTGAGTAGACCAACCATTTTGGTGCATCACCACTTTAGTTTAGGTTCTGATTTTAGTATTTCTCTCCCTTTTCATCCCACTATTAGTAGTAGTAGGAAATATAAGGCCTCAAAGTGCATCAAGGGGAGCTAGCCCCTAATCTAGAGATTCATCCCTCATGTTTGCAACCCACAACAAGAGGAATGCCTCCATTGTACCGCGTGAAGGAAGAGAGCTAAGCCTCCCTTTAGAGGGTGTAATCCATTATGTCAACAATTCCCCATTCCTAATTCTAACCAATTGAAATGAATCAATCCTTGGTTAGACCAAATCTCATCTTTGGTTGACTCCATCGATCAGTAAAACCCAATTAGGTATGCATTCAAAGCTAATCAAACAACTTGAACCTAATTCTAACCATTTTTCATATGTTTTAATATTTGTTAATTCATTAATTTATTTATCAACTTTCAAAATTTAAAATTCATGTTTAAATTTAATTGAATTTGGAAAAATTCAATGTTGATGAAAATAATTAGTGATTTAATAATGTGAATTAGTTTTAAGGCATAAATTTGATGTTTTTTTTTAGATATTTCATATGTTTGACTATTCATTTTTATTCCTTATTTTATACATCAAATTTTGAGATTCAAAATTCACCTTCAAATTTGAATTCATTTTAAAAGGTCGGTATTGACATAAATTGATGATGTAATTATGTAAGCCTATATGGTACATGGTACACCAAAATTGATGCAAGTAAAAAAATAGGGTATTAAATAAACTATTATAGATTTTAATTGTTGAAGAGTAAAAAATATAGGGAAGCTCATAGTTTGAAGACATAAGTGTTATTTCCCATTTTATTACAATATCTGAGATATGTTGGAAATGTGTTTTATATTATGCATGATTTACACTCATTTTGATTGTAAATACGTAATAGTGAGAGAATGAAACCTTGTTGACCCCCAAACACATGGGTAGTTAAATATAAATATGGAATGGCGATAAAAGGTGACCTTATTGACCCTCAGAAATGAGGGTGTGACTATAAATTTGAAATGGAACTACAATGAGACTGACCCTATGTCTAGGAGTTTGGGGGTAAAGCCGCTAGTTTTTTTTGGATTCTTACATGTAGTTTTAAGGTCAGGTTGGTGGTTTTAACTCATGCTATTATATGGGTGGTGCTATGACCCATAGTTTTATGAGAACTATTATGGGTTGTATTTTCAACCCATGGTTTTAGTACCCATGGTATTGTAATACCACTTAGGCAGTTACCTATTGATGTGCTTAGATATACTCATAGATGCGTTAGGGTGGGTTCAAAATTTGAAGGACATTATTGTATTGTAAATAATTAAGTCAATGAAATAAGGAATAAGGTTATTGTGTTGGTTTTTCCTAAAAGGATTTTTGTAATTGAACATATCATGTTTCATATGTGTGTGCCATTTTTATTTATGTGATAGCTCTAGCTTACATACCCATTTATTTTCTTACATTAATTTATCAATGTTTTTTTTCTCTTTATTTTTCACTAAGATTTCGCTAAAGGTAGAATACTGGGATGATATGGATTGGAAGGTAAAGAGTTCAATCAAACTATCTATTTTAGATTCAGTGTTGATGAATTATTATTTTAGCTCTCGTGTCATTCTCTAACTTTAAAAAAGCTATTTCATTTGTCAATAGACCACCTACATCAACTTTGAATCTACAATGTCCTTAAGCAAAAATATGAGGTTTTTATTCATTTTAATGAGTCTAAGGCTCTTGTTGAAAAACATACAGAAAAGAAAATTAAGGATTTGAGAAGTGATAATGGTGGGAAGCCCTAATAAAATGCATTTGAGTAGTTATGTAAGTAGTGTAGAATAGAAATGAAAAATATAACTCCATATACACCAAAACAGAATAAAGTTGTTGAAATAATGAGTAGGACATTGATGGATAAGGCTAAAATTATGCTATGAGGTGTAGGATTAAAAATAAAATGTTGGGCATAAACTTTTAAAAATGATTGTTACTTGACCAATAGATCACCTATATAAGCCCTTATCAATAAAATAACAATACTAAATCTGAAAGACATAGTTTATTGAACTCTTCGCCTTCTAATCCATCTTATCCCAGTATTGTGCCTTCATATTCTCATGGTGTACACTTAATACAACAACCCATTGATCTCTATCTAAAAGGTCAATGGGCATAGGCAATAACAAATAAGTAATAACAACTACTTGCTACCTAATCAATAAATCACCCACATTAGCACTTCTAGATAATTCAACAATGAATTAGAAATAGAAAACCTAATTGAACTCTTCAACTTCTGGTCCATCTTATCCCAGTCTTATGCCTTAATATATCTGATCATAATTCAATACTCTAATAATTCAACAACACTCAATCTCAAAGACATAATTTGACTAAACTCTTCAACCTTTTGATCAAATTCACTCTGATTGAATGACACGAGAGAGATGAAATTATAATTCAACAACATTGTATCTAAAATTCATAATATAATTGAAATTTTCACTTTTTGATCAATCTTGTCCCAAGTATTCTACCTTACGAGCAAATACATTTTAAAATCTTGACAAAAAGAAGATTAAGTTTTTGAGAAGTGCTAATGGTGGAGAGTACTCCTCAAATGTATTTGAATAATTTGGTACCTAGCGTGGAATAAAAAGGAAAAATAAAACTCCATTTACACCACAAGAGAATGGAGTTACACAAATAATGAATAAGAATTTGATGGATAAGGCTAAAAGTCTACTCAATGTTGTAGGCTTAGAAAGTAAATTCTAGGATGAAGCAATAATAACCACTTATTTTATGATCAATAAAATTCTGACATTAGGTCTTGCCAATTAAAAAATTACACTAAATTTTAAAGATAGAGTCTAATTGAACTATTTTCCTTTTGATCCATCTTGTCCCATTCTTCTACCTTCATATTAACATGTTGTATACTTGATAATAAAATCCATGGATCTCTATATACAAGAAGATCTTCCATCTTGAGTTTAAGGGATAAATCAAAACTTATTGATAAATGTAATGTAGGTTTGATGTGGGTGATCTATTGAATGATTTATTATAATGTTTTCATGGTTGGAGAATGACAAGCATGAGTTAAAATCATAATTTGAAAACATAAGTTATATTTGTCTATTTTTTTCCAAGTTTGTTATATTATCTAAGATCCATAGGTATTTCTCAATATTTTCATACATAAAATAGGAGACAATAAAAACCTATAAGAAGAAAAATAAATTGAAATAGAAAGATAAAAATAACCAAGCAAAAAATTTATATGAACGGTATGAGGAGATGTCAAAAATGAGAATATGAAAGAAGATGACAAATTACAAACAAGTTACTTTAACTTTTTGTTTGTTTTTTTAATCAAAATTATTTTGAGAAATATGATGTAGTGGGGGTTTCCTTGATTTAGTGGATTTACCTAATTATATGTATAATTATAGTAGACAATTTGTAACTCTACAAGACTTATCTCTATTAAGCCTAACTTGTAATCATATGGTTTCAAATAAATAAATTATTAGGATGTCATTTTTGAAGAGAAAATAATTCTAATAAACTAAAATGGGAGAAGAAATAATAAAAAAATATTTAAGTTAATAACATAATAGAAATGGAATACACACAAGATTACGTAGTATACAGTAATTCACTTGGGAAAGTCTTTCAGGGAAAAAATTGGCATAGTAACCTCCTTTGTTATTGTATTAAATTAATCATTTTTCTATACAATAAATTACTTCTTAGTTTTGTTTTTTTCCTAATGTAAGTGTGAATATATATAGGCACATCAATACCCTGGGTACCAAAACCATAGGCTTTTAAAATTATGGGCTAAAACCATCCAAATATATACTAATATGTTTGTAGTAGAACAATGCTACAAAATTACAATGTATAGTTGTATGACAAGTGTGCATTTCACACCATTTTTTATGTAGTATATTATTTTTGTATGTATGTGGCTCTCATTTTATATCAAAAGTCTTGAGAATGCAAAGAGTATTCTTATAGGTTTTAGTGAAAGGCTAGAATGTGAAGCGATAGAATCTTTGGAAACCTCTATAAATACCACTCACTTTTATTGAAAAAGCTTTCTAAAATATTGAGATCAATATCATAATTCAAAAATGGTTTTCTTTTATACTTCCTTATGTTACTTACATTGATCTGTTATGTATTATTTTAATCTATTGTTATGAAGATACTTACTATTTTGAGTTGATTATATATGTGAATCATGATAATTCTTATTCAATGTTGTGCTTGGATTAATGCAAAGTTTCTATGTGAGTTTCAATTTTTGGTTTTTGTAATATGTTTCACGTAACTTTCCCTTATTATCATGTTTTGATGGGATTTCTAGGAACCTCTGCTAACAATGGTGCATTGAGCGTGGAACGTTAAAACATGTTACGATGGCTACCAAGAAATAAAGACTTGGAATGATGGCCCGTTGAACGAATTCAGCTTTTCTCAAAAGAAGAAATAAAAATAATAGGAACTTATGCGCAAGAAGTTATTCATGAACATATATATGGAAAAAATATGCAATTTTATGGTGTAAATTGCCTGGACTACTAGCTCCATGGTTATTGAGACTCAAATATTACCATTTTTAGCTAAGAAAAATAGAGTTCTTAATTTACACAGAAAAGAGGCTAGAGAACCTATAGAAATTTGATACTAACTAGACTCATGTAATACATCATTGGGTAAAAAATACCATTGAAATATACATCACTTAATTTGATGTACATGGATATATTGCATTTGAAGTTACATGAGACCTATTTATGAGAGGAATTAGAGGCAAGTTTCTGTAGCGACTACCTACTCTTGTCAAAATGTTGATTATAAAAAAGGCCACAGTGCATACTCCTACCAACATGGAGTAGTTACTTCGAGTGTTAGGGGGATGTGTGAGATAATGAAGTGAATGATGAGGAACTAAAAAGGGAAACTTAAACTTGTATCCATAATATGGAAGACACATAGAAGCAAAGGGAAAAATGAATTCTAGGGTTAGAATGAGACCTACAACAACAAAAATTATGGAATAAACAAAACAATCCTAATATAGTTGTGAGTAGAAGTAAATTATATGTGTAGAAGATAGTGAAGAAATGGGAGCTCATAAGAGAGTAAGAGAAGTTCGATAAGATGAGAATAAGGAAATGGCAGGTCCCAAGAGAAGAGAAGGCACATATGAGAGTGAAGAGATAGATAGAGATGCTAAAGAAATGGAATAAAGTGGAAAGATATAAGAGGAGTGAATAAATTGGTTATAAGGTAGTTTTAGATCATAGCTAGAAGGAAGGACATTTTTTGGAGAAGAGAAGGTACAGTATTTTGAAGAAGTTATGCTAAGTCACATGATTAAAGTAGGTTCAATTTCTAGTGTAGTAGAAGTTGCAAACATGGATCATTAACTTCAAGGGTACACATCCCCTATGCCTAATTTATCATCAAAAATAAGAAAAAATGTTGACATGAATATATATTGTACATGGTTCGACTCTTTCACAAATAAATTTGGGAAGTATAGTGTAGATACCAAGAAAGTTATGGATAGGAAGAAACTGATTGAAACATGATTTTAGGTTTCACCAAATCTTAAGACATTGCCTAATTAGAATCCACCACCACCACCACCAATTTTAAGTGTTACCACTACATGCATGGCTCTAAATCTAGAAGTTTTTGTCACGTTGGCACCATGCGATAGGTTTACCAACCTTGAGCAATATTTGCTAATTTGTGAGATGAAATGGTAGATAAAAATGTAACTATAGTTGATGTGAAGATGTTTGATCTCATAGGAGCTTTAACAAGATGAGATCTAGAGTTCATCTACAAAAGATATGTAACTAAACTAAACTTTAGCAATGTCAAAGACCAGTTGATAGGTGAATTAAAAGTAAATAAGTGTGTGAGTCAAACAATCCAAGAACTGAAATATATTTGACAAAAATAGCGTGAATGCATGTGGGATTGAGATCATATATATTTTTATCTAATGAATAGGCTATACTTTTTATTTTAGGATAAATATAAGGCCACATGGTTTTTAGAAGGCCTACAACCTTGAATTAGTTTTGGCATTATTCATACATAGTTTGATAAAAAGGTGCATTTTCATGTAGTTGCACTCTATGTGGAATGAATCGAGGATTATAGAGAAAGCCCACAACCCACTACAAAGATAGATGCAAAGATCAAAATTGTGTTTCACTAGATGGAGGGGCTACATGAAAGTAACGCCCAAGCTAGAACTCTAATGCATGTAATGTGGAAAAATGGGAACCATAGAAATAAAATCCCAAAATTTAAGATGTAATTTTATGAAATCTATTGTCTAGTAGGGAATGCAATTATAAAACATAATTTGTTATAATAGTAATGTTGTCAATCAGACTTGCACCCTTGTGAAGGTAGTTTTAGGCCTTCAAAATCTGATAAAACATGAAAATAATCCTAGGTTGTGTGTAATCTAATCAGTGGATTAAATATCTAAATTGTAAGGGTTAGCTCCCTTTACAAGGGTGTGGGTCTGATTGGAAATAGTTTTTGGCACCCCTGGTGGGACATCAAAGAATTTCTTTGCATATCTGAAGAAGTTTTATAGTAGAAGAAGATATTCATTATCATCAACACTTAATTACAGAGCTCATAGCATCATTCAGGCAGCTCTTTCATGCCAAAGATTACCATAATGTCAACAAGTAAAGGTATTCCTTTTGAATTTATATCATATAAGAGATCAAGGTTTAGGAGGGCAAAACCATATCTTCAAAAATAGTATTTGTCTCCTAGTTATCCTATTATTCTAACCACTACAAACCCCACTATCCAAATGGCCATAAGAAATCAGGTGTTTATTCCATTCAATAGAAGTAGCCCACTAAATTTATCCCAATTTGATGACATTCTAGTGTCTACCCTCAAGAGCATCCCATTCCTCTTAGGATAAAATCAAACAACCCCTATTGAGTATATCCAAGATGTAGTTAATCTCCATTCAGTCCATAATATTGTTGAGGATAATGTTGGTATTACATTACTTGTTGCTTATTTCAAAGGAAAAGCATTGCAATGGTACAAAAGCCTCCCACTAAATTCCATTTCTACCTGGGATGAATTGGGTGCAGCCTTAGTCAAGCAGTTTGAGGATAAATATGATCACCTATCTTTAGTTGAGCAATTAACTACCATAAATAGAGCTCTTCATGAGTTCATGTCCAATTTTAACCTCAAATTCCAAAAGACATGGACTAAAATACCTGTGTTGATTAAGCCATTTCCTAAATATACATTCCTATACTATTTGAAATCCCTTAACTCTAACATTAGTGTGATGATACAGTCAATGGGTGGTACTACTTTGCCAGATACTTATGAGGTTGCAATAAGGGTAGAGAACAATTTGATACAAGATGATAAGCTTTTTCCAAGACCTCCAATGCCTATATTTACAAAAATTAAGTTTTATAGCATCCCCTCAAGTTCCTTAAATCCCATCCTTAGCTGTTATTTCAACACCTCAAGCTCAAATTACAACCCCTACTAGTCAAGCTAGTGAGATAAGAGAGTTGAATAGCTTGTTACAATATTTTGGGAATGAAATAGTGAAACTCAAGAGACAAAAATATTAGTCTAATAGGCCCTATCAACAAAAAAATTAGAACACCTATCAGCCCCTCAAAGATAAAAATCCTCCCTATCAAAGTTTCAGAGAGAATAGACCACCTTACCAAACACAAAGAGCCATAACTCCAACTAAACCATATGTTGCCATTGATCCTAATGCTCCTTCCACTTCAAAGGCCATTTTTCCTAGCCCACCTCAAAATAATATGATGTAGGATTTAGGTTGGTAGTCCTCAAATCTTAGTGATGCTCAAAACCAAACCTTGATATCACAAAACATCACTATGCCATAAATGACACAAAAAGAGTTTTCTCTTCAAGGAGGTTAGTACCAAGATACAGGTTTGGAATCACAAGGAGATACTTAATAAGTTCAATGGTAGCTTGATGCCATTAATTTAAATTGACAAGTGGATGATCATGTTGCTTTTACTCAGGGTGTTAAAACTAACAATACAAGTGGTCAAATTATAGCTATAACTAAATCTAAAAGAAGAGTCATTGATGAGGTGTAGGAGGTGACAAATACTTTAAGTACTCCTAATTTTGTTTCTAGGAGTACAAAAGGACAACACGCTACCCCTATAACTCAGAAAAATCAAAATATAGAGGTCAGTAAAGTTCAGTAAATACCTCTAGTTCGTGAGCAGCCAGTGCTTCAAAAATTGCAATCAAAGGTTAGTGGATCTCATTTCAGTATAGTGGATCAAATAAAGAAATATAATATCAGCATTAATATGTTGGATTATCTTTCCATTATAGGATAAAAGGATAAGCTCATTCAAGAGCTTTCATCTCTCAAATTGTCTCCAAAATTGATTGAAAAAGAAGGTATTGTCTTAACTAATTCAGATCAGCCAGCTAAGCAATAGGTGAAACTAGTAAATAAGATGGAAAAGGTGGATAAAACTAAGGTAAAATCAAATCAAACTCCTCCTTTTTACCTTTATTTGATAGTAGGTGATACTTTGGTTCATAATTGTATGGTGGACAGTGGAGTTAGTAGTACAGTCATGGATAAAAATATTGCAGATAAGCTTGGCCTTGTTTATGAGCCAAACACTAAGGGGGTATTGAAATTGGATGGGTCACCAAAAATGATGGTAGGCATCATCCGAGATCTAAAATTGACATTACATGCTTGTCCCAATGTTACTATTTAGCAGGATGTTATTGTGGTAGACTTGCCTCCTTACTTTGCTATGTGCCTTTCAAGGGACTTAACCTCAAAGATTAGGGGATATTTATTATCTGATTGGACTTATTTAGTGTTCAAAACTAGGTGTGGTACCAAGGTAACAATTCATTTTTAACCTATTGCACATTTTCATATGGAGCCATATATGATAAGTGTTGTGAACACTAAATGTATCATTTTAGATGAAGTACTAGAAGCTAGTGAAGTAAAAAGTGAATCACCTTTAGATGGAGTTCCATATTTTTTCCTTGATGAGTGGGATTTCACTTTGCATGAGAATGATTATTATAAGTTGATTTAAGAGGAAGGAATTGGTGTGTATTGCCTTCATGCGAATGATGTGCCAATTCAAGCCATGGTTAAGGATGATGAATCTAGTGAAGGTTTGTGGCAATTATACTATGATGGATCAAGGAATAAACATGGTACCAGAGCTATAATGATATTAGTTTTTTAAATAAAGATAAGTTATTTTTTTCTATTAAATTTTAGTTTGGTTGTTCAAACAATATTTTTGAGTATGAAGCACTAGTTCATGGTTTGCAGTGGGCTAGGAAGATGAAAGTCAACACCTTGCAATTTTTTGGTGATAGTGAACTTATAGTCTACCAAGTAACATGTTTAAATGTATGTAAATTTTTTTTGCTTAAATCTTGAAAGCATAGAATATGGGAGTTACTTGAAGACTTTCAAGATTTTAACATTCAGACAATACCAAGAGGAAAAAATAAACATGCAGATAGGTTGGCTGCCATTGGGTCAAAATTTAGTATTCCAGCTGATATAGAGAGTGAGAAAATTCAGTCACATATAAAGGTGGTTATAAGGCCTTCTGTTCTAGATAATCATGAGAATTGGAAGGTTTTCAAATATGACAATCAAATCATGAGACTCTTGTAAGAGGAGGCTGAGTTATCTTCAAGAAACAAATCAAAGCACTTGTAGTAGTAAGGTGATCAGATTGTGAAAATAAAAACAAATAAGTTGCCCAAGGGATTGGCCACACTTGATAATATTTTTAGTGGTGATAATGAGTTAAGGAAAGAGAAGTCTTCCTTATCAACAAAAAAAGAGTACTATGCCAATGTAGATATTGCAGCTGGTAAGATTTTAAAGTTGGGTAATGTATGCACTCCATCACAAAAAGAATCTTTCATTGAGTTATGCATAAGATTTGAAAATATATTTTATTGGAAATATAGTGATCTCAAGGGATTTGACTTAAGTCTACCTCAACACCCCATTGAGTTAGAAGATGAAACTAAACTAGTGAGATAAAGACAAAGGTCCATCAATCATAAGCTTGAGCCTTTAATGAGAGTTGAGCTTCACAAGCTCATAGAGTCAGCTATTATATTTATAATCAAGCACTTAACTTGGGTGGTAAATCTTATTCTAGTATATAAGAATAATGATGAGATTAGATTATGCGTTGATTTTCATGATTTGAACATGGATTCATTTAAATATCACTATACATTGCCATCAATGGAATAAATTTTACAGTTGGTTGCAGGCTTATAGAGGTTTTCTTTGTTGGATGGATATAGTGGCTACAATCAGATTTTGGTCAAGGAAGATGACCAATTTAAGACAGCCTTCACAACCAAGTAGAGAATATTTGCATACAGAAAGATGCCATTCAGTTTATCTAACGCTGGAGTAACCTTTTAGAGAGCCATGGATATGGAATTCCAAGGCCTTCTTAACAAGTTTGTACTTGTTTATTTGGATGATATAACAGTATATTCAAAAAATGTAGGTGATCACATGGTTCATCTCAAACAAGTGTTTGAAAGGTGTAAGCAATTTGGAGTATCTCTAAATCCTAAAAAGTGTGTCTTCTTGGTCCATGAAGGTAAGCTTCTTGGACATGTTGTTTCAAAGTATGGTTTAAGTATAGATTATAAAAGGATAGACTCCATTCTTGCACTCTCTTTGCCTAAGCACAAAAGGGATATGCAAAGCTTCTTTGGGAAGATCAACTTCATAAGGAGATATATTTCATATTTTGCCATTTTATCTAAGCCACTTACAACCATGCTAAAAAAGAATCAGAGCTTTAGATGGTCCAAAGAAGGAGTAAAAGGTTTTGAATATATTAAGAAGGCCATAACTAGTGTTCCTACACTTATAAATCTAGATTTCACAAAAGATTTTATTTTGTATACATATGCTAACATGGACACCATTTCAAACATTATTATGTAGCAAAATCATGAGGATTTGGAGCAGCCAATAGCTTTCTTTAGTCAAGGCTTGGAAGAATATGAAATAAAGTACTCTTTTGTTGAAAAACATGTACTTTCAATTATCAGGTCTCTTAAAAAGTTTAGATACTTATTGTCTAACAATAAGATACACCTAATGGTTTCTCATCCAAGCATCAAAGAGTTCCATTTGAATAAAGATATAAATGAGAAGAGAGCTATTTGGCTAACCAAGGTAATGGAATATGATGTGGAAATGAAGGTCACAAAGCTGGTTAGAGGCAATGGACTTTGTGAGCATCTAGCTCAAAACTTATAAGAGGATAATGAGGTTGTTTTGGTGTTAAATGATGAAGAGGTTGCAGCTGGTCATATCTCATATTTTAGTTGTTTTCATGACTTGGTAAGCTATCTCCAAGATGGTATTTATCCCTCTCATCCAAGTGATTCAAAAAGAAGATATTTTAGGTGGCAATTAATTCCATTTTTGCTTATTGATGGTGTTTTGTTCAAGAAAGATATTAATGGCATGTTGCTAAGATGTATAGAGCCAAGCCAAACTCAAAAATTGCTTGAAGAATTCCATGATGGACATGGTGGAGGACATTTTTCTACAAGAACTACAACCCTTATGATCATGCAAGGTGGGTATTATTGGCCTAGTATATTTGGTGATTGCCATGCATGGGTTAGAATTGCAAACAGTGTGCCATGTTTGTAGGAAAATTAAAACTTACAGCCTTATCTCTTCAACCAATTACAGTGGATCAGCCCTTTGTCCAATGGGGATTAGACTTTATTGGTCTCATTAATCCTCCTTCAAGTTTAGGACATAAATAGATTCTAACTACTACAAATTACTTCACATGTTGGATAGAAGCAATGACATTAAAAGAAGCAAACAAAACTAATGTTCTTGATTTTTATGAAGGTTTGATTACTAGGTTTGAAATTCCTTCAACTATTATTTATGATAATGCAATGGCTTGTGTGGGATCTAGGATTATCCAATGGGCTATCCAATATGGAATTTATCTCAACACTTCATCAAATTATTATCCACAAGGCAATGGCCTTGTTGAATCTATGACTAAGAACCTATTGAGGATCATAAGAAGGATTATTAAAGATAATCAGAGGTCATGGCATCTCAAGTTGAAGTCAGCTATGTGGGCTGATAGGATCACCTACAAAAGATTAATATCTGACTCTCCATACAAGCTGATAGATGGTAAGGAAGCAAGGTTACCCATTTCTCTTGAATTTATTGGTTTGGAACTAATGCATTAGCTTAATTTGTTATAGAATGAGCCTATGAATATTAGGTATGTTTAGCTTATAGAGTTGGAAGTGACAAGAAATCAATCCATGCTAGCCATGGAGATTCATCAAGCACAAGTGAAGAGAGCTTTTGACCAAGGAACTTCTTCATGAAGTTTCAAAAAAGGAGATTTGGTCCTCAAGTGGGGTGGGGATAGAGCTAAACCATGAAGGCACACAAAATTTGATTCCCTTTGGAGTGGCCCATACACAATCTCTAGCTACAAATCTCACAATGCCTTCCAACGTGCAAAGATGGATGGTGATGAGCTTCTGATCCCAAAAAATGGGATACATTTAAAACATTGATATTAAAGAGCAAAGTTCCTTGTAAATAGCTAGTTTGTTTGCTTTCCTCAAAGTGTTGTTTAAACACATTAGTTTATTTTTGTTTTGTCCCAAATAAGTGCTTATTTGCACATTTGATTTGTTTAGTTAGTTTTCCCTTCTTTGTGTGTTTCCCTTCTTATTTTGGAGGATGAAGGTTATATTTTTCAACTCAGAGTTTGTACTTATAGTCATGGACCAGATTTACCATTGTTTTATGAATTCAAATGTTATGTATATGGTCTAAGTTCTCAAGCATAGCAGGCATGCTTCCCAATAGAATCACCAAAATGTTGACAATTTTAACCCCATAGGTCAAATTGTCACCCTTATCATTCTAAACTTTGCATAAGCATGCTTCTTTGTCCAAATGTTAGGAATTGGTCTTGTTCAAATTTTTTTCAGGGCTCTTACTCTTTTGAGAAAGTTCATTTCAAAGTTCTAAGGGACCATTTCAAATTTTTTGAAGGTTTCTTTTACTTGAGAAAAGTCAGTTTCAAAGGTTCGAGAAAGTCCATTTCACCAATGTCGAAAGGTTCTTTTCATAAAACCTTGAAGGGCATTTTTTCAAAGAAAGAGGTCCTTTTCAGACTTTCAAATGGTGCATTTCAAAATTTTGAAGGCATTTACAATTTTTCTAAAGACTATTTCACAGAGGCAAAAGGGGCTCTTTTCCTTTCAAAAAAGTCAATATTCAAAAGTCCGAAGGTTTATTTAAATTTTCCAAAGGATAGGATGATCAATACAATTAATCTAAAGGGTCACTAACAAAAAGTCTAAAGGGGTTGTTCCTTTTAGGAAGTTCTTTTCAAGGCAGATGATCCATTTCAATTTTGCTGAAGGACAAGTTTTGCCAAAGGGTACCTTCCCTACGGGAAAAGGCAATTCAGAAGGGCAAGTGGACTATTCAATACTCTTAAAGGTGCAAGACAAAATCCCAAAGGGTCATTTTCTTTGGGAAGGGCCATTTTAAGATTTCCTTTGGACTTGTTTTTTGAAGGAAATAAACAAGACGATAGGACCATTTCTTTTTGTTCAAAAGGCTCTTTTTCTTTGGAAATCGTCCATTTTACACTTTCCCAAAGGGCACTTACATTTCACCGAAGGATTATTTTAAAAAATCGAAGGGTAGAATCCCTTCAGGAAAGTTATTTTCCAAAAACCCGAAGGGTATGATTCCTTCAAGAAGGGTTCCTTCAAAGTTCTCAAGGGACACTTTACAAAAATCTGAAGGGATACTTTCGAGTTCTGAAGGGACACTTTAAAGAAATCCAAAGGGATACTTTTGAGCTCCGAAGGGACACTTGGAAAGGGCAGAAAGACCTTCATAATTTTTTTGAGGGGTCACTTTCCCTTCGGAAAATTCACTTGGTGGAAATGCTGAAGGACACTTTAGAAATCTCAAAGGGCTCTTTCCCTTTGGGAAAGTTTGTGCCACAAGAGCCGAAGGGTAGAATTTCTTTAGAAAGGTTCATTTTTAAAAATCTTGAAGGCCTCTTTCCCTTCAAGAAAGTTTGTGCCAAAAAATTTGAAGGATTATTTTTAGAGTGCCAAAGGGTGATTTCAAAAAGCTCGAAGGACAATTCGCAAGAATTTCGAAGAAAGAATTCCTTTGGACTTTTTATCCAAAAGAATTGATCAAGGCAAAGGGGGAAAAGTCTTAGTTTTTTTCTTGAAAGAAAGGACTTTCCAAAGGTTTGAGGACAAAAATTCCTTCAGACATTTTGTCCAAAGTAATAGTCCATTATTAAAAACCTGAACAAATTATTGAAGGCAAAAGAAAGAAACATAAAGAATTCCTTCAGACTTTTTGTTTAAAGGAAATGAATAGGAATTAACCACTCTGAAGGAAATAGATAGAGGAGAAAATCTAAAAGAAATAAGTCTATTAAAAAGAGGAAAATAAATAGCTTGAAGAAACATATGCACAGAAGCAAAGAGCCTGAGAGCCGAAGGTTGAGAAAAATGAGTTCAATCTGAATACACCTCTCACTCATCAAGGTCCTTTCCATGCAAGCAAAGGCTATCTATAGTTGATTGGTCAAAGTTTCAATTGACTGGTTGTTGAAGTTAGGCTTATCTCCTAGTCTTCTCATACATTCAATGATCTAACTCAGCTTTAAGCAATTTAAGAGGCATATTCCTTTAAAAATTGTGGCATGGCTTTCCATGCAAGAGTTTGACTTATCAAACTTGGGTCCACCTCATCCCTTCTATGCCAACATGGAATTTCATGTATGCACTCTTGTTTATCTTGTTGAAAGCTTTTAACATTTCCAATAATTCAAGCGAAGTTATAAATTCAATTTTGGTGTTGATGTCATGCAAAGGAAATTGTTCTTCACGTTCTAATAGTTCAAGTGGAGTTCTATATTTGGAGATTGGTGTAGCATCATGCATGTTGGAATTTTTGACTCAAACTTGGGCTCTCCATCATTTTCAATGCCAAAGAGATTTTCCTACAAGGCATAAAAAAAATAGATTTTATTTGAAGGTTGTGATAACACAAGTTGGATTGAGTTGACCTCCTCTTCTATTTTTAGCACTAATCTCTTGGCTGTTGTATACTTTTTCTATATAAGTTGGCTTTTCAGCCTTGAATTGTATCATCTTTTTGGTAAGACCATACTCTACCAAAAATTTATGATGTGTAACCTTTTTAGATTAACAGAAGGATAGTTTTTAAACTCTAAGGTACTGGTATAGTGTATTTATGTTAGTGATTTGCATACATGATATAATTTTCTTCCTTGTCAAGTCCTAATTATTACCTAGTTACTAGTTGATCAGATTATGTGGGTTATGTTCTATGTTTAACATCTTTTGAGTTATAGTGGATATAAGTGGCTGGTTAGTGCCTTGAATAAGGCCCATTCCATCATTTCCCTCAAGTTTTAATCACAAGATAGAACCTTTTCATGAAATACTGATGTGTAGGGATCAATTGGGGTTGAAATTTTAGTTTTTTTATTGTCTGATCAGTGTTTTTAGAATCTCAAATTGTGTGAATCAATCAAAATTCAAGTGTATCACCATCATTATGTTGATGATAGGATATATTGAGAGGGGGGGTGAATCAGTATATCATATATCTTATTAAAACTTTCTCTTAATCAAATTCCACTTAACCAAACATTCAAGATATGCAATAAAATTGAAATAATAAACACCACACAAGATAGAGAGAGACACCATATATAACGTGGAAACCCAATGTGGGAAAACCATAGAGAATAATCTCAAGTATATGAATAAGCACCAACTCAAACAATATTCGCAAGCACCAACTTGTAAGAACACCAACCCCTTTGTTGAGCACCAACACAATAACTATTCACGAGCACCAACCCACAGGAGCACCAACCCCTTTGCTGAACACCAACACAACAAAAATTGATGAGCACCAACCCATAGGAGCACCAACCCCTTTTGTTGAGCACTAACACAACAAAAATTATTGAGCACCAACCCATAGGAGCACCAACCCCTTTTTTTGAGCACCAACACAACAACAATTCATGAGAACCAACCCACATGAGCACCAACCCTTTTACTAAGCACCAACATAGCAATAATTCGTGAGCAACAACCCACAGGAACACCAACCCCTTTGTGTATACCAAACAACTATGTTTCAATGTTGCTATCTCAACAAATGATAGTTCATTACAATATCTCTTTCCTCTCTTTCACCTTTGCTCTTCTAAGCCAGATATAACAAATACAAGTCATATTCATCTCTCACAAATGATCTTCGAAGCTAGATATTTCTATCTCAAATCAAACTCTATCTCTCATATTACAAATGGCTTCTCAAACCTTTATTTATAGCTTTCCAAATGGCCTTTGGCCTTCCCCCTTTGTGACCCTTCAATCCTCATGGAAAATGGTGCCAAACTTGTATGACCCTTCATATCCTTGCCTTTGAAAAGTCATGTGGTGACGCTTCATAAGCAAAAATGTCCTTCCCTCTTTTGTCCTTATCTTGGTGAATTTTCATATTCCTCAAAGTGTCCCTTCATGAGAAATTGCACCCTTCCTCTTTTGTCTTCACTTGGTGACTCTTGGAATTCCCCAAGATGACTCTTCATGGGAAAATGCATCTCATTCTTCTTTTGTCTTTACTCCGTGACTCTTTAACTTCTCCATGGGCCCTTATTTTGTCTCATATGCAACCCAAATTATATTGATTATTATTAAATAAATATTAACACACATTAGCCAAAATATAATTATTACAAACATCATTAAATGCAATGGAGTCTTTATCACCAATAATGCTAGACCTTTGACATCAATGACAATATTTCCAACAATCTCCCCCTTTGTCTTTGATGGCAACCTCAATCCTGAAACTTCGACATCCTGAATCCTACACATACTTGTTAACCATTTTGGTCTTGTAGGCCAACATTGGTCCCCCTTTTTCCTTGTTATTTTGAGCCAGTTCATTTTTTTGATTTTGCACAAGTCTTGGCATTTCTACGGACACCATAGGAATTTCTACGGACTCGCAGGCATTTCTACGAACTCCACAGGTATTTCTACGAACTCTGCAGGGAAGTTTTCTACGGACTCTGTAGGCAAAGACGAGTTCCCAACACTTAGCTGCAAAATGGACCATTTCAAGTGCCCTTGCGGAGGGCAGTTCAGGACTCAAGTGCCCTTGCGAAGGGTAGGGAATATTTGAAAAAAGGCCACAGAGAAAAGCCAAAAAGGTAAGTTTCCTTCAAAAATTTGTTTAAGGCAAAGAAGAGAATTTCTTCGAAAGAAAATCCTGCCACAAAAGACAAGGGCTGAGGCGAAAGACATAATTGATTTCTTTCAAACTTTTTATCCAAAGGAATTCCTTCAGAAAAAAGTTTGAAGAAATTCAAGAGAAGCTGCAACACAGAAAAGACTCTGAGGGAAAGGAATGAGCAAGGTAATTCTTGTAGACTTTTTGTCCGCGAGAAAAGCAGTCGAGTGAAAGGACCCAGGGAAATAAGCAAAAAAGCAAAGGAAGAAATCCTTCAAACATTTTGTTTGAAGGATTTCAAGACCAAGAAGTTGAATGACCCTGAAGGGCAGGTGCCCTTGTGGGGTACTCCCGGCCAAAATGAAGGACACTTCTCCAAAGCTAAAGGGTCACCTTCCCTTCGGGAGGGTCCAAAGCAAAATCTCGAAGGAAAAGGAGCAGAAGAAAGCTAAAAAAATGGAAAAGGCTGAAGGAATTCCAAGGGGTGACGAGCTCAAAGACATCAAAATCAAGCATGGCAAACTAGCCATTAGAATTTCAAATGTGGTGACGGGTGCACAGACGTCAAATTTAAGGCTCGTGAAATAGCCATTGATTTTGAAAAGCTTAAAAAAGAGACCAAGGAACTCAGCAACCTACCAAGAAGATAGCCTCGAGGGCTGAAGGAGCCAGAAAAAGACAAAACTAGGAAGAGACAAAGTGCAAAAATGGGCAAACAGTCTAGGTGGAAAAGAGAGGTGTCGACTCAAGGATTTATTCCTATAGTTGGAACAATGCTTGCCAAGTGGTCACCAAATGGTGCAAACAGTAAGCAGCACGGCCTATCTCCTCCACTTTGCATTTATGAGTAGAAAAACTATGTTAATATCTGAAGGGAGTAATCTTGTTTGTATGGAAAGAGGTGTGGTCCATGCTTTCACATTGATGCTTGAATGCTGAAGTCAAAGCAGGAGCTGACACAACATTATCTATCAAGCAGTTTCCTCTTTCCAAGGCTAGGGACGCACATGGGCCACTTGTAGGAAGGTGCCAAAGTCTTTTCCTTCTCTCTCTATATATTGTGAACTTCTCATTTTGAGAAGGATCTTTTTAGCCTATAAGGCAAAACTTTGCCCAAAAATCTCTGGGTTTGTAAGGCAGAACTTTGCCAGATTTTACCTTGAATCAAGACTTAGCAATTTTTACCTCCATTTGAACTTGCACTCACGCATATGTCTATGTTTTCTTTTTGTGTTAAGTCATTTTATTTTATGCTTTCATGGAACGATTCCAGCATGTCTAGTGCATTGTGAAGTTTCTTCTTCTACAGGTCTGCCAGAAGTTTCTATAGCAGGAATATAGGCATATGTGAATAGCTTACCATAGTGTGTCTTAGAACACCTCTGATAGTTCTTCCCCCCAGTATCTCCAGAGGACCCCTAGCACACTGATGCAGAAGAGTTTCCCATATCAAATGAAGTGTATGCTAGCTTCTTGGTGAAAAGCATATGTTTGAGCTAAGCAGATCAAAATTTTTGGTGTATCACCTTTTAGTTTAGGTTTAGGTTCTATTTTTAGCATCCTTCTCACTTTTTAACCCCCCCTTTTTTTTATTATTTGTTAGCAGTAGGAAATCCAGGACCTAAACGATACATCGAAGGGAGCTAGCCCTTATCTAGAGACTCTCCCCCCAATTTTTCCAGACCCACAAGCAAAAGGGGAATTTCCATTATTGCGTGTGGAAGGCAGGAGCTTAGCCTCCTGTCCAGGGTGCAATCCACTGCGTCAACAGTTTTTGGCATGCCCGATGGGACCAACTAGGACAAGTTTGTCTAAAGAGTTGAATAATTTTTGGTGTGTTATTCAACCAACCAGCCTTTGGAGGCCTTTGCATCAACACCAATGGTGACTCTAAGTTGAAATCAGCTGGTTAAGTAGTCCAAGTGCCATCAAGAAATCTTATTTTTGTATGTATAATTCCATTGATAAGAATCATAGACTTTGTTTTCCTTCATATGACTTCAATCAAGCTCAAAATATTTATGCAATCACCTCAAGCAGCTCTCCTAGTTGCCCTTCAACAATAAGAGAGGTAGCACTGGAGTTTGAGAGGCAAATAATGGAGATTGACAGACTGGATGAGTAGTATGGATATCAATAGGAGTTGATGTATAAAGAGGAGTGTTTGTTCAGGCAAGCTTAGGCCTTGCAATCCATGGAGGAAGAGGTAGCAAAATGGAGGAATCCTTTCATGTAAGGTAGCTAGCCTTGCACGCCCCCTCCTATTCTAAATAAATCCCCCTCTTGTGCACCAAATAATTTTTATCAGATGGCACTTGCTCATTCTAGCTCAATTGATGCATCAATCAATCCTGCTCTTAATCTCGTGCACCTAGCTTTCCAACATGCCTCTCTTTAGATAGCTCTTCCTATACATGATAGACCCTCCCAAATCTTCCCCAACCTCCTCAATCCTTTTAACATGATCTCTGAATTCCAAGTTGGAAGAAGGAAAGTCATGAACCAGCCCACGACCTTGGAGAGGATAAAGTTACTCCCTGTTCACAAGGAGAAAGTTCTAATCCCAAGATCAGGAGATGGAATCAAACAGTAGAATCATGGGGCAAGAAGGAAGAGGAGGAGAAAGGTTTTGCTCAAAACCTTGAAGAAGATGAGGCTACTCCAACTCATCATGATGATGCTGGTGACCTCCAAGAAAGGCTTTTCTGAGAAGATCTAGCCAAGAGAATTGTAGAGTTGGAATCCAAAGCGAGATTCCTCAGCCAACGTATGATGGACCTGTCTGAACACACCCCATCTACACACCTCCAAGAGAGCTATCAGGCCACAGCTAATATAGATGAAGTACTAGCCAAATGGAAAGAGGAGAATCATTTGATTCTAGCTCAAGGACTGCTTCCTCTTCCACATGGTTTTTTCACTTCATCCCTTCTCAAGGAGGAACCTATTTTGTACGAGGTGAGTGAGGAAGAGAAGATCCAATTTACAGCTCTCCAGGAGGCTATCATGAGTGACATGAATAAGAAATCATCATCGATACTCTTTTTGAAGACATCATCGACAATGGAGAAGACACAGGGCATGCATACTTGCAGATGTTCCAGCAATACGAAGAGGAATGTAAGAATGGTGAGGTCTCTCCTCCTTTGTTTGATGAACTTCCTTGTTGCTTCGATGAGGAAGATGACTATGCTAAGGAGCCTAAGTTGGAGGAAGATCAGATGGATGTCTTTGAATAATTAGAGACTCTGATCCTTGAGCAGGAAAAGGAGAGGCCTATTCATCTTGAGAACAACTTTGAAGAAGAGAGCTTTGAACAAAAAGGTGATGTTTTGTGGGACAAGCAACCAGTTTGTGATTCTATTTCAGACATCACAACAGTCACCCTTCTACAAGAAAGCCATGAAGGAGCAGAGGATGAGTTTAACAAGGTATTCATTAAAGTAGAAGGGAATGGGTCAAACCATGATGCATTGCAAAGGGACTATGCACATCAAAGGGATTATGGTGATGAGCCAACAACCATTGATTTCTTGGTGAAATGCACTAGCATGAAGGACCAGCATTCAACAAGCTTCCAAGGACAAGAAAAGCAAATATATGTTGGGAGCATGTTTGATTTTGATCCACTCGGATGTAAGCCAATCCAGGTGGTAGGCAAGAGGAGTAGGTTACCAAGTCTCCTTTCCATTCAGCCACTTGTCTGGCACCATAAGTTTCCTATCCAGGGAGGGGACTTAAGAAATTTTCCCTTTGATCTAAAAGGGAAGCAAATATACCTGGTTAGCTATATATAATAGTTTGATATCAGTTTCTTTTCCTGTTTTCCCTAAGTGCAGTTTGCACAAGTAGTGTTTTTAGCCTTGTGTGTGCTTTCCTTTGTGTTTGGGGTAAAAGCTCATGATTGATTCTAGGATCTCTCAAGGCTATTGTTAACCTTCCTTCAAACCTGCATTCTGACTCTGTGCCAAATGGATTTTAAAGGCAATTGGTTTATAAGCATAACAGGCATGCTTCCCCTGGGAGTCACCAATTTGTTGACCATTTTGGTCCTGTAGGCCAAAATTGGTCCCCCTTTTTCCCTATTGTTCTGAGCCTATTCATTTGTTTGATTTTGCACAAGCCTCAGCATTTCTATGGACTCCACAGGCATTTCTATGGACTCTGCAGGCATTTCTATGGACTCCATAGGCATTTCTACGAACTTTGTAGGGATGTTTTCTACAAACTCTATAGGCAAAGACGAGTTCCCAACACTTAGGCGCAAAATGGACCATTTCAAGTGCCTTTGTGGAGGGCAGTTCGGGACTCATTTGCCCTTGTGGAGGATAGGGAACATTTGCAAAAAGGCCATAGAGAAAAGCTGAAAAGGTAAGTTTCCTTTGGAAATTTGTTTAAGGCAAAGAAGAGAATTTCTTTGGACAAAATGTCTGAAGGAATTCCTTTAGACATTTTGTCTGAAGAAATTATTCGAAAGAAAATCCCACCATAAAAGACAAGGGCCGAGGCAAAAGACATAAGCGATTTCTTTCAGACATTTTGTCTGAAGGAATTCGTTTGGACAAAAGTCTAAAGAAATTTGAGAGACGCTATGAGACAGAAAAGACTCCGAGGGAAAGGAACAAGCAAGGTAATTCTTGTAGACTTTTTGTTCACAGGAAAAGCAGTCGAGTGAAAGGACCCATGGAAATAAGCAGAAAAGCAAAGGAAGAAATCCTTCAAACATTTTGTTTGAAGGAATTCCTTCAGACATTTTGTCTGAAGGATTTCAAGACCAAGAAGTCAAAGGACCCCGAAGGGCAGGTGCCCTTACGGGGGACTCCCAGCCAAAGTGAAGGACACTTCTCCAAATCCAAAGGGTCACCTTCCCTTTGGGAGGGTCCAAAGCAAAATCCTAAAGGAAAGGGAGTAGAAGAAAGCTGAAGAAATGGAAAAGGTCGAAGGAATTCCAAGGGGTGATGGGCCTGAAGATGTCAAAATCAAGCACGATGAACTAGCTATTGGAAGTTCAAATGCGGTGATGGGTGCACAGACATCAAATTTAAGGCTCGTGAAATAGTCATTGATTTTGAAAAGCTTAAAAAAGAGCCCAAGGAACTCAGTGACCTACCAAGAAGATAGCCTCAAGGGCCGAAGGAGCCAGAAAGAGACAAAACCAGGAAGAGACAAAGTGCAGAAATGGACAAACAGTCCAGGTGGCAAAAAGAGCTTTTGACTCAAGGATTTATTCCTGCAGTTGGAATAGTGCTTGCCAGGTGGTCACCAAACGAAGCAAATAGTAAACAGTGTGGCCTATCTCCTCCACTTTGCATTTATGAGCAGACAAACCATGTGAATATCTGAAGGGAACAGTCTTGTTTGCAAGGAAAGAGGCGCGGTCCATGCTTTCACATTAATGTTTGAATGCCAAAGTCAAAGCAGGAGCTGACAAAACATTATCTATCAAGTGGTTTCCTCTTCCCAAGGCTAGGGATACACATGGGCCACTTGTAAGAAGGCACCAAAATCTTTTCCTTCTCTCTTTATATATTGTAAACTTCTCATTTTGAGGAGGATCTTCTTAGCCTGTAAGGCAAAACTCTACCCAAAAATCTCTGGGTTTGTAAGGCAGAACTCTGTCAGATTTTACTTTGAATCAAGACTTAGCAATTTTTACCTCCATTTGAACTTGCACTCATGCATATGTCTATGTTTTCTTGATGTGATAAGTCATTTTATTTTATGCTTTCACAAAATGATTCTAGCATGTCTAGTGCATTTTGAAGTTTCTTCTTCTACAGGTCTGCCAGAAGTGTCTACAACAAGAATATAGGCGTATGTGAACAAGATACCATAGTGTGTCTCAAAACACCTCTAATAGTTCTTCCCCTGTATCTCCAAAGGACCCTTAGCTCACTGATGCAAAAGATTTTCCCATATCAAATGAAGTGTATGCCAGCTTCTTCTTGGTAAAAAGCGTATGTTTGAGCTAAGCAGGTCAACTTTTTTGGTGTATCACCTTTTAGTTTAGGTTTAGGTTATTTTTTCAGCATCCTTCTCCCCTTTCAACCCCTCCCTTTTTTTAATTTATTTGCTAGCAGTAGGAAATCCAGGACCTAAAAGATACATCGAAGGGAGCTAGCCCTTATCTAGAGACTCTCCCCCTAGTTTTGCCAGGCCCACAGGGAAGAGGGGAGTTTCCATTATTGCATGTGGAAGGCAGGAGCTTAGCCTCTTGTCCAAGGTGCAATCCACTACGTCAACAATACTATCATCTAAAAAACCTATAGTAACTCCCCCTTACTGTAACAACCTATACGTATTCCCTGTACCTATTTTTGCACCTATCCCTGTACCTATTATTCTCCCCCTTTGCCATCAATGGCAAAGGGCCTACCTGGAGATAACACTTAGTTCCCCCTCAATTGATGTTAAACATAAATGGCATGAAGTAATAGAAATTACTCCCAATGCCTCTTGCAGATCCTTGTATGTGTCCTTTGATCATGCCTTTGAGAAGATATCTGACAATACATACACATTGTTCCCTGTCCTTTAAGCATCTGCAATCAACTCATTTGAATCTTTTCTTATAATCTCACAACCTTCTGCATGAAACTTTAATGTGTATCCTTGATCACATATTTTAATAACACTCAATAGATTATGCTTAAGACCTTTTACATACAAAACATTCTTAATCTTAGTTCTACCATAATCCAAACTCAAAATACCTTTTTCGGCTATCCTTGCAGTGGTTTTATCTTCGAATCTCACTGTGCCACCATTGATCTTCTTTAGAGTTATGAAACTATTTTTATCTCTTGTCATATGCCTCGAATATCCGCTATCAATGTACCATGGCTGATCTTCATTTCTTACATGCAAAGATGCCTGCACCAACATAAAATCTTCAGGTTGTTTCTTCTGCCATGAACATGTCTGAACCTTCATCCTGATGAATGGAGCTTTGAAACTCTGATCCTTCTTGACTGACTTGAACATGCTTCTACAATACCAATTTATGTGTTTGAATTTATTGCACTTGTAGCATACTATGGTCTCTTCATCAAAGCTTGATAGAAGAGCAAAAGAGTTGTGGCTTTTGCTTGACTCTACTTGACTTTCCTTCTCCTTATTTATGAAATTGTTAGCTCTTTTTCTACATTCTAATTTATTGTGACCATATTCATTACAATGAAAACAATAGCCATAAAAATAAATCCTATATGTATATCTCTGCCTGATTGCCTTTTATAGCTTTGTTCCCTCCAGCCTTCTCTATTTGAAATGTCCTCTATATTCTTCACTTCTTCCCTTGTTTTCTCTTTTTTAAGAGCTTCAACATAGCTCTTCTTTTCAAATCTTATCTCTATCTTATCTGAATTTGCTTTTTGACATTCCAATATCTTATTTAGCATGTTAGTGTTATCCTCAAATTTTGAATCATTAACTACTTTATCATTGACTGCTTTCTCAATATCTTCTTTTAAAGAGGCAATTTCAATAACATACCTTTCACATTCTTTTTTTGTTATTTCCAATTGTGATATTAGATCTTCATTCTTCTTGGCTTCTTCCAAGTGTGTTGTTAGATCATCAATAATTTCCTTTGACTCTTTTTCATTTTTATCGATCCGGCACATCAATCTTCAATTCTTCTTCTCAACAGCTTCTAACTCTTCTAAGGCACAAATGAGTTCTCCTTCCATATTCACTTTAGCTTCCTCCTCTTCTTCTTCTTGATCATCTTCATGTATGGCCGTGAATAGAATCTCTTCTTATTTTGAATCGTTGGCTCCACTATCTTTGACTGAGCTAGGATCCTTAGAATATAGGCTCTTCTTCTCGAATCCCTTCTTGAATTTGCCTTTAAAATTATTCTTGTATGTAGGCTTTTCTTCTTCATCATCATTACCCTTATTTGGGCATCTAGTTGAAAAATGTCCAATCTTTCCACAATTAAAACATTTAAAAGGTAATTTTCCTTGATATTTTCCTGTTCCCCTTTTTGGCTTGTGAATGAAAAGTGTTCCATTGTCATCTTCATCATCACTGAAACTATCACTTGATTCTTGAATCTTAACTTTCTCTTTCTTTAATGTCTTGAAAGCTGCTTACTTTTTTGAGGGTTTATCTTGTTCAGTCCGCATCTCATATGCCATGAGTATACCATGAAGCTCATCCATCTTTAGCTTGGCTAAATTCTTCATTTCCTCGATTGCCAAAACCTTTGCATCATATCTCATTGGTTGAGATCTCAAAACCTTTTGTACCACCATTGAATCATCCAACGTTTCTCCAAGACCTTGAATTTGATTTACGATTTGATCAACTCACAAAAGATAACTTGTTATATCTTCTTCTTCTTCCATCTTCAAACTTTCAAACTATCTTCTAAAAGTTTGAAGCTTAGCTTGCTGAACCTTTCCATCACCTTTGTACATATTCTTAAGTTTTACCCAAGTTTCATGAGCAAATTTACATTGCATAACTTTAACAAATTCAGATTCACATAAACCACATAAAATAGCATTTAAAGCTTTAGCATTACATTCATTTGCAGGTGTCTGTGGCTCTTCATATTCCTCCACCACTGTTTGCCATATGTCGAATCTAAGGGCCATCAAATAAATCTTCATTCTCATGCTCCAAAAAATATAATTCATCCCATCAAAAAAAGGTGCCTTATTTTTAGAAAATCCTTCATGTGATCCAGCCAATGTGCTTTCCCGATCTACCTTCAAGCTGTAAATTTTTTTCAAAAGGAACCTGCTTTGATACCAATTGTTAAGCACATGATATACTGAGAGGGGGGGTGAATCAATATATCATATATCTTATTAAAACTTTCCCTTGTTCAAATTACACTTAACCAAACATTCAATATATGCAATAAAATTGAAACAATAAACACCACACAAGATAGAGAGAGACACCAGATATAACGTGGAAACCCAATGTGAGAAAAATGATGGAGAATAATCTCAAGTATATGAATGAGCACTAACTCAAAAAATATTCACAAGCAACAACTTGTAGGAGCACCAACCCCTTTGCTAAGCACTAACACATCAACTATTCATGAGCACCAACCCACAGGTGCACCAACCCCTTTGCTAAGTACCAACATAGCAACAATTTGTGAGCACCAACCCACAGGAGCACCAACCCCTTTTGCTGAGCACCAACACAATAACAATTCATGAGCACCAACCCATAGGAACACCAACCCCTTTTGCTAAGCACCAACACGATAACAATTCGTGAGCACCAACCCCTTTTGCTAAGCACCAACACTGCAATAATTCATGAGCACCAACCCATAGGAGCACCAACCCCTTTGTGTATACCACACAACTATCTCTCAATGTTGCTATCTCAAAAAATGATAGTTCATTACAATATATCTTTCCTCTCTTTCACCTTTGCTCTTTTAAGCTAGATATAACAAATACAAATCATATTCATCTCTCACAAATGCTCTTCTAAGTTAGATATTTCTATCTTAAATCAAACTCTATCTCTCATATTACAAATGGCTTCTCAAGCCTTTATTTATAGCTTTCTAAATGACCTTTGGCCTTCCCCCTTTGTGACCCTTCAATCCTCATGGAAAATGGTGCCAAACTTGTATGACCCTTCATATCCTTGCCTTTGAAAAGTCATGTGGTGACCCTTCATGAGCAAAAATGTCCTTCCCTCTTTTGTCCTTATCTTGGTGACTTTTCATATTCCTCAAAGTGTCCCTTCATGAGAAATTGCACCCTTCCTCTTTTGTCTTCACTTGGTGACTCTTGGAATTCCCCAAGATGACTCTTCATGGGAAAATGCATCCCATTCTTCTTTTGTCTTTACCCCATGACTCTTTGACTTCTCCATGGGCCCTTCTTTTGTCTCATATGCAACCAAAAATATATTCGTTAATATTAAATAAATATTAACACACATTAGCCAAGATATAACTATTACAAACATCATTAAATGCAATGGGGCCTTTATCACCAATAATGCTAGACCTTTGACATCAATGACAATATTTCCAACACATTAGGTAGGATTCCCCTTCAAGTTTGTTTCTTCCCTTTTCCCTGGCAGTTTGTAGCGTAGAGTAGGGATCCTAATCGATACACCAAAGGGAGTTACCCCTTACAATCTAGAGATTCAGTCCACTAATTAGGTTACCCATAACCTAGGATGGTTTCCATGTTTCAACAGACTGTGAAGGCTTGAAACTACCTTCATAAGGGTGTGAATCTGATTGACAACAAGTACATTAAATAACCTTGGAATATGTATTGTAACTTTTTCAAATCTCAAAATCATGATGACAAGAATTGCTGAGCACTCAAAGAGCTAAAGGAAGACATCATTAAGAATGTCTTTGTAATCACATCACAACAAGGTTCCCTTTATGAAGCTAGGACTCCCGCCCAAATATAGACATGACTTCTACGATGCAGACTGTTCTTAGATGGGTGCCAAAATCACCTTAGTATTAACCATAGGCACTCATAGGTTGGACAACATAGGTTCCTTAGTCTCCTTAGTACTAGGTGAGATGGACTCCCCCATCTCCACAATACTAGTAGCCATGGAACTTTATGTTACCTCAATAATAATAATTAGGGTGGACTCCATATTTTCCTCAAATAATGTATGGGGGATATGATGGACAACAACAACAAGGTTGGGGTTCTCCTTAGAGGCAAGGGGATATGATGGGTCATAGTAGTTAGGATGGGGTATCTAAGCTATAATTAATACATGTCTATCTTAATATAATTTTCATACCAAAAATACCAAGGGTTAAACATTTTTATAATCAATTTGTGTCAATTTAAAAATTAAAATTAATAGTGATTGTTAATTTAGAGGTTGAAGGTTTGGTAATTACTACTATCTTGTTCTAAGTAACTTAAGCTAACAAAGTACCATTTTAATCACTTCAATACTATTTTAGTGTCATTTCCCTTTATCAAATCAATACCTCTCTAATGATTAAGACATTATCAATGTCTATGATACAAACATTTTTATTTGTTAATAAGAATTGGATGGATTATAGTTCATGTTGGAACTCATTGAAACCAAGTACTAAAAACACTGAAATAAAGTATGTTTTATTTAATGTTAAAAAGATCAAAAAAGGGGCCTAGGACTAGTTTTTATATTGCATGATCCTTTTTCATAATGGTCCAAGAGATACTTGCCATACCAATGTTAGAAAGTGACAACAAATATTTTATTTAAGATTTAGGGGATATGATCAAGAATGGATATTTGGTTTGGCATTGGGATTAGGAGCATAGGCATTATGCCTCAACACTTAAATTAGTTTAGTTCATTTGAATTGTTCATTTTTTGAAAAATGCTTGGTGCCATCATTTTACTATCCTCGATAACCTCAACAAGAGTTTTTGTAATGTACAATCATTACATTTTATATTTTAATGAATGTACCATGTTTTTTGGTAGACCATAAAAACCCTTAAAGGATTATATATATGTATATAATATTTTATGTTTTATTCATCTAGTATGAGCTATATTATCATATAAATGACAATGTTGAATCAATAACCCTAATCAAAATTTTACATGTTAGGGGGGTCGACCTTCAAATTTTGTCCCTTCCTCAACCATGTCTATTAAATGCACACTCAATTAGGTGTCATTTCATAATTTGACACCTTATTAAGTGTGACATTCAATACACATGGTTAGGGAATGAAAAATATTTGAAGGTCAACACTCCCATGCAAGAGTTATTAAATATATATTTACTATAAAATAAATAGGTATACTTATAATCCTTTTGAACTTTTGACTATTCACCTAAACTTTCTCGTATGAGTCTTATAACACAATAAACCTTGGTTGGGTTTGTCGATATTGGAAATGTGATGGGATCAATTTTATTTGATTACAATGTTGTCCATTAGAGGATCATCCTTGGATTGATAAAATAAGTCCTTTTATGTTATAAATATTTCATCTTTGGGCCATTAAATTTCTTCTTGTTTGTGGACAATGGACACAATAGTGATTATGAGTTGTTTCATTGTATTTCATATATTTTGATTTGTTTTAAAATTATGGAGAATATCTTTGCATATGTTTCAGAATATTTTGGGTCCATGATATTTGTGAAGCTTGTGAGCATTGAATTTTAATTTTGTGAGAGACTAGAGTGTAATCTAATGAACATGTCGTTTGTGCTATTATTGTAAATGGTATTATGATTGTAAAGTTTTATCAATAGAGAGAAAGAGAAATTATTTTAATGTCCATGAATGACCATAGTAGGGGTGAATTCCAGACACTTAAACCATAAACATGTCAATATTTTGTATAAGTATTTTCATTGCTTTTGTTTTCTTGAAATTCTTGTTAGTAATTTACAACATGACACCAATGGATATTTCAAATCATTTTTTGTTGTACATGAATTGTCCAAGGAGAATTCAAAAAGGAATTTTAATCTTGTAATTTATCTACAAAAAAATGCTAGTGGGTATGAAATTCAAATAATTTTATTGATTTTATTTGTTTATTGCTTTTTACTGTTTCAAAAATTAATACTTTAAATTAATTTCAAAGTGGTTGTCCCAAACAATCCTGGGGGAAATCCTCGATGCCATTATATGAAAAACCCCTAATCCACACCATCTAAAATATCCTCAATCAAAAGAATCATCGTAAACAAAGATAATTATGTTGTAAATATATAGGAATTTTTTTTGTATAATTGATAGCTTTATAAAGTGTACAAATTTTCTCTAACTTTAACTCCTATTTTTTTTGGTCTTTATCTTGAATTTCAAAATTTGTTTTTCTATTTGATTAAATGATAATGCACATGATAATGTGATTAGGATTTAGATTTAAATTAACATTAAGATTAAAATTTGCATTGAGATAATTTGATTTTCATTTGTTTTTTAATTTTAGAATTCATTGAGAATGAAGATGCCATGATGAAGTGCTAATCTAAAGGGGAAACATCATATATTCATTATTGAATGTTTTTTGTTCATTTTAGTATTATTCATATGAAAATACAATTCAATAATGTGTTTTGAAATTGTAGAAAAAAAATTATGAGGGACAAGAAGAAATTGAATTAAACCATGTCAATACATTTATGAAGTGTAATATATTTCTCTAACTTGAATATTAATTTTTGTTTTTGTGCATGAGATTTAGATTAGGATTATTAAGATTATGTTTAGATAAAAATTCTTTGATATTGGCATTGAATATGCTCAGTTGATAACATATTTTGAATCTACAAAAAATTGTTAATAATCCCAGTCAACAACGCTAAAAAGAAAACACAATAAATAAAGATAAAGAACAAAAAACTTAGGAGAAAGTAAAAATCCTAAAAAAATACACTATGCCTTGTTTATTGTTGTTCAAAATTAGGTTTCTAACTTTACAAAAAAAATGATAGAAGAAGGAGGTGGTTATATGCATCAACAAATACAAGATAGTGAAAGACATGGTGCAAGACTAGTTTTTATATTGTGTTAGTAAATACAAAAATTATTATGGGAGAAAAACACTTTCCTTACATATGTTAGAGGAACATAAACTTATGCACATAGAATAAAGGAAAATAGTAACAAAAACCAAATGTTATCCACATGGTAATAAATCGCTTATCTAAAAGGAGATACAAGCTAAGTATGTGGCCACATGCCTTCCTAATTGTTGCCTCAACCAACAAAAATATCATTTCAAGAGGATAAGGAAATGTATTGGATGTGACTTGAGAAAGTAAATCACCTAAGTCTTCTCAATAATGTTGTGAAGGTAGAAACACATGTGAAGGTTGAAGCCTATGATTCTACGGAGAATAGAGAGAGGAGTTTTCATGGGAGAACAGATACATTTAGAGGTATATTCAACTTTATGTCAATTTTTATCTTCATTTTGATTGTTTCTTTTTTATAAATTTTAATTGTTTGAATCTTTACCAGCTTTCAGATGTTTATGCTAATGGTCCTTGATGTTTTAAACATGATGAAAGTAAGAAATGCAATAAGTTTTAACCAACTTTCCATTTTTATTATGTTTACATATTTGTATATATCATTTTTATTAATTAAAAATCATTTTCTTTTATGCAGCCCATTGTTGTTGAGGACAAAACTAAAAATGAGGTGAAGATTGAGAAAAGGAAGTGCCCTATAAGAAAATATGTGTTAAAAAAAAGACACCCTCCATAGTGATGAAGGATAAGGTATATGAAATTATTGATAAACGTTACCCATGTATTATGCTTCATAGTTCCATATTTTGTTGTATTGATGAAGTTATCATGCCCCTTTTTGTATGTAGCCTATTTTTATAGAGGGTGAAATTAGGAAGCGATATCAAAGAAACCATGTGAAGAAAATGAAGCCACCCTCTCTAATTACAAAGAATGAGGTATAATGAAGTGGAATTTTTGTTGCATAAGTATGACATTATTGTTGCATGGAGTGCTCTAACATTAGTATAATATTGTTAATATAAATTGTTATTGAAATCATTGATGTTGTTTTCGATGTTGATGTTGATGTTGATGTTTATGTTTATGTTGATATTTAAGTGAAGGAAGAAAATGAAAATGTAAGTTACTATCACTATAAGTCTCATCTCATATAATTTTTGTTGACGTGAGGATTGTTCTTATATGTCATTCATGAATGTTGTTAATACATTGAATGCTTCTAACATTACACTATAAGAAGAGCGTGTTGAAATGCTATGTCTTAGAAATATTTTCCACACTTCAAAACCTTCAATAACATGGACAACCCATTTAGTGCAAAGACCAAAACTTGACACACACACACATGATTCCGATACCACCCTTATCATGAGTGAGGAAACAAATATCACATGCCACTCTATGAAAATATATAGTTTATTTAACACTGACCTAATAATTTTTGAGTAGTTTAGAAAATATATCATAGAAGCTTGTGAGGGAGCCCAATATGACTAATAATAAATGTGGGTAATAGCAATAAAATTGGTGTAAATTTGGAACTTGATTGATAATAAAAAAGGATTTATGATCAAGTAGGAAATCTTCTTTTCAACTCTCTTAAGCTCGTCCTACCACAGTTCAAAATGGGTACTATCAAGAAAAAGTAATGCCTGGGAATTTGAATCACTCTCCTTTTTTGATCTATTTCCATTGGAAGTCCTCAAGAAAATCTAGCATAGAAATCATGTTGTGCTTAAAGCATTAGGTTTTGGCCCATTACTTATTGGACCTTGAATTTTTGTAAAAAATAACAAGACATTACAACACTTCTTTAAAAGAAGCCTCATTCTTTGCAAGTGCAAGGAAAGAGTCATCATCAAAGTGGCCATGGATGAGCAGAGTAATCCTATCAGGAAGCATAATTATTCTAGTAATCCCATGTTAAACTTTGTGGGGAATAATGTAGCCAAAATATTTGTATGCAAGAACATAGAGTGTTAAGGCAAGAGGAAAACCTTTTTGAATAAAGTGAAAGTGGTCAAAACTTTCGAAATTATGGCCATTGATGGCTAGACAAGTCAAAGCATCAGAGAAGAGAGTTTTTATAACCGAAAGAGATTATTTTCAAATCCCTAAGGCCTCTAATATGGTGATGATAAAGGGCCATTCAATGCGGTCATAGGTTTTTTCAAAATCAAGTTAAAGAAATATACCATGTTGCCTAGAGGCACGAGCTTATTCTATACCTTCAAAATTTACAATAATACTATCTAGAATTTTTTTTTGATAAATATTGTTTGCTCTGGCCTGATAACTGTAGGAAAGATGTGATGAAGTTGGATCACTAAGGTTGTGGATATAATATTGTAAGAGATATATATCAAAGTGATGGGCCTCTAACTAGTAATAAGCTCTGTATCTCTTACTTTTGGGATGAACTTAATGTTTTATTTATTTATCAGTGTCTATAAGGATTTGTTCCATCATGATTCATGGTAAACCTAAATCAAGTTTGTACCAAAAAACTACCATTTAATCTTACATAATTCACAAGGGAAACCAGCTTCTCTTGATGCCTTATCATTGTCCATATTTTTCATCACCACATAAATCTCGATAAGAGTGAGTGGTGCATTATACAAATTTTGAGACAAAGGGATTAACTTGTGAGGAACCACATCTAAGCAATATTGTAAATATTGAGCCCACTCTCTTGTATCTTTTTGGGATTAAAAAAATAATTTATATTGGTCTAGAAAAGCTAAGGAAATTTCCAGCGGATTGGCTAGGAGGCTATGTGTAGTTTGAATAACATTAATCTATTTTTTGGGTTACTTTGGGCCCAAAGGGATTTGAATAATTATTGAAGGTGTGATCACTAAATTTTAGAAAATGTAACTGGGGATAAATCTAAATGCCTTTAGTTGCATGACATTCTATAAGTTTGAGTTTGAAAACCATACTATGTAACTAAGAATTAAATAGACTTTGCCCAAGTCGAGAAGCAACCCTTTGAAATTATTTGGATAATGTGCTATCATTCCTCTTTATAACCCTCACCACTTGCTTGACATAGTGCTCGAGAAAGGAGGCAATGTGATCGATCACATCATTACACCACACAATCTAGTTGGCAGCATAAGGTGGGAATGGAACCAAGTTACACACTCTAGTAATGATTCAAACAGTACCCTCATAATTGAGGAGTGACATGTTCAAAAATATTTGCATGCGAGAGGTTTTTTGTAGGAAGCCTCCTCATTCTAGTTGGAAAATGATGGGATAATGGTGGGAGATAAAAAATATGGGTGGATGGTGATAGATTCATAATCATAAATGTGAAGGAGAACACATGTTTCGTAGTGAGAATTACATGGTCAAGTATTTAAAGAACATGATCTAAATCAACTAAAAAATTAGACCACATAAAGTAAGGTTTGAGATTAAATGATCTCCACTTGAAGAGAGTGTTTGACAACCCTAAAAAATCAAAGTAAAATTAGGCTTCATGTTTTACCATGTACTAATGCATCAGTAGGGCACCCTATTTATCCTTTGGGGACTCAACCATATCAACGTCACCATAAATAAGCCAATTGGGAAAAATAAAATTATCCTCTAACCATTTCCATAGTGTCACTCCTTTTTTGGCCATCATTACGTGCATATAAATTTATGAGACCCAAATAATGGCCACCAATTTTAAAAGTACTTGATGTGATGTTCTTCTCCTAATGTAATAATTAAACGAAAACATTTTATGGGAAATGAAAATACTGGCATTGTCATGAACATCCTCGTATGAGGTGGAGTGTTGCATGGCTATTGAACAAATACACTATAGATAATTCTACAGAAGAAATCCTCGGCCTCTTGAAAATACACCAAATATAAATCACCTAGGTGCTAATAAGTAGACCATACAAAGAATTTTCATGAGGACTCTACAAGCACTCGAATATTCCAAGAGAGAATATTGATGAAGATGAGTCCTCCATGTAAAGTTCTCCCTAACCATCCTCAAACCCTTCCTCAAATACCAAAGCTACAAGTTCATTTCTTAAAAGAGTTTTTTGGTTTGGTAAAAGGTAATCCTCTAGAAAAATGGAGTGACACTTATCCCCATTCTCTTCCATTGGTGAATTACCACCATTGTGAGTTGGATTGCAAAAGTGCCTAAAAGGCAACACATTTGTTGAGGAGTTCTAACACTCTAAAGAACTATTTCATAGAATTATCTTTAGAAACTTGTCTTTGATGGACAAATTACCTCGACGTATACTTTTACAACAATTTTTGGGGCTTAATTTGGTGTCATTATCCCTACAATTTATATTAATAGTTGTGACTTGTTGGTTGAGAGTCATTTATATAGACCTAACTTTCATAAAAGTTAGTGTTAGTGCCATATTTAATTTGTGCAGGTTTTAAAAATCATGTAATAACAATTTACAAAGAAGGTTGACAAGACAACAAAACCTAAGACTAATATACAAAACCCTCAAAAAATAAAATAATCAATTTATACTTCACTAATAAAAAGGTATTTCAATTATGTAATATTTATATTATAATTTAAAAAAAACTAGATTATATTTTATTTATGTAATGTCCCCATTTACAGATCACTTATGAACATGTACCAAAGACCTTTAGTCTACTTTCACCATAGACTAAGGGATCACTTTAGGGGTTTTATTTTATTAATGAATTATGATTCCCTGAATAGTGATTTTTATCATTTATCAATATAAGACAATTATAGTTGATTAATAGAATATTTTTAAAATTAGTTTTTACCACTATGGTAATTAAAGGATAAATAATTATTGGATTATTGCCTAAAAGTAAATTTAATTAATATTTGTTATTAAGATAATTAATTTAATATTATATTTGGAAAAAGATGAATGTCAACTTAGGAGATGAACAAAGAAAATAAAAGATATCTTAAAAAGTTGGCAAGGAGGTGTTTTGAGGTATTTTACCCCGCCCCTCCCCAAGGTGGTTTGTCCCCCTTAGGAGGGTAAAAATACAAAGTGGAGATCTCATTCTGCATACATTGAATTTTATATTATGAATCTTTTTTATTGAATAATGATTGGGATGTATACTCAATAATTACTCCCATGTTTTTCAGTTGATTTAACAATAAAAAGGTGTTTTGTAACACCACCTTACAAAGAAATATTTTTGCCTTGCCTTAGAATTGGGGAAATTTGCTATGGTGATCTTTGGAGAGGTTTTGAGGACAAATTGGGTGTCTAATTGATCAAAACTAGTTGTTGGAATTTATTATTAATTTTCTGAAGCATGGCGTTGGGTTTTGTTGGATTATTGACAAAGTTTTCAAGGGTTAATTGATTGATAAAATAAATAATAATTTTCAAAATTATTATTTATTTATTTGACAAAGTTTTATGGTGAATTTGATTTCATGAAATGATGGTTTGGGCCTAATACATAATTTATGATTTTTTCAAAATTATGGTGATTTGGTTAGGCAAGCTTGGAAGGTCTTTGAGGGTGTCATAGACCCTAGTTTGTGAAGAATATTTAATTCTAAATATATTGAAACCTTTTGACTTGGGGTGAATTCACTTGGGAGGTTGTTTGGTCTCTTTGGGTGTCCTAGAAGGGTGATGGAATTATTCAAATATTTTTGGCATTTTTTCTATGGTGATTGTAAGGGTTTGAGGAATATTTTGGAGAGAGAACATTTGCTATTTTTCTGAGAAAAATTAGATATTTTCCAGCAAGTATATTTCATAAATTTATCCTCATTCAAGTGAAAAAAGATACACTTTCCTTTTTTTTTAGTTGTTGCTCATATTTTTATGCTTCAGGGTGAAATAAGGTTGAACCAATTGCTAGAAATTGTCTATTTATCCCTTGTGATTTGGCACCAAGGGTTTGGCGAGATTGGGTGTGTGTTGAAGCTTCATTTTTTAGCTAGGGTTGGTTGATTTTTCAAATTTTAGAATTTAGAATTTATTTGCATAATATTGGGATTTTAAGGAAAACCTTTATTTGGTCTTTTAACCCAAAAAGAGATATTACAGTGGTATCAGAGCACCAATCATGTTCACCTGTGAGGTTTGGTATTGATTTGAATGTAAGCAGATAAAAATATTATTTATTGTCAAAGAAGAGGAAAAGCCATGGATGATCAAGGGTTTACTTCAAAATAGGTTAAGTTTTTGCAGAGCTTGATCAAAGAGAGCCAAAATGATCTTCAACATATATTGGGTATGCAATTTGTAGTTATGTTGAAGGCTACTTTAGCTCCAAGCAAGAGCCATCCCTTCAATGGAAAAATTAATTCAAGTGAGAATGAGAAGGTTTCCACCAAACCTCCTCATTAATTATTCAAGGCTACTTTTTGGCAAAGAGAACCAATGATTGAGATTGAGATACCAATGTGTGACCCACTTAATACATGCCAACAAGAGTATGTAGCCCTCAATTTTGACACACAAGCACTCTTGTATTTTCATATTTTTTGTGAGATGAAGAATGAAACAAAATCAAGAGGACTAAACATGCAACCCCATAGAGATTTTCAACAAAGGTTGGGCAAGGTTTCTCTCCCTAATTTTGATGGTACTGATAAACTTCCAGTGAGATCATGGTTGTGAATATTAGAGACCTATTTATCACTCAACCCCATGTTTGAGGATGAGGCTCTTAAATTTGTCATGCTACACTTGGAGGATGTTGCTCATGAGTGGTGGTTTTATGGCATGATCACACAAGGCCATGGATATATTACTACATTAGGAGAATTTGGCAAGAGGATAATGGATAGGTTTGATAGAAGAGATACAAAAAACCACTTTCATGAGTTGGCACAACTCAAGTAAGATCATGATGATGAAAGGTATGTTGTTGATTTTCAAAAGATTTCTGTCATAGCACCAAATGTTAGTGAAATAAGGTTGATTGTTCTCTTTATGGAGTGTTTGATTAAACCTTTGAGATGTTGGTAAAAGCTTTTAACCCACTTTCTTTGCAAGATGTGATTATTAAAGCTTTGAATCTAGAATGCTCAGCTTACAAGGGCAATGCTTGGCCAAAAGAGAAGCCAAGGGAAACCAATTATTCGCAACCAAAAGTGGGAAATACAAGGCAGCCAAAGTCTGATTATAGTGGGAAACCAAAAATACCAAGTGGGCATCCTAGGGCAACACCTAATATGCCACCAAAGAAGCTTTTTCAATCTTATATTCCTCCACATAAAGCACTGCTCTATAACATCAATATGAAGGATGCAAGAGATGAATTGAGAAGGAAAGGGTTGTGCTTCACTTGCAAAGATCCATGGACTAGAGGTCACCATTGTATGGGTAAAGGACAAGTCCATTACACCGAGGTAATTGATGATGATTTAGATTTTGATATTATTGATACTAATGTTAAGCAAAATGAAAATGTTGTTAATGAGCATGTGCATGAGGAGGACACACAAGACTTGGGTGGCACTCTTACTTCTCTTTTAGAAGTTCCTAAGTATCATGCATTCAAGGTGAAAGGCACATTAAGGGGACAAAGAGCGACTACGTTGGTTGTTAGTGGAGCCACACAACTTCATTGATGAAGGCCTGGTTAAGAAGATGACATTGGAAACCATAAATTTTAAGGACTTCAATGTGACTATGGCAAATGGGTTTACTACTTCTTGTTCCAAGAAGATTCCACAACTTCCACTCACTCTTGGGAATCACAAGGTAATTGATGAATTTTATGTTGTTGATATTGGGGACATTGTTATTGTTTTGGGTGTTTAATGGTTATATTCATTAGGTGAATTCACCCAAAATTATAAGATTATGGAGCTAAAATTCTTCAAAGAGGGCAAGGAAGTGGTCCTCAAGGGTTTAGCTAATGGTGCTCCAGAAGAAGAGTCCATGAAGGGGATGGAAAGGGCTTTTAGGAGGTGTCAAATTGCATGGACAACAAGTTGCCTTATTACTGTAAAATTAGAAAAAATAGAACAACAGTCCTTACATGGTGAGTTAAAAGTTATTCTTGATAAGCATGTTCATATTTTTGATGAGTTGCCTCATGGGTTGCCACCGAATAGAGGTTTTGAGCATAATATTGAGTTGGAAATGGGTGCCAAACTAGTGATTATCATGCCATATCATCAACCAAGAGCTCTCAAGGAAGAAATTGAAAATACCATCAACGAATTGCTTGACATGGGTCACATAAGGCCTAGCTCAAGTCCCTTTGCTTCTTCAATGGTGCTAGTAAAGAAAAAGGATGGCACTATGAGGATGTGCATTGATTACAGGCTGTTGAATAAGAAGACCATAAATAATTAGTATCCCATACCTAGGATTGATGAATGGATCGATGAGTTATATGGTGCGACTTACTTTTCCAAGATTGACTTGAGATCTGGTTATCACCAAATCAAGGTAGAAGAAGAGGATGTTCATAAAAATGCTTTTAGATGTCATTTTGGGAATTTTGAGATTTTGGTTATGCCTTTTGGATTGAATAATTCTCATACTACTTTTCATTCATGTATGAATAACATATTTAGCAAATATCTAAGGAAGTTTGTGCTAGTTTTCTTTAATGACATTCTTGTGTATCGCAAAACTTTGGAGGAGCACTTGAGAAACTTAGATTTGGTTTTGGGCACTTTGGGGCAACATTATTTCTTTGAAAATAAATCTAAGTGTAAGTTTGGACTAACATAAATTTTGTATTTGGGACGTGTCATCAATGCACAAGGTGTGCAAATGGATAAACAAAAAATTGCAACCATCATGGATTGGCATTTTCCCTCTACACTCACACAATTGAGAGGATTTTATGGTATTTATAGTTATTATAGGAGATTTGTGAGTGGTTTATCATAACTTTCTTCCCCCTTGATTGATTTGACTAAGAAAGGGGTTTTCAAATGGTCCAAAACAACCCAACTAGCATTTGAAAAACTCAAAAATGTAATGTTTTCTTGTCCGATACTTGTTGTTCCATATTTTTCTATTCCTTTTAAGGTTGAATATGATGCTTCAAGTGAAGGAATAGGGGTTGTCCTAATGAAGAATAAACACCCTATTGATTTTTAGAGTAGAAAACTCAAGGATTTAGAAAAGGTGTATTCAATCTATGACAAGTAGATGTGGTGGTCATGCATGCTTTGAGTAAGTTTAGATAATATTTGGTTTGTGAAAAATTTATTATAAAATTGGATCACAACAATTTGAGGTTGTTTATCAATGAAAAATAATTGATTAACATTTAGAAAAAAGTGGGTAAGCAAGGTGCAAGCTTACAATTTTGATATAGAATATGTGAAAGGTAAAAATAACGTGGTAGTGGATGCACTATCAAAGAAACCTTGTTTGGAATTGCTTGAGGGAAAGCAATTGTGGGAAGAGAGGATTGTAATGTCCCTATTTCTAGATCATTTATGAATAGGTACTGAAGAACTTTAGTCTACTTTTTCCATAGACTAAGGGATCATTTTTGGGGTTATATTTTATTAATTAATTATGATTTCTTGAATAGTGATTTTTATCATTTATCCATATAAGGAAATTCTAGTTGATTAATAGAATATTTTTAAAAGTGGTTTTTACCACTATGGTAATTAAAGGATAAATAATTATTAGATTATTGCCTAAAAGTAATTTTAATTACTATTTATTTTTAAGCTAATTAATTTAATATTATATTTGGAAAAAGAGGAATGTCAGCTTGGGAAATGAACAAGGAAAAGAAAAGATATCTTAAAAGTTGGCAAGGAAGTGTTTTGAGGTATTTTACCCTCCCAAGGTGTTTCACTCCCCTTTGGAGGGTACAAATACAAGGTGGAGATCTTATTCTTCATATGTTGAATTTTATATTGTGAATCTTCATGCTTGAAGAATGCTTGGGATGTATGCCCAATAATTACTCCCACGGTTTTGAGTTGATTTATCAATAAAAATGTGTTTTGTGAGACCACCATACAAATGAATATTTTGTGCTTTCCCTAGGAGTGGGGAAATTTACCTTGGTGATATTTGGAGAGGGTTTTGAGGATAAATTGGGTGTCCAATTGCTCAAAACTAGTTACTAAATTTATTATTAATTTTATGAAGTGTGGCATTGGGTTTTGTTGGATGATTGACAAGGTTTACAAGGGTTAATTAATTAAAAAAATAAATAATAATTTATAAAAAATAAATAATAATTTTATAAATTATTATTTATTTATTTGATATAATTTTATGGTGAATTTGATTTCATGAAATGATGATTTGGGCCTAATAAATAATTTATGATTTTTTCCAAATTGTGGCAAATTGGTTAAGCAAGTTTGGAAGGTCCTTGATGTTGGAATCACAACCAATGGGGGGTTAATTAGTGTGTAAAAATTTGATTCATTTCCATTCATCATTCTTTAACCATTCAAACCAATTTAGTAAACAAGCAATGCATAGAAAAGTAATCACATAGAAAAGAAGCAAGATCTCAAGACATGAACACAATATCTATGTGGAAAACCCTCATGGGGAATTAAAAAACTATAAAACCAATTTAAATACTATCTTATAAGCAATGAAACAACATTTATTGAGGCACCAACTCCACAAGGAGCTCCAACCCCTACCTAGTTAAGCACCCACTCAACTAGTCTTTAACAAGCTCCAACTTACAAGGAAGATCCAACACCCTAAGTGACTTGGAACCAACCCAACCACTTCAAGGAAACTTATAAAAGATACAAACTTAAATGAATCTCCAAATCCTTCTTGACCAAGTACCAACCCAACCAAGACAAACTAGATCACCTCAACACCTTGTTGCTCAACCAACAGATGATGATGTCTTCTTTAGCTCTCAATCTTCTTTATCTAATTTAAAATATCTATAATACACCTATAAAACACTTATGATGTATAGATGATGGTTTCTCAGCATCCAATAAACTCATTAAACTCTCCTTGACCTTATACCCCTCTCAAACAACCTTCTAGGCTCACTAGCTCAATATGCCTCTTCCAGGCTCATCAGGTCAAATGAACTTATCAATCAGACTCATACATCTTTTTATATGTTCATGTATGATAATATACTCCCTATTATGGTATCCATGACCTCATTTTTTCCATCAAAGTGCTCCTTTACTCCCTTTCACTCACTTCTCTGAACTAGCCCTTATTTGTTCATACTAAGTCTAAAACCCTTGATCTCAAGTAAAATTATGCTCTTCAATTCTGATGGATGAACATATGATGTTATATTAATTTATTAAAAATGATTTATATCATTTTATTTATCACACACACCTTCTTCTGCTCTGCTCTTATTCACTTATTCTCTCATGTTGTCTAACTAGCCCAAATAGGCCTATTTTGCCTTGTATTTATACCAAACACTTGCTCTCACCTACTTAGGTAAGCCAATAATATTTCCATATATGAATCACCCTTGGAATAGTTAATAAAACACATTTCATAGGTGAAAAATTAATCATATAGGTCTTCCAATACTTCTTTAGACCAAAACTTCCATTAGGCTTAATGGAGACCTAATGCAATTAGGTTTGTCTTAAGCAACACGTTACACTTGGAATCACTATGGCTCATATGGACCTTAAAAAAGTAGTCAAACATTTTAAAAACTTTATTAGAAACCTCAATTGACCTCCTCCATTCTCAATAAGTCACACTTCATTCTTTCATGTCATGAGAGCTCCATTAGGCCTTAAAGACCTATTAGGCCTTAAAGGCCTAATTACCCCAAAAACACAATCTTCAAAGATCAAGCTCAAACAACCTGTATGCATAAATTAAAGACATAATCCACATATTTATATAACCTTTATTACCTCATGGTCATCATGAAATCCACTAGACATCGTCATTCAAGCTCAAATCACTCAGAAACACTCCTTCAAAAAGCTCACTTTGTTATGCCAAAAACTATCAAAATGTAGTCAAGATCCTTTGACTACCAACGTCTACATATTCAATTTCAAACACTAAAAATGAATGAATAATATCTTGTGACACCTATAAAACATCACCACATTCTTTGTGTACTTCCAAATGTATAATAATGACACAGGAACATCAAACTCATTAGTACATAGAAAGCTACCTGTAGCTCCAAAAACACAGTCATGTAGAAATTTGTATTCAACACTTGAAAGGACACTCTCATGACTAATAATCCAAATAAATAGTTTTTATGAGACTTTTATATCATTCCCCAATGGATATATATCAATCTCTAGTGTTAAACATTGGTCTTATAGACCAATTTGTCAAGCTACTCTCTCACGACTCACATCCATATAGGTCATTTTATCTTTCATATTTTAACATATTAAAACTATCTCTATATATTATAAAAAGCATTAATAGTTCATTTAGGTATTAAAAATAATAATATATTCATAATATGCATCATCTAAGTGTAGAGATCCTCCAACTCACCATTCTCACAAACTTACATAGGACTGCACAAAGGCTCAAAAAACCCAGAAAAGAGTCTTTGAATTTTCACACCTTCATAGGAGTTTATAATGAATACTAATACATTAAAAATAACCTATGATACCTATAAAACAATTCAATGTGCATTATATCATTCAAATATATCCAAATCACCTTTAAATTATCTCTATAAGAAGCTCACTCAAATCTGCCAAAAACTACAAAAACACAATCAATTTTGACAAGTAATAAGTTCAATTGTACGGATTGTCATGAATAAATTTCACTTGGAGGTTGTTCATTAGGGAGTCTAATACAACTTTGATTTTTATACCATGCTAAAATTCTTAATATATTAGTCTCTACATGCATTTTTTTTACCACTAGTTTTTTTGGTTTTTACCACAGTCAGAACCTTTGAGTTTGACTTGAAATAAATGCACTTGTATGAATATTCAAGACATGCCACCACCTAAATAATGATCTTCATGAAGTCTAATACAACTTTGCCTTTTATACCAACTTGATCTAACCAACATTATGCCTTCTACAAGCATTTCTTTGCTCACTAGTCCAATGCACACACACAGTCATTTGAAATCCAACATTCATATTTCAACAACTATTTCCCAAGGCTTAAACTTGATGGTTTTTGGCATGTCAGAGTTTACTAGAGTAACTTTGGAGGCTTATAACTTGATCTAGGAAACACTTCAAGACACCAAATTTATAGGGTACCTTCTTGGAACTATGGACAACATATCCATGAAAACCTTTGACCAAGCTTGACTTTTTGAGTACCTATAATAAATGCACAAACTTGTTGAGTTATTCATATCTTCATGACATGTTGTGATAGTCTAGCTTCTCTTAAGCTAGAATGATGCATTTTCCTATCTCCAAAGGTTAATATGAAGTACCAGAACTTCACCAAGACATCTATGGATGCCTCACAACATCTTATTTGTCCTCACTGATCTACACATATGCCATATACTCTCCAAGCTATCAAACACAACTTCTTTGTCATTAATTCACTAGTACCTCATGCTCTTATTAATATCAATGACAACCTAACACATCAATGACCATGCTCAACACTTGAGGGTGCCCTCGACCTTGGTTTGTGAAGAATATTTAATTCTAAATTTATTGCAGCCTTTTAACTTGGTGCGACTTCACTTGGGAGGTTTTTTTGTCACTTTGAGTGCCCTATAAGGGTGCTACAATTATTCAGATATTTTTGGCATTTTTTCTATGGTGATTACAAGGGTTTGAGAAAGATTTTGGAGAGAGAATAACTGTTATTTTTTTGAGAAAAATTAGATATTTTTTATCAAGTATATTTCATAAATTTATCTTCATTCAAGTGGAAAGGTACACTTTCCTTAATTTTCAGTTGTTGGTCATATCAGCATGTTTTGAAGTGAATTAATGTTGAATTAATTGCTAAAAAAAGTCTATTTATCCTTTGTACTTTGGTGCCAAGGGTTTGGTGAGATTAGGTGTGTGTTGAAGCTTCATTTTTTAGCTAGGGTTGGTTGATTTTTCAAATTTCAGAATTCAAAATTTATTTGCATAATATTAGAATTTCAAGGAAAATCCTTATTTGATCTTTTAGCCCAAAAAGGGGACATTACAATTTATAAATTTAGTTTATTGACAATTTGATTGATTATTAGTTTTAACATGTTATTTTTATTTTTTAAGTCATTTAAAAATTTAGTAATAAGACATTTTTTATTATTCTTCTTTAAATTATTAGACATGATTTCACTAATAAAGTTTAAATTAAAGTAATTTATTAGATGTAATAAATTTTGACAAAATTTCAAAGTTGATAGATTGCAAAAAGGTGACAATACACAATTATCTCGAAACCTTTATACTTTCTAATTATTCCAATACTTTCCTTTTATACAATTAAGTATGTTTGTATTTTTATATTGTTATATTATGTTCACATATGTATTGTACATATATTTATGGTTTAGTGTAGTGAATTATTCATGTAAATCACTTTTCTATATTTACAATAACATGTCTATTAGTACAACAAATTTAATGGGAAGTTGTGGGTTAGTATGGATTCCCATTTGTTTTTCTGCTTGGTTCCATTTGTGTGTGTGTGTGATTTGCCAATTTCATTCATTATTACCATGTCTCCCGTGATTGTTTTAGAAATAATTACGGATGCATGTCTTGTAAAACTCCATTGCCTTTATATTGTTATATGACAACTTGCAAAAGCTTGACATACTATGACTATGTTAGAATAGACATTGTATATTCATGATTGCCCACCTATTATAAGAGGTTATATTAAAACTATTGTGCACATACATGATACTAAAGATAGTGTCAAGATAAATGTACACTTTGTATGCATCAAGTATATGTGCACGATTGTTTAGAATCATAGTAGTTTGGGCCACATTCATCCATTAAAGGGAAACTATGGGGGCATTGTAGGGCATCTCTTGGCACCATTTCAAGTTATATATTTATTGATTATCTTTATCATATTGGCCTTTCATTTGATCCTATATTCTTTGCAACAATATGCTTGTCAAATTGTCTCTCTTTGCTTTGTGCTTTCATATATACTTATATGCTTATTTCACTAGTTATATGTTAGGGTGTGGAGCTAAAAGCTTCAACTATGCAGACAAAAATAGGAGGTTCCTGAAGATCCAGGAGTACCGGCGTCGATAGCATGACCGAGGTCGATCGAGATGAAGCAGAAGGCAACCGGCATCGGCAAGAAGTCGGCCGACGTCGGTCAGCACCAGGCAAGTAGGGACTGACGTCGGTCGCCTGTGTGTTCCAAAACTGTTCGTTACACGAACAATTAGTTAAGTGAACAAAGTGTTTGCATGTAAAGGCTATTTCGAGTCTTGAGTTGCGTGGATAATTATAGTAAACTAAGAGTCTAAGTTATTGTTTAAGTCTGGGATTCATTTATAGACCCATTGGCATGTATTGTATGTATGAGCTGGAAAGGAAGGCAAGGAAGATCCTTCCATTGTAAGATCATTGAGTTGCAGGTTGTTGCAAGCTCATAAGAGATCTACATGTGTAAGTATGGTCTGTTGAATTGCAGGTTGCAGGTTCATGGGAGATCAACTTGAAGTACTATAGAGTGCTTGGGTACTGGCAGGGTTATTACTGACTGGTTGGAGAGGTGAACACCAATTCTATGTGTGAGTTGTGTGTTGGGACCATTTTTGGTAGGAGAGTGTTTTGAAGAAGAATTACTGTACACTTGAGGTGTGAGAAGCCTCTGTAAGGTGGAAGAGTGTGGCGACTCTTTATTGTATTCTTTTTTGTACAAATGTTAATACAAGATAGTGTATTGTCTCTCATATTCTGTGTTATTTGTGAATTCTAGTTACTTGTGCTTCTGGATATTTTTGCATGTTTAATTGCTTATATTTGGTAATCATATTGTGCTCTTTCTGAGGAGCAAGATCCTAACAAGTGGGATCAGAACAAGGTGTGTTTGTTCTTGGATTCCCTGACAACTGGTATCAGAGCTTTTGGTTGGGATACTAACAGGTTGGATTAGATCTGGTTAGTGTGTGTTGATTACAGGTTACTCACAAGGGTTTCTGTTTGAGTGGGAGTGGAGCAATGGTATAAGACAATAAGCTACGAATGGAGAAGTTTAATGGCAGGAGGTCCAAGTCCAGGTATGGCAGAATAACCTGCTGGAAGTGTGGAAAGAAAGAGCAAGAAAAGAAAGATTGCTGGTTGGTAGCAGATCAGCATGAAGGACATGAAGAAGAAGCAGATGTTGCAGAGTTTGTTGCACAGGTGCTCTAGTATGTTCTTTAGATAAAGTAGAATCTTGAGTTTTAGATTCTGGTGCCTCTTTTCATGCATCCCCAAATAGGGAATTTTTTCATGAGTATGTCCAGGGAGACTTTGGAGAAATTTGTTTAGGGGATGGTAAGCCTTGTCAGATGGTTGGCAAAGGGAAAGTGAAGCTGAAATTGCAGACAGGTAACACATGAGTGTTGAAGGAGGTCATGCATGTCCCAGTTCTGGAGCATAATTTGATTTCTGTAAGAAGTTTGGGTGATGAGGGTTGCACAGTAACTCTCACAGCAGACTCTTGGAAGGTTACCAAGGGTGCACTTGTTGTAGCAAGAGGTAAGAAAGTAGGTACGCTTTATCTATCTACTTGTATTACTGATTCTCTTTCTGGGTTATCTACTTCAGCTATATATTCGAAGTTGTGGCTTAATAGGCTTGGTCACATGAATAAGAAGGAGATGCATGTTCTTGAGTCAAAGGGTATGCTTTCGGATTTGAAGAGCATAGATCGAGGTTTTTCTATGCATAAAAAGAAGGTAACGTTTCTTGAGGAATCTGATGTTAGTGACAAGAACAAGAAAGCCTTGGTTTTCAAGGAGAAGGTGACAGACAGAGTTTAGGACAAGGGGCAGAAGAATTCTAAGCAGAGCAAGGGTGATTTGGACAAGGGTTTGATCCAAAAGGAGCTCACGAAAAGAAGTCAGTTCTCACAAGCAAAACACAGAGACCGACGTCGGCTAGAAAATTGGCATCGACGTCCAGACAGGGACCGACATCGGTGACTCAGGGCAGATAAACATCGGCATCAGCAAGGGAACTGACGTCGGTGATTAGGCAGTCGCAGGGAACCGATATCGGTTGGGTGCAGACTGGGATGTGATCGGCATCAGTCACTGAGATAAATTTTGGGTGGATAGCAAGTTGTCAAGGAGTCTCAAGCGCCCATATGGAGGACTTAAAGGGTAAGTAAGCCTCAAATTTGTCATTTCCCTTCTTTACACTACTTGTTGCTCACTAATGGTAAAGAACCAGGAAGTTGTTAAAGAAGCAGTTTAGGTAGATCCAGGAAACAGTGGGAGCTTGGCATGGATGGAGGATGTGATTCCTTGGAGGAGAACCAAACGGGAGTTTTTGGTGGAGTTGCCAGCTGGAAGTAAACACTGAGAGACGAATGGATGTTCAGGATGAAGAAGAGCAAAAATGGATACGTGAGACGAGAGGCCAGGGTATATGGTCTTGTATAAGCTGCAGGGCAATGGAAGTTTGATCATTGTGTTTCTCTTTACCAAGTTGGATAATATTAGCTACATTATCCTATTACTGTATGATGTGCTTGTTGCAGGGTTACATATACAGGGAGTTGTTGAACTAAAGGTAAAGCTAGTTCAGAGGTGTGTCATGAGGAATCTAAGAGCAACAAGATTCTTTGGCATGAGTGTGTTCTAGAGACATGGAAGATCACATGTTGACTTTGTTTCAAGATGATTGTGTGAGACCGGTTAGCACGCCGATGGTTGGACAGTTCACAGAACAGTGTCTTGATTCACATAATGAGGTTAAGTGCATGGTATGTACTAGACCTGAGTTTTCCCAAGCAGTGGGAGTTGTCACAAGTTTGGAGCCAATCTGGGAAAGAAGCATTGGAGGGCAGTTCAGTGGATTCTTAGAGGGACCAACAACAGGTGCACATGCTATGCAGGGTCAAGTTATTTTCTACATGGTTTGTAGATGTGGATGTGGCAGGTGATTTGGATGACAGAGTTGCACTACAGGATTTGTGGTGGTTGGTCTTCAAGAGTGATCTTGAAGAGGGATACAGAGCCAAGGGAACAAACTAGATGATGTACAAGTACATGTACAGTTGTAGCTATTTATCTCCAAGTGGGAGATTGTTAGGGTGTGGAGCTAAAAGCTTCAACTATGCAGACAAAAATAGGAGGTTGCTAAAGATCCAGGAGTACCGGCGTCGACAACATGACCGAGGTCGGTCAAGATGAAGCAGAAGGCAACCGGCGTCGGCAGGAAGTCAGCCGACGTCGATCAGCACCAGGCAAGCAAGGACCGACGTCGGTCGCCTGTGTGTTTCAAAACTGTTCGTTGCACGAACAGTTAGTTAAGTGAACAGAGTGTTTGCATGTAAAGGCTATTTCGAGTCTTGAGCTGCGTGGATAATTATAGTAAACTAAGAGTCTAAGTTATTGTTTAAGTCTGGGATCTATTTATAGACCCATTGGCATGTATTGTATGTATGAGCTAGAAAGGAAGGCAAGGAAGATCCTTCCATTGTAAGATCATTGAGTTGCAGGTTGTTGCAAACTCATAGGAGATCTACATGTGTAAGTATGGTCTGTTGAATTGCAGGTTGCAGGTTCATGGGAGATCAACTTGAAGTACTATAGAGTGCTTGGGTACTGGCAGGGTTATTACTGATTGGTTGGAGAGGTGAACACCAATTTTGTGTGTGAGTTGTGTGTTGGGACCATTTTTGGTAGGAGAGTGTTTTGAAGAAGAATTACTGTACACTTGAGGTGTGAGAAGCCTCTGTAAGGTGGAAGAGTGTGGCGGCTCTTTATTGTATTCTTTTATGTATAAATGTTAATACAAGATAGTGTATTGTCTCTCATATTCTGTGTTATTTGTGAATTCTAGTTACTTGTGCTTCTGGATATTTCCGCATGTTTAATTGCTTATATTTGGTAATCATATTGTGCTCTTTCTAAGGAGCAAGATCCTAACAAGTGGGATCAGAACAAGGTGTGTTTGTTCTTGGATTCCCTGACATTATATATGTGTCTTAAGTGTTTGGTTACAAAATTAACTTGTTTCCTATGTGATAAACATGTATTTAGTATATTTTATTTGCTTGCTTTGTGTCTTTATTTCTTTATGTGTGTGCTTAGTGTTTGATGTGTCTTTAATGTGTTTGGCATGCTTACCTTATGTTTGATGTGGCTTCCTTGCTTTCTATGTTCTTAGCATGATGCTAATGTGTGTCGTGTTTGCATATGTGACATATTACTCGTTCTAGTTCTTACCATTTGATATTTGTTATATTATATGGTGTCATAACCTATATCATGCACAGTACTTCTTTTGCTTCCCTACATTGCCATGATTCATATCATGCACATATATAAGGAAATAATCTATATTTGCACTTTATATTGCTATATCTTAAGCTATTGATATTATATTCCTTATATATCATGTCGATATGCGACATATCTTATTGATCTTATGTTTCTTACATCTTGTGTTTATATAGGGCATAACACTCTTTGTACTATATTGCTTACATTTCCCCTGAGTGGGCCACATTATTTATGCACTTATATTAATTACATCACAAGCTCATGTAGGGAAACTTAAGTATAACTTACATGCCTCCAAGATGACATATTTCTATATTAGACATAAATTTTTAATATCTTATCTTACACATGATGCACATAGTTTTTTTTTGAGCTATGTTCTTCACAAGTTCATCCCACATCTCAAAACGGGGGCATACATTCCACTCATTTTATCTAAACTTTAATATATAATCATTCACCTTAACTTTCGTTCTTATATAAGGGGAATTCACATTTTACTTACCCCTAGATGTATCTAGGGCATGAAACCTATTCCCACCATAGGTGATATTTAGGGTATTATTTAGCTTTATTTTTTGTAGTACTTAAAATATTGCTTTAGCCTTTTTTTGTCACTAAAAGTTGTACTCTGAAATGTATGCAGGATTTAGTACAAATTCAGAGGCACGTGACTTCACAAGGGCATCGTCACATCTTCAATGAAATAAATTGTATCGTTTCAACTTTTTTTTTAGATTTGAACAGATTATTAGTATGGGTACTAATCCATGTGTAAATATTTTTATATGATCCATAAGTACATTGGAGTTCATTTTTGAAACTTTAAGGGCACAAAATCTTGTACACTTTCCATGTTTTACTTTGATATGTATGCACACATATACATATATCAAAGTAGGGCATTATGTAGAATACCCTCTAGATTATTTAATTTATGGACTTCAATTAATCCAATCATAAAAAATTTATACTCTTAAAAAAAATCATAAATTCAAATCTTACTTACCTCATATTTTAAATACAAAGATACCTCCTACATACTAAAAATATGACGCAAGACTATTTACTCTAAAGCACCTCTGAAACCCTAATCATAATCCGTACAATAATAGACCTTAAATTAGAGTTTCCTGTTAAAAAAAAAAAAAAAACAAATTCACAAATAATTCAAAATTCTGTTCCTCCGAGCGTATGTTTACGTGATACAGCATTGATTCCAAAGTGATTACGTGAAGAAAAAGCTGATGGATGTTGGTTGCTGGTTGCTGGTTGCCGATACGGCATTCATTCCACCGCCTTTATTCTTTCTCATCTCTATTCAAGAAAATTGTATGCTGGTTCCCTCAACCTTCCTAAAGAGTCTCACCATACAATGCACTGCGAAACAAAGTTCGTTCGCTGCACCTGAAGGTCTACTTGCTTTGTTTCAGTAAGTTGTACAGCTCATTTCTTCGTTCAATTTTCAGTGCTCTACGGAAGTAACTTCTTGCATTTTCAATGAAATTGTTTTACAGCCTCATCTATTTTCAATAAATGTTTGTTACAGTTTAAGGTCTAAATGTGGGAGAATGCATTTTTTTAATGGTATAAAAGGAGCACAAATTATTCACTTTTTGACTTTCAAAAAAGTAATCTTAAATCTGGGTGTAAGGTCCTGGTTCACAAGTGAGGTTAGTTGGCCAAAAGCTTACAACTAGGCATGGTGAAGCCTGAACTTGGTTTACTCATAAATAGAAATTAAATGCTTTTATTTGCTTTTATAGTTGTAGGGTTTTCATTGCCGTTGAGAGAAGATTATGAGTAGGAAATGAACTTTGGAAATCCAAGCTTACAGCATATTTCTGCATGGTTTCTGCTGTTTGCTTGCTTCCAAGCTTAAATCATTATATCACTCTTGCCACATTTCGGTTACAAGCTTCTTTATTGTGGCGGGGATTTGAACTTGGGTCACGCGCTTATGAGTGTCCTTCATTGCCCTTATATAACAATCCCTTGGAAAATGTTACAGAAAACTGTTCCAACTGTGATTGTTAAATTATGGTTTTGACATAATGTGCGACTGGTTTCTGTCACAGTTTGGTAATATGAAAAATTTATCGAGTGTCCTGCTAGAAATGGTTAATCTTTGCTTTCATAAAATTTTGGGGCTCAGGTTTTGGACACAATGTTGTGTCCTTCATCAGTGGCGCACAAGTTCTGCTTTCGTCTGATTCACAGTTAATCACCAACGTTTTGGACAGTTGCTTGTTTTAAATATCTAGGTCAAAAGAGTCAAACAAACAAAACATCATATATGAGATTACAGACTGTGTAGAACCCTAGTTTATTAGTTTTCTTGTTCTTTTTAAAAGGTGTGGAAGGATACCTTGATTTCTTGATCCTTCCCGATTATTAAATATTTTCTGCTGTCTATATAGTTAAACGATAAATGTGAAATGTCACCAATGATGAAAACATTGTAAACAATATCTAGATAATCTTGGTGGGAATTTTCGATTTGCTTCTAGGAGTCTTTAAAATGCCCTCCAGACTTTGATTCAATGATTTAGTTGGCAGGATTTGCTTTGATGCATTAGTATGTATATAGCTGGCTTTATTTGAGTTGGAAGCAATTTTGTGCCACTGGCCAAGAACTTAAAGTTGTTTATAAGGGGATGCAAATGTTGCGAGTGGTAATGCATGAATTCGGAAAGTCCATCATTGAGTGGGGCATGTAGCTCAATGGTAGAGAGTTCATTGGTTGGTAGTGGCTCCTAATTTCAAATCCGAGCCTGTGCAATTTTCTAACATGGAATCAGAGCCAGTGTTAGAGGTTGATTTGGAGGACAGGTTGAAATTCAACAAAAATATGGGCTGAGGGGGGGTGTTGGAAGTAGCAATACATTCTTAAAAAGAAAACTAAAAAAAACCCATTATTAAGTGGGGCAAGAAGTTGTGTTAGAGCAGCCTGCAGGCTGGGGGCAGGTTAGGTGTGCAGGCAATCTTAATATAGAATGTGATTGGGACCATAAATAGTACTTGGAATGACGATATGGGCTTTACGGGGTTGACAATTTCTGAGAGGTGTGTTGTTGACAGTGGCACCTATGGATTCATCATTTCAACCTTCACTTATCTACATGAAGGGAAGACATGAATGGGTGGTATTGGTAAGATAATATATCTATTCATGATAAACATGCACTAGGTCATGGCATGGAGGCATCTTTTTGTTCAGTGGAATCAATGAGACCTATTTTTGTTGTTGGGATGTTTAAGTTTAATATCAAGGTGAAATTGATGGCCAAGATTAATTCACAATCAACGTCTGAAATTTATTTCCAAGGTTCATCATGCATCATGGATTAAGGAGACATGCTTGAATGATTTCTCCAACAAATATTTGAAGGCATTAAATCAGCATGTGTTTGTGTTGAATCTGTAACAAGGGTTTTGGATACAAAGATTTTGAATGAGGGGTTATTATGCTATTTGATAAAGTTTTGTGGAGCCTTTGCTTGTATTATGGCCATCGTCATATTTAATGAAACAAGGATTTTTATTAGTGGTAGTATAATTAAAAGTTTGTGAAGTTTTGTAAATACATATTCGAAGACTGCTACCCCAGTTACATGATGGAGTGATTGTTTTGGTGGATTAAGATTATTGTTGGTGGGCTAATGCATATCATGGAAACTGAATATTGAAGCTTAAATGTTGTAGTTGTGTTGCAGCATGTTTTGATGAATACATGCTCATCTATATCAAGTTTGTTGATGACCATTTGTCTTGTATTATTTATGAAGATTCTATATATATATTAAGCAAGATTATTGTGGTAGAATAAAACTTGTTCTTGACACTACATGGAGAATTGAAAAAATAGATACTGTATTTCTATTTAGTGATAATTAGATTGAAGTGCTAAGCATAGGTTTGCCACAAAGGCAAGAAAGAGGTCTCAAAGTGCATAAAATTTTCAAGTGTCTAATTTGTTTTGGTGAAGATATTAGTCGTAAAGAGTAAATTAAAAAAATTGTAGCACAAATATTGCCATGCCCCTGTTAGGGTGTGGAGCTAAAAGCTTCAATTGCTTGCAGACACGAAGAAGAGGTTGCTGAAGAACCAGATGAACCGGCATCGGCAGCATGACCGACGTCGGTCAGATGCAGTGCAGAAGGAAACCGGCGACGGCAGGATGCCGGCCGACGTCGGCAGCACCAGACAAGCAGGGACCGACGTCGGTCGCCTGTGGCGTTCCAAAACTGCTGTTGACGAACAGTCAATTAAGTGAAGCGAGTGTTTGCATGTCAAATGACTAATTATAGTCACGAGCTGTGTGTCTAATTATTGTAGTTAGATTTCTATTTTTGTAACCATGGGATTCTATTTAAAGACCCATGAGGCTTGTATTGTAATCATCAAGAAGGCAAGTAAAAGCGTTGAAGCAAGCAAGGTCAAGGAGATCTACAGGTGTAAGGTCAAGGAGATCAGCTGAAGCATTCAAGGAGGGATAATAACTCAGGCTATAGAGTTGTGTTAAGCAAGAGAGAGAGGGAAGAAGGTCTTGAGGTGTGGCAAGCCTTTGAGGTGGAGGAAGAAGTGGCATCTTCCTTATTGTATTTTCTTCTAGTAATATCTAATACAAGAGTGTGTATTGTCTCTCAAATTCTTTGCTGTCTCAAGTTTTTAGTTACTTTATCATTCTGGTATAATTTCGTGTTTAATTGCTTATAAGAAAGTAATTAATTGTGCTTCCGTTGGATAAGGGGTCACCTAACAGTTGGTATCAGAGCATATCTATTGTTGTAGGTTCCTGACAAGTGGTATCAGAGCTACGGTTTGCAGGAAGCAGGTTATTGTTTTTTGATTACAGGTCATTCACAGGGTTTTTTGATTGAGTGGGAGTTTAGCAATGGCAGAAGAAAGTAAGCTACGAATGGAGAAGTTTAACGGCAAGAATTATCAACACTCGAGGATGCAGATTGAGGATTATCTGTATTAGAAGGATCTGTACTTACCGTTGGGTGGAGTTGCATGCAAACCCACAGATATGAAGGATGAAGAATGGAGTGTTCTTGATCAGAAGGCTCTCGGTTCCATAAGGTTGAGCCTTGCATCGTCTGTGATTTCCAGCTTATCACAGTGCAAGACAACGGAAGAGTTGATAAAGTCCTTGGCGAATTTATACGAAAAGCCCTCGGCTTCTAATAAGGTATATCTTATGAAGCAGCTATTTACTTTGCAAATGCAGGAAGGTGGATCGATACATACTCATCTCAGTGAATTCCATGGTTTGGTAAACCAATTAGCTTCAGTCAATATTGTTTTTGATGATGAGGTAAAGGCTCTCTTGATTTTATGTTCTTTGCCTGAAAGTTGGGACAGTTTGGTTATGGCAGTAAGTAATTCTGCATCTGCTTCTAAAATCTTAAAAGTTGATGATGTTGTGAGTGTGATCTTGAATGAAAAAATACGCAGGAGAAGCACAGGTGAATCATCAGGTAATGCTCTAAGTGCAGAAAGCAGGGGAAGGCAAAGGGAGAAAATTGAGCAAGGGAAATCAAGGTCGGGAAGGAGATCTGAGTCCAAAGGTATTACCTGCTGGTTTTGTGGAAAGAAAGGACATACAAAGGAGTGTTGGTTGAGAGATAAAGAGAATCAACATGCATGTATTGAAGAAGCAAAGGATGCAAATATTGTGGTACAGGACGCTCTCATACTTTCTTTGGATAGTCAGGTAGGATCATGGATTTTAGATTCTGGTTCATCTTTTCATGCATCTCTGTTTAGATTGACAAAGTGCAGCTGAGATTGCAGATTGACAACACATGGGTGTTGAAGGAGGTCATGCATGTTCCAATTCTGAAGTAGAGTTTGATTTCTATAGGAAGGTTGGGTGACGAGGGATGCACAATAACCCTCACAGCAGATTCTTGGAAGGTTACCAAGGGTGCACTTGTTCTAGCAAGAGGTAAGAAAGTAGATACTCTTTATCTGTCTACTTGTATTGCTGATTCTACTTCTGGTTTATCTACTTCAGCTGTAGATTCGAAGATGTGGCTTAATAGGCTTGGTCACATGAATAGGAAGGGAATGGAAGTTCTTGATTCAAAAGGTATGTGTTCAAATTCGGAAAGCACAGATAGAGTTCATTGCAGAAAAAGAAAATTTGATGTTTTTGACAGGAACAAAGAAGCCTTGGTGTTTATGGAGGAGATGAAGGACAGAGATCAGTCACAGGGGCTGAATAAATTTGAGCAGGGCAGTATGGACAGAGGTTTGATCCAAGATGAGCTCGCGGATGAAGATTTCATCACTTACAGGAACACACAGACACCGATGTCGGTCACTTGGGACCGACGTCAGTCAGCCAGATACCGACATCGGTCATGTGCAGACCAGCAGGGTCGGTAGGTTGGGTAGAAGAAGTCCGACGTCGGTTAGGCAGGAACCGACGTCGGCAGGAGGGACACCGGCGTCGGCTAGGGAAACGACGTCGACAGTCAGGGTCAGTGCAGGGAACCGACATTGGTCGGGAGCAGATTGGGAGATGGCCGAGGTTGATCACCGGAACGGATGATGGGTGGACAGTCAGCTGTCAAGGAGTCTCAAACACCCATATGGAGGTCAGAAATGGTAAGTGAACCTCATATTCGTTGTTCACCTTCTTTATATTGCTTATTGATAGTCAAGAACTAGGAAGATGGAAGAAGCAATGCAGGTAGAATCCAGAAACAGTGGGAGCTTGGCATGGATGAGGAGTGTGAGTCCTTGGAGAAGAACCAAACAGGCATTTGTTGGTAGAGTTGTCAGCTGGAAGGAAGCACTGGATAGAGGGATGGATTCCCATATTAGAGAAGAGAGTGGATGGACACGTGAGACAAAAAGCTATGGTATATGGTCTTGAGTAGGCTGCAGAGCAATGAAAGTTTGACCATTGTATTTTATCTTTACCAGGTTGGATAATATTAGCTACATTATCCTGTTACTGTATTGTGTTACTTGTTGCAGGGTTTCATATACAAGGAGTTTTCTGAGCTAAGGGTAGAGTTGGTTCAGAAGTATGTCATGAAGAATTTGTGAGCAGCAAAATTCTTTTGGCATAAGTGACAGTTATAGCATCACAGGTTTGTGTGGTGGTTGGTTTTCAAGAGTGACTTTGAAGAGGGATACAAAGCCAAAGGAACAAAATAGATGGTGTACAGGTATAGGTACAGTAACAGCTATTTATCTCCAAGTGGGAGATTGTTAGGGTGTGGAGCTAAAAGCTTCAACTGCTTGCAGACAAGAAGAAGAGGTTGCTGAAGAATCAGACGAACCGGCATCGGCAGCATGACCGACGTCGGTCAGATGCAGTGCAGAAGAAAATCGGCGACGGCAGGATGTCGGTCGACGTCGACAGCACCAGACAAGCAGGGACCGACATCGATTGCCTGTGGCATTCCAGAACTGCTGTTGACGAACAGTCAGTTAAGTGAAGCGAGTGTTTGCATGTCAAATGACCAATTATAGTCACGAGCTGCGTGTCTAATTATTGTAGTTAGATTTCTATTTTTGTAACCATGGGATTCTATTTAAAGACCCATGAGGCTTGTATTGTAATCATCAAGAAGGCAAGTAAAAGTGTTGAAGCAAGCAAGGTCAAGGAGATCTACAGGTGTAAGGTCAAGGAGATCAGCTGAAGCATTCAAGGAGGGATAATAACTCAGGCTATAGAGTTGTGTTGAGCAAGAGAGAGAGGGAAGGTCTTGAGGTGTGGCAAGCCTTTGAGGTGGAGGAAGAAGTGGCATCTTCCTTATTGTATTTTTTTCTAGTAATATCTAATACAAGAGTGTGTATTGTCTCTCAAATTCTTTGCTGTCTCAAGTTTCTAGTTACTTTATCATTCTGGTATAATTCCGTGTTTAATTGCTTATAAGAAAGTAATCAATTGTGCTTCCGTTGGATAAGGGGTCACCTAACAGTTGGTATCAGAGCATATCTATTGTTGTAGGTTCCTGACAGCCCCTCCATTAACAATCATAGTTGGTCCATTTAGGTTGTGATGCACCTCCAAGTTGTGGCCACGAATAGACTATGGGCTGAGAGAACTACAACAACCCACAACCGACTGATTGTGGCATGATCCTACCCATCGCCCATGCGGGCCTGGGGAGACTTCATAATGGGTGTTGTGGGCCATGGTACCACCACATCATGTGGCCTCTCCTTAGTGTTCCCCAAGGGATCCCCCATTGAAAGCAAAAAATGGTGTGTGTGTGTGCGCACGCGCGCACATGCATGCATGACACATGCGTGTGCGTCTATATGTACAAATATAAATAAGATTGGAGGGGAAAACTAGTTTTTTTACAAACATTGGAGAAAATTTTGAAAACGTGATATTTTTTGTGTTTGGTTGTATAGCCAAGTAGGGTCCACAAGGTCATGTGGTAACAAAGCAAATTGTGCCCAAGGCACTTAGGGAAGGGAAACACACAACTGAAAGGGATGTGCACAAGGCACTTAGAAAAAACAAGAACTAAACAAAACGTATAGAATATATACAATGGCTGCAAACTCTTTTAAAAGCAGGGCTTTAGATGAATCCCATTGACTTCAATGGGTAATACCTCTCCGTCTAGTTGGGCGAGCTAGAAAGCGTTATGTTGTTTGCATCCATGGATCAAATAAGGGCCACTCCACAAGCTGTCAAACGTAGTATGGTTGCCTGGCTTGGCTTTATTTGAATCCCATCTAAGGACTAGGTCTCCCTCCTTGAAGTTCCTTGTTGTGGCTCTCTTGTCAAAAGCTTTCTTGACCTAAGCTTGATGTGACTCTAGTGTCTTCATTGCAAAGTCTCTTGCTTCCTCAAGTTTTGTGAGTTCTGCAATCTCACATTCATGGGCTCATCTTCCAGCAGCTCCAGCTGATGGGCTAGTTCTAATACAGGCAGCTCAAGGGAAATGGGCAACTTGGCCTCCCTTCCATATACTAAAACATAAGGAGAATTGCTAACGACAGCCTTAAGAGTCACCCTGTCAGCCCACAAGGTTGTCTTTAATTTAGTGTGCCATGTCCTTTGGTTCTCTTCCATAGTTCTGATGATTCTCAGCAAATTTTTATTTGTGGACTCAACTAGTCCATTTCCTTGAGGATAATAATTGGAAGAGATGTTGAGGTAGATGCCCATCTTGAGAGCTCATTCACTTGTTTATAGACCAAGGAAAGCCAATGCATTGTCAGAAATAATAGTTGATAGAACACCAAACCTAGTCACGATGCTGTCATAGAAGTCTAGGACTGCACTTTCGTTAGCTTCTTTCAATGCAATGGCTTCCACCGATCTAGTGAAGTAGTCAATTGCAGTAAGCACCCACTTATGCCCCGCACTTGATGGAGGGTTGATCACTCTAATGAAATCCAAACCCCACTGCATGAATGGTTGCTCTACTTGAATTGGGTTGAGAGGAAAAACTACTAATCTTTGCTTACCCGTAAAGAGGGCACATTTCTGACACTTTCTCACCCATGCACGAGCATCTTTGAAGAGGCTGGGTTAGTAATAACCAGCCCTCATTATCTTTGCTGCTATAGCCCTACGTGCAAAATGACCTCCTACAGGTCTATCATGGAAATTCTCCAAAAGCTTAGCCACTTGGTCATTATCTATGCACCTTAGGAGCACTCCATTGAGGTCCTTCCTGAATAAAACCCCATCAACCAATGCATAAGGTATGGACTGAAATTTGAAATACCTTTTTGCCTTGTCTATACCCAGAGGGCATTCACTTGTTAGCAAAAAATGTGCCATATCATGGAGCCAACTCTTACGAAGTAGAGGTGCCTCTACTTGTGAGTTGTCTTGAAACACCATGGCAACTTCTTGTCCTTTTGAAGATCTTCCACCATGTGTTCACACAAACCTCTACCTTTGACCAACTTGGTTACTTTGATTTCGTCAAACTCCATGATTTTGGTGATCCAACCAGCTCTTTTCTCATTCAAATCTTTGTTAAGGAGGAAATCCCTAACTCCAAGATCGGGCACCATGAGATAAATCTTGCTGTTGGAGAGCATTGGTCTGAACTTCCTAAGACTCCTCACTGCTGCAAGGATCTGCTTCTCTATGAAGGTGTACCTTACTTCATATCCTTTCAACCCTTGACGAAAGAAGGCAATCGACTGCTCCATTCCCTCACCATTCTTTTTGGTCAGCATAGCTGAGAAGCCGTCAACGTTGGCAAAGGTGTACAACATGAAATCCTTGGAGAAATCAGGATTTATGAGCTAGGGTGTTTGTGCAATGGCCTATTTGATGGCCTCAAAAGCATCTTTTCCTTCTCTTGACCAAGAAAAAAATTGACTCTTCTTTAACATGGTAGTAATAGGCTTGACTAAGCTTGCAAAACCTGATATGAACGTTCTTACAAAATTTATTTTGCCAAGGAAGCTCTGAACTCCTTTCTTATGCTTGGGGAGAGAGAGAGCTAGGATGGCATATACCATTTTAGGATCAATGGACAACCATTCTTTTGAAATAATGTGGCCCAACAGCTTGCTTTCATGGACGGCAAACACGCACTTCTTGGGATTCAACGAGATCTCATACTCCCTACATCTCTCAAAGATCAGCCTCAGGTGGTCCATGTGTTCGTTGGCATTCTTGGAGAAAACCGTGATGTCATCCAAGTATACCAACACCATTTGATTCAGCAGCCCTTGGAAAATAATGTCCATGGCTCTTTGGAAAGTTGCGCCAACATTTGACAAACCGAAGGGCATCTTTTCGTACGCATACATGCCCCATTTGGTGAAGGCAGTCTTGTACTGATCCTCCTCTTTTACCCATACTTGGTTGTAACCTGAATATCCATCCAACAGAGAAAAGCGTTCTGAACCTGCAACTATTTGAAGAAGCTGCTCCATGGATGGTAGAGGGTAGTGATCTTTCAAAGAGACTTTGTTCAAATCTTTGAAGTCAACACATAGCCTAATCTCTCCACTCTTCTTCCTTATAGGCACCAAATTGGCTACCCAGGATGAGTGTTTGATGGGAAAAATGATCCTGGATTCGATCAACTTGGTTAGCTCTTTCCTCATAAGCTCTTTTATCTTGGGGTTGACGGGCCTTTGCTTTTGCCTTACATGCTTCGCATTGGCCTCCAATTCTAGAGTATGTTGGGCTAACTTTGGATCAAAACCTTGCAGGTCGTCATATTCCCAAGCAAAAATGTCTGTGTATTCTTGGCAAAGTGATATGAAAGCATGCCTCTTAGCCTTGCTGCTTACCTTCCCGAGCTTGAGAAGCTTATCTTTGAAGATGATGACTCTCTCTTAGTTTTCTTCATTGGTGGACATTATTGTTTTTTCTTTTTTTACACAGTCTCCCTCATGGAAAACGTCTTCAAATGTAACCAGTCCCTTAGGAAGTTTGTTAGACCTTAGTTAAACAATTTGATCTTCATATTGATGATGAAACTTACTTTGGTTGGTGGAGGAGAACTCAACTTCCTGCTGTAAGAAACAAGCAATTTGTTTGTCACATTCGAAGACTTGCAAGTGGGTTTCATTATCTGGTACTGATGGGCTCACCACCAATTTGACATGTGGCTGAACCCTAGCCTCTTTCAGCTCACTTGGGATGTTGAACTGAGCTTCCACAACTGCCAACCTATCAGCATGCTGGATCTGATTTCTTGGCACAGCTTGAATGTCGAAGGCTTCAAAATCTTCAATTAGGTCCCACACTCTGTTTTTGTAGGACCTTGTAATGTTCAAGCCTTTGCCCTGGTTCACTAGAAGCTCATTGTCTCCGTATGCTTGCAACATTTTAATTTTTCTTTTATTGACCCATTGGAGACCACGAATCAAGCCTTCATATTCTGTTGCATTTGAAGAGCAACTGAAATGGAACCTATAGGAAGAGAAAAGCTTATTACGTGAAGGGGAAACCAACATTGCCCCTGCACCCACTCCATTTTTGCTCCTTGAACCATCAAAGAACAACTTCCACATACCATTGAGGTCTTCTTTAGGTTTAATGAGGGAAGGCATGAGTTGATTTTCTTCATGCAACAAATAGACACCCATGTCTCTTCAACACCTTCCAAAGGGTTGAGAAATTGATTATCCCCCCATAGCTCATCCGAGAACAAGTCTGGAACCTCCTCAGGATGAGTATTTAGTTCTTGACCAATTATAAACTCATCCTCATCAAGGATAGTACACTTGAGGTTTATGCTATCTGGTTGATGGGGTTCAATGTGGAATTGTGCCATGGGTTCAACTTTGATCGATACTTTAGTCCCATACCTTGTTCTGAATGCCATGTCGGACCAATCTGCTGCAAGGTAATCCCCAATTTTGATTGTGAATTCTCTAGAAAGACACAACGCAAAGCGAGGGGTGACATCAAGGATCAACACATCTTGCACCACCAAAACACTAGGACAAGCATGCAGGGTCAAGCTCAATTCCTTGATGATACTTGATGGTTTTGTGGAAGAACCGTCAAGCTGCAGGACTCTCTTGGTATGCGGCTCATATTTAAGGTTCAACTGATTAGCTATGGACTTTGGCATGACTGAAGTGCTAGCCCCACTATCTACCAAGCAATTGTGCACCAGAGAATCATCGATAATTAATGAAATGTAGAATGGAGGGGGTTTGGCTACATTACTTGGCCTTTCTCCCAAAGGACCTTGGGTTGCATTGGTGAGAACCTCAATTTCCTTGCTTGGTTGTTTACCTGTAGTTGTAACACTTCACTTGGACAAAACTCCTTGAAGGATGTCCACTTGACCGGGCATGGAAAGCATGTCCCACATGGGTACGCTCACATTGGATTTTTTCATTTGTTCAACAATGTTGATTGGTGTCTGTTGACAATTTTTCACCAAAGGGAAGAACGGATTTATTCAAGCAATTGAAGGGTTCACAAATTTGCCGAAGGGTCATTTTATCGGCCAAGAGACCAGTTGCAATTTTTTCGAGAAAAAACCAAGAGGCCGAAGGAAAGAGTCCATTACAAGAATTTCGAAGGGCAGGGTACCCTTCGGAAGGGTCACTTTCAACAATCCTGAAGGGCACCTACCCTTCGGGAAGGTGAGAGAACAGATTCAGAACCTTTGCAAAAAGGCTGGGTGCCCTACAATTCTTTCGAAAAAGGCACATACACGAGCTACTAGCCCTTGCGGAGGGCACTTGGTCGGCGAGAGGACTGTGGTGACTTTTTCGAAGGGCGCCTTTCAAAAAGCAAAGGCACAAAAGAGACCTTTGGACTTTTGTCCGAAGGAATTCCTTCGGACAAAAAGTCCGAAGAAATTCGGAATACATAGGAAGAGGCCCGTGGAAAAGCTAACGGCGGCGAAAAATCCAAAGGCTTCGAAAAGGTTAAAAGGCAAAGGCAGGAAATGACTTCCTTTGGACAAAAAGTCCGAAGAAGTTCGGAAGACTTGAAAGTCCGTAGAAAAACAAGTGAAGGCAAAGCAAAATGAGACCTTCGGACTTTTGTTCGAAGGAATTCCTTCAGACAAAAAGTTTGAAGAAATTCAGAGAAATGGCTGCAGAAAAAACCCGAAGAAATGCGAAAGCCAATAAAGCTGAGAGAAAGAAAACCCGACTATGAAAAGGAGCTCGAGAAAAGGTCTGAAGAAATTCCTTTGGACTTTTTGTCTGAAGGAATACTTCGTAGAATAAAGCTGAGAGAAAGAAATGCCGCAGGAAATTCAAGGAAATAAGAGAAGTCCGAAGGAATAAATGCCAAAGGGTGACATCCCGCTAGCCGTCAAATTTTGACCGCGGGAAGTAACCATTGAAACAGGGGTAAAGCCAGAATTCCGAAAGCAAAGCCCAATGGAGAAAATATAGATCGAATATAGACTAATACATCCGAATATAGAATCTCGCCAGAAATAGACAGGAACAGGTAGGCCAGAGCATGATAAAATACATGCAAGCAGGGGCTATCTTCGAATGCCGTTCAAAGCTTCAGTTGACTGGTTATTAAAGTCCCGCTCGTCTACAGATCATCTCACGCATCCGAGGGTCCAACTCAGTTTCAACCGGAGTTCTGAATTCGAATGACGAGTTGACTGTTCCAGATTTAGAGTTGACTAATTGTTAAACGCCGCATCCACTAGGAGCTTTCCATGCGAAGAAGAATGATCTCTTCGTCCAACTTAGCTTATCAAACGGCCAACTCAGCCTTTCCAACGTTCCAATTCGGCATCAAGTAGCTCACGTACAGTTCTAAAATTAACATTGGCATGGATTTCCATGCAAAGAGAGGTGGGCGGTTCATAACAAAGACAAGTTCACTTCCTCAAACGCAAGAAGCTTCATGCAAAGACAAAAGAAAACATATTTTAATTGAAAGGCCAAGTCAGCCTTGAGTTAACCTAAGTGAATCTTTCTCTTCAAATTTTCTACGCCAATCTTTGGCCTTTTGTAATTCTCTATAAAATGGCTTTCCGCTTTGATTAAAAATCTAACCAATATCTCTCTTGGTTAGACCAGACTCTGTCATTGGTGAGTTGTGTAACCTCTTCGATCAATAGAAGGACTGTACTTTTAGATTTCAAGCGTTGGCATAGTGTATATTTCATTCAACAATTTGCATAACTGGTAGATTTCTCTCCCTTCTCAAATTCTGGTTCATACCTAGTTGCTAGATTATTCTTATGCAGGTCATGTTAAAGTGTTTTTTATGTCTTTTGCTGAAGCTGTAAGTGGATGTTAGGTGGCTGCAAAGTGTCTTTTATCAGACCTCTCTCCATTGTTTTCCCTCAAGTTTTGGTCATTGGATCGAACCTCTCCATGAAATATTTATGCATAAGTAATTGATTGAAATCATAGGTCTTCCTTTTCCCTTGTTCGTTCAATGTTCAAGGTTCCAAGTTGAGTGGATCAAAATTTTGGTGTATCACCCCCCTTTAGGTAGGATTTCCTCTTTAAGTTTTCCTTCTCCCTTTTCCATGGTAGTCCGCAGCATAGAGTAGAGATCTTAATTGATACATCATACAAGAACCAACCTTCTTTGGAGGTTCTTCTCACCGTTGAGGCACCCACCCTCGTGAGAAGATCCCATTGTTTCAGCCAGATAGAAGACTGATCATTTCATGCACGTCTTCGAATCAGGGCGTAGCTCCAGGTTGACAACAGTTTTTGGCACGCCCAGTGGGACCATGAAAAGAGTTCTTTACAAAAAATCTTCTCAGCAAAGGAAGATATTCATTTACAACTAGCTGAAGAGTTCATAGCAATCATTTAGACTATCCGTTCATGCCAAAAGTTACCACAAGATCAGCAAGCAAAGCTATTCCTTTTGAATTTGTAACTTATAAAAGAGCAAGATTTAGGAGGGCAAGTCCATATCCTCAAAGGGAATATTTACCTCCCCCTCATCCTATTGTTCTAGACACTGAAATCCCCACCATGCAGATGGCCAATAGAAATCAAATATTTGCTCCATTCAATGGAGGGAGCCCACTAAATCTAGCATAGTTAGATGATATACCTGTATCTGCCCTCAAAAGTATTCCATTCTTTTCAGGGGAAAATCAAACAACCCTTATTGAGCATATCCAAGATGTGGCTAATCTTTGTTTAGTTCATAATGTAATTGAGGATAATGTTGCTATCAGATTACTAGCTGCTTCTTTCAAAGGAAAATCATTACAGTGGTATAGAACCCTCCCACTTAGATCTATCTCTACTTGAGACGAATTGGGTGCTGCCTTGGTCAAACAGTTTGAGGACAAATCTGACCACTTATCTTTGGTTGAGTAATTAACTGCCATACAGAGAGCTCCTCATGAGTTCATATCTGATTTTAATCTCAGATTCCAAAAGACATGGCACAGGGTATCAGTTCTAATTAGGCCATCCCCTGAATATGCATTTTTATATTTTTTGAAAGCTCTCAATTCTGATATTGGTGTGATGATACAGTCAATGGGTGGTACTACTTTGCCAGATGCTTATGAAGTTGCAATAAGGGCAGAAAATAGTCTGATTCAAGCTAAGAAGCTTGCTCCAAGACCTCCAATGCCCATATTTTCGGAGATTTGTTCAGTATCAGCTCTTCAAGTTCCTCAAGTTCCATCCTTAGCTCCAATTACCGCACCTCAACGTCCTATTGCAGCCTCTACTAGTCAATCTAGTGAGATAGGAGAGCTGAAAAGTCTGTTACAATCTTTTGGAAATGAAATAGTACAACTTAAAAGGCAACAATTTCAGTCAACTAGGCCTTATCAACAACAAAATCGGAACTATCAGCCCTTCAAAGATCAAAGGTCTCCTTATCAGGGTTTTAGAGAAAATAGACCACCCTATCAAGCACAAGGGGCCATAACTCCAGCTAAGCCATATGCTACTCTTGATCCAAATGTTCCTTCCACTTCAAAAGCTATTGTTCCAACCCCAACTCAGAACAACTTGGTGCAGGATTCAGGTTGGCAGCCCTCAAATTTTAATGATGTTCAAAATCAGAGCTTGGTAAACAACACCATGCCACAGATGACACAAGATGAGTTCTCTTTTCACGAGAGTCAATATCAAGATACAGGTTTGGCATCACAAGGAGCGATCCAAGGGTAGTCGGATGCTATTAATGTTAATTGGTAGGTAGATGCTCATATTGCTTTTACTCAAGATGTTAAAACTAACGCTTCAAATGATCAAGTTGCATCTCTAACCTATCAGAGAAATAAAAAAAACGCTGTTGAGGAAACTCAAGCAGTGGCAAATGTCAAATGCTCCTAGTATTATTCCCCAAGGTACGAAAGAACAACTTGCTGTCCCCACAGTCCAAAAAAGATAGAGTGTAAAGGTTGGTAAAGTGCAGCAAATACCTCTAATTCGTGAACAACAAGTACCAGAAAAGGTGCAATCAAAGGTTAGTCCATCTCAGTTCAGTATTGTAGATCAGATGAAAAAGTCTAACATCAGCATTAACATGTGGGATACTCTTTCAATTCCAGGGCAAAAGGATAAACTCGTTCAAGAACTTTCAGCTCTTGAATTGTCTCCAAAATCAGTTGATAAAGAAGGTGCCGTCTTGACAAATTCGGATCAGCCAAATAAGCAACAGGGACAAGAAGGAGATAAACTATCTAAGGTGGACAAAACTGAGGTAAAAATAAAGAAAACTCCCCCTTTTTATCTTTCTTTGATAGTGGGTGATACTTTAATCCAGAATTGTATGGTGGATAGTGGAGCCAGTAGTACGGTAATGCCCAAACAAATTGCAGACAAGCTTGGCCTTGTTTATGAGCCAAATACTAAAGGGGTGCTGTAGTTGGATGGTTCACCTGCAAAAACGGTAAGGATTATCAAAGATTTGAAATTAACATTACATCCCTGTCCTAACGTAACTATTCAGCAGGACGTAGTGGTGGATCTGCCTCCTTATTTCGCCATGTGCCTTTCAAGAGATTTCACCTCAAAGATAGGGGGATATCTATCAACTGATAGGACTTATTTGTTATTCAGGACCAGATATGGCACAAAGGTAACAATTCATTCAGAACCTATTGCACGTTTTCACATGGAACCTTATACGCCAAGTGTGGTCAATATGAATTGTATCATTTCAGATGAAATAGGACAAACTAGTGATGTAGAAAAAGACTCACCTTTGGATGGAGTTCTAGATTTGTTTCTTGATGAGTGGGCTTCCACCTTGCATGAGCATGATCCCTACACGCTGATTGAAGAAGGTCTTGGTGTGTATTGTCTTCATGAGAACAATGTGCCAATCCTAGCCATGGTCAAAGAGGGCGAATCTAATGAAGGCTTGTGGAAATTATACTTCGATGGATCAAGAAATAAGCATGGGACGGGAGCTGGAATGATGTTAGTTTCTCCTACGAAACAAAGGTATTTCTCTTCTATTAAATTTCAGTTTGGTTGTTCAAACAACGTTGCTGAATATGAAGCACTAGTTCACGGTTTGCAATGGGCTAGGAAGATGAAGGTAAATTCTTTACAAGTGTTTGGAGATAGTGAACTTGTAGTTCACCAAATAAGAAGCTTGAATGTATGCAAGAATATGTTGCTTAAATCTTATGGACATAGAGTATGGGATCTACTTGAAGATTTTCAGGCTTTTAATATCCAGGCAATACCAAGAGATAGGAATAAACATGCTGATAGGTTGGCTGCTGTTGGGGCATAATTTGATATCCCAGCTGATGTAAAAAGTGACATTTTTTAGCCACATATAAAGATAATTGTAAGACCTGTCTCAGATAATCAAGAAAATTGGCAGGTGTTTGAAAGTGACAATCAAATTGTGAGATTTTTGCAAGAAGAGGCTGAGTTTTCTTCAAAAAATCAGTCAAAACGCTTCTAGCAGTATGGTGATCTGATTGTATAGCTGAAAACTAATAAGTTACCCAAGGGATTGGTCACCCTTGAAAATATTTTCAGTGAGGATGATGAACTAAGGAAAGAGAAACCAACCTTGTCAACAAAGGAAGAGCACTATGCCAATGTAGAGATTGCAGCTGGTAAGATTTTGAAATTGGACAAGGTATGCACTTCTCCACAAAAGAAAGCTTTCATTGAATTATGCACAAATTTTGCTGATATGTTCGCATGGCAGTATAGTGATCTCAAAGGTTTTGATCCAAGTTTAGCTCAACACACTATTGAGTTAGAAGACGAAACTAAACCAATACGACAAAGACAAAGGCCAATTAATCCAAAGCTTGAGCCTTTGATGAAAGTTGAGCTTCACAAGCTCATAGAATCGGCTATCATATTTCCAATCAAGCACTCAACTTGGGTGGCAAACCTCGTTCCAGTACGAAAAAAGAATGGTGAGATTCGTTTGTGTGTTGATTTCCATGATTTAAATAGAGCCTCGCTCAAAGACCACTATCCATTGCCATCAATGGAACAAATTTTACAGCTTGTTTCAGGTTCAGAGAGGTTTTCCTTGTTGGATGGGTATAGTGGCTACAATCAGATTTTGGTCAATGAAAAGGACCAATTCAAGACAGCTTTCACAACTAAGTGGGGAACATTTGCATACAGAAAGATGCCGTTTGGTTTGTCCAATGCTGGATCAACTTTTCAGAGAGCCATGGATATGGCCTTCCAAGGCCTTCTTAACAAATTTGTGCTTGTCTATTTGGATGATATAACAGTATTTTCAAAAGATGCAGAAGATCACATGGTTCACCTCCAGCATGTTTTTGAAAGGTGTAGGCAATTTGGGATATCTCTAAATCCCCAAAAATGTGTATTTTTAGTTCATGAAGGTAAGCTTCTTGGACATGTCGTTTCAAAGCATGGTTTAAACATAGATCCTGAAAGGATTCAATCCATTCTTGCACTCTTCTTGCCTAAGAGCAAAAAGGACTTGCAAAGTTTCTTTGGAAAGATCAATTTTATAAGGAGATACATTTCAGATTTTGCTACTGTTGCTAAACCACTTACAGCCATGTTAAAGAAAAATCAGAACTTCAGCTGGTCCAAAGAGGGAATAACAGGGTTTGAAGATGTTAAGAGAGCCATAGCAAGTGCTCCTACGCTTTTGAACACAGATTTTACGAAAGACTTCATTCTATATACGTATGCTAATGCGGACACCATTTCAGGCATCCTTATGCAACAGAACCATGAAGATTTGGAACAGCCAATAGCCTTCTTCAGCCAAGGCGTGCAGGAGTATGAGACAAGGTACTCTTTTGTTGAAAAGCACGTTCTTTTAGTTATAAGATCTCTGAAGAAATTTAGGCACTTGTTGTCTAATAATAAAATACATTTAATGGTTGCTCATCCAAGCATCAAAGAATTTCTTTTGAACAAAGACATAAATGAGAAAAGGGCTGGTTGGATAACCAAAGTGATGGAATACGACATAGAAATTAAGATCACAAAGCTGGTTAGAGGCAAAGGACTTTGTGAGCATCTAGCCCAGGACTTACAAGAAACTAACGAAGCTGTTTTAGTATCAAATGATGAAGAAATTGCTGCTGTTCACACCTCATCTTCCAGTTGGTTTCGTGATTTGGTAAGCTATCTGTAGGAAGGTTGTTACCCTTCTCACCTAAGTGCTTCAAAAAGAAGGTATTTCATATTGTAATCAATTCCATTCTTGCTTGTTGACGACGTTTTGTTCAAAAAGGATATCAATGGAATGTTACTAAGGTGTGCGGAGCCAAGTCATACCCAAAGATTATTGGAAGAATTCCATGATGGACTTGGTGGAGGGCACTTTTCTACTAGAACCACAACACTTAAAATCATGAGGTGGGTACTATTGGCCTACTATATTTAGTGATTACTATACATGGGTTAGGAAGTGCAAACAAATGCGTTATGTTTGTAGGAAAAGTTAAACTTGCAGGCCTGCCCCTTCAGCCAATTACAGTGGATCAACCATTTGTCCAGTGGGGATTGTGTTGACCATCCTGCAGGCCAAAATCGGTCCCCCTCTTTCTTTTCCCCTGCTATTCTGAGCCAATACATTTGATTTTTTGCACAAGTCTGGAATTTCTATGGATTCTACAAGAATTTCTACGGACTCTGCAGGTTTTCTATGGACTATGCAGGAATTTTTACGAACTCTGCAGGTTTTCTACGAACTCTGCAGAGATTTTTACCGACTCTGTAGGTCCATTTTTATGGACTCTGCAAGCATGGATTTCTATAGACACGGTAGGCAAAAAACTATGGACTCTGCAGGCATGTCTTTCCGCAGATGAAGAACCAGTTCAAAGAGTGCAAGGTTTTACAAAGCTTCTTCGGACTCTTGTCTGAAGAAATTCACAAGGAAAAAGAGTTGAAATGGTTCGAAGACACTTTTCCTTAAGGTTGGAAAAGTGGTTCAACATCAGGGTTCAACGACATGATCTTTCCAAGAGTTAGCATCTTTGAATCATTGAACCATTGAACCGGTTCAACGCTTTGGTTCAATGCCTTGGTTCATCGCTTTGGTTCAACGGTAAAGTTCAATCGGCAAAGTTCATTGCTTTGGTTCAATCAAATGGTTCGTCGACTTGGTTCATTCGGCTTGGTTCAAAGTGTTCGTTCAATGGCTTTGGCTCAACGCTTTGGTTCAAAGTGTTGGTTCAACGGCTTGGTTCAAAGGAGCAGTTCAATCAAAAAGTTCAAGAGAGCCTTCAGAAGGACAAGTACCCTTGCGGAGGGCACTTGGTCGGCGAAAACACCCTTTGGAAGGGTCGTTTTCAACTTTCCCGAAGGGCACTTTTAAAGGCAGTCAAAAGACAAAGACAAGAAGAATAATTTCTTCGAACTTTTTGTCCGAAGGAATTCCTTCGGACAAAATGTCCGAAGAAATTCGGGGAAGCTGCGGGAGAAAAGCCCGAAAGAGAATTTCCGAAGGAAAGCAAAGTGGTCGAAGGCAATTTCTTGCAGACTTTTTGTCTGCGGGAAAAAGTCTGTGGGAAGAAGTCCGCAGAAAAGGCTGAAGCAAGAAAGCCGAAGAAAGTCCAAGGGGTGACGGGCTCGAGGACGTCAAAATCAAGCACGACAAACTAGCCGTTGGAAGTTCAAACGCAGTGATGGGTGCACGGACGTCAAATTCAAGGCTCATGAAATAGCCGTTGATTTTGAAAAGCTTAAAGAGCAGCCCAAGGAACTTAGTGACCCACCAAAAGATAGCCCCGAGGGCCGAAGGAGCCAGAAAGCGACAAATCCAGAAAGGGACAAAAGGAGGAAGAAACGAAGTGCAGAAGTAGACAAACAGTCCAGGTGGCAAAGAGGAGGTGTCAACTCAGGGATTTATTCCTGTAGTTGAGACAGTGCTTGCCAAGTGGTCATCAAACGGCACGAACAGTAAGTGGCGCGGCCTGTTTTCTTCATTTCGCATTGATGAGCAGACAAGCCACGTAAATGCTTTGAAAGGAGCAGTCTGTTTGCAGAAAAGAGGCGTGGCCCATGCTTTCGCATTAATGTTGAAACGCCAAAGTTAAAGCAGGAGCCGACAATCAAACGGCTTCCTCTTCCCAAGGCTCGAACCGCACATGGGCCAGCTTGTCAAGAGTGCCAAAGTCTTTTCAAAAGGAGCGCCAAGTTCTCTTCTCTTTCTATATATTGTAAAACTTCTCATTTGAGAGGGATCCATTCTCTTAGCCCGTAAGGCAAAGCTCTGCCCAAAAATCTCTCGTGCTTGTAAGGCAGAACTCTGCCGGTTTTTACCTTGAATCAAGACTTAGCATTTTTTATCTCCATCTGGACTTGCACTCACGCATATGTCTATGTTTTCTTTTTGTGTTAAGTCATTTTCTTTTATGCTTTTCACAGATCGATTCCAGCGTGTCTAGTGCATTGTGAAGTTTCTTCTTTTGCAGGTCTGCCAGAAGTGTCTACAACAAGAATATAGGCGCATGTGAATAGGCTGCCAAAGTGTGTCTCAGAACACCTTTGATAGTTCTTCCTCCCTACATCTCCACGGACCCTTGACTCACTGAAACAAAAGAGTTATCCACATCAGATGAAGTGTATGGGAGCTTCTTCTTGGTGAAAAGTGTATAATCGGGCTGGGTGGGTCATCTTTTTTGGTGTATCACCTTTTTAGTTTAGGTTTAGGTTCTGTTTCAGCATCTTTCTCCCTTTTCATCCCCCCCCCCTTTTTTCATTTTTTGTTAGCAGTAGGAAGTCCAGGACCTAAAAGATACATCAGAGGGAGCTAGCTCTATCTAGAGACTCTCCCCTCCAGCTTCGCTGATCCCACAGGGGAGAGGGGAGTTTCCATTGTTGCGTGTGGAAGGTAGGAGCTCAACCTCCTGCCCAGGGTGCAATCCACTGCGTCAATAGATTGGGCTTCATTGGTCTCATTAACCCTCCTAGTTCAGGGCATAAGTGGATTCTAATAGCAACGGACTACTTCACACGTTGGACAGAAGCAGTTGCATTGAAGGAAGCAAACGAAACTAGCGTCCTTGACTTCTATGAAGGTTTGATCACTAGATTTGGAGTTCCCTCAACCATTATTTCTGACAATGCAATGGCTTTTGTGGGATCTAGGATCAGCCAATGGGCTGTCCAACATGGAGTTTATCTGAGCACTTTATTGAATTATTATCCACAAAGAAACGGCCTTGCTGAGTCTACAAACAAGAACCTCTTGAGAATCATACGAAGGACTATTGAAGACAATCAGAGATCATGGTATCTCAAGTTGAAGTCAGCACTATGGGTTGACAGGATCACTTACAAGAGGTCAATAGCCAACTCTCCCTACAAGCTAGTCTATGGTAAGGAAGCAAGGTTACCTATTTCTCTCGAGTTTCCAGCTTTAGAACTAATGCATCAACTTGAGTAGTTAGAGAACGAGCCTATGGAGATCAGGTATGCGGAGCTTATGGAGCTGGAAGAGGCAAGAAATCAAGCCATGCTAGCCATGGAAAGTCACCAGGCACAGGTAAAAAGAACATTCGACAAAGGTGCTTCCTCACGAAGCTTCAATGAAGGAGATTTGGTCCTCAAGTGGGATGAGGATCGGGCCAAACCAGGAAGGCACACAAAGTTTGATTCCCTTTGGAGTGGCCCATATATGATTTCCAGCTGCAAATCCCACAATGCCTTCCAACTTGCTAAGATGGACGACCAAGAGCTTCCAATCCCAGTCAATGGGATACATCTGAAACATTGCTATTAAAGAGCAAAATTCTATGTACATATTTAGTTATTTTTTGCTTTCCTCCAAGTGCTGTTCAAGCACAGTTGTTTGCTTCAGTTTTTGTTTCAATAAGTGCTTGTTGCACATTTGCTTCTTAGTTAGTTTTCTACTTTCATGTGTTTCCCTTCTTATTTTGAAGGAGAAGGTTACTACAGCCATGATCAGAGCAGATTTTTAGTCAGAAATCAGGTTCACCATTTGGAAAGTCAAATAAGCATCTATACATGTCTGAGTTCTCAAGCATAGCAGGCATGCTCCCAGTTGAGTCACCAGAATGTTGACAATTTTTCCCCAAAGGGAAGAACGGATTTATTCAAGCAGTTGAAGGGTTCACAAATTTGCCGAAGGGTCATTTTATTGGCCAAGAGACCAGTTGCAATTTTTCTGAGAAAAAACCAAGAGGCCGAAGGAAAGAGTCCATTACAAGAATTACAAAGGGCAGGGTACCCTTCGGAAGGGTCACTTTCAACAATCTCGAAGGGCACCTACCCTTCGAGAAGGTGAGAGAACAGATTCAGAGCCTTTGCAAAAAGGTCGGGTGTCCTACAATTCTTTCGAAAAAGGCACAGACATGAGCAACTAGCCCTTGCGGAGGGCACTTGGTCAGCAAGAGGACCGTGGTGACTTTTCCGGAGGGCACCTTTCAAAAAGCGAAGGCACAAAAGAGACCTTCGGACTTTTGTTCGAAGGAATTCCTTTGGACAAAAAGTCCGAAAAAATTCGGAATACATAGGAAGAGGCTCGTGGAAAAGCCGACGACAAAAAATCCGAAGGCTTCGGAAAGGTTAAAAGGCAAAGGCAGGGAATGACTTCATTCGGACAAAAAGTCCGAAGAAATTCGGAAGACTTGAAAGTCCGCAGAAAAACAATTGAAGGCAAAGCAAAATGAGACCTTTGGACTTTTGTCCGAAGGAATTTGGAGAAAGGGCCGCGGAAAAAACTTGAAGAAATGCGAAAGCCAATAAAGCCGAGAGAAAGAAAACCCGACTATGAAAAGGAGCCCGAAAAAAGGTCCGAAGAAATTCCTTCGGACTTTTTGTCCGAAGGAATACTTTGTAGATTAAAGCCGAGAGAAAGAAATGCCGCAGGAAATTCAAGGAAATAAGAGAAGTCCGAAGGAATAAATGCCAAAGGGTGACGTCCCGCTAGCCGTCAAATTCTGACCGCGGGAAGTAACCATTGAAACAGGGGTAAAGCTAGAATTCCAAAAGCAAAGCCCAATGGAGAAAATATAGATCGAATATAGATTAATACATCTGAATATAGAATCTTGCCAGAAATAGACAGGAATAGGCAGACCAGAGCATGATAAAATACATGCAAGCAGGGGCTATCTTCGAACACCGTTCAAAGCTTCAGTTGACTGGTTATTAAAGTCCCGCTTGTCTCCAGATCATCTCACGCATCCGAGGGTCCAACTTAGTTTCAACCGGAGTTCTGAATTCGAATGATGAGTTGACTATTCCAGATTTAGAGTTGACTAATTGTTAAACGCCGCATCCACTAGGAGCTTTCCATGCGAAGAAGAATGATCTCTTCGTCCAACTCAGCTTACCAAACGACCAACTCAGCTTATCATAACAAAGACAAGTTCACTTCCTCAAGCGCAAGAAGCTTCATGCAAAGACAAAAGAAAACATATTTTAATTGAAAGGCCAAGTCAGCGTTGAGTTAACCTAAGTGAATCCTTCTCTTCAAATTTTCTACGCCAATCTTTGGCCTTTTGTAATTCTCTATAAAATGGCTTTCAACCTTGATTAAAAATCGTCCAATATCTCTCTTGGTTAGACCAAACTTTGCCATTGGTGAGTTGTCTAACCTCTTCGATCGATAGGACTGTATTTTCAAATTTCAAGTGTTGGCATAGTGTATATTTCATTCAACAATTTGCATAAGTGGTAGATTTCTCTCCTTTTGCAAATTCTGGATCATACCTAGTTGCTAGATTATTCTTATGCAGGGCATGTTAAAGTGTTCTTTATGTCTTTTGCTGAAGCTGTAAGTGGATGTTAGGTGGCTGCAAAGTGTCTTTTATCCGACCTCTCTCCATCGTTTTCCCTCAAGTTTTGGTCATTGGATCGAACCTCTCCATGAAATATTTATGCATAAGTAATTGATTGAAATCATAGTCTTCTTTTTCCCTTGTTCGTTCAGTGTTCAAGGTTCCAAGTTGAGTGGATCAAAATTCTGGTGTATCAACCCTCTTTAGGTAGGGTTTCCCCTTTAAGTTTTCCTTCTTCCTTTTCCATGGTAGTCCGCAGCATAGAGTAGAGATCCTAATTGATACATCATACAGGAACCATCCTTCTCTGGAGGTTCTTTTCACTGTTGAGGCACCCACCCTCGTGAGAAGAACCCATTGTTTTAGCCGAATAGAAGACTGGCCATTTCATGCACGTCTTCGAATCAGGGCACAGCTCCAGGTTGACAACAATGTCCACCAACCTTTGCCTAGGTTTTGGGAGCTATTGCTGTTGGCTTGGGTAATGAAGGAGCGGTGACAGGGGGCTCCTTGAATGCTTCTTGGTTGTCACCCATATTCCATCTTTTGAATCTTGTATTTGCTGAGACTAGAACGTGAGCCAGACTAGAGATGGCCTATTATTGGATGCATAACACTCTTCTTGCTCACGGATAACCATTGTAGCTTCTGGCTGGTTTGATACCTGATCCGATCCTTGCCCTTGTGGAGGTTGCTCTGGGTTTGTCATCGTGGGGATCTCCGTGCTTTGAGCCATAAGAGCTTGATTGTACCCATAAGCAACATCCTGTTGCCATTGGTCATTGAAAGCTTGGTTAGAACCATTAGTTGGGACAATGGATTGCCCAAAACACTGATTCCAAGGCATTGTCCCTTCAGCCTCTTGAGCCATATTGTTTTGAACAGGAACCATGGAATTGGAAGGGCTTGCAGAATTTGGATTATAATTGTGCTGTCTAGCATAGTTAGGCTTCCCTTGTACTTGGAAACTTCCTTTGTAGGGTGGCCTATTTGCTTGATAAGACTATTGTTGAGGCTGATATGGAGCTTGATATGGCTTGTTGTCTCTTGACGTTGACCACATCATTTCCCAAGGATTGGAGCATGCTCTTCAGTTTTAAGTAGTTCTTTTGCTCTTGGGAGTCATTGGATCCACTAGTGGAGGCTATCTCTTGCTTTGGTGAAGGTATAGCAGCAATTATTGGAGTTGGAAGAATAACATCAAGTGGAGGAACAACTTCAGGCGGTGGTCTTATCTCAGGAAAAAGAGGCATTGGTGGTCTAGGAGTACCAGGCAATTTTCTGCTTTAATAGCCACCTCATAAGTGTTTGGCAATATGTCCCCTCCCATGGATTGGGTCATTACTGCTATATGGCTGTTTAGAGCTTTCAAATAATATAAGAATGCAAAGTTTGGGGATGGTCTAACAGCGGTTGGAATTCTGTCCCAAGCCTTTTGGAATCTCGTGTTGAAGTCTTGCATAACTTCATGGCGAGCTCTCTTGATTGTGGTCAACTGTTTTGCTAGTGACAAATGGTCATTCTTATTTGCGAACCTCTTACATAAGGTTGTTCCCCGCTGATCCCATGATTGAATCGAGTTAAGAGCTAGACCTCTATACCAATCTAAAGCCTTTCCCTTAAAGGATACAGCCAATAGCCTAATGGCTACATTTTCTACTGTGACATTATGAATATTTCAGAAATTGGCTGTCTGTGATGTGTTCAATAGGAGTTACAGCTTGGTCTCCTGTGAAATAAGGGATGCTTTTGAGGGCTGCTACTGGCATAGAGTCATATTGTGGCAAATTTAAAGGACTTTGGCCACTGAAGTCCATAAAAGCTCTTTTGGGAATCATAGTAGCAAGAGGGGCTAACAAGGATCTTCTTGCATAGGTATACCGTATGATTGGTTTAGGAAAATGGTGCCCTACGTATGGATGAGTATGGGTGAACCTTAACCTTTTTACTGAGTTCAAAGGCAATTCAACAAATTCAGAATGGATACCTCTAGACGCTGATCTTGTGGTTACCTTTGACATGAAAAATGGCTACTGTTCTGCCACCAGATAGCTGGGTGTCCTTTGGAGTCGTCAGATACTGAAAGATGAAAGCTACCACCGCTGCAAATTGATCAAACCAACATCAAACTTGACCAATCTTCCTTGGAAATGGAAATGAAAATGGTAGTGGGTCCCATCGGGCGTGCCAGAAACTATTGTAGCGTAGAATTGCACCCTTGTGGGAGAGTTTTTCAGGCTCTCTCACTCCCAGCTACAAGCATTGGGACAACCTCAGGCTGTGGGTATCTTGTAGTGAGGTTGAACCTCTAGGATTTTTAATGAGACTAGTTCTTTAGATAATTCACTTCAGCTCTTATTTCCTACACTAAAATCTACTGTTGGCTAAGGAAAGGGATATGAGGGTAAAATAAAGAGGAAATCTAAGCTAAGGGAGGATGCACAAAAAAAGAAATGATCCACTTCAGTCTGGGAATCTAGTCAACTACTGATGAACCCAACCAGGACGCAGACTATGCTGATTCTACCTCAAGGCCATGGGCATGAAAGTTTGTGTGAAGGTCGAAGGGGAACCCTGCGTTTTGAAGGACGGAAAGGGATAGGTCTGTGTGAGACACTATAAGTCCGTAACACTCCAGGGAGGGATCGATGTCTGGACACTTCCCACAACCTGCATAGAACCAAGAAAAATCGAAGAAAGATGCTTGGAAAAGTTATAGATGATGAACAACAACATACATTCTGTAAACAAAATCCAAATATGCACACTTGACTTTAACCAAAATTAGAAAGCTTTCCTTATATTGCTTCAAAAGAGTTTTTACAAAGCGATTTTGGTAGTCACTTTATCACCAGTCCAGGGATAGTTTTTTGGCACAAAGGCCCCTATTTATAACAGAAAACGCTGGGAGAAGGGAACTCATGAGAAACCGGGAGGGAAGCCATAAATTCCCTGCAACCACCACCGTCGTCCTTCTTTGACCATGGAGTGAGTCATTCAAGGTCACCTCAATCTTCTCAAGCCCATCTTGCATTCAAGTCACCCTTGGGTGGATTTTGAGGGAGCCATGTCGAAGGTGGCTGGATGTCTCCGCTTGGCGCGATTGAGTTGATCCCTACATTAAAAATCGGCATTCTCCTTTCACCTTCGCATGTCTTGTCTGAAGGACGAAGTCTCCATACTTTGAAACTTAGGCTGAACCAAGTTGCATTTGATCTTGCCACCATTCGTCAAGAGTGGGAGCCATATCGAAGGACAAAAACCTTCATTAATTTGCACCTACCAGCTCCTGCCAGTCGCTTGGACTCTCCTTTGCTCTGATTGGTTGTTGGAAGTTGCCTCGGATCCTTGACTCGCCCCGTAGATCTTCCTGACGTGGACGCCTGCGAATCATCGATCTCCTTGCCAGCTAGAAATGCTTATGCCACTTGTCCTCGGCTAATTAGCCCTTCAGGTTGTTTGACCTTTTGACTTGAACTCGCTGGATCTCAACGAGTGATTAAAGGCGAGCCATTGGTTGCTTGGTCCCACTACTTTTTAAGCTTACCCTTGTGTCGTCGATCTTTGATCGCGGGATCTTGACAAGTGTCAAGCTCGCGACGGTCTTGGCAAGTCCTTTGATTTCTTTCGAATGCCAACGACTACTTGATGAGTCTCAACTTTGACGGCTGCAGGAACGTCACGGGATATTTGAATCCCAACGGCTATTTGCTGTGGTTGAAGTTGACGTTCGCGCAACTATCATTGATTTCTTCGGATGCTTTCCTGCGGGCTTCTTTCTTTCGGACCTCTTGCTTGCAGCTTTATCCCTTGTATTTTCCTTCGGGCTTCGAATCTTGCATCATCTCCTGTGGGCAAATTGTCCGCAGGAATTGTCTCTTCATCTTTTCCAAAAGGAAAAGACCCTTCGGAGAAAGTGCCCTTCGGAATTTTGACAATGAACTTTCCCGAAGGGAAAGAGCCCTTCGGAAATTCTGAAATGATCTTTCAGAATTTTTTCAAACGAACTTTTTTGAAGGGAAAGTGGCCCTTCGGCAAAATTGAAATGGTCCTTTGGCATTTGAAAATGACCTTTTCCTTTAGAAAAATACCTTCGGAAAAGTTGCAATGGTCCTCTTTGAAAAGAAAGTGACCCTTCGGCTTTCTTGAGAAGTCCTTGCGAAAAGAATACCTTCAGGAATTTTGCAAAGGACCCTTTTATTGAAGAGTTACCTTTCGGGAAAATTGTCCTGGACAATTTTCCCGAAGGAAAAGGTCTTTTCGTTTTGCTTCGGACATTTTGTCCAAAAGAACTATCCCTTCGGAAAACTTTGTCTCGGACAATTTTGTCCGAAAGAAATCAACACTTAGCCAAAAAGAGTCCCGAAAGAAAAGAACACTTAGTCCACGCAAAAATCCGAAAGAAAGAACCAGTAAAGACTTGGTTGATTAAAAGATTTTGCAATTAACTTTTCCAAGGTCCATATGTTTTTCTGATGGAGTCTGTAGATTTTCAAATCAGTCAGAATTTTAGTATATGGGCCAAAAATGGCCAACATGTATCAGAGCACCGATCTTGTCTACCTGTGAGTTTAGTTATTGGATGCAAGCAGGTAAAGAGATCTTGTGTTATTAGAAAAGGAAAAAAACTATGGAGGATCAAGAGCCTAATGGGTTTACTTCATAGCGGTTAAGATTTTACAAGGCTTGATCAAAGAAAGCCAAAAAGATCTTCAACATACTTTTTGGGTATACAAATTGCAGCGATGTTGAAGGCTACTACAACTCCCAGCAGGGACCACCCCTTCAATGGAGAAGGAAATTCAAGTAATAATGAGAGGGTTTCTATCAACCCCCCTCACAAATTCTTCAAGGCTACTTTTCTACAGAGAGAACTATAGTTGAAATGAGGATGCGAAGGGATGATACATTGAAGATTCGTTAAAAAGAGTATGCATCCCTAAGCTTTGCCACGCAAACACTTGTCTTTTCGGGATTATTGTGAGAGGAAGGATCCAAGCCAAGGGTTCCTAATATGCAGCCATGTAGAGATTTGCAACAAAGGTTGGGTAAAATTTCTCTTCCTATTTTTGATGGTACCAATAAACTTGTGAGATCATGGTTGCAGAAGTTGGAGACATATTTATCACGTAACCCCATGTTTGAGGACGAGGCTTTAAAATTTGTTACCCTACATTTGGAGGGTATTGCTCATGAGTGGTGGTTTCATGGCTTAATCAAACAAGGCCACGGATCCATTACTACCTTGTAGGAGTTTGGCAAGAGGACCATGGAGAGATTTGATAGGAGAAATCCGAAAATACATTTTCGTGAGTTGGCACAACTCAAACAGGGTTATGATGTTGCTGATTTTCAAAAAGTTTCAGTTATGGTACCCAATATTAGCGAGAAGAGGTTGGTTGTTTTGTTTGTTGATGGTTTGATTGAACCTTTGAAGGGTTTGGTTAAGGCTTTTAACCATCTTTCTTTATAAGATGCTATCACTAAGGCTTTGGATTTAGAATGTTCAGCATATAGGGGCCATGAAGGGCAAAAAGGGCAGCCACCTATTCGCTGCACAAAGGGGCAAATACAGGGCAACCAAGGTCTGATTTTAATGGGCAGCCAAGGGCACAAGGTGGGTAGCCTAGGGCACCACCCAATGAGCGACAAAAGAAATCTTATACACCATATGTGGCACCTCATAGATCGCTATCCTATAGCAGCAATATGAAGGATACTAGAGATGAATTAAGAAGGCAAGGCTTATGTTTCACTTGCAATAATCCATGGACCAAAGGCCACCATTGCATGGGCAAAGGACGTCTACTACATTGAGGTAATTGATAGTGATTCATATTTTGATATTGTTGATACTAATGATGAGTAGAATGACAATATTGTTGATGAGTATGTGCATAAAGAGGACACACGAGATATAAGCAACACTCTTGCTACTCTTTCAGGAGCACCAAAGTACCATCCTTTCTAGGTAGGAGGGACTTTAAAGGAGCACAAGGTAACCATCTTAATTGATAGTGGGGCTACTCACAACTTCATTGGCAAAAATTTGGTGGCTAAGCTTGATTTGACTGTAGAAGATTTCAAGGGTTTCAAGGTAACAATAGCAGATGGATTTTCCCTTCCTTGCACCAAAAGAATCACCAAGCTTACCATTACATTACGGGAGCATGAGGTATGTGATGATTTCTACGTAATTAACATTGGAGATATGGATCTTGTTGTTGGGGTCCAATGGTTGCATTCACTGGGGGGATTTACCCTCAATTATCAAAGCTTGATGCTCAAATTCAAGGTGGGTGACAAAGAGGTAACACTTCAAGGTATGATCAAAAGGTCACCTCAAGTTGCTTCTATGTTCAATAAGGCTTTACAAGAATATGCAAAAATATGTTCCATGTCTTTTATAACAACATATTGGAAAGAGTTAATTATCTTGGAATATGTTAAAAATCAGTTTACTGACAATTTACTTGAGGAGGTGATTGTTGATGATAAATTCAGAATTTTGGATGGCCTTATACTCTACAAAGAAAGGGTTTATTTGGCATCCGAATCCAAGGTAAAGCACATGATTTTAAGGGCTGCCCATGACACTCCTTTGGCTGGCCATCAAGGGTACTTTAAGACCTACAAACTTGTGAGGGAGAGGTTCTATTGGAAGTGCTTAAAGAAGGAGGTTCTCAAGTACATCCGGGAATGTTTTGTATGCCAAAAGAATAAAAGTGAGCATGAAGTTCCAGTAGGTCTCTTGCAGCCCCTTTCCATTCTTTCACAAAAATGGGAGAGCATCTCTATAGATTTCATTATCGGATTGCCTATGGTTCAAGGTAAATATTGTTTATATGTTGTGGTTGATAGACTTACCAAATTTGCCCATTTTTATCCACTTTCAACGAAGTACAATGCTCTTATGATTGCTGTTGTGTTTTTTAGAGAAGTATTCAAGTTGCATGGGCTGCCCAAAAATATTGTTAGTGACAGGGACAATAGATTCATGAGTATATTTTGGCAAGAACTCTTTAAATTGACAGGTATTGAGCTCACTCCTAGCACCAGTTATCATCAACAAACTGATGGGCAAACATAAATTATGAATAAATGATTGGAAGGATATTTGAAGAACTATTTTTCAAGGCAGCAATCGACATGGATGAAATGGTTACATATGGCCGAGCATTGTTATAACACAACTTTCCACATGTCTATAAGTATGACTCCTTTGAAGACACTTTATGGTTATGATATTTTTTCCTTCATTGATTTGGTGATGATAGATAGTAGAGTGCCTAGGGCAAAGGACTTGGTATAACAAAGTTATGACATCATGAGAGCATTAAAAAACAACCTACAACATGCCCAAAATCAACATAAATTATTTGCAGATCAGCATAGAGTGGAGAGGTAATTTGAAGTAAGAGATTGGGTCTTTTTGAGATTACAACCCTATAGGCAATCTTCCTTCAAACAAAATGGTTCAAAAAAGTTGAAACCACAATTTTATGGGTCATATAAGGCAAGAAACAAGGTGGGAGAAGTAGCAAGTGAGTTAGAGCTTCCAGAAAATGGTAAGATTCATAAGGTTTCCATGTTTCTTGACTAAAAAGGGTTCTTGGGCAGCATACTATCATTTCTTTAGAGCTGCCCTCATTGAATGAAGACAAAATAATCTTGATTCTAGAATCTATCATTGAGAATCGCGAAAAGAAGCTAAGGAACCGAAGCATCAAAGAATATTTGATTAGATGGAAGGACTTACCACTTGAGGATGCCACTTGGGAAAAAGAGGCAATTTTGGAGCATCCAAGTTTGCAATTGCTTGAGGGCAAACAATTATGGGAAGGGAGGACTGTGATGTCCCCATTTCCACATCATGTATAAGCAGGGATTGAAAACCTTTAGTCTACTTCCCCATAGACTAAAGAAATCTTTTTGGGGTTATATTTTATTAATTGATTATTAATTGCCAAGATAGTGATTTTTATCATTTGCTCATACAAGGTAATTATTATTTAATTAATAGAATATTTGATAAAAGTGGTTTTTACTACTAAAGTATTTAATTGAATTAATTATTAATTTATTGCCTAAAATTAATTTTAATTACTATTTTATTAAGGCAACTAATTAATATTATATTCAAAAAAGAGGAATGTCGGTTTGGGAGCTAAAACAAAGAAAGGAAAAAATATTCTAAAAAGAGCAAGAGAGGCTTATGAGGCATTTTACCTCCCCAAAGTGGTTTGCCCCCTTTGGAAGGTACAAATATAAGGTGAAGATCACAATTGAAGATATGTTGAATTTGATATTATTTTTTCATGCTTGAAGAAGATATTGGGATGCATGCCCAATAGGTGCTTGCAGATTTGGAGCTGAATATTTTACAAAAGGTGCCTTTTGACGCCACTTTTGCTAAAGGAGGTTTTGTTACTTACCCTCGAGTAAGGTGATTTGCTTTGAGAGGCTATTGTGAAGGTTTGGTGGACTATTTGAGGTCCATTTGATGCATAATAATTCTGATTATTATTTGTGCTAATTTTGCAAGTGGAGTGATTTGATTTGGAGGTTGGAGGGAGTGCTCGGACATCCTTTTTAGGGTCTATGTGGGAAATTTAATATTCTGGAATTTATTGTTAATTTACTAGAATATAGACCTAAATTTTTGAGAAGGTTTGTTGAAGTTTCAAAGCTCTAATTTGCTAAAATATTAAATAATAATTTTTATATTATTATTTAAATTATTGACAGGGTTTTCATGATCAAATTCGCTTGTGAAAGGTGGGATCTTGTCCAATAAATATTTAGCTATTTTTCCTGTATCTTGGTGACTTGGGCTATTGGCTTGGAGGACTGGGCCATTTTGGATGCCCTAGGGGTTTGCTGGAATTTTCCCTGATTTTTGGCACATGTGGCATATTTTGGGCGAGGGTTTGAAGTAAAAATTAAGCACAAAATATCAGCTATATTAGATACAAAAACCATATTTTTACAGCTATTATTAAATAGTAAGTGATGCTCAAAATTTGGCAAAAAGGTACATTTTTCCATTTATCAATTTATTGCTTATATCTGCAAGTATTCAGGTGGATTTTGGATAAACTAGTGGCTGGGAATTGTCTACACATTTCTTGCATATTGGCGCCTAGGGTTTCTTGGGGTTTGGTAAGAGTTTTGAGTCATTTCTTGCAAACCAAGGTTTGCTGATTTTTAATTTCAGCATTTCAGAATTTGTGGATTTTAGGGAAAAACCCTTTTTTTGTTAAATCATCCCATTTGGGGACATTACTGTTAAGGACACGCTTATATTGAGAGGGGGGTGAATCAGTATAAGATTTTTTTCGCTTTCGACTATTAATCTTATATCAAAAACCTCAAATTACTTCGCAATTAATATATTCAAAGCAATCAAAGAATACAATGCAAAACCACACACTGCAAATAGACACAGATTTGCATGGAAACCCTTTCGGGAGAAAACCACGGAGAAATTCTCTTAATATAAATATTCGTAGGCACCAACCTACTGGAGCACCAACCCCAAAAACAATTTTGTAGGCACCAACCTATAGGAGCACCAACCCCTTTCATCGAGCACCAACTCAACAAGAGACACCAATCTCTTCAAAACGAAGGCACCAACCTTCTCAGAAAAATCACTCTTCTATCTCAAACTTGTTTTCAAAACAACGGATGATAGAACACTTGCTTTATCTCCTTTAGATTCGATCTACACTTGAGTGTTTTCGCTACTATACTCTTCCTGATACTTGCTGATTTTTTTTTTAAAAATATTTTCACAAAAATTTGCTTTTAAAAATTCTGCTCTTCTTTTATATATCTTCCACTTTCGAATTTACTCTTTTGCCATTCGTTATGCATTTATTTATAACCCACGGAAAGCCACAAATTAAGGTCGTGACTCTTCAAGTGAAAAGGTCATTTCGAACGGTCACAACTCCTCCCAATAGGTTGGCCAAGGTTGACAATTCCATCGACAATTCCGTTCACTTCCGTTGACATTTCCATCGACAATTCCATTCACTTCCGTCGACATTTCCGTTCACTTCTGGCAACAATTCCGTTCACTTCCGTTCGACATTTCCGTTCACTTCCGTCAACAATTTCGTTCATTTTCGGCAACAATTCCGTTCACTTCTGTCGACATTTCCGTTCACTTCTATCAACAATTCCGTTCATTTCCGGCAACAATTCCGTTCACTTCCATCAATAGTTCCATTTCACATCAATGACAATATTCCAACAATTACAACCTGGAAGACTTGGACAATTCTTGTGAAGTCTTCAGAACTTTTGTAGACTCTCATTCGCACAAAATCTCCGAATGATCCTTTTGACAAAAAATGCGAAGACTATACTCCTTGCCAAAAAGCGCAAAGGCCAATTTTGAAAATATGCCAGGCCTTTTGCTTTTGACTTAGCCCTTTGGAAACAATAAAACTTGCAACATTTCCCCTATGCATTGAAAAATCATTGCATGTTCTTGGTTTGTTTTGCCCTGCCTGTATCATCTTCATAGTCTAAAACCTCTCCAAAACCCAATGACTTGCAACTCTACCATCTTTGCTTTGTGCTTAAAGACTGTCTAGAGGCTTGGCAAACACATCTAGAAACCGTGTTCACCCTTTTCATGCTCCAGTTTGAAATTTGAGCACACTTCTATGCCTGCAATCTAGACACCATGAAGATGCTTGTAGGGGACTCTATCTAGCTGGTTTTGCAAAAAATGTACCCCTCCTTGTATACAGGTATCGCCAATGCTTTGATTATAATAATTTGTGGTTTAAAGGCATCTGGTAAATGGTGGTATAGTATTACATATCATACATCTCTGAATATGACTCCATTCATTGCCTTATATTGTTTGAGCCTCTAGAACATAAGTAGTTGGTCTTTTCTCAAGCAAAAGTACCTGCAGACCGTGTCTTCCAGAATCATCTCAAGCAATAGTATGAATTTTAAAGGCAAATTTGGAATGCGTGTGAAATACAATAACATGAGGCGACCAACATGGCTCTAAGAGAGAATTTAGGAAGGTCATTGGGTTTTTTGTGTTTACAACCCTACAAGTAGATGTTGTGAAAACAAAGTGGTAAGGATTTTAAATTATATCCAAAATTTGATGGTCCTTTTCAAATTTGGAAAAATGAAAGGTAGAATACACATTGAACCTTCCAAATAAGGGATTTATTCACAACATTTTCCATATATTTATTCTATAAAGAAGAAAGGAGTGCACTTTCTAGTTCAGTCTGAGATCCTAGTTTAGATGGAGGACAACTTCTTTTGGAACTAGAGAGTATATTGGAAAATTGAACTAAATTTTTACACTCCAAGAAAATAAAGAAATACAAGATTAAGTGGAAAAAATCACCAAAGGAAGAAGCTCTGTGGGAGAACCAGTTCTTTGTTGATGCTCATCCTTTGCTTCCTGTGCTTTGAGGACAATTTATTTGGAAGGGAGGGCTTGTTATAATCCTGATTAGTTAGCAGAGGGTACCTTCGAGAGGATGTTTCCCTATACATGCATGCCCTCCATTATACATATACTCAGTTATTTCTTCCTACGTGGGCATCTCATCTCACATATATTTCTTATCATATGAACATACATATATATGCACATTTTTCTCTTGATGCGTCTTCTCTGATCCACTTTATCATTCTTTTATTCTCCATGGAACTCATGCTTATCTTCATTTTGCTTAGGAAAACTCATGTTCTATTTCTTTTTCATATGTCTAAAATTTTGTTCAACATTTTTGCAAGTAAACTTAGCTTTATGAAGGTTTCTCCACCAATCAGAATCCTCCTCATTAAGGTACCAGATTAGGTGGTATTTCCTTAAATTTCAATGACCATTCTCTAGTATCAATATTATCTTCATTGCCATATAATGTGGGTACCTGCAAACCACTCTTTCAAATAATATCTTGAGTTTAAGTATTCCACTTACAAGAGTATTGTTGTCAACCTGGAGTTGCACCCTGAATCGAAGACATGCTGAAATGGCCAATCCTCTCTCCGATTGAAATAATGGGATCTTCTCACGAGGGTGGGTGCCTCAATGGTGAGAAGAACCTCCAGAGAAGGCTGGTCCCTGTAAGATGTATCAATGGATCTCTACTCTATGTTACGAATCTACCATGGAAAAAAGAGAAAGAAACTTGAAAGGGAAATCCTACCTAATGACGGTGATACACCAAAATGTTTGATCCACTCTACTTGGATCCTTGAACACTAAATCAAACAAGGGAAAAAGACCTTTGATTTCAATTGATCACTATGCATAAATATTTCATAAGAAGGTTCAATCCAATGACCAAAACGTGAGGGAAAATGATGGAGAGAGGTCTGATACAAGACACTTTGCAGCCACCTAACATCCACTTACAGCTTCAGTAAAAGACATATAGAACACTGAACATGACCTGCATAACATGATGAGCTAGCAACTAGGTACGAATCAAAATTTGGGAAGGGAGAGAAATCTACCACGTATGCAAATTGCTGAATGAATGTACACTATGCCAGCACTTGAAATTTGAAAGTACAGTGCTTCTTTTGATTGAAGATGTTACACAACTCACCAATGGCAGACTCTGGTCTTACCAAGAGAGGGATGGATTTTTTACAAGGCTGAAAAGCCATTAATAAAGAAATTTACAACAAGCCAAGAGATTGATGTTTAAAAATAGAGAGGGAGTAAACTCAAACCAACTTAGCCTTTACAAAAGTCTATTTTGTCTTGCATGAAAATTCCTTGCGTTGAAAAAAGAAGAGGAAGAAGACAAGCTTTGGATGCATGACACTTACGAATAGATGTCTTGACTTAAAAACTAGTCAAACTTCAAAACAAGAGTAGTCGAATTTACTCGAACTGCTGGAACGTTTGAAAGTCTCTCCTTTGCATGAAATCAATGCAAATGCCAAATTAAGAATTACGTTTGAATCGTCGAAACTTTTCGAGCTTTCGAGACAAGCGAGAGTGCGTGCATGAAATTTTTTGCTGTTTGAAACGTTCAACGCTTTTCCTATTCATCATGCAAGACAACTCTATTTTCAGAACTGAAGCGTGCTTGCTTTCTTAAACGCGTTCACTTCGTTGGAGTCACTTCACGTTAGTCTATGCATGATTTTTTGTTTATCCTGCCTTTGTCTTTATTCTGCGTTTGTTTTATTCGCTGTTCATGCTTATGTCCATGTTCAAGTCTGCTTTAATCTTTGCTCATGCATCTATTTCTGCGTTTGTCTTTCTTCTTGTTCAGTTCTGGCTTAGTCCTGTTTGTGCTTACGTCTCTGTTCATGCTTATGTCCGTGTTCAGTGTGTTGTCCCCCAAAAATATCACTCATTTTTGGGACAACATTTGAACTATTTTGGTCCTACAGATTAAAATCCTCTCTTCCCCTTTCAAAAATTGTTCTGAGCATTCAGGTTCTTCATTTTTCAAAGCTTTCTTAGAAATCTATAGACTCTGCAGGCTCGAATCTACGGACTCTGCAGGCTTGAATCTACGGACTCCTTCAAGGGACTCAAATCTACGGACTCTGCAGATATGTTTCTACGGACTCAACATGCTTGAAGTTAGCAGGTTCAATAGGTTCAAAGGCTTCTACAGTTGAGTTCAATCAAAAGAACAAGTTTCGAATGCTTAGTCATTTTCAGGATTGGTTCAACGCCTTGGTTCAACTAAAAATGTTCATCGGCAAGCTTCTAAGCAAGGATTGAACCATTGAACCGTTGAGCCAAATTGGTTCAACAGGTTCAATCAATTCAAAGAGATCAAAAGACTTAGACAAAAAGATGGCTTCAAATGCAAGATTGAACTATTGAACCGTTGAACCAAAGTTGGTTCAATCGGTCGGTTCAATCGGCAGGTTCAAGGGGCTGCCCCAAAGCCAAAGGAACAAGTGCCCTTACGGAGGGCTGTAAACCAAGCCAAGTGCCCTTGCGGAGGGCAGCGAGCAAAAGCGGACAAAGTGAACTCCTTCGGAAAAGTGAACAAGGCAAAAGACAAAGCGAAATCCTTTGGACAAATTGTCTGAAGGAATTCGCCCGAAAGACAAAGCAAAAGCCCGGTGGGAAAGATGCAAAGGCAAGGAAGATTTCCTTCGGACAAATTGTCCGAAGCACATAAAGGATAAAGCCCGTCGAGAGGAAAAGCCCGAGAGCCAAAAGCCCGCCGAAGAAGCACGAACCCGCCAGGGAAGTAAAAGCCCGAAGGTCGCATGAAAAATCCCGAAGGGTAAATACCCTTGCGGGGGACACTTGACGTCAGAAAAAGGACCTTTTCCAAGGACCCGAAGGGACACCTTCCTTTCGGGACATTCCAAAGGCTGAACAAAGACGCAGAAAGGAATCTTAAAAGACTTAGACACAAAGAGCTTCAAAGAATGAACCGATTGAACCATTGAACCGTTGAACCAAATGGTTCAACGTGTTCGCAGGTTCAAGTGTTCAACCAAGCGCGATGAAGATCAAAGAGCTTAGGAAGAGCAAACGACGGGCAGAACCAAAGAACCAATGAACCGATTGAACCTTGAACCAAAAGAGTTCAAAGTTCAATGGTTCACAGGTTCATGCAGTTCAAAGGCAGCCTCAAGCAAAGAAAGAAGCAACATGGATGATTCCAAAGGCAAGTTCAATGAAAGCGATGGTTCAACCAGAGAGCAAAGAAGCGCTTAAGCAAGGAAGTGATGGACCAAAAGAGACAGAGTGAACCGACGAAGCTTTGAACCAATGAACTTTCAAATGGTTCACAGGTTCAAAGTTCAACACGGTTCAAGTAGCTAGCAATCATTGACGGCCCCTCAGATGTCAAATTTAAAGTGAGGGAAAATCCGTGGAAATTCAAATAGGGTGTGGAACTTAAAGGAAGAACCAAGCGATTAAATGAAAAGAGAGCCCAATAGCTCAAATCGAAGCTGGAAAAGACAAAAGCAGAAAGACGGAAAAGCCAGAAATGTCTTCGAAAGAGTTATTTCTAGTAGGTGGAATAGTGGATCGAGTAGACTTCTGAGCGCACCAAACCAAGGACACGGCTTGTTTTCCTCCATGAAGTGAAGACAAATATGCAAAGGACCAGACGGTCCATACCAAGAAAGAGACATGTTAGATGAAGGGACACGCCATAGTTATGGCAGCGCACTATTCTCAGCATGGTCTCTCCAGACAAAATTGGAGACGCATTGAAGACATTGACTGCAGCATGGGCCATCCCATGGAAAAAGGCGCCAATCCTTGCGTAGTGGCTATAAGTTTGTTAATTCTCTCATTTGTAAAGAGACTTTTCATTTTTACAAGAGCGAAATTCTATCCATTTTGAAAGAGGAAGACTAAGACTTTGAGCTCAGGTTGTAATTTCATTTTCATTTTTATCTGAATGAGAAAGCAGGTTTTTCATAGAATTTGTTCTGTTCTGACTTGTGTCATTTAGAAGATCATTCTTACGTCTGTCTTCTGAAGGTGTCTTTATTCATTTAATTTGGTAAGCAGAATTAGTGAAAGTAATAGGGAAGTGTCTTGAAACCAACTGTGAGAAGACTTTGTGCTTTCACAATTGATTTCAGTCTGTGTTTTTCTTTTCTTTTTGTGTTGAGGATTCTAGGGCGACTTTGTGCCCCCATTATCCTTTGTGATATACTCTTTGGGCAGTTGAGGTGGAAACTTTGCGTTCTGTTTCATCCTGCTGTTATTGTGCCCTTTTGTTACTGGTTTCTTATCTTACCTGAAAGAACTCCTGCTGTTTCCTGCAAGAACACTTCTGAAAGAAAAGAAGTGCCTTCAGTGTTTCCACCAAGATTTTCTCCTTTGTTTGTTAGCATCATCTCTGAAAAAAGAGAGATGGATGGTTTATCCCACCCCTGTGTCTTACTTTCAGCTTATTTATATAGTATATAGCCTCCGCATATTTAATAGGGAACCTCCCCTTGATGAGAGGAGAGATTTGTCCCCTGTTGATGTAGTAAACCTGCACACCAAGACGACCCATCTCCCTATGTTGTGGTGATAGGAACTATTTTGGTCACCAGTTAGCTGGCCGACAAAATATTCACCCAACACAGTGCACTTTGTGTTTTCTCTGGCTTTTCCCGTGTTCTGCTTTAATTTGGGAATCAGGGTTTATTTTAGCTTTCGTCTTTCGGACAAATTGTCTGAAGGACTCTCTGTCTTTTCTCTTTCTCTGTCTCCTCTTTCTTTGGCCTTTGCTTACGCCCTAGTCTTTTCTATCGGGCTTTTTGAGACTGTCCTTATTCCTTCGGACTTTTTGTTTGAAGGAATTCCTTCGGACAAAAAGTCCTAAAGAATTTGTTTCTTTGCCAATTTTTCCGAATTTATTCCTTTAGGGTCCTTATATCTTGCCTTCGATTTTCTTCGGACTTTTGCTGACTTCAAATTCCCGCGGATTTCCTGTTTGATAATTATTCCGAAGGATCCTTCTTTGCCTTTGTTCTTTTATTTTCCCTGGGTTTTTTTTATCCTCCCGAATTTCTTTGGACTTTTTGTTCGAAGGAATTCCTTCAGAGAAAAAGTCCGAAGGAATTCGTCTCCTTTGCTTATGTCTCTACCCTCCGCAAGGGCTTCTGTTTCCCAGTAATGCCCTTCGGAACTTTTGAAGGGTCCTGCCACCGACCAAGTGCCCTCCGCAAGGGCAGGTGTCCTTTGGAACTTGTGAAAAGGGTCCCTCGGAATTTTGCCAAGGTCTTCTTCGTGCTTGAAGTGTTCCCCGCAAGGGCACATACCCTTTGGGTAAATTGTAAATGTCCTTATGCGACATCCAGATGTCCTCCGCAAGGGATTTTGTTTTCCAGGAGTGCCCTTCGGAAGAATTGAAAAGGTCCTCTTCATCGACCAAGTGCCCTCTGCAAGGGCATGGCTGCCTTCAAAAGTGGCTTTTTCGGAAGAATTGAAGGGCACCCGGGCTTTTTGTAAGTGTCCTTATTCCTTCGGACAAAAAGTCCAAAGGAATTCATTTCCTAACTTGAAAACCGGTCTTCCCAACTGTGCTTTTCTCCTTTCTTCCGGACAAAAAGCCCGAAGAAAAAAGCCTTGAACGACTGCCACTTAGTTAATTTTTTCGGACTTTTACAGTCCTTTGAGAGCTCTTTCTCTCGGTCAAAATGTCCGAAGAAATAGTCCACCTCTTATACCCGAAAAATTCCTTGGGAAGACAAAACAAATTATTTTACAGCTTGAATATCTTGGCTGTATTTGCACATTTGGCTGTAATCAAGCAAGCTCCTTGGAAACCTCTGCATGACTAATCTTCACCTGGCTGTAGATGGCCACTTGGGTGGCTGTAAATGCTCATTTGAGGACCCCAAAACTGATTCACAAGACAAACTTGGCACCATAGCAAAGTTCTGAAGTGTGGGGGTGACAATTTTGCCTTTTGGGGGCAAATTGTCAACAAGTATATGGACTTGGACTTTACGAGTAGATAGATCTGATATTTTTGCTTTAAAACCTGACTGAGTCAAAGACCTGTGAAAGGAGATAAGAATCCAATATTTCCCAACAGAAAATAATAGTTCTGCGAGGTCAAACTTTAGAGGTCATATCTCTGTTAGTATTGCCTAAGATCTTTATTGTGTCGACTTTTTGGAAAGCTCTTAAAATGGTCTTTCAAGTAGCAGTGCTACAACTTTAAGTTGACACTTCAGCAAAGAGATAATCCATCTGCAAGAAAATTATAGTTTTTCTACTGAAAAATATCAGTTTTGGAAGGTCAACTTCTCTAGGCAATATCTCCTTCAATACTGCTCAGAATCACTATTACGAACAGTTTCTGGAAAGCTCTTGAATTTAAGGTCTATATTGCAAGATGATTATTACTGGATTTGCAGACATTTTTCCAGAATCGAATTGGCTCTAATTTCAAATTGTTATGAACCTTATAAATCCACAATTAGAAATTTCACAACAAATTTATAATAAATATGAATAATGAAGGACCGTTTTTTGGGGCCGTGGCCTATAAGTAATTGGGGGTGCTCATTACCATGGTAACCGGGTTCAATCTGTGGGTATGGCCTGCGATTAAGTGGTGTTATCCTCAAAATTTCTGAGTGTATTATAGTGCGCGCGCGCTGGAGCTATGTACTTTCTTTGATGTTCAAAATAAATGAATAATGAGCACATCTCCAAGCAATAATTATGAAAGGGAGTACAAATTCCGAAAGAAAGATCTAGATTCCTTCAATAGGTTCAAATCTCCAAATGTCCTAAGACAAGACCCCAAATAGGATCCAAGCCAATAACAAGTCCAGTGATATGACGATGATCCCTCTCTCATTTCAGAACTACATATAAATACACACTTGTTGTGCAATCACTCACAACACTTTTGGGAAACTTGTCATGATAGTTGATTAGTATTATTATGTAGGCCACATCCATACCATCATAATGGGTACATAACAATGACTAAGTAGTATTTTATTTCGATTCTACTAGTCTACAATTAGTATTTCTACTCAATTCTATTAGATCTAAAACCCCATCACATCCCATTCCTTTTGCAACATTGCCTTAAACTTTATTTGTTTTAGTAACTAACTTTGATTGTCTAGGGTATGGCGATAAGGGGCTCATATACCCCCAAACATTAGAGAGATCATTCAGAAGGAGATGACGGAGCATGAATGATGCACATTGATGACGAAGATTGTAATGACCCCTTCTCGAATCTGATCTCATAATGACCGTTGGCCTATTCCTGGAAATCCGTAGGCTATTCGGAAGGTGCAAATGAGGGTTTCCTATTTTTTAGGATGTCTTTGTTCGAAGTTTTGATGGCAAATTCTTTCTGGGTTTTTCGAGAGCTTCGCGGAGGTATGTTTGTCTCAGTTTTCTGAGCATTTTCAGGGATTTACTATTTTTAGTAAATTCTATTTTTGGCAGCTAGCAGGATTGTCACAAGGAGTTAACCTTCCCTTTTAAGTTGACTCATTCAGTTTTGGGCTTCAGAATTCGGTCTTGGTGGAATAAGTGAATTTCACTTAAAAAAATAATAATAACGTTATATTTTAACGTTGACCTTGGCCTAGACAAAACAACTTAATGTTGTTTTAAAAGAGGGACTTGAAGGGGGGGCGCCATCATGACATGGAAAGGGGCGCCACTTTTGGGGATAAGCTTCAAGGGAAAGCCAATTGAAGCCTATAAAAGAAGGCATTGGGTTATCATTTCTTCATCTTGGTTTTAGTGCATTGTTATGCTGCCGCTTTGGCTCTGGAACTGATTCGGGGAATGAAGGCCTCCTAGCAAGGGCATCTCTTCATGCTTGAAAGACAGCATCTAGTGGTGAATTAATCTTTGATATTTGTATTTGCTTAAGTAGTACTTTCAGTATTGCATTGTTAGTTCCTTTGATATTATTAGAATTTCAAGATATTGTATTCTGTATAAGACAGATCTAGGTTTTCAGTCACAATTCAGAAAATACAAAAAAACAGGTTCTGGGTATCATCTTATTGTTTTGGGTAGGCTTAGGCGCCCTTTTGCTTAATTTTGTAGAATTTTTAGAATAAGCATTGAATTTCTAGAGGAAATCGCCCTTCTCCCACTAAGAAGCCCCTTTGGGGTTTGGCATTGGTTTTTGTGTAACATTCTGGATGCAGATTTGATCAGTTTCATGATGCTAACTTGGGCGCCATACTCCGGAAGAGACTTTGCAACAGAAATCAGGAAGATTGATTAAGTTTTGCATGAGTTATGAACATCTGAAGAAATTAATAAGTGGCTGGTTTTTCTTCTTTCTAAGAGCAAATTCTGCTTATTTTTGTAAGCTGACAGTAGTACTGGCAGCCCTTCTCTATTTGTTCAAAGCTGCTTTCAAAGTTCAATTTCCTTTAAATTATTGTAATAGTTTACAGCTCCACCTTATGGTAGCTACTTTCCCTATTGGGTAAGCAAGCACATTCTGGGTGTAGAGCATCCGCCCTATGGTAGCTACTTTCCCTTCTGGGGTTAGCAAGCACATGCTGGGTGTGGAATAGTTTCTTTTCAGTATTTCCATTAAAGCATTGTATTAAGTTCACTCCGTCATATGGTAGCCCCTTATTCCTCCTTGGATTGGGAAGCACATACTTGACGTAGAGTTCCTTTGTTAAGTAATTTACTCCGTCTTATGGTCGCCCCTATTCCACCTTGGATTGGGTAGCACATACTGGACGTAGAGTTCCTTATTTGTAATTACTCCGTCTTATGGTCGCCCCTACTCCTTGGACTGGGTAGCACATACTGGATGTTGAGTTCCTTTCTTGCATTATAGTGGTAGAGTTATTTCAGTACATTTGGAATTAACTTCTAATCTTGACGGCATTTATTTGTGATGTAATCCAAAATCTAAAAAAGTTGAAAAAATTTGGTTCGGAATATTTCAGTGGTATCAGAGCCACGTATCCTGCCATCCTGTGGACAAACCATCTATGAGTGACCGCGAAAAGAGATATATTGCAAGAGAAGATAAGAAAATTGCAAAACAGTTCCAGTGGTATCAAGTTCCCGAAGGTCAGACTGCTTCAGAGTTCTTGAGGGCTCATTGGGAGTCTTCTCAAGAAACAAATATGGCAGAAGGTGAGAGATCAGTAGGGGGTAACGAGAGGTTTACCAATCCTAGAAATGATAGTGGGAAGGGTAGAGAAAGATCCATAAGTCCGGAAAAGAGATTTGAAAAGAAAATGGATGCCTTAATGGATATGGTATCCCTCATGTTGGGAAAAGTGGGTCAAAACCCAAATCTCCAGACCAATCCCGGCTATAGAGGAGAGCCTAGTGCCTCAAATCAATTTGATGGAAGTGTTGCTCAACCTGTTTCAAACAACACTTACATTTCGTCAAGGCCCTTCAAACCCACCTTTTTAGCACCAGTAAATACCCAACCTGATCCTGAAGAGAATTCTTCATTTGTGGAACAATTGAGACGTGGTCATGCGGAGTATGACTCTCTCCCTGAAGACATCAAAATGGACATGTCCTATCATGAATTTATTGATCATAAGAGAAAGAGTAAGGGACAAGGGAGAAATTATGATCACAGAAGAACTCCAGCACAAGGAGACTTGCATCAAGCTATCAACAAGCTAATGCTCTCCCACTTTGATGGAAGTGACAATAGTTCTGCTCGGGCCTGGATTCAGAAATTAGACAACTATTTGGCCCTTAGGCCAATGGCTGAAGAAGATGCGATTAAATTCGCCACGCTACACCTAGATGGGGTAGCGCATGAGTGGTGGTACCATGGCCTAGTCACTTTGGGTCATGGATCAATCACTAGCTACGATGAATTCACCAATAGACTCATTGAGAGGTTCGAGAAGGACCCAGAAGTGCATTTTAGGGAGTTGGCACAGTTGAAGCAGTATGGCACTGTTGATGCCTACATAGCTGAGTTTCAAAGACTTTTAGTCATGGTCACTGGAATCACAAAAAGAAGATTAGTGATCTTATTCAGCGAAGGTTTGATGGAGCCACTCAAGGGATGGATCAAAGCTTTTGATCCCCCGTCTTTACAAGAAGCAATGAAAAAAGCTAGAAACATGGAGTGGGCTGCTCCCAAAACTAAGTTCCATCCTAAACCATCCTTCCACAAGAAGGATAGAGGTAGAAGGTTTCAACAAAAGCCTTTCCAAAAGGAGTTTAACCAGCAGAAACCTCTTGGCAAAAGATTGGATCCGGAAACCATCAATGAACTCCGAAGAAAGGGGCTATGTTTCAGATGTAAAGATAAATGGTCTCCAGACCATGTTTGCCCAAAAGGAGTCAAATTCCACCAGATTGAGTATTACTCCGTTGGTGAGAGTAATTCTGATTTTTCGGACCAGCAATCTGATTCCGAAGATAGTGAAGTTGAAAGAGTCCCTGAAGAGCCCGAAAGCGAAAAAGAAAGTGGTGGTACGTTGGCTCAACTTTCAAGCTTCCAAAAGAATGAGTCTTTCAAAATACGTGGGACGATCAAAGGGCAGCGTATCGTTGCTCTAATTGATACTGGAGCAACCCATAACTTCATTGATGAAGCTGTGGTGGCAAAGGAGTTGCAAACAGAAGATTTTGAAGGGTTCAAAGTTATGGTGGCGGATGGATTCCACATTTCTTGTACCAAAAGGGTTCCCAACTTGTCAATGCAATTGGGCAATTACGAAGTCAAAGATGACTTCTATGTGGTGAATATTGGAGATACGGATGCTGTCCTTGGCATTCAGTGGCTGCGATCTCTTGGAGACATCTCTTTAAATCTGCAAACCATGGAACTCAGGTTTCAATCCGATGGAAAGAAGGTGGTGTTGAGAAGGATGTCAAATGGTGGCCCTCGAATTGTATCATTCAAAAGGATGGCAAGATTGATACGACATGACCAAGTGGATTGGGCCGCAGAATTCATGGTTTTTCCGACTAGTCCTGTTGAAACAAAAATAGAGCATCCTCCTGATATTCAATCTTTACTCACCAAGAAGAGTAAAGTGTTTGCTGATTTACCTCCCGGACCACCTCCTGATAGAGGATCAGAACACATCATTGAGCTCAAAGAGGGAGCAAAACCGGTGATCATAACTCCATACCGGTATCCGAAGCGGCAAAAGGACGAGATCGAGAAGAATATTCAAGAACTCTTGAAGATGGGTTTCATACGCCCAAGCAAGAGCCCCTTTGCTTCTGCAGTGGTTCTTGTGAAGAAGAAGGATGGTACCATGCGCATGTGTGTGGATTATCGTGCTTTGAATCAAAGCACCATAAAAACCAGATATCCCATACCCAGGATAGATGAGCTCATTGATGAGCTACATGGTGCCAAGTTCTTCTCAAAAATTGATCTGAGATCGGGTTACCATCAGATTCGAATGAGGGGATCGGATGTTGAGAAGATAGCCTTCAGATGCCACTATGGCCATTTCGAATTTTTAGTCATACCATTTGAATTGACTAACGCCCCGGCGACCTTTCAGTCTTGCATGAATCGTATTTTTCAGAATCATTTAAGGAGGTTTGTGTTAATATTTTTTGATGACATTCTGATTTACAGTAAGACTCGGGAAGATCATCTTAAGCATTTGGAGGAAGTGCTTAGTATTATGGAATCTGAGAGTTTGTTTGCAAAAGCTTCCAAATGTGAATTTGGGATGACAGAGTTACTATACCTTGGCCACATAGTCAGTGCTGAGGGAGTGAAGGTGGACCCAAAGAAGATCAAGGCGGTAGTTGATTGGCCACCTCCTGAGAGCTTAACTCAGTTGAAAGGTTTTTTGGGTCTATGTGGGTTTTATCGGAGATTCGTAAAGGGGTATTCACAGAATGCTGCTCCCCTTACCGATCTTACCAAAAAGGGAGCCTTTGTTTGGTCAGAAAAGGCTCAAAGTGTTTTTAACAAGTTCAAGAAGATCATGAGTTCATGCCCGGTTTTGGCAATACCGGATTTCTCCAAGCCATTCGAGCTGCAATGTGATGCATCAGGGGAAGGAGTGGGGGCTGTCCTGATGCAAGACAAACACCCTATCGTGTTTGAGAGCAGAAAATTACGAGGAGTTGAAAGAACATATTCAATCTATGACAAAGAAATGCTTGCTATTATGCATGCATTAGCCAAGTTCAGACAATACTTGGTGGGGAATAAGTTCGTGGTTAAGACTGACCACAATAGCCTCAAGCATTTCATGCACCAAAAGGATCTAAATGAGAGACAACAGAAATGGGTGAGTAAGCTTCAAGCTTACGACTTTGATATTGAATATGTCAAAGGAAAAAATAATATAGTGGCCGATGCTCTCCCCAGGAGACCTCATCTTAGCTCATTGAGTGAGCTTACTTCAGATTGGAGAGACATGTTGCTTGCTGATTATGCTAAAAATCAGTTTGCAACCAGCATTCTTGAGGGTACTTTTCATGATGAAAGGTACAAGGTGGTTGAAGGATTGATACACTATAAGGGAAGAATCTTTCTGGTGAATGATTCTAAGTTGAAGAAGAAAATTCTTTTGACTTTTCATGATATTCCAGTTGCTGGCCACCAAGGTTTTTTCAAAACATATCGACAGATCCGAGAAAGGTTTTCTTGGAAGGGATTGAAAGGAGAGATTCAACGCTACATTCAGGATTGTCCTGTTTGCCAAGCGAATAAAAATGAGCATACTTTACCAGCTGGTTTACTACAACCACTCCCTATTCCCAATCAAAAATGAGAAAGTATTTCGATGGACTTCATCACAGGGTTATCCAAAGCCCAAGGGAAAGATTGTATCTATGTAGTGGTGGATCGGTTAACTAAATTTGCTCACTTCTTCGCCATCACCAGCACTTTTTCTGCAGCCCAAGTTGCAGATCTTTTTTTTCGAGAAGTGTTTAAGCTGCATGGATTGCCAAAGAACATCGTAAGTGATAGGGACAGCAAGTTCCTAAGTAAGTTTTGGCAAGAAGTCTTCAGAATGAGTGGCACTGTGCTCACCCCAAGCACTAGCTACCATCCCCAAACTGATGGAAAAACTGAAGTGGTGAACAAGTGGTTGGAAGGCTACTTGAGAAATTATGTGTCAGAACAGCAGAGAACCTGGGTCAAGTGGCTGCATATTGGTGAGTATTGCTACAATTCTACTTTTCATATGTCAATTAAGATGTCTCATTTCTTGGCACTTTATGGGTATGAGGCACCTAGTTTTGCAGATTTAGTGTTTGGTGACAACAAGGCACCTCTAGCCAAGGATTTGTTGCAGAATAGCCAGGATATAATGAAGTCCTTGAAGAATAATTTGCAGATTGCACAAAATCAGCAAAAGTTGTATGCGGATCAGAAACGTGTTGAGCGTTCCTTCGAGGTTGGAGATATGGTATATATGAGATTACAACCATATAGACAATCTACTCTCAAGAAGAGTGGAGCTGAGAAGCTCAAACCTCGCTTTTATGGGCCCTTTAGGGTCATCAGAAAAGTTGGAGCTGTAGCTTATGAATTAGAGCTACCTTCTGATAGCAGAGTGCACAACGTCTTCCATGTGTCTTGCCTCAAGAAGGCACTTGGACATAATGTGATTGCTTCATCACAGCTACCACCTTTGGATGAAGAGGGACAGTTGGCACTAATTTCAGAAGAGATACTTGATGTTCGAGAACGTTCTTTGAGAAAAAGAACCATCAAAGAGTACCTGGTAAAGTGGAAGGACCTACCTATGGAGGATGCAACTTGGAAAAATGATGAGATCTTGCAGCATCCTAGTTTACAATTGCTTGAGGACAAGCAATTTTGGGAAGGGCGGACTGTAATGACCCCTTCTCGAATCTGATCTCATAATGACCGTTGGCCTATTCCTGGAAATCCGTAGGCTATTCGGAAGGTGCAAATGAGGGTTTCATATTTTTTAGGATGTCTTTGTTCGAAGTTTTGATGGCAAATTCTTTCTGGGTTTTTCGAGAGCTTCGCGGAGGTATGTCTGTTTCAGTTTTCTGAGCATTTCCAGGAATTTACTATTTTTAGTAAATTCTATTTTTGGCAGCTAGCAGGATTGTCACAAGGAGTTAACCTTTCCTTTTAAGTTGACTCATTCAGTTTTGGGCTTCAGAATTCGGTCTTGGTGGAATAAGTGAATTTCACTTAAAAAAATAATAATAACGTTATATTTTAACATTGACCTTGGCCTAGACAAAACAACTTAATGTTGTTTTAAAAGAGGGACTTGAAGGGGGGACGCCATCATGACATGGAAAGGGGCGCCACTTTTGGGGATAAGCTTCAAGGGAAAGCCAATTGAAGCCTATAAAAGAAGGCATTGGGTTATCATTTCTTCATCTTGGTTTTAGTGCATTGTTATGCTGCCGCTTTGGCTCTGGAACTGCTTCGGGGAATGAAGGCCTCCTAGCAAGGGCATCTCTTCATGCTTGAAAGACAGCATCTAGTGGTGAATTAATCTTTGATATTTGTATTTGCTTAAGTAGTACTTTCAGTATTGCATTGTTAGTTCCTTTGATATTATTAAAATTTCAAGATATTGTATTCTGTATAAGACAGATCTAGGTTTTCAGTCACAATTCAGAAAATACAAAAAAACAGGTCCTGGGTATCATCTTATTGTTTTGGGTAGGCTTAGGCGCCCCTTTGCTTAATTTTGTAGAATTTTTAGAATAAGCATTGAATTTCTAGAGGAAATCGCCCTTCTCCCACTGGGACGCCCCTTTGGGGTTTGGCATTGGTTTTTGTGTAACATTCTGGATGCAGATTTGATCAGTTTCATGATGCTAACTTGGGCGCCATACTCCGGAAGAGACTTTGCAACAGAAATCAGGAAGATTGATTAAGTTTTGCATGAGTTATGAATATCTGAAGAAATTAATAAGTGGCTGGTTTTTTTTCTTTCTAAGAGCAAATTTTGCTTATTTTTGTAAGCTGACAGTAGTACTGGCAGCCCTTCTCTATTTGTTCAAAGCTGCTTTCAAAGTTCAATTTCTTTTAAATTATTGTAATAGTTTACATCTCCACCTTATGGTAGCTACTTTCCCTATTGGGTAAGCAAGCACATTCTGGGTGTAGAGCATCCGCCCTATGGTAGCTACTTTCCCTTCTGGGGTTAGCAAGCACATGCTGGGTGTGGAATAGTTTCTTTTCAGTATTTCCATTAAAGCATTGTATTAAGTTCACTCCGTCATATGGTAGCCCCTTATTCCTCCTTGGATTGGGAAGCACATACTTGACGTAGAGTTCCTTTGTTAAGTAATTTACTCCGTCTTATGGTTGCCCCTATTCCACCTTGGATTGGGTAGCACATACTGGATGTAGAGTTCCTTATTTGTAATTACTCCGTCTTATGGTCGCCCCTACTCCTCCTTGGACTGGGTAGCACATACTGGACGTTGAGTTCCTTTCTTGCATTATAGTGGTAGAGTTATTTCAGTACATTTGGAATTAACTTCTAATCTTGACGGCATTTATTTGTGATGTTGTAATCCAAAATATAAAAAAGTTGAAAAAATTTGGTTCGGAATATTTCAAAGATAGCTTTCGAAGGCGGTCCACGTGGAGAAGGCCATTGCGGATCATGGAAAATGATAACCTTAGTACTTCCTTGATTGTCATGATTAATTCCTTGTATCATGAGGTGGAGGTGCGAGAGTCGCATCATGAAAACCAAGGGGGAATTATTTTCAAGCATGAAAGTAGACGTCACCACGGCGGGCCATTTTGTAAAATGAGCCTTCACATCTGCATTCAGTGCAAACGGAATCGAAGGCTTGTTACTTGTTCTAAGCTCAAGGTGGTAATTGGGAATTTCATCGGCTGGGTCTGCAATTACAGAATGGGGGAAGATCGTATTCGTACTAAACTGGTCTCCTGCTGCGAATTTAAGGACAACCCATTAGTCTGGCATTAATGTAAAGAAGGGGGTATCAGCACGTACTTGGAAAGGTTGAATGGTTATGATGAAAATTTGTCTGAGTAGTTCGCAAGGTCCTGGTTGAATAGGCGGGTCACTGTGGGGGGTATTAACGTTGAAATCTCCAAAATGGTGATTTCAATGGCCACAAGAATGACCATGCAGGGTTTAAAGCTCCAAAAGAAAACCAAAATCATGGATTTGGCTAGTCACAAACTGTTTCTGGGTGAAGGAGAAGAACTCGTCCCATATCAAGGAGGGTTCGAGCGCGCCAAACTGCCAGAGCCATGGGATGGTGTCTGTTTCATTCTTATGAAATACTTCACTCTTGAGGGGCGATATACCAGGATGAAGAGTATGAAGAGCCGGAAATTCAAGAAATTTCAGAGGACACTGGTGGGAAACAGGCTTCTTGGGTTTTTGAGGTCACTGAAGAGCAGGGTGCTGATTCTAGGGGAACTGCTGATAATAAGGAGAATATGCATGTAGAAGAAGCTGGTGAGGGTTTGGAGAATGAGAATGATTGGAAAACAAATATTGGGGCCTTGAAGGTCCGCATTCAAAAGCTGGAAAAGGTCTTCGCCAAAGGCCTTCGAAATAACATTCTGTTGAATATGACTGTGTTGGAAGCGGTGGTAATCCAGGGAATGCTGACAATGCGGACAATGAGAATCTTAAGGATCTTGTTAATTCTATAGTTATGTAGTTTCGTCCTTTCTGACTCTGGGCTTTCCAGTGTTTTGTTTTGCTTCTGAATTTGTTTCTCCGCTGTGCCATTGGTTTGGTGCTGGCATCTCTTGTTTGCCAGCCTTCCTGTCTTTTTTGACTGTATAGGGTTCGGCCCCTGGTTTGCCGCCTTAATTAATCAAAAACTTTGATTGTCTAGTTAATTTTTTTTCCCTGGCTTAATCAGATGAAAAAGTTGTATGTTGGAACTATTGATGACTTTGGGCCATGCAGATAAAAATGAAATTAAACTACGTTGCTGATACGTATACGGATACAGATACGAGTATGAGAATCAGATATGTGGATATGAGGATTTTTTTTTTGGGGGGTTTGGATACATTTTGGATACGACCATACAAAAATATATGTAAAAAATTAAAAAATATAGCTATATAAGCAAAATTATCCACATAATATGCATAGAGGAAACAAAATAAATTAAATAACAAAAAAACCATACTTATAATTCAATGCCAAATGGCAAATATCATAATATTCAATGGTCGAACTTAGATTAGTTTCATAATAGGTACATAGTGCAAATGTTACAATGTATGGACAAAAATAAAGACAACTCAACATATTCATGATTCACTATATTCATTTTCCTCTTTGACCTGATGCCGTCATCAACATGTGGTTCATTAGAACTACAAGCAGCAACAGTGCCACTCCCACTAGCTCCACCTTGCAGGTCGTGTGAAGCACCGTCTAGGTCCGTGTCAAGAAATGAAAGGAAGCCAACAAAGACATCCCAGTCAGTAGTCTCTGGGTCCACATCCCAACACTTTGTTGCATGGTCCTTGTACTCAAGTTGTTTGTGTGACAGAAGATAGTTGGAATGCATATAGACCAAATTCTCTCTCTCTTTTGCTTCCAACTTGTTGCGCTTAACTGAGTGGATAAAACTGTAGGTACCCTAGTTCCACTCAATTGAGGAGGAACTTGCAACCTATTGAGGCAAGCTACAAAGTCAATTAGAATTTATAAATGTAAAAAGTTAAAACAAAATGTCGAAAAGAAGGGTAGAGAGTTAAATAAAATTAAAATCTCACTTGTGATAGAATTTTTATTGCAACTGGTTGGAGGTGGGTGGATGCTTGCCCATGGAGCTACCACCAAAAGTGAGCTTCCATCTTATACTTTTCACTAAGAGCACCAAGGGAGTGACCCGTGGAGGTTATGAGATGCACAAAGTCTTCCCTAACTTGGTCTTCTACTCCTAGATCTGGGAAGAGTCTATAGAATGTTGCCTTATATCCTTCACCAACCTCAACATCCTTATATGGTGCGACCCTCCTGGGCAAAAAAAGGATCTTTGTGTTGTAGTATTTGGGCATCAAGGCAAAAGCAAAAAGATGCAATGGGGTGGTCATTTTGTTCCACCTTTAATGAGATGTGATTGCACTTCTTTGAAGAACCTCTCCGTAGGATCCTGCTCTTTGGCATTTATGATGGATCTAATGTTCTTAATCTTTGATTTGTTTCCATCATAAACCTAACCCAAACATGGATGATCCATATCCACCTATCTCAACATGTTGACGATGGGCTCAGTAAAAATGAGCAAATATTCTACATGTTCCCACCACATGTCATCAAGAATCCACCCTTTCATCTTTGTGGCCCTCTTGCTGGTTGTCTGTCTCCATACACTCCAAAGGTTGTTGATAACCATGCTACTCAATCCCTCACGCACCTTAACAAGTCGTCTCAAGATGAGGGTGTGTGAGGCAAACCGAGTCTTAACAACTTAATATGAAATTAAAACAAATAAAATTAAAAAACAGTTCAAATTACAAACTTAAAAAATTAAATTAAAACTATACGTGATTCCTGAATGATTAAATAAAAAGTTACCTTCAACAACTGCAACTTCGAGAAGGCTTTGAAGATGCCTTGGGACATGTGATGGTTGCTTATGAACATTTGGATCTCTCTCGCCTCCTAATAGACTTGTTTGATTCAGGCAATTTTTGTCCCCAATTTTTGTAACAAAAGGTTGAGGGAATGAACGGCACAAGTTTTCCAAAATATGTGCCCATACCTTGCTTCAACCAACATGCCCGTAGCTTTGCAATTTTTAGCATTGTCCATTACAACTTGGACAATGTTTTGAGGCCCCACTGCCTCAGTGGACTCTATCAGGATGTCGGCAATGAATCGTGCATCATTCACTTGCTCCTCACAATCAACTGCCCTAAAAAACATTGCCCGTTAGGACTCACTCCAACCACATTAATCAATGGCCTATTTATTGTATCTTTACATCCATCGGAAATAATGGACACCGCTGTTTCGATCCATGGATCTCTGATGGGCTTCAATTCATCTTCAACATGTTTTCTTTCTTTTATCAACAGGGTGGTTCGCACCTTTTCATACCTTGGGCCGGTGAAACCTTTAGAGGCAACATTGATAGATCTCATCATATTCTGCTAGTATGGTGATCTAACAACATTAAATGGCAACCCACATGCGTAAAGACAACACACAATACTCTGCTCTGCTATGTCTTTGGATTCATTCTAGAATGACCTTTCCAACGGGCTTGCATCTTTTGTTCTTTTGTGACCAAGAGGTGAATCCTCTTCCTTTACGGCCATGATGGGTGTACTAAGAAATGGGTGTGATGGGGCCACCATAGTAGCATGAGATAGATCAATAGGTGTCGATCCTTTCTTTTTCAAAGGATGCTTTGTTATTTGCCTAGCAATGACATCTACTTTTTCTTGCTCTTTAATGTATGCAAGGATCTTTGCCTGTGGCAAGCCCTTTCTTGACTTTCCATTTATGCTTGGCTCCCCAAAAGCTTTGATTCTAGTGCTACAAATTGCACACAAATGGGCTTTCACCTAACTATACGAGCTCTTGTATTTACAATTACACTTTGAACAAAGCCAAAGGAAACACTCTCCATTTGGCAATTGTTCTAACATCATCACATACTTCTAAAGAGGCCCTCACGGATCGGGTTTGAAGGCTATCCCTTGGCCCACTGAAGTAGCACTTGCATCCTAAGACATTCTAGCAAATTCTGTATCCCGTGGTAAACAATAATAATATTGCGATTAATTTATTATAACTTAAAGCATTTGGTATTTATTGAAATAATGTTAAAATTTAAAAGATTAACAAAAAAAATTTAAAACTAGTTACAAACATTAAAAAAAAACAAAAAAAAAAAAAGCCAAAAAATTGAAAACCTACTTTAAATCAACAAATCCTCTTACTTGCAAGCTCCTTAAACTCCTTGGCTCCAAATGGGTAGAGGTAGTAGTGTGTGATTAGCAAAGGGAAGAAGTTTCAATCCTATGCAATTGAAAAAATGAAGATGAGAGAACAAATGTGCAATGAGAAGTAAAAATGCAATAAAAGGTAAATGTGTTGTTTGCTTTTAATAAAGTGAGTGTGAAAGCTGCTTTTAGGGTTTAGAATCCACTTTAATTTGTTTTCAATTTTATTTTGACGTCCATGTTTGACTTCTCATTAGGCAAAATTGAAAAAACAAAACAAAAAAAAACATTTTTTTTGCTTGGATACTTAGCAGATTGTTGAACACACTATCTACTGAGGGGGGGGTGAATCAGTAGATGAGCTAAAACCTGATTCTTAAAACTTTTAAACAAGATACTTAAAGTATATGCAAAGTAAAGAACATAACAAAGATCACACACACACAAAAAATGCTCAACACCAGGTTTTTACGTGGAAACCCAAAGAGAAAAACCACTGTGAGAAAAGCTGTTAGAAGCTACTGTTCTAATCCAGCCTCACAGAAAAGAAGTCTCATAGACAAACCTCACTGGTTACATTCAAGAGCACCCACTCTAAGGAAGCGTCAACTTCCTAATTGAGCACCAACTCAGTTTTTCTGATGGCACCGACCTATCAGAGAAATGAAGCTGCAACTTCAAAATTCAGAAGAGATTTAGAATGAATCTTGTTTATTTTTCTGTTACAAGTCTAGTCTGTAACTGCACCTTCACTGTGTGCCTTTTTGGCTTATTTGCCTTTATCTCTTTGTATTTGGATTTCTACTTTGACACACTTTATTTTCTTTGCCCTGTTTACGCTGTCTACATATGTCCTCACTCAACAATTTTGAGTTAACACTCTAATTATTATCGCACCAGCAGTAAAAAACAGCAACATTCAAATGATCTGATCATAGCATATATAGGCAAATGCATCTTAGGGTTGTCTATCTGTAAAGTGTTCACACTTCAACTGTACTTAACCGGTTCAAGCTTTTGATCTGTATTCAATGTGACTTTGACTTTGTGTCTCGATTCATGCTTCACTCGGCAACGTTCAAATTTCTTTACTGTCTTTGGCAGTTGCACTTCTACTGTACTTAACTACGCTGCTTCCTCGATCACTTTTGATCTGCATTCAATGTGACTTTGACTACGTGTCTCGATTCATGCTTCAAATGGCAACGTTCAGATTTTTTTACTGTCTTTGACATCTGCACTTCTACTGCACTTAACTGTGCTGCTTCTTCGATCACTTCTGATCTGCATTCAATGTGACTCTGACTTCGTGTCTTGATTCATGCTTCAAACAACAACGTTCAAATGCCTTTACTATCTTTAGCATCTGTACTTCTACTTAACTGCGTCGCTTCCTCGATCACTTCGATTGAATTATCTCGAGCTCTGTGAAGATATATCGAGTTCATCACCAGTTTCAGTTGTTCCTTTACAGACAGTTAGAAGACATTGATTGCGGGCTTTTTAAAATCTTTCGTCGCGCCAAGCTCACGTTCTTTTCTTTGTTGGATCTTTCCTTATGACCTTTTGACATTTGTCAAATGCGCATGCACTCGGAGAATCACCTGAGTTTCCTTTGAACCATTGGATCTAATGCACCGATCAGACATGAGCCGTTGATCTTTTAAAGCAACATTAGTTTTAATACTTGCTTTGCCATTAACCATCGAGCTTCTTTTCTTCTCTGTTTGCATCTCGCTGTTGTCTATATCATGGGTTCGCTTCCGCTCCTTTCGATTATCCTCGATCTTTACCCTTTGCATTGAGCATTAAACTTCGACATGTTGGCATGATCTTATTTTCTTCGGCATTCTTGTAATGTTCCTTACAACGTCGATCCTTCAAGACTTGCTCGTCTTTTAACCTTGCTTTAATTCCTTTGTAAGGTTCCTTTATGCAAATTGTTGTGGTACTGTGTCTTCGGGACAATTTTCGCGGACTTTTTGTCCGAGTTCATTTCATCCTGGAGTGTCCTCTAATTTCTCTGAAAGAATTTGTCATTGGCTTTTAACAGGAGATGTCCTTTGGAAATATTTTCTTTGGACTTTTTGTCCGCAAGGCATTTCTTCGGACTTTTTGTCCGCAAGCCATTACTTCGGACTTTTAGTCCGCGTCATTTCTTTGGACTTTTTGTCCGCGAGGCATTTATTCAGACTTTTTGTCCGTGAGGCATTTCTTCGGACTTTTTGTCCGTGTCATTTCTTCGGCTTTTCTACAAGTGTCCACATGCCCTTTGTAACGTTCAAAAGATACCCTTCAGACTTTTTGCAATGGTCCACTTGCCCTTCGGACTTTTTGAAAAGGTCCACTTGCCCTTCAGAACGTTCAACAGATACCCTTCGGACTTTTTGCAATGGTCCACTTACCCTTCGAACTTTTTGAAAAGGTCCACCTGCCCTTTGAGCTTTTTGAAAAGGTCCACTTGCCCTTCAGAACGTTCAACAGATACCCTTCGGACTTTTTGCAACAGTCCACTTGCCCTTCGGAACGTTCAACAGATACCCTTCGGACTTGACAATTTTTCCGAAAGAGTTGTCCTTGCCATTCTTTCCGAAAGAATTCCTCCGAAGGAATTCCTCAAGACTATTTCGGGTTTTCCATTTTTCTTGACTTATCCCGATTGTCTCTTCTAAGTACGAGCACTTTACAAACGCGATTTGCTCCACAAGTCTGCTCAACTCAACCTTTGGCATTAATGCATGATCAGTTTCAATCTCAATGACATCAAGGACTTTAACCTTTGACATCAATGACAATTCCATGTTGTGCTAGATGGAAATGATAAATGTTCAGTCCTCGGACTGCTTTCTGTATCATGATATCACAACTGTCAACTGTCTCCTTGCTCAAATTTCCAACAATCTCCCCCTTTGTCATTGATGGCAAAACATCCTCAATGAGCAAAAGCATCCTCAAAAGTCCCTTCTCATTTTGCTTGCATGCTCTTATTCTGATTTCTCCCCCTTTGACATTAATGACAAATAGTGTTTGCTAAACCAATAAGACACACTGCTGCTGAGCTGTTCTGATTCTTGGATGTGTTTGGATAGAGAATTATGAAAAAGACTCCCCCTTGGATAATGCACACTGACCTGAACTGGTCCTATGATTCTTCAGCTTTCATATGCTTCAACCGACCCTGGATATAGCATTGGTCTGAAAGACCCATCAACAATAGATATATCTCTTACATAGATGAGCATAGGAATCTAGATCTAACATACCTTAGTCTGTTTCTTAACATCAGATGACAAATGATGTGTAAGGTACGTAGAAGATTGCCTTCTTTCTTAATCCAAGAGCTTAATAAAATGCCTGCAATGCTCCCCTTGGACTTCTAACCTATCACAAGAGGCTAGTGATATGGGGTGGGAGCTACAACTCCCAACTTCTTTCTTAGATACTCGAATTGCTCCTTGGAAAGAGGCTTGGTAAAGATATCTGCAACCTGATCCTTGGTTGGCACATATTCCATCGTGACCTCCTGACTTGCTACCTTTTCTCTCAAAAAATGATATTCTATGGAGATATGCTTGGTTCTGGAATGCATCACTGGATTCTTGGATAGATTTATGGCACTTAAATTATCACAATAAATAGAGATAGGTGCTTGATATTCTACCTTTATGTCCTTGAGAGTTTGCTTCATCCATAAGACTTGAGTGCAGCAAACCGCTGCTGCGACATACTCTGCTTCAGCTGTAGAGAGTGTAATCGATTCTTGCTTCTTGCTTAGCCAAGACACAAGTCTGTTGCCCAGAAAGAATGCACCACCACTTGTGTTTTTTCTATCATCCACACTTCCTGCTCAATCAACATCAGCATATGCAACCAAAGTAAGATCCTTGCTAGTTGGGTACTACAACCCATAGTCAATTGTGCTCTTGATGTACCTGCAAATTCTTTTTACAGCATTAACATGTGATTCTTTGGGGGCTGCTTGAAACCGTGCAACCATGCATACTGCTTGCATGATGTCTAGTTTTGATGCTGTTAGATACAAAAGGCTACCAATCATTGATCTATACAGCGTATTATTTACATCAGGAGACTCGTCTTCTTTGCTTAGCTTGCAGCCAGTCATCATGGGAGTACCAACTGGTTTGTTGTTCTCTATTCCAAATTTCTTGAGCATCTCCTTTGCATACTTTGCTTGAGATATGAATATCCTTTCATTAGTTTGTGTAATTTGTAAACCAAGGAAGGAGAGTTCTCCCAGCATCGACATTTCAAACTCATTTTGCATTTGCGTGGCAAATTCTTTGCACATGTTATTATCACCACCTCCAAAGATAATATCATCCACATATACAACAACAATCAACATATGCTCACCTTTTGATTTAAAGTACAAATTGCTGTCTGCGCACCATTTTTTGAAATTTTGTCGTTGCAAGTATTGATCCAATCGCAAATACCTGCTCTAGGTGCCTGTTTCATATCATACAGAGCTTTCTTTAGTTTGCACACATAATTTTCTTTCTCTGCTAACTGAAATATTTTTGGTTGTTCAATGTACACTTCCTCTTCTAAGTTTCCATTTAGCAATGCTGACTTCACATCCATTTGATATACTTTGAATTTCTTGTGAACAGAGAATGCCAAGAACATTCTAGTAGCTTCCAATCTTGCCACATGAGCAAATGTTTCTTCGAAATCTATGTCTTCTACTTGTGCATATTCTTTGCACACCAGTTTAGCTTTGTTTCTTATGACTACTCCATCTTCATTGAGTTTGTTGTTGTAAACCCACTTAGTTCTGATTACATTCTTGTTTGAGGGTCTAGGAACTAATTCCCAAGTTTTATTCTTTTCAATTTGGCCGAGTTCTTCTATGGCTGTTAGCTAGTTTTCATCTTTGTTGGCTTCATTGAAGGTCTTAGGCTCAATTTTTGAAAGTAGAGCAAAGTTTACTTGCTCCTTGTTTATTATAGCTCCTCTCCTAGTCTGAACATCCTCATCTTTGTTGCCAATTATTTGCTCCTTTGGATTTTCTTTTTGAATAAACCTTACAGGTGCCTTTTTACTCTTTTCTTCCTCCTCTTCACTATCTTCCACTTCATTTTCTGCTCCTTCTGATTCTTCAATTCTGATCTCATTAGGCTCAACTTGTTTGAATCCTTTTTCTACCTTGATGTTGATGCTTTCAACTATCTTATGCAGCCGTCTATTGTAACACAGGATTTGCTGTGAGTGGAGTATGCAAGAAAAATTCCTTCATCACATCTTGACTCGAAACTTCCCAGTTTGGCCTCTTTTCTTCTGATGTAGCACTTGCTTCCAAACACTGAAATATTTTACGGATGCAGGGTTTTCAAACCATAGTTCATATGGGGTTTTATCACTCTTTACCTTAAGTTGAACTTTGTTTAAGATATATACTGTTGTTTGAACTGTCTCTTTTCAATATCCATCAGGGGGTTTTGCCTCTTTCAGCATTGTTCTGGCCATCTCCTTTACAGTTCTGTTTTTTCTTTCTACAACTCCATTTTGTTGTGGGGTTCATGCAGCAGATTACTGTCTCTTAATCTCATGCTTCTCACAATATTCTAGAAACTCATTGGAGGTGAATTCTCCACCTTTGTCTGATCTTAGACATTTGATTTTTCTTCTCATTTCATTCTCAATCATGGCCCTGAAGATCTTGAATCTCTCAAAGACTTGTGATTTATCTTTCAAGAAAGTTACCTATGTCATCCTCGAGAAGTCATCCACAAATAGCATGAAGTAGTATACACCTTTGGATCCTTTTGTCCTAGTAGGACCACATAAATCTGTATGAACTACTTGTAGGGGATTTGAGGTCGTATATTTTTTTGTTTCAAATCTAACCCTTGTCTGCTTTCCTAGTTGGCACGCTCTGCATGTGATGTCTGCAGGGTTGACAATTTTGGGCATATGTCTAACACACTTGTTAGAGCTTACTTTGACTAGATTGTCGAAGTTGACGTGACCCATTCTTTTATGCCATAATCAACTCTCATCGACTTTTCCCATGAGGCAACTTGCATCATTTTTTTCAATCAGGTTGTATATGTTGCTTTCAGTTTTTCCTTGTGCAATGATTTTTCCAGCGCTTTTCAGTCTACAATTTTCAACATTAAATGTGACTTCATAAACATTATCACACATCTGACTTACACTTAAAAGATTATGTTTAAGTCTTTTAACATACAAGACGTCATGTGTAGGAAGCTTGCCATCTATGTGCAAGGTTCCTTTGCCTCTTATTCTGACTGCAGTGTTATTACTCAGACCGACAGTCCCTTCTTTGCATCTGCTTAAACTGGTGAATTTTCTCTTGTCTCCAGTCATATGCTTTGAGCAACCGCTGTCTATGACCCACAAGTTTTGCTCTTTGGCATGGAGTGCCGTTTGAGCAATCAAAGATTGATCTTTCACCTTCCACATCTTTTTGGGTCTCTCATTTGCCTTTCTCTGCTCTTTAAAAGTGACCTTTGAAACTTTATTCTCATTTAAAAACTTGCCTTTGCTAAGATGTACTTTCTTGTCATTGCAATGTTAGCTCTACAATACTTGGCTATATGCCCAGAATTATCGCAAGTGTAACATATTAAATTTGAATCTATCAAAGGAGCAAATGAATTTCTATTAGCAAAATTAAATCTTTTAGTAGGAAAGACTCTACAATCAACAACCCTATGACCAAACTGATTACAGCTAAAACAATATCCATAAAAGGAAGGAACGTACTTGGTCATATCGTTCTTTGGTGTAGTATACCGAAAACTTTTACCTTTCTGTTTTTTCAGGTCTGCCACTTTGAAGTATCCTTCTGCATCTTTCTTTGGATTAGTCTTTATGTCCTTTTTGGTCTTTGCTTTTGTCGCTTCTTTGCTGTTCATAGCTTTTGCTTCTCCTCCTTTCTTGAAGTTATCATACAAGTTCATTGATGTACAAGCTGAGGATCTTTTTTCTTTATCGTATCCAAGACTTGACTTTTCATTTGAAGGCTTTTGCGCACTGATAAGTTCTCTAAGAGCTTCTGATCCTTTCGTCAACTTTAAGCTTTTGCTTATATGGTCTCTTGCCTTCTCAAGTTCCTTCCTCAGGGATACTACTTCTGCTTCAAGTCTCATGCATTCGTTGGATTTTGACTGGAGATCCATTTTGACGACTTCTACTATTCTATTGGCCTCCTCAACTTGAGATTTTAGCGTCACAATCATTTGATTAGCCTTTTCAAGCTCCTTCTTATGCCACTTCTACGTTGAGTTTTCTTTTATCAGATTTTCAATTTCTTTAAGAGCACACACCAGTTCACCTTCAAGATCAATCTCACCTTCTCCTTCATCACAATCTTCATTTTCATTTTGTTCTTGATTCAAGGAAGTGATTTCTTCTGTCATAAATAGGAACTCATTTCCCTTAGCTAGAAAGGCACAGTCATTCTCATTGTCAACGTTGTCAATGTTACTTTCTCCTACCGAGTCACTTTCTTCTTTTATATATAACCCCTTTTTGTTCTTGAAAAAGTTTTTCTTCTTAACATAATGCGGTTTTACCTTTTTGACATTTTCAACTTGCTTGACGTTGTCCTTCTTATTGAATGGACATTTCGCAGCGAAGTGTCCTACCTGTTGACGTTTTTGCCCCATAGGGCAAAATTGTCAACCTTACTATTTGGAAGATGGTCTCGTGGGTACCATTTTGTCTTGTGAATCAGTTTTGGGTACTCTAATGAAAAGGAAAAGGTTTTTTGCAAAGATCAATCAAGCCTAAATGCATATTTACAGCGACCCAAAGAGCCTGCAGCAAAGGGAATAAGTAAAGGAAAGAGCCTGCAGCAAAGGAAGTATTTCCTTCGGACTTTTTGCCCGAAGGAATACTTAGGAGAGTGACAAAGAAAAACACCTGCAGCCTCTCAAAATGTCCGCCAAAAGCAAAAAGACCAAGGAAATAATTCCTTCGGACTTTTTGTCCAAAGGAATTCCTTTGGACAAAAGTCCAAAGAAATCCGAAGGAATGAGCCTTGTTATAAGTCCATGGAATTGCAAGGGGTGTCTTTGGAAGGCAGAAAAGGGCAAAACAAGAAACCCGAAGGGCAAAATACCCTTCGGAAGGGTCATTTTCAACAATCCCGAAGGGCACCTACCCTTCAAGAAGGTACACGTCAAATTTAGGACCCCTGCAAAAAAACCCGGGTGCCCTACACAAAGCTCGAGTGCCCTACAATTTTTTCGACAAAGGTGCAAATGAAGGACGGATGCCCCTGCGGAGGGCACTTGGTCGGTGCCTGGACCATGGCAATTTCTCCGAAGGGCATTTTGAAGATGCAGTCAAAGACAAAAGACAAAGGATTAATTCCTTCGGGCTTTTTGTCCGAAGGAATTCCTTCGGACAAAAAGTCCGAAGAAATTCGGAGTAACTACAAGGAAGACAAGCCCGTGGAATAAAGCCGACGAGGCAGAAGAGAAAAAACAAAGGAAATCTTTGAACAAAAAGTCCGAAGGATTTTTGTCCGAAGGTTTCCTTTGTTTTTTCTCTTCTGCCTCGTCGGCTTTATTCCACGGGCTTGTCTTCCTTGTAGTTACTCCTTCGGACTTTTTGTCCAAAGGATTAATGCGGAAAAGTTGGCAATCACAAAGCCCGAAGAAATTCGGAGAGGTCCGCCAAAAGGCAAAAAACCCGACAAAAGTCCGAAGGAATTCCTTCAGAGGATAAACAGAGACAAGGACAATTCAAGCGGACAATAAGTCCGAAGGATTCCTTCGGAAAAGTTGCCACAAGAAAGTCCAAAGACAGGGCCGAAGAATTCCTTCAAAATATCCGAAGGAGATAAGCCCGAGGCAGAGGGACAAAACATAATTCCGAAGGGATAAAGTCCGCAGGAAATGAGTGGAAAAAGAGAAGTCAACCAGCAAAGGGATCTGCAGCAATAAAATCCGAAAGGGAGATAACAAAATTTCCGACGGAAATTAAAAAAAAGGCAAAGATGAAGCCAGAAATAAAACCAACAAAAAAAACCCAGAAATAAAGGCTAAGGAGATAGCCAAGAAATCCAAGGAAATATAGACTACTATAGACAAAATACATCCAAATATAGAATCCTGCCAAAAATAGACATGAACAGGCAGACCAAAATAGGATAAAATACATGCAAGCAAGGGCTATTTTTGATTGACTGGTCAAAGCTTTAGTTGACTGGTTGTTGAAGTCCAGCTCATCTCCGGATCAACTCATGCATCCGAAGGTCCAACTCAGCTTCAACCAGAGTTCCAAATTCGAATGTCGAGTTGACTGTTCTAGATTTAGAGTTGACTAATTGTTAAACGCCACATCTACCAGGAGTTTCCTATGCAAAGGAGAATGATCTCTTTGTCCAACTCAACTTATCAAACGGTTAACTGAGCCTTTCAAACATTCCAACTCAACATCAAACAGCTCACGTAGAGTTCTAAAATTGACATTGGCGTGGATCTCCATGAAAGAGAGGTGGGCGGTTCAATAAACAAAAGACAAGTTCACTTCCTCAAGCGCAAGAAGCTTCATGCAAAGACAAAGGGAAAACATATTTTATTGAAAGGCCAAGTTTGCCTTGAGCTAATCTAAGTTAATCCTTCTCTTCAATTTTTTCAACGCCAATCTTTGGTTTTTGTAATTCTCTATAAAATGGCTTTCAGCGTTGATTAAAAATCATCCCTCTCTTGGCTAGACCAGACTTTGTCTTTGGTGAGTTGTGTAACCTCTTCAATCAATAGGACTGTACTTTCAAATTTCAAGTGTTGGCATAGTGTATATTCATTTAGCAATTTGCATATGTGGTAGATTTCTCTCCCTTCCCAAATTCTGATTCGTACCTAGTTGTTAGCTTATCGTATTATGCAAGTCATGTTAAGTGTTCTTTATATCTTTTGCTGAAGTTGTAAGTGGATGTTAGGTGACTGTAAAGTGTCTTGTATTAGACCTCTCTCCATCATTTTCCCTTATGTTTTGGTCATTGGATTGAACCTCTTCATGAAACACTTATGCATAGTGGTCGACTGAAATCGAAGGTTTTCCTTTTCCCTTGTTTGTTCAGTGTTCAAGGTTCCAAGTAGAGTGGATCAATCTTTTGGTGTATCACCTTTATTAGGTAGGATTTCCCCTTAAAGTTTCCTTCTCCCTTTTCCATGGTAGTCCGCAGCATAGAGTAGAGATCCTCATTGATACATCTTACAAAAACCAGCCTTCTCTAGAGGTTCTTCTCACTATTGAGGCACCCACCCTCGTGAGAAGATCCCATTGTTTCAACCGGATAGAGGACTGGCCATTTCATGCACGTCTTCGATTCAGGGTGCAACTCCAGGTTGACAACACTACCTTGCCACAATTAAAACACTTGAATGGAAGTTTTCCTTTATACTTCCCTGATCCTCTCTTTAGTCCTCTGACAAAAATTGCTTCGTCACCATCAGTCTCCTCAGAATCGAGCACAGAGGCTTCTTTTGCAGATTTTACTACTTTGAAGGCTGCTTCTCGCTTGACTGTGTCTGTCTATTCCATCCTCATTTTGTACGCTATGAATGTTCCATGTAGTTCATCCATGGTAAGCTTGTCCAAATCTCTCGCTTCTTCAATGGTCGAAATTTTGGAGTCGTATCTTGATGGAAGGGATCTCAGAACCTTCTTTACAACAGTTGATTCTTCTATTGTTTCTCCAAGTCCTCTTATGGCATTGACTATCTCATCTACCTTGAGGAGGTAGTCAGCTATCTTCTCTTCTTCATTCATTTTCAGGCTTTCAAACTGTCCTTTGTGCGTTTGCAGCTTGCCTTATTTCACTTTAACATCTCCTTCATAGATACTTTTCAACTTATTCCAGATTTCTTTTGCACTCTGACAGTGCATAACTTTGACAAAATCAGAATTTGACAACCCACAAAGAATAGCATTCTTAGCTTTGGCGTTGTTTTCATAAGCCTTTTTGGCCACCTGATCAACAGGAGTTACAACAAGCGCTGTGTAACCATTTACCACTGACATCCATACATCAAATCCTAGGGAAGACAAATATGCTTCCATTCTTATGCTTCAAAAAGTATAGTTAGACCCGTCGAACAAAGGAGCCTTGTTTGATGAAGATCCTTCTTGGCAGGTCATTGTGTTCACCAACCACGATCTACCTGAGTTGATTAAGTTTTTCCAAAGGAACTTGGGATCTAATACCAATTGTTGAACACACTATCTATTGAGGGGGGGTGAATTAGTAGATGAGCTAAACCTTGGTTCTTAAAACTTTTAAACAAGATACTTAAAGTATATGCAAAGTAAAGAACATAACAAAGATCACACACACACACAAGAATGCTCAACACTAGATTTTTACGTGGAAACTCAAAGGGAAAAACCACGGTGAGAAAAGCTGCTAGAAGCTACTGTTCTAATCCAACCTCACAGAAAAGAAGTTTCATAGACAAACTTCACTGGTTATATTCAAGAGCACCCACTCTAAGGAAGCGTCAACTTCCTAACTGAGCACCAACTCAATTTTTCTGATGGCACCGACCTATTAGAGAAATGAAGCTGTAACTTCAAAATACAGAAGAGATTTAGAATGAATCTTGGTTACTTTTCTGTTACAAGTCTAGTCTGTAATTGCACCTTTGTTGTGTGCCTTCTTGGCTTATCTGCCTTTATCTCTTTGTGTCTAGATATCTTCTACTTTGACACACCTTATTTTCTTTGCCCTGTTTACGCTGTCTGCATATGTCCTCACTCGACAATTTTGAGTTAACACTCTAATTATTATCGCAGCAGCAGTAAAAGACAACAACATTCAAATAATCTGATCGTAGCATATATAGACAGATGCATCTTAGGGTTGTCTATCTGTAAAGTGTTCACACTTCAACTGTACTTAACCGGTTCAATCTTTTGATCTGTATTCAATGTGACTTTGAATTTGTGTCTCAATTCATGCTTCACTCGACAACGTTCAAATTTCTTTAGTCTTTGGCATCTGCACTTCTCTGCACTTAACTGTGACGCTTCCTCGATCACTTCTGATCTGCATTCAATGTGACTCTGACTACGTGTCTCGATTCATGCTTCAAACGACAACGTTCAGATTTCTTTACTGTCTTTGGCATCTGCACTTCTACTGCACTTAACTGCGCCGCTTCCTTGATCACTTCTGATCTGCATTCAATGTGACTCTGAAATGCCTTTACTATCTTTGGCATTTGCACTTCTACTGCGCCGCTTCCTCGATCACTTTGATTGAATTATCTCGAACTCCATGAAGATATATCGAGTTCATCACCAATTCCAGTTGTTCGTCTATAGACAGCTAGAAGACATTGATTGCAGGCTTTTTAAAATCTTTCGTCGCGCCAAGTTCACGTTCTTTTCTTTGTTGACTATTTCCTTATGACCTTTGGACACTTGTCAAATGCGCGTGCACTCGAAGAATCATCTGAGTTTGCTTTGCACCATTGGATCTAATGCACCGATCAGACATGAGCCGTTGATCTTTTAGAGCAACATTAATTTTAATACTTGCTTTGCCATTAACCATCGAGCTTCTTTCCTTCTTTTGTTGCATCTTGTTGTTGTCTATATCATGGGTTCGCTTCCACTCCTTTTGATTATCCTCGATATGCTTGATTTTTACCCTTTGCATTGAGCGTTAAACTTTGGCATATTGGCATGATCTTATTTTCTTAGGCATTCTTGTAATGTTTCTTGCAATGTCGATCCTTCAAGACTTGCTCGTCTTTTAACCTTGCTTTAATTCTTTTGTAAGGTTCCTTTATGCAAATTGTTGCGGGCCTTTTTGTCTTCAAGACAATTTCCGTGGACTTTTTGTCTGAGTTCATTTCATCCTGAAGTGTCCTCCAATTTCTCCGAAAGAATTCATCATTGGCTTCTAATAGAGATGTTCTTCGAAAATGTTTTCTTCGGACTTTTTGCCCGCAAGCCATTTCTTTGGACTTTTTGTCCATGAGGCATTTCTTCAGACTTTTTGTCCACGTCATTTCTTCGGCTTTTCTGCAAGTGTCCACATGCCCTTTGCAACATTTAAAATATACCCTTCGGACTTTTTTGCAATCTACCCTTCGGCTTTTCTGCAAGTGTCCACATGCCCTTTGCAACGTTCAAAAGATACCCTTTGGACTTTTTACAATGGTCCACTTGCCCTTCAGACTTTTTGAAAAGGTCCACTTGCCTTTCGGAACGTTCAACAGATACTCTTCGGACTTTTTGCAACGGTCCACTTGCCCTTCGGACTTTTTGAAAAGGTCCACTTGCCCTTCGGACTTTTTGAAAAGATCCATTTGCCCTTCAGAACATTCAACAGATACCCTTCGGACTTTTTGCAATGGTCCACTTGCCCTTCAGACTTTTTGAAAAGGTCCACTTGCCCTTCGGAACGTTCAACAGATACCCTTCGGACTTGACAATTTTTCAGAAAGAGTTGTTCTTGCCATTCTTTCCGAAAGAATTCCTCTGAAGGAATTCCTCAAGACTATTTCGGGTTTTCCATTCTTTTTGACTTATCCCGATTGCCTCTTCTAAGTACGAGCACTTTACAAATGCGATTTGCTCCACAAGTTTGCTCAACTCAACCTTTGGCATTAATGCATGATCAGTTTCAATCTCAATGACATCAAGGACATTAACCTTTGACATCAATGACAATTCCATGCTGCCCTAGATGGAAATGATAACTGTTCAGTCCTCAGACTGCTTTCTATATCATGATATCACAACTATCAACTGTCTCCTTGCTAAAATTTCCAACACGGATACGCCTAGGATACTTCCCTGGGACTGTGGATATGCTTGGATACATCCAAGGACGTATTCGGACATATCCACAATCCTAGGTAAGTATCCTGGATGTATCCCCACCGTATCGGTATCCATCGCCATTTCGTATCGTATCCTGGGAGCTCTACAGCAGTATCCGGTAAAGTAGAAATTAAATGATTTATATAGAGATCTCTATTTCATTATTTGCTATTTTAAGCTGTTCCACTGTTAGATGCACTTTCTTTTTTATTTCGGATCACTACTTGGTTATTTTATTGCAAATATGTTATACAATTGTGTTATTGACCTTGCTGGTGGTTGTTTCATAAAATAGAATCGTTAAGGTCGTATCAGAAAGCTGAAACATTTTTATTTATGCATCCTTGACATTGAATCATATGGTTCTCACAATTGTAAAATTGTGATGAATGTATACACGGTTGCTTTCTTTTGTATGAGCATTAATCTTCTATAAGGAGAAACCATTGTTTGCAGCTTTTTAATATTCTTAGTCAATGGCCATTGTAATGAATTTCATATGTTTACTTGCATAATTTGAAAAAATCTTGTCTCTGACATGAGTAAAATTAAGCAATTTTTTTGGCTTTCTAGTAATTGGAAGGAAGACTTGGGAAATCATATGACTTGTTCTAAGAATTCAAATAATGTTTTTGACTGATCGGATCAGATGTTTTGTGAGAGATAGCTTCTCACATTCATAACGAAGCCATTGTGTAGAGGAATTTTTCAACCCAGAACTTGACAACCAGCCCAATCAAGAATGAAGCTCCACAGGGTTCAGCTGAAACTGTTTCACTGTTTTGCAATCTATTCACTGAGTTTTCTGGTGATAACTTTTCTTTCCTCATTTGGCATACTTTATCTTATGAAAAAATTAATGCAAATAGGACATAAAAATATTTGTATGCTTCCTTGATTTGCACATACTTTCGTTTGCAAGCAACCTTCTTCCACATTGTTGTTTGAATGATGTTGATGAAGGCATGGCGTTGCATATTGATTGCTTTACAAACATTTGACTAATGGGTTTATGTCTATCGGTACACATTACTGTTGTAATCTATTTGTGCAACTAATCTCCCTTCTATCCCTTAATAAACTATCTGGTTTTTCCTTAGTGGAAACATTATCATTAAGTCAACTGAGGCATCGAATTGGATTTGCTCTACTTGGCTTAAATCCATTTCTTAATTATGAGAGGATGACTATAAGGTATGAGACTATACACATACTTAAAAAATTTAAAACAAAAATATCATTAAAATTTGATTGAAAAAACACAAAATTGATTATGTCGACATTCATTCCCATTCATATTGCATATCATGTTAGGTATTGACAAGGTGGCAGTTGCATCATTCTGACCATCTTCCTGTAACAAACTATTTCTTGACATCCACATTTAGGATTCATGCTTACAACAAGGACTCAATCAACAAGATGGCCACTAACAATTTATTCATTGACGTATATGGTGGAATGCTGATGCTACATCATAATATGTCGATACATGACTGAAATTTATGCAGTAATCTGCAGGCATGCACATTTTACCATCACTTTTCTTTGAAGAAACAATAGAGCACCAAATGAAGATATGGAGTGTTGAATTCATGACCTCTTTCCAACTATTGATCCATCTCTTTCCACCACCTCTTTTTGTAGATGGCAAGTTTTATATAGCGTAATCTTCAATTAAAATATTGTTAGCATTAAAGGCACTAGCAACAAAAGTTCTTTTATTGGCCCAAGAACTGGAAAAATGGGCATCATTGTTCATATGAAATTCTCAAACACAAGAAAAAATCCCTTATCTAGGTTTTGTGAATTTCCTACGGACCAGAATGTCAAAAAATATTATATTAATGAACCATTGAGACAGACCATTAACGCTATGGCCATCTGTGCTAGTTTTGGTGGAAAGTATGGCGAAGTTATCTTTGTGATAGTTCACTTCTGGGATCACCTTGTGTATGTCTTTTAATCCGCAAAAAAATTGCAATAAGATATAAAGTATTCTTTGCTTACCATACTGGGAAAAGAACCTCTTGCAAGGTCAGGAATATATACTCAACTAATGGTAACATTGTAGGCAAGCCCAGACAAGGATATAGGCAGGGCATATAGTTTTCTAATAAGCTAATCAATGGTAATATAAGGGGCGAACATGGAGTGGTTATTATCTATGAACAAGATCTATGGTAATACAAGGGAAGAACTTATCAGTTATCACTGTACAGACTCTAGCACTATGGTCTTCCCTGCTGCTATTGATGAAAAGCATAGTAAAGTATGAGAAAAGAATGAGCTCTTTATTTCTCATACTGGAGAAGAATCAGCAAGCCAATAGGAAACAACAACTTGTAATAATAATTTCTGTAATTATTGGATTACTGTATTAGATGAAAAGATATAAGAACAGGATCAATGGTCAGAACATATCGCATTATTATGCCCTTGGTAACAGACCTTAACATTATGATCATTTATGCTAGTTTTGGTGGAAAGCATGGTAAAGAATGAGTAAAGTATAAGTTCTTTGATTCCCTTTCTGGAGAAGTATCACTTCTAAGGTTAAAACTAACTGTCCCACTAAGGATAACATTGTGAGCAAGCTAAGGCAGGATATAGCCAGGACACATGGTTTACTTTTAAGTGAATAAACAGAATCTCAAGAATTGACATACAATAAGCTTCAAACATTCAATCAAATTTCATACCTTAAAAATATAACGGAGCTCCCAATTTCATAGTTTCATATTTAATATTTCTTGGAAAACTCCAAATTATGAAAACACTGACATTATGCTAATTGACGCATGATTTCTTGAGTGGAATAATTACATGTTATCTTTTGGAAGTTCAAAATTTAAAAAATATGACATTATAATAGTAAAATAATGATATGTTGCTTTGAGCGGAAGAATTTCATGGCACATCTTTTGGTCCTTTGAAAAATTTAAACACACTTGAAATTGTACTAGTATAAGCGTGATGTGTTTCCTTGAGTGAAACTTTTATGCACTTCGTCTTTTTGGGAATTTAAAAATTCTTAAAACACTTGATATTATGTTAGTTAAATCATGACCTAAAATAACATATATTTCAACTGTCAAAATTTGAAGTGCGATATGTATCTTTGAGTCGAATAGTTACATATTTCATCCTTGTAAATTTTCAGATTATTAAAATGTTTAAAATTAAAGCAGTATAAGCATGGTATGTTAACATACCAGACAGCCAGTCTATAATTATAAACTTTTAATTATGATCCAATGGTTGTTGCGTGCAGAGGAAGTCACTCTTTGGAATATGAGAACGAGTGGGACTAAGTCATCTAAGGTTTCTTATCGAGGTAGTTCCACTCCCATTTCATATTCGTTTAATGGCAATTTATGTCAACCAGCATCATCAAGTGCTGAACATATCTTTGTGAGTGAAAATACAATGATGAATATTACAGCTTCGGCATCAGCAATCAACCCAACCAGTTCATCTCTGGGGAAGGCAGGACAGAGTTTGTTGAGTATGCCACCAAACATTTTGGGAGGGTATGTGATTTCATATAATTTAACATTGTCAATGTTATGTTTACAATTCCCTTTTGAAGAAAAATTTAAAAAAATTATGTTTTATATTTTCACTATGATTGTGATTGATTTACTTTCTCGTTTAATCATAGCTCCTAGACTCGTGCTTGGAAGATATAAGCCCAAGGGAAACAAATATATAGAAATAACATTCATGGTAATTATATAACCTACCAATAAATTAGGGTTTGAAATGACCAAGATCCACTGATTAATGATCATACATAAAATTGCAGCGGTAGAGAAGGTGAAATGGTCTACTCAAAATATCTATAGGAGCCCTAAGACGCTCAAGGTTTGTGGTATTTTATGATCAGTGACATTCCCAAGGGAGTGTCTAACTTTATTCCTCGACCACCCATTGTAGCACCATACATATGCAGCTGTCTTTAGTGCCTCAAACTCTCCTTTATAGTGTGGGACTAATCTGTGGATTAGTAAAAACAATGCTCGAAGACTTTTCATTTCCTTCCCTACTGGAAATCTACACTGTTGCCCAATCACCTTATATCTCCAAGTAAAAAACTGCTATTGTTGAAATAAGAGCATTCTCTAGTATCAAGGAGGAAATAGCCTATCATAGAAGGATGATATGTGGGTGTGGTCCTTTAACAATAGGGAGAGAGGCACAAAGGCTAGCCTCAACCTTGTTGCATCAATAACATAAAAGTCAGAAGGGGTGTCTGTACCGGAGGTATGCGTTTTGGCATAACCACTAGTTAAGGGGACTCATAAAACCAGCATGAGCCATAATATTCCTGACCCCATGAACTCATCAAACAGATACATGCATATCACCCTCTTCATCTCTTTGGGGTTGTTGCGATTGGGTATCATGCAAATTAAATTTATGCACTTAACAATATTGGATCATGTAATTGGATTCATCAATAAGATATATCATGCATCATATCTTTCAGATGCTAGTATGAGGAGCCAGTATCTTAAATGCCAGCACTTCAAATATAAAAGAAAAGAGATAAGGGCGAGGATACAAATTTGATATATTTTTAGAATGAAGAAGTCTAATAACAACTTGGACTCATGGAAACTCCCTTTTGGGCTCAAGAATGACTGGCAAAGCCAACTTACACAAGTCGGTCACAATCTGCAGCATTGCTCTGAAACTACTAAAGACCGCTTAATTTGAAAAATTGAAAATTTTCAATTGCAGGTTGAAACACACAATTAATTGTTGTCTCTTTTGTTGGAAAGTACAGTTTAAGCCAATTATTTTGAGTCATTGTAGTTCCTCTTCGGGTAGAAAACTCCACAAGGGAAAATTGGAAACTGCTTTTTTCGTTTTGGAACACTTCGGCGGATACGAAGATATGTGTTCACTTTGAAACAATTACACTTTGATTCATTATTTAATAAAAATGATACAGTGGACTCATTTTTTCTGATTAAACTCTTCTGGGATAAATAAGAAGTCTTCAAGGATGATTTAAGGTTGCTTCTTCAGATCCCTGGTTTGTTAATGGAAGGTGAACCATTTTCTCTAGTTACAAAATACCTTGTCTTCCCTTGTTGTGGCGGTAATGGGATGTCACAATCAGTTTCTTAAGTTACTTCTGGATTCTTGGATCACGAATTAACCTGGTCGAAACTGACCGAGTCTTCATTGTTTTAAGGCCATTTGACTCATTTTTGCTTGATTTTCCATGATATGTGTCTGCTTGAAATGAAAGCATACATCATGATTTTTCCCTTTATAAATCTTCAAATTTGGCACCTGTCTTTTCGCTGTAGCGGTAGGGGCAGAGGCACTATCCAACGATATTGCATGGGGTGCTGCTCCTTGACTCTGCAAGGGGATGCCTCCCCTTGAACCTGAGGGGAGCAAGGGAAATAGAAGGATATCTTGCCTCAGGCCAGCACACTCTGAAGAGGTCTTTGCATTGAGCTTCCACTTGGACCAAATTAGCTCTCTTTGTTGCCATTGGACACCTTTTATGCCTTATTTTTCCATTAATTTCCACCTGATCTATTTCGGATCATTCTCATTCTTGGGTGTGTTTGGAGTCCCAGAGGAAATTATTTTTCTTTCTTCCTCTCTTGGGTTTTCCCCTTGGATATCCATGGAAAATAGTTGGTCGTTGTTTGCAGTTTGAAGCCCTGCACAGTGAATTTTGTTAAGGACATTCTTAATCATTAAGGATACTTCTATTTGGGTTAGACTAGATTTGGGAGATTTGGGTGGAACCATGAATTAGTGAGCAAAAATCCAATAGGAGGTTGACGATGAATGCCATATGGCACCTAGTGATGTCTAGATTCCCTATCCAATCCTTACCTTAATATTTCAGGACTGATTTTGTTTCCATAACCCCATAGTGCTCAAGTATGATTTTATTACATACTATTCACGGACATACCTATATACTTACACGCATACATGTATATGTATGTGTACATCATTGTATATATATTATTTGTCTTGTTTGTTGGTGTGGACTTTTTGTCACACGTAGGTTCAACGTATTTAGATTTTCTGATATAACCTATAGTTCTTATTTTCCTATTTACTATGCTTTTTATAATTAGGAAAGGGTTTACCTTTTAGCAACCAATGGGAGATGTTTTTTTTATAGGCCAACCAAGAGTGCCTATTTTCTAGCCAATGAGAAAAATGCTTCTAACCATAGCTTTTCTATTAATACTCCCCTGTATGTAGAGTTTTCATATGGGAGAAAGAAAGAAAGAAATAAATTATATTAGTGTCCATAGATGACCAAAAGTAGGTCAATGGGACTCGAGGATATAACCGTTAACAATAGAAGTTCAAGGAGAGAGAATCCAAGAAACTAAAGTATATAAGATGAAATAAAGCATTGTGCCACAAACAAAGGTGGTAATGGAACCAATACAAATAGCAAGTAGGGGTGAACAAGAGCCTCAAAAAGCATGTGTCAATGAAGACTAGAAGACCTCATCGGAAATATCTATCTGTGCATGAAGTGGAGGGGCTATCTGACCCATCATAAATCACTGTGAGAAGATCTAATAGTGTTCATTAAGGAGTACCCAATGTTGGAGGGGCTCAGTTTGGGAAATCCTAAGGGGAAGCAAAGCACTTCCTCTAGAGTCTCCCCTAGCATCCAAGGCTGAGGTACTTCCCATAATACAAAAGAAACTGGTAGTGTGGGTCTGTCCTTGTGGTCTGGGGGGCAGCTAGTAGGTAGAAGGTCCATGTTGTCAAGAAGGGGTGGAACCACACTAGAGAGAAGAAGCAGATTCACGATGCTGAGGGAGAGCAGGGTGGGGGATGTGAGTACTCTGAGTAGTAATGATATGTTGAGAGAAGCGTCGCTTGACTTATCTATTAGCTTTGACGTGTGATGAACCAGTGTCCACGGGATGCTTAGTGTTTCCAATCGTCTGGATGTGTTGGAAGAAAGAGGTGATCAACATGGGGGCTCTAGAGCCTCTGGGCTCCTCTTGTAGGGATTTGCGTAAGAGGGTGATGGCCTCGCGAAGATAAAGAGCTAGGCACTGCTGGTCTGGATATATAAAAAAAGTAGATAGAGAGTTCGCTGAGTCCTTGTAGATGCATTGATATCGTCCCCAAATATCATAGGAAATGGGGCATCTAAAAAATGAAGTGTTCCCCGGTCTCCATGTCTTGGAAGGAGCAATGAAGACAGATCTGATCTGGATGGAGTATGTGGTGATCTATTTCAACCTATAGTTGGTGAGAGCACACTTTCATCTAGCCAAAGGGAAACCTCAAGCCATGGGACCAATGGCGTTGGAGATAGTGAGGGTGACAAATAATACTATCCACTACTTGTAAGAAATACTTGACATAGAAAGCAAGCTTGAGGTTGACTGGCTCAAGGGGGGAGATCCAATTGATCTGGATATACTATCTATAGATGCCCTCTTCGGCAATTCTTGTGACAACGTCATTTGTGGGAAGGAGCCCGGGGGGTTGGGCGTCCAGGGAATACATGAGAGGGGGTAGCCAATCCATAGAGATGCCAATAGAAAGAATGAGCAGCCTAGTCTCAAAGTACATTAGTGCCACTATCTGGTGGGGACCAATGAAGCAATTCTCTCTGAGGAGCAAAGTGCTAAGTATGGATATCTCTCATGATCAAAAGTTGAGTCCCCTAGGGACTTGAGTCATGAGAAGCTTATAGAGAAATTTTCATGAGAGGAGCTTGTAGAAGCCATGGGAGGTTGTTATTCTGCTTGTGAGAGGAGGAGATTGTGCTTTTTGAGTATGAGAGCTCACAACCCCTTCTATAGATTCATTCTTAGTTTATACAGTTATTTGCTTTCCAACATAATTATTTTCTTGTTTTGTGCATAGTTTGAGATTGATGCAAAGAGATTTTTGCAGTTTATGAAATGGTTTCTGTTGGCGTTCGAAATGTGCACCCGTGGATGCTCCGCGGCACGGGAAGCTTGGCAGTGGGGGGCTGAGCGCGAAGGCCTTGCACAGGGCGCAAGAGTCTAAGGCGCTGGGTGTAGAAGTATTATCGCCTAGCTGCGCATGCGAGCACTAGTTATCTCGTCACAACGATGGCAACATGCCCAAGGTGTGGAACCCTTGCACTCCTTGGGACGAGCCTCCAGAGTAGGCCAAATTCCTTCTATTCTAAGCACACTTGGTTTAAGACCAATGCGTAGGCCTAAAGAGCAGAAAGGTAAACTACCATTAATCTAAACCTAGGATCTTGAGGGAGAAGGTAAGAGATGCTGAAATTAAAAGGCGATACACCCAAAATAGAGCAAGCACTCATACTACCGTAAGCACACTACAAATGCTTGAGAACAAGATGTTTCCACACAGATTCTGCAAAGGACACTCCAGATGCATAAGTGTTTCACATAGAAGCACAAGAACAGAGTGCAACACTGAGAGGGACGACAAACGGTCCACAAACAACATCAACACAAACCCGAGTGCGCACAGGATACGACTTGCAAGTGAGCTCCGAGTTCAATGAGGAGGTGCTGGGAATGAATGACAATGAGAGGAGTGAACATTACTCACAGACAGAGATCAACAGACACAAAATAGCACACAGATCATTAGAATACCAGAGGGAGGTGAACTTAATTCTCATTAATTTGCAAGACTTAGCTAATACAAGTGCTTATGGAGGGCAAATTTCAGCAGCGTGAGGCTACTAAAAAATGTGTCGACCCTTTTTACAATGGAAAGCCAGGATTTTATAGAGAACAAGCCTATTTTACAATTAATGCACCACTTGGGGTGATGGGTACAACGTTTAATTCTTTTGCAATACTGCAACCATGCTTTCTGAAGTTTGTTGGACAAATCGGGCCTGGATATCATAGCAGGAACCTTACGTACGCATGGGGAGGAGGAAGATTTCCCTGACAAGATTAGAGTGGCTTGAACTTGCATTTCGATGTCTAGTGGCCACTTATGCATTCAACTATTCTGGTGATACCTCGAGCTCCTGCGTATTAATGTCTCATTTACTGAAGGACAAGATCACCATGCTTATGAATCTGACAGAGCCATGGCGACGTCTTGTTTTGGGCGGCTCCTTGTTGAAGATATGGCTTGAGGCACTCCATTAATTGGGCATATTTGCCTTTGCTTTGAAACCTGGACTTGAGTCAAGTATAGATGAAAACCAATCTAAGATTATTGGTTTTCCTATAGTTTATATAGATGGCACTCTGCTCGATGCCTAGTCCCTTTTACAAGTTGCCACCCTTTTGGCCGATATTAGGTCTAAAAGACCTATCTTATCTCTATGGAGCTCTGTTGGCAATGCTTGGTCCTTATTGTCAATCCTGGTTCAACTCGGGTTGCTTGAGCTCAGTTCCATGTATTTTTCGCCAGCTCGGGTCCATTCGTTTGTTTTGCCTGAGTCGAACTGCTTCATCAACCGTAGTAAAAAATGTCCAGGCTCGGTTCTTTTCATTAGTTATCGACAAACTGACTTGGGCTCCATTGACCTTGACCCTTGCTCGCATCGTCGGATCTCCTTTTACAGGTTGAATGCATGCCGTTAGATCTTCTGCCCGAGCTAACGCGCTGTTGAGACTGGGCACTTGCGCGTTTGGTCCTTGGATCTACTCATCAGTCTATTTGTTCCCGTGCTTATGCCACGTGGTGGCCTCTAATCCCCTTGACCTTTTGACTTGCTCGCGTGTCGTTAGATCTTAATCCACGATTGAATGCTAGCCATTGATCTATTTGGGCCCATCTTCTTGTCAGTGAACGCGCACCATTGATCTTAGCTTGATGAACCCGCACTGTAGGATCTTGCCATTTGAATTACAATGGCTACTTTAGGGGCTTAAGATTGACGTCTACGCAACCGTCACTAGGATATTTGAACTCAAACGGCTATTTCTTGCAACCTGAAATTGACGTATGCGCAACTATTTAGATCACAAATTTTGCGGGCTATTTCCTTCGGACCTTTTGCTAGACATTTTGTTTGGGGCACTTTCCTTGAAAAAAGACCCTTCAGAACCCTTGAACTAGACCATTTTCCCGAGAAGCAACCCTTCAAGAAAATTGTATAGGGCACTTTGTCGAGAGAACAACCCCTCGGGACTTTGTCTGTGGCACTTTCTCGAAAGAAATGGACCTTTGGGATTATCGTTCGGTCCACTTTGTTGAAGACTTACCCTTCGGACATTCTGCTTTGGACCACTTTCCTATAGAAAGACCCTTTGGGCTTTTGCTTTCGAACCATTTTCCTGAGAAATGACCCTTCTGGAAAATTGTTTGGGACACTTTGCTTGAAGAAAAACCCTTCGGGATTTTTGCATTGGGCTTTTTTCCATCGGGACATTTGTTGTAGACAAAATGTCCAAAAGAAAAAAAATTACTTGGCCTTTTGCTTTTTTCCATCGGGACATTTGTTGCAGACAAAATGTCCAAAAGAAAAAAAATTACTTGGCCTTTTGCTGCAGACAAAATGTCCGAAAGAATTTGCACTTAGGGAATTTTGTTTCAATTACTTAGCCAAAGAACCCGAAACAATTACCCTGAAGGAAATATTAGCACTTAGCCTAAAAAGGGTCTACAAGAATTGAACTTAGCCAAACAAAGGTTTTGCACTTAGATTTTGGCCTATAGGTTCGTTGATTTGTTCATGAAACTATTGTGGACACCATGAAAACTTGCTCGGGATCCTGTTCTTTTGCTCTGCAGATCTGTTCCTCAGAAATCTTTAAGACATGGCATTGCATCTAGCCAAACTTGGTATGTGGGCCAAAAATGGTCAACAGTTTCACACCCATCTTCTTTCAAAACATTTCCACATGGTACCAGAGCCAATATTTTGCACTCTTTCAACATGCTACATGGAAGAATGTTGCATTTTTTGGTTTTAGGAGCTCTGAACATTTTTTTTGTAGTTTTAGGTGGTCAAATCCATTGAAAAACTAGTTTGGGGTATTGGGTTTCCTAAAAAAATATGGGTATTCAGTTTCAAGGGCTGAAAACGTGATTTAAGGGGGTTATAGGCCATTTTTTTATTCTGTGGGCATTTTTCTATAATATTTTAAGCAAGGGAGTCAATTTTTTGAGAAAATATATATTTAAAAAAAATCAGAATTTTAGGTCTTATAGTTGACTTTTGGCATTAGTTTGAAGTCCACAGGGCAATAGGGATCAATGGTTTTAGGGTTTTCAAGGATTTTTTAGGAAGTTTGGCCTTTTTTGAATAAAAATCACCACTTCTAGATATTTTGCAGGTTTTAAGAGGTTTTTTAATTTTTTGCAAAAAAAAATTGCATGACTAGTTTTGGGTTCTGCAATATTTGCAATAAAATTTAAAGATTGGAGTTTTCAGACTTTCTGAGAGATTTTCTATGGGAGAGTTGTTTCTCAAGCTTGTGAGAGGATGAGAGTATCCTTGCCCTTTTTTCTATTTTTAGGCAAAAATGAGCATTTTCATAACTTTATGAGATTTCAATTTTTTTTTCTAAATTTAAACTTGGCCTCCACAAGTAGCTCACCCCTCTGTAGAAACCCCACCCTTGTGGGTCCCACTGGGGTCTCCTTTGCAGAGCACATTCCTTCAACAAGCTCTATTTTGCAATCCATTCAATGAAATAGAGTGTCATTTTTTTTTAACCTGACTAGTTTTTTGTGCATAATTTATATTTGCTATCTCAAGCTCTAATATTGTACAAACTATGCATTTTCTATTGTGGCCCCCTCGAGGGCCTTCTTAGGCCTTTTTTATTGACCGAGCATATCTTTTGATATGTGACTTGTCACGAGGTGCCCTTTTTTTGAGACAATTCATATGTGATCAGATTCATTTCACAATGTACCGAAATAGAGTTTTTTTAGTTTTCCACTTTCATGTAATTTGTTCACAAGGGCAAAAATTGTAAAATTGTGGAATTATAAGCAGTTGGGGGGATTTTTCATTGTGAGTGTTTTATTTCAGTTTAAGGTTGTTTTCAAGGCTTTTTTTTGCCTTGCTTCATTGTAATTGCTTTTCACATAGACAAATAATAACTTGTAAACAAAAAATGACATGTTATTCTTTGAAGTATGGGCCCTTTAGGGTGACCTAGTCAAATTTGCTGAGGAGAATAGGGCACTAACAAAACAAAACACTTTGTCCCATGAAATCTTGGAGACAGATTTCCTCATCATATCATTAAAGGCCACTATTGCATTGTTACTGTTGGCCATTTTTTGGCCTACATACCAATTTTTGCCTAAGTGTGAGAAGATAGACTTTCAAGCAAGAAATGGCAAGTCTTTAGAAGACTTCGGACTTTCGGCAGCCCATGACTTAAATAGCTGTATAAGTTGCAGAGTTACAAAGCTCTGAAGTAGTAAGCAACAAGGTGTTAAAGACCGGAAATGGTCTTGAACAGAAGGCTTCGGGTTATCTCATTGGGAAGTCTTCGGGTTTTCCAAAGGAGACAACTTCGACTTTGCATGATATGAAGACATCGGGTTCATCGAGCATGATGACTTCGGGTTTTCGAGAGTTCTCAACTTAAATTGTTTTAACAAGATGTGAGCAATTAAAAACCCGAAGTAAGGAGCAATCACATACCTGATTTAGTCAAGTGATAGGTTTTCGGGCTTTACAAGAGACAGCTTCGGGTTCCCTGGGCAACACAACTTAATTTCATTTCATGAGTAATCAGTAATGAGAAACCCAAAGTAAGAAGCTTCAAAAGCCCGAATTGGTCATGGGCAGTACAAATCGGGTTTTCGGAGGTGAATGACTTATTTTATTTTATAAGTTGCAAGTAATGAGACATCAAAATCTCAATTTGGTCTTAGAAGTGCTTCTCGGGTTCTCAAAAAGACAAGTCTTTTCCAAGCGTAACTCCAAAGATCATTGACAAAATCGAACAAGGGCAATGACTTAAGCACCTACAACATGGCTTTCACAGACGCATGTAAGGAGAGTCGGCAACAACATGCGCTGATGGTCGCCATAGGATTGATTAATGCAACATGGGCCTCATTTCCTTGACCGGTCAATGATCTTTTTCCAAGTTCTCTATATATTGTAACTTCTCATTTTGAGAAAGCATCTCTCAGCATTGTATGGCGAAGCTTTGAAAAAATTTTCCTTTAATCAAAAGAAGTGTTTTACCTCCATTTGAGCTTGCACTTTTGCATAAGCCTATGGTCTTGTCTTATGTTTAGTCATTTCCTCTAATGCTTTCATAAGTTTATACCCACATATCTAGTGTATTGTAAATTCTTTTCTGCAGGTCAACAAGAAGTGTCCAGATTGAAGTATAGGCGCAGGTGAGCAGCTGTCCAACAGTGTGTCTTTAGAACACCTCTGGTAGTTTCTTCCTCCTTATACCTCCATAGAACCCCCTGTTGAAACATTGATGCAGTCAGTTTCTTATTCGAATGAAGTGTCTATTTGCTTCTCTTGGTGTAAAGTGTAGGTGAAAGCTGAGTAGACCAATCAGTTTTGGTGCATCACCACTTTAGTTAGGTTCTGTTTTTCCTTATAGTACCTCTCTCTCTTTTCACCCCCCCCCATTGTTAGCAGTAAAAATTTCAGGGCTTCAAGGTGCATCACGGGGAGCTAGCCCCTAATTTAGAGATTCATTGCTCAAATTCGCCACCCACAGCAAGAGGAATGTCTCCATTGTGCTGTGTGGAGGAAGGGAGCTAAGTATCCTTTCAGAGGGTGCAATCCACAACGTCAAAACTTACTTTTTATTTTTAAAAAAAAAAAGTGACCACTTAATATTACTTTATTATTATTAGGAATAAAAGAAAGGTAAAAATGAAAAGTAAAACCCTAAACCTAAAAGTATAACCCTAATCCTAAAAGTGGCAATCGATTCTATATATTGAGTCCTCATTGTAAATCATTCAATTTTTTAATATCAATGTCTCAATTGATTGAGCTTTCTAGTTCATCAGTTTTTCAGCATAAGGACGAAAACCCTTTAATTGGAATGAATTGTGAGGACGAAAATCCTCACCATTCATATATAGGTTTGAGGACGAAAACCCTCTAAACCTTTGAGTTAATTTATAGAAGGGTAATTTCATCCAAAAATTATAAGTGTGCTACATCGAAATCTTCAAACATCAATTCAACATAGTGCTAGGGTTTCAGATTTGTAAGTTTTCATCTTGGTGTAGGGTTTAATGTTATGATTGTAGATCACAATCTAAAGAAATAGAAGCCTGGGTGCATCATCTAATATAGAAACTTGACTGGGTTTGTTGGCAGAGTTTCCACCAGGTGTAGAAATAAGATCACAACTTACAACAGGGTTTCATCTGCCCAGTACAAAGAACGCAGCTGATAGTAGGGTTTTTAGAGTTGACCAGGGGATCACAAGGGTTTCATAAAATATTCTTTTGCCCTTTTAAAGATCAGGGTTTGCAGAAATAAGAACAACGAATAAATTACAACATTTTAGTAGCAGCACACTGCCCTTCCAACAAGTATAAGGTGGGAATTTCATAAATATTGTTAGCATTCCTTGGTAATATGATTTTCGAAATAAACCCAAATATTCTTTTGCCCTTTTAAAGACTAGAGTTTGCAGAAATAAGAACGATGAATAAATTGCAACATTTTAGTAGCAACACACTGTCCTTCCAACAAGTATAAGTTGGGAATTTCATAAATATTGTTAGCATTCCTTGGTAGTCTGATTTTCGAAATAAACCCATTGTATAAATGGATTAAAGAATAGAAATAAAGATGATACTTTCTTGTGAAATTACAATTCTGTTATATGATAGATGGCATAACCGGCAAGTAACTGCCGGTTGGTCGGTTACTCACCAGGAAAACCACCAGGCGAATAACCGTCACTCAAAACTGCGAAATTTGAAAAACCGCAATTTTTTTTTACAAAGGCAAAAAATACTTGAAATTTGCCCGAAGCAGACAACATATAAATAAAATAAACATTCAAGTATAAGGTTACATTTAGACATCCATATCTAAATGTAACCTTATACTTTAAGTTATATTTTATTTATATACTTTCAGGATGTTTGAGAGTGGTTTCGGACCTCTAGGAGCTATAATGCAAATTCTAGGTTTTGGAGGATCCTATCATATTTCAGACTTAGTCAGATTTCAGGGTTTCAGACTTAGCCATATTTCAGGGTTTCAAAATTTCAAGGAGACATCGTAGGAGGAATGAACACTGCATGAAGGGATGTAGGTATGATAGAATAGTATGAGAACATCTCTCGCAAAGTGCCACAAGTTGACCCCACCCCATTCCCTATGCATAGATTAAAACTGATACAATGATACTTATACAAGAATCTACATGTACAAATTACAAGAATCTATATTTTTCTCTTCCCTGCTCTCTGGAAAACTAAGGGAGACTGAAAAAGTCTAGTAATCTATGCACAGGGAATGGGGTGGGATCGACTTGTGGCACTTTGCAAGAGATGTTCTCATACTATTCTATCATACCTACATCTCTTCATGTAGCTTTCATCCCTCCTATGATGTCTCCTTGAAATTTTGAAACCCTGAAATATGGCTAAGTCTGAAACCCTGAAACCTAAGTCTAAAATATGATAGGATCCTCCGAAACCTAGAATTTACATTATAGCTCCTAGAGGTCTGAAACCACTCTCAAACATCCTGAAAGTATATAAATAAAATATAACTTAAAGTATAAGAAACTATACTTAAATGTTTATTTTATTTATATACTGTTTATTTCGGGCGAATTTCAAGTATTTTTTGCCTTTGTCAGTTATTTGACCGAGCGGGTTGAATAACCGCTGGTTATCCATTTTGGCCCATTGGCGAGTACTCGCCCCAACCGGTTATGCAAACTATGGCTTATATCTTTGAAAGAAATTGTAGAATCATATATTTAATTACTAATTTAGAAAACAAAGGTTTACATAACATCCAAAATTGTTCGATTTTGTCCGAAAAGGGACATTACATGCTTGCTTCATTCGATAAACACACTACAACTTTTGGTTCCAGCCTACTCTGCTCAATGGGTTGTTCTAGCGGAGCTATTGGTTAATGTTGTCAACCTAGAGTTGCACCTTGAATCGAAGACGTGTTGAAATGGCTAATCCTCTCTGCAGTTGAAACAATGGGATCTTTTCACGAGGGTGGGTGCCTCAATGGTGAGAAGAACCTCTAGAAAAGGTTGTTTCTTGTAAGATGTATCAATGAGGATCTCTACTCTGTGCTACAGACTATCATTCAAAAGGGAGAAATAAACTTGAAGGGAAAATCCTATCTAATGACGGTGATGCACCAAAATGTTGATCCACTCTACTTGGAACCTTGAACACTGAATCAAACAAGGGAAAATGAAGACCTTTGATTTCAATTGATCACTATGCATAAGTATTTCATGAGAAGGTTCGATCAAATGACAAAAAATGTGAAAGAAAACGATGGAGAGAGGTTTGATACAAGACACTTTGCAGCCATCTAACATCCACTTACAGCTTCAGCAAAAGACATAAAACACTGAACATGACCTATATAACATGATAAGCTAGCAACTAGGTATTGTTGTCAACCTAGAGCTGCACCCTGAATTCGAATACATGCATGAAATGGTCAATCCTCTATCTGGTTGAAACAATGGGATTTTTTCACGAGGTGGGTGCCTCAATGATGAGAAGAACCTCTAGAGAAGGCTGGTTCCTGTAAGATGTATTAATGAGGATCTCTACTCTGCGCTGCGGACTACCATGGAAAAGGGAGAAGGAAACTTGAAAGGGAAATCCTACCTAATAACGGTGATACACCAAAATGTTGATCCACTCTACTTGGAACCCTGAACACTGAACAAACAAGGGAAAATGAAGACCTTCAATTTCAATCGATCACTATGCATAAGTATTTCATGAGAAGGTTCGATCTAATGACCAAAACATGAGGGAAAACGAAGGAGAGAGGTCTGATACAAGACACTTTGCAGCCACCTAACATCCACTTACAGCGTCAACAAAATACATAAAGAACACTTAACATGACCTGCATAATATGATAAGATAGCAACTAGGTACGAATCAGAATTTGGGAAGAGAGAGAAATCTACCACATATGCAAATTGCTGAATGAATATACACTATGCCAACACTTGAAATTTGAAAGTACAGTCCTTCTATTGATTGAAGAGGTTACACAACTCACCAATGGCAGAGTCTGGTCTTACCAAGAGACGGATGAAAAAAATCTAAGGCTAAAAAGCCAACTTATAGAAAAAATACAAGCCAAGAGGTGGCGCTGAAAATAGAAGAGAAGTCCACTCTTTCATTAGCCTAAGTTCAATTTGTGTTATCACAACCTTCTAAATATGTCTTTTCTTGTCTTTTGTCTTACATGAAGAACCATTTGGCATTGAAATATGGACGGTGGTCTTTAGTTTGAGCTGTTCTTCAACATGCACCATGCTATGCGCACCTCCAAAAATGGAACTCCATTTAAGGTGCTGGAATGTTTGAAAATCTCCCTTTGCATGAAATCCACGAAGAAGCGTGACTTCAGCAAACAGTCAACTGAAGATTTGACCAGTCCACTATAAACAACCCTTGCATGGAATCCATAGAGACTAAAATTAGCACTTCGACTTGAACTGCTAGACGCTGAGTTGGAACATTTGGAAGTTGCCGCATGCCTTTTGAATGATTTAACCCCCCGAGTTTATTATTTTTCATGCCTTTTACGACAGTCTTTGACTATAGGTCAACTATAGATGAAAAACAATATTCCTCATTGTTTTTTTGGCATGTTCACGCGTGCCTCGGATGTGTCTAAGTTTGTTTATGGCAGTTTGCATGTTGTAGAATGTGTTCATTAGCTGTTTTGTCTATATCTTTTCCCTTGGTTTTCCCTTTGTCATTTTATTTCTTCAGATTTGTCTACTCTGCGGTCTTTTCCTGTTTGATCTTTTGCTTCGGATTATTTTCTGCCCATGTTATGTATTTGCCTCAGGGTTTGGTTTTTTCTCTATCCCATGGCAAATTTTCCGAAGGAATTCCTTCGGACAATCTGCCTGAAGGAATTACTTCCTTGGTCTTTGTCAATGTCTTTTGCTTGTTCTATGCTATATCACGGACTTTCCCTTTGCATGTATTTTGTCTAGGCTTATTTACACTTCACTTTCCCACGGACAAAATGTCCCGCGGGAATTGTCTTTATTTGTTCCTTGGCTTATCTGTGCTCGGACCTTGCCTTTTCAAACCCTCCGAAGGATTTTCTTCGGACAAATTGTTCGAAGGAATTCCTTCGGACAATTATTCCGCTTGAATTGTCCTTGTCACTTTTCCCGCGGCTTTTGTCTTTTGAATTTCCACGGACTTTTTGCTTCTCACTTTTTCGAATTAATCATTCGGACAAAAAGTCTGAAGGATATCCATCAATTAAATTGTTTGCTCTTTTTGCCTGTGTATTTTTTTCTGTCGGCTTTTTCTTTGTAAATTCTCCGAATTCCTTCAGAGTTTTATCCGAAGGAATTCCTTCGGACAAAACCTCTGAAGGAATTAGTCCTTTGTCTTTGTCTTAACCACTGGCAGAAGGCCCTTCGGAAAAATTGCAAAGGTTTTGCCACCGACCAAGTGCCCTCTGCAAGGGCTTTTGTCCTTCCTCTGTGCCCTTCGAGAAAGTTGGAATGGTCCTGTCATCAACCAAGTGCCCTCCGCAAGGGCTTTTGTCCTTCCTCTGTGGCTTTTCAGAAAAATTGTAGGGTACCCTGGGCTTTTTGTAGGGCACTCGAGCTTTTTGTAGGGAACCCGAGTTTTTTTGTAGGTGACCTTATTTTCTACAGACTTTTCTTTGGAGGCTGCGGACTTTCCTTTGCAAATTCTCTGAAGTATTCCTTCAGACTTTTTGTTCGAAGGATATCTTCCTTACTTTGTAATTTTCTTTGCTTTGTTGGCTTCTTTCCTTGTTGGTTGTGCTGTTGTACATGGCTCCTTGGGTAGCTATAGGTATGGATTTAGGCTTGATTGAACTTTGCAAAACCTTTTCCTTTTCATTATTGAGTACTCGACACTGATTCACAAGACAAAATGGTACCCATAAGACCGTCTTCCGAATAGTAAGGTTGACAATTTTTTGGCCTGTGGAAGAATTGTCAACATTTCTGGCGACTCAGCTGGCCCAACATGCCTGCTATGTTTGAGAACTCAGACCATGAACATATTTTGAACCCCCGAAATAATGATAAACCTGATTTTTGACTGAAAGTCTCCTCTTGACCATGGCTGAAGTAACCTTCCTTCAAAATAAGATGGTAAACACACGAAAGTAGGAAAACTAACTAAGAAGCAAATGTGCAAACAAGCACTTATTGGACAAAACTGAAGCAAACTATTGTGCTTGAACAGCACTTGGAGGAAAGCAAAACAAATACGGAACCTAGCTAACCATGATAAAGCATGATCCACCTGGATCAAATGGAAAATTCTTGAACTCACTGCTTCCAAGAGATGGTACAAGTTGCAAAGCAGGATGTTTATCAATTATAACCTTTGATGAGACATTTTCCTTGTCCACCAACTGTATTAGCATCTTCTCAAATGAATCATCAACAACATACCAGTCACCAACAAAGACGAACGCATCAAGTACTCCCTGATATTTTTCGCACTACTTGTCATCTACCACCTTGTCAAGTGATACCTCGTCTATGCATGGTTTTTGAGTGACCACATCATTTTTATTGACTGTTGCAAGTTCATCCAGCTCTTCAAGGAGCTTTGAGTAGGCAATCCAATCTGTATTGTGACCTTGAATAGGTGATTCTTGATCAAATTTCTCATAAACATGCTCTTCAATAGCCAACATATCCATACAAAGCTCTTCAATCTCTTGTAGAGATTCAAGGTACAGCTGCCAATCATTTTTTTGTTCCTCATTTTGATCTATTTGAATTGAATCAGCTGTAAGGCTATTTGGATCCTTCTCAATAGGAGATAACTATAACTCATTTATAACTTCAATCCGTATCAGCTCCTCTTGAAGTTCCTTTACATCAAGATCAGTCTTCCCACTCAGCTATAATTGGATGCTCAATTACAACCTCAAGTGGAGTATCAATAGGAAATTCTTCCTCAAACACCCCTGAAGCATCATCTACACACTCTGCAAGAACTTGTCTTGTAGCTGTAACCTCTTTCTCAATACTCCAAAGAACAGGATCCCCCTGAGGAAGGGGAATGGTTCAATTTGCAAAGCAGGATGTTTATCAATCATAACCTTTGATGAGGCATTTTCCTTGTTTACCAACTGTATTAGCATCTTTTCAAATGAATCATCAACAGTATACCAGTCACCAACAAAGACGAACGCATCAAGTACTTCCTGATATTTTTCGCACTGCTTGTCATCTACCACCTTGTCAAGTGATACCTCGTCTATGCATGGTTTTTGAGTTACTATTGATGCTGTGGATTGCACCCTTGAGAGAAGGCTGGGCTTCTCTCTTCCACGCGGCACAATGGAAACTCCTCTCTTGCCTGTGGGTCTGGCAAAACTAAGGGGAGAATCTCTAGATAAGGGCTAGCTTCCTTTGATGCATCTCTGTGTTATTCCAGTACTATTGCTAATATATATATAAAGGTGGGGTTGAAAAAAGAGAAGGGTTACTGAAAACAGAACCTAAACTAAATGGTGATGCACCAAAAATGGTTGATCTACTTAGCTTGAACATACACTTTCCACCAAGAACAAGCTGATATACATTTCATTTGATATGATAAATTCTTCTGCATCAGTGAGCTAGGGGTCCTCTGGCGATATAGGGAGGAAGAACTACCAGAGGTGTTCTAAGACACACTATGGCAGCTTGTTCACATGTGCCTATACTCTACTATGGACACTTCTGGCTAACCTGCAAAAGAAGAACTCACAATACACTAGACATGCTGGAATCATTCTGTGAAAGCATGAAGGAAACTGACCTAACACAAGACAAAGCCATAGACATATGCAAAAGTGCAAGCTCAAATGGAGGCAAAAATGCTTCTTTTTTATTCAAGGTAAATTTCGGCAGAGCTCCACCTTACAAGTTGAGAGATCTTTTCTCAAATGAGAGATTACAATATATATAGAGAGAAGAAGCAATGGCACCCCTTTTGAAAAGACTTTGGCGCCCTTTTTTACAAGTGGCCCATGTGCGTTGAGAGCATCGGAAAGAGGAAACCGTTGAAAGAGAATGCTGTGTTGGCTGCCAGTCTTGACTTTGGTGTTGAAACATTATTGTGAAAGTGTGGGCCGCGTCTCTTTGTTTGCGAACAAGACCGCTCCTTCGAGACATTCATGCGGTTTGTCTGCTCATCAATGCAAAGTGTGGAAAAAACAGGCCGCATCTTCACTATTCGTGCTCCTTGATGACCACTTGGCGGAGACTGTTTCAACTGCTAGAATAACTCCTTTGCCGACGCTTCTCTTTTTGCCACCTGGACTGTTTTGTCTACTTCTGCACTTGGTTTTTGTCCTTTCCCAGCTTTTGTCTTTTCCTGGCTCTCTCGGCCCTCGGGGCTATCTTCTGCCAATCCTTGGCTCGTCGGGCTCCTTTCTCAGTGGTCTCTTCCTTTTGGCCTTAAGGCCTTTGAATTCCTTCGGGTTCACGCTCAAGCATTTAAAGATCAACAACTATTCTATTGCCCTGAATTTGACGTTTGCGGGGACTTCATCGGACGTCTGGATTCCAACGGCTAGTTCACTATGCTCAATTTTGATGTTTTCGGGCCCGTCACCCCTTGGTCAATTCCTTCGGCTTCACTTTCCTTTGGCTTTCTTAGTGAAGTGTTCCTTTGACTGGGCTTAGTCTTTGAACCCTCCCGAAGGGAACGTGTCCCTTCGGGCTTTGAAAAAGGTCCCTTTCACGATCGCCGAGAGTCCCCTGCAAGGGCACCTGCCCTTCGGGGTCCTTTGGTCGGTCTTGGTCCTCAAATCCTTCGGACAAAATGTTCGAAGGAAAACTTCCCGTCATATTTTTCCGTTTGCTTTCCTTGGGTCGGGCCTTTTTGCAGATAAATTCCTTTGGACTTCTGTCCGAAGGAATTGCCTTACCATTTTCCGCAGTTTTTCTTTTTGAAAGGACAATCTTTGTTCAGTGACCTGCTTTGTGAATTTCTTTGGACAAAATGTCCGAAGGAATTCCTTTGGGCATTTTGCCCGAAGAAATTCCACCTTTGTCTTCGCAATGTCCCGAAGGGCAAGTCCTTTTAGGGCTCCTTGACCAGCTGCCCTCCGCAAGGGTAAATCAAGTCCAAAGTTACCCTTCGGAGCTTTTGCAATGGTCCATTTTGCTCATCGTCGGCTCTCCGCAAGGGCTGCTTAACCTTTGAGCTTTTGAAAATGATCCTTTGGCCTTTTGGACTTAGTCTTTTTTGCCGATTAAAAGCCCTCTGAAACGGTTTACTTGCTCCCTTGCAAATTCCTGCATAACCACTCCTTTCAACCCAGCCTGTTCTTTCCACACCAAATGATTGAAGTTGAGCCTTTTTCATGCCAAGAAGGAAAAAATGTGTTGCAAAAGCATATTTCTGCATTATCCTTCATGTCTGGGCGTGGAAACGGAAAGAAAAGAGAAGGGAGACCGATTTTGGCCCACGGGACCAAAAATGGTCAATAATTTGGCGATTCCTAAGGGAAGCATGCCTGCTATGCTTAGAAACCAATAGCCTCAAAGTCCATTGGGCACGGAGTCAGAGCGCAGCTTGAAAAAGGTTCGCAACAGCCCCGAGAGATCCAAGAATCAATCATGAAGCTTTTCACCCCAAACACAAAGGAAAACACACACAAGGCTAAAAAACACTACCTGTGCAAACAACACTTAGGGAAAACAGGGAAAGAAAAACTGAAAACAAACAACTATGTACATCTAACTAGGTATATTTGCCTCCCTCCTGGATCAAAGGGAAAACTTCTGAAGTCTCCTTCAGGGCAAGAGAACTTATGGTGCCAGACAAGTGGCTGGATAGAATGGAGATTTGGTGACTTGCTCTTCTTGCCTGCCACCTTGATTGGCTCGTATCTGAGTGAATTGGGGGCAAACATGCTTCCAACATATATGTATTCATCTTGCTCTTGGAAGCTTGCCGAATGCTAGTCCTTCATGCTGGTGTGTTTCATCAGGAAATCAATGGCTTCTAGCTTATCACCATAAGCCCCTTGATATGCATCATGGATTGACTTGTCCCCTTCTGCTTCATTGAAGGACTTGTCAAATTGATCCTCTGCTTCCTCATGGCTTTCTTGAAGAAGGGTGACTGTCGTGATTTCTGAAATGAGATCACAGACTGATTGCTCACCCCACAAAACATCACCTTCTTGTTCAAGGCTCTCTTCTTCAAAGCTTTCCTCAAGATGAACAGGGCTCTCCTTTTCTTGCTCAAAAACCAGAGTCTCTAGTTGTTCAAAGACATCCTCCGGATCCTCCTCCAACTCAGGTTCCATGGCATGGTCATCCTCATCAAAGCAACAAGGAAGTTCATCAAACAAGGGAGGAGAGAGCTCACCATGCTTACTTTCCTCTTCATATTGCTGGAACATCCGCATGTATGCATGACCCGTGTTTTCTCCATTGTTGATGATGTCTTCAAAGGGAGCATCCATGATGATTTCATCTTCATTGTCGCTCATGATAGTCTCTTGGGCAGCTGCAAATTGGATCCTCTCTTCTTCACTTGCCTCTTTCAAAACAGGTTCCTCCTTGAGAAAGAATGGAGTGGAGGGTTGATGGACAAACTCATGTGGAAGAGGAGGCAATCCTTGAGCTAGAATCGAATGATTCTCTTCCTTCCATTTGGCCAGCACCTCATCTATATCAGATGTGGCTTGATAGCTCTCTTGAAGGAGTGTAGATGGGGTGTGTTCAAATATAGGATCTTCTGCTTGATCTGAACCGTCCATCACACTTTGGCTGAGGATCCTCATTCTGGATTCCAATTCTGTAATTTGCCTAGTTATATTCTCTTGAAAGAGCCTTTCTTGGAGATCATGAGGATCACCATGATGAGTAAGAGCAGCTTCATCTTCTTCAAGGCTTGTATCAAAATGAATAGGCCTTACCTCCTCTTTTTTCCTACCGCATGATTCCATTGTTTGCTTCCAACTCATGACCTTGGGATTGGAACTTTTCCCTTGTGAATAGGCAACGACTTTATCCTCTTCAAGGTCCTGAGCTGGTTCATGATAGGCACGTCTATGCTGAAATATTTGAGGAGGTTGAGGGAGACTGGGAAGGGTCTGCTCATGCACAGGAAGAGCTGCTTCGAGAGAGATGTGTTGCCTTCCAAAAGATACAGGGTGATTCCCATCAAAAGAGGGTCCACTTTCTAAAGAATCGAGAAGGTTAGTCTCCATGAGAGGTTGCTCTAATGCCCTTTGATGTTGGAAAGCTAGGTGCAGGGGATTAAGAGCAGGAGTGGTTACTGCATCAGATGAGCTAGAGCGAGCAAGTGCTATCTGGTAGAAAGGATTTGGTGCAAAAGAGGGGGCTTTCTTTAGAATAGGAGGGGGCACACAAGGCTGACTGTCTTGAATGAATGGACTCTTCCATTTTGCTACTTCCTCCTTCATGGTTTGCATGGCCTGAGTTTCCCTGAATAAACACTCCTCTTTGTACAGATATACTGCTCATTCAATCTGTCTATCTCCATCACTTGCTTCTCAACTTTCAGCGTTACTTCCCTTATTGTTGAAGGGCAACTAGGAGAGATGCTTGAGGTGATTCCATGAACAACCTGAGCTTGATCAAAGTTATATGAAGGAAAACAAAGTCCATGGTTTTGAGCAATGGAATTATACATACCAAAATGCGATGTTTTGATGGCACCAGGACTGCTTAACCAGCTGATTCAACTTGGAGTCGCCATTGGTGTTGATGAAAAAGCCTCCAAAGGCTGGTTGGTTGAAGAACACACCAAAATTCTTCAACTCTTTGGATAAAAACTAGTTTGTCCCACTGGCCGTGCCAAAAACTGTTGACGCTGTGGATTGCACCCTTAAGAGAAGGTTGGGCTTCTCTCTTCCACGCAGCACAATGGAGACTCCTCTCTTGCCTGTGGGTCTGGCAAAACTGATGGGAGAATCTCTAAATAAGGGCTAGCTCCCTTTGATGCATTTCTGAGTTATTCCAGTACTATTGCTAATATATATATATATATATATATATATAAGGGGGGTTGAAAAGAGAGAAGGGTTACTGAAAACAGAACCTAAACTAAATGGTGATGCCCCAAAAATGGTTGATCTACTTAGCTTGAACATACACTTTCCACCAAGAACAAGCTGATATACATTTCATTTGATATGAAAAAATTTTGCATCAGTGAGCTAGGGGTCCTCTGGAGATATAGGGAGGAAGAACTACCAGAGGTGTTCTAAGACACACTATGGCAGCCTATTCACATGCGCCTATACTCTGCTGTGGACACTTCTGTCTAACCTGCAAAAGAACTCACAATACACTAGACATGCTGGAATCATTTTGTGAAAGCATGAAGGAAAATGACTTAACACAAGACAAAGCCATAGACATGCAAAAGTGCAAGCTCAAATGGAGGCAAAAATGCTTCTTTTTGATTCAAGGTAAATTTTGGCAGAGCTCTGCCTTACAAGCTGAGAGATCTTTTCTCAAATGAGAGATTACAATATATATAGAGAGAGAAAGCAATGGTGCCCCTTTGGAAAAGACTTTGGTGCCCTTTTTTTCAAGTGGCTCATGTGCGTTGAGAGCATCGGGAAGAGGAAACCATTGAAAGAGAATGCTGTGTTGGTTGCCAGTCTTGACTTTGGCGTTGAAACATTATTGTGAAAGCATGGGTCGCGCCTCTTTGTCTGCAAACAAGACTGCCCCTTCAAGACATTCACATGATTTGTCTGCTCATCAATGCAAAGTGTGGAAAAAATAGGCCGCGTCTTCACTGTTCGCGCTCCTTGATGACCACTTGGCGGAGACTGTTTCAACTGCTAGAATAACTCCTCTGTCGAAGCTTCCCTTTTTGCCACCTGGACTGTTTTGTCTTCTTCTGCGCTTGGCTTTTGTCCTTTCCCAGCTTTTGTCTTTTCTTGGCTCTGTCGGCCCTCGGGGCTATCTTTTGCCAATCCTTGGCTCTTTGGGCTCCTTTCTTGGCGGTCTCTTCCTTTTGGCCTTAAGGCCTTTGAATTCCTTCTGGTTCGCGCTCAAGCATTTAAAGATCAACGACTATTCTATTGCCCTGAATTTGACGTCTGTGGGGGCGTCATCGGATGTCTGGATTCCAATGGCTAGTTCACTATGCTCAATTTTGACGTTTTCGGGCCTGTCACCCCTTGGTCAATCCCTTCGGCTTTCTTAGTGAAGTGTTCCTTTGACCGGGCTTAGTCTTTGAACCCTCCCGAAGGGAAGGTGTCCTTTCGGCCTTTGAGAAAGGTCCCTTTCACGGTCGTCGAGTCCCCCGCAAGGGCACCTGCCCTTCGGGGTCCTTCGGTCGGTCTTGGTCCTCAAATCCTTCGGACAAAATTTCTGAAGGAATTCTTTCGGACATTTTGTCTGAAGGAAAACTTCCCGTCATATTTTTCCACGGTTTTGCTTTCCTTAGGTCGGGCCTTTTTGCGGATAAATTCCTTTGGACAAAATGTGTCGGGCCTTTTTGCGGATAAATTCCTTCGGACTTTTGTCCGAAGGAATTGCCTTACCATTTTCCGCGGTTTTTCTTTCCGAAAGGACAATCTTTGTTCGGCGACCTGCTTTGTGAATTTCTTCGAACAAGATGTCTGAAGGAATTCCTTCGGGCATTTTGCCCAAAGAAATTCAACCTTTGTCTTCGCAATGTCCCGAAGGGCAAGTCCTTTTTGGGATTCTTGACCAGCTGCCCTCCGCAAGGGTAAATCAAGTCCAAATTTACCCTTCGGAGCTTTTGCAATGGTCCATTTTGCTCATTGTTGGCCCTCCACAAGGGCTGCTTAACCTTGGAGCTTTTGAAAATGATCCTTTGGCCTTTTGGACTTAGTCTTTTTTGCCGATTAAAATCCCTCTGAAATGGTTTACTTGCTCCCTTGCAAATTCCTGCATAACCACTCCTTTCAACCCAGCCTGTTCTTTCCGCACCAAATGCTTGAAGTTGAGCCTTTTTCATGCCAAGAAGAAAAAAATGTGTTGCAAAAGCATATTTCTGCATTATCCTTCATGTCTGGGCGTGGAAACGGAAAGAAAAGAGAAGGGAGACCGATTTTTGCCCACGGGACCAAAAATGGTCAATAGTTACCACATCCTTTTTATTGACTACTACAAGTTCATCCAACTCTTCAAGGAGCTTTGAGTTGGCAACTCAATCTATACTGTGACCTTGAATAGGTGATTCTTGATCAAATTTCTCATAAACATGCTCTTCAATAGCCAACATATCCATACAAAGCTCTTCAATCTCTTGTAGAGATTCAAGGTACAGTTGCCAATCATCTTTTTGTTCCTCATTTTGATCTATTTGAACTAAATCAGCTGTAAAGCTATCTGGATCCTTCTCAATAGGAGATACCTGTAACTCATTTATAATTTCAATCCGTATCAGCTCCTCTTGAAGTTCCTTTACATCAAGATCAGTCTTCCCACTCTCAGCGATAATTGGATGTGTTGTTTCCAAAATCAGCTTAGCTCGATTTTAGGAACCTGTTTCATCTTTCGTCTCTCTAAGTTTGTTTTTGAGACGGGTTCTTCTCGTTCTCGTCTTGATCCAACTGCGCCTTTCGAAATTAGTAATGTTTTTTCGTCTCGTTTTTCCCAAAAACGTGGAAATCATTACGGTCTCGATGTGTTCAGAGGATCAATTTCTGCCTCTTTCGGAGTTAGTGTTTCTTTTCTTATGTTTTTGTGCACGAGCGGCAATTTTTGCCGCCAGTGCATTTTGCCTTTTGCATGCAAGGGCGGCAATTTTTGTCGCTCCTGCATTTTTATTTGCAAGGGTGGCAATTTTTGCCGTCCTTGCATCTTGACCTGCAAGGGCGGCGAAAATTGCCGCCCCTGCATCTGAACTTTCAACCGACCTGCAAGGGCGGCAATTTTCGCTGCCCCTGCATGTCTCGATTTCCGTGCGTGGCATTTATTGCCGTGCGCGGCGGGTTGTTTGGGTTGTTTTTCACCCCATATAATCCGATTTCAAGCTTATTTCTCTCCATTCTTCCTCCTCTCCTCTTGCCCTTTGCATCCAGACGATCCAGCGAACGGGTGACACGCGTTTTGGCCGATTTAATCTCGTGGCGCGCGTGGTTTTCCAGGTAGGTCTTGTTTTTAATGTTTATTTTCTTTTCATTCCTCCTTTCCTTCGTTTTCGGTTTTTGTTGTTGTTAAGGGTTTTTAATTTTGTTTTTCTTTTTTCCCTCCCCTTTGCCCACGGTTTTCCTCTCCAACCTGCTAAGGGCGGCGAATTTCTCCGTCCCTCCTCTTGCCCGCGGTTTTCTTCTTTGAACCGTCATGGGCGGCGAATTTCGCCTCCCATGCCTACTTGTCTGCCGTTGCCTTTTACCTGCACGGGCGGCGAATTTTGCCGCCCGCGCTCTCTTTCCCTCGCAAGTTGCATTTTGCCGCCGATGCAGCCCGAAGAATTCGCTGCCCCAACACTTTTCCACTCCCGATCTGCAGGGGCGGCGAATTTCGCCACCTGTGCAGGCCGACTCTATAGGGGCGGCAATTTTTGCCGCCTCTACCCCTTTTTCAGTTCTTCATGCAGGGGCGGCGATTTTTGCCACCCATGCATTTCTCCTCCGGATTTTTCTAACTCTGAAGAATTTTTCTTCTTTTCCTTTCCCTCGTTTTCCGCCCTGATTTTCGACCCGACCCTTTTAAATACCCTTCCTTGGTCATGATCACTTAAAATGCGGATTCCCCAACTCGTCCACTCTCCCCTAATTACGTGATCATGACTGTAGTGTTTTCTGAAGGCTCTTGCTCATCAGCTCCCGTTCGACTAAGCCCAGTTTCAATGTCTGAAACGTCTCCCAAAAAGACGAAGACCATGAAGTACAAATACCAGGGCATCTTTCCAATCACCTCGGTCACCTTCAACGTTGATGACATCAGAGACACCGAAATTGGTCACGTGGATATGGCCGAGTTCGTGACTCGAACGAAGGCGACGAACCCGAGTTCCGAGATGAAGAGAATCGTTGAGAGCAACATTCACCTGGTTGCCGCTTTCCCAATGGCAGCGCATCATACGGAGTTCGTCCTCCAGTGTGCCCGGTTCTACAACAAAGAGACAAGATCAGTCTCAAATGCTAGTGGTAATGTGATAATTTCGCTGGATCCCGAGTTCATCAACAAAGTCTTCATGTGCCCTCCTGCTACCAAGGTGCTAAAAATTGACTTCACAGAAGCCCAGAGGGAGTACGACAAAGACCCTGAGAGGGCGAAGAAAGTGATGAATAATAGGTGGTTGAAGACGCCCAGATCCAATCAATCCAGATGGCCGCGGAACTTCCCAATGAGCGATTTCATTGAAGAAGTTGGTGACTTGATCACCCTTCTCAACAGAGTGCGAGGCCTCCCGTCTTCCTCACAGTTCCACGAGTGGATGTACCCGTTCATAAAAATCATCCTCCAGGGTAAGCAGGTCATCTTTTGGGGTGAGCAGATCAGCAACGCCCTTCACGAGCAGCTAACCAAGGTCCAGACTTCTTCCAAGTTTTACATGACCTCGTACCTTGTGTACATAGCTACCTCGATGCGAACCTTTCCAGGTTTAACAACTGAAGGAGATAGAAAGACCACCCCGGTCCACTCATATTACCCCCAGCTGACTCTGCAAGGATCAACCCGCCAGTTCAAAAGGATAAATGACGCTTTCTTTGCCGTATTTTTATGCCTCTTCGACCCTCAGCTTGAACAGAAGAGAGTATCTGATGAGGCTTGGACAGTAGTCAACGACTACGGTTGCATGTTCCTTCAGTTTCCCATCTTTTGTTATCTTCGGGTTGGCTTTTTCCAAGGCTACCCCTATATGCTCCCCAAGTTTCTTTCTGACAAGTTAGTTCTAATGGAGTTTTCTCAACAAATGGCTGTCGTACATACTAGGCAGATGGAGCTGAAAAACCCAGGTTTCAAGTTTTCAGTTGAAATCGGCAGATACTCCATCTTGACAGCAGCCAAAGCCAAAGTCATGGAAACAGAGATGCAGCTGGTCACTCTGAAACAGTTCAAGAGAAGGGACAAATTTGACTATAGGGGAGTCAATGACATGATCAGACGAAAGACTCAATTCCATGAACCTATGATCGAAGACATCTGGGTGGACTTGAGAACAGCTGAAGAAATCAAAAGAATGGATTATAACACGCTGACCCTAGAACAAATTGAATATTTAGGGCTTGCTGAGATTCCCCCCCATCTGGTCGACGACGGGAGTATCATCAATAACAGGGACCTGGCCGAAAAGATTGCTGGTTCCCCTCTTCCTCCAATACAGTGGTCTCAGAAAGAGCTAACTTCTCTAAGGAAGAGATTCGAGCCAATATTGGCTAATACCAATGATTGGTTAGTGGCCAAAGGGATCGTACTAAAAGAATTTATCACGGGATCAGAAGCTGAGTTCCAAGCAGAGATGAGGAAGAAAGCAGAAAACAAGACTAAGAACAAAGGTGATGTTCCTTTCCCATTTAGGCCTCACAAGCCTAGAATCATCTTTGTTTCTAAAAAATCAAAGGTTACTGAGGAGCCAGAAGCAACAACTAAAGGGATTGCAGAACAGAGCTCTCAGGAACAGACAACCCAACAAATGGAGACAGATGACCAGCCTTCAGAACAGCGAAGGACTGAACCTCTACCTTCACAAGAAGCACAACCGCTTAAGAGCGTCTCTCCTTCTCCACCTCAGTCTCTTGTGGCATCTCCTTCACCTCTCTCTTCTATCAGTGTTCCTTCTTCTGGAGCCGCCTCTCCGTCCAGGGTTATTTTTGGCGATCTTCAGGGCGCTTCTGGAGATACTCTTCGCTCCTCTGGATCCATTCCTAGTCTTTCATCTCCTTCCTTTAATTTGGGAGAAAGTTCTGCACAAGAGCCAGATTCAATGGCCGGTATAGTTTCGCCTGTTACTCCAACTGCGACCACTGTTACCACTAGCAGTGTAGAGGTTACCACGGTAACACCAGCGGCAGGAACTATTGCCACGACAGATACTTCTCTCTCGCCTTGGATGTCAGCGTTCACACCTAAAAGAAAGAAGTTAGACATCTCTCCAGATGATTTCGATTTTGGCAAGATAGTGCCGATAAAAGCTAAGGCTCCTAAGAGGCCAATGATCCTCTCAAAATTGGTTAAAGAAAAGGGGCAATTTTTTTTTAAAATAGCTAAGCCTCCACAGGACGCAACCCTTGAGGGTTTTGAAATGAGCAGCTATTCCATCTCTCGTGTTGAACTTGACAAAGTTACTTACGAAGGTGCGAAAAACGATCTACAGTCGGCAATGGACATCATGGCCCAGAAATTTGATCGAGAAAAGGAGATGAAAGACTATTATAAGGCCAAGACAGAGCAGCTGACGGCAGTAATAAGGAAATTCACTCTTCCCCTTGAAGCGGCAACTCCAGAGGCCTTCTCTATAGACGACCCTGTCATTCAAAAAGCAGAGAAAACTTACTTGAAGGGGAAAGTGCTGGAAGATTACGTTGAAAAGATGCATACTCAGGGAGTTTCCTTACTCACAGAGATTGTGGAAAAGACAGACAAGATGAAGAAGGTGAGGGCAGAATTAGATGACTTGGTCTCTTATCTCTCAGGATGTTGATAGTTCAGAAAAGTATCTTAGCAAATGGAGAGAGATGAAGGATCTGAAGAAAAGCACCTTGATATCTATCGGTGTCATTTCCAGTAAGGATTCCTATGTTGAGATCAAGGAGTCACTGATCTACAGGATCCAGGTACTGAAGGAGTTGGTTGAAGATCTCAACTCTTCCAGGGATGCTAGTGAGAAGAGCGACACAGGCCTGCTAAATAGACTAGAAGAGCTCCCTTGCAACCTCACTTCCAAGGATAACCAATTCCTCTCAGCCGACGAAATGATCCAAAGCTTCAAGGGTATGATTCAAAAGAATTTTGAAGAAAAAGCCTTCTCAATGACTTCTGTGGATCATATTTTAGATACTCAGTTAACTCTGGAAAATCTGAGGTCCAGGGTAACTAATCATGCTAAGGCCATCACAGCATTGAAGGATGCTTTAATCAGAGCCAAGGTCATCTCCAAGAACATAGTTGCACCAGACAGTATATGAATTCAGGAATCCATTACTATATATGATGCTCATCTGAATAAGTCTGGCGGCAAGAACTGAAGTTTTTCCCCTTCTCTCTTCTTCTTTCCTTATGCACTTTTGTCCTGAGAAAAGTGCATGCAATTTTGTAATATGTGATTACATGTAAAATGTTCGAAAAAATATCTCAAAGCCAAAGATGAGTCATCTTTGACTAAGATATTTTTGTGTTTTATTATTTTCCAAATTTTGAGAGTTTCTCCCTATATATAGTGGAGGCCTCTTTTGTAAATGTATCTCTGATAATTGAGAGCAAAAACTTTGCTGAAATTGAGACACTTCTTAAGACTTTGTGCTCAATTTGTAAATCATATTTTGTTAAATGAATGAGAAGCAGGTTTATTTCAGACTTTGTGTTGAATTTATCTGTGTTATTTAGGAAACAGTTCTTATGTCCTATTTCCTGATAATCTCTTATTTGTTTGATTTAATAAGCAAAGTGGGTGTGTTGATATTATCTGAGGGCGTTTCTAAAAGATAGAAGAGAGACTTTGAGCTACTTTTATCTTTTGTACTTTCAGGTGAAGACTTTGTGCTTCGTTTCACTCTGCGGTTACGCTTGTTTCGAATCAGTGAAGGAGGCTACGGAAGACTTTGTGCTTACGTGAATTTCTTTGTGAACTTTGTTACTTCAGGGGATTTTCTGCTCTACGCTGAATACCATTCTTGAAAGAAGAGGAATGTTGGCCAACGATCAGGATTTCTCCCTCTTGTTCCTTATACATCACCTCTGAAAAAGAGAGGTGGATGCTATTATACCACCCCATGTGTTATTTTCTGCTTAATTATATATATACATATAGCGCATAAATATTCATAGGGAACCTCCCCTTGATGAGAAGAGAGATTTACCTTGTCCAGATCTGGTAAACCCACACTTTTCGTGGCGTAAATCTCCCTATGCTGTGGTTGATATACCCATTTTGTCATCAGTTAGTTGACTAAAAAATATTCACCCAACAGGATGCTCAATTATAACCTCAAGTGGAGTATCAATAGGGAATTCTTCCTCAAACACTCCTGAAGCATCCTCTACAGACTCTGCAAGAACTTGCCCTGTAGCTGCAACCTCTTTCTCAATACTCCAAAGAACAGGATCCTCCTGAGGAAGGGGGATGGCGGGAGGGTGATGAAATTCATTTGTTTGAGAGGGAAAATGAAGCATGGGAGGTCGATCATGATCAGATTTTGGAATCTTGAGGGAAAAAGAATTATCTAGGGAGTTTTGGAGAGGAGGTAAAGAGAAACTCTTAAAGATGTCGGTATTTTGTTCCTTCCACTTGGCCATTACCTCATCAAAGTCTGAAATCTGCTTGTCTTCCTGGACAACTTGAGCTTGATGGATGATTGGTGATGAAAGGGGACTATAGGAAGGCTTAGTCTCATAAATAGTCACTTGAATAGGCTCTTGAATATGCTCTTCAATAGGCTCTTGAATAGGCTCTTGACTCCAACTAGGAAGCTCCCTCGGCACACACTGGGCATGGTTAAGGACTTCATGAGAATAAGAAGCACAAGAACCCTTTGGAGACCATTGGTGTAACTCGATTTTCTACCTTTTCCAAGCCTCCATCTTTTCCAATACAAGAATACATAGTCCATTTATCTCTTCTAGATCATTGGACACATTTCGAAATAGACCATTCACTTCCTCATACTAAGAGTTAGAATGAACCTTTCTTGCATATGCTAGTATTCTGAGCTCTATTTCATTCGTTCTTTCTTGAAGGCAAGACTGCTCATATGCAACATCATAGCCATATGGAAAAGATGAAATCCAGTTCTGAGATTGATATGGCTTACAAGGAAGGTAAGATTCATGCTCTTGATAACGCTGATTATGAGAAACTTGATAAGGCTCAACATAGCTTTGATAATACTCTTGATAAGGCTGATTAGGCTCATAAGTATCACGAAGAGGCTGGTACGATCCATCATTGGATTGATAAGGAAACATAGCATAGGAATTGTCTTCATACACAACCATCAAAATTCATTCACGATAATGCAATAAAAGTAGACTTACATGGAAATTGTCCCTGGGCGACTAGAAGCAATTGCTTGAGCTTGGAATCACCAAATACTTCTTGAAGAACATTGCTACAACTGCAATTTCATCAAGACCAGCTAAAATAGGTCCCATCGGGCATGCCAAAAACTGTTGTCAACCCGGAGCTGTGCCCTGAATCGAAGACGTGCATGAAATGGCCAATCCTCTATCCGGTTGAAAAAATGGAACTTTCTCACGAGGTTGGGTGCCTCAATGGTGAGAAGAACGTCCAGAGAAGGTTGGTTCCTGTAAGATGTATCAATGAGGATCTCTACTCTGCACTGTGGACTACCATGGAAAAGGGAGAAGGAAACCTGAAAGGGAAATCCTACCTAATAACGGTGATACACCAAAACGTTGATCCACTCTACTTGGAACCCTGAACACTGAACAAACAAAGGAAAAGGAAGACCTTCGATTTCAATCAATCACTATGCATAAGTATTTCATGAGAAGGTTCGATCCAATGACCAAAACATGAGAAAAAACGACGGAGAGAGGTCAAATACAAGACATGTTGCAACCACCTAACATCCACTTACAGCTTCAACAAAAGACATAAATAACACTTAACATGACCTGCATAATATGATAAGCTAGCAACTAGGTACGAATCAAAATTTGGGAAGGAAGAGAAATCTACCACATGCAAATTGTTGAATGAATATACACTATGCCAGCATTGAAAATCTGAAAGTAAAGTCCTATTGATTGAAGAGGTTACACAACTCACCAATGGCAGTCTTGTCTTACCAAGAGAGGGATGAAAAAAATCCTAGGCTGAAAAGCCAACTTATAGAAAAAATACAAGCCAAGGGGTGGCGTTGAAAATAGAAGAGAAGTCCACTCTTTCATTAGCCTAAGTTCAATTTGTGTTATCATAGCCTTCTAAATATGTCTTTTCTTGTCTTTTGTCTTGCATGAAGAACCATTTGGTATTGAAATATGGACGATGGTCTTTAGTTTGAGTTGTTCTTCAACATGCACCATGCTACGCGCACCTCCAAAAGTGGAACTCCACTTAAGGTGCTGGAACATTTGAAAATCTCTCTTTGCATGAAATCCACGAAGAAGTGTGACTTCAACAAACAGTCAACTGAAGCTTTGACCAGTCCACTATAAACAACCCTTGCTTGCATGGAATCCACGGAGACTAAAATTAGCACTCCGACTTGAACCGCTGAACACTGAGTTGGAACATTTGGAAGTCGCCGCATGCCTTTTGAATGATTTAACCCCCCACATTTATTATTTTTCATGCCTTTTACGGCATCTTTGACTATAGGTCAACTATAGATAAAAAACAATATTCTTAATTGTTTTTTTGGCATGTTCACGTGTGCCTCGAATGTGTCTAAGCTTGTTTATGGCAGTTTGCATGTTGTAGTCCGTGTTCATTGGTTGTTTTGTCTATATCTTTTCCCTTGGTTTTCCCCTTGTCAGTTTATTTCTTCGGATTTGTCTGCTCTGCAGTCTTTTCCTGTTTGGTCTTTTGGTTCGGATTATTTTCTGCCCATGTTATGTATTTGCCTTAGGGTTTGGTTTTTTCTCTTTCCCATGACAAATATTCTGAAGGAATTCCTTCAGACAATCTGCTCGAAGGAATTACTTCCTTGGTCTTTGTCAATGTCTTTTGCTTGGTCTATGCTGTATCACGGACTTTCCCTTTGCATGTATTTTGTCTCGGCTTATTTACATTTCACTTTCCCACAGAAAAAATGTCCCACGGGAATTGTCTTTATTTGTTCCTTGGCTTATCTGTGCTTGGACCTTGCCTTTTCAAATTGTCCAAAGGATTTCCTTTGGACAATTATTCCGCTTGAATTGTCCTTGTCACTTTTCCCGCGGGCTTTTTTTCTTTTGAATTTCCGCGAACTTTTTGCTTCTCACTTTTCTGAATTAATCTTTTGGACAAAAAGTCCGAAGGATATCCGTCAATTAAATTGTTTGCTCTTTTTGGCTTTGTATTTTTTTCTGTCGGCTTTCTCTTTGTAGATTCTCCGAATTCCTTTGGAGTTTTGTCCGAAGGAATTCCTTCAAATAAAATGTCCGAAGGAATTAGTCCTTTGTCTTTGTCTTAACCACCGGCAGAAAGCCCTTCGGAAAAATTGCAAAGGTCTTGCCACTGACCAAGTGCTCTCTGCAAGGGCTTGTGTCCTTCCTCTGTGCCCTTCGAGAAAGTTGGAATGGTCATGTCACCAACCAAGTGCCCTCCGCAAGGGATTTTGTCCTTTCTCTGTGGCTTTTCAGAAAAATTGTAGGGTACTCAGGCTTTTTGTAGGGCACCCGGGCTTTTTGTAGGTGTTCTTATTCCTTCGGACGTTTGGATTTTCTGCAGACTTTTCTTTGGAGGCTGCGGACTTTCCTTTGCAAATTCTCCGAAGTATTCCTTCTGGACAAAAAGTCCGAAGGAATTCCTTCAGAGTTTTTGTCCGAAGGATATCTTCCTTTGTAATTTCCTTTTCTTTGTTGGCTTCTTTCCTTGTTGGCTGCGTTGCTGTACATGGCTCCTTGGGTTGCTGTAGGTATGGATTTAGGCTTGATTGAACTTAGCAAAACCTTTTCATTATTGAGTAATTGAAACTAATTCACAAGACAAACTGGTACCCATAAGACCATCTTCCGAATGGTAAGGTTGACATTTTTTTGGCTTGTGGAAGAATTGTCAACAGGGACAAATTAGAATTTTGGAAGGGAGAGAAGTCTATCACGTATGCAAATTCTTGAATGAATGTACACTATGCCATCACTTGAAATCTGAAAGTACAGTCTTTCTATTGATTAAAGAGGTTACACAACTCACCAATGGCAGAGTTTGGTCTTACTAAAAGAGGGATGGATTTTACAAGGTTGGAAAGCCATTAATATAGAAAATTACTAAAAGCCAAGATATTGGCTTCGGAAATAGGAGAGGAAGTTAGCTCTTCATTAGGCCAAGTCCAAATTGCGTTGCATTAGTCTTCCAAATTTGTCTTTCTTTGGCTTATACTTCGTTGTCTTGCATGAAGAATCCTTGGCGTTGAAAAAGAAGAAAAAGACAAGCTTTGGATGCATGACATCTACAAATAGATGTCTTGACTTGAAAACCAGTCAACTCCAAAACAAGAGTAGTCAAATCCACTCGAACTACTGGAACATTTGAAAGTCTCCCTTTTGCATGAAATCAATGCAAATGCCAAATTAAGAAATACGTTTGAATCGCCGAAACGTTTCAAACTTTGAGACAAACGAGAGTGCGTGCATGGAATTTCTCGCTGTTTGAAATGTTCGATGCTTTGCCCGTTCTTTATGCAAGACAACTCTATTTTCAGAACTGAATCATGCTTGCCTTCTTAAACGCGTTCACTTCGTTGGAGTCATGTTAGTCTATGCATGATCTTTGTTTATCCTGCCTTTGTCTTTATTTTGCATTTATTTTATTCACTGTTCATGCTTATGTCCATGTTCAGTTCTGCTTTAATATTTGCTCATGCCTTTATTTTTGCGTTTGTCTTACTTCTTGTTTAGTTTTGGCTCAGCCTTGTTTGTGCTTATGTCTCTGTTCATGCTCAGTTCACTTTGTGTTTTCTCTGGCTTTTCCCATATTCTACTTTAATTCGAGATTCGGGCTTTATTTTAGTTTTCGTCATTCGGACAAATTGTCCGAAGGACTCTTTGTCTCTTCTCTTTCCCGGGCTTGGCATTTTCTTTCCTCTTTTTTGGCCTTTGCTTACGCCTTTGTCTTTTCTATCGAGCTTTTTGTCCTCCCGAATTCCTTCGGACAAAAAGTCCGAAGGAATTCATTTCCTTGCCAATTTTCCCGAATTTTCTTTTAGGCTCTTATGTCTTGCCCTTTGGTTTTCTTCGGATTTTTGTTGACTTCATATTCCCGCAGATTTTCTGTATGACAATTTTTCTGAAGGATTTTCTTAAATTTTCTCATTTCCTTCTTTGCCTTTGTTTTTTATTTCTATCGGGCTTTTTTCCCGTGTATATCCTCCGTCGGACCTTTTCCTTGAATTCCTTCGGACTTTTTTTCCGAAGGAATTCCTTCAGACAAAAAGTCCGAAGGAAATTCTTTTCTATTTGAAGTGTCCTTTGCTTTTATGAAGGTGCCCTCTGCAAGGGCCTCTGATTCCCAAAATTGCCCTTCGAGCTTTTTGATTTGGTCCTGTTAGGCGCCTAGGTGCCTTCCACAAGGGCAAGGTTCTTCCGAAAGTGCCCTTTGGAAGAATTGTAAAGGTCCACTTTGCTGACCAAGTGCCCTCTGCAAGGGCTTTTTGTCCTCAAAAGTGCCTTTCGAAACTTTTGAAAGGGTCCTGCCACCGACTAAGTGCCCTTCGCAAGGGTATATTTGTCTTCAAAAGTGCCCTTCGGAAGAATTGTAGGGCACCCAAGGTTTTTGAAGGGCCCCCGAGCTTTTTGAAACTGCCCTTCAGAACTTTTGTCTTGACTTGAAAACCATAAAGTGAACCAACCCGAAGGGTTACATACCCTTCGGGACTTTTGAATTGGAGCTTCCCTAAGGGCAGGTGCCCTTCGGGTCTTCTCAACTGTGCTTTTCCATTTTTCTTTCGGACAAAATGTCCACAGAAAATAAGCTTTGAACGACTGCCACTTAGTCATTTTTTCGAACTTTTACACAGTCCCTTAAGAGAGCTTTCTCTCGGACAAAATGTCCGAAGAAATAGTCCACCTCTTATAGCCCGAGAAAATCCTTGGGAAGACAATAAATAAACTTACAGCTTGTATGACTTGGCTGTAATCAAGAAAGCTCCTTGGAAACCTCTGAATGACTAAAATTCCCCAGGGTGTAGATGGCCACTTTAGCTGGCTGTAAATGCACATTTAAGGACCCCAAAACTGATTCACAAGACAAACTTGGCACCATAGCAAAGTTTCGACTAGTAGGGGTGACAAGTTGCCCTGTGGGGGCAAAATTGTCAACATTTTTGGCGACTCAATTGGGAAGCATGCCTGCTATGCTAGAGAACTCAAACCATATAGATGCTATTTGAACTCCCAAAAGGTGAACTTGATTTCTGACTGAAAATCTCCTCTAGACCTTGGCTGAAGTAACCTTCTCCCTCAAAATAGGAAGGGAAAAACACGAAAGCAAGAAAACAAACTAAGAAGCAAATGTGCAAACAAGCACTTATTGAACAAAACTGAAGCAAACTACTGTGCTTGAATAGCACTTGGAAGAAAGCAAACAAATAAGGAACCTAGCTAACCATGACAAAGCATGATCCGCCTGGATCAAATGGGAAATTCCGGAACTCACTCCTTCCAAGAGATGGTACAAGTTGCAAAGTAGGATGTTTATTAATCATAACCTTTGATGAGGCATTTTCCTTGTCCACCAACTGTATTAGCATCTTCTCAAATGAGTCATCAACAACAAACCAGTCACCAACAAAGACAAACTCATCAAGTACTTCCTGATATTTTTCGCATTGCTTGTCATCTACCACCTTGTCAAGTGATATCTCATCTATGCAGTGTTCTTGAGTGGCCACACCCTTTTTATCGATTGCTGCATGTTCATATAGCTCTTCAAGGAGCTTTGAATAGGCAACCCAATCTGTATCATGATCTTGAATAGGTGATTCTTGATCAGATTTCTCATAAATATGCTCTTCAATAGCCAACATATCCATACAAAGCTCTTCAATTTCTTGTAGAGATTCAAGGTACAACTGCCAATCATCTTTTTGTTCCTCATTTTGATCTATTTGAACTGAATCAGCTTGAAAGCTATTTGGATCCTTCTCAATAGGAGATACATGTAACTCATTTATGACTTCAATTTGTATCAACTCCTCTTGAAGTTCCTTTACATCAAGATCAGTGTTCTCACTCTCAACTATAATTGGATGCTCAATTGGATCAAATGGGAAATTCCTGAACTCACTCCTTCCAAGAGATGGTACAAGTTGCAAAGTAGGATGTTTATTAATCATAACCTTTGATGAGGCATTTTCCTTGTCCACCAACTGTATCAGCATCTTCTCAAATGAGTCATCAACAGCAAACCAGTCACCAACAAAGACAAACTCATCAAGTACTTCCTAATATTTTTCTCATTGCTTGTCATCTACCACCTTGTCAAGTGATATCTCATCTATGCATTGTTCTTGAGTGGCCACACCCTTTTTATTGATTGCTGCATGTTCATACAACTCTTCAAGGAGCTTTGAATAGGCAACCCAATCTGTATCATGATCTTGAATAGGTGATTCTTGATCAGATTTCTCATAAACATGCTCTTCAATAGCCAACATATCCATACAAAGCTCTTCAATCTCTTGTAGAGATTCAAGGTACAACTGCCAATCATCTTTTTGTTCCTCATTTTGATCTATTTGAACTGAATCAGCTTGAAAGCTATTTGGATCCTTCTCAATAGGAGATACCTGTAACTCATGACTTGAATTGGTATCAACTCCTCTTGAAGTTCCTTTACATCAAGATCAGTGTTCTCACTCTCAACTATAATTGGATGCTCAATTACAACCTCAAGTGGAGTATCAATAGGAAATTCTTCCTCAAACACACCTGAAGCATCTTCTACACACTCTGCAAGAACTTGACCTGTAGCTGCAACCTCTTTCTCAATACTCCAAAGAATAGGCTCCTCCTGAGGAAGGGGGATGGTGGGAGGGTGATGAAATTCATTTGTTTCAGAGGGAAAATGAAGCATGGGAGGTCGATCATGATCAGATTTTGGAATCTTGAGGGCAATGGAATTATCTAGGGAGTTTTGGAGAGGAGGGAAAGAGAAACTCTTAAAGACCTTTGTATTTTGTTCCTTCCACTTGGCCATTATCTCATCAAAGTCTAAACCCTGTTTGTCTTCCTGGACAATTTGAGCTTGAGGGATGATTGGTGAGGAAAGGGGACTATAGGAAGGTTTAGTCTCATGAATAGGCTCTTGAATACAATTAGGAAGCTCCCTTGTCACACACTGGGCATGATTAAGAATTTCATGAGAATAAGAACAAAAACCCTTTGTAGACAATTGGTTCAACTCGATTTTGTGCCTCCCAAGCCTCCATCTTTTTAAATACAAGAATACACAGTCCATTTATCTCTCTGGATCATTGGACACATTTTGAAATAGACCTTTCACTTCCTCATACTGAGAGTTAGAACAAACCTTTCTTGCATATGCTAGTATTCTGAGCTCTATTTCATTCATTCTTTCTTGAAGGCAAGGCTGCTCATATGCAACATCATAGCCATATGGGAATGATGAAATCTGGTCCTGAGACTAATATGGCTCACAAGGAAGGTAAGATTCATGCTCTTGATAATAAGGATCATGATAAACTTGATAAGGCTCAACATAGCTTTGGTAATACTCTTGATAAGGCTGATTAGGCTCATAAGTATCATGACAAGGCTGGTATGATCAATCATTGGGTTGATAAGGAAACATAGCATAGGAATTCTCTTCATACATGTTGACCATTTTTGGTCCAACAGGCCAAAATCGGTCTCCTTTCCCTGTTGTTATGAGCCAGTTCATTTCTTTGATTTTGCACAAATCTGGGAATTTCTACGGACTCTGCAAGCGTTTCTATGGACTCTGTAGGCTTTCTACGGACTCTGCAGGCGTTTCTATGGACTCTACAGGAATTTCTACGGACTTTGCAGTAAATTTCTCGGCAGATAAAGAACCAGTTCAAAGAGTGCAAGGTTTTACAAAGCTTCTTTGACTTTTGTTAGAAGAAATTCACAAGGTTCAATCACTTAATTCAACGCTTTGGTTCATCGCCTTGGTTCAGCTTGGTGCAGTCGGCTTGGTTCAAAGGAACGGTTCACTCAGTTGGTTCAACAGTCGGTTCAATGCCTTGGTTCAATGTTTGGTTCAAAGGAACCATTCAATTGCCCTTGCGGAGGACAGTTTTCGGACCCAAGTGTCCTTGCGGAGGGCAGGGAACACTTGCAAAGGGACCAAAGAGAAGGCATAAGGCAAGTTGGAATTCCTTCGAAAAAGTGAACAAGAGAATTTCTTCGAACAAAATTTCCGAAGGAATTCCTTCGGACATTTTGTCCGAAGAAATCCTTCGGAAGAAATTCCACGGAAAAGATGAGGCAAAAGGCATAAAGTGATTTCTTTCGGACTTTTGTCCGAAGGAATTCCTTCGGACAAAAAGTCCGAAGAAATTCGGAGAAAAGGCCGCAGGAGGAAAACCCGAAAAAGTGCCGAAAGTCAAACGAAGTGATCGAAACAATTATTGCGGACTTTTTGTCCGCGGAAAAAGTAGCCGAGAGGAAATCCACGGGAAAAGTGGCCGAGTGAAAAGACTTGGGGAAATAAGCGAAAAGCAAGGGAAAAAATCCTTCGAACAAAATGTTCGAAGGAATTCCTTTGGATATTTTTGTCCGAAGGATTTCAAGACCAAGGAGCCGAAGGACCCCGAAGGGCAGGGGCCCTTGTGGGGGACTCTCGGCCAAAATGAAGGATACTTCTCGAAAGCCGAAGGGTCACTTTCCCTTCGGGAGGGTCCAAAGCAAAACCCTGAAGGAAAGGAAACAGAAAAGGCCGAACAAAGGAAAAGGCCGAAGAAATTCAAAGGGGTGACGGGCCCAAAGACGTCAAAATCGAGCACGACGAACTAGCCATTGGAAGTTCAAACACAGTGACGGATGCACAGGTGCCAAATTTAAGGGCGGTGAAATGGCCGTTGATTTTGAAAAGGGTTAAGGACAGGCCGCGAGTGAACTCAGGGACCCGCCAAAAAGATAGCCTAGAGGGCCGAAGGAGACAGAGAAGACAAAACCAGGAAGAGACAAAGTGCGAAAACGGACAAACAGTCTAGGTGGCAAAGAGAGGTGTCGACTCAAGGATTTACTCCTGCGGTTGACACAATGTCCGCCAAGTGGTCATCAAGGAGCGCAAACAGTAAACGACGCACCCTGTTTTCTCTACTTTGCATTTATGAGCAGACAAACCGCGTGAATATCTTAAAGGAGCAGTCTTATTTGCAAAAATGAGGCACGGCCCATGCTTTCACATAATGTTTGAATGCCAAAGTCAAGACCGGCGATTACACAACATGGTTCTAGCAGGCCTCTTCTAGAAGAATGATATCAACAACAACGACTTCCTCTTCCCGATGCTCTCAATGCACATGGGCCAGCTTGTAAAAGGGCGCCAAAGTCTTTTCCAAAAGGACGCCTTTACTTCTTCTCTTTCTATATATTGTAAACTTCTCATTTTGAAAAAAGGGAGATATCTTCTTAGCCTATAAGGCAAAGCTCTGCCCAAAAATCTCTGGGTTTGTAAGGCAGAACTTTGTCGGATTTTACCTTAAATCAAGACATCATTTTTTACCTCCATTTTGAGTTTGCACTTTCTGCATTGTGATTTTTCCTTTTGCAGGTTAGCTAGAAGTGTCCCTAGGGGAGTGTAGGTGCCTGCGAATAGGTTGCCATAGTGTGTCTGAAGACGCCTCTTGTAGTTCTTCCCCCCTGTATATCCACGGACCCCTAGCTCAGTGATGCAGAAGGATTTATCATGTCAAATGAAGTGTATGGAAGCTTGTTCTTGGTGAAAAGTGTATGTTCGGGCTGAGTGGATCAACTTTTTTGGTGTATCACCTTTTAGTTTAGGTTTAGGTTCTGTTTTCAGCATCCTTCTCCTTTTTCATCCCCCCCTTTTTTTCATTTATTTGTTAGCAGTAGGGAATCCAGGTCCTAAAAGATACATCGAAGGGAGCTAACCCTTATCTAGAGACTCTCCCCCCAGTTTTGCCAGGCCCATAGATAAGAGGGGAGTTCCATTGTTGCGTGTGGAAGGCAGGGGCTCAGCCTCCTATCCAGGGTGCAATTCACTGCGCCAACAATTTTTGGCACACCTGGTGGGACCAACTAGGACAAGTTTTGTCAAAAGAGTTGAAGAATTTTGGTGTGTTCTTCAACCAACCAGCCTTTGGAGGGTTTTTTCATCAACACTAATGGCGACTCTGAGTTGAATCAGCTGGTTAAGCAGTCCAGGTGCCATCAAGAAATCACATTTTATATGTATAACCCCTTTACACAAAATCATGGGCCTTGTATACCTTCATATGGTTTTGATCAAGCTCAGGATTTTCGTGGAATCGCCTCAAACAGCTCTCCTAGTTGCCATTGAACAATAAGAGAAGTAGCACTAGAGTTTGAGAAGTAGGTAGTGGAAATAGACAGATTAGATGAGCAGTATAGATATCAACAAGAGCTGATGTACAAGGAGGAATGTTTGTTCAGGCAAGCTCAGGCCTTGCAATCCATGGAGGAGGTAGCAAAATGGAAGAGTCCATTCATTCAAGACAGTCAGCCTTGTGTGCCCCCTCCTATTCTAAAGAAAGCCCCCTCTTGTGCACCAAATCCTTTCTATCAGATAGCACTTGCTCATTCTAGCTCATCTGATGCATCAATCAATCCTGCTCTTAACCCCGTGCGCCTAGCCTTCAAACATCAAAGGGAACTAGAGCAACCTCCCATAGAGATGAACCTTCTCAATTCCTTAGATTGTGAAGCTTCCTTTGGAGGGAACATCATGAACCAACACACCTCTCTTGAAGCAGTTCTTCCTGTACATCAGCAAACCCTTCCTAACCTTCTCCAACTTCCTCAGGTCTCTTAGTATGATCTCTAGATCCCAAGCTGGAAGAAGGAACATCATGAACCAGCTCAGGACCGTAAAGAGGATAAAGTTGCTGCCTGTTCACAGGAGCAAAATTCCAATCCCAAGGTCATGAGTTGGAAGCAAATAGTGGAATCATGGGGCAGGAAGAAGGAGAAAGGTTTTGCTCAACCTTGAAAAAGATGAAGCTGCTCTTACCCATCATGATGATGCTTACGACCTCTAGGAAAGGCTCTTCTAGGAAGATATAGCCAGGAGAATTGCAGAGTTGGAGTCCAGAGCGAGATTCCTTAGCCAACGTGTGATGGACATGTCTGAACACACCCCATCTACACACCTCCAAGAGAGCTATCAGGCCACGCCTGATATAGATGAAGTGCTGGCCAAATGGAAGGAGAATCATTCGATTCTAGCTCAGGGACTGCCTCCTCTTCCACATGGTTTTAATCGTCAGCCTTCCACTTCATCATTTCTCAAGGAGGAACCTATTTTGCAGGAGGCGAGTGAGGAAGAGAAGATCCAATCTGCAACTTCCCAAGAGGCTATCATGAGCGATAATGAAAAAGAAATCATCAACGATGCTCCTTCTGAAGACATCATCAGCAACGGAGAAGACACGGGTCATGCATACATGCAGATGTTCCAACAATATGAAGAGGAACGTAAGCATGGTGAGCTCTCTTCCCCCTTGTTTGATGAACTTCCTTGTTGCTTCAATGAGGAGGATGACTATGCCGAGGAGCCTGAGTTGGAGGAGGATCAGATGGATGTCTTTGAACATCTAGAAACTCTGATCCTTGAGCAGAAAAAGGAGAGGCTTGTCCATCTTGAGGACAACTTTGAAGAAGAGAGCCTTGAACAAAAAAGTGATGTTCTGTGGGATGAGCAATCAATTTGTGATTCCATTTCAGACATTACAACAGTCACCCTTCTTCAAGAAAGCCATGAAGGAGCAGAGGATGAGTTTGACAGGGTCTTCATTGAAACAAAAGGGAACGGGTCAAACCATGATGCACTGCAAAGGGACTGTACATATCAAAGGGTTTGTGGTGATGAGCCAACAACCTTTGATTTCTTGGTGAAACGCACCAGCATGAAGGACCAGTATTCAACAAGCTTCCAAGAACAAGAATAGTACATATATGTTGGAAGCATGTTTGATTCTGATCCACTCGGATGGAAGCCAATCAAGGTGGCAGGCAAGAGGAGCAGGTCACCAGGTCTCCATTCCATTCAACCACTTGTCTGGCACCATAAGTCTCCTTGCCAGGAAGGGGACTTAAATTTTTTTTCCTTTGATCCAGGAGGGAGGCAAATATACCTGGTTAGCTGTACATAGTAGTTTGCTTTCAATGTCTTTTCCTGATTTCCCTAAGTGCTGTTTACACAGCTAGTGTTTTTTAGCCTTGTGTGTGTTTTCCTTTGTGTTTGGGGTAGAAGCTTCATGATTGATTCTTGGATGTCTCAAGGCGGTTGCTAACTCTTTCAAAGCTGCATCTGACTCCGTGCCCAATGGATTTTAAGGCAACTGGTTTCTAAGCATAGCAGGCATGCTTCCCCTGTGAGTCGCCAATTTGTTGACCATTTTTGGTCCAACAGGCCAAAATCGGTCTCCTTTCTCTATTGTTCTGAGCCAGCTCATTTCTTTGATTTTGCACAAATTTGAGAATTTCTACGGACTCTGCAGGCATTTCTATGGACTCTGCAGGGTTTTCTACAGACTCTGCAGGTGTTTCTACAGACTCTGCAGGAATTTCTACGGACTCTACAGAAATTCTTACGGACTCTGCAGTAAATTTTTTGGCAGATGAAGAACCAGTTCAAAGAGTGCAAGGTTTTACAAAGCTTCTTCGACTCTTGTCAGAAGAAATTCACAAGGTTCAATCACTTGGTTCAACGCCTTGGTTCAACACTTTGGTTCATCGCCTTGGTTCAGCTTGGTGCAGTCGGCTTGGTTCAAAGGAGCGGTTCACTCAGTTGGTTCAACAGTCCGTTCAATGCCTTGGTTCAATGTTTGGTTCAAAGGAACCATTCAATTGCCCTTGCGGAGGGCAGGGAACACTTGCAAAGGGACCAAAGAGAAGGCATAAGGCAAGTTGGAATTCCTTCGGAAAAGTGAACAAGAGAATTTCTTCGGACAAAATGTCCGAAAGAATTCCTTCGGACATTTTGTCCGAAGAAATCCTTCGGAAGAAATTCCATGGAAAAGATGAGGCAAAAGGCATAAAGTGATTTCTTTCGGACTTTTGTCCGAAGGAATTCCTTCGGACAAAAAGTCCAAAGAAATTCGGAGAAAAGGCCGCAGGAGGAAAACCCAAAGAAGTGTCGAAAGTCAAACGAAGTGATCGAAACAATTCTTGCGGACTTTTTGTCCACGGGAAAAGTAGCCGAGAGGAAATCCGTGGGAAAAGTGGCTGAGTGAAAAGACCCGGGGAAATAAGCAAAAAGCAAGGGAAGAAATCCTTCGGACAAAATGTCTGAAGGAATTCCTTCGGACATTTTTGTTTGAAGGATTTCAAGACCAAGGAGCCGAAGGACCCCAAAGGGCAGGTGCCCTTGCGGGGGACTCTCGGCCAAAATGAAGGAAACTTCTCCAAAGCCGAAGGGTCACTTTCCCTTTGGGAGGGTCCAAAGCAAAAACCTGAAGGAAAGGAAACAAAAAAGGCCGAGCAAAGGAAAAGGCCGAAGAAATTCAAAGGGGTGACGAGCCCAAAGATGTCAAAATCGAGCACGGCGAACTAGCCGTTGGAAGCTCAAACACAGTGACGGATGCACAGGTGCCAAATTTAAGGGCGGTGAAATAGCCGTTGATTTTGAAAAGGGTTAAGGACAGGCCGCGAGTGAACTCAGGGACCTGCCAAAAAGATAGCCCCGAGGGCCGAAGGAGATAGAGAAGACAAAACCAATAAGAGACAAAGTGCAAAAATGGACAAACAGTCCAAGTGGCAAAGAGAGGTGTCGACTCAAAGATTTACTACTGCAGTTGACATAGTGTCCGCCAAGTGGTCATCAAGGAGCGCAAACAGTAAACGGCGCGCCCTGTTTTCTCCACTTTGCATTTATGAGCAGACAAACCGCGTGAATATCTTAAAGGAGCAATCTTGTTTGCAGAAAAAGAGGCGCGGCCCATGCTTTCACATTAATGTTTGAATGCCAAAGTCAAGACCGGCGATTACACAGCATGGTTCTAGCCTCGTCTAGAATGATGATATCAGTAACAACGACTTCCTCTTCCTGATGCTCTCAACGCACATGGGCCAGCTTGTAAAAGGGCGCCAAAGTCTTTTCCAAAAGGGCGCCTTTACTTCTTCTCTTTCTATATATTGTAAACTTCTCATTTTGAAAAAAGGGAGATATCTTTTTAGCCTGTAAGGCAAAGCTCTGCCCAAAAATCTCTGGGTTTGTAAGGGAGAACTCTGTCGGATTTTACCTTGAATCAAGACAGCATTTTTTACCTCCATTCTGAGTTTGCACTTTCTGCATTGTGAGTTTTCTTTTTGCAGGTTAGCCAGAAGTGTCCCTAGAGGAGTGTAGGTGCCTGCGAATAGGCTGCCATAGTGTGTTTTAGGACAACTCTAGTAGTTCTTCCTCCCTGTATATCCACTGACCCCTAGCTCACTGATGCAGAAGGATTTCTCGTGTCAAATGAAGTGTATGAGAGCTTCTTCTTGGTGAAAAGTGTATGTTCGGGCTGAGTGGATCAACTTTTTTGGTGTATCACCTTTTAGTTTAGGTTTAGGTTTTGTTTTTAGCATCCTTCTCCCTTTTTATCCTCCCCCCTTTTTTTCATTTATTTGTTAGCAATAGAGAATCCAGGACCTAAAAGATACATCGAAGGGAGCTAGCCCTTATCTAGAGACTCTCCCCCCAGTTTTGCCAGGCCCATAGGCAAAAGGGGAGTTTCCATTATTGCATGTGGAAGGCAGGAGCTCAGCCTCCTGTCCAGGGTGCAATCCACTGCGTCAACAATACACAGCCATCAAAATTCATTCATGATAATGTAATAAAAATAGACTTACATGGAAACTGTCCCTAAACTATTAAAAGCAATTGCTTGAGCTTGGAATCACCAAATACTTCTTGAAGAACACTGCTGCAACTGCAATTTCATCAAGACCAGCTCCAATAGGTCCCATCGAGCATGCCAAAAACTGTTGTCAACCTGGAGTTGCACCCTGAATCGAAGATGTGCTGAAATGACTAATCCTCTCTCCAGTTGAAACAATGGGATCTTCTCATGAAGGTGGGTGCCTCAATGGTGAGAAGAACCTCCAGAGAAGGTTGGTTCCTGTAAGATGTATCAATGAGGATCTCTAATCTGCGTTGCGGACTACCATGGAAAATGGAGAGAAACTTGAAGGAGAAATCCTACCTAATGAGGGTGATACACCAGAATGTTGATCCACTCTACTTGGAACCTTGAACACTGAATCAAACAAGGGAAAAGGAAGACCTTTGATTTCAATTGATCACTATGCATAAGTATTTCATGAGAAGGTTCGATCAAATGACAAAAAACGTGAGGAAAAACGATGGAGAGAGGTATGATACAAGACACTTTGTAGCCACCTAACATCCACTTACAGCTTCAGCAAAAGACATATAAAACATTGAATATGCCCTTCATAACATGATAAGCTAGCAACTAGGTACGAATCAAAATTTGGGAAGGGAGAGAAATCTATCACGTATGCAAATTGTTGAACGAATATACACTATGCCAGCACTTGAAATCTGAAAGTACAGTCCTATTGATTAAAGGGGTTATACAACTCACCAATGGCAGAGTCTAGTCTTACCAAGAGATGGATGGATTTTACAAGGCTGAAAAACCATTAATATAGAAAATTACAAAAAGCCAAGATATTGGCATTGGAAATAGGAGAAGAAGTTAACTCTTCATTAGCCCAAGTCCAAATTGCGTTGCATGAGTCTTCCAAATTTGTCTTTCCTTGGCTTATACTTGGTTGTCTTGCATGAAGAATCCTTGGTGTTGAAAAAGAAGAAGACAAGCTTTGGATGCATGACATCTACAAATAGATGTCTTGACTTAAAAACCAGTCAACTCCAAAACAAGAGTAGTCAAATCCACTCGAACTATTGGTACGTTTGAAAGTCTCCCCTTTGCATGAAATCAATGCAAATGCCAAATTAAGAATTACGTTTGAACCGTCGGAACGTTTCAAGCTTTGAGACAAACGAGAGTGCGTGCATGGAATTTTTGGCTGTTTGAAACATTCAACGCTTTGCCCATTCTTCATACAAGACAACTCTATTTTTAGAACTGAAGCATGTTTGCTTTCTTAAACGCGTTCACTTCGTTGGAGTCACTCACGTTAGTCTGTGCATGATCTTTGTTTATCCAACCTTTGTCTTTATTTTGCGTTTGTTTTATTCACTGTTCATGCATCCATGTTCAGTTTTGCTTTAATTTTTGCTCATGCCTCTATTTTTGTGTTTGTCTTCTTGTTCAGTTCTGGCTCAGTCTTGTTTGTGCTTACGTCTCTGTTCATGCTCAGTTCACTTCGTGTTTTCTCTGGCTTTCCCTGTGTTTTGCTTTAATTCGGGATTTGGGCTTTATTTTAGTTTTCGTCCTTTGGACAAATTGTCCGAAGGACTCTCTGTCTCTTCTCTTTCCCGAGCTTGGCATTTCCTTTTCTCTTTTTAGGCCTTTGCTTATGCCCTTGTCTTTTCTATCAGGCTTTTTGTCATCCCGAATTCCTTCGGACAAAAAGTCCGAATGAATTCGTTTCCTTGCCAATTTTCCCGAATTTATTCTTTTAGGCTCTTATGTCTTGCCCTTTGGTTTGCTTCGGACTTTTGTTGACTTCATATTCTCGCGGATTTCTTGTTTGACAATTATTCCGAAGGCTTTCCTTAAATTTAACCATTTCCTTCTTTGCCTTTGTTTTTTATTTCTATCGGGCTTTTTTCGTGGGTATATCCTCTGTCGGACCTTTTCCTTGAATTCCTTTGGACAAAAAGTCCGAAGGAAATTCTTTTCCGTTTGAAGTGTCCTTTGCTTTTATGAAGGTGCCCTTTGCAAGGGCTTCTGCTTCCCAAAATTGTCCTTTAGGCTTTTTGATTTGCTCCTGTTAGTCACCTGGGTGCCTTCCGCAAGGGCAAGGTTCTTTCAGAAGTGTCCTTCAGAAGAATTGTAAAGGTCCACTTCGCTAACCAAGTGCCCTCCACAAGGTCTTTTTGTCCTCAAAAGTGCCTTTCGAAACTTTTAAAAGGGTCCTGCCACCGACCAAGTGCCCTCCGCAAATGTATGTTTGCCTTCAAAAGTGCCCTTCGGAAGAATTGTAGGGCACTCGGGCTTTTTGAAGGGCACCCGGGCTTTTTGAAACTGTCCTTCGAAACTTTTGCCTTGACTTGAAAACCATAAAGTGAACCAACCCAAAGGGTTACATACCCTTCGGGTCTTTTGAATTATAGCTTCCCGAAGGGCAAGAGCCCTTCGGGTCTTCTCAACTGTGCTTTTCCCTTTTTATTTCGGAGAAAAAGTCCAAAGAAAATAAGCTTTGAATGACTGCCACTTAGTCATTTTTTCAGACTTTTATAGAGTCCTTTGAGAGCTCTTTCTCTCGGACAAAATGTCCGAAGAAATAGTCCACCTCGTATAGCCCAAAAAAATCCTTGGGAAGACAAAATAAATAAACCTTGAGTTTGTTTTCTTTACTCTTCATGAGGATATTGAGCGACACATGAGCTCTTCTACACACTTCCTTAGGCATGCAAGTCCTGAGCCATCTTTAGATTCTTTCAAGCAAGAGAGTCAACACATCATCTATTTTCAAGCATGAGAAACCTGACCCTTCACTCAGGTATGAGAGACCTGAGATTGCTTCTACTAAACATGAGAGTCCTAACACATCATCATATTGATACAAGCACAAGAAACTTGAATCTAATGAAGAAATTTCTTTGCATACATCATTTGTGCATGTGGCATTGACACATATGCAGGCATCTTCTTCCACCATCTATGTTCATTTGGGATGGATTGATGATCGGTTGGGGCAACGCCAACAACACTCCTTTGGTGGACTCTAATGACATGGTTCCTCCTCTGTTCAGCCACATCATTTGCACATCGTTCATATTGCCTAGATTTGCTAATCGAATAAAATTTTAGATTTTGTGATGGCTTCTTCAACAAATTGGTGGTCTCCAATTGAGTGTGGAGCACATTATGGTGGCCCCAGTGTCTATGTGATGTATTTTTGTGTCTTTTGGATCCATGTGATGGATTTCCTAGCACTGACAATGAGGTCCTTGTGGCGTATCTCGTCTTCATGCCATCCTATTATTCTGGTATTTTTTATCCACTTAGCCCAATAAACATTACAATGTGGGTGAGGGGAGGCGGGAGGGGGAGCGACGGGGTTATTGTACTTCTTCTTGAGGTGTTTGTACACTGCTTTCTTGGGTTATCCTTGTGGCACTTCTATTGCGCTTTCAGGCACTTTATATTGGTGTAGACATTCTTTCACACATAGGTTCAACTTACTTAGGTTTGCTGATATAACCTATAGTTCTTATTTTCCTATTTACTATCTTTTTAGAACAAGGAAAAGGTTTGCCTTTTAGGCAATCAATAGGAAATAGCCTTTTCATAGGCCAATGAAGAGTGCCTATTTTTTTGCCAATCAGAAAAATGCCTACTAACCTTAGCTTTCTATTAATACTCCCATGCATAGTTTGCATACTCATATTCGGAGAGTACTCACCCAACTCCCTAAAAGTTTACTCAGCGATTATTCAACAACCACTCACCATTATTTGACAAAGTAAAAAATACTCAAATTTATTAAAAAGATTAAATTTTATAGAAATTACAGTTGTAAAATGTATCAAATGAGTTTGTAAAAACATTGGGGAAGTGTTTTCTATTAGATTTGAATACATATGTGAACAGAGCAATTGTTCAATTGTTTGTAGAAAGGATTGAAGTGAGGAAACAGTATGCAGGATAGTTGTATGTTGTACTTGTTTTATATCTCATTGTACTCTGAATTTGGCCAACTGGTTTTTTCCTACACATTGTGGAGTTTTCTAGGTCAAAAATATGTCATATGTCTCTATTGATCTGAGTTTTGTTTCATGTTATTTGCATTCATAATTCAGTTCTTAAGTTCAATCTAATCTTCCAACACCAAATTGCACTAGTTCTATATCATTGTATGGATTAAGTTGTCCTTTTGGAGTAAATTCAGAATAGAACAGCAAGTTGTGATTCTGTGAAATCTAAAAAGTTAGTAACAGATTTTATAGATAGTTAAGTCACTTGAGGACATTAATGCATATCCTTCTTTTATTCTCTGTCAGAACCAAAACACATAAGCTTTGTGACTAAGTTCATCATCTGATTATAGGCTTTATTTTGTACAAAAAATCGATGAATATACATAGTTATATTCAAAATAGAAGTCCTTACAATTTCTAATCACCTCATATTGAGATGCTAGATTATGTTGCACGACATATTAATGAGAAATGCATATCGCCATTACAAAAGATGTCGTACTAAATAGTGCATGTTCAAAACTACATGTTTCGTTAGAAAACTATCTCATTTCAACAAGAAATAAAAATGACAGTTCGACCATATATAGTTTCATGTAGGTTGTTCAAAAAGAGCAGAAGAAATGGAGGCTTGATTATTTTTTACCTCAACTTGAATACCTTTGATCCTTCTGCAAAGTGATTTGAGGGCAGGTTTTGTCTTTTTTCCACCAGCATTAATACGAGTCATAATAGTTGAAGACGAGTGTGCGAGTCATAATAGTTGAAGATGAGTGTGCAAGAATATCCGGTTCAGCTTGTTGAAATTCATGTAAACTTACAAGAGACTGCACAATACTCGAGCCTTGGCGAGTACTGGCATGGTACTCGCCGGGCACGGTACTCGTGAGTAATCAACAAGTACCGTGCCAGTACTCGCCGAGGCTCGAGTATTGGGGGGGGTGGCAAATACGAGCAGCGAATACTCATTTCAGGTCCTGCTCGGCGAGTAATCACCTAGTATGTATACTATGCTCCCATGTACGTAGAGTATTCATATGGGAGAAAATCTTATAGATAAATTTTCATGAGAGGAGCTTGCAGAAGCCAAGAGAGGTGGTTATATTTATTGTGAGAGTAGGAGAGTATGATGTTTGAGCATGAGAGCAACCAACCCCTCGTGTATATTCATTATTCTTAGTTTATACAGTTCTTTGCTTTCTGGGATAATTACTTTCTTGTTTTGTGCACAGTATGACATTGATGCAAAGAGAATTTGGTAGTTTCTGAAATGGTTTCACACCCATCTTCTTTTAGAACATTTCCACATTGTTTCTATTTGCCATGTGTGTATGTAGGTATATGAAAGCTGGTCCATACATTTTATTTTGAGGTAGGTTGCCACTACCTTGCCGTATTCTGCATTATAAATTAGATTTTGACTCTATTGATTTTAAAATGATAAACATGACCCCCCTAGTATCAGTATACATTGTCTGCAAAGAATTTGACAATCTATATGTTGGATTAGCTACCAAGAGAATTTAAGAATGTATTACCTTAAAGTTTAGAGCATGGAAATTTACACAAAAGACTTTGGTATACAAAACGTATTCTTTCATTCTCAATTCTCGGGTAACTTATTGTTATCAGGTTGGTTGGGAGGATTGAAACAACTTTACGTGGTTCTGCTCATGATATAGGTTGGCTACAACATACCTATCCAATGACTCCTGTTCAGGATGGTACAAATAGGTTTATGGAGCTGCTTGCAATGACAAGGTAGTTTTTATCTCCCATATTCATTTCTAATAAGAGTCAAGAAAAACCAAACCTGTTTCCATGCTTGAATAGGCTATGGTAAATCTTTATCTACAGATAGGACCTTATTTGACTATTATGATTATCATTTTCCCTCAGAAATGGTGTACACATATTGCCTGACAAATTGGTGTATTTTTTGGTTCCTGGTAAGTTCTTTGTGACCTGTTATGATATATGTTTTTTTAATTTTCAAGTGCCCTGAAGCAAATGAATACTTATATATCTTTTCTTTTTTGTGACAGGTCTTTTAAGCAATCATTTTCCTCTGTATTTTATTGAAACCAAAAATTTCTTGTCAAAGCTGGGTTTAACATGCCATATTGCTAAGATTCACAGTGAGGTGACGGCCCATTTAATAAATTCATTCCAAGTTTATTTTTACAGCATTTCTGATAAAATAAAAAGAAAATATGCTTATTTATTGTGTTCACAATGCAGGCTTCAGTGAAAACCAATGCTCAGGAACTAAAAAAGCAAATTGAAAATCTGTATTTGGACTATGGAAAAAAGGTGTTGGTCTTTGGTCACAGCAAAGGAGGGGTGGATGCAGCAGCAGCTATGGCTATGCATTGGTCTGACTTGAAGAATAAGGTTGCAGGATTAGCGTTGGTGCAAAGTCCATATGGCGGCACTCCAATTGCTTCGGACATTGTAGGGGAAGGCCAAATCGCAGATATTGAGAGAAGGATAATTCTGGAGCTTTTAATGTGCAGATTTATAAAGGTACATCTGCTGCAGTAAGTACAAATTGAGTAGATATGCATTTATTAATTAAGTCCTCACTTTAGTGTAACCTCTGTTCATAGCGATGATACTTTTGATGTAGAATGCTAACAAAAGTCTACTCCATCTTGTCGCCAGCAAGTTTAGTGGCTATTAGTTTCCTGTCCCTACCTGGTAGCATTTCTTTTAAGTAGGTGGGAACTGGCCAACATTCTATTAGTGCAATATATATGTTTGATAGGTCTTCTATCGATTCAATCTTTGAACTAGATGTTCATTGGATGTTCTTTTCTTTGCCACAGTTACCCAATGCATTGGAATTTTCAGGCTCTAATCTTCATTCATATCCTGATTAAAATTCTCGATGGACCTAGATCTAGAACAAAGAAATAAATAAAAAGACAAACGGATGTGTTCCTAGACACTAAGAACAACTGAAAAAACATTAAAAATGCAACCTATGTGAAGATAAACCCCTTAACTAAATCTATTTAAAGGGCAACCTTTTTCTTTGAGAACTTGATGAGATAGTATCATTTAAACGCTAGAGTCCCTTACTTTAATGTAGATTGTTGAATTTAATAAAAGCATTGTTTTGCTAGCCGAATTTGTTATGTTGTTATTATTCTATTGTCGGGTTTTGGTATTGTTGACCATTTTGGTCCTGCAGGCCAAAATCGGTCCCCCCTTTTTCCCCTGCTGTTCTGAGCCAGTACATTTTTTGATTCTTTGCACAAGTCTAGTTTCTACGGACTCTGCAGGTCTATTTCTACGGACTCTGTAAGTTTTCTACGGACTCCACAAGTATTTCTATGGACTCTGCAGGTTTTCTACGGACTCTGCAGGTGAAGTTTCTACGGACTCTGCAAAGAAGTTTTCTACGGACTCTGCAGGTGTTTCTATGGACTCTGCAGGGGTTTCTACGGACTCTCAAGGCGAGTCTTTCGGTAGATGAAGAACCAGTTCAAAGAGTGCAAGGTTTTACAAAGCTTCTTCAGACTCTTGTCCGAAGAAATTCGTAAGGAAAGAGAGCTAAGATGGTTCAAGACACTTTTCTTTAAGGTTGGAAAAGTGGTTCAATGTCGGGGTTCAACGACATGATCTTTCCAAGAGTTAGCATCTTTGAACCGTTGAACCATTGAACCGGTTCAATGCTTCGGTTCAACGCTTTGGTTCATCACTTCGGTTCAACGGCTTGGTTCAATGAGGTGGTTCATCGCTTGGTTCACTCAGTCGGTTCATCGATTCGGTTCAATGCCTTGGTTCAACAACCGTTGAACCATTGAACCGGTTCAATAGAAATGGTTCAATGGTTGGTTCAATGTTTGGTTCAACGGGTTGTTTCAAAGAGACGAGTCCCCGACACTTAGGTGCAAAATGGACCATTTCAAATACCCTTGCGGAGGGCAGTTCGGACATTTCAAGTACCCTTGCGGAGGGCAGGGAACACTTTTGCAAAGAGGCCACAGAGAAAAGCCAAAAAGGTAAGCTTCTTTCGGAAATTTGTTTAAGGCAAAGGAAGTGCCCTTCGGAAGGGACGTTTCCAATTTTCCCGAAGGGCACTTTTTGAAGGAAATCGAAGGAAAAGGCAAGGAAATAATTTCTTCGGACTTTTTGTCCAAAGGAATTCCTTCGGACAAAAAGTCCGAAGAAATTCGGAAGGGCTTCCAACAAAATCCAGCAAGTAAAAAGACTAAGGCAAAGGCGGACATAATTCCTTCGGACTTTTTGTCCGAAGGAATTCCTTCGGACAAAATGTTCGAAGAAATTCGGGGAAGCTGCGGGAGAAAAGCCCAAAAGAGAAATCTCGAAGGCCAAAGGCAAAGTGGAACGAGCAAGACAATTCTTGCGGACTTTCGTCCGTGGGAAAATGTCCGCGGAAAATTAGCCGAAGACCAAGGGAGCCGAAGGACCCCGAAGGGCAGGTGCCCTTGCGGGGGACTCTCGGCCAAAATGAAAGACACTTATCCAAAAGCCGAAGGGTCACCTTCCCTTCGGGAGGGAAGCAACAAGAAGCCCAAAAGAAGCCGAAGGAAAGAAAAAAGCCGAAAGAATGTCCAAGGGGTGACGGGCCCGAAGACGTCAAAATCAAGCACGACGAACTAGCCGTTGGTTTCCAAACGCAGTGACGGGTGCGCAAACGTCAAATTTAAGGCTCGTGAAATAGCCGTTAAGTTTGAAAAGGCTTAAGGATAGGCTGCGAGGAACGTAGTGACCCGCCAAAAAGATAGCTCTGAGGGCCGAAGGAGCCAGAAAGAGAGAAAGTACAGAAACAGAAAAAACGGCCCAGGTGGCAAAGGAGAGGCGAGTTATTCCTGCAGTTGGAATAGTGCTTGCCAGGTGGTCATCAAACAGCGCAAACAATAAGCGACGCGGCCTGTTTTTTCCACTTTGCATTTATGAACAGATCAAACTGCGCAAATATCTGAAAGGAGTAGTCTTGTTGGCAGAAAAAGAGGTGCGGCCCATGTGTTCACATTAATGCTTGAACGTCAAAGTCAAAGCAGGAGCTGACATAGCATCATCAACAACAGTGACTTCCTCTTCTCGATGCTCTCAACGCACATGGGCCAACTTGTCAAAGAGCGCCAAAGTCTTTTCCAAAGCGGCGCCTTCACTTCTCCTCTTTCTATATATTGTAAACTTCTCATTTTGAGAACAAATCAATCTCTCAGCCTTAAGGCAAAGCTCTGCCCAAAAATATCTTGGGTTTGTAAGGCAGAACTCTGCCGGATTTTACCTTGAATCAAGACTTAGCATTTTTTACCTCTATTTGAGCTTGCACTCACGCATATGTCTATGTTTTCTTTTGTGTTAAGTCATTTTCTTTTATGCTTTTCATAGAACGATTCCAGCATGTCTAGTGCATTGTGAAGTCTCTTCTTCTGCAGGTCTGCCAGAAGTGTCTACAACAGGAATATAGGCGCATGTGAATAGGCTGCCAAAGTGTCTCAGAACACCTTTGATAGTTCCTTTCTCCCTGTATCTCTACGGACCCTTGACTCACTGATACAGAAGAGTTTCCCACATCAGATGAAGTGTATGGGAGCTTCTTCTTGGTGAAAAGTGTATGTTCAGGCTGAGTGGGTCATCTTTTTTGGTGTATCACCTTTCTAGTTTAGGTTTAGGTTCTGCTTTTCAGAATCCTTCTCCCTTTTCATCCCCCCCTTTTTTCATTTTATTTGTTAGCAGTAGCGATCCAGGACTTAAAAGATACATCAGAGGGAGCTAGCCCTTATCTAGAGACTCTCTCTCCCGCTTCGTCGGTCCCACAGGCAAGAGGGGAGTTTCCATTGTTGCGTGTGGAAGGCAGGAGCTCGGCCTTCTGCCCAGGGTGCAATCCACTGCGTCAACAGGTATTAATGAGTATTTAGTGACAAACAGTTGTAGTTGACGGTTGTGTTTTGATAGACAACCTTTGGGTCTTTTGTCTTTTAAATAGAAATATGAATATTGGGGTATGGATGTTGATGTGATAGGTTTTCCTTGTACTGAGCAATTGTATTGTACACTACCTGATGCGATAAAGTTGTTATTCCCTCATGTTTTGTTGTGCCATGTTTATGGCATGTGGTTGTAATTTCACAATAGGATTCTTTTGGCAGTGTAGCTTTTATAGCAATCATTTCTAAGGTTTTTACCTTTGCGGAGTTGGGTCAGGATGAAGTCATGTAAAAGTGAATGTCGGGCAACTATACTTATTGATGAAGACACATTACATGATGGAAGTGCAAGGGAGTGAATGGGTCAACAAATTCAAGAAACAATCGAGACTAAGAAACAAACAGAAGATGACCTCACTAGAGATTTCAAGTATCTGTGGGATCTCTTTGTACCTGAGAACATCAAAGAAGAATCGAAGAGGAATCAAGTTCATGTAGATTCCATCTGGGGAAACTTGGTGGTGACAAAAGAAATTGATCGATTGCTCTATAATCTACCCAGACTCCTTGGTAGGCATTATATTATTCTACAAGATCTCTAAGCCGAACGTGATCGTGAAGTATGAAGAATTTTTTACAATGGTATGAGGAGAGGTGTCGTCATAAAGAAGAGGAAAAATCTGTAGACAGGGTACAGTATAGTGATGTGTTTGATAGTGCTGAAGGAGCAGAGGAATGTCCACTACAAACCTTCTTAAGGAGGAGAATCATACCAAAAGAGCCATGTCAGAATCATCCAATGCTCACAACCATGGACAACCAACCAAGTCCAACTTTAGAAAAATGAAAGATGTCAATTTTTTTGGGTGATTGATCCCAAGACCCGGTGAGACATTGTACAAATTGTATCATAATCTCAACTGCCAATGGCTAGACATATGAATGTCATTGGTTGCAGTCTTTTCCAGCCACACTCAGAGGCGTGGTAATTGATTTGTTATACGGACGCTCTAGCGATTGACAACTCCTCATGGGACAAATTGTGAAATCATTCGAGAAAGAATTCAAGCTCCTTGGAGATGACAATGAAATTGTTGCAAAGATCTATAACATCCAACAAGGAAAACATGAGAATGTACAAGCCTAGAACAAAAGACTTAGAATTTCTAGGAAAACTCAAGCCTGCACAAGCCTAGAACAAAAGACTCAAAGAATTTCTAGGAAAACTTGAGAAGGAACAAACTAACGGCTTAAAGAAGCAGTGGTTCATTGAGGGACTTGTACCCTCGTTGCAGAGGAAGACCCTTCATCTTACGAAGATGTATATAATAAAGCGATGGCATTGGAAGTGAAAATAAGACATCTCATGATTGAGGAGTGAAGATGATGACTCAAGCTTCAGTGTTGATAGTGAACCAAGATTGGTGCAAGCTCTTAGGCGGGAAATACTTGGAATTATGAAGTTAAAGGAAGACACAAAGAAAGAAGGACCTTTGGTATACCAACAATAAAATAGGTGGTCACATCGAGGCCAGTTTTTCGAAGAAGTTTTGTGAAATCTGCCAAGTTATGGGACATCCACTCAAACATTTTCCATACAATTCAAACAACAAAAGTGCCCAAGTAGTCTTCACGCAAGGGGGGCCATTGACACCACCAACTACACTAAACAAACCTTAGAATAATAAGGGTGTGTCTCTTGGCGGTTATCGTAGCCAAAGAAATAATAATAGACACTAGAATAATCATGATGGAGGTGGCAGTCAGATTCAGTATGACTCCCAGGGTTGGCCAATTGTGCAATGCCAAAAGTGTAACGAGTGGGGACATTTTGCAAGAGATTGCCCTGTCATGTCCCCTCTTTAGCTCGGTCTAGCAAAGACATGTGAGTCAGCTTATTATGGGGTCTTGTAGGCTGACAATGTTGGATAGAGACCCAGTATGGTTATACAGTGTTGGGGGCTTGGTGTTCTAGCAGTCGTTGATCAGTTTGGAGACGCTCCTTATTTTTAGGATGCAGTTCCTAAATTTATGGGGGTTATCCCTACTTTTTAGGAGGGTATGATCATACCCAGGGTTGGGTCTCCATGAGATTATTCCTTGAGTTCAGTTTCAGAGGAATAGGGTTTGTTTCCTAGTTTTTAAGAGCATCCCTAGATTTTAGGGATGAGATTGCCAGTGAATCCTTGATTTTCGACTTTAGTCACAGACAGGTGGCAGGGTGACTTTCTAGTTTGTGGTGTCATTGGAGCATTTTGTCGCTATTTGGGTTATATTTTTAATATTTCCTAAGTTAGCGTTTATTAATTAAGGCTAAGTTTATAGCCATTTTGGAGTAATAAGGGGTTTTTGGCCTCATCTGGATGCGTATCCCATGGTGTAATAGCTCGTTGGAAAGGCCTTGGACTTTTCTAAATATTTCCCTCTTGACTTAGATCCTTTCGGTGAACGGATTTCTTTTTATTTAAAAAAGGGTCATTTTCTATGTACTTGACCACTTAAAAATGAGAAATATAACATTTTATCACTCAATGCCACATTGAGTTGCTTTTAGGGTTCGAGCTAAGTGTGAAGGGGTTATAAGGAGGTCAATACCAAATTCTATTTCATTCTTGACATTTTATATCTTGGGATTTGCGATTTGGCTCTGGAAGAGCTTTCAGCATTTGGGACGCCAACCCCAATGCCTTACCTGTTTGGGACGTAGCCCCCAATACAATGGTTGGTGATTTGGATTTGCTCGTTAGCATCTTGGAGATTGTTCAGTATTCCTTCTGGTGGGCGCAGTGATTGTGACAGAGTTCAACGTGGATTTGGGAGTTCTTTTCAGTTGAGAGCACTTTGCAACTGTACGGCTGTACTTGGCAACCATCTTCCTTCCCACGCGCAACACTTAGAGGGCTGGAACCTTGCCGCAGCTTCCTTCTGGGTTACATTTCTCCTTCAGCCTTCAGGAAAAACCAATTTAAAATAAAAAAAATTACAATAGATCAACAGAAGAGATCCATCAGGGATCTTTCATGCCCCTACAAATCAAAATAACATTGGAATTTTCTGTAGATGGTGAAAGATCCCTGATGGATCCCTTTGCTGAAATGAAGTATTTATTTTTGTGATTTTATTTGTTTTATAATTTTTATCAATTTTTTGTGTTCTTTCAGACTAGAGAGGAGATGCAGAAGGGGTTTCAGTTTCCTTGAAATGTGTATTTGCCAAGATAGCAAATAGATATACATGCAACTGCGTTCTCATATAAAAGTGAACTAAAATTAACAATTAAATAATAGAAAAGCACCAACTAAGAATTTGATGTACATACCAATCAGATCTGTATTCTATATTTATTGTAAGGCTTGTTTTGCAACGCCACTTGCATACAAAGATGGTATTGGCCTAGGAGAGGCTATGCATGCAACTGGAACTGAAGGATATGTAGAATAATGCTGATTTAGTACTGCTGCAAGCTTAGATCTGTCATAGAATGCCCAAGAATCTGTCCAATGATGCGCAAAAGAAGACCGAGGGTAGGCCTCCTACAAACATGAACTCGGTTGTTGTCCAATTCACCAAAATCCCTGAGAGTTTCCATTCCCAAGAGAATATATGCTGCTGCCCTCTTCCTCAGAGTTCAAATCTGCAATGAAGCTTCAAAAATATGCAAAAGATGCCTCCAAAAGAGCTTCCAACGCACTTTATTCTTTTTCCAAGATGGGCATCCACTTTTAGGGTTAGGGTAGCATCAAAAGGGAATCTTTTAATGATTCTTTTCTTTATTTAAGTCTCCCAAATTGGGCGCCCAAGTTGAGGGTCCAACTTCTCATTAAAAAAGTGTCCGTCTTTTAACACAACATGTGTTAACTAGGAAGGGGTCCATTTATTAAATTTTATTACAAAGTGATATTATTAATCACTTTAATTTATTTTTTTATTAAATATTAAAGCTGTACTTTAATATTCAATAATTATTCCAAGTCCATCACCTAGCCAATCTGAACTAAAACTTGCTGGAGCCCGTGCCATTGGTGATGCCACTACATGGTAGGTTAACTGACAGTGCCTCCCTAAATTTTAGGGATACCTCATAAAAAATAGTTGTGACCAAAACTCCCAAAATGCCCCTGGAGGTCCCCCGATGCCTCCTGGTCAACTCTCGGTCAAACCCTAAAAAATAGGAACCCTTCCTAAAAAATAGGAAAACTCCCAAAATGCTCTTGGAGGTCCCCTAATGCCTCCTAGTCAACTCTCGATCAAACCCTAAAAAATAGGAACCCTTCCTAAAAAATAGGAAACTGATGCAAACTGTCTGGAAAGACCTGTAAAGCTCCCTACCAAGCTCCACTGCCTCTGGATAGGTCCCCTAACCATTCCGCTGACCTACGGGAACCCAAATGATAGGCCAACTCTCAAGTCTCTGCTAGACAGAGCTAAAGAGGGGACATGACAGTCTCCCCTCTCGGAGATGCTTGCCCACAAGCACCTGCAATGCTGGATGCTGTAAAATGGACTCTCCTTTCCAGGTTTGCCTTCATAGATGTCATCATAGGTTACTGTCTCAAGGTGTGTACCATACTGAAAACTATCCTCAAAGGCTGTCATAGCTTCTACCTCATGGCTGCCAGTTGTACAAAGAGTAACCTGATGTCTATGGATGAAAAATCAGTCCTTGCTTTAGAAAACTCAAGTCTTGAAACTAGGACAGCATTGTGTCTACCCAAAGAATCATCTTCATCAGGATATGATGTCAAAACACAAGTAGACTCCTTCAAATCTGAATCACGGATACATCTCTCCATGTCATCCTTTGTTGGTCCATAGAATGTATGCACAATCTTTTCTTCTACAAATCTCTCATCAAGTGTTTGCAACTCTAATTGCTCCTCGTGCTTGATCATCATAAGAGGCTTATCCCCCAAATCTTGAGTGTCAACAATGGAAGACTTCTTACCATTATCATCCTCATGCCACTCGTCTTTCTCATGATCATGTGAAGACAAAGGACTGCTGTTTGTACTCAGAAAATCAGATCTGTGATCATACCCTTTTGAGGTGTCTTCATTGTCCTTTCTTGCATCTTCTGCAATGGTAGGTCGCTCATCCATAAATGCTGGTCTAAGAGGTGTATCTAGCTGAAAGTCACATGTCCCTCTAACTACATTAGCTGTCCCAAAGCTGATCTGTACCTCCACCTCTTTAGCTGCTATGTCCTTCGGTGCATTCTTATCCATAACGTCTAACCAACTCCATGGTGTAATGCCCATGATAAACCATACATTATCAAACTGTAGAATCTTCTTACTAGGCAATCCCTTTGATTCTATAATCAGCTCTTCAATAAAATGTCTCTCATATAACTTCAAACTTCTAAGTATTGTAACTACTTTATTTGCAAGCCCATCATCTTCCTTGCCCCAATTGCAGTATAAGATAGCGGCCTGTTTGCTTTTCTCAGGACAGTCATATGTCCGTAAAAACATTTCTCATCTAAACAAATTTGAATACAAAGTGACTTTCCTTGTATGCGGTCCTCATGCTCATTCATATTCATATTTGTTACTCCCTCATTTAAATCATTTATCACCGCTGGAGGACAATGCACTGCCAATGTTTGCATATCAGATGTTAATTTATGACTGTGGTGCGTATCAGGTTCTTGCTCCATGTCTGCAGTCACGTTGTCATGGGACTTGATACAACGTTTCTTTCTTGATGGCTCCATAAGTTCTTGGATGGAACATGATTCACTCTCCAAATCAAACAATTTCTTTCGGTTTATTCTACTGCTTGTGTCAATGTAAATGGGACAGCAACAGCTGAACTCAACTTTATGGCCTTGCTGTATTAATGCAGCTGATGCTTCTGAAAAATGGAGAATTTTAGCTTTTTGTGCATTTTCCATAAGAACAATTCCCTCTGCTGGTATTCTATCCCGGATATATGCCTGAATACCCTTTCCTTTGGTTCTTTTGATTAAATTCAAATTCTTTATAACATTAGATCTCTTTTTGGTTAGTTGTCCATCATCCAATTTGTCATGCACAAGAAAGAGACGCCGGCTGACACTATACTTAAGAAAAGCATCTCCAAGGATTTCCAGCCTTTCTAGAGAAAAGCCTTCCATGCATCTTCCTGTAGTTATGGCTTCCAGAACCCTGCTTGTAGTTATCTGAGATCCTTCTAGAAAAGATGCTACCAATAGTTCCTTCAACTCAAACGCAACAAGAAAGTTTTCTATTCGATGCATCATCGATGGTAACAATGAAATTGCACTTGCAAGATGGCTTGAAAATCCTGTGAGCTTGATACAACAAAGTTCTGGGGGCAGCTCCACAAAATACTCCTCCAAAGGCAAAGTCCCATCCTCAAACCCTCTATCCGAAGGTACACCAGGAGGTATGTCACCAAATACTCGGCCATGCCGATCCATCACCGACTGTATGTCAACATGAATTGCTCTACCATCCTGAGGAGTAGGTGTCTTGGATTTCACAAAACAACATGTGGCCCAGATCACATCATCATGTCTAATAATAGACTCCATCCTGCGAGAAGATACCTCCTTAGGCCCACCGTCAGATGCTGCCCTCAAGATCACCTTCTTTCCACTAGATAGGAACTCTAACTACATGCGGTGGTGATCAATAATATATCTCCCAATACCTTGTAACCACTGCATACCCAAAATAACATCATAATCTGCTAAGGGTAGGATATAAAAGTTATCTGTCAATGTAAAATTCCCTATTTGAATGCTGAGCTGTGAGGTCCTCTTAGTACAACCCAACACTACACCATCTGTAACCTTAACTCCAAAACCCTCGAACACCTCAGACTGTAATCCACGCCTCTCAACCAACTTCTGATAAATAAAATTGTGCGTGGCTCCTGTGTCAACCAAGCTCATGACTCACTGTCCCTGTAATGTACCTTTCAACCGAAAGGCATGGAACTGGAGATAACTGGATAGTGTAGCCATAGTCACTTTGGCTGCCGCCAATGAATCAGGAATATCTATCTCTAGCTGGGGTCGCTCCTGAATAACCTCCTCAGGGCTGTTCTCAGTGTCGGTGTCTGGTATATCTTCATCCCCAAGCTCGGATGTGACCTCAATCAAGTGAATCTTGCCCTTACCCATACAACGGTGTCCAGGTTCCCAAGGCTCCTTGCAGGAAAAGCATAATTTCTTCCTCAAATCATTCCGTGACTCCTGATCCATCCTAGGAGGTCTAGCTGACTGTCCATCTCTAAATTGTGAAGTATTGGCCTTCTGAATAGGCCGTGATTCTTTGAATGGCCTCTTATCTGACTGATAAGTGGGAGTGGTGTCCAATCTCAAGGTCATATTGTTGACGCAGTGGATTGCACTCTGGGTAGGAGGCCGAGCTCCTGCCTTCCACACGCAACAATGGAAACTCCCCTCTCGCCTGTGGAACCGGCGAAGCTGGAGGGGAGAGTCTCTAGATAAGGGCTAGCTCCTTTTGATGCATCTGAGTTATTCCAATAAGTGCTAATACATATATATATATATAATGGGGGGGGATGAAAAGGGAGAAGGATTACAAGAAAACAAAGCCTACTCTAAGAGGGTGATGCACCAAATGACTTGACCTACTGACACTCACACTCTGAACCATAAGACACATACATACACTTTAACTAGTAAAAGGATCAGACTGCAGGAAGCTTAACAGGGAGGCTTTAATGGAACACACAGAAGCAGGAACTCACCATAGGTGTTGTAGAAAAAGCACACTGTATAGTAACTTCTTTTTGTCTCTGCGCTCTAGGTACAGCTCTTCTTGTCACCTGCAGGAATGGCGCCTTATAGATACCAGATGCGTTGGTGTCAACCCTGTGAAAGCATTAGGAAGCAATGACTAAACACAAGACTAACACTCAGACACACACAAAGATATCTAACTAGAATAGAGGTAGAAATGCGTTTTATTGATTCCAGGTGAAAATTGCTAGGGCTTCGCCTTACAATGTGAAAAGATATATCTTTCTCGAATGAGAAGTTACAATATATATAGAGAAGAGAGAACAACGCCTTCTTTGAAAAAGACTTTTGGCGCCCTTTGACAAGTGGCCCATGCGCGTCCCAAGGGCATTGGGAAGAGGAAGCCGCTAAAATATAAATGTGTCGGTTCTGATTCTGACTTCAGGTGTTCTAAAACATAGGCTGCGCCGTTTCTCCATAACCAAGACTACTCCTTGAAGGCACCCACTCGGTTTGTCTGCTCATAAATGCAAAATGAAGAAAAAATGGGCCACTTTGTTCACTGTTTGCGCCTCCTAATGATCAATTCGCAGACACTGTATCACCTGCTGGAGTAACTCCTTGAGTCGACACCTTCTTTTGCCACTTGGACTGCTTTGTCCGTTTCTGCACTTGGTCTTTCTTCTGGCCTCAAGCCTTTGAATTCCTTCGGGTTCGCGCTTAAGTTTGCGAAGATCAACAGCTACTTCATTTTCACAAAATTTACGTCCTCGTGTCCGTCGTCCTTTTTAACAATTTGTTCGTGTCTTTCCCGCTTGCCTTGGCTGTTTTTTGCTGATTTCAATAAGTGACAAGTTGCGTGTTCCGCTGCTGAAACAGGGAGGACACGTGGCAGCATCTGCTGAGTTTATAGAAGCTTCAAACACCTTTTGAGAGTCCTGCAGAAGAGGACACGTGGCGGCTTCCGCTCTCCTTAGCAGTTCATTTGGGGCCCACCACAGTTCTCGCAGAACAAAAAGGGAGAGACTACAGGTGTTGACACTTGTCGGCTTCCGCCGAGCTTTGCAGGGGACACATGGCGCGTTCCACTTCTTTTAGAGAAAACATGTCGAAGTCTTCCGCGGTTGCCACTTGGCGCCTTCCGCACTCTGGCTTTCCCTGGTTTTGTCGCTTTCTAGCTCCTTCGGCCCTCAGGCTATCTTCTTGGCAGGTTGCTGAGTTCTTTGGCTCTTTTCTGGTTGGCAGTCAAGCATTTAAAAATCAAACGGCTACTCCCTTGCTGAAAAAATGACGTTCACGGGCCCATCGCTGTTTGAAAACCAATGGCTAGTCCATTTTCCTGAAATTGACGGCTTCCGGCCCGTCACCCCCTTGGCAAATTCGTTCGGGCCTTTCACTCTGATTCAGCGTTTTGTTTCAGACCCTCCTGAAGGGGAAGTATCCCTTTGGCTTTGGAGAAATGCCCTTCGTTCGACAACCGAGAGTCCCCCGCAAGGGCACCTGCCCTTAGGGGTCCTTTGGCGGCCTTTGTCTCTTTGGTATTTTTCGTGAACATTTTCTGCGGACAATTTTCCCGCGGACTTTTTCTGCGGACAAAAAGTCTGCAAGAATTGCCTTGTCTGCTCTTTCGGAGTTTCTTCCCAGGTTTTTGCTTGCGGCTTCCTTTCTGAATTTCTTCGGACTTTTTGTCCGAAGGAATTCGAAAGACGTGGAAAAAAGACTCGAGGCAAAAGCAATAGAATATTTTCTTCGGACTTTTTGTTCGAAGGAATTCCTTCGGACAAAAAGTCCGAAGAAATTTGGAAAGGAAGCTGCGAGCCAAAAAGCCTAGGAAGAAACTCCGAAAGAGCGGACAAGGCAATTCTTGTGGACTTTTTGTCAGCGGGAAAATGTCCGCGGAAAAAGTCCGAATTCCTTCAGACAGAAAGTCCGAAAGAATTCGTTCTATGCCTTAGTCTTTATTTTTTGCTTTTCTTCAACTGCCCTTTGAAAAGTGCCTTTCGGGACTCTTGAAATCGACCCTTCCGAAGGGTGCTGTTGCCAACCAAGTGCCCTCCGCAAGGGCACTTGTCCTTCGGGAGGCTCTCTTGAACTCTTTGATTGAACCACTCCTTTGAACCAACCGTTGAACCATTTGATTGAACCGGTTCAATGGTTCAAACAGTTGTTGAACCAAGGCACCGAACCGAATGTTTGAACCAAAACAGTTGAACCAAGCCTTGAACCAAGTTGATGAACCATTTGATTGAACCTCGCCGTTGAACTTTGCCAATGAACTTTGCAGTTGAACCAAGCCGACTGAACCAAGTCGTTGAACCGATTGAGTGAACTGAGTGATTGAACTATCTGATTGAACCGAAGCATGGAACCAAAGCGTTGAACCGGTTCAATGGTTCAACGGTTTAAAGATGCTAACTCTTGGAAAGATCATGTCGTTGAACCACTTTCCCAACCTTAAGAAAAAAGTGTCTTTGAACCATTTCAGCGCTCTTTCCTTGTGAATTTCTTCGGACAAGAGCTTGAAGAAGCTTTGTAAAACCTTGCACTCTTTGAACTGGTTCTTCATGTGCCGAAAGACTCGCCTGCAGAGTCCGTAGAAAACTTCTTCTGCAGAGTCCGTAGAAAACTTCTCCTACAGAGTCCGTAGAAGTTCCTGTGGAGTCCGTATAAATTCTTGTGGAGTCCATAGAAATCCTGTAGAGTCCGTAGAAGTTCCTGTGGAGTCCGTAGAAATTCTTGTGGAGTCCATAGAAATCCTGTAGAGTCCGTAGAAATGGACCTGCAAAGTCCATAGAAAACTTGCAGAGTCCGTAGAAATTTGCAAGACTTGTGCAAAAAATCAAAATGTACTGGCTCAGAACAGTAGGGAAAGAAGGGGGCCGATTTTTGGCCTATTGGACCAAAAATGGTCAACACACATCAATGGCATCCTTAAGAGTGGCCAGCTGGAAGGCACGTACCAATCCCTTAAGCTTATCCTGCAATCCCTCAATGAATAACATCACGTTACGCCTCTGGGGCATATCAGGTACCATAACTGCAATACGCTGGAACTCATTAACATATGCTTCTCCCTGTCCAGTCTGTCTAAGATGTGCCAACTCCCTATAGTAGAGTTCTGTGTCCTTACGGTCAAACCAGGTACTGAGTCGTTTAGTGAACTCTGCATAGGAATGAATTAAGGCATGATCCTGGGTGACCAATCCATGATGCCACCAATCATAGGCAACCCCATCTAAATGTAAAACAGAAAACTGAATAGCCTCACATGCATGCATGGGTCTCAAGGATAAATATATGTCCAGCTTGTGCACCCAAGCACGTGCACTCGTACTACCCGTACCATCATATGTAGCCAACGTGATCTTCCCCGTAGCTCTACTGAGGTCATAGTTCTGCTGCTGAGGTCTAGTGCCTCGGTCTCCTCTGAACCTGGCAGAATCTTTGCGTTGTGCACAATACTGTGGAAAAGGAAAGACATCCCTGACCTCAGGGGGTAGGGTTCTCCACTCAGCTGTAGCTGCCATGACTGAATCTTGAAATTCCACCTCTGGTGGCTCTACCTGTACTAGTCGTTCCCTTGTTGCAAACTGAGGAAGTAAGGGTCTATCCCTGGTCTGTCCACGCCTAGGGGACTGTAGGGAGCTCCTATCTGATGCATGTGACTGGTGACTACGTTGACTTCCCGCCACAGATACTGATCTGCTCCGTCTGCCTCTATCTAATTCCAACCGGTCCAAGGCATCCTGTATTCTGTCTAAGGTCTGAGCAATCCTAGGCTGAGTGTTGATGAGGGTTCTCATCATTTCTCTCTCTTCATCATCTCGATTCCTCTGTTCTTCTGCCATAACTGGTTCCTCTGCCATACCAACTCCAAGCTCTTGTTGGGCTCTCCTGCGTGTATAATACCTGTTGGTATGCATAGAAAACAATTCTCTGAACCCCACAGGCTAGCAAGTCAAGGGCTCTGATACCACTGAATGATCCCTGATGGATCCCTTTGCTGAAATGAAGTATTTGTTTTTGTGATTTTATTTGTTTTATGATTTTTATCAATTTTTTGTGTTCTTTCAGACTAGAGAGGAGATGCAGAAGGGGTTTAAGTTTCCTTGAAATGTGTATTTGCCAAGATAGCAAATAGATATACATGCAACTGCGATCTCATATAAAAGTGAACTAAAATTAACAATTAAATGATAGAAAAGCACCAACTAAGAATTTGATGTACATACCAATTAGATCTGTATTTTATATTTATTGTAAGCCCTGTTTTGCAACGCCACTTGCATACAAAGATGGTATTGGCCTAGGAGAGGCTATGCATGCAACTGGAACTGAAAGATATGTAGAATAATGCTGATTTAGTACTGCTGCAAGCTTAGATCTGTCATAAAATGCCCAAAAATCTGTCCAATGATGCACAAAAGAAGACCTAGGGTAGGCCTCCCACAAACATGAACTGGGTTGTCCTCCAATTCACCAAAATCCCTGAGAGTTTCCGTTCTCAAGAAAATATATGCTGCTGCCCTCTTCCTCAGAGTTCAGATTTACAATGAAGCTTCAAAAATATGCAAAAGATGCCTCCAAAAGAGCTTCCAATGCACTTTATTCTTTTTCCAAGATGGGCGTCCACTTTTAGGGTTAGGGTAGCATCAAAAGGGAATCTTTTAATGATTCTTTTCTTTATTTAAGTCTCCCAAGTTGGGCACCCAAGTTGAGGGTCCAACTTCTCATTAAAAAAGTGTTCGTCTTTTAACACAACATGTGTTAACTAGGAAGGGGTCCATTTATTAAATTTTATTACAAAGTGATATTATTAATCACTTTAATTTATTTTTTTATTAAATATTAAAGCCGTATTTTAATATTCAATAATTATTCCAAGTCCATCACCTGGCCAATTTGAACTGAAAACTGCTGGAGCCCGTGCCATTGGTGATGCCGCTACATGGTAGGGTAACTGACAGTGCCTCCCTAAATTTTAGGGATACCTCCTAAAAAATAGGAATTGTGACCAAAACTCCCAAAATGCTCCTGGAGGTCCCCTAATGCCTCCTGATCAACTCTCGGTCAAACCCTAAAAAATAAGAACCCTTCCTAAAAAAAAGGAAAACTCCCAAAATGCTTTTGGATGTCCCCTGGTCAACTCTTGGTCAAACCCTAAAAAATAGGAACCCTTCCTAAAAAATAGGAAATTGATGCAAACTGTCTGGAAAGGCCTGTAAAGCTCCCTACCAAGCTCCACTGCCTCTGGATAGGTCCCCTAACCATTCCGCTGACCTACGAGAACCCGAATGATAGGCCAACTCTCAAGTCTCTGCTAGACAGAGCTAAAGAGGGGACATGACAGATGGTGTGGCCTCAGGAATCATAATGATGCCAACTATTTGAAGCAAGTGAATGCCAATATGATTGACATAGTTGAGGACAAGGAAGTGATGTCAATGACTTGAGCACAAGCAAAGAAATCCACTTGCCCTGACTTGAGAATAGAGGAGAGACTTGTTGAGGCTAGAGAAAAAGTCAAGAATGCCATGATTGAAGAACAAAGACAATCCCATGATTGGATAAGCATGGTGGTAACTATAATGTCCTCATTTCCAGATCACTTATGAATAGAAATTGAAGACCTTTAGTCTACTTTCCCCATAGACTAAGGGATCACTTATGAACAGAAACCGAAGACCTTTAGTCTACTTTCCCTATAGACTAAGGGATCACTTATGAACAAAAACTGAAGACCTTTAGTCTACTTTCCCCATAGACTAAGGGATCACTTTTGGGGTTTTATTTTATTAATTACTTATGATTGCTCGAATATTGATTTTTATCATTTATCCATATATAAGGCAATTCTAGTTGATTAATATAATATTTTTAAAAGTGGTTTTTACCACTACGGTAACTAAAAGGATAAATAATTATTGGATTATTGCCTAAAAGTAATTTTAATTACTATTTGTTATTAAGACAATTAATTTAATATTATTTTTGGAAAATGAGGAATGTCGGCTTAGGAAATGAACAAAGAAAAGAAAAGATATCTTAAAAAGTCAGCAAGGAGGTGTTGAGGTCTTTTACCCCCCCAAGGTGGTTCGCCCCCCTTTGGAGGGTATAAATACAAGGTGGAGATCTTATTTTATACATGTTGAATATTATTTTGTGAATCTTCATGCTTGAAGAATGATTGGGATGTATGCCCAATAATTGCTCTTGTGGTTTTGAGTTGATTTATCAATAAAAAGGTATTTTTTGACACCATCTTACAAAGAAATATTTTGTTGCTTGCCCTAGGAGTGGGGTGATTTGATTTGGTGATCTTTGGAGAGAGTTTTGAGGACAAATTGGGGGTCCAATTGCTCAAAACTAGTTGTTGAAATTTATTGCTAATTTTCTAAAGTGTGGCGTTGGGTTTGTTGGATGATTGGCAAGGATTTCAAGGGTTATTTGATTGGAAAAATAAATAATAATTTTTTGAATAATTATTTATTTATTTGATAGAATTTTATGGTGAATTTGACTTTATGAAATGATGATTTGGGCTTAATAATTAATTTATGATTTTCCTAATTGTGGCGATTTGGTTAGGCAAGCTTGGAAGGTCGTTGATGGTGCCCTAGACCCTAGTTTGTGAAGAATATTTAATTCTGATTTTATTGCCGCCTTTTGACTTGGGGTGACTTCACTTGAGAGGTTGTTTGGTCACTTTAGGTGCTCTAGAAAGGAGCTGGAATTATTTAGATATTTTTGGCATTTTTTCTATGATGATTGCAAGGTTTGAGGAAGATTTTGGAGAGAACAGTTGTTTTTCTGAGTAAAATCAGATATTTTCTAGCAAACATATTTCAAAAATTTATCTTCATTCAAGTGGAAAAAGGTACACTTTGATTAATTTTCAATTGTTGCTCATATTTGCATGTTTCGAGGTGAATTAAGGTTGAATCCATTGCTAAAAATTGTCTATTTATCCCTTGTACTTTGGTGTCAAGGGTTTGGTGAGATTTGGTGTGTTGAAGCTTCATTTTTCAATTAGGGTTGGATAATTTTTTAAATTTCAGAATTCAGAATTTATTTGCATAATATTGAGATTTTACAGAAAACTCATTTGATCTGTTGACCATTTTTGGTCCTACAGGTCAAAAAATCGATCTCCCTTCCTTTCCTACTGTCCTGATTAGCCAGCCTCTAACGTCTTCATCTTACTGCAATTGTCATTTTTTCTTTTATAATAGCCCTGTTTTATAAAAAGCCAAGTGACTTGAGCCTTGTTGATGTTTCGGGTTGATCCGAAGGCTTTTTTTGCTTTGGGCAGTTGATTTGCACAAGCCTTTCGGCAAAGGAACGGGCCAATTTCAAAGGATACGAGTCTTTCGGCAGGCTCCGAAGGACAAGTGCCCTTGCGGAGGGCAGGCAGGGGACCAATTGGACCTTCCAGCAGGTTTCGAAGGGCAACTTTGGGCCCAAGGTGCCCTTGCGGAGGGCAGGGAACACTTGTGGAGGGCAGGGAACACAGAGAAAGATTAAAGAGAAGGCCGAAAGGAAAGTTTTCCTTTGGGAAAATGACAAGCAAAAAAGACAAGGGATTCCTTCAGACTTTTGTTCGAAGGAAATCCAAGAAAAGGAACCAAAGGGTGAATTCCTTCAGACAAAGTGCCCAAAGGATTTCCTTCGGACATTTTGTCCAAAGAAATTCACAAAGGAAAAAACTCAAGGCAAAATTCTTTCGGATAAAAAGCCCGAAGGAATTCCTTCAGTCTTTTGTTCGAAGGAAATTCAAAGGAAAAGACCAAAAGAAAGAGCGTCAACTTTGAAGGAAAGACTTCCTTTGGGCAAAATGTTCGAAGGAATTCCTTTGGACATTTTGTCCGAAGAAATTGAGAAGACAACGCAGTCCAAAGGAGCCCGGAGGGCAAGTGCCCTTGTGGCGGACTCCCAGCGACCCAAAAGGGGACTTTTCCATTTTTTGAAGGGACACTTTCCCTTCGAGAAGGTTCAAATGCAGAAAGCTGAAGGAATTATCTAAGGGATGATGGGCCCAAGCACGTCAATTTTAACATAGTGAACTAGCCGTTGGAGTTCAAACATCCGATGACGGGCATGCGAACGTCAAATTTAGGACAATGAAATAGTCGTTGGCTTTCGAATGGCAATGGGCTTGCAGATGTCAACTTTACGACGATAAGATAGCCATTGATCTTCAAATGCTTAAAGACGGGCTCGCGCGTGGAAATGGGTTAACAGCCAAAGAAGAGCCCGAAAGAGCTCCTGAGCATAGGCCCGAAGGAAGTCAAAGGGGGCTTGGAGACCCGAGGATAAACTCAGCGACCCGCCCAGAAGATAGCCCGAGGGTTGAAGAGCTAGGAAACGACAAAAGCCAAGCACAGAAGCAGACAAAATAGTCAAGGTGGCACAAAAAGCATCTACAGAAGAGTTATTGCTGGTGAAACAGTCCTTATGAAATGGTCATCAAAGAGCGCAAACAGTGAAAGCGTGACTTGTTTTTTTCGATTTTACATTGATGAGTAGACAATGGCGTGAACTTCATTTAAGAAACGGCCTTATCATTTAAACAGACAAAGCGATCCATGCTCTTGCAGTGACATTTAATACAGGTTGAGCGCCAAAGTCAAGACTTGCAGCATCTATAGCATGATTATTTCAGGGCTTTCTAAAAGGATGACACCAGCACGATCAAATTCCTCCCCCCTAGGTGTTCAACGTAGAATGGGTTGCTTATTCTGAAAAGCGCCAGAGTCTTTTCCTTCACGTTATATATATTGTAACTTCTCAATTGAGAAGAAGATATCTCTCATTTTGTAAGGCGAAGCCCTACCAAATTTCACCTTTGATCAATAAGAATGTGTTTTACCTCTATCTAACTGGTTATGCTTTTAAGTGTGTCTGTGTATCAATTATGTGTTCAATCATTTTAGCTTGATACTTTCACAAGATTGACACCAACATACCTAGTGTAGCCAAAGCCATTTCTGCAGGTTAACTGGTAACTGGAAGTGCTTCATCTGGAGTGCAGAGACAGAGAAGTAGTTATCAGACAGTGTGTTTTCTACAGCACCTGTGGTAAGTTCTTTTTCCTGTGTGTCTTCATTAAGCTCCCTGTTAAAGCTCCCTACAGTTTGGTCTTTTTGCCAGATAAAGGGTATGTTCGCCCCCTTCTGGTTTGAAGTGTGAATAGCTGAGTAGATCAAAAATCGTTTGGTGCATCACCACTTAGATTAGTTTTTTGTTTTGGTTGTATCCTTATCCTTTTTCACCCCTCCATTGTTAGTAGTAGTAGTAAAAAACTTCAGAGATGCATCAAAGGGAGCTAGCCCTTATCTAGAGATTCTCCCCTTAGTTTTGTCAAACTCACAGGAAGAGGGGAGTCTTCATTGTGCCGCGTGGAAGAGAGAAGCTCAGCGTTCTTTCAAGGGTGCAATCCACAGCGTCAACATGGTTTTTTAGCCCAAAAATAGGACATTACAGTGGTATCAGAGCACCGATCATGTTCACTTGTGAGTTTTGGTATTGATTTAGATGCAAGTAGATAAAAATATTTTGTATTATTAGAGAAAAGGAAAAGCCATGGATGACCAAGGGTTTATTTCAGAACGGGTTAAGTTTTTGCAGAGCTTGATCAAAGAGAGTCAGAATGATCTTCAACATACATTGGTTATGCTTGCAACTATGTTGAAAGCTACTTTAGCTCCAAGCAAGAGCCATCCCTTCAATGGAGAAGGAAATTCGAGTGACAAAGAGAAGGTTTCCACCAAACCTCCTCATAAATTATTCAAGGCTACTTTTTTGCAAAGAGAACCAATGATTGAGATTGAGACATCAATGTGTGACCCACTTGATACTCGCCAACAAGAGTATGCAGCCCACAGTTTTGACACACAAGCACTCTTGTCTTTTCATGATTTTTGTGAGATGAAAAATGGGACAAAATCAAGAGGACCAAGCATGCAACCCCGTAGAGATTTGCAACAAAGGTTGAGTAAGGTTTCTCTCTCTAATTTGGATGGTACTGATAACGTTCCAATGAGATTATGGTTGTATAAATTGGATATCTATTTATCACTCAACCCCATGTTTGAGGATGAGGCTCACAAATTTGTTACACTACACTTGGATGCTGCTGCTCATGAGTAGTGGTTTCATGGCATGATCAAACAAGGCCATGAATCTATTACTACATTGGAAGAATTTAGCAAGAGGATAATGAAGAGGTTTGATAGAAGAGATCCAGAAATCCACTTTCATGAGTTGGCACAACTCAAGCAAGATCATGATGTTGAAAGGTATGTTGCTGATTTTCAAAATATTTTTGTCATGGTACCAGATGTTAGTGAAAGAAGATTGGTTGTTCTTTTTATGGAGGGTTTGATTGAGCCCTTGAAAGATTTGGTAAAAGCTTTTAACACTCTTTCTTTGCAAGATGTGATTACTAAAGCTTTGGATCTAGAATGTTCAGCTTACAGGGGCAATGTTTGGCCAAAACAGCAGCCAAGGGCAGCCACTTATTCGCTGCCAAAAGTGGGAAATATAGGGCAGCCAAGGTCTGATTTTAGTGGGCCACCATAGGCACCAAGTGGGCAGCCTAGGGCAGGACCTAATATGCCACCAAAGAAGCCTTTTCAGCCCTATGTTCCTCCACATAAAGCGCTATCCTATAGCAGCAATATGAAGGATGCCAGAGATGAATTGAGAAGGAAAGGTTTGTGCTTCACTTACAAGGATCCATGGACTAAAGGTCACCATTGTATGGGCAAAGGACAAGTCTATTACATTGAGGTAATTGATGATGATTCAGATTTTGATATTATTGATACTAATGTTGAGAAAAATAAAAATGTTGTTGATGAGCATGTGCATGAGGAGGGCACACAAGACTCAGGTAGCACACTTGCTTCTCTTTCAGAAGCTCCCAATTATCATGCATTCAGGGTAAAAGGCACATTGAGGGGACAAAGGGTGACTACATTGGTTGATAGTGGAGCCACACATAACTTCATTGATGGAGGCTTGGTTAAGAAGATGGCATTGGAAACCACCAATTGCAAGGGCTTCAATGTGACTATGGCAAATGGGTTCACTATTTCTTGTTCCAAGAAGATTCCACAACTTCCACTCACTCTTGGAAAGCACAAGGTAATTGATGATTTTATATTGTTGACATTAGGGACATTGATATTATTTTGGGTGTTCAATGGTTACATTCATTAGATGAATTCACCCAAAATTATAAAACCATGGAGCTAAAATTCTTCAAAGAGGGCAAGGAAGTGGTCCTCAAGGGTCTAGCTAATGGTGATCCACAAGATGTCTCCATGAAGAGGATGGAAAGGGATTTTAAGAGGGGTCAAATTGCATGGGCAACAAGCTGCCTTATTACAGTAAACTCAGAAAAAACAGAACAGCCCCTACATGGTGAGTTACACGTTATTCTTGATAAGAATGTTCATATTTTTGATGATTTGCCTCATGGGTTACCACTGGATAGAGGTTTTGAGCATAATATTGAGTTGGAATTGGGTGCCAAACCAGTTATTCATTCCATATCGTCACCCAAGAGCTTTCAAAGAAGAAATTGAAAAGATTATCAAAGAATTGCTTGACATGGGGCACATAAAGCTTAGTTCAAGTGTCTTTGCTTCTTCAGTGTTGATAGTAAAGATAAAAGGACAACACTATGAGGATGTTCATTGATTACAGGTTGTTGAATAAAAAGACCATTAAGAATAGGTGTCCCATACCTAGGATTAATGAGTTGCATGGTGCCACTTACTTTTCCAATATTGACTTGAGATCCTGTTATCACCAAATCAAAGTAAGAGGAGGATGCTCATAAAACTGCTTTTAGATGCCATTTTGGGCATTTCAAGTTTTTGGTTATGCCTTTTAGAGTGACTAATGCTTCTACTACTTTTCAATCATGTATGAGCAACATATTTAGAAAATATCTAAGGAAGTTTGTGCTAGTTTTCTTTGATGACATTCTTGTGTATAGCAAAACTTTGGAGGAGCACTTAAGACACTTGGATTTGGTTTTGGGCACTTTGGGGCAGAATTTTTTCTTTGCAAAGAAATCTAAGTGTGAGTTTGGACTAATTTTTTTTTAATATTTGGGACATGTCATCAATGCACAAGGTGTGCAAGTGGATAAACAAAAAATCACAGCCATTATGGATTGGCCTACTCCCTCTACACTCACAATTGAGAGGTTTTTGTGGTCTTTGTAGTTACTACAGGAAATTTTTGTGGTTTTATGCTCATGTAGTTACTATAGGATTAAGGCCATTCCTCAATTTTATAGATTGAATACAACTTGCTGCCTCCTTTACTAATTTGACTAAGAAAGGGGCTTTCAAATGGTCCAAACAACCCAACTAGCATTTGAAAAACTCAAGGAGGTAATGTGTTCTTGTCCGGTACTTGTTATTCCATATTTTTCTATTTTTATAGTTGAATGTGATGCTTCAGGTGAAGGAATAGGGGCTGTCCTAATGCAGAATAAACACCCTATTGCTATTGAGAGTAGAAAACTTAAGGATTTGTAGAAGGTGTATTCAATTTATAACAATGAGATGTTGGTAGTCATGCATGCTTTGACCAAGTTTAGACAATATTTGGTTTGTGGCAAATTTATTGTAAAATTGGATCACAATAGTTTGAGGTTCTTCTCCAATCAAAAAGAATTGAATGACAAGCAACAAAGGTGGGTAAAGAAAATGTAAGCTTATGATTTTGATATTGAATATGTGAAAGGTAAAAACAATGTGGTAGTGGCTGCACTATCAATGAAGCATTGTTTATAATTGCTTGACCACAAGCAATTGTGGGAAGGGAGGACTATAATGTCCCCATTTCTGGATCACTTATGAACAAGTAATGAAGACTTTTAGTTTACTTTCTCCATAGACTAAAGGATCACTTTTGGGGTTTTATTTTATTAATTATGATTGCTTGAATAGTGATTTTTGTTATTTATTCATATAAGACAATTCTAGTTGATTAATAGAATGCTTTTAAAAGTGGTATTTACCGCTATAGTAACTAAAAGGATAATTATTGGATTATTGTCTAAAATTTATTTTAATTACTATTTGTTATTCAGACAATTAATTTAATATTATTTGTGAAAAAGGAGGAATGTCAGCGTCGGAGATGAACAAAAAAAAGAAAAGATATTTTAAAAAGTTGGCAAAGAGGTGTTATGAGGTATTTTACCCTCCAAGGTGGTTCGGCCCCCTTTAAAGGGTACAAATATAAGGTGGAGATTTTATTCTATACATGCTAAATATTATTTTGTGAATTTTCATGTTTGAAGAATGATTAGGATGTATGCTCAATAATTGCTCCCACAATTTTGAGCTAATTCATCAATAAAAAAGGGTTTTTTGACACCACTTTACAAAAAAATATTGTTGCCCCAGGAGTGGAGCGATTTGATTTGGTGATCTTTGGAGAGAGTTTTGAGGACAAATTGGGTGTCCAATTGGTCAAAACTAATTGCCGGAATTTATTGCTAATTTTCTGAAGTGTGGCATTGGGTTTGTTGGATGATTGACAAGGTTTTCAAGGGTTATTTGATTGGAAAAATAAATAATAATTTTGTGAATTATTATTTATTTATTTGATAGAATTTTATGATGAATTTAACTTCATGAAATGATGATTTGGGCTTAATAATTAATTTATGATTTTTTCTAATTGTGGCGATTTGGTTAGCAAGCTTGGAAGGTCGTTGAGGGTGCCCTAGACCCTTGATTGTGAAGAATATTTAATTTTGATTTTATTGCCACCTTTTGACTTGGGGTGACTTCACTTGGAAGGTTGTTTGGTCACTTTAGGTGCTCTAGAAAGGAGCTGGAATTTTTTTTTTTTTTTGACATTTTTTCTATGATGATTGCAAGGGTTTGAGGAAGATTTTGGAGACAGAACAGCTTTTGTTTTTCTAAGTAAAATCAGATATTTTCTAGTAGTCATATTTCAAAAATTTATCTTCATTCAAGTGAAAAATGGTACGCTTTCATTAATTTTCAGTTGTTGCTCATATTTGCATGTTTTGGGGTGAGTTAAGGTTGAATTCATTGTTGAAAATTGTCTATTTATCCCTTGTACTTTGGTGTGAAGGGTTTGGTGAGATTTGGTGTGTGTTGAAGCTTCATTTTTCAGTGAGGGTCGGATGATTTTTCAAATTTCAAAATTCAGAATTTATTTGCATAATATTGGGATTGTAGGAAAAACCCTTATTTGGTCTTTTAGCCCAAAAAGGGATATTACAGTAACCAACCAACTTGGGTGAGACAAATCAATTGCAATACAAGTCTTTCAAACCACCATACCAATAAAGGTAGTTGATTTATTGCAAAGAATTTATGAACTCAAGAATGCCATAAGTACTATGGTAGTTGACAATGGCCTTGACATGGAGCATGTGATGATGCACCTAGTGTCATATGATGTAGCATCAAACAATGGGGAGAACAAGAAGTAGAGTAATGAACCCATAGTTGAGCCCCCATTGCTAGGTGATCAAGTGATTGAACTTGTGCTCCTAGAGTTGAATCTAGCCCAACGACCAACAATTGTACACATGGATATACTTGGGATAATTTGAAAGAACAGTATTGGTGATGATGTTTTGGTGTGAATGTTCTGCTAGAGGACAATTGGAAGAGATTTGGGAAGTCAACTATTTGGCCACCAACCTTCCAATTGGTGGGAGCCAACCGATACGGTGTAAAGGTGTTGGGAGTACATGACAGATAAGGTATTTATTGGCGCCAAACCATTTATTTTGAATTTTGTATTCATCTCATTGCAAAAGAAAACCTACGATGCATTATTGGGTTGTGGTTGGTTGATAGCAGCCAAATTATACCACAACTAGAAGAAAAATTTACTCTCCATTGAAAATTAAGGCTGGAAATATGCACTAGACCAGAATAATTAGACAGTGAGGAACCAACCTTGTTTGATTCGTTGGACTTGGACTTTGAAGAAGAATGCTTGGCAGATGAAAATTAAGTTATGATGGAGCCGAACGATCAAGGGATCTTGGAGTTACAATCCCCTCATGGTTTGTTCTATTGGTTAATGGAAGACTATGAGGTGTTCCAACCTAACTGTAATTTTATTGAGATTATGGAGATCAAGGATAAGGCTTGCAAAGAGATGACCAAAAATTGAAGTTGGCAATGCTAAGTTCTTCCAAACTAATAACCCCATAGTTAGCTTACACTTTCGGGGTCACAAAATACAATGTCGGTGACACAAAGTTGAATGAGAAGCTTACTCACTAGTTTGGGAGTGTAGAAAACATAAAATATAAAGAACCCACCACCATTAGGTTAAATCTAGATATTGAGGAAAATCCCCTAATGATCATAGTCAGCGATGATTAGGAACCTAGATTGAAGGCTACAACATTTTAGACATAATTTTTTTGCAGGGAGTGCGGTCTAAATTGCATGCACATAAAATTCCTCTCATACCAAGAGCTCATCTTGTGTAGAGGAAAACATAAAAAATGAATAGGAGTTATTTTGCTAGAGTCCATGAAGAAATTGACAAGATGTTCGTGCATGAATCATCTTTAAAGTGGAAAAAGGTGAATGAGTGTCCTCAATGCGGATAAATTTGAAGAAAAAATCGGGACAAATCAAAATGTGTAGACTTCAAAAGTCTGAACACAGTTACTGTCAATTACCCATTTTGTATTCCTTTCATAGACTCCATACTTGAAGAAGTAATTGGACACAATTTATTCTTCAATGTATGTCTTTTTTGGATACGACCAGATTAGCGTTGTTGAAGAAGACAAGATGACCAACACTTTCATAGTGGAAGATGGAGCATATGCATGCCATCAGATGTCTTTTGGACTCTGTATTGCATCAACTACCTTCCAACAGATTATCTTTGTAATGTCCCCAAATGGGACAATTAGGCAAAATAGGGGTTTTCCAACAAATCCTTATGAAAAACTGAAACAATCTAAAAACCGAACCCCCAGAACCAGCAAAACCTAGCTGGAAGGAATGACCAAATACCAAGCAACAAACACTCCAAAATAACCTTGAAAATGTTGTTGACCAATTTTGCCCACAGGCAAAATTTTCGGTCACCTTCTTCCCCTGCTGTTTTAATGACAGTATTTTTCGGTTTCAGCAAGTTCAAGGAATTCAGTTCATGGCCTAGTTCAATTGGTTCGACGGCCTTTGGTTCAAAGCGGCTTGGTTCAATTGGTTCAACAGTTCATCGACGCGCTTGGTTGAACCATCTTGAAAATGTGTAGACTTCAAAAGTCTGAACACAGTTACTGTCAATTACCCATTTTGTATTCCTTTCATAGACTCCATACTTGAAGAAGTAGTTGGACACAATTTATTCTTCAATGTATGTCTTTTTTGGATACGACCAGATTAGCGTTGTTGAAGAAGACAAGATGACCAACACTTTCATAGTGGAAGATGGAGCATATGCATGCCATCAGATGTCTTTTGGACTCTGTATTGCATCAACTACCTTCCAACAGATTATCTTTGTAATGTCCCCAAATGGGACAATTAGGCAAAATAGGGGTTTTCCAACAAATCCTTATGAAAAACTGAAACAATCTAAAAACCGAACCTCCAGAACCAACAAAACCTAGCTGGAAGGAATGACCAAATACCAAGCAACAAACACTCCAAAATAACCTTGAAAATGTTGTTGACCAATTTTGCCCACAGGCAAAATTTTCGGTCACCCTCTTCCCCTGCTGTTTTAATGACAGTATTTTTCGGTTTCAGCAAGTTCAAGGAATTCAGTTCATGGCCTAGTTCAATTGGTTCGACGGCCTTTGGTTCAATCTTTTGGTTCAAAGCGGCTTGGTTCAATTGGTTCAACAGTTCATCGACGCGCTTGGTTGAACCATTGAACCGTTGAACCATCTTGGTTCAACGGTCTTGGTTCAACGGGCCTGTTTCAACGCTTGGTTCAAGGGTATGTCTTTGGACCGAAGGGCAGTCTTCAAGGTTCAATACCCTTCCAAAGGGCCGGCACTTCAAAGGGAAAGGACCCGGGCAAGGGTAAGTTCAAGTTCAAAGTTCAAGTCCAAGTTTTGATCGAAATTGGCTAAGTCCCAATTCCTTTGGACAAAAAGTCCAAAGGAATTCGGGCCGCGAACATCTAAGCTTCAAGCAAAGGCAGACCTGGGGAAATTTACCCTGGGAAATTGTCCGCGGACATAAAGCCCGCGGGAACCCAGGAGACATTCGCATAAACAAAGGGACCCGCCGAAGGACCCTAAAGGGCAGATGCCCTTGCGGGGGACTTCCGGCCCGAATACAAAAGGGTATTTTCAAAGGCAGAAAAGTGCTCGGGAAGGTGCTAGCAGAAAAGCGAAGCCGCAAAAGAAATCATATGAAGACCCGATGACGTTGCGACGGGAACGGTGACGTCCCGGAGGACGTCAAAATTAACAGAACAGTTTAGCTGTTGGTTTTCAAAAGATGACGGCCATACGAACGTCAACTTTCACAAAGAGAAATGGCCGTTTGTCTTCAAAAGCAAAGGAAGCGCTAGCCATGGAAAAGGAGCTCAGAGTGCAGCGACCTGCCAAGATTTCCGCCCCAGGGCCCGAATGAGCCAGATAAGACAAAACTGAGAAAAGACAAAGCGACAAGCAAGGAATGAGTAAGCAGTTAGTCCAAGTGGCGCCAATTTGAGAAGTGACTCTGGCAGGTGAAATAGTGTCAGCGAATTAATCATTTGGGATGCAAGCAGCTAGCAGTGCAACCGGTTCCTCTGTTTCACATTAATGAGTAGACAAACCGTGTAAGTCACCTAAAAGAGAAAATCAGATTTCGAGTAGACAAAGTAGATGGCTCATTAATGTTTTGAGCGACTTGTTCTTCCCAATGAAGGGACGCGATTGCCACTTGTAAAGAGGGAGTACCAAATGGACTTCCTAGTTTCTCATATATATTGCGAACTTGGTCATTTTGTAATCATCTTTTTCACGATTTTACAAGGCGCAACCCTGCTAAAATTTCTACCTGAATCTATAAACACAGATTTTTACCTCTTCTTGGATAGATATTTTGTGTATGTTCTGAGTGTTGATTTGTGTTTAGTCATTGTCGTTTGATGCTCTCACAGGTTCAACACCAACACACCAGTTATCTACAAGGCGCCATTTGCAGCTGACAGGAAGAGAGTTCTATTTTGGGGTGCAGAAAATAGAAGGGATTATCTACAGAGTGCCTCTTACAGCACCTTTGGTTAACCTCCTTTTTCTGTATTTTTCCATTTAAACCTCTTTGTCAAGTTTTGCAGATTGTTTCTTCTGCCAAGGGTGAAGCGTATAAATGTGTTTGTTTGATTTTGAGAGTGGGTGTGAGGTCATCTTGTTTTGGTGTATCACCTCCTTAAAGTAGTTTATTTTCCTGCATCTCTTTTCCCTTTTCATCCCCCCCATTATATATATATATATGCCCATATTTGCACTTGTTGGAATAAACATGATACATCAAAGGGAGCTAGCCCTTATCTAGAGACTTTCCCCTCCAGCTTCGCCAATCCCACAGGCGAGGGGAGTTTCCATGTTGCGAGGAGAAGGCAGGAGTTCGACCTCCTTGCCCCGGGTGCAATTTCCTACGTCAACAAATGTTGCATATAAAACTAAAATAAATACCTTTTTTATGGCAAGTTGAGAATGGTGACGAAGCTGAATTTACTCTTGCAATAATTATGATTTTTACAGCTGTGTTTTCTCCCTCCAATCTGCCTTGATACCCTTGCAAAAACTTCCAAAAATTTATGCAAAAATCATATAAAATATTAGGGTTTCTAATGGACACATTAGGGCTGCAAATTTTCATATTAATCCTGTTAAACAAGTCGCCACATTTGAAAAAATAAATAGAACTAAATCTGAATATCAAACCCTTCAACTTACCCTTTAACAAGCCCTCCAAGCCTCCCAAATCAAGTCGCCAATGTTGGAAAATTATTATAATAAATTTCAGAAAATAAATCATAAAATATATGATTATTCTCTCCAATTTTAAAGCCCAAAAACACTCCAAAAACCCTCCTAGGTGAATCGCTCCAGTAGAAAAATAATATAAATATTTTTTGAATTATTTACCTGGTAACCAGCCTTCAAATCACTCCAATTCAGCTTGCAAAATGATTAGAAAAATATAATAATAATATTAGAAATATTATTATCAATCTTTGACCTGTTTCTCACCACCGAAGCAAGCCCAAGCATGCCCTAAGGCACTTGCCCAACCCTCAAGGGAAGTCACCAAGGCTTAAGGAGCCTCCTTGCTACCCTAGGGTATTTCGCTCTTCTTTGACCTGCAAATTGTATTTTCCAGCTCTCTAATGAGTTCGCTCAATCCTTGTATGAAGGTGGTGTTCCAACACACTTTTGTAAGACCAATTGCATGCAATCATGCAAATCTGAAGCATAATTACAACCCTTGAATAGAGTTGTCATGAATAAAAGAATGGAGATTTCCGTCCCCAAACCCTTGGCACACTTGAAGGTTTTCATCTTCAAGTTGTGGTGAACAAGCTTAACATACTTGATCAACAATTCAATATTCCAAACATGTATAACCTTTCAAATGAACCTTTAATTTCTTCTTATAACCATCCCAAGGGTGGGCCCAAATTGGAAGGATGTGACTTTTTGAATCATAAACAATTATACCTTTTGAATTACCTATTTGAGGGGTTAGACTCCCATGACCCTTAAAGGTCCCCCACTTAAGTGAAAAATAGACCAAAAACACTTTTTGCACAACTTGATTGAAAATTAGAATACTTAAATACTTTTTTACCCTTTTGCTCTTTGAATGCCCCCCTCATTGTTCTCCTTTCTTTCCTTTAGCCTTGTGGGAACAAAACCAAGCTAAGGGTCTATAAGCAAGCTGTGCCAAAAAGGGGGACATTACAATCTTGCATATTTAGACAAGATGTCTATGGGTAACTTCAAAATTTTCCCAGATGATTGGTCCATTTATACCAACCAAGAGTCTCACTTACGAGCCATAATAGTGGATGTGTCGCTATCAAGAAGAAAAGTTCTCATTGAAACCAAAAGTGTAGATTCATTGTGACACAAGGTTAACATTTTGGTCATGTTGTGTGCAAAGTTGGATTAAAGATTAACCTTAATAAGATATGTTTGTGGTGGAAATGGTAGCACTTAGAGATGTCATGGGAATAAAGTGTCATGTCCCTCTTTTGGACATAAGAGTCAAAAGGACCCTTATCCTTATTCTTTGGTGTTTCCCTTAGGTTAAGGGAAAGGGGACTTAAAAATAGAGAACTAACTCCTCTTCAAATTATATAAAGGTACTTTTTGGTTAAATTATAATTTTAAATTGAGGAGGGGGCCTTTTGAGTTAATGGGGTTCACATAGCCCTTACGCGATTTAAAAAAAAAGTTAACCTTATAACATTTTACACCTTCCCTCCAAATGGAATGCCCAACTTGAGGAGTAAGGTATATAAAAAGCATTGTGATTCATTTGAAAGGTTCATGCATGATTTTGATAATTGAATTTGTAAGTTTAAGCACGAAAAATACTTAACTTAGCCATTGAGGATGAAACCCTTCAATGGAAGTTGGAGTAAGGACGAAAACCCTTACATTCAACTAGGGCATCCTCATTTAGGGGTTGCATTGAGCTTCATTGGTATGATTTTGCAGTATTTTCATCATTTTGAACAATTTGCAACACATATCATCTATTAGGAGTGTGGCGACTTCATCCTTGAGGGTGACGTCTTGGTTTGTGAGGCCATTTAGGGTAACAGATCAAAGGTTTTGGAGCAGCAAGCTGTTTATGAAGGTTTTGCGGGGCAATGATCATGTTTGAAGGGTTTTGAGGACTCCTTTTGGATGCAATTGGATTTTAAAGGTAGTATTTTACTCTTTGCATTTGGGCAACCCCCTTTTTGTGGTTTGAATTGTTGTTTGTGGGCAATCTGAGCTTATATGTCAGTTTGAACATTAGATACATTATTCTACTATTTTCATGATATTTTACAGCGATTGTTAATCCAAAAATTCAGGATATTGAGATATTTATGTTTTGATTTTATGAGTATTTTGGCGAATACTTGTTAGGAAATTCATTGATATTTATGTCCTCATTATTCATTTTTAGTATTCTAAATTTCGGCTAGGGTTTGGGGTGTTAATAATTAGAAATTCATATTTGTTTGGCTAGGGTTTGATATATTTAAATCAAAATTTGAACATGTGGTGTTAGAGTTTATTGTTTTGTTGTTAGGGTTTGTTGGAAAACCCCTTTGATTTAATTTCATCCCTAAAAGGGAGATTTCATTGGTGTCAGAGCCAATTTCTTGGCAACTGTGGGGTTTGACTGTTTATAAGGTCACAACAGTGACAAAAGGAAGATAAATGGCTTTTATGTTTTTGGATGGTGCTAGATTAGAGAAGCTTACCCAAGTGCAAGAAAGATTGAATGATATGATGGCAAAAATGATCCACACCATGAAAAATCTAAATGGTGAGGGGAGCCTTCCAAGGGCAAACATTAGTTTTCAGCTGTCAAAGGTCACAAGTGATTCTTTACTTAGGTCATTTTGGCCTACCTCCTAAGGGAATTGAAGGAAGAATAAGTTGGGATTGGAACAAGTTCAACCCCAATAGCTACATAAGGATATTCGAGGCATGCTTGGCATGTAGAAGAAGAAAATAAATTTGCCTTCGTGATGAACTGGTTAATTGCCTTAAGGACTCATCACCAAAGGAGGGCACAAAGTCAGAATTGAAAGGGGTTACTGAGCAGCAGAAAATTGGTACCTTTGAGCAGCAAAAAGGGCAACATGTTGAAGTAGCCATGTGTTGAATTTTTTGAGTTTCTATAATGTCCCCATTTCTACATCATGAATAAATAGGTCTTGAAGACCTTTAGTCTATCTCCCCATAGACTAAAGAAGCTCTTTTTGGGAATGTTATTTTATTAGTTATTTATTAATTGTCAAAATAGTGATTTTTATCATAAGACAATTATTAAATAATTAATAAAATATTTTAAAAGTGGTTTTTACCACTAAAGTGCTTAAATGAATTAAATATTAATTTATTTAACTTAAAGTAATTTTAATTACTATTTTAATCAAGACCAATAATTAATATATTATTCAAAACACAGGTGTCGACATGGGAGCTAAAGTAAAGATAAGGAAAAGTGCTTTATCTTCTAAAAGTGGTTCAATCTCTTTGGAAAGTTATAAATACATGGCGAAGGCTACAATGGAGAACATGCTGAATTTTGATAAAAATGTTTTTCATGCTTGAAGAAAACTATTGGGATGCATGCCCAACAGAGATTTGTTATCTTTGGTGTTGATCAATCTAAAAATGTGTCTTTTGACACCACCTTTTGTTAAGGAGATCTTGTTCTTGCCTTATAAGTGAGGTGATTTCCTTTGGCGAGTTCGTGTGTATTTTTGCGAAGGTTTCGTGGTTCTTTTCTTGCATATTAATTTTGCTAAATATTTATACTATTTTTGCAAGTGGAGCGAACCACTTTGGAAGCTTGGATCTAGGGTTTGGAGGCCTCTTTTGGTCTATTATTGCAAATGAAATATTCTGATTTTATTTGTTAGTTTTCTGCGTGTTGGTGTGAGGAATTGGAGGTGTTCATGAACGGTTTGAAGTATAAAATTAAATAATAATTTTTAGAATTATTATTTAATTATTTTAACAAGAAACCAAGGTTTTCAAAATTTCAGAACAACTTTTGGTGACTTTCCCATGGAAGAAAAATTCTGAAATTATTTTTAATTGATAGCCATTATTTTTATGATTAGTTTGAACTCTTGTTTGCATCATAATTCCAAATATTGAGAGAGTTATGAATTTTTGAAGTTTTTCGCTGTTCGTAGGAAATAAATATTTGTTGAGGGCAGATTTTTGGCAAAGGTTTGAAACATTAAAAATATTCAAAACAATAGCTGTATTTTTGGAATTAAATTAGATTTTCCAACCATCAAAAATTGGCATTTGAACTTCAAAAATTGGGCAAAAAAGTACTTGTTTTGTACAATTTGATTTCTGATTATTTTCTACCAATTTTCAGTTATTTTGAAATAAGTTATTCGCTGGAATGCATCCATAAAACCCTACCACTTTGGTGTCTAGGGTCTGTAGGGCCTAACAAGGGTTTTAAAAGCTTATTTTACAAACTAGGGTTTGTTGATTGCATTTTCAAAATTTTGGGATTTAAGGGAAAATGCCTTTTGCATGAAATCGTCCCAGTTGGGGACATTATAGTGGTATAAAAGCACCGATCTTGTTTACCTTGAAAGGGTTTGTGTTTGTAAATTTGGATGCATAGTCTATAAATCATGGAGTTAATAAGTGAAGATGAATTTAAAACAAAGCTTCATAGATTGAAAAAAAAGCTTGAGCATCCACATCATTTAAAAAATGTTTTGCTCAATATTTTGGAGGAAGCAACAAACTATTTGTCTATGGTATGACAATTAGATTCCAAGTCTATGTTTTGGACAATGAATCATTTGGTGGTTTATTTGGCTAGACCCAAGATTTTGAGACATTCAGATTTAGATGTGAGACTTATAGCTATCACTTGTATTAGTGAAATTACAAAGATAATAGCCCCGGAACAACGACACAATGACATCATGAAGGAAATAGTTCAGTTGATGGTGAAAAGTTTTGAAGGTCTTAGTGACATCACAAGTTCTTTTAATAAGAGGATCACTATTTTGAAAAATATGGCAAAGGTCAGATTTTGTGTGTTAATGTTAGATAATGAGTGTGATGAACTTATTGTTAAGATGTTTCAACATTTGTATGCAATTGCTTATAAGAATCCTACCAAAAATGTTGTAGCTTTTATGCATAAAATCTTGACCATGACACTCAATGAGAGTGATGATCTTTTCAATCCATTATTATATATCTTGTTGACGGTTGGGGCTAGAAAAGGAAACTTTTCCAATTGCACATATGATGTTTGAAAATGTTGCAATTGATTGTGAGGAAAAATTGAGGCCTTATTTGATAGTGGAGCATGTAGAAGAAGAGAAGATTGAACTACATGGAGAGTTGGAAGGAAAGAGTGAAGGGACAACCCTTCATGAGGGTTCCTATGAGGAAGCTAAAGAAACAAATAAATCAGATTTGAAGGAAGAAAACGAGCTATAAAAATATGACACTTTGGGGCAGCCTAGAGTGGAAGATTGTGAGCATCAACAATCTGAATTTTTGGATCAGCAAAGAGAGCTGCAAATGATGGATGTAAATGAGGAGACGCTAGGTATTTTGGGGCAGCCCAATACCCCAAACTTTGGTATTCAAAAATATGATTTTGAAGAAGCCAAAGAAATCGAGATATTCATAGAAAGGTATGAGTTGAATAATGATTTTTGTTTGGAATCTAATAATTGTTCAAATTTGTTGCATGGCTCTAAATTTGATGAAAGAACTTGGAAGGAACAATTTCTAATCACAAATAAGAAGGGAGTGCAAGCCTTGACAAGGTTGGATGGCACAAGGGGGCTTCTTGATAGATCAATGCACAATGAGATGAAGGAATGCTTAAAGGAAAAGAACACCATGATGGACTTGCATACAATCAAAATGGATATTGGAAACTATCAAGATTTCAACTTATTGTGGAATGTAAAAGGCAATCCATTGTGTGAAATGGATAGGAAGGATCAAGACATCAAAAAAGGATCCTAAAATCTGACAAGTGGATCAAAGGGGTGCTATTTAACACCAATGATTTCCCTAAATTGCTTGTTTCATGTTTAGGTTTATTTGGAATATCTCTTGCAATGAGCAATGCAAGGAGTAGGTTGGTTCCCATACATGGGCTACCAATTAGAGGAGTTAAAAATGAAAACATGGATGAAGATTTGAAGACTATATTAGAGTGGGCTAAGGCCCAAATCATGAGCAACCTTAAACAAAATGAATTGGTGAAGGAAAATTTGTTTCCTACCTTTTCAAAAAATCAAAAGTTGTTGAAAGGTATAGAAACTTTACTTTCAAAAATTCTTATTCGAGAAACCTATGGCAGCCACCTATCATGCATAAAAAAATTGATTTTGGGAGCATTCTAACACTGGTGACAAGGGAAAATGTTAGGTGTAATTTTGATTTGTTACAATTAGAAAAATCAGTTTCCACGTCACTATTACAACGCTTTCAGATGGGCAATAGGTCTGATTTTGTTATGTACTTTCAGCTGTCCATAAATTCTGAAAATATTAATAACTGAGGTCACAATTTGCATAGAAAAAAGGGGAAGTGGAAGGACACGAAACATTACATACAGATTTAGTTTAAGTATCCCTCTGATGTCTATTTGGTCACACATGGCAGCCATGATGAAAGGAAGAAATCTGATCTTTGTGGCACTTTCCAGTGCTTGGTAGGAAGAATAAAGGTATGTACAAGTTCTAAAATTTATCGCTCAGAAAAATCAGGTTTGCAACAGCAAATTCAACCTTACTTTAGAGGAGAAACTTTTGAGTTTTATGATGCATTTTAGCTCTTGGGATATGAGAGATATTTACAATCAATTTTACATTTGCCCACATGGAAAATCAAAGGTTTATTTGCAAATACAATCATGTCAACATGAAGGGAAAACTAATTTATTTCATGCAAAACAGTTTGCACAAGATTCGGGAAATGTAATATTGTTGGTATCATGTGAAGGTGACATAAGGAACCTCCTCACCAGGAAGGTACAACTTTCTTGTGAAAACGTTGGAGAGCTTTTGGAAAGTATGAAGAAAATCATATGCATGTTGGAGGTAAGTAACATGGGGCGGCCTCTTGTTGGGTGCAAATTTCACACTTAGATGTCCATACATGGTGGCAAATGTGTCTTGGAGGCATTTTCTCATAGACAATACAGTTCTGATTTCTCTTTGCATATTTTGTGGGACATGGACCAACACATGAGGAAATTTTGCATATAGGGCAGCAAGATGGTTTGGTTCACTTGTATTTGCATAACCACTTCGGGTCATATCTTACCCATTTGGGAGGTTTAAGGAGTTCGCTTACCTTCCACTCAGTCTTGAGAGGGGTGGAAAATGGGGAGTCTTTTGAGCCTTGGGAAGGTCATGAGGATCCTATTGATGATTGGGGGCAGCCCCTAAGGTACAGGAACAACAGTATGAATAAGCCATTCGAGGATTTCCTCCATTGGAAAATAGGTAAATGAGACATTGTTTGATAAGATGTGTTGGGACACCTACTTGGATTTTGCAATTGCTTGAGGGCAAGCAATTTTGGGTGGAGAGGATTGTAATGTCCCCATTTCTACATCATAAATAAATAGGTCTTAAAGACCTTTAGTCCATTTTCCCATAGATTAAAGTAGCCCTTTTGAAAAATGTTATTTTATTAGTTATTTATTAATTGTCGAAATAGTAATTTTATCATAAGACAATTATTAATTAATTAATAAAATATTTAAAAAGTGGTTTTTATAACTAAGGTGCTTAAATAAATTAAATATTAATTTAATTTACCTTAAAGTAATTTTAATTACTATTTTAAGGCCAATAATTAATATATTATTCAAAAAGGAGATGTCGGCATGGGAGCTAAAGTAAAGATAAGGAAAAGTGTTTTATCTTCTCAAAGTGGTTCACTCTCTTTGGAAAGTTATAAATACATGGCGAAGGCTACAATGGAAGACATGCTGAATTTTGATAAAAATGTTCTTCATGTTTGAAGAAAACTATTGGGATGCATGCCCAATAGAGGTTCGCTACTTTTGGTGTTGATCAATCTAAAAAGTTGTCTCTTGACACCATCTTTTGATAAGGAGATCTTGTTCTTGCCCTAGAAGTGGGGCGATTTGCTTTGACGAGTTCGTGTGGATTTTTGTGAGGGTTTTGTGGTTTTTTCTTACATATTAACTTTGTTAAATATTTATACTATTTTTGCAAGTGGAGCGAACCACCTTGGAAGCTTGGATCTAGGGTTTGGAGGCCTTTTTTGGTCTATTTATTATAAATTAAATATTTTGAATTTATTTGCTAATTTTTTGCGTGTTGGTGTGAGGAATTGGAGGTGTTCGTGAAGGGTTTGAAGTAGAAAATTAAATAATAATTTTCATAATTATTATTTAATTATTTTGACAGGAAACTAGAGTTTTCAGAATTTCAGAGTAACTTTTGGTGACTTTCCCATGGAAGGAAAATTTTGAAATTATTTTTAATTGATAGCCATTATTTTTATGATCAGTTTGAGCTCATATTTGCATCATAATTTCAAATATTGAGGAAGTTATGAATTTTTAAAATTTTCAGTTGTTCGTAGGAAATAAATATTTGTTGATGACAGATTTTTTGCAAGGTTTTGAAGTAGAAAAAATATTCATAATAGTAGCTGTATTTTTGGAATTAAATCAGATTTTTCAACCATAAAAAAGTGTCATTTGAGCTTCAAAATTTGGGCAAAAAGGTACTTGTTTTGTGCAATTTAATTTTTGATTATTTTCTACCAATTTTCAGCTATTTTGGAATAAGTTATTGGCTGGAATTCATCCATAAAACCTCACCATTTTGGGATCTAGGGTTTCTAGGGCCTAACAAGGGTTTTAAAAGCTTATTTTGCAAATTAAGGTTTGCTGATTGCATTTTCAGAATTTTTGGATTTAGGGGAAAACCCCTTTTGCATGAAATCGTCTCATTTGAGGACATAGTTTCACAAATCAAAAATTTTGGAGTAGCAAAAGGAGACTTTCCAGATGAATATGGGGTAGCCAAACAATGAAAATTATGAGAGACAATCAAAAATTTTGGGGCAGCAAGAAGTTGTCTAACAAGTTCATGAACAACAAAAAGAGCAAAAAGAGGAAAACAACAAGGGAGAAGAATGAAAAAAATAAAAAATTCCCAAGGAAAGGGAAGAGCAAGCCTTACATGAAGGGTGCCAAGCATCCAAAGTTGAAATTGTCCCAACCCTAGAAGCAATGAATCTTCATGTAAACTTTGCTAAGTTTGAGCCATCATATGTTGAAATTAGTGTTATGAGTTCTTCCTTAGTGGTGAAGGAAGAAGGGACAATATTGGAGCATGAGCTAAAAATAGAAGAAGAATCCATTTGACATGATGATAGAGAGCATTTGAGGGTCAAAGTCAAATTTCCAAGCAATATTATTCATTTTTCGATTTGTTGGAATTTTTAGACCAGCATCTAATGGTAAGCTATTTAATTATCTTCATAACAAGGAATTGTTGTATCACTGCCATGCTATGTCCTTACCATATTTTGATCAATATGAAAATATTGCTAACAATGAATATAAAATGAAGGGAACTAAATAGAGGATGAAATTTTCCCAAGGAAATTTAAGGATTGAGCAATGTAAATTTCTAATATGGGTGTGGGATCTAGGTGAAACTTTTAGACTATGGGAAAATAATGTAATTTTTGAGTTTGGGCAGCCACCACCACCTAGAGGAATTTGCCCTACTTTGTGTTTGGTAAGTAAATTGAATTCTGGAAATTGTTGTTCCTTGAATGGGGTTAAAAAAATCACAAATTCTGAGAGGGGACAACCACTAAGGTATGTTGGAAGCCATCCAATCCCATGCTTCAAAAACATGAAAAAGTCTGATTTTTTAAAAAGGAATAGGGCCATAAAACACTCAAAAAATTCTAAGTTTTGTGTGCAAACTCAGCTGGTTGCATGCACCAAAGGTTCTGAAATTTGTGAGGCAACAAATTATGAAAATGTTAAAGGAGCAAATTCTGAAAAAATGGTGGAAACTCAGCCCAAGGAAGGCATAAAAAAAAAATGAAAATTTTGATATAACATAGCCCCTAGTGAATTCTGGAAATGATGAAGAATTTTGACCCTTTACTGGTGACAAGAAGTTGGGGTTTGCAAAGAAGGAACAGCCCTTCCAAGGTATAGAGTTTTGGCTCTTTTCAGGTTTGATATGTGCCCCAAACATCATTAACTTTGTGCTATGTCATTAAGGATTGAATTTGAATATTCAATTAATTTTGGTAGAGCATGCAATGAAAAAGAAAATTCAAAAATGTGAAATAAAGAGTAGTATGACTGTAAATGGTCTTCAATTTATGGGAAAATGAAGACTTGATAGGGGCAACACCATAGAGGGAGAAAACCTTCAAATTTTATGCACCCATGATGCATGTTGGAAGCATATTTGAAAGGAGCAACATGAGGATAGGCAATGGGCCTTCATATGGGCATCATGGCAAGGTTCACTACACCATGTTATCGACACAAGAGGTATGTATCCAAGATTGTTCACAGTTCTCTTTTCACAAATTAGTGAGCCATACCGTTGGTTTGGTGGAGTGTCAAGGCACATTAAGAGCCCTAAAAGGCATTGGGGTGTATTGACGCTGTGGATTGCTCCCTTGAAAGAAGGCTGGGCTTCTCCCTTCCACGCAGCACAATTGAGACTCCCCTCTTGCTGTGGGTCTGGCAAAACTGAGGGGAGAATCTCTAGATAAGGGCTAGCTCCCTTTGATGTATTTCTGAGGCTATTTTGCTACTACTGCTAACAATGGGGGGGAGTGAAAAGAGAGAAGAAATAACCAGAACAGAAAACTACTCTAAGTGGTGATACACCAAATGATGTCGATCTACTCAGCTGTTCACACTACAAACCAGAAAGGGGGTGAACATACACTTTATATGGCAAAAGACTAGACTGTAGGGATCTTTAAAAGGGAGGCTTAATGACGACACACAGGAAATGTAACTTACCACAGGTGCTGTAAAAAACTCACTGTCTGATAGCTACTCTTTTCTATCTCTGCACTCCAGATGCAACACTTTATGTTAACCTGCAGAACTAGTGCTTTGGCTACACTAGGTGTGTTGGTGTCAATTTGTGAGAGCATCAAGCTAAAATAGCTGAACACAGAATTGATACACAGACACACTCAAAAGCATAACCAGTCAGATAGAGGTAAAACATGTTCTTATTGATTCAAAGTGAAATTTTGGCAGGGCTGCGCCATACAAAAATGAGAGATAGATCCATTTCTCAAATGAGAGTTTTCAATATATAGAGAAAGAGAAAGCAATGGCGCCTTTTTCCACAAGTGGCCCATGTTGCGTTCAATTCATTGGAAAGAGGAAGTCCGGTGAAGGAAGCCATGCTGCGGCATTCCAAGTCTTGACTTTGGCATTTAAATTATATTAAACGTCATTGTGAAAGCATGGGTCGCGCCTTTCTGTTTGAAAGCAAGACTGCTTCTTAAAGAGGTTCACGCGGTTGTCTGCTCATTAATGCTTAAATGAAGAAAAATAGGCTGCGTCATTCACTGTTTGCGCTCCTTGATGACCATTTCGTAAGGACTGTTCCAACCACTGGAATAACTCCTCTGTCGACATCTCTTTTGCCACCTGGGCTGTTCTATCTGTGTATGTGTTTGGCTCTTCAGGCTCCTTTCTCGACGGGTCACTGAGTTTGCTCTTGGCTTTTGTCTTTTCTTGGCTCTTTCGGCCCTCGGAGCTATCTTTGTCATTTTCTAGCTCTTTCTGGCAATTTGAGCTCTCAGGGTCTCTTCTCGGCAGGTCGCCGAGTTTCCATGCATGGGCCCGTCTTTAAACATTTGAGAATCAACGACTATCTTATCACCGTAAAGTTGACGTTCGCACGCCCATCGCCATTTGAAAGCCAATGGCTATTCCATTGTCTTGAATTTGATGTCTTCGAGGACGTCACCAGACATTTGAATTCCAACGGCTAGTTTGCGATGCTGAATTTGACGTCTTTGGGCCCGTCACCCCTTTGGCAGTTTCTTCGGCTTTCCGCAATTGAACCTTCCTTGGATTTCCTTTGGACAAAAGTCCGAAGGAATCCCTTGTCTTGTCTTTTCTTTGGATTTCCTTCGGACAAAAAATCCGAAGGAATCCTTTGCACTTCGCTCTTTGATGAATCTGCTCACTGCCTTCCGCAAGGGCCCTTTGGGTCTTGAAATGCCCCTTCGAAACTTCTGATTGGTTCCTTCTTGGTTGCCGAGAGTCCCCCGCAAAGGCACCTGCCCTTCGGGCTCCTTCGGGCTCCCTTGGTTCTCAATTCCTTCGGACATTTTACCCGAAGGAAGTCTTTCTTTCAAGTCTTGGCCCTTCCTGTCGGTCTCTTTCCTTTTGGATTTATTCCTTTGGACAAAATGTACGAAGGAATTCCTTCGAGCATTTTGTCTGAAGGAATTAATCCCTTGTCTTTTTCATGGATTTTCTTCGGACAAAGTCCGAAGAAATCCTTTGCTCCTTTCCTTATGAATTTCCTTCGGACAAAAGTCCGAAGGAATTCATCTTTTGCCTTGGATTTTTCCGAAGAAAACTTACCTTTCGGCCTTCTCTTTTATCCTTCCGCAAGTGTTCCCTGCCCTCCTCAAGGGCACTTTTGGGTCCATAATTGCCCTCCGCAGCCTGCTGAAACGGTCCAGTTTGTAACCCGACTGCCCTCCACAAGGGCACTTTGTCCCTTGGAGCTTCCTAAAAGACTTATATCTCTTTGTAGTTGGCCCATTCCTTTGCCAAAAGGCTTGTGAAAACTAGCTGCCCACAGTGAAATAAACCTCCAGATCAACCCAAAACATCTACAAAGCTTGAGTCATTTGGTTCAGAAAACAGGCCTATTTCAAAAGGGGAAAAGCACAGCAGTAGAAAGGTGGATACATGACTGACTGCTCAAGATAGTAGGGAAGTAAGGGAGACCAATTTTTGGCCTGCAGGGCCAAAAATGGTCAACAGGGTGCATTCCTAGGAAGCACACATTCCAAGGTACACATGCAAGGAAGAATGACCTTAAAGGGCAGCCTTAGTACATTTTCCTATCATGTTTATTATGATAATTGTAACTCATCCAAAGAGGTTTGTAGATTCATATTGGCTCCTCTTGAGGTTGTAGACATAAAGGTTTCATCAAAAGGCAAGTTGAGAGTGAAAAGTTTGACTTTTGTGGGCACTTGCCAGGCAGTAAATTATAAATACAGCCCTCAAAACATCAAGTACAGGTATTCTTTTGAGGTGATTCTCTCCAAGGTAAGGGAACATATGAGCCTAAGTATTAAGGATTGGGTTATAACCATGCCGAGGAAGCTTCCAGCCCATGGGATGTATGGAGTTGTGAGCTTGGGGGCAGCTTTGAGGGTGCAAGCAACTGCTCTATGTTCAGTAATGAAAGATACAGCCGGGGCAACCACTTGTTTGGAAGGAAATTGAGCCTAGTGGTTATTTGGGAGAGTGCTAGTAGCTGGTCCATGCCTAGCAACAGAAGGTACATCCATGGTATACTCTTTCACCATGTTGTCCATGACAGTTCCAGCTCACTTGTTGTGAGCTTGAGGGTTCCCGGATGCATGGGGAAGGCTGATTGTAGGATGTCACTTCAAAGGGGTGAGTTATGGTTGGATAAATTCATATTTTGGGGTAATAAGAAGTCTGATTTGTGTGTAAACAGCCAATCAATCACAGGAAAAATGGCTGATTTGGTCATGCCTTTTGCAAATTTGAAGGGTTGTGGGTTTTTAGGAAGTAAGGAATGGATACCAAACACCTTGGGAAAGATTGCCAATTATGCAAGCAAGGAAAGGAAGTGGAGCCACCCCTACATGGAGCATTAAAAAGGAAGATCCTCCATTTTGACTAACATGTTTGTGTCTTGTGTAGGTGTTGCCAGGTGGATAATGAAGGTCCAAATTTCCAGCAATCACCTTGCTGAAACAAACTTTTTTCAGCCCCTACATTGATGCAAATTCGAGGAATTCTTCTTCTTTTGTCATCTTGTTGGGATGTCCGCCGTGCAAGGCCTCAATGGAGGAAATGAGAAAGGCAATGTGCTGCTATTGTATCATTTCCAGCATTAGCAGGCAGCCAAAAATCTTCAAGTACAGTAGGAAAATGCATCAATGGGAGGCCTTGCATGGAATGAAGTGAGAATTGAGCTTTGCATGGGAATAATTGTTGGAACTTGACACTACCAAGCCTATTTTCCCCACACCGGGGTTTCCATGATAAAATCATTTGGGTTGCGTGTGGCTTGCTTATTTTATTTCACTAAATATTGTCATGTGTATTGCTCAACAGCAGTTTACTTCTATAATTCATACTCTAAATTACTGCCATTTGAAACTAATTCAAATAGTAGTAGTAAATTTGGTTTAAGATCTGCATTTAATTTCCAACAAGCCAATTGGTAGGGGAAATTACAGATCATGCAGTACCAAAGTAGCAAGTTCCTAGCAGTTGTTGAATATTTCTTCTAACACATTTCACCTGTGTGCAATATCAAGATTGTATGTGAAATTTCTGACAGGGTGTTGCAGAGATTTGTAGTTGCATAGATCAGCCATGACTAAGACATTGAAGAGAAATATTCCGGAGCTCCAAGCTTTCCTTATGCAAGTACAAAAGGAGAATAAAGAATTGAGAATGATGCTGCAACACTTGGAAAAGAAGAATCAAGAATTGCAAGTTACATGGACAGCGATGGAGATTTCATTGTTGGTATCATGGAGGAGGTACACCAAGAATTGATTGCAAAAGAGTTGTTATTTTCAAAGCTCCAACATGATGTTAAAGGAGTGAAAAGGAGAGAGGAGTCTACCAAACAAAAGAGATTGGATTGTACCAAAGATGTACAAACCATGATGGGGGTATACATGTTAAACACTTCATCGCATGCTCTTTCTTTTAATGAAGCATTGAATGAGTTCATTGGCAATTGTGAGAAATATACTAAAGTTATTAGAATTAAGTTATTGCATAAGGATGGCCAAGGAATTCTCGCTCTGATTGACGTTTTGGAGAGACCTCTTTATGCTGGCCTTGGGTATGGTGGAAGCCCAATTGAGGTTGATGAAAGCTATAGTGCAGGCTGCAGCCCAAATAAGACTTGTTTTCAAAGAGAAGGATGCCACGCCATCGACACACAAAGAGCAACCCAAAGAAGGTAATCACATTTCTAATATAGGTTTGTAAATCCAGAAGTTGATTGCAAATATTCATCAAAGTGTAGACATCAAGCACAAGAAGAAGAGGGAAGCAAGTTGCCACCTTAAGAAGCCAAGGAAGCACTTCCAAAGAGAGGGCAGCTTTCAAGCCATGTAGGAGGAGAAATGGTGCATCACTAATCCATCCACATTATCCAAATGCAAAGAGGAAATGAGAAGATTCCAGCTGCCAACTTCACCACCTGGAAGTCCAAAAAGGGAAGGAATCAAACATAGGCACAGGCCAAGAAGGTATGACAAAGAAAAGTCTTCTATCATTCGTTTCCATTGTAAAAGGAAGGACATAATGCAAAAGAATGTTAGTTCATTATTCCTTGCATTTTTTGTGGAATGCATAACCATTGGATGACCATATGAAAGCAGAAACAATTTGTCACAAAAGAGTCTGAACTCTTTAGGAAAGATGGGAATGGAAGAATCCACCATTCAAGAAAGAAAGAAGAGGAAGTCCAAGACACTCCAAAGAGGTAATATGCCATGTTGTAGAACTAGAATTGCACCCTTGTGGGAGAGTTTTTTAGGCTCTCTCACTTCTAGCTACAAGCATGGGAACAACCTCAGGGTGTGGGTATCCTGTAGCGAGGTTGAACCTCCGGAGTAGGCCTGTTCCTCTTTGATGCTCACTTAAACTAATGATTCACAGAGAAAAGGGTTAGAAAGGGGATAAGGGCTCTTAAGAAAGCTAACCAAGCGATGCAGCAAATTAAAATGAACACTCATCTATGCTTGAACCCACACTAGATCAGTCATAAGACAACTATGGCTTACATAATCTCGAGATCAAGTTAACACACTAGAAGAGGTTCAGGCAGAACACTAATCCAGACCTACAAGAGCTTGAAAATACATTAAAGAGGCAAGCAGAACGATGATAGACTAGGAAGAATCTCTTTCATGAATCCACCAAGCACAAAAATACTAAGGCACTGATTAATGACAAGAGATAGGCAAAGAAATCATCTTATTACATCAAAAGGTAGTTCTTACAATAGACTTGACAGGGTCGAGCCTAATCAAGCAGAGCATACTTTGCAGTATCTCAATGAATGTTTGTTTCCCAGAAAGATGAAAAAGTCTAAAAACTGGGAACCCTTACAAAATAGAAAGGATGAGATATATAGAAAGGGGGAGAGAGAAGAGGTAGGGCTTTGCGTGGAGAGAAGGGAGAGAGGAAGTCATCAATGACTGACACCAACACTTATTCTACTCGAGCTCTTTGTATTCAAAGCATGCAACTACTTTGACCGTCAGATGAACCGTCCAAAATCGCCACCCATCTCCTCGAGCTCCTCATGCATTCAATTCTTCCTCTTCGGAACTGACGGAGCTATACCGAAGGTAGCTGCATGTTCCTGCCAAGCATGAGCGATTTGTCCTTTGCATTTAAAACTCGACGTGTTCTTTATTGCAATCTGGACTATCTTGGTAGGTCTTTGCATGTTCACTGCTCCACCTGGACGCGTCCAATCCTTGTTTGACCACTTTGCATGTTCTAGAAGTGAGTTGTATGTACTTGTGCCACTTGTCCTTGATTGATTGGCCCTTTGGATTTGCTGACCATTGACCTTAATGTTCCATGGCCGTTCTATTTTCTGCAGACTATTCTATAATTTTCCTTTCAGAACTTTCCATTTTACTCCTTCGGGCTTTGCACTCCTTGTAACTTGTCCTTGACTTCTCATGACTTGCAACCCATTTCTCGGGTTTATCACTGCTCTCAACTTGCTTATGTGGATTACTTATTTTTTTGGGCTTTTGTTTTCGGACAATTTCCTTCGACATTTTTTTCGGGTCAAATTTCCTGGGCCTATTTTACCCAGACAATTTTCCTGGGTCTCCTAACTGAAGTTCCCTTCGGACTTTGTCAATGGCACCTCCCGAAGGGTAACATACCCTTTGGACTTTTTGCTTGGGACCTTCGGAAATATTGCAATGGTCCTCTGGAAAAGTGAACAAGCCCTTAAGCAATGGACCCGGGCTTTTTGCAAAGGACCCGGACTTTTGTAAGTGCCCCCACTGCTGATGACAATTGTCCCAGGTAAAATGGAAATGTCCCTTCAGAAGGGGTAGTGACTGTTGACCAATTTGGTCCTGCAGGCCAAAATCGGTCCCCCCTTTTCCCCGCTGTTCTGAGCCAGTTCTTTTTTTTAATTTTGCACAAGTCTTGGAGTTTCTACGGACTCTGCAGGCATTTCTATGGACTCTGCAGTCATTTTTACGAACTCTGCAGGGAAGTTTTCTACAAACTCTGCAGGGAAAGATGAGTTCCCAACACTTAGGCGCAAAATGGACCATTTCAAGTGCCCTTGCGGAGGATAGTTCGGGACTCAAGTGCCCTTGCGGAGGGCAGGGAACATTTGCAAAAAGGCCACAGAGAAAAGCCGAAAAGGTAAGTTTCCTTCGAAAATTTCTTTAAGGCAAAGAAGAGAATTTCTTTGAACAAAATGTCCGAAAGAATTCAACAGTTTTTGGCACGCTCGGTGGCACCAACTAGGACAAGTTGTGTCCAAAGAATTGAAGAATTTTTGGTGTGTTCTTCAACCAACCAGCCTTTGGAGGCTTTTTTATCAACACCAATGGCGACTCCGAGTTGAATCAGCTGGTTAAGCAGTCCAGGTGCCATCAAGAAATCTTATTATTGTATGTATAATTCCATTGATAAGAATCATGGACTTTGTTTTCCTTCATATGATTTCGATCAAGCTCAAAATATTTATGCAATCCCTTCAAGCAGCTCTCCTAGTTGTCTCACAACCATAAGGGAAATGGCGCTGGAGTTTGAGAAGCAGGTAATGAAAATTGAAAGACTGGATGAGCAGTATGGATATCAGCAGGAGCTGATGTATAAAAAGGAGTGTTTGTTCAGGCAAGCTCAGGCCTTGCAATCCATGGAGGAGGTAGCAAAATGGAGGAATCCATTCATGTAAGGCAGTCAGCCTTGCGCACCCCCTCCTATTCTAAAGAAAGCCCCCTCTTGTGCACCAAATCCTTTCTATCAGATGGCACTTGCTCATTCTAGCTCATCCGATACATCAATCGATCTAGCTCTTAATCCCGTGCGCCTAGCTTTCCAACACGCCTCTTTTCAGACAGCTCTTCCTGTACATGATCAGACCCTCCCAAATCTTCCCCAACCTCCTCAAGCCTTTCAAAATGATCTTCGAATTCCAAGTTGGAAGAAAGAAAGTCATGAACCAGCCCAAGACCTTGGAGAGGATAAAGTTACTCCCTGTTTTCAAGGGGAAAGTTCCAATCCCAAGATCATGAGTTGGAAGGAAACAGTAGAATCAGGAAGGAAGAGGAGGAGAAAGGTTTTGCTCAAAACCTTGAAGAAGATGAGGCTGCTTCTGCTCATGATGATGATTGTGACCTCCAAGAAAGGCTCTTCCAAGAAGATCTAACCAGGAGAATTACAGAGTTGGAATCCACAGCAAGATTCCTCAGCCAACGTGTGATGGACCTGTCTAAACACACCCCATCTACACACCTCCAAGAGAGCTATCAGGCCACACCTGATATAGATGAAGTGCTGGCCAAATGGAAAGAGGAGAATCATTCGATTCTAGCTCAAGGACTGCCTCCTCTTCCACATGGTTTTTCCACTTCACCCCTTCTCAAGGAGGACCCTGTTTTGTAGGAGGCGAGTGAGGAAGAGAAGATCCAATTTGCAGCTCTCCAAGAGGCTATCATGAGCGACAATGAAGAAGAAATCATCATCGATGCTCCTTTTGAAGACTTCATCAGCAATGGAGAAGACGCAGGTCATGCATACATGCATATGTTCTAGCAATACGAAGAGGAATGTAAGCATGGTGAGCTCTCTCCCCCCTTGTTTGATGAACTTCCTTGTTGCTTCGATGAGGAGGACGAATATGCCAAGGAACCTGAGTTGGAGGAGGATCAGATGGATGTCTTTAAACAATTAGAGACTCTGATCCTTGAGCGGGTAAAGGAGAGACCTGTTAATCTTGAGAACGGCTTTGAAGAAGAGAGCTTTGAACAAAAAGGTGATGTTTTGTGGGATGAGCAACCAGTTTGTGATTCCATTTCAGACATCACAACAGTCACCCTTCTTCAAGAAAGCCAAGAGGAAGCAGAGGATAAGTCTGACAGAGTCTTCAATGAGGCAGAAGGAGACAAGCCAATTCATGATGCATTGCAAAGGGACCATGCACAACAAAGGGCTTATGGTGATGAGCCAACAACCACAGATTTCTTGGCGAAATGCACCAGCATGAAGGACCAACATTCAACAAGCTTCCAAGAACAAGAAGAGTACGTATATGTTGGAAGCATGTTTGAATCTGATCCACTTGGATGCAAGCCAATCCAGGTGACAGGCAAGAGGAGCAGGTCACCAAATCTCCATTTTATTCAGCCACTTGTCTGGCACCATAAGTTTCCTAGCTAGGGAGGGGACTTAAGAAGTTTTCCCTTTGATCCAGGAGGGAAGCAAATATACCTAGTTAGTTGTACATAGTAGTTTTCTTTTAGTTTCCTTTCTTGTTTTCCCTAAGTGTTGTTTGCACAAGTAGTGTTTTTAGCCTTGTGTGTATTTTCCCTTGTGTCTGGGGTAAAAGCTCATGATTGATTTTGGGATCTCTCAAGGCTGTTGTTAACCTTTTCTTCAAAGCTGCATTCCGACTCTGTGCCCAATGGATTTTAAGGCAACTGGTCTCTAAGCATAGCAGGCATGCTTCCCCTGGGAGTCGCCAATTTGTTGACCATTTTGGTCCTGCAGGCCAAAATTGATCCCCCCTTTTCCCCGCTATTCTGAGCTAGGTCTTTTTTTATTTTGCACAAGTCTTGGAGTTTCTACAGACTCTGCAGAGATTTCTACGGACTCTGCAGGCATTTCTACGGACTCTGCAGGCGTTTCTACGGACTTTGCAGGTATTTCTATGAACTCTGCAGGGAAGTTTTCTATGGACTCTGCAAGCAAAAACGAGTTCCCAACACTTAGGCGCAAAATGGACCATTTCAAGTGCCCTTGCGGAGGGCAGTTCGGGACTCAAGTGCCCTTGCGGAGGGCAGGGAACATTTGCAAAAAGGCCACAGAGAAAAGCCGAAAAGGTAAGTTTCCTTCAGAAATTTGTTTAAGGCAAAGAAGAGAATTTCTTTGGAAGAAAATCCCGCCACAAAAGACAAGGGCCGAGGCAAAAGACATAACCGATTTCTTTCGGACTTTTTGTCCGAAGGAATTCCTTCGAACAAAAGTTCGAAGAAATTCGAGAAAGAGCCGCGAGTAAAAAACCCGAAGAAAGTCTCCGAAGGAAAGGAACGAGCAAGACAATTCTTGCGGACTTTTTGTCTGCGGGAAAAGTAGCTGGGAAAAGGTTCGCGCAAAAAAGTCCGAGGAAAAGTTTCGAAGAAAAGAAGCGGGCGAGACAATTCTTGCAGACATTTTGTCCACGGAAAAATAGCCGAAGAGAAAAGGCCGCCAAATGACCCTGAAGGGCAGGTGCCCTTGCGGGGGACTCTCGGTTGCCGAAAGAAAGGCACTTCTCCAAGCCGAAGGGACACCTTCCCTTCGAGAGGGTTCAAAACAAGAAGCCGAAAGAAAGGAAAAGGCCGAAGGAATTCCAAGGGGTGACGGGCTCGAAGACGTTAAAATCAAGCACGACGAACTAGCCGTTGGTTTTCAAACAGTGACGGGTGCGCAGACGTCAATTTTAAGGCTCGTGAAATAGCCGTTGATTTTGAAAAGCTCAAAGAAGAGCCCAAGGAACTCAGCGACCTGCCAAGAAGATACCCTGAGGGCCGAAGGAGCCAGAAAGAGACAAAGCCAGGAAGAGACAAAGTGCAAAAACAGACAAGACGACCCAGGTGGCAAAGGGGAGGTGAGTTATTGCCAGGTGGTCATCAAACGACGCAAACAGTAAGCGGCGTGGCCTGCTTTCTCCACTTTGCATTTATGAGCAGACAAATCGCGTGATATTTGGAAAGAGCAGTCTTGTTTGCAGAAAAGAGGCGCAGCCCATGCTTTCACATTAATGTTTGAACGCCAAAGTCTAGAAGAATGACATCAGCAACAGTGACTTCCTTTTCCCGATGCTCTCAACGCACATGGGCCAACTTGTCAAAGAGGGCCAAAGTCTTTTCCAAAGGGGCGCCTTTACTTCTCCTCTTTCTATATATTGTAAACTTCTCATTTTGAGAAGGGATCCATCTTCTTAGCCTGTAAGGCAAAGCTCTGCCCAAAAATTTCTGGGTTTGTAAGGCAGAACTCTGTCGGATTTTTACCTTGAATCAAGACTTAGCAATTTTTACCTCCATATGAACTTGCACTCATGTATATGTCTATGTTTTCTTTTGTGTTAAGTCATTTTCTTTTATGTTTTTCATAGAACAATTCCAGCATGCCTAGTGCATTGTGAAGTTTCTTCTTTTGCAGGTCTACCAGAAGTGTCTACAACAGGAATATAGGCGCATGTGAATAGGCTGCCAAAGTGTGTCTCAGAACACCTTTGATAGTTATTCCTCCCTGTATCTCTACGGACCCCTGACTCACTGATACAGAAGAGTTTCCCACATCAGATGAAGTGTATGACGGCTTCTTCTTGTTGAAAAGTGTATGTTTGGGCTGAGCATATCAACTTTTTTGGTGTATCACCTTTTAGTTTAGGTTTAGGTTCTGTTTTCAGCATCCTTCTCCCTTTTCATCCCCCCCTTTTCTTCCATTTATTTGTTAGCAGTAGGGAATCCAGGGCCTAAAAGATACATCGAAGGGAGCTAGCCCTTATCTAGAGACTCTCCCCCCAGTTTTGTTAGGCCCACAGGCAAGAGGGGAGTTTCCATTGTTGCGTGTGGAAGACAGGGGCTCGGCCTCCTGCCCAGGGTGCAATCCACTGCGTCAATCCTACAGAAGAAGAAACTTCACAATGCACTAGACATGTTGGAATCATTCTATGAAAAGCATAAAAGAAAATTACTTAACACAAAATGAAAACATAGACATATACGTGAGTGCAAGTTCAAATGGAGGTACAAAAATTGCTAAGTCTTGATTCAAGGTAAAATCTGGCAGAGCTCCGCCTTACAAACCAAGAGATTTTTCCTGTACTCCTTTGGCTTTCCGCCCCTGGTTCCTGAGATTTTTCTTGAGGCGCCTATTTCCTTTGGCTTTCTGCAATTGAACCTTCTTTGGCTGAGGACGGAGGGTTTGACCATTGATCTAAAAAGAGTCCGCGGCATACTAGCGTTGTCCTTGCCTAAGCATAAGAAAGGTTTGCAAAGCTTCTTCAGTAAAATAAATTTTATTAGGAGATTCATCCCAAATTTTGCCGAGATAATCAAGCCACTGACCTCCATGCTGAAGAAAGATGAGAAGTTTGCGTGGACAGCAGAAAGGAAGGATAGTTTTGAAGAGATCAAACAGGCTATCGCCCAAGCTCCTACCTTGATCAATCCTAACTTTTCCAGGGATTTCAACCTTTACACCTGTGGGAATGAAGAGGTAATCTCCGCCATTCTTACCCAAGCAAATGATGAAAACTTTGAACAACTGCTTGCGTTCTTTAGCCAAGGTCTAGAAGATTTTGAAATCAGGTATACATATGTTGAAAAGCAAGTCCTTGCAGTCATACGAACTCTGAAAAAATTCAGACATATGCTGTTAAACAACAATGTTCATCTCATGGTGCCACATCCTAGCGTCAAATTTTTTTTGATCAATCGTGATCTAAATGAAAAGAGAGTGGGATGGAGCACCAAAGTAATGGAATATGACGTGGATATCAAAACCACCAAGTTGGTAAGGGGAAAAGACCTGTGTGAACATCTTGCTACAGACCTCAAGCAGCAGAAAGGGGACATTTTGCTACTCCATGATGAAGCTACAGCAAAAGAACCAGCAGTCATGAGGGACTGAGCATCAAACATGACACATTTCTTTCTCACCGGCGAGTACCCACAAGGCCTTAATAGGACTAAGAGGAGGTATTTCAGACTCCAATCTCTTCCTTATGTCCCGATTGATGGGGTGTTGTTTAGAAGGGATTTTTCAAGAGTACTCTTGAGATGCATAGACTCAAGTCAGGTCGACAGGGTACTATCCGAGTTTCATGATAGACCAGCTGGTGGTCACTTTGCTCCTAAGCCTACCGCTGTAAGGATTATGAAGGCTGATTATTTTTGGCCCACTTTATTCAGAGATACCCATGCCTAGGTACGAAAGTGCCATAAATGTGCCCTTTTTGATGGAAAGCAACGGCTGGCTGCAATGCTTCTACAACGTATTCAAGTAGAACAACCATTCATGCAATGGGGCCTAAACTTCATAGGGATGATCAACCCTCCTTCCAATGCTGGCCACAAATGGGTCTTGACTGCTACAGACTACTTCACGAGATGGGTAGAAGTTGTTGCTTTGAAAAAAGTCAACGAAAGTGCAATCCTAGACTTTTATGAAGCCATGGTGACTAAGGTTTGGAGTCCCAGCTACCATCATCTCAGATAACGTATTGGCTTTCTTGGGAACCAAAACAAGCGAGTGGGCGTTGGGGTACGACATCTACCTTAGCACTTCGTCTAACTACTACCCACAAGGAAATGCACTGGTTGAGTCCACCAACAAGAATCTGATCAGAATTATCAGGACAATGGAGGAAAATTAGAGAACTTGGCACACCAAGCTGAAAACATTCCTATGGGCAGACATAGTCACTTCAAAGAGGGCAGTTGACAATTCACCATACACGCTTGTGTATGAAAGGGAAGCTAGACTTCCTATTTCGCTTGAATTGCCAATGTTGGATCTTGCTCACCAGCTGCAATTCGAAGAAAGTGACAGCATGGAGTTCAGGGTTTGTGAATTGATGGAGCTTCAGGAGACAAGAGACTAAGCCATGGTTTCTATGACCAACCGTCAGCAGCAAACGAAGAAGCATTTTGATAAAAAGTCTTCATCAAAAGGCTTTTCAGAAGGTGACATTGTCTTAAAATGGGATGAGGACCAAGCTAAGCCTGGAAAACACACAAAGTTCGATGCCTTATGGAGTGGTCCGTATATCATCACTCAGTGCAAGCAGCATAATGCATTCCAACTCTCTAGGTTGGATGGTGGGGAACTACATATCCCAGTTAATGGGATATATCTTAAGCATTGTCACGGAGCCTTCTCTCCTCATGTACATAGTTTCCCTGTTTTCCTAAGTGCTTTTGCGCATGTTCGTAGTTTTTAGCCTTGTATGTGTTTTTGTTTACCGTTTGGGGGTAAAAGTTTCATGATTGATTCTTTAGTCTCTCAAGGTTATTGTCAACCTTCCAGACTGTGTTTTGACTCCGTGCCCAACGGACTTGTAAGCCATTGGTTTTCCTAAAGCATAACAGGCATGCTTCCCCTAGGAATCGCCAAATTTGTTTACCATTTTTGGTCCTGTAGGCCAAAAATCAGTCTCCCTTCCTTCCCTGTTGTCCTGAGCAGTCAGTCTCTGATGTATTCACCTTACTGCAATTGTGCCCTCCCCTTTTGTAAGACCTGTTTCTGTAAAGAGCCAAGTGACTCGAGTCTTGAGATGTTTCGAGTTGATCTGGAGGCTTATTTCGCTTTGGGCAGTTGGTTTGCGCAAGCCTTTCGGCAAAGGAATGGGCCAGTTTCAAAGGATACAAGTCTTTCAGCAGGCTCCAAAGGACAAGTGCCTTTGCCGAGGGTAGGCAGGTGACAAATTGGACCGTTCAAGCAGGCTCCAAAGGGCAACTTTGGACCCAAAGTACCCTTGCGGAGGGTAGAGAGCACCTTCGAAAAAATGACAAGGCAAAAGGCCGAAAGGTAAGTGTTGACCATTTTTGGTCCTGCAGGCCAAAATCGGTCTTCCCCTTTTTACCCTGTTGTTCTGAGCCAGTATAGTTATTTGATTCTTTGCACAAGTCTAGTTTCTACGGACTCTGCAGGTTTTCTACGGACTCTGCAAGTTTTCTACGGACTCTGTAGAGATTTCTACGAACTCTGCAGGCATGGATTTCTATGGACTCGGCAGGCGGAAAACTATGAACTCTGCAGGCATGTCTTTCGGCAGCTGAAGAACCAGTTCAAAGAGTGCAAGGTTTTACAAAGCTTCTTCAGACTCTCGTCCGAAGAAATTCACAAGGAAAGAGAGCTGAAATGGTTCAAGACACTTTTCCTTAAGGTTGGAAAAGTGGTTCAACGTCGGGGTTCAACGACATGATATTTCCATGAGTTAGCATCTTTGAACCGTTGAACCATTGAATTGGTTCAATGCTTCGGTTTAATGCCTTGGTTCAACGCTTTGGTTCAATGCTTTGGTTCAATGGCAAAGTTCATTGGCAAAGTTCAACGGCGAGGTTCAATCAAATGGTTCATCGACTTGGTTCAATGCTTTGTTTCAATTAGATGGTTCAATCACTTGGTTCACTCAGTTAGTTCAACGACTTGGTTCATTCGGCTTGGTTCAAAGTGTTGGTTCAACGTTTGGTTCAACGGTTGGTTCAAAGGAGAGGTTCAATCAAAAGAGTTCAAGAGAGCCTCTAGAAGGACAAGTGCCCTTGCGGAGGGCACTTGGTCGGCGACAGCACCCTTCGGAAGGGTCATTTCCAATTTTTCCGAAGGGCACTTTCAAAGGCAGTTGAAGAAGCAAAGGAAGAAATCCTTCGGACTTTTTGTCCGAAGGATTTCTTTTGGACAAAAAGTCCGAAGAAAATCGGAAGGGCAACGAGCAAGAAAGCCGAAGAAAAGCAAGTATAAAGACTAAGGCATAGAACGAATTCTTTTGGACTTTTTGTCCGAAGGAATTCCTTCGGACAAAAAGTCCAAAGAAATTCGGGAAAGCCGTGAGTCAAAAGCCCTTGAAAATTTCCGAAGAAGCAGATAAGGCAATTCTTGCGGACTTTTGTCCATGGGAAAAAGTCCGCGGGAAAAGGTTTCGAAGAAGACCAAGGGAGCCGAAGGACCCCGAAGGGTAGGTGCCCTTGCGGGGGACTCTCGACCAAAACGAAGGGCACTTCTCCATAAGCCGAAGGGTTAGCTTCCCTTCGGGAAGGTTCAAAACAAGAAGTCTGAAGGAAAGGGAGCGATAGAAAAGGCTGAATCAAGAGAAAGCCGAAGAAATTCCAAGGGGTGACGGGCCCGCGAACGTCAATTTTACACAAGAAAAAGCCAGAGCGCGGAAGGCGCCAAGTGGCAACCGTGGAAGGCTTTGACATGTTTTCTCTAAAAGAAGTAGAACGTGCCACGTGTCCTCTTCCATAGGACCTTCGAAGGGTGCCAAAGCTTCTATGAGTCAAGCGGATGCTGCCATGTGCCCTGCCCGTTTCACAGCGGAATGCGCCACGTGTCACTTATTTGAAATCGGTGGAAAGTGGCCAAGGCAAGCAGGAAGAGCCCAAGGAACGCAGCGACCCGCCAAAAAGATAGCCCCGAGGGCCGAAGGAGCCAGAAAGAGACAGAAACCAGGAAGAAGACAAAGTGTAGAAGCGGACAAACAGTCCAGGTGGCAAAGAAGAGGTGTCAACTCAGGGATTTATTCTTGCATTTGGAACAGTGCTTGCCAAGTGGTCATCAAACGGCACGAACAGTTAGCGGCGCGGCCTGTTTTCTTCATTTCGCATTGATGAGCAAACAAGCCGTGTAAATGCCTTGAAGGGAGCAGTCTGTTTGCAGAAAAGAGGCGTGCCCCATGCTTTCACATTAATGTTGGAACGCCAAAGTCAAAGCAAGAGCCGACAATCAAACGGCTTCCTCTTCCCAAGGCTCAGAACGCACATGGGCCACTTGAAAGAGGAGCGCCAAAGTCTTTTCCAAAAAAGCGCCAAGTTCTCTTCTTCTCTTTTCTATATATTGTAAAATTTTCATTTTGAGAAAGATCCATTCTCTTAGCCCGTAAGGCAAAGCTCTGCCCAAAAATCTCTGGGTTTGTAAGGCGGAGCTCTGCCAGATTTTACCTTGAATCAAGACTTAGCAATTTTTACCTCCATTTGAACTTGCACTCACGCATATGTCTATGTTTTCTTTTGTGTTAAGTCATTTTATTTTATGCTTTTCACAGAACGATTCCAGCATGTCTAGTGCATTGTGAAGTTTCTTCTTCTGTAGGTCTGCCAAAAGTGTCTACAACAGGAATATAAGCACATGTGAATGGGCTGCCAAAGTGTCTCAGAACACATTTGGTAGTTTCTTTCTCCTTGTATCTCTACGGACTCCTGACTCACTGATACAGAAGAGTTTCCCACATCAGATGAAGTGTATGGGAGCTTCTTCTTGGTGAAAAGTGTATGATTGGGCTGAGTGGGTCATCTTTTTTGGTGTATCACCTTTTAGTTTAGGTTTAGGTTCTGTTTCAGCATCCTTCTCCCTTTTCATCCCCCTCCCCTTTTTCATTTATTTGTTAGCAGTAGGAAATCCAAGACCTAAAAGATACATCAGAAGGAGCTAGCCCTTATCTAAAGACTCTCCTCCCAGCTTCATCGGTCCCACAGGCGAGAGGGGAGTTTCCATTGTTGCGTGTGGAAGGTAGGAGCTCGGCCTCCTGCCCAAGGTGCAATCCACTGCGTCAATAGTAAGTTTTCCTTTGGAGAAAATCCATGCAAAAGACAAAGGATTTCTTCAGACTTTTGTTCAAAGAAAATCCAAGGAAGAACCAAAAGGTGAATTCCTTCGGACAAAGCGCCCGAAGGAATTCCTTCGGACATTTTGTCCGAAGAAATTCACAAGGAAGAAACCAAGGCAAATTCCTTCGAACAAAAGTCCGAAGGAATTTATCAAAGGAAAAGACCGAAAGAAAGGGCCAAGACTTTGAAGGAAAAATTTCCTTCGAGCAAAATGTCCGAAGGAATTCCTTCAGACATTTTGTCCAAAGGAATTGAGAAGACAAGGGAGCCTGAAGGGCAAGTGCCCTTGCGGGGAACTCTCGACTGCCGAAAAGTGACTTTACTCTTTTTTTGGAAGATCACCTTCGCTTCGAGAAGGTTCATTTTGTAAAAGCCGAAGGAATTACCAACGATAATGACAGGCCCGAAGACGTCAACTTCAGCATGATGAACTAGCCGTTGGCAGTTTAAACGCCTAGTGACGTCCTCGTGGATGTCAAATTCAGGACAATGAAATAGCTGTTGGTTTTCGAATAGTGACAGGCCCACAAACGTCAATTTTGATGGGATGCATTGGCCATTGTGTTGACCATTTTTTGGTCCTACAGGCCAAAAATCGGTGTCCCTTTTCTTTCCTTGCTATCCCAGTCTTTGATGCTTTCACCTTGCTGCAGTCGTGGTTTTTTCCCTTTGTCGTAGGCCTGTTCCACGAAAAAGCCGAGTGATTTGAGTCTTGTAGGTTTTCGGGTTGATCTGGGACTTGTTTCGCTTCAACAAATTTCCTTCGTGCGGGGCTTTTATTGACAAAGGAAGGAGCCAGTTTCAAATAAATACAAGTCTTTTACAAGGCCCCGAAGGTCAAGTGCCCTTGTGGAGAGCAGGCAGGTGACAAATCGTACTATTCAAGCAAGGTCCGAAAGACATTTTGGACACAAGATACCCTTGCAGAGGGTAGAAGCGCATTTCAAGAGAGCAAGGCAGAAGGTTGAAAGGTAAGTCTTCCTTCGGAGAAAATCCATGCAAAAGACAGGATTTCTTCGGACATTTTGTCTGAAGAAAATCCAAAAGAGAGAAACGAAGGTAAATTCCTTCGGACAAAATGTCCGAAGGAATTTACAAAGAGAAGGTCAAGGCATTGAAGGCACATTTCCTTCGGCCAAAATGTCCAAAGGAATTCAAAGGGATTGGGAACCCAAAGAAAGGCCGAGACGGGAGACAAGATTTCCATCGGGCAAAATGTCTGAAGGAATTCCTTAGGATATTTTGTCCAAAGGAATTGAGAAGACAAAGGGCCCCGAAGGATAAGTGCCCTTGTGGGGGATTCGCAGCTGCCAAAAAGGGACCCTCTCCTCTCTTTCAAAAGGTCACCTTCCCTTTGGGAAGGTTCAATTGCAAAAGGCCGAAGGAATTGCAAAAAGTTCGAAAGTTCAGTTGGAGAAAGCCGAAGGAATTCCCAAAGTGATGACGGGCCCAAAGACGTCAACTTTAACATGATGAACTAGCCATTGGCAGTTTAAACGACTGGTGATGTCCCCGCAGGCATCAAATTCGAGATAGTGAAATAGCCATTGGTTTTCGAATGACGGCAGGGCCGTAGACGTCAACTTTAACGGGATGCATTAGCCGTTGAGGAAAAGCCAAGAAGAAACTCTTTCGGACAAGCGGCCGAAAGATTTCTTTCGGACATCTTGCCCGAAAGAATTCATGAGCGCAGGCCCGACGGAATTCAAAGGGGCATAAGACCCGAGGATAAACTCAACAACCTGCTAGAAAAGGAGCCCAAAAAAGGGAAAAGAATAGCCCAAGAGCTCAAATTGCCAGAAAGTGACAAGAAATAGCAAGGAAAGAGGGAACAAAACAGAGAATCTAGAACACGGCTACGCACACATACAACATTTGGAATGTTCCAAAGGACGCACCCAGCCAAGCATAGACATGAATTAGAACAGTCCAGGGGGCACAGAAAGCGTCGGCACAAGAAGTTATTGCTGCGGATGATACAAAGCGACCCATGCTTTTGCAGTGACATTTAATATGATTTAAGCACCAAAGTCAAGACTTGCGACTACCATAGCATGGTTTCTTTAGCGGACTTCCTCCTTCCTGGCATTTAATGTAGTATGGGCCTCTTATTCTGGAAGGCGCCAAAGTCTTCTTCTTCATGCTATATATTGTAATCTGTCAGTTGAGAAAAATATCTCTCATTTTGTAAGGCGAAGCCCTGCGAAAATTCACCTTTGATCAATAAGAATGTGTTTTACTTCTATCTGACTGGTTATGCTTTTGAGTGTGTCTGTGTATCAATTCTGTGTTCAATGATTTTAGCTTGATGTTTTCACAAATTGACACCAACACACCTAGTGTAGACAAAGCACCATTTCTGCAGGTTAACAAGAAGTGTTGCATCTGGAGCTTAGAGACAGAAAAGGGTTATCAGACAGTGTGTTTTTTATAGCGCCTGTGGTAAGTTCATTTTCTTTGTATATTCATTAAGCCTATTGTTAAAGCTCCCTACAGTTTGGGCTTATCATCAAATAAAGTGTATGTCCGCCCTCTTTTGGTCTGAAGTGTGAATAACTGAGTAGATCAAAATCATTTGGTGCATCACCACTTAGAGTAGTTTCTGTTCTGGTTATTCCTTCTCCCTTTTCCCCCATCAGTATTAGCAGTGGTAGCAAAAGACAACAGAGATGCATCAAAGGGAGCTAGCCCTTATCTAGAGATTCTCCCCTCAGTTTTGCCAGACCCACAGCAAGAGGGGAGTCTCCATTGTGCCACATGGAAGAGAGAAGCCCAGCCTTCTTTCAAGGGTGCAATCCACAGCCCCAACAGTTTTTGGCACACTCAGTGGGACTCGTTTGTTCGAGGAGTTGAAGGATTTTTTGGTGTGTTCTTCAACCAATCAGCCTCTATAGGCATTTCAACCAACACCAATGGCGACTCCAAGTTGAATCAGTTGGTTAAGTAGTCCTAGTGCCATCAAAAAATCACATTTTGGTATGTATAATTCCATTGCTCAGCAGCATGGGCCTTGTGTTCCTTCATATAACTTTGATCAAGCTCAGGTTGTTCATGGAATCACCTCAAGCAGCTCTCATGGTTGCCCTTCACCTAGTGTAATGGAAATAATGCTGGAGTTTGAGAAGCAAGTGATGGAGATAAGCGGATTGGAAGAGCAGCATAGATATCAGCAAGAACTTATATACAAAGAGGAGTGCTTGTTGAAACAAGCTCAGGGCTTGCAATCCATGAAGGAGGAGGTAGCAAAATGGAGGAGTCCATTCATTCAAGGCAATCAGCCTTGTGTGTTTTTCCTATTCCAACGCAGCCCCCTCCTATTCTAAAAAAAGCCTCCTCTTGTGTACCAAATCCTTTCTACCAAATAGCACTTGCTCACTCTAGCTCATCTGACGCATTAAGCACTCTTGCTCTTAATCCATTGCACCTAGCTTTTCAACACCAAAGGGCATTAGAGCAGCCTCCCATGGAAATGAACCTTCTCAATTCCTTAGATTGTGAATCCTCCTTTGAAGGGAATCATCCTATGCCTTTTGAAAAACAGCATGTCTCTCTTCAAGAAATTCTTCCTGTGCATCAACAGTCTCTTTCTAGTCTTCCTCAACCTCCTCAAGTCTTTCAACATGATGTGAAGATTCCAAGTTGGAGGAGAGAATACCATGAACCAGCTCAGGGCCTTGGAAATGGTGAAGTTGCTCCTGCTCATGGTGATCCTCATGATCTCCAAGAAAGGCTCTTCCAAGAGAATATAGCCAAGCAAATTGTAGAGTTGGAGTCTAGAATGAGATTCCTCAGCCAGGATGTGATGGACGGTTTAGGCCAAATAGCAGATTCCATGTCTGAACACACCCCATCTACACTTCTTCAAGAGAGCTATCAAGCAACATCTGATGTAGATGAAGTGCTGGCCAAATGGAAGGAAGAGAATCATTCGATTCTAGCTCAAGGATTGCCTCCTCTTCCACATGAGTCTGTGCATCAACCCTCCACTCCATTCTTTCTCAAAGAGGAACCTGTTTTGAAAGAGGCAAGTGAAGAAGAGAGGATCCAATTTGCAGCTACCCAAGAAGCTATCATGAGGGACAATGAGGATGGGATCATCATGGATGCTCCCTTTGAAAACATCATCAGCAATGGAGAAGACCTAGGTCATGCATACATGCGGATGTTCCAACAATATGAAGAAGTTGACAAACTTTATTTGTCAACAATGGATGATGAGGAATGTAAGCATGGTGAGCTCTCTCCTCCCTTGTTTGATGAACTTCATTGTTGCTTTGATGAGGAGAATGACCATGTCATGGGACGCGAGTTGGAGGAGGATCAGGAGCATGTCTTTGAACAACTAGAGACACTTGTTTTTTAGCAAGAAAAGGAGAAGCATGTCCATCTTGTTGAAAGCTTTGAAGAAGAGAGCCTTGAGCAAGAAGATGACGTTCTGTGGGATAAGCAAGCAGTTTGTGATCTCATTTCAGACATCACAACAGACACCCTTCTTCAAGAAATCCATGATGAAGTAGAAGATCAGTTTGACAGGCTCTTCAATGAGGCAGAAGAGAACAAGTCGATCCATGATGCATGTCAAGGGGGCTATGAGCTAAATGAGGCTTATGGTGATAAGCTAGCAGCCATTGATTTCTTGATGAAATACACCAACATGAGGGGCCAACATGAATCAAGTTTCAAGGGGCAAAGTGAATACATAGATGTTGGAGACATGTTTGACCCTAATCCACTCGGATACAAGCCAATCAAGGTGGCAGACAAGAAGGGCAAGTCACCAAGTCTCCATTTCATTCAGTCACTTGTCTGGCACTATAAGTTTCTTTGCCATGGAGACTTAAGAACTTTTCCCTTTGATCCAGGAGGGAGGCAAATATACCTAGTTAGTTGTACATAGTAGTTTGCTTTCAGTTGTCTTCGTTTTCCCTAAGTGTTGTTCGCACAAGTGTAGTGTTTTTGAGCCTTGTTAGGTGTTGTTTTTTCCTTGTTGCTTGAGGTAAAGCTTTGTTGGTTCATATGTTTTTAGAAGGCTGTTGCTAACTTTTCAAACTGCATCCTGACTGCATGCCCAATGGACTTTGAGGCTACCAGTCTTCTTTAGCATAGCAGGCATGCTTTCCCTGTGAATTGCCAATTTGTTGATCATTTTTTGGTCCTGCAGGCCAAAAATCAGTCTCCCTTTTCTTTCCTTGTTGTCCCAGTCTTTGATGCTTTCACCTTGCTGCAATCGTGGTTTTTTCCCTTTGTCGTAGGCCTGTTCCACGAAAAAGCCGAGTGATTTGAGTCCTGTAGGTTTTCGAGTTGATTTGGGACTTGTTTCGCTTCAATAGATTTCCTTCAGGCAAGCCTTTTATTGACAAAGGAAGGACCCAGTTTCAAATAAATACAAGTCTTTTACAAGGCCCCAAAGGTCAAGTGCCCTTGCAGAGAGCAGATAGGTGACAAATCGGACTGTTCAAGCAGTCTCCGAAAGACATTTTGGACCCAAGATACCCTTGCGGAGGGAAGAAGCGCATTTCAAGAGAGCAAGGCAGAATGCCGAAAGGTAAGTCTTCCTTCGGAGAAAATCCATGCAAAAGACAAAGGATTTCTTCGGACATTTTGTCTGAAGAAAATCCAAAAGAGAAACAAAAGTAAATTCCTTCGGGCAAAATGTCCGAAGGAATTCGAAGGGATTGGGAACCCGAAGAAACGCTGAGACGGGAGACAAGATTTCCTTCGAGCAAAATGTCTGAAGGAATTGAGAAGACAAAGGGCCCCGAAGGACAAGTGACCTTGTGGGGGACTCTCAGCTGCCAAAAAGGGACCCTCTCCTCTCTTCCAAAAGGTCACCTTCCCTTCGGGAAGGTTCAATTGCAAAAGGCCGAAGGAATTGCAAAAAGGCCAAAAATTCAGTTGCAGAAAGCCAAAGGAATTACCAAAGTGATGACAGGCCTGAAGACGTCAACTTTGGCATGATGAACTAGTCGTTGGTAGTTTAAACGACTGGTGACGACCCCACAGGCATCAAATTCAAGACAGTGAAATAGCCGCTGGTTTTCGAATGGCGACAGGACCGCAGACGTCAACTTTAACAGGATGCATTAGTTGTTGAGGAAAAGCCAAGAAGAAACTCTTTTGAACAAGCGGCTGAAAGATTTCTTTTGGACATCTTGCCCGAAAGAATTCATGAGCGTAGGCCCGATGGAATTCAAAGGGGCATAAGACTCGAGGATAAACTCAACGACCCTCTAGAAAAGGAGCCCAAAAAAGAGAAAAGAATAGCCCAAGAGCTCAAATTGCCAGAAAGTGACAAGAAATAGCAAGAAAAGAGGGAACAAAACAAAGAATCCAGAACACGGCTATGCACACATACGACAACATTTGGAATGTTCCAAAGGACGCACCCAACCAAGCATAGACACGAATTAGAATAGTCCAGGTGGCACAAAAAGCGTCGGCACAAGAAGTTATTGCTGCGGATGAGACAAAGCGACCCATGCTTTTGCAATGACATTTAATACGATTTAGCACCAAAGTCAAGACTTGCGACTGCCACAGCATGGTTCCTTCAGCGGACTTCCTCCTTCCTAGGCGTTTAATGCAATATGGGTCGTTTATTCTACAAGGCACCAAAGTCTTCTTCATGCTATATATTGTAATCTCTCATTTGAGAAAGATATCTCTCATTTTGTAAGGCGAAGTCCTGCCAAATTCACCTTTGATCAATAAGAATGTGTTTTACCTCTATCTGATTGGTTATGCTTTTGAGTGTGTCTGTGTATCAATTATGTGTTTAGTCATTTTAGCTTGATGCTTTCACAAATTGACACCAACACATTTAGTGTAGACAAAGCACCATTTTTGCAGGTTAACAGGAAGTGTTGCATCTGGAGCATAGAGACAGAAAAGGGTTATCAGATAGTGTGTTTTCTACAACGCCTGTGGTAAGTTCATTTTCTGTGTCTTCATTAAGCCTATTGTTAAAGCTCCCTACAGTTTGGTCTTTTCATCAGATAAAGTGTATGTCCACCCTCTTCTGGTCTGAAGTGTGAATAACCGAGTAAATCAAAATCGTTTGGTGCATCACCACTTAGAGTAGTTTATGTTTTGGTTATTCCTTCTCCCTTTTCTCACCCCAATATTAGCAGTAGTAGCAAAAGACAACAGAGATGCATCAAAAGGAGCTAGCCCTTATCTAGAGATTCTCCCCTCAATTTTGCCAGACCCACAGCAAGAGGGGAGTCTCCATTGTGCCGCGTGGAAGAGAGAAGCTCAGCGTTCTTTCAAGGGTGCAATCCACAGCGTCAACACGTTGAAGAGAGACCAAAGAGACAATTCCTTCAGGGAAGTGCCCGAAAGAAATCAGTAGCGCGGACCCGAAGGAATTCAAAGGGCACAAGGCCACAAGGAAACTCAGTGACCCGCCGAGAAAGAAGCCCGAAGAGCCAGGAAAAGACAAAGGCCAAGCGCAGAAAAGAATAGAATAGTCTAGGTGGCACACAAAAAGCGTCGGCAGAGAAGTTATTACTGCAGATGAAACAGTCTCCACCAAGTGGTCATCGAAGAGCGCAAGCATTCAATAGCGCGACTTGTTTTTCTTCGTCTAAGCTTTGATAAGCAGACAGTTGCATAAGTCTCATAAAGAGGGGCAGCCTTGTCATTCAAACAATCAAGCGACCCGTGCTTTTGCAATGACATTTAATACGGTTTAAGCACCAAAGTCAAGACTTGCGACATCTACAGCATGGTTCCTTCAGCGGACGTCCTTCTTCCTAGGTGTTTAATGCAGTATGGGCTGCTTGTTCTGGAAGGCGCCAAAAGTCTTTCTCTTTGTGCTATATATTGTAACCTCTCAGCAGAGAAATAATATCTCTCACTTGTGTAAGGCGAAGCCCTACCAAATTTTACCTTTGAATCAATAAGAATGTGTTTTACCTCTATCTGACTAGTTATATTTTTGAGTATGTGTGTGTATCAACTCTGTATTTAGTCATTTTAGCTTGATGCTTTCATAGATTGACACCAACATACCTAGTGTAGCCAAGACTATTTTTGCAGGTTAACAGGGAGTGCTTCATCTGGAGCATAGAGACAGAAGAGTAGTTATCTGACAGTGTGTTTTCTGCAGCGTCTATGGTAAGTTCCTTTTCCTTGTGTCTTCATTAAGCCTCCTGTTAAAGCGCCCTACAGTATGGTCTTTTTGTCATATAAAGTGTATGTTTGCCCCCTTTTGGTCTAAAGTGTTGATATAGCTGAGTAGATCAAAATCATTTGGTGCATCACTGTTTATATAAGTTTCTATTTTGATTATATACTTCTCCCTTTTCATCCCCCCCCCCATTATTAACAAGTAGCAGTTAAAGACCTCAAAGATGCATCAAAGGGAGCTAGCCCTTATCTAGAGATTCTTTCCTCAGTTTTGTCAAGCCCACAGCAAGAGGAAAGTCTCCATTGTGCCACGTGGAAAAGAGAAGCTGAGCTTTCTTTCAAGGGTGCAATCCACAACGTCAACATTGATATTGTTAAAAAATTCAAAATGAGCTATATTCAGCCCCTGGCGACTCCATTTAGGAACTCAATCTCTGGTTAATGATCAGCCTGGTATCCCATGCCAAAGGCCACTACAAGATCTTCTAGGGGTGTCCCTTTTGAATTTGTTGAGTTGCCTTTGAACTCAACGAAAAGGTTGAGGTTTGCAAATACCCACCTTTACGTAGCAAGCCTTTTTTCTAAACCAGTCATAAAATATACCTACTCAAGGAGACCCCAGTTGAATCCTTTCATAGCCATGGCAGCCCTTAGGGCTTTCCCTTTTGTGGCCTTCAATGGTCAAAGTCCCTTGAACCTTCAACAGTATGACCCAATTCCAGGGACCACTCAAAATGTTCCTCCCTTCAGTGGAGAGGGCCCAATCACTATTGTCGAGCATATTAGAAACATAGCAAACCTTTGCAACATCCATAATATCACTGAATAAAATGTAGCCATTAGATTGCTAGCCTTGTCCTTCAAAGGGAAAGTTCTGGATTGGTATGGGACCTTGTCTATGAACTCAGTTGGCTCATGGAATGAGTTAGGGACCCTCTTGACCAATAGGTTTGGGAAAAAAAGTGACCATTTGTCTCTAGCTGAGAATTTAACCACCATGAAGAGAGCCCCACATGAGTTTATGTAAGATTTTAACACTAGGTTCCAAAAGACTTGGGACAGATCGCAATTCTTGTGAGGCCAACCCCAAGCTATGCTTTCCTTTACTACTTGAAGGCCCTGAATAGTGACATTGCTATCATGATACAATCCATGGGTGGAAACACTCTGCCTGCTGCTTATGAGATAGCCATAGTTGTTAAAATTGCCTTGTTCAAGAAGGAAAGATAGCTCCTAGACCTCTTATGCCAGTCTTTCCTGATTTACAGCCCTCAGTCCAGCCTGCTGTGCCCACTCTAGCTCCTCTGCCTAATCAAGAGAAGCCGACTGCTACCCCTATAAATGACATCCATGAAGTTAAGAGTCTGCTGTAGAGTGTTACCAATGAGTTAGTTGCCCTCAAGAGACAACAAGCTCATAGTTATAGGCCAAATCAAGGCTACCAGCAATTGGGGCAAGCAAATAGGCCTCCCTTTCAGAATTATAATCAAAGGCAAGGTCAAATTACACATGTCAAGCCTTATCAAAGCTATAATCCAAATGCCCCTTCATCTTCCAAGGCTCGTCTCCACTCAAAATAATTTGGTGCAGGGGCAGCGCAATTATCCACCCTTGAAGCATGGCCAAGAACAGGTTGTTGATGCTAGTGAGCTACCAAATCAAAGCATGACCGCACAAGGCGATCAAGCAGCCAATTTTCAAATTTTGAGATGTCAACACAACTTGGGATGGGCAGCAGACAGGTTCAATCTGATTCCACTCTTATGAATCACTTGGAAGGAGAGTTCTATGCAATCAACTATGTGGGGAGCACAAGTAATCATAATGTTGGTGTTGCAGCGAACACCAGGTCCAAAAGGAGAGCCATTGATGAAGCTCAAGCAACCACTCAAACACCTACAGTATCTCTTTCACCACAAGCAAATCAAAAATTTCCCAATTACATGCTAGCGGTTGCAGCTTTAACTCTTCAGGTTGCACCATAGGTTACGAATGTTACTAAGGAGAACTTTAAAGGGGGCAATCCTTCAATCAATATAGTGGATCAAATGAAGAAGCTGCACATAAACATCTCATTGTGGGATTCTTTAGCACTGTCAGGACAAAAGGATATACTCCAAAAGGAATTATACGGGCTGGGTGAGCAAGTTGTCCTAGCAAGAAATGATAATGTGTTGATAGTAAATGGGGCTCTTCCCATGGGAGGTCAAGCAAAGAAAGACGAGAAGGTCCCTCCCTTCTATTTGTCCCTGATTACTGGTGATTTCTTGGTCCACAATTGCATCATTGATAGTGGAGCAAGGACCTCAGTTATGCCCAAATGCATTGCTGATAAGCTAGGCCTCAAGTATGAGCAAATGACGAAAGGAGTTCTACAGTTGAATGGATCACCAACTAAGACCTTGGGAGTGGCAAGAGAATTGAATATGACTCTCCATGCTTGTCCAACCTTCTCAATTCCCCATGATGTGGGAGTGGCAGATGTTCTTCCCTACTTCGCTCTTTGCTTGTCAAGGGATTTCACATCCAAGATAGGTGGATACTTGGCAGTCAATTGGTCTTACATGGTTTTCAGGACAAAGTATGGAACTAAAGTAAAGATTGAGTCAGAGCCCATCCACAAAGGTCACCTGGAGCCATACTCGCCCAAAGCGGTGAATGTGAACTATGCAATCATTGATGAAGAACAGCTCCAGGTGGACCAATCTCCATCATCTTCTCTTGTAGGAGTTGCTGACCTGCTCCTAAATGAATGGGGAAATGACAACTTTGAGCATGATCCTTACAAGTTCATTGAAGAAGTTGGTCTTGGAGTTTATTGCATGCATGAAAAAGATGCTTTCATGCTGAAATTGATGAAGATAGACCAAGAGGACTGTGGTTTGTGGTAGCTGTTCTTTGATGGATTTAGAAGCAAGTTGGGAGCTGGTGGTGGGGCAATGTTGGTTTCACCTTCAAAGGATAAATACTTCTCAACTTTCAGGTTTCAATTCCCCTGCACCTGCAACGTAGCAGAGTATGAGGCCCTTGTTCATGGCCTAGAATGGACAAGGAAGAGAGGAATCAAAGAATTGTAGGTGTTTGGAGACAGTGAGTTGATTGTGAACCAAGTGAGAGGTCAAAGCTTGACCAAGAACTCCTTACTCAAGTCTTACAAGCACAGAGTGTGGGACCTTGTAGAGAACTTCGTTGCTTTCAACATCACTTCTATTCCAAGAGAGGAGAACAAGCATGCAGATAGACTAGCAGCAGTTGGTGCTCAGTTTGATATCCCAAAAGGGATGAGACAAAGCAAGAATCAACATCATTTAAAGGTGATTGTGAGGCCTTCCATACCAAACAATGTCACCAATTGGTAGGTGTTTGAAAGTGACCAGCAAATAACACTTTTCTTGCAGGAAGAAACTGAATTTGCTTCCAAAAATCAGTCCAAGCTACATCAGCAGTATGATGGGCAGATTGTTCAACTAAAGACCAACAGGTTTCCCAAAGGTTTGGTAACTCTTGAGAGCATTTTCAACGAAGATGACCAACTCAAGAGAGACAAAGCAAGCAGGTCAACCAAGAAGGAAAATTATGAAAGGGTAGACCAAGAAGGAAAATTATGAAAGGGTAGAGATCTACAAGGATAAGCTGCTTGCACTTGGGAAGGTGTGTACCAATGAGGAAAAACATGCTTTCATTATGTTATGTCAAGAGTTTGCTGATGTCTTCGCTTGGGAGTATGGTGATTTGAAGGGCTTTGATCCAAGCTTGGCCCAACACACCATTGAGCTAGAGGAAGGTGCCAAAATCATCAAGCAAAAGCAAAGGGCAATCAATCCAAAGATCGAGCCTCTCATGAGAAAGGAACTTAACAAACTGATCGAGTCCAGGATCATTTTCCCTATCAAACACTCTTCTTGGCTGGCCAATTTGGTCCCTGTTAGGAAGAAGAATGGAGAGGTCAGATTGTGTGTGGATTTCAGAGACCTGAATAGAGTCTCATTGAGAGATCATTATCCCCTTCCAAGTATGGAGCAAATTCTTCAGATGGTGACAGGCAGTGAAAGATTCTCTCTTAGATGGCTACTCCAGGTACAATCAAATCCTGGTACAAGAATGTGACCAATACAAGGCAGCATTCACCACCAAGTGGAGAACATACGCCTACAAGAAGATGCCATTCGGATTGTCAAATGCTACAGCTACCTTCCAACGTGCTATGGATATGGCTTTCCAAGGTTTGATCAATGACATTGTGTTGGTTTATCTTGATGATGTGACAGTCTTCTCCAAGGAGGCAAGTGAACATTTGAAGCACCTAAGGCAAATCTTTGAAAGTTGTAGAGAGTTTGGCATCTCTCTCAACCCAAAGAAATGTGTGTTTGCCATCCACGAAGACAAGCTCTTGGGCCATGTTTTTTCAAAGGAAGACCTGTCCATTGATCCAGAGAGGGTGCACACCATCTTAGCATTGTCCTTGCCTAAGCACAAGAAGGCCCTGCAAAGTTTCTTTGGTAAAATAAATTTCATTAGGAGATTCATTCCTAAATTTGTTGAGCTTGTCAAGCCACTAACTTACATGTTAAGAAAGGACGACACGTTCATGTGGACAACAAGAAGAAGAGAAAGCTTTGAAGGCATCAAGCAAGCTATCGCCCAAGCTCCTACTCTAGCTAGTCCAAACTTCTCCAAGGACTTCAATCTATACATTTTTGAGAATGAAGAGGTAATCTCTGCAATGCTCAAACAAATGGTGAGAATTTAGAACAGCCTCTTGCTTTTTTCAGCCAAGGTTTAGAAGGCTATGAGGTTAGATACACGTATGTTGAGAAGCAGGTGCTTGCAGTCATACGAAGTCTGAAGAAGTTCAAACATATGTTGTCTAACAACAAAATTCACATCATGGTGCCACATCTTAGTGTAAAAGACTTCTTGCTGAACCGAGACTTGAATGAGAAAAGGACAGGTTGGATCACCAAAGTAATGGAGTATGACATAGAGATCAAGACCACCAAGCTGGTAAGAGGAAGAGGGCTATGTGAACACCTCGCTACAGACTTGAAAGAGTCGAAGGAGGACGTTTTGGTACTCCACGATGAACCTACAGCAGCTGTACCTACAGTCATGAAGAGTTGGACACAAGGCATGGTTCATTTCCTTCGAACTGGTGAGTGTCCACAAGATCTTGATAGGACCAAGAGGAGGTATTTTAGACTCCATTGTCTTCCTTATGTCCTAGTTGATGGAGTGTTGTTTAGGAAAGACTCTTCAAGAGTGCTCTTGAGATGCATTGATTCAAACCAAGTCGACAAGGTACTGTCCGAGTTTCATGATGGACCAGCTGGTGGCCACTTTGCTCTCAAGGCCACCGCTGCAAGGATTATGAGCACTGGTTATTTTTGGCCCAGTTTGTTTAAAGACACTCATGTTTGGGTGAGGAAATGTCAAAAATGTGCCTTCTTTGATGGGAAGCAACGACTCGCTGCCATGCCTCTTCATCCTATTCAGGGGGAACAACCATTCATGCAATGGGCGTTGGACTTCATAGGGTTGATCAATCCTTCTAGTGCTAGCCACAAGTGGGTTTTGACTGCCATGGATTATTTTACAAGGTGGGTAGAGGCCGTAACTTTGAAAGAGGCCAATGAGAGTGCAGTCCTAGACTTCTATGAAGGCGTAGTGACAAGATTTGGGGTCCCAGCCACAATCATTTTAGACAATGCATTGGTTGTCTTGGAAACAAAGACAAGTGAGTGGGCATTGAAGTATGGCATCTATCTCAGCATTTCTTCCAACTACTATCCACAAGGAAATGGGCTGACCAAGTCCACAAACAAAAATTTGATTAGGATCATAAAAAGGACAATGGAAGAAAATCAAAGGACTTGGCATGCGAAGTTGAAGACAGCTCTTTGGGCAGATAGGATCACTCCAAAGAGGGTAATCGAGAATTCACCATACACACTTGTGTATGGAAGGGAAGCTAGACTTCCTATCTCACTTGAGTTACCAGCCTTGGATCTTGCCCATCAGCTGCAATTGGTGGAGAGCAACAGTCTGGAAGTCAGGTATTGTGAGCTAATGGAGCTTCAAGAAGTGAGAGACCAAGCCATGGATGCCATGACTAGCCGCCAACAACAAACAAAGAAGCATTTTGACAAAAGGTCTACGCCAAGGAGCTTCTCAGAAGGTAACATTGTCTTGAAGTGGGATGAGGACCGAGCCAAGCCTGGAAGGCACACGAAGTTTGACGCTTAGTGGAATGGCCCATATGTCATCACCCAATGCAAGCAACACAATGCTTTTCAACTCTCAACAAGTTGGATGGTGAAGAGCTATATATTCCAGTCAATGGGATATATCTTAAGCATTGTTACTAGGTCTCTTTTGTCATGTACATAGTTTCCTTGTTTTTCCTCGTTTTCCCTAAGTGTTATGCATGTGTGTAGTGTTTTTAGCCTTTGTGTGTGTTTTTTCCTTGTTGTTTGGGGTAAAATCTTTGTTGGTTTATAGGTCCTTACAAAGCTGTTGTTGACTTCTCCAAGATGCATCTTGACTCCATGCCCAATGGACTTTGTGTCTACTAGTCTTCCCAAGCATAGCAGACATGCTTCCCCTGTGAGTCGCCAATTGTGTTGACCAATTTTTGGTCTTGCAAACCAAAATTTGGCACCCCCTCCTTTTTCTTTGCAAAGGTCATCAAATCCATGTTTTGGCTAGATCATCTCTCTGCTGCCTTGTGTAAAAAATGTTCTCTACAGACCTTTCTAATGAAAAGGCCAAGTGTTTTGTCATTTTGCTTAGTCTAGTGCAAATCGGGTTTGTGCAGGTGCATTACTTGTCTGCTTTTATAAGTAGAAGCGATTGAAGGACCTGAAATGGTCTAAAGCAATTCGTAAAAGGCAACGGATTTCCTTCGAAGGGCATTTTGACGGCTTGAAGGATGTTTGCAAAAAGTCCAAAGGGTAAATACCTTTGCAGAGGGCACCTTGAGAAAGGTGAAGACCATTTCAGAAAGCCCGATGGGCACTTTTGGATGAAAGAAACCCTTGCGAAGGGCAACCAGTTGAAGGAGACAAATTGCAAAGTCTCGAAGGGCACGTGCCATTCGGGAAAAGAAGCAATCAAAAGAAAGAAATCCTTCAGACATTTTGTGTGAAGGAAAGCGCGGCAAAAAACCTGATAAATCAAAGAGCAAGCAAAGAAAAGGCCAAGGCAAAGGAGAAGTCGAAGAAAGGAGACAAAACACGGGCAAAGACAAGGAAAATTAATACATTTGTTGAAATATATCTACCGAAAACCAATAAAATAGATTGGTTTTCGAACTATAGGGAAGAGCAGCCCATGTTTTCACGCTTCGCCATTAATGCACAGTCAGTTGCACCTAGTATTGAAAAGAGCATGGTCCAGTCAACACAACTTGGGGATGGCTTTGTCAATTGCTAGGAGTATCATATGCTTTTGCAGGCCCAGGACAGCAAGGGCAGTGACTTGGACATCTACAACATGGCTCTCTCATATGCAACTGGAAGAATACGGCAGCAACATGAGCTTGTGGTCTCTGCAAAAGTGTTTAACTCAGCATGGGTTTCCATCCTTGATTTGCCAGCTATCTGTTTCCAAGTTCTCTATATATTTGTAACTTCTCATTTGAGAAAAAATAATCTCAGTTTCTATGGCGAAGCCCTGAAGGAATTTACTTTAAATCAAAAGAAGCATTTTTACCTCCATTTGAGCTTGCACTTTTGCATATGTCTATGGTTTTATCTTATGTTAAGTCATTTCATTTTCATGCTTTCATAAGTTTATGCCAACATATCTAGTGTATTGTGAGTTCTTCTCTTGTAGGTCAACAAGAAGTGTCCAGCTCAGAGTATAGGTGCATGTGAACAGGGTGTCCATAGTGTCTTAGAACACCTCTGGTAGTTCTTCCTTCCTGTATTTCCATAGGATCCCCTGTTGAAACACTGATGCAAAAAAAGTTCTCATTTGAATGAAGTGTATGCTTGCTTCTCTTTGGTGTAAGTGCATGTCAAAGCTGAGTAAACCAACCATTTTGGTGCATCACCGCATTAGTTTAGGTTCTGATTTCAGTGTTTCTCTCATTTTTCATCCCCCCCATTGTTAGCAGTAGGAAATCCAGGGCCTCAAGGTACTTCAAGGGGAGCTAGCCCCTAATCTAGAGATTCATCCCTCACGTTTGCAACCACAGAAAGAGGAATGTCTCAATTGTGTTGCGTGGAGGAAGAGAGCTGAGCCTCCCTTCAGAGGGTGCAATCCACTGCATCAACAGTTGGATTTGGACAATAGATCCAAGCAGTCATTTTCTCCGTGGTTTTCTCCCAAAAGAGTTTCCACATAAATCTTGTGTTTTTAATTGTTGATGTTGTGTGATTGATATTATTGTGATTATCAATTTGAAAAAGTAAAAGATTACTTTATACTGATTCACATCCCTCTCAGTATAAGCATGTGCTCAACAATTGGTTTCAGAGCGGGTTCCTTTGAAAATAGTCTAATCGCTAGAAGGTAGATCTCAAGAGCACACATGGCCAATCAAAAAGGGTTTCCCTCAAGCAGGGCTTCATTGTTTGATGGAACGAACTATACCTTCTGGAGCATAAGGATTCACACTTAATGGTTTTTGGCTTTGATATTTGGCAAACAATTGTGAGCAAATATGTACCTCCATCATCTCCTCCAATAGATCTGGCGGGAAAGAAGGCGAGTGAAAATAATGCAAAAGCTGTGAATGAAATTTTGTGTGGTCTATTAGAATCAGAGTTTGTCAAAGTAATGCACTGTGAATCGGCAAAAGACATGTGGGATAAACTAAAGAACATCTATGAAGCAGACGACAAGGTAAAAAAAAGCTAAGCTTCAAACACATAGAAGACAATTTGAAAGTTTGAAAATGAAGGACGAAGAAAACATTGGAGCCTATCTGCTTCGTGTGAATGAAATTGTAAATACTATCAAAGGACTTAGTGAAAAAGTTGAAGAGCCAATGATTGTGCAAAAGGTGCTAAGGTCACTTCCCTTAAGATTTGATGCAAAAGTTTCAGCCTTTGAGGAAATGAAGGACTTGGGTAAACTAACTATGGATGAATTGCATGACATCTTCACGGCATATGAAATGAGGACCGAAAAGGAGAAATCATCTAAACGAGAAGTTCCAATAATGAGCCTAAAAGAAAATGAAGAATAAAGAGCCCGAGCCAAGCAATAGTTCCAATAATGAATTAGATGAAGAAGAAGCTCATTTTGTGAGGAAGCTAAAGAAAGGATTTGGCAAGTACAAAGGTAAGTTACCTTTTAAATGCTTTAATTCTAGAAAGTTAGGACATTTTGTGGCCAAATGTCCATATGCAGAAAATAAAAATAGTGATGAAGAAGAGCATAATATAAAGAAAGGCCACAAACAAGACAAACTTCAGAAAAAGAAGAGCTTTCACAAGCACAAGAAAAGCCTCTATTCCAAAGAGGAAAGTAGTTCATCCGAAGAGAGTTTCGTTGCTAGTGATAGAGAAGAGATCTGATTCATGGCAATAGAAACAAAAGATGATATCTTGGAAAGTGAAGACAAAGAAAAAGAAGAAAACGAGTTAGAAGGGGAAGAGAATACCGAAATAGATGGAGAAATAGATTTGGAAGAACTCATTTGTGCCCAAGTGAAATCAAGAAACTAAAGAAGAAGAACTTGAAACAAAAATTACAGCTTCAAGAGGACTGTGAATCTATGGCAAAAATGTCATAAAGTCTTGAGGAATCGGAAAAGATGATCATCAACCTCAAGATTCAACTTGAAGAAGCAAAAAGGATTGAAAAGGAGGTGAGAATCCAAGTAAACAAAAAGGAATAAAATTGTGAGAGGCTAGAGTCCGAAATTGTTTCCTTGAGGAAGGAACTAGAGATAACAACCACTAAGCTGAACAGAAGCCTCAAATTTGAGAAAAGTACCAAGATCCTAGATGATATCATAAATGGGCAAAGGTCACCATTTATAAATACTGGTCTTGGATATAAAGAAAATCATATGGCCAACAAAGAAGATCACCAAGAGCCACCAAAGAAGGCAAATGAGGAAAAGACGAAAAGCTATGCAAATGTTCTCAAAAGTCCTATCAGCAAGAAGAAAGAGAATCAAGTCCCACATAAAACAAGCACTCCTGCAAAAGATAACAAAGACAAATTCAAAAAGTCCTTTCCTCCAAGGCGGCACACATGACCAGGTTTCAAAACTCTTTCTTCGGGTATAGCTTTTCTTGTAATCACTTTGGTCATAAATCAATAGACTGTAGGACTCATGCAAGACATTTTGGTTGGAACAAGAATAGAATTCCCTATGGGTTCTCAAATAGGAACTATAATTCATTTGCTCCTTTAGTAGATTACAATGTCATATGCTATAAGCACAACAACTATGGACATACAACATGCTTATGTAGAAGTGGTTTTATAAAACTTCCTAGGCAAAATAAGAAAGTAGAAGCCATGAGTAAACAAAAAGAAGAATCTTCAAGAATATGGAAAAAGTAGGAGCAAGAAAAAGAGAGACCTATGCTTGTGCAAACTGCATTTCATGCACAAGAAGTATCACTAAACTCATGAGAAGAAGTACAAATATAGGGGGAGCTAATAATTGCATTATCTTTTAGCTCCGGTGAAAAGACAACTTAAAGGATGAAGTCTCACAAAATATTAGAGAGAGGGAAGATATGGTTGGAGAGAAGAATGAGAAGGATGATCAGGACAGTTTATGTTCCAAGACAGGAACTAAAAAAAAACTTGGAGACTTGGATGTCTATTGAAAAATCACTTTTGCAGGATGTGGTTAAAATACATGATCGATTGTTTGATCTACTAATCTTGTGTAATAATTTGAAATGCTCAGATCTTAGATAATGAGAGGTTGCATGCCTTTACTTTTGTATTTGAAGCTGGCAAGAAGTTTATTGAAGGAATTGGATATTCATTGCCTGCAATATTGAATGATAACATATTATCAGGTCATTTGTTGCATATGTGTTTGGCTCACTCGAAGCTTTCACAATCACTCTTTAGGAGGGTTTTGAAGATAATTTAAATCAAAATCTCCAAGTAATAAGACTTAAGCGTAAAGAGAAGCAATTTGCCTTGAGACTCGAGGGAAGTGGGAAAGAGGAGTTACCACTTAAGTAGCTAGAGATAATCCAAATGGATGCAGATGATTTCAAAAAGCCCAGATTTGATCAAATTCAAGGAGAGCAAATGAGAAAAGAAGTCCTTATGCAAACGGATAGAGAAGAGTAGAAAAACAATCATTCAATTATGGTGATGTTGAAGAAGATGACATGGATGTTTCCCATTATTTATTTGTGGATGGAAGTATAATGAACATCCCTTTGCCATTGATGTCAAAGGGGGAGAATTAATGAAAGGGGGAGCAAAGGAGGAGAACTACAAGGGGAAGTTTCTCTACAGATTTTCCATCAATGACAAAGAGGGATATTGTTGGAATATTGTCATTGATGTCAACGGAATTGTCAATGGAAATATCAACGAAAATGTCAATGGAAATGTCAACGGAAATGTTGATGAACACATCTTTTGGTGAAGAGGTGCCTCTTGGATGGGACGCCTCCTTTGTGAAGAGCCTTTGAAGGCTATATAAGATGGATAGAAGGTTGAGAAAGAAATGGAATTAATTCTATCATTTAAGCATAAGCAAATTTTTGTGGAGAAGAAGAAGAGGAAATTGAATTTGGCATCATTTGTTGATGAAGCAACAATGGTATGGTGGAAGATTGTTTCAGTAGATGTTGGTGCCTCAGAAATAAGATATTGGTGTCTCTTGCTAAGTTGGTGCTTAACAGTGCGGATTGGTGTCTCCAGTAGGTTGGTGCCTACAAATTGTTTAGCAGTGGGGATTGGTATCACCTGTAGGTTGGTGCCTACAAATTGTTTAGAGACGCGGATTGGTGTCTCTAGTAGGTTGGTGCCTACAAATTTTGTAAGAAGAATTTTATTTGTGGTTGGATTTGACAATAGATCCAAGCGGTCCTTTTCTCCATGGTTTTCTCTCGAAAGGGTTTCTATGTAAATCTTGTGTTCTTAATTGTTGATGTGTGATTTCTATCATTTGTGATTATCAATTTGAAAAAGCAAAAGATTACTTTATACTGATTCACCCCTCCCCCTCTCAGTAATAGTGTGTGCTCAACACTAGACCACCTACATTGCTACTTAGGCATAGAAGTCTAGCAAATTGATAAACATGTTTTTGCTTCTCAAACAAAATATACAAGTTTACTAGACAGGTTCAAGATATTTCACTACAAAATTTCATCTACACCTATGGAGACAAAGCTGAAACTTTCAGCCAAGACTGATTCAAAAGTAGAAAATCAATCAATCTATAGGAAACTAATTGGCAGCATACTTTATCTTACATCCACTAGGCTTGACTTGTGTTATGCAGTTAATTATATCTCTTGATTTATGACAACTCAAAAAATAGTACACTAGGTATCAACAAAGAGGGTGCTACAATATGTGAATGGAACATTAGACTTTGGCATTATATATGGTAAGAGCAAGGAGCTTTAGTTATGTGGATTTAGATTCGGGTTGGGAAGGATCCATAGATGACATGAAATTTACAATGGGGTATGTGTTCAGTCCAAGAACAAGGGCAGTTTCTTGGATCAGCAAGACACAACATGTATTTTCACTTACTCTATAGAAGCACAATATATAGCAGAAATGAAAGGGGCACGTGAAGTAGTTTGCTTAGAAGAGTGCTTACAGATTTACATGTTGATCAGACTGATCATATTATAAAATTTTGTGATAACTAGGGAGTTTGCAAGCTGGAAAAAAAATTCACCTTTCATGAGCATACAAAACATGTTGACGTACATTGTCACTTCATTCGAAAGCTTGTAGAAGATGGAGAAGTTGCGCTGGAGTATCGTCCAACCCAAGATCAGACTGCAAACATTCTCACCAAGTCTCTTGGCCTGAATAAATTTTTAAAATTTAGATAAACTTGATGTATTTTCTAGAATGACCTTAAAGGTAGGATGTTGGAGTTTGTAACATAAAGTTACAATGGTCATATGAGTCTTTAAAAATGGCTTTGACAATTGCAAAACCGCTCCTTAATCCTAACCAACGGTTTCAAATTTTTATAACGGTTTTGAAATTGCCACTTAAGCTTGCAAAACCGACACAGTGGTTTTGTCAATGTGCAAAAGCTTGCAACTTCTAGAGGCCATATCTTCTGCTTACAAACTCCAAAAGAGATGCAATTTCTTTTGGAAGAGCATAACTTTTTTAGGAGAATCAAAATATGCAATCATATTCTAATTTTGATTTATACCACATGATATTTTTGCCTCTACACCAAAATCTATCACTTTTAGGTCTTCAATAGATGCAACCACTTTTTAAATGCTACTGATAGTTGAATAGCTAAATCAACTTAGTTGGAACCATGTTGTTGGCTGAAACTAATCCTTTCTAATGTACATGATGCTATTGAAGTGCTAGAGTGTTGATGCTTCCCTTGGATCAACTTCTACCATGCCAAAACAACAAACATACTGATTGGTCTACATGAACCCACCCCTACATGTTTATGGTTGATTTAATATTGCTGGTACCTCTTAACTCGAATACAAACATATCTAGAGTGCCCAGTAGAGGCTATTTGGGACACTCTCACCAAAGGTTATCATGAATGAGGCAAGGTGTAATGTCCCCTTTTCATATAATTTTAATAATTAATAAAATTGCTTGAATAGTGATTTTAATCATTCGAAAATATAAGGCAATTTAATTAATTATTAAAATAGAACTATCTTGGATACATTCAAGTTATCGAAAAAGTGGTTTTAATCATTTGGAAAATTAAGGTAATTTTAATGATTATTCTAAAGAGCTTTATAATTAATAAATTGCTTGAAAAGTGATTTTTAGCACTTTAATTATTAGAGCATTCTAATTAATTATTTAAGCAAGAACTTAATATAAAATAATTATTTAATTTGCCAAAAAGTAATTTTAATTACTAATTTATTAAGACAAGTTATTTAATTAATTCAAAAAGGCCTAAAGTGAAATTAAAAGGAATGTCGGCTTGGGAGTTAAAGCAAAGAAAAGGAAAAGATATCATAAAAGTTGGCAAGAGAGGGTTATGAGGTATTTTACCTCTCCAAGGTGGTTTGCCCCCCTTTGAAATGTACAAATACAAGGTGAAGATCACAATTGGAGATATGTTGAATTTGATATTATTTTTTGATGCTTGAAGAAGATTTTGGAATGCATACTCAATAGGTGTTCACAGATTTGGAGCTGATTATTTCACAAAATGTCTTTTGATGCCACCTTTATTAAAGGACGTTTTGTTACTTGCCTTAGAGTGGGGCGATTTGCTTTGAGAGGTTATTGAGAGAGTTTGGTGGACTATTTGAGGTCCAACTTGAGCATAATAAATCTAATTATTATTTGCATTAATTTTCGTAGGTGTGACAACTTGTTTGGGATTGAGGGTTTGATGTTTAATGAGGTAAATTCTGAAAACTAGAGTTTTCATAATTTTGGAGCAAGTTTCGGTGACTTTCCCCTGTAATAAAATTTTTGAAATTATTTTTATTTGATAGTTATTATTTTTGTGATCAGTTTGAGTTCTTATTTGCATCATAATTCCAAATATTGAGGGAGTTATGAATTTTTGAAGTTTTCAGCAGTTTGTAGGAAATAATATTTGTTGAGGGTAGATTTTCAAGGGTTTCGTTCTGATTTAATTATTGCAGTAATTTTCTGAATATTGGCGATTGGATTTGTGAAAGCTTGAGCAGGTATTAGAGTGGGAAAGGACATCAATTCAGCTAGTGTGGCACTAGGTTTTCAAGTATTGAAACATTCATTTCAAGCTCTTTCTTCTTCACGACAAGAGCCATTGGTGGCCAAAATCACAAAGTATTTATTTGTCATTTATTTCAAGGTGAACTGGAGGTACAATTATAATAGCTAGGGTTCCCTGATTTTACTAAATTCATAATTCAGAAATTGTGAATTTTAGAAGAAACCCCTTTTTGGTTGAATTGTCCCATTTGGAAACATTACAGTGGTATCAGAGCACCGATCTTGTCCATCTATAAGGTTTGGTTGCAAGCAGATAAAAAAGATTTGGTGTTATCAGGGAAGAAGAACCCATGGAAGAAATGGAGAAATAAAGGCCCTACAATGCAAGTAGAATGCTAGTTAACCTATGCCAACTAATGGAGGATGTAATCAACACTTTGGAAGAAATAGAAAATAGGTTATCCAATGTAAATCAATCGCAATATAAAACCATGAAGTGGGTGATACAACCCTCAAGGACTTACTTGGTTCAACATGAACTCTTGAAAGACAGATGAGGAGGTAAGGCTCTTGGTTACTAGTTGTATTAATGAGGTTTTAAGACTAACGATTCCTGAAGTTCCTTACAGTGATAAAATTATGAGGGAAATATTTTTGTTGATTGTGGAGAGCTTCGAAGATCTCAAAGAGAACAAAGGACATTCTTTGGCTAGAAGGGTCAACATCCTGGAAAGTATAGCTTCAACTAAGGCATGCATTTTGATGTTAGATATGGAGTGTGATGAACTTATTGTTAATATGTTTCAACATTTCTTTGCAATTGCTTGTAAGAATCCTACCAAAAATGTTGTCACTTCTATGCAGAAAATCTTGACTGTGACACTCAATGAGAGTGACGATCTTTCCAAACTATTATTATCTATCTTGTTGACAAGTTTGAGGCTAGATTTTTTAAATTTTTTTTCGGATTGCACATATGCTGTTTGAAAATGTTGCAATTAATTGTAAGGGAAAATTGAGGCCTTATTTGATAGTGGAGCATGTAGAGGAAGAGAGTATTGAACTACATGGAGAGTTGGAGGAAAAGAATGAAGGGACAGCTCTTCATGAGGGTTCCTATGAAGAGGCCAATGAAATAGAAAAATTAAATTTGGAGGAAGGTGAGTTACAAAAAGATAACACTTTGGGACAGCCTAGAGTGGAAAATTGTGAGAACCAAAAATCTGAGTTTTTGGAGCAGCAAAGAGGGCTGCAAATGATGGATGAAAATGAAGAGATGCTAGGTGGTTTGGGGCAGCTAAGTACCCCAAACTTTGATATTCAAAAAGATGATTTTGAAGAAGCCAAAGAAATTGAGATATTCATAGAAAGGTATGAGTTGAATAATGATTTTTGTTTGATATCAAATAATTGTTCAAATTTGTTGCATGACTCTAGATTTGATTAAAGAGATTGGAAAGAACAATTCTTAATAAAAAATAAGAAGGGAGTGCAAGCCTTGACAATGATGGATGGCACTTAGAGGGTTCTTGATAGATCAATACACAATGAGATGAGAGAATGCTTGAAGGGAAATAACACTATGATAGACTTACAATCAAAATGGATATGGAAAAAGATCAAGATTCCAACTTATTGTGAAATGTAAAATGCAATCCATTGTGTGAAATGGATAGGAGGGATCACGACATCAAGAAAGGATCCTAGAAATTGACAAGTGCATCAAATGGTTGTTATTAAACACCTACGATTTTTCTAAATTGTTTGTTCCATGTGTAGGTTTCTTTGGGAGATCCCTTATAAAGGTGGCAATCAAGGAAGTCATTTGGCATGACTTAAATGATGAAGAGGGTCCAACGTTTTCATCTAACATTATGTTTGATAATGGTTGTGTGAGCATGAGAAAAAAGAAAGAGAGGTTTGATGGTATGTTTTTGAGCAAAATTTGGTTTCTCTTCTTGTCAAATTTTTTTGAGGATGTTTTTCTATATTCATGGCTCAAATCTTACATGGAAGGCAACTCTTTTGGCATAGGACAGCCAAGTAAAAGTTTTGAAATATTGATGTTAAGGTCCGAATTTGTTGCTTCAAATTTATTTGAGTATGGGGAACATTGCCAACCACCGATTGAAAACAAAGAGGAGAAAAAAGAGTGCATGCTATAACCCCTTCATAGATATGGAAAGTCTGATTTTTTCTATTGCGTACAATTGTCATCAAATATTGAAAATTTGGTTGGAATACGTGAAAATCTCGCCTCCAACAATTCTGAGTCAAAAGAGAATTTCCAGCCACTTGCAAGGATGAAAAAGGTGGAGAAAAGTCTTGTATACATCACTTTTAAGAGCAATTGTTGACTGATTTTATTGCACCATTCAAACAATCCCTATGGCATGAGAAAAAATCAGGTTCGTGTTTACTTTTATAGCCTCTTTCCAAGTACATCTAATTTTAAGGTACAAGTACACCAGTTTTCTACATAATTTTTTTGAAATGTTTGGGTTGTTTTTTAGATCACTTTCCCACCCAACATTCACAAGGGCAGCTTTGGGTTGATCATGATTTTTGCATGGGAGCAACCTATTCTAGTAGGCTTCATGGAAAGGTAAGTTGCTTCCAAGGTATGATTTTTTTTCCTACATTGCATCTTTGGGAGATTACTTTGAGGATTGGAGTATGAAGCTGGATCTTTTTTGGAGGACATAGTTGGGGCAACAGGATTGTATACCTCTTCATACCCCACTCGGTTTTGAGTGATATAGGGGCATATAGGTGCAATAAGCCATTGGATGGCTTTTCTATGATTTGAGACACATTGAGGCATTTCCCAAAATATAGGTATTATAAGTTTAAAATTGATTTGGCTATTTTTTCTCTTGGGAAACATATACAGATTTTGGTTGCATTATGGGACGTGTTGGCAAGGTGGAATAGCATTCATTATCTATTTGGGGTATGTCACACTATGCCTTTTGCCAAAAGATATTCCACTTAACAGGTACATAACCAAAGCTTTTTTAGCACTACAACAGGGTTTACCACTTGGACATGATAATTGGGCATATGAGCTTACATTTGCTTGAGGGCAAGCAAATTTGGGAAGGGAGGACTGTAATGTCCCCTTTTCATATAATTTTAATAATTAATAAAATTTTCTGAATAGTAATTTTAATCATTCGAAAATATAAAACAATTTAATTAATTATTAAAATAGAACTATCTTGGATAATTATTCGAATTATCAAAAAAATGGTTTTAACCATTTGAAAAATTAAGGTAATTTTAATGATTATTCTAAGGAGCTTTATAATTAATAAATTGCATGAAAAGTGATTTTTATCACTTTAATTATTAGAGCGATTTAATTAATTATTTAAGCAAGGTCCTGATATAAAATAATTATTTAATTTGCCAAAAAGTAATTTTAATTTTTAATTTATTACGACAAGTTATTTAATTAATTCGAAAAGGCCTAAAGTGAAATTAAAAAGAATGTCGGCTTAGGAGCTAAAACAAAGAAAAGAAAAAGATACAAAAGTTGACAAGAGAGGGTTATGAGGTATTTTACCTCCTCAAGGTGGTTCACCCCCCTTTGGAAAGTACAAATACAAGGTGAAGATCACAATTGAAGATATGTTGAATTTGATATTATTTATTCAGGCAGCAAATTCAAACATGCATAAATAATCCCTGTACTTTCACCCCAAAGCACTTGGATCAAACATAAGAGATGAATTTGTGGCTGATGATTCTATTTTCACTCCGAACATCTAATAATCACCTCTCTACATGATTAAAGATAAGAAGCAAAATAATATATAGAATCTACAAAGTTAATATAACAAAGGCTTGTAAAATTTGGCAAGGTCAAAGAAAGGATAACCCTAATGATATGGAAGAACAAAAAAGTGGTTAATAAAAGCATGAAATAAATTAGATGTGAGATACTCTCTTACCAACTTTTAGGATATCTTTTCTTTTCTTTGTTTTAGCTCCCAAGCCGACATTTTTTTTAATTTCACTTTAAGTCTTTTTGAATCAATTAAATAACTTGGCGTAATAAATTAGTAATTAAAATTACTTTTTAGAAAATTAAATAATTATTTTATATTAGGTCTTTAAATAATTAATTAAATTGCTCTAATAATTAAAGTGATAAAAATCACTTTTCAAACAATTTATTAATTTTAAAGCTCCTTAGAATAATCATTAAAATTACCTTAATTTTCCAAATGGTTAAAACCACTTTTTCGATAATTCAAATAATTATCCAAGATAGTTTTATTTTAATAATTAATAAAATTGTTGAATCAAACATAAGAGATGAATATGTGGCTAATAATTCTATTTTTACTCTTGAAGAAGATATTGGGATGCATGCCCAATAGGTGTTCGCAGATTTGGAGATGATTATTCTACAAAAGATGTCTTTTGACGCCACCTTTGTTAAAGAAGGCTTTGTTGCTCGCCTTAGAATGGAGAGATTTGCTTTGAGAGGTTATTGAGAGGGTTTGGTGGACTATTTGAAGTCCAACTTGAGCATAATAACTCTGATTATTATTTGCATTAATTTTTTCAAGTGTAGCAACTTGTTTGGGATTAAGGGTTTGATGTTTGAAGAGGTAAAATTCTAAAAACCCGGGGGTTTGATGTTTGAAGAGGTAAATTCTGAAAATTAGGGTTTTCAAAATTTTGGAGCAAGTTTTGGTGACCTTTTCATAGAAGAAAATTTTTTAAATTATTTTTATTTGATAGTCATTATTTTTGTAATTAGTTTGAGCTCTTATTTACATCATAATTCCAAATATTGAGGGAGTTATGAATTTTTGAAGTTTTCAGCTGTTCATAAGAAATAATATTTATTGAGGGCAGATTTGCAAGGGTTTCATTCTGATTTAATTATTGCAGTAATTTTCTGAATATTAGCTATTGGATTTGTGAAAGCTTGAGTAGGGATTAGAGTAAGAAAAAATGATATTAATTTAGCTAGTGTGTCGCTAGGGTTTGGAGGATTGAAACATTCATTTCAAGCTCTTTCTTTTTTGCGGCAAGAGCCATTGGTGGTCAAAATCACAAGGTATTTATTTGTCATTTATTTTAAGGTGAACTGGAGTTAATTTTCAGTTTGGAGGTGCAATTACAACAGCAAGGGTTCGCTGATTTTACTAAATTCATAATTCAGAAATTGTGGATTTTAGGAGAAACCTCTTTTTGGTTGAATCGTCCCATTTGGGAACATTACACAAGGCACCACACCAAATCCACAAACATTGCTAGCTTTATCGGCCTCATGTTTGGGATATAAATATAATAGTAACCTTCAATAGAAGGGAGGACCCATTTAGGGTTCTTGTGAGTCCCTATGAGAAAAAAATGAGATCTTGTGAAAAGACCACTTCCCGGTAAGCACCCGGAGAAGACCACATAACACCATTTCAATACCAACAAGCAATAGAAGATTGCTATTAAGTGCCATCCTTTGGTCGGCCAAGGATGTGCCACCTGAGGGAGGGTAATCATGAATAATTGCTTTGTGGGTTCTTTCTTAATGTGGATGGGCTTTTTAAAGTTCCCCAACATGACGCTGAGTGAGAATAAATCCTATTAGGAAAGGAGAAAAGCTTTTTCTTAGTCTTCAAGGATTGTAGATGTCCCTTTATGGATTAAACCAAGTGATAACTCTACCATTCAAAGTCTCGTGAAGGAATACATGGCCTGCCTGGATAGGATCAACTATCTTTGGAAGCCCTCTAACTATAAAAGTTTAAGTTCTCTCTTGCCTTGATCTTATATACCTTTCCACCAAATAAAGAAAGAAGAATTCCACAACTTCGATACATATATCTATTGTACAAAGAGTTGTAAAATTCGAAAGGAAACGTTGTTTGTTACTCCATGGAAAGATAGTATAGCAATTGATTTGAGCTTTGAACTAAATAACAAGTAATTGAATCATCTTTCAATCTTGTAAAAAATTTCTAAAGTTCGTCATATTTTACTTGCCTTCATATGTTTTTTCATGCCAATAAGACATTATTTAAAGAATAATTCAATACATACCCCAAAAAATTCACTTGTTTACGGTAAACTACAGTGATCTAATAGTATATCTTATTATGTTCTTAGATAGACAATGAAAAAATATTGAGATCGTTGTCTAAGAATATGAGTTTAAATTTAATGTTATGGTGAAGGTTATGAATAACCAGAAGTCAATCATAATATTCAGATAATGTCTGGATTTTGTCAAAGCCATCGGGATACTTTACAGGAAGAATCTCCAACCGATCTGCATTTTTGGCACCATTCTTTAATTTAAACAAATTAGTAAAAAAGTACAAAGATTAATATTGACATCAATTCAGTAAGAAATTATAATCATTAAACTTGAATGCAATGCTAGTATAAAGTTATGTAGTCTAAGTACACTTGAAACGTAATATAACATTTGCATGAATTCTTGAATTCATATTTTCATCTCTTGTTTTGCAGGGTGACATGAGTGCATTGGAGGATTTGACATATTCCAAAAGAAAAGAATTCGTGTCTCAATATGCTTTACCTGTAGACCTTCCTGTAATTTCATTCCATACAGAAGCAAGTACTGATCCTCGGGCATTGGCTACATTATCCCATATTGCACATGTGGAATTTCCATCAGTTTGTAGACTATTTTCACTGTTGAATTCAAATCAGACTGTAAAGGTACCAATTATGGCTCCTCTTGCAACAGCCATGGCAGCATGTGCATCATACCTTGAGCTAAGGTATAGAGAGAAAAGTGATGGCTTGGTTACCAGGAAGGATGCTGAGGTTCCTGGTTCTGTGGTAGTTAGGCCAAATAGGAAGTTGGACCATGCTTGGATGGTAAATCCTTCCTTAGCAATCGATGTTACCGAACCAGATGCACCTCAAATGTGTGCAGCTTTGTTGGCATTACTTGTAGAAATTGGCCAAGGAAATAGCAAGCCACAAAAATTTGCTTTGGCAAAGTGACTTTCAGATGAACTTTTCCTTAGCCGACTTGGTTGGGTACTTCCCTTTGGAATTTAAGGAGTAATTATCGCTGAATCTATATGAATAGTAGGACCTATGTTGAGATGTGTGTAATATGTTTCCATATACATCTTTTTAAAAACATATATTAACCTTAATAAAACAGCGATTTTGCAAAAGTTTTTTGTGTTAGTCCATGGATAGGAAGTTGTTTTGTGGCCCCAACTTTGAGTCAATTGTTATTATTAATACTGTTGTAGACATCCTTGCATATAAGCAATGTTCAGCGGATGGTATAATCTTCATTCCATCACCTTACTGAATGATGGAAATTCAGCTGTATGAAAGGCATTGAGTTTTTTTAGGCAAAGAAGGGAAATGTTAAGATACAAAATTCTATTATACAGAAAACATGGCAAATGCTTTTAAATTCATTTAAATCAGTTATTTCAATTATAAATGAGCTTATACTATACAGAATATGAAGATACATCTGCCATGCCAGAAAATTTACGAAAGATAAACAAAATATGGGAATAATGTTATCGCCAGCTCTGGTAATTTCCTAACTGCAAGAAAATCATTTTGAGGTTGGCTACCCACAAATCTTTCAAGAGTTGTGCATGAACAATTCCACAAACTTTTCAGTTCCTTCTTCCTTTTAAAGATTGGTGTTTGTTTCCTTCATTTTTCTCTCTAAGAGTCTTAATTTCCAAGAAGTCTGTTTCCAATCTTCTTTCTTTATTTAGTGGTTCTGAGAGAGCCTCTGCATCATTTAGTTGGAAAACCCAATATTCTCAGGATGAAATAGCTGTATCTCATTGCCTTTTGATGTCTCTTCTTACCCGATAACCATGCTCTGTTTGTCAACATTTATGTTTTTCAGACCAATGAAGGCTTGTCACCTGCCCAAGCTGAGAGGCGGCTATCACTTGATCTTTAAGAGATTTCAAGATCCTTCTTTTAAGAATCCATCTTTGTCATCAGTTTTCCTGCTCATTACCTGTTCCCTTCTTTGTCCCTTTTTGGCTGTTTACCATATCAAATTGTCCTATTTCAAAATGTCTTGACCACCTTTTAAGATGTATGTTTTTGGGTTTCATTATAAAAAAACAGGTTGTACACTTGAAAAGTATATGTCATAGTTCCAAGTGAATTTGGCGAAATGGATACCTCTTAGTTCTTGGCACTACACTTAAGAAGGCCGATTTATTTGTGCCCCTGCTACCAAATTTCTTCAGTAGAAAAAAATATAGTCACAAATTTTCTTTTAGAATAAATCCACAACTCAGATTGACAAAGATCAGAAGCCATTTCTTGAAGTTCAAGTCTACACATTTCTTACATTGTTAGTATTGTCATCTATAAACTAGTTGTGAAATGCCCGTTTTGGGGTTATATTGCTAAACAAGGAATTTATTCAACCACTTAAAAGATATAAATTAATTTTCAGAATTTTCTCAAACCCTAACAAGCTGAAATTGATTATACCATTGTAGATGTCTTGAAAACAACTCAAAAAATATTATTTCAGGTTCCCAAAAATAATAGAAAATATTACAATTTTTTTGTCAAATAAACCAACCAAAACCTTGATTTTTGGTGAAGTATATTGCTGGAAAATTATAATAGAAATTCTAAATTATTGTATCGTTGATTCACATCTTCACACAAGCTCAAAGTGACTTCCAAGTGGGTCGCCCCCTGTTAGAAAGATATTGTTGCCCCTATAAACCTACACAACTCTCAAAATTGCAAATCGTTGCTTTGGAGCAACCTCCCAATCCACTCGCCCAGTTCACAAGGTGGTTTGCCTACTTGCAAATGATCAATTGGTGTCTAAAACACCTTAATTCTACAATTGAAGCACTCAACAACCTCTTTATGAAGTTGTTCTCGACTGAAATCAAAGTTTTTTGTCATTATTTCAGCTACCTTGAAGGGTTTTCAATCCTCAAGATGCAATTCAAGTTTTTCGTGCTTAGACTTCAAAAAAACAAATTATAAAAAAAAACATGAACCTCTCTAAATGATTCATCTTTTGCCTTATATAGCCTTCCCAAGTGTGGCACCCAAAAAGGGGGAGGGAAAGTAACTCAAATATTTAAAAGACCCTTTCCTTATGATCTTTTTAAAATCACTCAAACATCCATAACCTTAAAGGTCCTCTCGTTAAGTGAAATAAGAAACATAAAGTGTTTTTTTGAAAAGTGCAAATAAGACCCATGTTTCCCGTTTCTTCATTCGCCCCTTAGCTTATTGGGAAACCAATTAAGCTAAGAGTTTTCACTACTCAACTTGAAAATGGGGACATGACAATCCTCCCTTTCCAAAATTGTTTGTCCTTAAGCAATTGCAAGCTAGGATGTTGAAGGATGGTTGCCTCTTGCTAGGTAGCATTTTCAAAAGGTATATCTTTCCAACGAACGAAAAATTTAGTGATAACCTCGTTTCTAAGCCTTCTATCTCTCATATCCACATTAGAATTAGGAATTAAAACAAGCTTACCCTCTTCATCAAGGGATGGTAGATCCATGGAGGGAGTAATGTGTTGCCTAAGTGCTTTCTTTTAACAAGAAACATGAAAAACGTTGAGAATTTTGCTATTTTCCGGTAGCTCTAACCTAGAAGCCACTTCTCCCACCTTATAATTTTGTAGGAACTATAAAACTGAGGTTTTAGTTTTTACGCCCCACTTTGTTTGATAGAATATTGCCTATAGGGTTGCAATCTTAGGAAAACCATGTCACCCACCTCAAAATGCCTTTCCATTCATTGCTTATCTGCATAGATTTTCTATTGGTTTTGAGCTTGTTGTAGGTTCTTTTTTAGTTGATCTAAAATTTATGTGTTTTGTTGGACCAAATCAGCAGTGATGAGCATTGTACTATCACTCCAAATTAGATCAAGGAAAGAAAAACATCACAACCATACAACACCTTGAAAGAAGACATGCCTATTGACATATGGTATATTGTATTGTAACAAAATTCAGCCATGAACAACCACTTATTCCATACATTTTGCTACCCCGAAATATAATTTTGAAGATATCCTTCCACCCATTTATTCACATTTCGGATTGTCCATCCGTTTGGGGATGGTAGCTAATACTCGAGGTCAATTCGATGTTAACCAAACGAAATAGATCTTGCATTCAAAAGAAGCTCATAAACCGACTATTCCTGTCACAATGTTTTTAGGCAACACATGAAGCTTGAACACCTCCTTGAAGAACAAATCAACCACCATAAGAGCATTACAATGGGTTGGTAATACAAAGAAATGAGCAAATTTGGTGAGTTTATCCACCACAACCATTATGGAATTCTTACCTTATGTCAAGGGTAGCCCTATGATGAAGTCTATAGAAATGCTTTCCCATTTTTGTTGGTAAATGGGTAGAGGTTGAAGAAGCCCAACTGAAAATGTGTGCTCTCTTTTGTTATGTTGACAAACGAAACATTCCCTAACATATTGAAGCACCTCTCATCATTCATGCTCCCTTCTATCACAGTTGTAGCCAAAGCATCTTTAACATATTTTGTGGTTAAGAAAACCTTCCAATCCGTTTTAATCTCACTCATAACACACAAAATATGCTTCCTAGACAACGCATCAACCACAACATTATTTTTTCCTTTCACATACTCAATGTTAGTCATGAGATTGCAACATGTTTACCCATTTTTATTGTCTATCATTCAAATTAGCTTGCGTTGGAAAATATTTCAAACTATTATGATCGGTTTTCACAATAAACTTTTCAGAAATCAAGTATTGATGAAAGTTAGCCAGAGCATGCATAATGGCTAACATCTCTTTATCATAAATTGAGAATTTGCTCCCAATCTGATTGAGTTCTTGCTTTCAAAGGCAATTGGGTGTCATTTTTGCATTAGGATAGCCCATATACATTCCCTTGAAGCATCATATTCCAATACAAATGGAATAGTGATATCCGGAACAACCAACACGGGGTAAGAATGCATGATTTTTTTTTAGTTTTTCAAAAACTTCCAAGGTTGTTTTTGATCATCTGAATGCACTTTTTTTTGTCAAATCCATGAGGGGGCAACAATCTGAGAGAAACCCTTCACAAACCTTCTATAGTAGTTGTATAAACCTAAGAAACCCCTCAATTGTTTAAGAGTAGTAGGGGTGGCCAATCCAAGATAGATTGAATTTGTTGTTGGTCCACATGGGCTCCTTGCGAGTTGATCACATTCCCAAATATAAAATTTTAGAAGTAGCAAACTCACATTTTTATTTTTTGGCAAAGAGAGTGTTGTTCCAACACTCCTAAAACCATGTCCAAGTGCTCTTTCCATGTCTTTCTATACACAAGAACGTTAAAAAAGAAAACCAAGACAAATTTTCTCAAGTATTGCCTGAATATATGATTCATGCAAGATTGCAAAGTAGTAGGAGCACTGGTTAATTCTAAAGGCATAGCCAAAAATTCATAGTGCCCATAATGACATCTAAAGGTTGTTTTTTGCACATCTTCATCTCTTACCCGAATTTGGTGGTACTCTATTTTCAAATCAATCTTGAAGAAAAAAATTGATCCATGGAGCTCATCAATCCCAGGTATGGGGTATCTATTTTTTATTGTCTTCTTATTTAGCAACCTGTAATTAATGTAAATTCTCATAGACCCATCTTTTTTCTTCACAAGCACTACTGAAGAAGCAAATGAGCTGGAACTAGGTCTTATGTGGCCCATCTCAATAAGTTCATGAATAGCTTTTTCTATTTCTTCCTTGAAAATTTTTGGATGGCAGTAGGGTGTAGTGATCAACGTTTTAGTACCTTGTTCCAACTCAATGATGTGTTCAAATCTTTTATTTGGGGGCAATGCATGAGGAATGTCACCTTAGCGTGTTTGTCAAGAAGGAATTGTACATCCTTATGAATGGGTGGTTGTTCCAAATAAGCATTCATGTCTTTAACAAAACATTTGGCTGCCCATATAACTTGCACTTTGTTGAAATCGCTTTTCATTCCTTTTGAGGTCACAACCATTGGTGCCCCATTGCTCAATCCTTGAATTTCCATCTCCTTACCTATTATTTTGAATTTAAGCTTCATAGTTTGAAGGTTTTGAGTGTATTCTCTAAGGGAGTGCAACCGTTGTACCCCCAATACCACATCAACCTCTTCTATGTCAATCATATGGAAATCTCCTTCAACCTTATCTTTTCCCAAAGTGAGTTTCAAATCAGAAATCTTATGATGATAAGGAATAGAAAATACATCTCCTAGTGTCACATTGAACCCCTCAAAAGATGTAGTAATTAAGCCACACCTTGTAGCCAACTTCTCATCAACGAAATTATGTGTATCCCCACTATTTGTGAGTATAGCGACCTTCTTACCTTACAAGACTCCCTTAACCTTAAAAGTATTACGGTTAGGAATTTCAGTTATGATTGCCAAAGTGCCCACCGTGCTCCCTTCTATGTTTGTAGCTTGCTCCTTTGCATTAGGGGTTGTTTTTGCTCTTTCAACATTGTTTTCATTTGTTTGAAGCCCTTCCAAGGGTCCTTCCTTTGGCTGGAAACTCTTTTTTTGATGTGGGAAAGACTTTGAATTTGTTTGCAGCTCCTTCAGGTGCCTTCCCCCTTACTAGAAACAATCTTTTTTCTGCTCATGGAGGTCTAATTATATCAAATTTTGATTTGTTTTTCTAAGTTGCCTTGCCCTTATTCCTTCCCCATTTCCACAAAATGTAAGGTGCTATTTATTTACCTTTGAAGGGGCAAATTTCGCACTATGGGGGCTGCAAGTTCATAATCTTTGGCCCATTTTATGGCCACTTGTGAAGGAGGGTTAAAAGCTTTGACCAATCCCTTAAGGGATTTAGTTAACCTTTCAATGAACCAAGTTGTGAGTGAAACATCTTTCACCAAGGTGGATATCCGCTGAAATTCTGCAATGTATTCTCCCAAAGAGTGTCCTTGTTGCAAATGTGTCAAATATGAGATGTGCAAATCCAAATCTACCCTATCAAATCTATCAATGATTTTTTTGTGAAATTTCTGATAGGTTTTAATGGTGTTGTGTCCTATATTTATTAACCCTTGATGCCCCCATTCATGGGCAGTGCCTTCCAAGTGTAAGATAATCAATGTCAAGACATCATCTTCTGTCATTTGGTGCAATAAAAAATATATGTCCACCTTACTAATCCAAATCCTAGCTAAATTATTTATAGTACCATAAAAAGTAGGTAGGGTAACCTTCCCTATTTCCTCATGCCACTCCATGTGGCTGTCCCGCCCCTTGTTAGAGTCTCTTCTACCTTTTTTCCAAGTCACAAACCCATTGAAACTCATCTCTTTCCTGAAAGGAGGTGGATATGTCATATATTCCCCATATGACGCTAACAATTTTGATTTATAGGAAGGTTGTTCTTTCCCTTTCCATGAAGTTTCTTCCCTTGGAAGAACCTTGGGCCTAGGTGTGGATCCCATACCCATACCCACGGTATTGTAACATGTGCTTTATCTCCCCTCATATCCTTCATTGTTTGAAGGAATTTGCCCATCACTTCTTTCATATGATCTTGTGCTCGAGATAACCTCTCAAGCCTAACCCTATCCATGTCACTATTTGACATGAAACTATTGTTGTCCCACAATTGGCCAAGAAATTGACTTTGATACCATTGAAATGTCTATTTTGGAGTTATATTGCTAAACAAAGAATTTAGTCAACCACTTCAAAGAAATAAATTAATTTTTAAAATTTTCTCAAACCCTAACAAGCTAAAATTGATTATAATGTTGTAGATGCCTTGAAAATGGCTCAAAAAATATTATTTCAAGTTCCAAAAAATAGCAAAAAATATTACAAATTATTTGTCAAATAAACCAACCAAAACCCTGATTTTTGGCAAAGTAGATTGCTAGAAAATTATAATAAAAATTCTAAATTATTGTGTGGTTGATTCACATCCTCACACAAGCTCAAAGTGACCTCCAAGTGGGTCTCCACCCCTTAGAAAGAGATCTTTTCCCCTGCAAATGTACACAACCCTCAAAATTGCAAATTACTGCCCTAGGGCAACCTCCCAATCCACTCGCCCAACTCACAAGGCGGTTCACCTACCTACAAATGATCAATTGGTGTTGAAAAAACCTTAATTTTGTAATTGAAGCATTCAACAAATTCCTTACAAAGTTGTTCCCGATTGAAATCAAGGGTTTTCATCCTTGTTTGAGCTACCTTTAAGGGTTTTCGTTCTCAAGGTGCAAGTCAAACTTTTCGTGCTTAAACTTTAAAAAAATAATTATCCAAAAAAGCATGAACCTCTTTAAATGATTCCTCTTTTGCCTTATATAGCCTTCCCAAGTGTGGCATCCAAAAAGGGGAAGGGAGAATAACTCAAATATTTAAAAGACCCTTTCCTTATGATTTTTTTTAAATCACTTAAACATCAATGACCCTTAAAGGTCCCCTCTTTAAGTGAAATAAGAAGCATAAAGTGTCTTTTTGAAAAGTGCAAATAAGATCCATGTTTCCCTTTTCTCCATTCACCCCTTAGCTTATTGGGAAACAATTTAAGCTAGGGGTCTTCATGACTCAACTTGGAAAGGGGGACATGACAGGTTGAGAGGCCATGGGGAATTCATATTATGAATTGCTAAAATTAGGAACATAGAGGGTGTGTCATCTAGTGGGTTGAACCCTGTTATGAAATATTTGTGAATACATTTGCTTGTCTTAACCTAACCTTTTTATGAAATATTCGTGAATACATTTGCTTGTCTTAACCTTTTACAAATTATATGCACAAAATTAACCCTTAAACAAAATAATCTATTACCTTGGTGTGACCAGCGAGAAGAAATAAATTTTGGCCATATTCTTATAAAATGACAAACTCGAGGGGCATATTCTACCCTTCTCTGATAAGGAACAACCACGATCATCAATAGACAAACCATGTCACAAGGTACACCAAATTTTATGGTGAAAGTTTGAAATGTGCCTAACTTTACCCTTGTCGAACATGAACTTGAATTTTATCCATTTTTTACATGGGGAGGTTTAGACTTACTTTTGTCTTATGTAATAAATGTGTGTGTGTGTGTGTGTGTGTGTGCACACATCTACCAAATGAAAATAGAGGACTGAAAGCTCTCTCCACTTTTTCCCTATGACATTTTTGCAATTATTTATTTAATAAAATTAGAGGGATGAAAAATTCTATCATTCGAACACTATGATGTTTTTTTTTTCAAACTTTATCTATTAGCGAGCTTGAACTGAATTTTATCCCCATCAAACATGAACTTGAATTCAAACATTATGACTTAGGACATAAATAGGTTGAATCCTCTTCTCCCTCTCTACCTTGTACCAATCATTAAATACTTATGGATGAATTCAATAGTGAATAATTTACCAACATGAATGAACAATGTTCAAGGCGAGCATTGTATTTACTAAAAGCACTGCTTCCAATCATAATGCAATAAAAGTATGAGGACAACACCTTAAGCATACACACATGACTTGAGTTGTATGTACATAACCCTACCGAACAACCAAACCACAAGTGGTATGGTTCTAATCATATTAATAATGTTATTATATGCTTATCTATTTTGAGACACCTAGATCTCTTCAATGTGGCATAGGGTGTCAAGCTATTGGCCATTGTGCACAATCTTTTGGATGAATCTCCTTAGAGTAAAATTTGTAATTAAATAATTTATTTTTATCTTTATTAATCAAACATTTATCTCAATGTGATGCAGAGCATCCAGGTTCATGAACAATCTTGTATCAATCGAAAATAGGGGATGAGGTTCTTGTGCACACTTGTTTGTGTTGTGCAACTTATCAATGTTGAAGACAATGTTGTGCATGTGGAAGAAGATCAACAACCCTCTAGAGAATATTTTTAATAGACCAACATGTTAGAAAATACATGAAGAGACAATTTCAGTCATATCCCACAGGTCAAATGAACCCTTTTTGGGTTGGTAACGAAACAATCGCTTAATGTAGGTGATGGTTTTAAAACCATTGGTTTATGTTGACTAGCGGTTACGAAACTGTTGCTTAATGTAGGTGGCAGTTTTGTAACCCTTAGTTCGTAGTAACCAATAGTTTCACTTGTGGTGAAGGTTGGATCATGTAGTTGCACATAACAATAAAACATGACTTGTGGAACATTTTCTAAGATAGAGGGAGCTTGAAAAGATATGTCAGATGTTAGTGTTAGGGAGATAAGATTCATATCAGTTTTGGAGAAGAATTGGGAATTGGTTGGAAGATCAAGCAAGTTGGGCAAAGAGAGAGTACGAACTCTAGGAGACTAGAGCTAAGAGAGAACCAAGTTTAGTTCAGAGAGAGGGAAGCAAAGCCAAGACCTACAAGAGTGATGTATGTTCACGTAAGCTAGTCATTACACTGAGTGTATGTCTTCTTCATATTTAGTAGACAAAGGAATTATTTGTGTGTGTGTGAATCTTTGTTACATAGCTAAATGATTCAATAAAGAGTGTTTGGTTTCCAAATTCAGAGTTCTTGTGTTTTATGTGTCTTTGTGAGAGCGTGAGTGTAACACCCATTTGAGCATAAGGTATCTATTCACTTGGCTCCCTCATTCCAACTTGCATCAATTGGTATTAGGGCAAGGTTTGCTTTGTTAGGTTGTGTGTGAGAGGCTCTTGTTGAGTCATTTGCATGTTGTGAAAGAGAATCTTTCATTGTGGTGAAGACATGGCACATAAAATAAATCTTCTTATAGGAGGAAGGGCACCTAGAGTTGCAGACTTGGTAGAGATTTTGAAATAAATCATAGTAAAGCTAGATGCAATGGAGACTGCACAAAGAAGATGAACTATTGTTTCTCATGTAAGTGATGAAGAAGAAGATATAATTCAAGAGATTCAAGTGGGAGAGTTAATGGATGAGCTTGAAGATAATTTTTTCAAAGTTATTGCAAAGATGGGAAGTAAACCAAAGTTGGACACCCCTTGATATGGAGGAAACTTGAGCCCTGAAGAGATTTTACATTGAATCAAGGAGATGGAGAAATATTTTGACTACAAGTCAATGGAGGACACTAAGAAAGTGAAGTTTGCCTACACCAATCTAAAAGGTCATGCATCATTGTGGTGGGATCAAGTGCAGTAGGAAAGGGAGAGAAGAAGAAAAAATCAAATAAAAAATTGGGATAAAATGGTTACAAATTTGAAAGGTAAGTTATTGTCTTTTGATTATCCATTGAGTTTTATAAAAAAGTTACAAAATTCGAGGCAAAGTGCGTTAAGTGTGAAATATTACATGGATAAGTTCTGCAATCTCACCATTAGACTTGGTTATATGGAAGATGATCAAGAGAAGATATCAATGTATGTTAATAGACTTCGTATTTCTATTCAAGATGAGATTGAAATGTTTAAATTGAACTTAGTGAAAGAAGCTTATCAATGTGTATTAAAGGTGAAGAAAAAGTTGTCTAGAAGGCAATAAAATAACTCTAGAGGTAGATGAAGGTTATCAATAAGAAGAAGACAAGTAAACAATGGTATATAACAACATACTCATGAAATCGAAGCAGACATTTCAAAAAATCAGAATCATACCCAGAATGGAAGAGGGTTTTATTCTAGAGGAAGATGAAGAGGTAGAGGATTCATTGGTAAGTGCTTTGAGTGTGGAGATGTCGAGCATAAATCATTTGATTGCCTCAAAGAATTTTTAAAATGAATAAAGTAAAAATATTTCTCAATAAAATGGAGAAAGTGTTGCATCCCTAAATGACACAAAGGAATCAGAGTGTGTTGAAACTCTTATGATGAAGATAGTGTTGTTGAAGCCAACGAAGGAAGAAGATGAATTGGTGTAAAGAAAGAATCTTTTCTGGACTATTTTCAAAGTGGGAGGTAAGTGTTGTAAGTTTATTGTTGATAGTGGTGGTAATAATAATTTGGTTTCAAATAAAATGGTAGGAAAACTTGGGTTGACAATAATAATGCATCCCAATCCATACAAAGTTTATTGGTTGCTTAAGGGTTATCAAGTGTCGGTAAATGACAAATGCATGGTTAGTTCTTAGATTTGATCATATAAGGATGAAGTGTTGTGTGACATAATGCCTATGGATATATGTCATGTGTTTTTGGAAGACCATGGTATTTTGATATAAAGGGCATGCATGGTAGTAAAGCAAACAACTACATGCCTATGAAGGATGGTAGAAGGTTCGCATTGAGCCCATTGAAGTAAATGGGGTAAGAGGTGGACAACAATCCTAAAGTTTTGTTGGTTTTTGATAAACAATTCTTGAAGGAAGAAAAGAAAGATAATGTTTTACTTTCATTTCAAAATTGATGCAACTTGTGATGACAAACAAGGTGAATGATACTCCTTTTGAAGTTCAAAGTTGGATGAGTTTGTTGATATAGTTTCAATAGATTTTACCGGATGAATTTCCACCTATGAGAAGCATTAGTCATCATATGGATCTAGTGCCTGAAGCTAGCTTTCTAGACAAAGCAACATATATGTTGACATTTATGGAGAATGAAGAAGTGAAAAGACAAATGATTGAGCTATTGGAGAAGGGTTTAATAAATGGAATTTTAAGACCATGCACATTTCAAACATTATTGGCATTTAAGATGGAGGATGTATACAGATTCTAGATCAATAACGATTAAGTATAGATTTCCATTGCTAATGATGGATTATTTGATGGATTGTTTGAGTGAAGTAAGGTACTTCATGAAGATTGATTTGAAGAGTGGAAGTCACCAAATTGGAATTAAAGGGTGATGACGGGAAAATTGTATTAAATGATGGGTTGTATGACTGGGTTGTTGATCCAATTAGATTTCAAATGCATTTAGTACATTCATGGGACTCATGAATGAAGTGCGAAAAAACTTATTTGGGTAAGTTTGTCATAGTTTACTTGGAATCCATTTTGATTATCAACCATACAAGAGACGACTGTTTGTTTCATTTGCGATTGGTATTGCAAAGTTGAAGAGAAGTTGTTGGTCAACTTGAAAAAATGTAGCTTCATTATTTGGAATTTGAGATCTCACATGAAAGGTTGAAAATGAATCCAAAAAAATTAAAAGTAATAGTTGAATGGCCATCACCTAGAAGCATGTTAAGGCTATAATTTTTTATGGGTTAATAAGTATCTTTAGGAAATTCATTAGAAGCTTCAATGGTATATGTGAGTCCATTTACAAGATAATGAAAGACAATAAAAATAAGGTTGATTGGATTGTTGCATTAGATGATAATTTTAATTTTTTTAAGAAAAGAGTAATATAACAACTATTGTTGGCATTGATAGATTTCAACAAGGTATTTTAGGTTGATTGTGATACTAGTGGGACAACCATAGGAGAAATTTTGAGTCGAGAAGGTAATTCCACTATTGAGTGATATTAAATATAGCAAAACAAATATATGCAGCCTATGATAGGAAGTTCTAGATTGCAAGCTATCAAGAAGTAGAGGCATTATTTGTTGCCCAAGGAGTTTGTGTTTTACATGGTTTATTAATCATTTCAATTCATAAACCATCAAAGTAAGTTGAATCAAAAGCACATGAAGTGAGTTGAATTTATTCAAAGTTATTCATTTGTTTTGAATCGCAAGAGTGGTCAATCAAACAAGGTTGCAGGTGCTTTGAGTAGAAGAGTTATTAGATTGGTTTGATTCAATGAAGGAATTACATGATGAGTATATGTATTTTTTAGATGCATTGGCATCATGTGTGAATCCAACAAACATGGATAAAACTCCATGGCTAGAGTACTTGTAGTAAGATGGTTTGTTGTTTAAAGGAAAATAACTATACTTACCTCAAAGTTCAATGATGGATAATTTGTTGAAGGAAAAACATAGTGAAGGCATAATTGTTCATTTTGGTGTTGATAAAACATTGGCACAATTTAATGAGAGTTATTATCAGTCGACGATAAGCACCGATGTCAATATGCTTATGCAAGGATGTAGAGTTTGCCAACATGCTAAGGGCAAAAGTCAGAATTTAGGTTTGTATCAGCCTTAACCATTTTCAAAGAGGCCATGGGAAGAGCTAAACATGGATTTTGTTCTTGGGTTGCCAAAAAATCAAATAGATAATGATTTCATGTTTGCTATTATAGATAATCTTTCCAAGATAACAAACTTCATAACATGTAAGACTAGTGATGACACACATGTTGCAAATTTATTTTTCAAGGAAGTAGTAAGACTACATGGGTTACCAAAGAGCATAATATCAAATAGAGATACGAGATTTGTTGGGCAATTTTGGAAGATTTTGTTGAGGAAATTGGGCAAACGATCAGATTTTAGTCCAACTTATCATCCTGAGATGGATGGGAAAATCAAAGTGGTGATTATAATTCTTGGTAATTTGCTATGATGCTTGGTTGGAGACAATCCAAAGCATTATTAACCTCATCAGGGACATTGTTTTCCAAGATCCATGTTGATGATATGTACCTTTCAACTCTATATGCATTTGAGAAACTTGTTGAGTATTGGTATGTGTGAACAATTTTTATTTTGCATAACACCTGGACATCTTGATGAGATATGGTTTATGTGGAGCATTTTTTCTTTACTTAGGCCATCCAATATTTTTTTGGGAGTGTGTTTTGATTTGGTTCGATGAACATTTTATGGTGATTTCTCACTTTTGCACAAGTGACATTTTTTGTTTGAGTGGTAGATCATCCCACCCATGCAAGAAGTCTTTTTTTGGTGTGGAAACCACATTCTTTATTGGATTTCTATTATGCAAGTTGTGTCAAATTACTTCAACATCTTACTCAATTTTTTCAGACATCACCTCAGTTCAACCTTATGGGGGATATTGTGTATTTCTTCCTTGGTGTGATATATTTGAGACCTTCCAGTTTTTTTATTGATTGTCATATTCATCACCATTTCCCTTTTGAATTTACGGTTACAATAGATGGTTTCCCACATATTCCAACAAGATGGAATGGTGTCCATAAGGACATTCAAGCTTTTTAAAATTTCTGAACATCTTTATATTGTAAATGAGGACATAATGAAGGCTTGTTTTCACTAGAACTTATTCTAATAATATTTTCTCCTTCCTCCCTTAAGTTAATTTTATGGAAATATGTTAAGAGTAATAGTCTAGTTATAAGCTTAACATGGGTAAGATTAATAGTTGTTATCTTAATCTAGGTAAGCTTAACATGAGTCACTTTTAACCTAAGTGTGGTATACACAATGGCTAATTTCAATTATCATGCACACACCAAAATTAGTGTGTATACATGGTCAACATTGGTAGGTGTGCACATGGTCAAGTTGGTAAGCGTGCACATGGTTACTATTCCTTTAGAAACTAAGGCATGTTCAAACTAACAAATGTAAACCCACTCATCTCTCCTCAAAATGCTATAAATAGAGTGCATGGTATAGGTATTGGAACAAGAGAGCTTATATTCATCTCTCTACCTTGTCAAGATGTAGTATTCAGGTAGATTGTTATATTGTACATTTTAACTATTATATTAATATAACTTTCTTACTAGCATTTTCAATTGATGCGTCTGAGCTTATATGTATCCAAGTGATTTTGGCTTCTTATAGTCATGAAATTCAACGTATTCTGAATCTAATAATATATTTACAATATATCATCTTTATTTGTTTCAATAGATGGAATGGCTACTTGTGCATACAACTGACTAAGGTCATCCATTTGGATGGCACTATGATTTTTTTCCTTTGATGGTTTTGGTTGAATAAAAGAAACATCAAAATAGGGGACTACTCACTTCACAACATGTTTTCTCTTACCCTTTTTTTGACCTACTTGGGTACATAAGGAGGTATAATCTTTCAAAGGGATAAATAAGTCAAAGGAAGGGGTAGATTGTTTATAATAATTATTATTCCTTGATTGAACTACAATATGCCAAGGTAGGAAAATAAGGGGATCCTCAACACTATCAACATTTGGCACATTATCAGGCGATTTAGAAATAATGATTGAAATCTCAAGAATTGAAGATTTAGGGGATTGAACAACATTAGTTTTTTACTTTTGGTGGGGGTTAGCAGTGGAAACATATTATTGGGTGGTATTATCAAATAAGAGTGATGAATAAAGAGTTGTGTCGCCACCTATACTATCTCTTAGAGGAGAAGGATAATGATGACTTAGATATTAAGGAGACATAGAATGCTTTTGTGAACTTCTTGAAGTACAGATGACAAGTTTCTTGGTGGTTATAATATCACCAATGAAAGTTGTGTTGAGATTTTATTATTGAGTGGACCATTATCATTGTCGTCCCTTAAGACATTAGTGACTCTTAAAAATTCTTGACTCACAAAAACATGCTTATGTTTTCACACTATTGAATCTTATGGTAGAGCTATTTTTTTAGATGAACATCCTCCTATAGTGGTAGTAACTTCGTAGTGGTGATTTAACAACATTAAATGATTAGTTCTGGTGGGGGTCAGTAGTGGAAAAACATTGTTGCATGAATTTTTTTATGATGTTTCTTTAAAATAAACTCAAAAAGCTATAATAGATCCACTTAAATGTGATAAATAAGAACAAAATTAATATATTGATCACTTCAAGGGGAAACCTCTAGAATGTAAATTATTAATGAAAGAAATTCAAGAATAATACTTATGATCATTTGGGAGAAGCTTTCTCTTCATTATTTATAGACATAATTTGGTAGGGTCACATCCCTTTGTCTCAATTAGGTGGGCCTAAAGAAACAATTAGAACTAATAAATGAAAATATTAAGGTTAAGCATGCCATCAGTCGGCCACACATAACCTTAGTACACTTGAGAAGATATGATAATAGGGGTGTAACATGTCCTCCTCCTTCAAACAAGTGTTGCCTCCAACGCTTATTAACTCTAGATGCTTCTACATGAACTATTTGTCCTCCCATGTTGCATCTTCAACTTGTAGCTTATTCCACTTGATTATAAATTTAAAAATTGTCTTGGTTTCACAACTGATTCACTCATTTCTTGATGATTACCTTAGTTTCCATAACAAACTTACCTTAATTTGATTTGACCAATTCTGATTATACTAGAAGATTGTTATTGATTAATTTATTTAAGTAAGAGACATGAAATATAGGATGGATTTTGGAAGGTGGAATTTATAATTTATAAGCTACACTATCAATCCGATGGAGAACCTTATAGGGCCCATAGATTTTTGTTGCAAGCTTGAGGTTCTTATATTTCTTAAGTGACATTTGCTTGAGGGTTGCAAGCGAAGGAATACCAAATATATTTCCTAAAAATTCCTCTCACTTCAATGTTGATCTGATTATTGTTTCATCATGTTTTGAGCCACAACAAAATCCACCTTAAGGACTTAGAGCATTATGATCCTTCACCCCCTGAGCTTTGGGATGAGCTTGAAAATAAGAAGTATTTGATGGTGAGGGGTAACCCTAAAGAGCCTCAAATGAAGTCATCTTTGTTTCTGTGTGAAATATAGTGTTATACCACCATTTTTCTACTGAAATCCATTTGGACCAATGGGCTTGTTTTTGTGAGGCAAGGCAATGCAAATACCCTTCCAAACATGTATTCAAAAATTATGTTTGTCCATCTAATTGCAGATGTTAAGATGAACCATGTGTTATTTTTGTGGCTCAAATATGCTTAGTGAAGATAGTGTCACAATAACTCACAATGATTTTGGGGGGTTGTGAAGCTTTTGCACATTTTCCATGAAGGCTTTGTGCATCGTATGGGCTTGAAAGGGATGAGGGAGTCCATATAAATGTGCATATTTAGTGATGCGATCCACTATTATCGAGATCACATCCAATTGGTTTGATTTTGGTAGTCATATAATAAAATCCAATGATATTTCCTCATAACACTTCACTGGGATGGGTAATGGTTGTAATAGGGCTGTGCTTTAGTGATGAATACACATACTAGCAAAACAAAATATCCATATTCATAAATTTTAGAAATTGCTTGAAAGCAATCTTCTCTGCTAATTTTTATTGAATGAATAGAATATTATATAAGAGTCTTTAAATAAATCTAAACTTGAAATTGGAGTTGACATACATAATTAAAAAATCTAAATTAATCAAAAGCTACATAAAGCTAACTAACCCATACAATTTTTAGAAAATTGTTATTTTTAGTAACTTTCATCCTCCAACAATTTTCAATCGTTATTTTTAGTAAGTTTTGCATGCAAGCTTGGATGGGTCTCAAAATATCCACATATCTTTTAAACATTAAATTTAACCTAATGGATTAAATTTAATTCGAGTTCATGTCCAGTTACAAAAATATCTTATTTCTGAAAATGGCAAAATCTTGAAAGAATATTAAAATGTGGTTTTGGACCCTTAGATGATCACGTATGGCCTTTGAAAAGGTCTGAAAACATCCCTAATTGGATAGGATGGGGGTTATGGTTGAATTAAACATTTTGAGATAGTCATATTGGCATAAAAGAGATCTCAAACGAAGTTACAAATTAAAAATTATGGCCTCTATAAGTTCAACCTTTGCATCATTCTCCTCTGAGTGAAAACAACTCAGCTCCTATGAGTTGCCCTAATTGAAACCCTGTCATTTATTCCTGTCAAAAAAATTTAGCTCCCATTCTGAAATATAATTGTTGTCTTCATGTTGTAGTCCTTCCCACTAAACCAAATCTCTGTAATAACTTCATTACCTTATGTGCAATGTCTTCTTATCTAGAACATGTGTTATATTTTCTTTCTTTGGTACATGTTGCTTCCAATTTATTTCCTCGTCTTCTTCCCTTTAAAAATATTCTCCATAGAAGTCATATAAATATGAAACATAAAATACTTAAGAGATATCAAAATTCTGTGGTAAACTTACCTCATAAGCATTATCATTGATTTTCTTCACACTTCTGCATGGACCAATTTTATTGTACTTCAACTTGTTGTATGTGCATGTTGGAAATCTTTCTTTCATCAAGTCAACCATCACTAAATCTCCTTCTTCAAATAAATTTGACCTTTTTTCATTTACTGCTACTTTATACTTCTCATTATTTCCTTGAAACTTTCTCCTCACTTCTTGCAACTGTTGTATATGCTCTAAAAATATTTTTGTATCATCACTAACTCGTTTTGAAATTGGTAACTGTACCAAATCTAAAACCCCCATATGATTTCTCCTAAACACAATATGAAATATTGATTTTTCCTATTGATCTATTGATTGAACTATTATATGTAAACTCACCTTGTGGTAAAACCAAATCTCATTGCTTGGGCTTCTCTCCAACTATGTTTCTCAACAAATTTTCCAAGCTCATGTTTATAACTTCTGTCTGTCTATCTATTTATAGGTGGTATGCATTACTGAATTGTAGCCTAGTTCTCAACTTCTTCCAGAATCCTCCAAAAACAACTTAGAAATTTTGTGTGCATATCTAATGTAATGGTTTTTAGAAAACCGTGCAATCTCACAACGTCCTTGAAAAATAATTATGCAACTCTAGTGACATTATTGGTTTTCTTACATGTAATAAAATGAACCATTTTAGAAAATATGTCTACAAAAACAAACATTGAATCATTACCTCTCTATGTGTTTGGTAATTCGAACAAGAAATCCATACTCAAATTTGTCCATGGTCCTTTCATAATGGGTAATGACATGCACAACTTTATATTATGTGCATGCCCCTTAGCCACTTGACATATCCTACATCTTAAAACATATATTACCACATCTCTCTTCATTTTTGTCCAAAAATACTTTTCCTCCAACAAATCTACTATCTTACCCATACCAAAATGTCCACCTAAACCACTACTAGACAATTCTCTTATAATATTGTCTCTTAGAGACCCAATCGGAATACATAATTGTTTTCCTTTGAAGAGATAACCATCATGTATAAGGTACTCATCATGAATAGTATTTATCTCACTTGTTAATAGATTCATGCATTGCTCGACTATCTTTCCAAAATCTAGATCAATATTATATAATTTTTTAACAACTTCGAACCCAACTACTTCATTCACCATAATACTTAACAACGCCACTCTCTTGCTCAAAGCACCATTTTCCTGATTCTGCTTTCTTAACTTATGTTTCAAAACAAAAATATACCCCTGCAAGAAAAACACCCACTTTGCATCTATATTATTTAACTTCTTGAGTGTTCACATACTTCAAGGCCTTATGATCTGTAAATAAAATAAACTCCTTAGGAACTAGGTAATGCCTTTAATGTCTTAATGCCTATACAATGGCATACAATTCAACATCATATGTAAAATACTTCTTTCTTACCTCATTCAATTTTTCACTGAAATATGTTATTGGCCTTCATTCTTGACTCAACACAACAGCAATTCCCAAATGTGAAACATCAAAATCAACCTCAAATACTTTGCTAAAATTTGGTAATGCTAAAATGAGTTTTTCTATAATATTATTCTTCAGCAATTGAAAGTTTTATGTTGTTGTCTTTGTCCATACAAATTATTTTCCTCTCATACAATATGTTATTGGTGCAATAATACTAAAATTCTTAATGAAGTTTCTGTAAAAAGTTTTTAAACCATGAAAACTTCCTACCTTTATTATCTTTCATAGAATATACTCAATAATTGCCTTTACATTTTCTTCATTCATTCTTACATCATCTGATGGATCTACAAATCCCAAAAATACCAAACTATTTTTCATAAACTTACACCTACACTTATTCAGATTTGCATAGAGATTCTTCTTAACAATTCTAATACCATTCTCAAATGCCTTAAGTGTTCTTTACTCTTCACCATAAGTGGAAAAATATATTCACATTCATCATACACAATCCTTTCTTGAGCACATAGTGATTAATTTTTTATATAAGACATCAAAGATTTGATATGTACCTCCCCAACAATTTTATTTGGATCTTAAAATGAGAACATGGGAAAAATAAGTTTGTGGATATATGCTTCACATGTTAAATTTCTATCTTATTTAGAAGAAACTCTATACGCCTTTTCAAACATAGTTGGGGATATCAAATTTGGTATCTTATTTGCAAATGCTCTTTTTAGCATAAATTTGAGTCATCTCTCCTTGAAGATTATTGCATAAACTTTAACAATGGCTCTGTAAAGAAAAATATTAGAAACAATATTTGTACCAAGTTGAGATAAGTTTTTAACTAATCTATTTCCTAATTTTTGTTAGAGCATTTAATGTCTAAGTGGGCTTAATTGATCCATAGCTTATTTTGGTAATTAATTAAATAATAATATATTATTTATCAACATGAGGTAAAAATCTCAGGGAAATAAATAATAAAGTTATATTAATTTAATACTTACCAATGATTTAAATGTCTTTCAAGATGGTTGGACTCTTTGGTTACAATGGTCACCTCCCTTAACATTTCACTATAAATAAGGTTTTATCCCTATTGTGAAATACCATCATATGATTTGAATTTTTCATATTTATGTGTGGTAAATATTTGTGAAGGCTTTTGAGAGGAGGTGAGAAGGAGAAGATTGTATTGGGGTGTATGGTTTCTCAATATTGAATATCAACTGTGGGTTTTTCACCTCCATTGGATATTTTCCCACCTACATGTAGTGTCACTGTTGTTTGTAAATTCTTTGCTTATTAATTGTTTTGAATCTTTTATTGATTCATATATACTAGATTTGGTGAACAAATAAGCTTCATTCAAGCATTCAAAATAACTTCAAACAATTTGAATTCAATGTATTGATTTTTTTATTAAATTGACACATTTGTATGACCTATGGTATGGCCCTTTGTGGCATATGAATTCATTTAAAAATTAATTATGGCATCCTTGGTCCCTGTAGACCCTGGCGATTGAAGATTTGAACAAACAAAGCTTTGCAGATCTCTGTTAAGGCAATCAAAGGTCAATTCAAGAAGGGAAATCAGCCAAATGCGTGTTTGTATAGCCTTGTACGACCTTCATGAAGGAAAAATTAGTCTTGAGCATTTACAATCTATTTTTGGTGTTTTAAAATTGATTTCTTGGTGTTTAAGCCTAAAAAATCTTCCTAGAGAGCCACCTGAAGTAGCTGGTCAAGTTCTGTAATTTTCCTCACCTGGGTGCCATTATATGTTCTATGCAATAGCAACTGTTGTAGCATGGAATTGCACCCTTATGGGAGAGTTTTTCAGGCTCTCTCATTACCAACTACAAAATTGGAGCAACCTCAAGTTGTGGGTATCCTTTAGTGAGGTTGAATCTATAGGATTTTTAATGAGGTTGGTTCCTCAGATGCTTCACTTCAGTTGTTCCCACACACTAAAACATATTGTTAACCAAGGAAAAGGGAGAGAAAGGTAACATAAAAAAGGAAAACTAAACTAAGAAAGGTGATGCACCAAACAGAAAGTGACCCACATAAGCATAAAATAAACACTAATTAAACATAAGATAATTCTACTTACACAACCTCACAACTGGTTAATTTGCATCAGTGTTTCATAAACCAAATTCACTAAGCCATATATGAAGCAGAGAGGAATTTCAAAATTCACACCAAGCATCCATTAATGGTAGAAGAGCTCAAGTTCAGACCTACAACTAACCCAAAAATACCTAAAAATAGGTAAGAAGGAAGGATAAGGAACATGGAAGAACACTTATTCACAAGGCCATCATGCACAAGCTTGTTAAACATGATTTTCAGACAAGAGATAGGTAAAAATAATCTTTATTGCTTCAAAAAGTCTTTCTTACAAATTTTGACAGGGTTATTCCTTATCAAATGAGGATATCTTCCTTTGAAAAAAATCTAGACATATATAGAAAAGGGAAGACCCAAAGAGAAGAGGTGAGCAAACATAAATAAATAAATGAGATCCAACCACCCTCCATGAGTTCTCACCCACACTTCGGTTAATTAGAACTAATAATTCTCCAATGAAATAACTGTCATTAGCTCTAAAAGTCTTCCAACCCTCTCATTGGTCGAGAAATGCACTAGAAGACAAAACTCATTGAGGACAACGATGTCATGGTCCACTAAGAAGGAAAAGTCTAGGAACATCTTAAATACCTGAGCTATCTTTTATAATTGCTTGATATTTATTTTTCATCTCCACGCCATCCTCCACTTGTCTGCATATGTATGAGGATACAAATTCTTACATCTATAAACCTGACTGAGCCATGTTGCTTCTATATTTTTTGGTTGTTGGTCAGAGATGATGGCCATGTCAAAGGATGAGGACTCCCCATTAACTTCACCTACCAGCTCTTGCCTTGAAACCTAGATCAGATCTTCCCTATAGATGGAAAACCAATCTAAGGACATTAGTTTTCTTGAATTTATCTAATTTATGTTAGTGCGAGTCCATAGGTTGCGTAGCTCCTTTTGGTCTTTTAAAAAATGCCAACGACTACTTGTAAGGGCTCAAACTTGACGTTTGTGGGCCCATCATCAATTTTTTTGAAATTTCATTTTAGGCATTGTCTTCGACATCCTTTCAAGATATTTTTTCTTGAGCTTTTCTTGGCTTATTTCCTTCGGACAAAATTTTTAAAAGAATTCATTCGAAACCTTTCCAAAATTTCCTTTCAAGATTTTTTGACAAGGACTTTCCTGAAGGGTAAGAGACCCTTCGGGCTTTGTCAATGGCACCTCCCGAACAAGAATATACCCTTTAGACTTTCTGCTTGAGACCTTCAGAAATATTGCAATGGTCCTTTAAAAAAGTGAACAAACCCTTAAGTAATGGACCTAGGCCTTTTGCAAAGGATCGGGACTTTTTTAAGTGCCCCCACTGTTGATGATAATTTTCTCGGGTAAAATGGAAATGTCCCTTCGAAAGGGGTAGTGACACTTTGAAAAACCTAAAATTATCCTTCAGAGTTTTTGTTTTGGCCACTTCGCTTTAAAATATATCTTTCAGAACTTTTGCTTGGAACAATTTTCTTGAAGATTTTTTAACTCTTGAACGAAAGAAACCGAGACAAAACTCTCAAAGAGAGAACACTTAACTGAAAGGAGAAAAAATTCCTTCAAGGAAATTGTCCACACAATTTTTCCAAAAGGAAAATGAAACTAAAATGGGCCCAAAAGAAATCACCTTTCACTTGTTCTCTGAAAGAATGAACAAGTAAAAGACTAAGCCAAAAAAGAGATTTTTCATTTAGCTTTTGGATTATAGGCTTATCTTTGAACACTATTGTCGGATCCATTTCTAATCCTTTGACCCAATGTTTCATCAAACCATGCAAGAGCTTCATATGTGGGTCAAAAATGGCCAACATCTTTGGCGGCTCATAGGGGTTGCATGCCTGTCAATGCCAAAGAACTTAGACCATGTTGTCTCATCAAACCCATCCATAGGGCATGGAGTCAAGTCATGTTTTCACTGAATCAGAACCTCCCTTTGAGTCAATAAGGACAACTAGAACAAAATAAAATTGTGCCCAAAGCACTTAGGGAAGGGAAACACACAGCTAAAAAGGATGTGCACAAGACACTTAGAGAAAAACATGAAAAGCTATACAAAATGTACAATATATACAATGGTTGAAAACTCTTCTAATAACATGGTTTTAGATGAATCCCATTGACTACGATGGGTAGTACCTCTCCATCCAGTTAGGCCAGTTTGAAAGCATTATGTTGTTTACATTCATGGATCAAATACAAACCACTCTATAAGTTGTCAAATTTGGTATGATTTCTTAGCTTGGCCTTATTTGAATCCCATTTGAGGACTAGATCCCCTTCTCTGAAGTCCCTTGCTATGGCTCTCTAGTCAAAAGCTATTTTGACTTAGGCTTGATGTGACTCTAGTGTCTTCATTGCAAGGTCTCTTGTTTCTTCAAGCTCCATGAGTTCTGCGAACCTCACATTCATGGGCTCATCTTCCAGCAGCTCCAACTGATGGGCAAGATCTAATGCTGGTAGCTCAAGAGAAATAGGCAACTTGGTCTCCCTTCCATATACTAAAACATATGGATAATTGCCAATGGTAACTTTAGGAGTCACCTGGTTAGCCCACAAGGTTGTCTTTAGTTTAGTGTGTCATGTCCTCTGGTTCTCTTCCATGGTTTTGATGATTCTTAACAATTTTTTATTTGTGGACTTAGCTAGTCCATTTCCTTGAGGATAATAGTTGGAAGAGGTGCTGAGGTAGATGTTCATCTTGAGAGCCCATTCACTTGTTTTCAGACCGAGGAATGCTAGTGCATTATCAAAAATGATAGTGGATGGAACACCAAACTTGGTCACGATGATGTCATAGAAGTTTGAGATTGCACTTTCATTAGCTTCTTTCAATCCAATGGCTTCCACCCACCTGGTGAAGTATTCGGTTACAGTAAGCACCCACTTATGCCCTACACTTGATGGAAGGTTGATCATTCCTATGAAATCTAACCCCCATTGCATGAAGGGTTGCTCTACCTGAATTGGGTTGAGAGGAAAGGCTGCCAATCTTTGATTACCTATAAAAATAGCACACTTTTGACACTTTCTCACCCATGCATAAGCATCTTTGAAGAGGTTGGGCCAATAAAAACCCACCCTCATTATCTTTGTTGTTGTGGTCCTTGGAGCAAATGGCCTCCCGCAGGTCCATCATGGAAATGCTCCAAAAGCTTTATCACCTGGTTACCATCTATGCATCTTAAGAGGACTCCATTGAGGTCCTTTCTAAATAGAACCTCACCAATCAATGCATAAGGTATGGACTAAAGTTTGAAATACCTTTTCTTTGCTCTATCCATACCTTGTGGGCACTCACCTGTCATCAAGAAATGTGTCATATTCTAGAGCCAACTAGTGTGAGGTAGGAGTGCATCTGTCTATGAGTTATCTTATGTTGCCAAAATAACCTCTTTGTTTTCATTAAGGTCATCAACCTTGTGCTCGCACAAACCTTTGCCTCTCACTAGCTTAGTGACCTTGATCTCTACATCATGCTCCATGACCTTAGCAATCCAACCAGCCCTCTTTTCGTTCAAGTCTTTGTTAAGAAGAAAATCTCTCACTCCAGGATGAGACACCATAATATAGATTTTGCTATTGGAGAGCATGGGCCTGAACCTTTTAAGGCTTCTTACCACTGCAAGGACTTATTTTTCTATGAAAGTATACCTCACCTCATATCCTTCCAGCCCTTGACTAAAAAAAGCTATTGGTTCAATTCCTTCACCATTCTTTTGCATCAGCATAGCTGATATATTATCAATATTGGCAAAGGTGTACAATAAGAAATCTCTTGAGAAATTAGTGTTCATGAGTGTGGGTGCTTGGGCAATGGCCTGTTTGATAGCTTTGAATGCTGATTTACCTTCATTTGACCAAGTGAACGCTTAGTTCTTCTTAAGCATAGTAATGATGGGTTTGGCCAATTTTGCAAAACCAGGTATAAACCTCATCACAAAGTTTATTTTTCCAAGGAAACCTTGGAGTCCCTTCTTATGCTTGGGTAAGCATAAGGCCAAGATGGCACTTATTCTATTAGGATCAATAGCTAATCCTTATTTTGAAACAACATGGCCTAACAACTTACCTTCATGCATAGAAAACACACATTTTTTGGGATTCAAAGATATTCCATACTCTCTGCATCTCTCAAAGATCAACCTTAGGTGGTCCATGTGCTCATTGGCATCCTTGGAGAAAATTGTGATGTCATCCAAGTAGACCAACACCATTTGATTTAGCAGCCTTTGGAAAGCCATGTCCATTGCCCTTTGAAAAGTGGCCCTAGCATTTGATAAGCTAAAATGCATTTTATAATAAGCATACGTGCCCCACTTGGTGGTGAAGGCAGTCTTGTATTGATCTTCCTCTTTCACCAACACTTGGTTGTATCCTGAGTACCCATCCAAAAGAGAAAAATGTTCTGAACTTGTAACCATTTGAAGAAGTTGCTTTATGGATGGTAGAGGGTAATGGTCCTTCAAGGAGACCTTGTTTAGATCTCTGAAGTCAACACACAAATGGATCTCCCCATTCTTCTTCCTTACAGGCACCAAATTGGTTACCCATGATGAGTGTTTGATCGGAGAGATAATATGTGATTCAATCAACTTGGTTAGGTCTTTCCTTATAAGCTCTTCTATTTTGGGGTTGATGGGTCTTTGATTTTGCCTCATAGGCTTAATATTAGCCTCCAGCTCTATAGTATGTTGGGCTAACTTTGGATCAAATCCTCTCAGATCACTATACTTCCAAGAAAAAATGTTTGAAAACTCTTTACAAAGTTCAATGAAGATGTGCCTTTTAGATTTATTGCTTACCTTCCCAAGATTGAGAAGCTTGTCCTTGAAGATGAGGACTCTCTCATAGTTTTCTTCATCAGTTGATATCATTGCCTTGTCTTTCCTCATATGGTCTCCCTCAAGGAAAAGGCCTTCAAGGGTGACCAATCCTTTAGGGAGCTTTTTAGATTTTAGTTAAATGATTTGATCATCATACTGGTGTTGAAACTTCTCTTGGTTGGTGGAGGAGAAGACGGCTTCTTGTTGTAAGAAACAATCAATTTGTTTGTCATTTTTAAAAACCTACCAATGGGCCTCATTGTTTAGCACTGATGGCCTCACCACCACCTTGACATGTAGCTGAACCTTGGCTTCTTTTAGCTTACTTGGGATGTTGAACTGAGCCCCCACGACTGCCAACCTGTCAACATGCTAATTTTGGTTCCTTGATATAACTTAAATGTCAAAGGCTTTGAAATATTCAATTAGGTCCCACAACCTATTTTTGTAGGACCTCATCAAAGGATTCTTCATAATGTTCAAACCCCTAACTTGGTTTACTATAAGCTCACTATCCCCATATGTTTGCAGCTGCTTGATTCCTTTCTTGCTAGCCCATTGAAGGCCATGGATTAAGCCTTCATATTCTGTCATGTTTGAAGAGCAACTGAAATGGAACCTATAAGAAGAGAAAAAATTATCATCTGAAGGGGAAACCAACATTTCCCCTGCACCTACTCCATTCTTGCTCTTTGAACCATCAAAGAACAACTTCCACATACCATTGAGGTTGTCTTTAGGTCCAGTGAGGGAAGGCATGAGTTGATTTTCTTCATGTAGAAAATAGACACCCATGTCTCTTTCTTCAATCCTTCAAAAGGGTTGAGAAATTGATTACCCCCCATAGCTCATCCAAGAATAAATCTAGAATTTATTCAGGACAAGTGTTCAGCTCTTGGCCAATTTTAAACTCATCCTCATCAAGGATATTATAATTAAGGTTTGTGCTATCTGGCTAATGGGGTTCAATGTGAAAGTGTGTCGTGGGTTCAGCCTTGATTGATACCTTAGTCCCATACCTAGTTATGAATGCCATGTATGACCGATCCACTATGAGATAGCCTCCTATATTTGTTGTGAATTTTTCTAGATAATCATTGAGTAAAACAAGGAGGCACCTCTAGAATCAACACATCTTGAGCCACTAAAATAATAGGACAAGAATGTAGGGTCAGGATGAGACCTTTGATAATACCAATTGGTTTCGTGGAAGATCCATCAAGCTGCAAAAATCCCTTGGATTGGGCTTCATACTTTAAACCAAGCTAGTTTGCTATTGATTTTGGCATTACTGAAGTGCTAGCCCCACTATCTACCAAGCAATTATGCACCAAGGAATCACCAATGATTAATGACATATAGAATGGAGGAGGCTTGACCATCTTACTTGACCCTTCTCCCATATGACCTTGCGTTGCATTAGTGAGGACCTAAGTTTCTTTGCTTGGTTATCTACCTGCAGTTGTTGTAACACTTATCTTGGACAAGCCTTCCTAAAGTATATCCACTTGACCAGGTATGGAAAGCATGTCCCACATAGGTAAACTCACGCTGGATTTCTTCATTTGCTCATTAATGTTGATTGGCATACCACCATACTTTCCCTGTGTTTTGGGAGCTACTGTTGTTGGCTTTGTCAATGGAGCAGTGACAAGAGGTTCTTTGAAAACTCCCTAGTTGTCACCCATATTCCTTCTTTTGAATCTTATGGTTGTTGAGAATGGGACATGAGCCAGACTGGGGATGGCCTACTGATTGGATACATAACACTCCTCTTGCTCACTGATAACCATTGTGGTTTCTAGCTGGTTTGATACCTGATTTGGTCCTTGTTCTTGTGGATGCTGCTATGGATTTATCATCATGGTGATCTCCATGCTTTGAACCATAAGAGCTTGATTGTACCCATAAGTAACAACCTGCTGCCATTGGTCATTGAAATCCTGGTTAGAACCATTAGTTAGGACAATGGATTGCCCAAATGACTGATTCCAAGGCATTGTCCCTTCAGCCTCTTGAGCCATATTGTTTTGAACAAGAACCAAGGAATTGGAAGGGTCTGTAGGATTTGGATTATAATTGTGTTGTCTAGCATAATTAGGCTTCCCCTATCCTTGGAAACCTCCTTTTTAGGGTGGCCTATTTGCTTGATAAAGTTATTGTTGAGGCTAATATGGAGATTAATATGGCTTGATGTAAGCTTGTTGTCTCTTGACGTTGACCACATCATTTCCCAAGGATTGGAGCATGTTCTTAAGTTCTAAGTGGTTCTTTTGCTCTTGGGAGTCATTGGATCCACTAGTGTACACCTTATCTTGATTTGGTGAAGGCACAACAACAATAATTGGAGTTGGAAGGATAACATCAAGTGGGGGGATAACTGCAGGAGGTGGTCTGATCTCAGGGAAAAGGGGCATTGGGGGTCTAAGAGTAAGCTTGTTGGCCTAGACTAGACAATTTTCAACTTTGATAGCCACCTCATAAGCACTTAGAAAAATGTCCCCTCCCATGGATTGGATCATTACAACTATGTTGCTATTTAGAGCCTTTAAATAATATGAGAAGGAAAATTTTGGGGATGGTGTAATAGCGACTAGAATTCTATCCCAAGCCTTTTGAAATTTCGTATTGAAGTCTTGCATGACTTCATGGGGGGTTCTTTTGATTTTGGTAAGATGCTCTGCTAGTGATAAATGGTCACATTTATCTACAAACCTCTTACATAAGGTTGTTCCCAATCGATCCCATGATTGAATCAAGTTAGGAACTAGGCCTCTATACCAATCCAACGTCTTTCCCTTGAAGGATACAACCAATAGCTTAATAGTTATATTTTCCACTATGACATTATAGATGTTGCATAAATTGGCTATGTCTATTATGTGTTCAATAGGAGTTACAACTTGGTCTCTTGTGTAATACGGGATGCTTTTGAGGGATTCTACTGGCATATGGTCATATTGTGGAAAATTCAAAAGACTTTAGCCATTGAAACCCACAAAAGCTCTTTGGGGAATCATGGTAGCAAGAAGGGCTAACAAGGATCTTCTCACATAGGTATACCTTATGACTGGTTTAGGAAAGTGGTTTCTTACTTATGGGTGAGTATGGGCAAACCTTAACCTTCTTGTTGAGTTTAAAGGTAATTCAAAAAATTCAAAAGGAATACTTGCAGAAGTCAATCTTGTAGTCACCTTTGGCATGAAAAATAATTACTATTCTACCACTTGATTGTTGAATGTTCTTTGGAGTCACTAGATACTGAAAGGTGAAAGCTACAACCATTGTAAATTGATCAAACCAGGATCAAACTTGACCAATCTTTCTTGGAAATGGAAATGAAAATGGTAGTGGTGTCCCACTAGGCATGCCAAAAACTGTTTTAGAATGGAATTGCACCCTTGTGGGAGAGTTTTTCAGGCTCTTCCACTTTCAGCTACAAGCATGGGAACAACCTTTGGCTGTGGGTATCCTGTGGTGAGGTTGAACCTCTAGCTTTATTAATGAGGCTAGTTCCTTAGATGTTTCAATTCAACTTGTCCCCACACACTAAAACCTACTGTTAACCAAGGAAAAAATGAGAGAAAGATAACATGAAAGGGAAACCTAAGCTAAGGATGGTGATGCACCAAAATATGAAATGATCCACTTTCATCCTAGGAGCCTTAACCACTATTGATGAACTCAACCTAGACGTAGACTATTATGATCTTATCTTAAGGCCATAGGCATAAATATTTGTGTGAAGGTCGAAGGAGAGCCCTGCGTTTTGAAGGACTAAAAGGGATAGGTCTGTGTGAGACACTATGAGTCTGTAACACTCCAAGGAGGCTCGACATCTAGACACTTCACACAACCTACACAAAACCAAGAGAATCAAAGCAAGATGCTTGAAAAGATTACAAATGATGAATGACAACATATATTCTGTAAATAAAATCCAAATGTGCACACTTGACCTCAATGTAAAATCAGAAAGTTTGTTTTATATTGCTTCAAGAGAGTTTTATAAATAAATTTTGATACAGTGCCTTTGTCAACAGTCAAGGGATCATTTCTTGGCTCCAAGGCCCCTATTATAACAAAAAAGGTTGAGAGAAGAAGGGGACTCATGAGAAACTAGGAGGGAAGTCATTAATTTTTTGCAACCACCACCGTCATCCTCCTTTGACCATGAAAATGAGTTGTCCAAGGTCATCCCAATCCTGTCAAGCCCATCCTATATTCAAGCCACCCCTGGGTGGATTTTGAGGGAGTCATGTCATGAGTGGCTAAATGTCTCCACTTGGCATGACCGCGTTGATCTTTGCATTAAACTCATCATGGCTACCTTTCCTTCACATGTCCTGTTTGAAGAAGGATGAAGTCTCTATGCCTTTTTTACTTCGATCAAACCATGTTGCTTTTAATCACGTGACCATTCGTTGAGAGTGAGAGCCATGTTGAAGGATAAAAACCTTTATAAATTTTCACTTACCATTTCCCACAAGTTGCTTTGGCTCTCCTTTGCTCTGATTGGTGCTTTAAAATTGCCTTGGATCCTTGACTCGCATCGTAAATCTCCCTGACATGGACACTTATAAGTCATTGATCTCCCTACCAATTGGATTCACCTATGCCACATAGTAGCCTCTGATTCATCTGATAATGACTCTCATGCACAGTCGATCCTTAGAACCATGTCGTTGGACCAAGCTTATTAAGTTAACCTTAGAAACCCGATTTACTCTTCGCAATGTAATTCAAGTTTTCTAAGCTACTTAACTTATAAACTTATAAGCTAAGTCCTTGAATAATCTCGATTTACTCTTTACAAAGTAATTTGGGTTCTCTGAGCTCCTCAACTTCAAACTCTCTCAACTTGATTACTTCCCAACGTCTAGCTTATCACCTTGAAGTTTGACTTTCACAAGCCCATCATTGGACATTTGAATCTCAACGACTAGTCCCCCATCATGAAATTGACATCCATACAGCCATCACTCACTAGTATAATTCCTTCGATTCCCTTATTGCTTCAAGTCTTTGTCTTTGCACCATTTCCCATGGGTAAATTATCTGCAGGAATCATCTCTTTATCTTTTTCGAAAGGAAATGGCCCTGTTGATGCCGAGAAAGTGCCCTTCGGCATTTTGAAAAATCCTTTCAGAAGAATTGAGAAGCACCCTTTGAGAATTTTGAAAATACCCCTCCAACTTTGTGAAAAAAGATCTTTCATAATTTTTCTTAGACCTTTTGAAGGACACTTCGCATGAAAGGTGTCCTTCAGAGCCTTTGAAAGGACAATTTTCTCAAGAAAAGACCGTTTGAGAAAACTATTTGGGGCACTTTGCAGCCAAATGACCTTTCAGAGTTTTGAAAAGTGAATTTTAGAAAAGTGTAGTGGACCATTTCCTCAAGAAAAGGACCTTCGATAACTTTGAAAATGAACCATTTTTATAGAAGTGCCCTTAAAAACTTTCTTTCCTACAAAATGTCTGAGGAAATTCCAATACTTTACTTGAACGAAAATCTTTGAAAGAAAACACTTGGTGAAAAAGTCTTGAAAGAAATGAGCCTTGTCCATCGGGTTTTCAACTCCTACTTACTTTGGGCTTCTTTGGTGAAGTAGCAGATATATCAAAACCCAAAGTTCTCTTTCTCAAGACCAATTTGGGCTTTGTATGCCCTCTTAATTACTTCAAGCTTTTGGACCCAAGTAACTTATGTGACAAATCCTAAAGTCTTCCACTACTAAAAGCCCATGAACCATTTCTCAAGATGAGTTTTGGTTTTTGGACTTAGCCTACTTTGGGTTTGCAACTGCCAGCCACTTATAAAGCAATTTAAGCAAAGTAGTTCCACTGACAGAGTCCATAGCTTTGATGGACTCTGTAGTTATTTTGAACTCCTACTGAAATGCTTGAACTGCTTGGTTTCACCATGAAAACTGGTCAATAACCCTTTTCTTTGCTCTGCAGACATATCCCTTAGGATTTGACAAAATACGCTATAAGCAATCTTAAAGTGTTTCATAAAGCTTTGTCAAAACTGTGAGATCTCTTTGGTCCACTCATTTCATCTGGGACATCTGTTCATTTGCTCATCCATAACAACTTGATCCACCTAGGTGTAGATTAGTATGTGGGCCAATACTGGCCAATATTTTTGATGATTCACAGGGAAGCATCCCTGCTATGCTTGAGAACATAGCTCATTTGCTTCATTCGATCCATTGGGCATGGAGTCACTACTTTTTTTATAAGGCTATCTCTATCTATAAATTCCCCTTGAAGCAACAAGAACAACCAGAATAAAGCAAACTGTGCCCAAGGCACTTAGGGAAGGGAAACACAAACTGAAAATGATGTGCACAAGGTACGTAAGAGAAAACGTGAAAAACTATACAAAAGGTACAATATATACAATGGCTGCAAATGCTTTTAAAATCAGGGCTTTAGATGAATCTCATTGACTGGAATGGGTAATACCTCTCCGTCTAGTCAAGCGAGTTGGAAAACATTATGTTGCTTGAATCCATGGATCAAATAAGGGGCACTCCACAAGCTGTCAAACTTAGTATGGTTGATGGATTGGCCCTATTTGAATCTCATTTAAGGACCATGTCTCCCTCCTTAAATTTCCTTGCTATGGCTTTTTTGTCAAAATCTTTCTTGACCCGAGTTTGATGTGACTCTAGTGTCTTCATTACAAGGTCTCTTGTTTCTTAAAGCTCCATGAGTTCTGCTAATCTCACATTCATGGGCCCATCTTCTAGTAGTTTCAGTTGATGGGCTAGTTCTAATGTAGGTATCTTGAGATAAATGGGCAACTTGGCCTCCTTTCCATATACTAAAACATATGAACAATTGTCAATGACAGCATTAGGAGTCACCCTGTCAACCCACAAGGCTATCTTTAGTTTGGTGTGCCATGTCCTCTGGTTCTCCTCCATAGTTCTCCTGACGGTTCTCAAAAAATTCTTGTTTGTGGACTCAGTGAATCTATTTCCTTGAGGATAATAATTGAAAGAGGTGTTTAGGTAGATGCCCATCTTGAGAGCCCATTCACTTGTTTTTAGACCAAGGAAAGCTAATGCATTATCAAAAATGATAGTTGATAGAACACCAAACCTAGTCACGATGCTATCATAAAAGTCTAGGACTGCAGTTTCATTAGCCTCCTTCAATGCAATGGCTTCCAACCACTTGGTGAATTAGTTAGTTGCAGTAAACACCCACTTATGCCTTGCACTTGATGGAGGGTTGATCACACCTATGAAATCCAAACCCCATTGCATGAATGGTTGCTTTAACTGAATTGGGTTGAGAGGGAAAGCTGCTAATCTTTGCTTACCTATAAAGAAATCACACTTTTGACACCTCTTTACCCATGCATAAGCATCTTTGAAGAGGTTGGGCCAATAATAACTAGCCCTCATTATCTTTTATGTTATATTCCTAGGTGTAAAATGACCTCTTACAAGTCCATCATGGAAATGCTCCAAAAGCTTGGCCACTTGGTCATTATCTATGCACCTTAGGAGCACTCCATTGAGGTCTTTCTTGAATAAAAACCCATCAACCAATGCATAAGGTATGGACTAACGTTTGAAATACCTTCTTTTTGCCTTCTCCATACCCAGAGGGCATTCACTTATTAGCAAAAAATGTGCCATTTCATAGATCTAGCTCTTATGAAGTAGAGGTGCCTCTATCTGTGAGTTGTCTTGAAACACCAAGGCAACTTCTTTACCTTTTGAAGATATTCCACCATGTGTTCACACAAACCTCTACTTATAACCAACTTGGTCACTTTGATTTCCATGTTGAACTCCATCATTTTGGTGATCCAACTAGCTCTTTTCTAATTTAGATCTTTGTTAAGGAGGAAATCCCTAACTCCAGGATGGGGCACCATGATATAAATCTCGTTGTTATAGAGCATTGGTCTAAACTTCTTAAAACTCCTCACTACTACAAGGATATGCTTCTCTATGAAGGTGTACCTTACTTCATATCCTTCCAACCCTTGACTAAAGAAGGCAATTGACTACTCCATTCCCTCACTATTCTTTTGTGTTAGCATAGCTGACAAGCCATCAACATTAGCAAAGGTGTACATCATGAAATCCTTGAAGAGAATAGTTTTATGAGTGAGAGTGCCTGGACAATGACCTATTTGATGGCCTCAAAAGCATCTTTTCCTTGTCTTGACCAAGAAAAAACCTGACTCTTCCTTAACATGGCAGTAATAGGCTTGACCAAGCTTGCAAAACCTAGTATGAACCTTCTTAAAAAAATTATTTTGCCAAGAAAGCTCTGAACTCCTTTTTTATGCTTGGGGAGAGAGAGAGCTAAGATGGTGTCTACCCTTTCAAGATCAATAAAAAACCCTTCCTTTAAAATGATATGGCCCAACAGCTTACTTTCATGGACTGAAAACATGCACTTTTTGGGATTCAATGAGATTCCAAAATCTCTACATCTCTCAAAGATCAGTCTCAGGTGATCCATGTGTTCATTGACATTCTTGGAGAAAATCATGATATCATCCAAGTATACCAGCACCATTTGATTCAACAGCCCTTGGAAAGCCATGTCTATGGCTCTTTGGAAAGTTGCACCAGCATTTGACAAACCAAAGGGCATCTTTTGGTATGCATATGTGCCCCATTTGGTGGTGAAGACAGTTTTGTACTAATCCTCCTCTTTTACCCATACTTGGTTGTAACCTAAATATCCATCCAATAGAGAAAAGCATTCTGAACCCATTATTATTTGAAGAAGCTACTCAATGGATGGTAGAAGGTAGTGATCCTTCAAGGAGACTTTGTTTAAATCTCTGAAGTCAACACATAGATTAATATCTCTGCTCTTTTTCCTTATAGGCACCAAATTGGCTACCCATGATGAGTGATTGATGGGGAAGATGATCTTAGATTCAATTAACTTGGTTAGCTCTCTCCTCGTTAGCTCTTCAATCTTGGGGTTGATGGGCCTTTGCTTCTACCTTACATGCTTAGCATTGACCTTCAATTCTATAGTATGTTGGGCTAACTTTGGATCAACCTTTTAGGTCACCATATTCCCAAGCAAAAATGTCTACGTATTCTTGGCAAAGTGCTATGAAAGCATGCCTCTTAGTCTTGTTGCTTACCTTCCTGATCTTGAGAAGCTTATCTTTGAAGATGAGAACTCTCTCATAGCTTTCTTCATTGGTAGACATTACTGCTTTTTCCTTTTTACATTGTCTCCCTCATGGAAAAGGCCTTCAAGTGTAACCAATACCTTAGAAAGTTTGTTTGACCATAATTGAACAATTTGATCCTCGTATTGATGATGAAACTTACCTTGGTTTGTGGAGGAGAACTCAACTTCCTACTATAAGAAACAAGCAATTTGTTTGTCACTTTCGAAGACCTACCACTGGGCTTCATTATCTGGTACTGATGGCCTCACTAGCACCATGACATGTGGCTAAATCGTGGCCTCTTTCAGCTCACTTAGAATGTTGAACTGAGTTCCCATGGCTACCAACCTATCAACATGCTGGTTCTGATTTCTTGGCACAACTTGAATGTCAAAAGCTTCAAAATCTTTGATTAGGTCCCACACTCTATTTTTGTAGGACCTCATCAAAGGATTTGTTGTAACATTCAAGCCTCTAACTTGGTTCACTATGAGCTCACGGTCTCCATATGCTTGTAATATTTTGATTCCTCTTTTATTGACCCATTGGAGACCATGGATCAAGCCTTCATATTATGTTGCATTTGAAGAGGAACTGAAATAAAACCTATAGGAAGAGAAAATCTTATTACCTAAAGGAGAAACCAACATTGCCCTTGAACCTACTCCATTTTTTCTCCTTGAACTATCGAAGAACAACTTCCACCTACCATTGAGGTATTCTTTAGGTCCAATAAGGGAAGGCATGAGTTGGTTTTCTTCATGCAACAAATAGACACCCATGTCTCTTTCCTCAACACCTTCCAAAGGGTTGATAAATTGAGTATCCCCCATAGCTCATCCAAGAACAAGTCTGGAACCTCCTCAGGATGAGTATTTAGTTCTTGACCAATTGTAAACTCATCCTCATCAAAGATAGTACAATTGAGGTTTATGTTATCTGGTTGATGGGGTTCAATGTGGAATTATGCCATGGGTTCAGCTTTGATTGATACTTTAGTCCCATACCTTGTTATGAATGCCATGTAGGACCAATCTGCTGCAAGGTAACCCTCAATCTTGGTTGTGCATTCACTAGAAAGACACAATGCAAAGTAAGGAGTGACATCAAATATTAGCACATCTTGCACCATCAAAACACTAGGATAAGCATGCAAGGTCAAACTCAAATCCTTGATGATACCCGATGGATTTTTAGAATAACTATCAAGCTTCAGGACTCCTTTGGTCTGTGGCTCATTTTTGAGGTTTAGTTGATCAGCTATAGACTTTAACATGACTAAAGTGCTATCCCCACTATCTACCAAGCAATTGTGCACCAAGGAATCACTGATAATTAATAAAATGTATAATGGAGGGGGTTTGGCCACACTACTTGACCTTTCTCCCAAAGGACCTTGAGTTACATTGGTGAGAACCTCAGTTTCCTTGCTTAGTTATTTACCTACGATTATTGTAACACTTATCTTGGACAAACCTTCTTGAAATATGTCCACTTGACTATGTTAACCATTTTGGTCCTGCAGGCCAAAATCGGTCCCCTTTTCTCCATGTTGTTCTGAGCCAGTTCAGTTTGGGTTGCACAAGTCTTCCAGCGGAAGATGAACCAGTTCAAAGAATGAAAGGGCTTATACAAGAGCTTTTTTGAACCATTGAACCATTCAGTTCAATTGGTTCAATGAGTTGGTTCAGTTCTTTTGGTTTAAGTGCTCATTTCAATGGATCGGTTCAAATGAGGTGGTTCATCGCCTTGGTTCACTCAGTCGGTTCAACATTCGGTTCGATGCCTTGGTTCAACAATCGTTGAACCATTGAACCAGTTCAATAGAAATGGTTCAAAGTGTTGGTTCAACGGGTTGTTTCAAAGGTACGGTTCAATAAGAAGATTCAAGAGGGTCTCTCGAAGGACAAGTGCCCTTGCAGAGGGTAGTTCTTGACCCAAGTGCCCTTGTGGAGGGAGAGAACATTTTCAAAGGGACCAAAGAGAAGGCTGAAAGGGAAGGAATTCCTTTGGAGGAAAGACAAGGCAAGTGGGAATTCTTTCGAAATTGTTCAAGGCGAGAACACGAGAATTTCTTCGGACAAAATGTCTGAAGGAATTCCTTCAAAAAAATTGTCTGAAGAAATTCTTCGAAAGAAAATCCCGCGACAAGGCAAGGGCAAGAGAGATTTCTTTCGGACAAAAAGTCTAAAAGAATTTTGGAAAGCTGCGGGAGAAAAGCCTGAGAGAAAACTTTGACAAATTCTTGCAGACATTTTGTCCGCAGGAAAAATGGCCGAAACAAAAGCCCGACCAAAGAGGACAAAGCCTGACCAAAGCAAGAAAGCCGAAGGAAAGGAAAAGAACCGAAGGAATTCCAAGGGGTGATGGGCCCGAAGACGTCAAAATCAAGCACGACGAACTAGCCATTGGTTTTCAAATAGTGACAAGTACGTAGACGTCAAGTTTAAGGCGGTGAAATAGCCGTTGATTTTGAAAAAAGCTTAAAGAAGAGCCCAAGGAACTCAGTGACCCACCAGAAGATAGCCTCGAGGGCCAAAGGAGCCAGAAAGAGATAAAGCTAGAAAGAGACAAAGTGCAGAAACAGACAAAATGGCCTAGGTGGAAAAGGGGAGGCGAGTTATTCCTATAGTTGGAATAGTGCTTGCCAAGTGGTCATCAAATGGTGCAAACAGTAAGCGGTGCGCCCTATTTTTTCCACTTTGCATTTATGAGTAGACAAACTACGTTAATATCTGGAAGGGAGCAATTTGTTTATAGAAAAATAGGTGCAGCCCATGTGTTCACATTAATATTTGAACGCCAAAGTCAAGACCGGTGATTACACAGCGTGGTTCTAGCAGGCCTCTTCTAGAATAATGACATCAGCAATAGTGACTTCCTCTTCCTGATGCTCTCAATGCACATGGGCCAACTTGTCAAAGAGTGCCAAAGTATTTTCCAAAGGAGCACCTTTACTTCTTCTCTTTCTATATATTGTAAACTTCTCATTTTGAGAAATCCATCCTCTCAACCTGTAAGGCAAAGCTCTGCCCAAAAAATCTCTAGGTTTGTAAGGTAGAACTCTGCCAGATTTTACCTTGAATCGAGACATAGTATTTTTACCTCTATTTGAGCTTGCACTTTTGTATGTGTCTATGCCTTTGTTCTATGTTAAGTCATTTTCCTTTATGCTTTCACAAGATGATTCCAGCATGTCTAGTGCATTGTGAGCTTTTCTTTTGCAGGTTTGCCAGAAGTGTCCCTAGAGGAGTGTAGGTGCATGCAAATAGGCTATCATAGTGTGTCTGAGGATGCCTCTAGTAGTTTCTTCCTCCCTGTATATCCACAGACCCCTAGCTCATTGATGCAAAAAGATTCTTCATGTCAAATGAAGTGTATGGGAGCTTGTTCTTGGTGAAAAGTGTATGTTCCAGCTGAGTGGGTCAACTTTTTTGTTGTATCACCTTTTAGTTTAGGTTTAGGTTCTATTTTCAGCATCCTTCTCCCTTTTCAACCCCTCCCCTTTTTCATTTATTTGTTAGCAATAGGAAATCCAGGACCTAAAAGATACATCAAAGGGAGCTAGTCCTTATCTAGAGACTCTCCCCCCAGTTTTGCCAGGCCCACAGGGAAGAGAGGAGTTTCCATTGTTGTGTGTGGAAGGCAGGAGCTCAACCTCCTACCAGGGTGCAATCCACTGTGTCAACAATTTTTGGCATGCCTGGTGGGACCTACTAGGACAAGTTTTGTCCAAAGAGTTGAAGAATTTTTGGTGTGTTCTTCAACCAACCAGCCTTTGGAGGCTTTTTCATCAACACCAATGGCGACTCCGAGTTGAATCAGCTAGTTAAGCAACGTTGGTGCCATCAAGAAATCACATTTTTATATGGTTTTATCAAGCTCAGGCTGTCATGAAACCACCTCAAACTCCAACATTACTTCCTTCATTATAAAAGGGTAACTAGAAGAGTTGTTGAGGTGATTTCATGAAAATCCTGAGCTTGATCAAAACATATGAAGAAATACAAGGTACATGGTTCTAAGAAATGGATTATACACGCCAAAATGCGCTTTCATTTGAAACAACTCTTCCTATGCATCAATGGACCCTTCCTAGTCTTCCTCAACTCCCTCAGATCACTAATCATGATGGAAAGCTACTGACTTGGAAGGAAATAGTGGAATCATGGGGCAGGAAAGAGGAGAAGAAAGGTTTTGCTCAAAACCTTAAAAAGGTTGAGGTTGCTTCTACTCATGATGATTCCTATGACCTCCAAGAAAGGCTCTTCCAAGAAGATATAGCCAGGAGAATTGCAGAGTTGGAATCCAGAGAGAGATTCCTCAGCCAACGTGTGATGGACATGTCTGAACACACCCCATCTACACACCTCCAAGAGAGCTATCAGGACACACCTGATATAGATGAAGTGCTGACCAAATGGAGAGAGGAGAATCATTCGATTCTATCTCAAGGACTACCTCCTCTTCCACATGGTTTTTTCACTTCACCCCTTCTCAAGGAGGAACCTATTTTGCAAGAGGTGAGTGAGGAGCAGAAGATCTAATCTGCAGTTGTCCAAAAGGCTATCATGAGAATCAATGAAGAAGAAATCATCATTGATGCTCCTTGTGAAGACATCATCAACAATGGAGAAGATGCGGGTCATGCATACATATAGATGTTCCAGTAATACAAAGAGGAACATAAGCATGGTGAGCTCTCTCCCCCTTTGTTTGATGAACTTCCTTGTTGCTTCGATGAGGAGGATGACCATGCCATGGAGCCTAAGTTGGAGGAGGATCAGATGAATATCTTTGAACAACTAGAGACTCTGATCTTTGAGCAAGACAAGGAGAGGCCTGTTCATCTTGAGAACAACTATGAAAAAGAGAGCCTTGAATAAAAAAGTGATGTTCTGTGGGATGAGCAATCAATTTGTGATTCCATTTCAGACATCACAACAGTCACCCTTCTTCAAGAAATTCATAAAGGAAAAGAAGATGAGTTTGACAGGGTCTTCAATGAAGCAAAAGGAAATGGGTCAAACCATGATGCATTGCAAAGGGACTATGCACATCAAGGGGCTTATGGTGATGAGCCAATAGCCATCGATTTCTTGGTGAAATGCACCAGCATGAAGAACCAGCAGGAGGCAAGCTTCCAAGAACAAGAAGGATACATATGTGTTGGAAGCATGTTTGCCCTCGATTCATTTGGAGATGAGCCAACCAAGGTGGCAGGCAAGAGGAGCAGGTCTTCAGATCTCCATTCCATTCAGCCACTTGTCTGGCACCATAAGTTTTCTTGCCAGGGAGGAGACTTAAGAAGTTTTCCCTTTGATCTAGGAGGGAGGAAAATATCCCTGGGTAGATGTACATAATAGTTTACTTTCAGTTTTCTTTCCCTATTTCCCTAAGTGCTTATGCACATGTTGGTAGCTTTTTTAGTCTTGTGTGTGTTTTCCCTTGTGTCTAGGGTAAAAAGCTTCATGTTTGATTCTTGGATCTATAAGGGCTGTTGTTGACCTTTTTAAGTTGCGTTCTGACTCCGTGCCCAATGGATTTTAAGGCAACTGGTCTCTAAGCATAACAGGTATGTTTCCCCTAGGAGTCGCTAATTTGTGGACCATTTTGGTCCTGTAGGCCAAAATTGGTCCCCTTTTCTCCCTGCTGTTCTGAGCCAGTTCAGTTTGGGTTGCACAAGTCTTCCAATGAAAGATGAATTAGTTCTAAGAATGAAAGGGTTTCTACAAAAGCTTTTTTGAACCATTAAACCATTCAGTTCAATTGGTTCAGTTCTTTTGGTTCAAGTGCTCGTTTCAACGGCTCAGTTCAAATGAGGTGGTTCATCGCCTTCGTTCACTCAGTTGGTTCAACATTCGATTTGATGCCTTGGTTCAACAACCGTTGAACCATTGAATCGGTTAAATAGAAATGGTTCAAAGTGTTGGTTCAACGATCAGTTCAACGGGTTGTTTCAAAGGGATGGTTCAATAAGAAGATTCAAGAGGGTCTCCTGAAGGACAAGTGCCCTTGCGGAGGGCAGTTCCTGACCCAAGTGCCCTTGCAGAGGGTAGGGAACATTTTCAAAGGGACCAAAGAGAAGGCCAAAAGGGAAGGAATTCCTTCGGAGAAAAGACAAGTCAAGTCAGAATTCTTTCAGAATTGTTCAAGGCGAGAACATGAGAATTTATTCGGAAGAAAATCCCATGACAAGGCAAGGGAAAGAGCGATTTCTTTTAGACAAAAAGTCTGAAAGAATTCAAGAAAGCTGCGGGAGAAAATCTCAAGAGAAAACTCTGACAAATTCTTGCAGACATTTTGTCCGCAGGAAAAATGGCCGAAACAAAAGCTTGACCAAAGAGGACAAAACCCGACCAGAGAAAGAAAGCCAAAGGAAAGGAAAAGAACTGAAGGAATTCCAAGGGGTGACGGGCCTGAAGATGTCAAAATCAAGCATGGAAAAATAGCCGTTGGTTTTCAAACAGTGACAAGTACGCAGACGTCAAGTTTAAGGCGGTGAAATAGCCGTTGATTTTTAAAAAAGCTTAAAGAAGAGCCCAAGGAACTCAGCGACCCGCCAAGAAGATAGCCTTGAGGGCCGAAGGAGCCAAAAAGAGACAAGTCCAAAAAGAGACAAAGTGCAAAAATAGACAAAATGGCTTAGGTGGCAAAGGGGAGGCAAGTTATTCTTGCAATTGGAATAGTGTTTGCCAAGTGGCCATCAAACGGTGCAAATAGTAAGCGGTGCACCCTATTTTTTCCACTTTGCATTTATGAGTATACAAACCGCATGAATATCTGGAAGGGAGCAGTCTATTTGCAGAAAAAGAGGTGCGGCCCATGTGTTCACATTAATTTTTGAATGCCAAAGTCAAGACCGGCGATTACACAGCATGGTTCTAGCAGGCCTCTTTTAGAAGAATGACATTAGCAACAGTGACTTCCTCTTCTTGATGCTCTCAACGCACATGGGCCAACTTGTCAAAGAGCGCCAAAGTTGTTAAGCACGGGATATACTGAGAGGGGGAGGGGTGAATCAGTATATCATATATCTTATAAAACTTTCCTTTAACCACAATCCACTTAATCAAACATTTAAGATATGCAATAAAACTCAAACAAGAAACACCACACAAGATAGAGAGAGACACCATATATAACGTGGAAACCCAATGTGAGAAAAACCATAGAGAACAATCTCAAGTATATGAATGAGCACCAACCCACAGAAACACCACACCCATTTGCCGAGCACCAACTTAGCTACTATTCATGAGCACCAACCCAACAATAATTCGTGAGCACCAACCCACAGGAGCACTAACCCCTTTGTGTATATCACACACCTATCTCTCAATGTTGCTATCTCAACAAATGATCGATCAATACAACATCTCTTTCCTCACTCTCACCTTTGCTCTTCTAAGCTAGATATAACAAATACAAATCATATTCATCTCTCACAATTGCTCTTCTAAGCTAGATATTACAATATCAAATCAACTTCTATCTCTCTTGTTTACAAATGGCTTCTCAAGCCTTTATTTATAGCTTTTCAAATGACCTTTGGCCTTCCCCCTTTGTGACCCTTCAATTTTCATGGAAAATGGCGCTAAACTTGTATGACCCTTCATATTCAAGCCTTTGAAAAGTCATGTGGTGACCCTTCATGATAAAAAATGTCCTTCCCTCTTTTGTCCTCATCTTGGTGACTTTTCATATTTCTCAAAGTGTCCCTTCAAGAGAAATTGCACCCTTACTCTTTTGTCTTCACTTGGTGACTCTTGGAATTCCCCAAGATGACTCTTCATGAGAAAATGCATCCCATCCTTCTTTTGTCTTTACCCCGTGGCTCTTCGACTTCTCCATGGGCCCTTCTTTTGTCTCATATGCAACCAAAAATATATTTGTTAATATTAAATAAATATTAACTCATATTAGCCAAGATATATTTATTACAAACAATATTAAATTCAATGGGGCCTTTATCACCAATAATACTAGACCTTTGACATCAATGACAATATTTCCAACAATCTCCCCTTTTGTCATTGATGGCAACCTCAATCTTGAAACTGCCACATCCTGTCACCTGCACATACTGTCATCTGAAAATATACAATAACTCCCCCTTACTGTAGTAACCTGTACCTATTCTCTGTACCTATTTTTGCACCTGTACCTATACCTGTTATTCTCCCCCTTTGACATCAATGGCAAAGGGCCTACCGAGATCTAACACTTAGCTCCCCCTCACTTGATGTTGAACATCAATGGCTGAAAGTAATAGAAATTACTCCCAACTCCTCTCGCCAATCTTTGAATGTATTCTTTGATCGTGCCTTTGAGAAGATATCTGACAAAACATATACATGTTCCCTGTCCTTTGAGCATCTGCAATCAACTCATTTGAATCTTTTCTTCTAATCTCACAACCTTTATCATGAAACCTTAATGTGTATCCTTAATCACATATTTGACTAACACTCAATAGATTATGCTTAAGACCTTTTACATATAAAACATTCTTAGTCTTAGTTCTACCATAATCCAAACTCAAAGTACCTTTTTCAGCTATTCTAGTAGTGGTTTTATCTCTAAATCTCATTGTACCACCATTGATCTTCTTTAGAGATATGAACTTACTTTTATCTCCTGTCATATGCTTCGAACATCTGTATCAATTAACCATGGTTGATCTTTACCTCTTACATGCAGAGCTGTCTGAACCATCATAGAATCTTCAGGTTGTTTCTTCTGCCATGAACATGTCTGAGCCTTCTTGATGAATAGAGCTTTAAAAATCTAATCCTTCTTGACTAACTCGAACACGCTTCTACAATACATAGCTATGTGTCCGAAATTGTTACACTTGTAGCATACTATGGTCTCTTCATCAAAGCTTGATAGAGGAGCAAAAGAGTTGTGGCTTTTGCTTGACTCTACTTGACTTTCCTTCTCCTTATTTCTAAAATTGTTAGCCCTTTTTCTACATTCTAATTTCTTGTGACCATATCTATTATAATAAAAACAATAGCCATAAAAATAAGCCATGTATGTATATCTCTAACCTGATTGTCTTTTGTAGCTTTGTTCTCTCCAGCGTTCTCTGTTTGAAATGTCCTCTGTATTTTTCACTTCTCCCCTTTTTGTTTCCTCTTTTGTAAGAGCTTCAGCATAGCTCTTTTTCTTTTCAAATCCGATCCCTGTCTTATCTAAATTTAATTTTTGACTTTCTAATATCTTATTCAACATGTTAGTGCTATCTTCAAATTTTGAATCACTAACTACTTTATCACTAACTGCTTTCTTAATATCTTCTTTTAAAGAGGCAATTTCAATATCATACCTTTGACATTCTTTTCTTGCTATTTCCAACTGTGCTATGAGGTCTTCTTCATTCTTCTTGGCTTCTTCAAAGTGTGCTTGTAGATCTTCAATCATTTCCTTCGACTCTTGTTCATTTTTCTTGATATGGCGCTTTAATTTTTGATTCTTCTTCTGAACAGCGTCTAACTCTTCTGAGGCACAAATGAGCTCTCCTTCCATATTCACTTCAGCTTCCTCCTCTTCTTCTTCTTGATCATCTTCATGTATGGCCATGAATAGAGTCTCTTCTTCTTTTGAATCATTGACTCCACTATCTTCGACCGTTTTAGGATCCTTAGAATACAGGGTCTTCTTCTTGAATCCCTTCTTAGATTTGCCTTTGAAATTCTTCTTGTATGTAGGCTTTTCTTCTTCATCATCATTAACCTTATCTGGGCATCTAGCTGAAAAATATCCAATCTTTCCACAATTAAAATATTTAAAAGGTAATTTTCCTTGATATTTACCTATTTTTGTTTTCAGCTTGCGAATGAAAAGTGCTCCATTGTCATCTTTATCATCACTGGAACTATCACTTGATTCTTTAATCTTAGCTTTCTCCTTCTTTGATGTCTTGAAAGCCACTTCTCTTTTTGAGGGTTTATCTTGTTCTATTCGCATTTCATATGCCGTGAGAATACCATGAAGCTCATCCATCTTTAGCTTGGCTAAATTTTTTATCTCCTCGATTGCTGAAACCTTTGCATTATATCTCATTGGTAAAGATTTCAAAACTTTTTTCACCACCGTTGACTCATCCAATGTTGCTTCAAGACCTTGAATCTGATTTACGATTTGATCAACTCGCAAAAGATAAATTGCTATATCTTCTTCTATTTCCATCTTCAAACTTTCAAATTGCCTTCTAAAAGTCTGTAGCTTAGCTTGCTGAACCTTTCCATCACCTTTGTAAATATTCTCAAGTTTTACCCAAGTTTTATGAGCAGATTTACATTGCATAACTTTTACAAATTCAGATTCACATAAACCACATAAAATAACATTTAAAGCTTTAATATTAAATTCACTTGCCTTCTTTTCTGCTGGAGTAATTTCAAATGTCTGTGGCTCTTCATATTCCTCCACCACTACTTTCCATATGTCAAATCCAAGGGCCATCAAATAAACCTTCATTCCCATGCTCCAAAAAGCATAATTCATCCCATCAAACAAAGGTGCCTTATTTGTAGAAAATCCTTCCTATGACCCAGCCATCATGCTTTCCCGATCTACCTTCAAGCTGTAAAACTTTTTAAAAAGAAACCTGCTCTGATACCAATTGTTAAGCACGGGATATACTGAGAGGAGGGAATCAATATATCATATATCTTATAAAACTTTTCTTTAACCAAAATTCACTTAATCAAACATTCAATATATGCAATAAAACTCAAACAATAAACACCACACAAGATAGAGAGAGACACCAGATATAACGTGAAAACCCAATGTAAAAAAAACCACGGAGAACAATCTCAAGTATATGAATGAGTACCAACCCAAACAATATTCGCAAGCTAAGCTTGCAGGAGCACCAACCCCTTTGTTGAGCACCAACCCAGCAACTATTCATGAGCACCAACCCATAAGAGCAGCACACCCTTTTGCCGAGCACCAACCCACAAGAGCACCAACCCCTTTGTGTATACCACACAACTATCTCTCAATGTTGTTATCTCAACAAATAACAGATCAATACAACATCTCTTTCCTCACTCTCACCTTTGCTCTTCTAAGCTAGATATAACAAATACAAATCATATTCATCTCTCATAATTGCTCTTTTAAGCTAGATATTACAATATCAAATCAACCTCTATCTCTCATGTTTACAAATGGCTTCTCAAGCCTTTATTTATAGCTTTCTAAATGACCTTTGGCCTTCCTCCTTTGTGACCCTTCAATCCTCATAAAAAATGGTGCCAAACTTGTATGACCCTTCATATTCAAGCCTTTGAAAAGTCATGTGGTGACCCTTCATGATCAAAAACGTCTTTCCCTCTTTTGTCCTCATCTTGGTGACTTTTTGTATTCCTCAAAGTGTCCCTTCATGAGAAATTGTGCCCTTAGTCTTTTGTCTTCACTTGGTGACTCTTGGAATTCCTCAAGATGACTCTTCATGGGAAAATGCATCCCATCCTTTTTTTGTCTTTACCCCGTGGCTCTTCGACTTCTCCATGGGCCCTTCTCTTGTCTCATATGCAACCAAAAATATATTTGTTAATATTAAATAAATATTAACTCATATTAGCCAAGATATATTTATTATAAATAATATTAAATGCAATGGGGCCTTTATCACCAATAATACTATACTTTTGACATCAACGACAATATTTCCAACAAAAGTCTTTTCCAAAGGGGCGCCTTTACTTTTTTGTCTCTTTCTATATATTGTGAACTTCTCATTTTGAGAAATCCATCCTCTCAGCTTGTAAGGCAAAGCTCTACCCAAAAAATCTCTGGGTTTGTAAGGCAGAACTCTGCCATATTTTACCTTGAATTGAAACATAGCATTTTTACCTCTATTTGAGCTTGCACTTTTGTATGTGTCTATGCCTTTGTTCTGTGTTAAGTCATTTTCCTTTATGCTTTCGCAGGATGATTCCAGCATGTCTAGTGCATTGTGAGCTTTTCTTTTGCAGGTTTGCCAGAAGTGTCCCTAGAGGAGTGTAGGTGCCTGAAAATAGGCTGTCATAGTGTGTCTGAGGATGCCTCTGGTAGTTTCTTCCTCCCTATATATCCATGAACCCCTAGCTCACTGATGCAGAAGGATTCCTCGTGTCAAATGAAGTATATGGGAGCTTGTTCATGGTGAAAAGCGTATGTTTGAGCTGAGTGGGTCAACTTTTTTGTTGTATCACCTTTTAGTTTAGGTTTAGGTTATGTTTTCAACATCCTTCTCCCTTTTCAACCCCCCCCCCCCTTTTTCACTTATTTGTTAGTAGTAGGAAATCCAGGACCTAAAAGATACATCAAAGGGAGCTAGCCCTTATCTAGAGACTCTCCCCCCAATTTTGTCAGGCCCACAGGCAAGATCCATTGTTGCGTGTGGAAGGCAGGAGCTCAGCCTCCTGCCCAGAGTGCAATCCACTGCGTCAACAGACTGGGCATAGAAAGCAAATCCCACATTGGTACGCTCACATTGGATTTCTTTATTTGTTCAACAATGTTGATTGGTGTAAGACCAACCTTTGCCTGGGTTTTAAGAGTTACTACTACTAGCTTGGATAATGGAGTGGTGACAAGAGGCTCCTTGAATGCTTCCTAGTTGTCACCCATATTCCTTCTTTTAAATCTTGTGTTTCTTGAGACTGGGACATGAGCCAAACTAGGGATGGACTGTTGATTGGATGCACAACACTCGTCTTGCTCACTGATGACCATTTTGGCTTACAGTTAGTTTGACACTTGATCTGAGCCTTGTTCTTATTGAGGTTGCTATGGCTTTGCCATCATGGGGATCTCCATGTTTTGAGCCATAAGAGCTTGATTGTACCCATAAGCAATAACCTGCTGCCATTAGTCATTGAAAGCCTAGTTATAACCATTAGGTGGGAAAATGGATTGCCCAAAAGACTGATTCCAAGGCATCATCCCTTTAGCCTCTTGAGCCATATTGTTTTGAACATGAATCAAGGAATTAGAAGAGCCTGTAGCATTTGAATTATAATTATTTTGTCTAGCATAATTAGGCTGCCCCTATCCTTGGAAACCTCCTTTGTAAGGTGGCCTATTTGCTTGATAAGGTTGCTACTGAGGTTGATATGGAGCTTGATATGGCTTACTATAATCTTTTTACATCTTGACATTGACCACATCATTCCCCAAGGATTGGAGCATGCTCTTCAGTTCTAAGTAGTCTTTGTGCTCTTGGGAGTCGCTGGATCCACTAGTGGAGGCCTTTTCTTGCTTTGGTGAAGGTATAACAACAATTATTGGAGTTGTAAGAACAACATCAAGTGGAGGAGAAACTTTAAGAGGTGGTCTGATCTTAGGGAAAAGGGGCATTGGGGGTCTAGGAGTAAGCTTGTCAGCCTAAACCTGGTAATTTTTTGCTTTAATGGCCACTTCATATGCATCTGGCAATATATCCCCTCCCATGGATTGGATCATTACAACAATATCACTCTTTAGAGCCTTCAAATAGTATAATAATGAAAAGTTTGGGGATGGTCTAACAGCGACTGGAATTATGTCCCAAGCCTTTTAGAATCTCGTGTTGAAGTCTTGCATAACTTCATGCGGAGCTCTCTTGATTGTGGTCAACTATTTTGCTAGTGATAGATGGTCACTCTTATCTACAAACCTCGTACGCAAGGTTGTTCCTAGCTGATCCCATGATTGAATTGAGTTAGGAGCTAGACCTCTATACCAATCTAAAGCCTTTCCCTTAAAGGATACAACCAATAGCCTAATGGCTACGTTTTCTATTATGACATTATGAATATTACAGAAATTGGCTATGTCTGTTATGTGTTTAATAGGAGTTACAACTTGGTCTTCTGTGAAATAAGGGATGCTTTTGAGGGATGCTACTAGTATAGGATCATATTATGGCAAATTTAAAGGACTTTGGCTACTAAAGCCCATAAAATCTCTTTGGGGAATCATGGTAGCAAGAGGGGTTAACAAGGATCTTCTTGCGTAGGTATACCTTATGACTAGTTTAGGAAAAAGTTGCCCTATGTATGGATGAGTATGGGTGAAACTTAACCTTCTTGCTAAGTTCAAAGGCAATTCAACAAATTTAGAATGGATACCTCTAGAAGTTGTTCTTGTGGTTACCTTTGACATGAAAAAAATGGCTATTGTTCTGCCACTAGATAGTTGGGTGTTCTTTGGAGTCACCAGATACTGAAAGATGAAAACTATCACTGCTAAAAATTTATTAAATGAGTATCAAAATTGACCAATCTTATTTGGAAATGGAAATGATAATGGTAGTGGTGTCCCACCAGACGTGGTAGAAATTGTTGTAGCATGGAATTGCACCCTTATGGGAGATTTTTTTAGGCTCTCCCACTTCCAACTACAAGCATGGGAGTAACCTCAGGTTGTGGGTATCTTGTGATGAGGTTGAACCTCTAAGTTTTTTATTGAGGCTAATTCCTCAGATGCTTCACTTCAGCTTGTCCTCACACACTAAAACCTACTTTTAACCAAGGAAAAAAGGAGAGAAAGATAACATGAAAAGGAAACCTAAGCTAAGGATGGTGATGCAACATAATATGAAATGATCCACCTTCAGCCTAGGAGCCTTAACCACTAATGATGAACTCAACCAAGATGCATAATATTCTAATCTTATCTCAAGGCCATAGGTATGAATATTTGTGTGAAGGTCGAAAGAGAGCCATGTGTTTTGAAGGATGGAAAGGGATAGGTCTGTGTGAGAAACTATGAGTCTGTAACACTCCAAGGAGGGATCGACGTCCAAAAAATTCACACAACATGCACAAAACCAAGAGAATCAAAGCAAGATGCTTGAAAAGATTACAGGTGATGAATGACAACATACATTCTGCAAATAAAATCCAAATGTGCACACTTAACCTCAATGCAAAATTAGAAAATTTGTCTTATATTGCTTCAAGAGAGTTTTACAAAGCGATTTTGTTAGAGTGCCTATGTCAACAGTTGAGGGATCATTTCTTGGATCCAAGGCCCCTATTTATAATAGAAAAGGCTAAAAGAAGAAGGGGACTCATGAGAAACTAGGAGGGAAGTCATTAATTTTTTTCAACCACCACCGTCATCCTCCTTTGACCATGAAAATGAGTCATCTAATGTCATCCCAATCCCATTGAGCCCATCCTATATTCAAGCCGCCCTTGGGTGGATTTTGAGGGAGCCATGTCGCGAGTCATTAAATGTCTCCACTTAGCACAACTGAGTTAAACTCTCCATTAAACTCATCATGGCCACCTTCCCTTCGTGTGTCCTGTCTGAAGAAGGATGAAATCTCCACACCTTTTTTATTTGGTCGAACCATGATGCTTTTAATCATGTGGTCATTCATTGAGAGCAAGAGCCATGTCGAAGGACAAAAACCTCCATAAATTTACACCTACTATCTCCCGCCAGTTGTTGTGGCTCTCTTTTACTCTAATTGGTCATTGGAAATTGCCTTGGATCATTGACTCTCATCATATATCTTCTTGACATGGACACCTACAAGTCATCGATCTCCCTACCAGCTAGATTTGCCTATGCCATGTGGTGGCCTCTCATTCATCTGATCATGCATCTCGTGTACAATCAATCCTTAGAACCATGCCATTGGACCAGGATTATTAAGTTACATAAATTTGGAAACCTGATTTACTCTTTGTAGTGTAATTTAGGTTCTCTAAGCTACTTAACTTATAAACTTATAAGCTAAGTCCTTGAAGAATCTTGATTTACTCTTTGCAGAGTAATTTAGGTTCTCTGAGCTCCTCAACTTCAGACTCTCCCAACTTGATTACTTCCCAACAGCTAGCTTATCACCTTGAAGTTTGACATTCATGGGCTCATCATTGGACATTTGAATCCTAACGACTAGTCCTTCATCATGAAATTAACATCCATACAGTCGTCACTCACTAGGACAATTCCTTTGGGTCCCTTATTGCTTTGGGTCTTTGTCTTTGCACCATTTCTCGAAGGCAAATTATTTGTGGGAATCATCTCTTTATATTTTATGAAGGGAAATGACCCTGTTGATGTCGAGAAAGTGCCCTTAGACATTTTGAATAAGCCTTTCAAAAGAATTGAGAAGCACCCTTCAGGAATTTTGAAAAGACCCCTCCAACTTTGTGAAAAAAGATCTTTCATAATTTTTCTTAGACCTTTGGGAAGGACACTTTGCACAAAAGGTGTCCTTCAGAGGCTTTAAAAGGATAATTTTCCTAAGAAAAGACCCTTTAGGAAAACTATTTGGGGCACTTTGCAGCCAAAAGACCTTTCAGAGTTTTGAAAAGTGCCTTTTGGAAAAGTGTAGTGGACCATATCCTCAATAAAAGGACCTTCGAGAAATTTGAAAATGAAACATTTTTTATAGAAGTTCCCTTTGAAACTTTCTTTCAAACAAAATGTCTGAGGAAATTCCAATACTTATCTCGAATGAAAATCTTTGAAAGAAAACACTTGGTGAAAAAGTCTTGAAAGAAATGGGCCTTGTCCATCGGGTTTTCAACTCCTGCTTACTTTGGGCTTCTTTGGTGAAGTCGCTGATATATCAAAAACTGAAGGCTTAATACTTTGTAAACCCAAAGTCCTCTTTCTCAAGACCAATTATGGCTTTGTATGCTCTCTTACTTCAAGCTTTTGGTTCCAAGTAACTTATGTGGTGAAGCCCATGAACCATTACTCAAGATGAGTTCTGGTTTTTGGTCTTAGCCTACTTCAGGGTTGCGACTACCTACCACTTATAAGGCAATTTAACTAAAGTAGTTCCATTGATGGAGTCTGTAGCTCTGATGGAGTCCGTAGTTATTCTAAACTCCTATTTGAACTGCTTGGTTTTGCCATGAAAACTAGTCAAGAACCCTTTTCTTTGCTTTGTAGACTTGTCCCTTAGGATTTGACAAAATACGCTTTAAGCAATCTTAAAGTGTTTTAAAAGTTTTGTGAGAACTGTGAGATCTCTCTGGTCTACTCATTTCATTTCGGACATCTATTCATTTTCTCATCCATAGCAACTTGATCCACCTGGGCATAGCTTGGTATGTGGGCCAAAATTGGCCAACAGAAATCATGTAGCACACGGGTACTAACTTGTCTCTTTGGATTCCCACACCGTCACTGTCTAATCATCTGTGAAGGGAGGGTCATTCCATGATGGGATATTGTGTGGGGGATCGATGGTCTATGGTTGGTGTGGAAAAGAGCTCAGATGATGCTCTCCCTCCCCACAACAATACTTACTTGGAGACAACACTTGATATTGCCATCAATACTGGTATTTGAGAGCTCACGCTTCGTGGAACTTTGTATCTCTTATATTATACATGATGTTGTATTTATTATTAATGAGACATTATTATGATAAAATGTAATAATTACTTATTGTACATCAATAGTAGTGGTTGTATGGTTGTACCAATTGAGGCTGGACATTTTTAATTACTTTCCATATTTGGTTATGATGTGTTTCATATGTTGATAGTGATCAACAGTTTTTAGTTGTCACATGATTATGTTATTGTTATAATACTGAGAATGTTATACCTGGATCCTAATTACATTCTCGTGGTAAATTCTAATGAAGGAATACATTAATTAAATTAAAAAATATATATATCTCATTTTTTTAATTCAAACCCAATGGGGTTGTTACACAAAGAAATTAAACAAAAATTATGCTTATTCTTAAGATTTTCAAAACTACAAAAATTGAAAATAAAATTAAAAACTAATTACAAGGGATGTATTTAGTAAATTGGTGGCATATCACTTTTGTTCATAAAATACTATATAATACTTCTATTTCTCCCTCTCAATATTTTATTACTAATACCCCCTCCCAATACACCGTATTAATTATAAAATACTCCTTAATACACTATTTTAATTATAAAACACTGTTTATTTTACCAGATATTATAAGTACCTATTTTTTCTATAAATTTTGTAATAACCCTTTTTATTTTTACCTCTTTGATTTTGAACTAAAAAATCACATTAATTACAACACTTAATCATGTTATCACTTAAAACCTTGCTGCAATTGATCTTAAACACCAGAAAAAGAACAAAGAATCAACCTAGTTTAATTTTTTTGTTCCTTTCTTGTCTATTTTTACAACCTAATAATTTAGTATTATTATTGCATGTCCTTATTTAATTCTCTTTTCCTTTCCCATTCACATCTCTCCCTCTATATACCACACTTCACCTTTACAATCCTCCTTAATATTTGATTCTTATGTGTGCAAAAGAATATAACCAATCTTTATCTAGCTTTTAATGTTAAGGTACTCATATTTTTTACATATACCATTTACCACTTAACCCTAGCATTTCATTGATATTTTCGAGTCTATGTTATACACATTGACCAATGATTTTATAAATAAATTTGTATTTCCCATACTTCATAGATTTGATTATCCCCTTTTCTATGTTCTTCGCAATTACTATTTCAACTTTACATATAGTCAATGGTGTAAGTTTATAAACTAGTCACTTATATTTTCTTATTAGATGGTTTCCAACCCCATATCCCCCAACCCCAACTTATTCGTGGGTATCCTAGAAAAACTTTGTGACTTAGTATAGAAAAAAAAACAATCCCTCTTTAATCATTATACTACCATAAGGTTGCTATTAACATTTTAGGCAGATTTAAACATAGTTAAAGACAAATTGCAGCTTTCATTTCATACTACTATAAGGTCGTTATGTCTTGGTACTCTCTATTATAAGGTCGTTATGTTTTGGTACTCTTTATAATATATTTGATTCAATCGTGTTTATTTTCAAATTGTTCATTTTCTTCTTAATTCTCACAATTGTTAGTAAAAATTTACAGTTTTTCTTCTTAACACTCCTCATGGGAAGCTTTTGTCCATCATCGATCTTAGTGTATAATTTATGTTTGAGGCATTTTGTGATTCCAATGTGTGTGTGTGTGTGTGTGTGTGTGTGTGTGTGTGCATTATGTGCCTTACCATGTTGGCCATCATAAGCAAGGTCTTTCATGTTCCAAAATAAGGTCAATTTGCAGTCAATTTTTGCTTTCTTGAATTTGTATGATGATAGCTATTGATTCATCCTTTCCTTTCAAAGATTAATATAATTTATATTAAAATAAATTTTTCATAAGGGCATAGGGATGTGAGACCCAAATTTTCATAGCACTTATTTTATTGGACCTTGTTTATAACACACACATGTCTTGGTAAGACACGTTACTTATGTTATGGAGACACAATATGTTATTGTCATTTTAAGAATAAGGAATGGGTTCTTATGTTTTGAATTATATAAATTGCATATTTACCTTTCAGTTATTAGGTATGGATGATTTTATTTGATTGTGGATATGCATACTACATTATTATATTAATTAAGTTGATATTTTTATCACATAATTTGGGATTATGAGTATATGATGTTAGCGTATAGTGATTACCTCATGTGCATATTTAAATGTTGTGATTTAAATGTTATGTGTATGAAATTGTGTAAATCAGCTAATATGTTTACATTCAACAACTCTGGCTACTTAGTGTAGATCATTTGATGTCTAAAATGATCTGTAGGAAACATGGGAGCCCAAGTGAGGAACTAGAACTATGTTGAGCATGGGTACACCATTGGTTTGAGTGGAGTAGAGACTCATAATCCACTATCATTGGATTATAACCTAACCTTTGTATTATTGTCTAACCTAGTTTGAGTCTGAATCTAGTTGGCCCTCCTAACACTATTAAAACCACTTAGCACTATTCTTACCCTTTTTACCCATACATTAGACAATTTTTGAAACATATAAAGGAGCTAGTAGTGGAAAAGAGAGCCAAATTATTATCACCACTTGCATTACTCAAATGGAATGGAAGAGCCAACTTTGGAGGTCTTATGCTAGACAAAATAATTATAATCCAAATGTTGTAGGCCCTTCCAATTCCTTAATTCCTGTTCAAAACAATATGTCTCAAGACATTGAAGGGACAGTGCCTTGAAATCAGTCTTTTGGGCAATCCATTGTCCCAACTAATGGTTATAACCAAGATTTCAATGACCAATGGTAGCAGGCTATTGCTTATGGGTACTATCAAGCTCTTATGGCTCAACGCACATAGATCTCCATGATGGCAAAGCTAGAGCAGCCTCCATAGGAACAAGGCTTAGATCAGGTGTCAAACCAACCGAAAGCCACAATGGTCATCACTAAGAAATAAGAGTGTTATGCATCCAATCAATAGGCCATCCCTAGTCTGGCTCACGTCCCAATCTCAACAAACACAAGATCCAAAAGATGGAATATGGATGACAACTAGGAAGCATTCAAGGAGCCTCTTGTCACCACTCCATTATCCAAGCCAGCCACAGTAGCTCTTAAAATAGACAAAGGTTGGTGGTACATCAATCAACATTGTTGAACAAATTAAGAAATCCAACGTGAACGTACCAATGTGGGATATGATTTTCATGCCTAATTAAGTGGACATCCTTCAAGAAGGTTTGTCCAAGATAAGTGTTACAACAACCATAGGTCAACAACCAAGCAAGGAAATTGAGGCTCTCACCAAACCCCCTTTATTTTATATTTCATTAATTATCGCGATTCCTTAATGCATAATTACTTGGTAGATAGTATGGTTATCACTTCAGTCATGCCAAAGTCTATAGCTAATCAGTTGAACCTCAAATATTAGCTACATACCAAGGGAGTCCTACAACTTGATGGTTCTTCCATAAAGCCATCAAGTGTCATCAAGGATTTGAGCTTGACCCTGCATGCTTATCCTAGTGTTTTGGTGGTGCAAGATGTGTTGATCCTTGATGTCACTCCTCACTTTGCGTTATGTCTTTCTAAAAAATTCATAGCCAAGATTAAGGGTTACCTTGTAACAGATTGGTCCTACATGGCATTCAGAACAAGGTATGGGACTAAAGTATCAATCAAGGCTGAACCCATGGCACAATTCCACATTGAATCCCATCAACCAGATAGCATAAACCTTAATTGTACTATCCTTGATGAGGATGAGTTTATAATTGGTCAAGAACTAAATACTCATCCTGAGCAAGTTCTAGAATTGTTCTTGGATGAGCTATGGGGTGATAATCAATTTCTCAACCCTTTGGAAGGTGTTGAGGAAAGAGACATGGGTGTCTATTTGCTGCATGAAGAAAACCAACTCATGTCTTCCCTCATTGGACCTAAAGAAGACCTCAATGGTATGTGTAAGTTGTTATTCAATGGTTCAAGGAGCAAAAATGGAGTAGGTGCAAGGGCAATGTTGGTTTCCCCTTCAGATAATAAGTTTTTTTCTTCCTAAAAGTTTCATTTTAATTGCTCTTTAAATGCAACAGAATAGGAAGGCTTGATCCGTGGTCTCCAATGGGCCAATAAAAGAGGAATCAAAATGTTGCAAAAATATGGAGATAGTGAGCTCATAATGAATCAAGTCAGAGGCTTGAACATTACAAAGAATCATTTGATGAGGTCTTAAAAAAATAGAGTGTGGGACCTAATCAAAGATTTTGAATCTTTCAACATTCAATCTATGCTAAGAAATCAGAACCAACATGCTGATAGGTTGGCAGCTATGGGAGCTCAGTTCAACATTTTGAGTGAGATAAAAGAGGCTAGGGTTCAATCACATGTCAAGGTGGTGGTGAGGCCATCGGTACCAGATAATGAAGCCCATTGGCAGGTCTTTGAAAGTGAAAAATAAATTGCTTGTTTCTTGTAGCAGGAAGCTGAGTTCTCCTCCACCAACCAAGGTAAGTTTCATCATCCATATGAGGACCAAATTATTTAATTAATGTTAAACAAACTCCCTAAAGGACTGGTTATACTTGAAGGCCTTTTCCATGAGGGAGATGGTGTAAAAAAGGAAAAAGAAATAATGTCCACCCATGAAGAAAACTATGAGAGAGTCCTCATCTTCAAAGATAAGCTTCTCAAACTCAGGAAGGTAAGCAACAAGACTGAGAGGCATGCTTTTATAGCACTTTACCAAGAATACGTAGACATTTTTGCTTGGGAATATGGTGACTTGAAAGGTTTTGATCCAAAGTTAGCCCATCATACTATAAAATTGGAGGCCATTGTAAATCATGTAAAGCAGAAGCAAACACTCATCAACCACAAGATTAAAGAGCTAATGAGGAGAGAGATAACCAAGTTAATTGAATCCAAGATCATCTTCCCCATCAAGAACTCATCATGGGTAGCCAATTTGGTGCCTGTAAGGAAAAAGAGTGGGGAGATTAGGCCATGTGTTGACTTCAGAGATTTGAACAAAGCCTCCTTGAAGGATCACTACCCTCTACCATCTATGGAGCATCTTATTCAAATATTTGCAGGTTCAAAATGCTTTTCTCTATTAGATGGATATTCAGGTTACAACCAATTATGGGTAAAAGAGGAGGATCAGTACAATATTGCCTTCACTACAAAATGGGGCACGCATGTGTACCAAAATATGATCTTCAATTCATCAAATGTGGCACAACTTTCCAAAGAGCCATGGACATGGCTTTTCAAGGGCTACTAAATCAAATGGTGCTGGTATAATTGGATGACATCATTGTTTTCTCCAAAAATGTCAGGGAACACATGGATCACCTAAGGCTGATCTTTAAGAGATGCAGGGAGCTTGGGATCTCATTGAATCCCAAAAATTGCATGTTTGTTGTCCATGAAGGCAAGCTATTAGGCCACATCATTTCAAAAGAAGGGCTATCCATTGATCTTGAAAGGGTAGACACCATCTTATCTCTCTCTCTCCCCAAGCATAACAAAGGAGTTCAGAGCTTTCTTGGCAAAATAAATTTTGAAAGAAGGTTCATATTGGGTTTTGCAATCTTGGTCAAGCGTATTACTGCCATGTTAAAGAGTCAAGTTTTTTCTTAGTCAAGATAAGTAAAAGATGCTTTTGAGGCCATAAAATAGGCCATTGTCTAAGCACCCTTGCTCATAAATCTTGTTTTCTCTAAAGATTTCATGTTGTACACCTTTTCCAATGTTGATGGTTTGTCAGCTATGCTGACACAAAAGAATGGTGAGGGAATGGAGCAACCGATTGCCTTCTTTAGTCAAGGGCTAAAAGGATATGAAGTAAGGTACACCTTTATAGAGAAGTAGATCCTTGTAGTAGTGAGGAGTCTTAAGAAGTTCAGACCAATGCTCTCTAACAACAAGATTTATCTCATGGTGCCCCATCTTGGAGTTAGGGATTTCCTCCTTAACAAAGATCTAAATGAGAAAAGAGCTGGTTGGATCACCAAAATCATGGAGTTCGATGTGGAAATCAAAGTGACCAAGTTGGTTAGAGGTAGAGGTTTGTGTGAACACATGGTGGAAGATCTTCAAAAGGATAAAGAAGTTGCCTTGGTGTTTCAAGACAACTCACAGGTAGAGGCACCTCTACTTCATAAGAGCTGGATCCATGATGTGACACATTTTTTGCTAATAGGTGAATGCCCTCTCGGTATGAACAAGGCAAAAAGAAGGTAGTTCAAACTTCAATCCATACCTTATGCATTGGTTGATCAAGTTTTATTCAGGAAGGACCTCAATGGAGTGCTCTTAAGGTGCATAGATAATGACCAAGTGGCCAAGATTTAGGAGCATTTCCATGATGGACCTGCAGGAGGTCATTTTGCACCTAGGACTACAACATCATAGATAATGAGGGATGGTTATTACTAGCCTAGCCTCTTCAAAGATGCTTATGCATGGGTAAAGAGGTATCATAAGTGTGTTTTCTTTATAGGTAAGCAAAGATTAGCAACTTTCCCTCTCAACCCAATTCAGGTAGAGCAACTATTCATGCAGTGGGGTTTGGATTTTATACGAATGATCAACCCTCCATCAAGTGCAAGGCATAAGTGGGTGCTTAGTGAAATTTACTACTTCACCAGGTGGGTGGAAACCATTGTGTTGAAGCAGGCTAATGAAAGTGTAGTCCTAGACTTCTATGACAACATCGTGACTAGGTTTGGTGTTCCATCAACTATTATTTTTGAAAAGGCATTGGCTTTCCTTGGTCTAAAAATAAGTGAATGGGCTCTCAAGATGGGCATCTACCTCATCACCTCTTCCAATTATTATCCTCAAGGAAATGGATTGGCTGAGTCCACAAACAAGAATTTGCTAAGAATCATCAAGAGAACTATGGAGGAGAACCAAAGGACATGACACACCAAACTAAAGACAGCCTTGTGGGCTGATAGGGTGAGTCGTAAAGATGTCATTGGTAATTCTACATATGTTTTAGTATATGGAAAGGAGGCCAAGTTACCCATTTCTCTTGAGATGCCTGCATTAGAACTACCCCATCAACTGGAACTGTTGGAAGATGGGCCCATGAATGTGAGAATATAAAAATTCATGGAGCTTGAAAAAATAAGAGACCTTGCAATGAAGACACTAGAGTCACATCAAGCTCAGGTCAAGAAAGCTTTTGACAAGATAGCCATAACAAGGAACTTCAAGGAGGGAGACCTGGTCCTTAAATGGGATTCAAATAGGGCCAAGCCATGCAACCATACTAAGTTTGATAGCTTGTGGAGTGGCCCTTATATGATCCATGGATGCAAGCAACATAATGCTTTCCAGGTCACCTAATTAGGCAGAGAGGTATTACCCATTTCAGTCAATGGGATTCATTAAAGTCCTACTTTTAAAAGCATTTGCAACCATTATATATATTGTACCTTTTGTATAGTTTTTCATGTTTTCTCCTAAGTGTCTTGTGCACATCCTTTTCAATTGTGTGTTTCCCTTACCTAAGTGCCTTGGGCACAATATGCTTTGTTCTGGTCGTTCTTGTCACTTCAAGGGGAATTTATAGATAGAGCCAACTTTGTCAGAGAAAGTAATGACTCCATGTCCAATGGATTAAATGAAGTAAATGAGCTTGGTTCTCAAGCATAACATGCATGGTTCCCTACGAATCACCAGAAATGTTGGCCAATTTTGGCCCACATACCAAGCTATGCCTAGGTGGATCAAGTTGTTATGGATGAGAAAATGAACAGATGTGCCAGATGAAATGAGTGGACCAGAGAGATCTCACAGTTCTCACAAATATTTTTAAACACTTTAAGATTTCTTAAATTGTATTTTGTCAAATCCTAAGGGACAGGTCTGCAAAGAAAAGAAAAGAGTTCTTAACCAATTTTTATGGCGAAACCAAGTAGTTCAAGCATTTCAAGTATAAGTTCAGTAGAGCTACGGACTCCATCAGTGGAACTACTTTGCTTAAATTGCCTTATAAATGGTAGGTAGCTGTAACCTCGAAGTAGGCTAAGTCCAAAAACCTGAACTCATCTTGAGCAATGGTTCACGGGCCTTCAATAGTGGAACACTTCAGGCTTTGTCACATAAGTTACTTGGGTCCAAAAGCTTGAAGTAAATAAGAGGGCATACAAAGCCCGAATTGGTCTTGAGAAAGAGGACTTCAAGTTTTCAAAGTATTAATACTTTGGGTTTTGATATATCAGGGATTTCATCAAAGAATCCTGAAGTAAGTAGGAGTTGAAAACCTGATGGACAAGGCTCATTTCTTTTGGGACTTTTTCACCAAGTGTTTTCTTTCAAATATTTTTGTTCGAGTTAAGTATTGGAATCTCCTCAGACATTTTGTCTAAAAGAAATTTTTGAAAGGCACTTCTATAAAAATGGTTCATTTTCAAAGTTCTCGAAGGTCCTTTTCTTGAGGAAATGGTCCATTACACTTTTTTGAATGGCACTTTTCAAAACTTTGAAAGGTCTTTTGGCTGTAAAGTGCCCCAAACAGTTTTCCTAAAGGGTCTTTTTTCAGGAAAATTGTCCTTTCAAAGGCTCTGAAGGAGACCTTTAATGCGAAGTGTCCTTCCCAAAGGTCTAAGAAAAATTCTAAAAGATCTTTTTTCACAAAGTTGGAGGGGTCTTTTCAAAATTCCTGAAGGGTGCTTCTCAATTCTTCCAAAAGGCTTTTTCAAAATGTCAAAGGGCACTTTATCGACATCAAAAAGGACTTTTCCTTTCAAAAAAGATAAATATATGATTCCCACATACAATTTGCCCATGGGAAATAGTGCAAATACAAAGACCCAAAGAAATAAGGGACCTGAAGGAATTGTCCTAATGAGCGATGGTTGTATGGATGTCAATTTCATGATGGAGGACTAGTCGTTTGGATTCAAATATCTAATGACAGGCCCATGAATGTTAAACTTTGAGGTGATAAGCTAGCCATTGGGAAGTAATCAAGCTAAGAGAGTCTAAAGTTGAGGAGCTCAGAGAACCTAAATTACTCTACAAAGAGTTAATCAAGATTCTTCAAGGACCTAGCTTATAAGTTTATAAGTTAAGTAGCTTAAAAAACCTGAATTACACCACAAAAAGTAAATCAAGTTTCCAAGGTTACTTAACTTAATAAGCTTGGTCCAATGGCATGGTTCTAAGGATTGATTATGCATAAGAGTCATGATTATATGAATGAAAGGCCACCACATGACATAGGTGAATCTAGCTGGCAGAGAGATCGATGACTCACAAGTGTCCATGTTAGGAAGATCTACGACACAAGTCAAGGATCTAAGGCAATTTCCTATGACCAATCAGAGCAAAGGAGAGTCAAAGTAACTAAAAAGAGCTGGTAGGTGCAAATTTATGAAGGTTTTTGTCCTTTGATATGGCTCTCACTCTCAACAAATGATCGTGCGATTAAAAGTAACATGGTTTGACCAAAGCAAAAAGGTGTGGAGACTTCATCCTTCTTCAAATAAAACAAGCGAAGGGAAGGTGGCCATGATGAGTTTAATGTAGAGATCAACTTGGTCATGCCAAGCAGAGACATTCAGTCACTCATGACATGGCTCCCTCAAAATCCACCCAAGGGTAGCTTGAATGTAGGATGGGCTCAATAGGATTGGGACGACCTTGGATGAATCATTTTCATGGTTAAAGGAGGATGATGGTGGTGGTTGCAAAAAATTAATGACTTTCCTCCCAGTTTCTCATGAGTCCCCTTCTCTTAGCGTCTTTTGTTATAAATAGGGGCCTTAGAGCCAAGAAACAATCCATTGATTGTTGATAGAGATACTCTGTCAAAATCACTTTATAAAACTCTCTTGAAGCAATATAAGACAAAAAATTTGATTTTGTGTTGAGTTTAAGCGTCCACATTTGGATTTTATTTGTAGAATGTATGTTGTCATTCATCATCTATAATCTTTCCAATCATCTTGCTTGGATTCTCTTGGTTTTGTGTAGGTTGTGTGAAGTGTCTAGACGTCGATCCCTTCTTGGAGTGTTACAGACTCATAGTGTCTCACACAGACCTATCCCTTTCCATCCTTCAAAATGCATGGCTATCCTTCGACCTTTACACAAATATTCATGCCTATGGCCTTCAGATGAGATCAGAATAGTATGCATCTTGGTTGAGTTCATCAATAGTGGTTAAGGCTCATGGGCTGAAAGTGGATCATTTTATATTTTGGTACATCATCATCCTTAGCTTAGGTTTCCCTTTCATGTTATCTTTCTCTCCTTTTTTCTTTGGTTTACAGTAGGTTTTAGTGTGTGGATATAAGCTAAAGTGAAGCATTTGAGGAACTAGCCTCATTAACAAATATTGAGGTTCAACCTCACCACAAGATACCCATAGCCTAAGGTTGTTCTCATGCTTTTAGTTGGAAGTGGGAGAGACTAGAAAACTCTCCCACAAGGGTGTAGTTCCACGCTACAATAATTTCTAAAACAAATAAGCAGTGTATCATAAAGAAACCCATTCTAACAAGATATCACACAAACATGTAAGTCATACACATGAAAAGATAATGTTTCACTAAAAATATCTGGTCAAGGTATTAAATAATTATTGATCTCTAGGATCAGTCAATTTTATACACACCACTTGATCAAATTACCTATTGACCATTTTTTGCATGACCAATTTGTGTTTTCCCTTTGGCTTTTTTCATTTCTCTCTTGCTCATTTTTTATGTTTGCTCTCTTGCTTTGTTACTTGTCTTTTCCCTTCAACCTCTCCTGATTCGGGCTCTTCTCCCTTGTTCTTTGTTTTTTCTTTTGCCTTGTTTGCCTTAGCCTGTCGGGCTTTGTTTTGCCCCAAAGTGCCCTTCAGAACCTTTTCAAAGGGCCTTTCTTGCCTTGCCTTCCCTGCAAGTTTCCTTTCAAAAAAATTTGAAGGGCATTTTTCTTTCAAGTGACCCTTCAAAAAAGTTCTGAAGGGCACTTTTATTCCAAAGTGTCCCTTCAAAAAAGTTATGGACATTTTTCTTCCCCCAAGTGTCCCTTCAAACTTTTTCGAAGGGCACTTTATTGTCCAAGTGACACTTCGTAAAAGTTTTGAAGGGCACTTTTTAGCCCAAGTATCCCTTCAAACTTTTTTGAAGGGCACTTTGTTGTCCAAGTGACCCTCTGAAAAAGTTTCAAAGGGCACTTTTTACCCAAGTATCCCTTCGGACTTTTCTAAAGGGCACTTTGTTGTCCAAGTGACCCTTCGAAAACGTTTCAAAGGGCACTTTTCAGTCCAAGTGTCCCTTCAAACTTTTCTAAATGGCACTTTGTTGTCCAAGTGACCCTCCGAAAAAGTTTCGAAGGGCACTTTTTTACCCAAGTGTCCCTTTGAACTTTTTTGAAGGGTACTTTGTTGTCCAAGTGACTATTCAAAAAAGTTTTGAAAGGAACTTTTCAGTGCAAGTGTCCCTTTAGACTTTTTTGAAGGGCACTTTGTCTTTAGAAATGCCCTTCATAAAAGTTTCAAAGGGCCATTTCCTTTGGAAATGCCCTTCAAATTTTTTTGAAGGGACCTTGTGCCTTTCCCAAGTGTCCTTCAAGAGAAGTTTTCAAAGGATCTAGCTATTGTCTTTTGGGTAAAATTCTTAAAAGAATTCCTTCGGATAAATTGTCTAAAGGAATTACTTTAATAAAATTGCTCAAAACATAAGCCCGACCCAAATGGATCCCCATGACATGCCACAGGATGTCAAATTTGATACAACCAACTAGCCATTGGGATTTAAGGAGGTGACGTGTTTTAGAACATAAAATTCAGTGTGGCTAATTAGTTGTTGGGATTCAAAGACTTTACATGCCATAATACATCAAATTTAGGGTAGCCAACTAGCCGTTGAGGTGCAACTTAGTGATGTGTCGTAGGACGTCAAATTCATGCCTAAAGTCTTCAAATAAAAAGTAAATTCACTGGGAAAACTTGAATGACTCTGTAGTGCAAATCAATTTTTCCAACATGCTTAACTTATGAATTTTATAATTAGAAACAATCAAAGAACCTGAAGGAGCAAGCAAGGAGTAAAGCCATTTAGAAAACCCAACAAGGTCTTAAGCAAAGCAAATCAGGTTTTCAAAATAGCTTTACTTATGACTTTTATAAGTAAAAGTAATCAACAAACTTGAAAGAGCAAGGATAGTGTAAATTGGGTTTCCCAACATCCTTGACTTATAGGTTTATAAGTAAATCCATTTAGAAGGCCCGAATGGATCTACAGTGCAAAACATGAAAGTTTTCAAGGAGAATCTAAGGTTCACAACAACGATCTAAGCCATTTATTATGGAGAGTCATCTCACCATTGATTTTGTAATGATCCTGATAATTTTACTAGGGTGAATCAAAGAGAAGGACAAACTCCAACTAAATAAGAGAACAACTAGAATCAGTTTCACCAAGATGGCGAATGCAAACTATTTTGGAGGCTTCTATTTTTGTGCCTAAGAAATCTCTCTTCTCTCCTTTTGCTATAAATAAGATCCTTGGGCTCTTGTTTTATCATCCATAGACAGTACAATGAAGCCCTACTGGAATGTTTTGCCATTTTTTTGCCTTTGAGCAAAGAAGCATAAGTCTATTTTATTTTTAAGTTCTAGGTGTTTGCCTGGGCATGCAAGAGATATCGAGTGACATCAAGTGATGTTTTATCCTTCTGTTCTCTATCCTTTATGTTTTTGAGCAAAGAGTTGATCCAATAGGTCATGTAAAATGCATTCTAGCTATATGAAATTTTGCACATGTGCAATCCTTTTCTGGACTATACAGGTTGTCTTTCCCAGTTATTTACCTTATGTGATCTCATTCATTTTGTCTCTACATTGAAATACTTATGTTGAAATCTTCTAGAGTTTGAGTTATAGACTATATTCTATTGTATTGTGCATAATTATAGGGAATACATGTGGATACTAATTCTTGGTGTATCACCATTTTAGACTAGGCTTTTCATTTATGCAAACTTCTAACTCTTTTATTCATACAAACTAGTTTGGCAGTTTTATTCCACCAAAGCTAATACAGGAAGCTAGCCCTTTCAACCTAATGAAATAATGTTGAAATAACAAATCAAATATGATCATGATGTAAGAACATACCCTAAAACTAACTCTTAGTAATGAAATTATGAAACCAAATCAACATACCACTGTCCCATAATAACATGACTCATAACTTAAATAAATAATAATTAAATAAAATCACCAACTATAAATATCCATAGATAATTTAGTAAGTTTTCTTAGCAAAGAATCAGGATGTAACATCCTTCACCCCTAAAGCTAGTCATCATCCCAAATGACACTTATTCAAACATAAGTTATGAATTAAAAATATTATTTAGTAAAAAGATAACATAGTATGAAGCATTAAAAAAAGCAAATAAATGTGAAAATCATTTGAAAAACTCATCACAATCCTCCCAAGTAGTATTATCCTCATAGTATTTGTACAACAAGACCATGGATTATGACATCTCCCTATTATGAAAATAAAGTTTGTGAGTGTAAATTACTTAAATTGGTTCCATCATGACCACCATTTGGTCAAGAACTGACATGGCAAGACTATATGCTACAGGACTGACCACTTCTAATACCTCTAAGAGTCCCACATATCTCGTGAAAGTTCCATCAATTTTTTGAATTTAGGCTTCAACCAAAAGCACATGAAATAATCATATAAGCCAAAAATAAATGGCCAATGAGAGTTTCACAAATCCTCTCAATCCCTCTGTACATCTCTCTATCCTAGAGAGTGTTTTTCTCATTTCGAAGAAAAGTGTTTAGGGAACATGACAAGAATGATGTGTATAAGTTAATACCATCGCTACTTCACATATCTCCTGACAAGTATGAAAATGAATAGGAACCAAAAATACTACATTTCCAATGTATATAAATTTAAAGAATAAACATTCCATAGTATACATGCGTATGGTCAAATGACTGAATTTAACAAGTCTCATTTCTCAAATCACGGATTCGAAAAGCTCCCCTTGTCAGATCCAAACTTATTAACTACCAAGTCAATGTGATACTAATTAGGGTCTACTCCCATCCCTCATTAATCACATTCCTAATTCACCACTCGCCCTTAGGTCTCCATGGCCTAATGATTCTCTAAAATGTGCACAAGGTTTAGTGAATGACAAATCCATACTAACAGATCATAGAAATAAATGATATATGATAAATAATTCAAGATGTACCAACATACATTACAATAAAAAACATGCAATAATTCCATAATTGTATTAAGTTACTATTAGCCAAACATAACTAGTATCAAATTTCACTGCTTAACCCATCTCTTTTATACTCATAGTTAATGTTCAAATTAACATAACGTACAAAGCCAAGGATCACACCATCCTTACAACCTTTTAAAAAACAAATTAGTCTAACAAATGAGACAATGTATCCCTATTTTTTTGGCTAATTACACACGAAGTCATAAGCTTATATCAACCCCTTAGTCTAACAAGATGTTCCACACATCCTAAATTTCATGATCACATCCTAAATTTCATCAAATCAACATGTTTTAAGAAAAATAAGAATAATACCAATATAATCAAGGATAAATAATAACATAACTATTATAATCAACTTATAAATCATAATCCAAAACCAATATAAATTCAAGGTTCACCACTCCACATGGTCAAAGTGCATAGGTCTAGATAAAATAGCACTAGAAAGTATGACTCTAAAAATCCACAAGTGGAAGTAGTGAACTAACATCCCAAAAACAAAACTCTTAAATACCCTCACATGGCAAGAAGAAAACACCTCAACCCATGTTGTCATTATCACTACCTACCTACCAAACCTGTAAGTGTAGAATCACAGCTTTTTTCCACAACCAAAAGGAAAAATATTAACCACATAGTTGCATCAATCGATTCATTTCTAAAAAATTTCTATCAACAAGAAGTATAAGACACTATCCCAAGAACTCCAAGGAATATTTTCAAAACAACATTTTAGAAACAAGTTTTTTGATAAAGGAAACACTAAATCAACATCATGAAAATATGAATCCACTCAATAGGCTTATAATGATATCAAAGGAGAGTGAGAGAGTAAAAACTCACCTCCATGATATCTATGTGAGATGACACCTCCACCTAATCCACATAAATATAGTGGTGCCAATCCATGAACAAACTCCTAACACATAGAATTTCTCAACCAAGACATCTACACTCTACTGTAAGAAAATTCCCAACGTGCTAGGAGGTGTCAATCCACAAGTGATCTTTTAGGATTCTCACTTCTAGGATTAGTGTATATAAGACACAAAAATCTATCTAAAATTCACATATTCTTAAGTGAGAATCATCCCATGCTTTTTGAACACTCATAATACTAAACACCAGTGATTGAGGTGACTTGATTACCTAGTAAAGATGTAATCACTCTTGAGGTATGCAATCTAAGTGATCAAAAATACTATAGGGATCTCTTATTCATGACTCATGAACTAAGATATGTACTCTCCTACTAAAAACATATTAAAACCAACACCATTGATACACTCAATAAACCAACCCTTTAACAACTCTAAGAGTGTACAAGTGCTCCTAAGGATACACAATCAATGTAACATACACTTTTCATCCACATAGGTAAACATAATTCTGAGAATATTGGATGTCTATTACCTAAAATAATCACCAAGCCATACATGAGGATCTACTAAATATCACAACTCCAATCATGGTGTAGCATGATTCTTAACTAAAGTACTACAAGTTAAAAATACACTTCACTTAACTAGTGCATTACTACATGTCACAGGGTTCTCCATATGTGGGTACAACCTATGCTATTGCATCCTAAGGGTTTTCATGCTTAGTAGGATGCTCGATAGATACTGGTATTCTTCCTCTTCAAATCCATGAACTTTCAATTTTAGGACTAAAATTTGATTCTCGATTTCATTCATGGTTATGAAAATCTGATCTAACTTTTCCATTTTCTTCATGACAAATTGGTTAGAATCAAATGGAGGGTTACTATCATTAAAATTTTTAATAACCCTCTCCTAATACTCTACATTTTATTATTTGTCTTTCTGATAAACAAAAAGATACGAAAATGCTAGTAGACTGATTAGGTCATAGAGTTTGAGCCATAGCTTTGATACTATAGGTAAAATCCCTACTGGGTTTGACTAAGAAAAATGAGATAATTTCTTTTTTAATTTATTCAACATATTCCTCCATTAGAATTCACAAAGAGAATCTAATTAGTGATCTAAATATAAAATCTTAAGTATGATAATGGTAACATAAGCATGTTAAATCTAACAACCACTGATCCCTATCAACATATGAAACACATTATAACCAAATATGAAAATTAATTACAAATGTCCCACCTCGACTAGTACAACCATACAACCAATATTGTCGATGTACGATAAGTAATAATTAAATTGTATCATAATAATGTCTCAATAATAATAAATACAATATAATGTACAATATACAAAGCTCTAAGGAGCATGAGTTCCCAAACCCTAGTATCAATGGCAATCTTAAGAGTCATATCCAAGTAAGTATTACTGTGGAGAGGGAGAGCATCATCTGAGCACTTATCCACACCAACCATGGATCATTGATTCTCTACACAATAACCCATTAGGGAATGATCCTCCATTTATGGATGAGTAGATAGTAATGGGACAAGAATCCAAAGAGACAAGCTAGTACCCATGTGTTGTATGATTTGTAAAACAAATATGCAGTGTATCATAAAGAAACCTGTTCTAATAAGATATCACACAAATATGTAAATCATACACATAAAAATTTAATATTTCACAAACATGACCTAGCTAAATTTTTTAAATAATTATTGATCTCTAGGATCAATCAATTTCATACACACCACTTGATCAAATTACCTTCATCTAACACAATGATGCTAGTAAGCGAGTGAAGTCCGTCTCACTACTTACACAGTACCAACAATGTGAGGTTGGATTAACATATATATAACCAACATATTCATACATATTACTTCCTACTATTAATCAAAAAATATGCTAAACACATGGATAATCAAATGCATACATCTAGTTCATCAAATGTATGAATGAATCTCTAAAATATCATTTATTACATAAATAATATATAAATAAGTTTAGACTATACCAACTGAATATAATATATATAAGGTTGCATATTCTATTTTTTGTAAGCAAACACAATACAATACAATACTTTATACCAACTGTCATAAAATGTGCTACATGCATACATTTAGTCTGTCAAATGTATGAATAAATCTAGACATAACAATTACTGTTTGTACCATCTAAGTATAACATAAATTTAGACTGTAATTTTTAAATAGAATACACTCTATGACATCCCATAATATTATAGTTCATTTTTCATGAGTACAACTACACAATTTTGAATAACTAGTCTTACAATTTCAAGGATCAAATGCCCTATAATCCTATATAATAGGTAAGTAAGTACAATTTATAACAATTGAGTATATCTTATGTTTAAACTACATACACACATCACAATTCATTAATATATGCTACATGTATCTAAACACTTGTACATATTAATTTACTCATTATATGTACCGCTCATCAATTTTCATTACTACACATATATATAAAAATAACCATAATGTTTTTAGAGAATTAGGTAACTAAGTTATGTCTCGTGTGAGCATAATCTTTGCTTCAAGTAATTATTATATTTCTAGGAGACTTTATTCATATGGTTTATAGTTTCATGATCCATGGATATTTTGACTTATTTTAACCATCCATTTAGTTATGGGTATAGGCATATGATCCAATACACCTATATATGTTATATTTTTCATATGAATAATCTATCCTATATATAGATACATTTCCTATACATATATCATGTACACATTAACTGTATTTATACTATGTATCACATACAAGTACCTCTCAATGTACAAATATTGTATCAATGGTCTTTTAATTTTTTTGACCAAGAACTATATTTGATTTCAACAATATATTGACGATCTTTAGAGATTTAACAATGTAAAATTCTATCATAGTTTTTATCCCTAACTAAATAGGTTTTCTCCTTGATAAATTCAAGACGTATATAACTCCATTTTCCTTAATCATCTTACTACAGAGATATTATATTTAGTTATAATGCCATATCGATATTTTACTTCAATGCCACATCTTGAAGATCATTTTAATACACTAAATTAATAGTATAATGATGCTTTAATCTCAATACCTCATGAAATAATGATAGTGATTTGAGTATCATAATACAACCTATGAAAAAAGTATAATTCACATATTTAGACTAAATATATAATCGATACATCAAATATAGTTAATTAGTTATGCATTTAGTAATACGACACATTTAATGTTCTAGTTAACTATATAGTTTCATGGAACATTGCTAAATGTATTTACTTGAACCTTAAACATTTCGATTACTCTACCACTCTATAATTAAATCAGCTAAGCATAATTTCAACTATGAAGAGTAAGGAGGATTGGTGAATGTCACTCATAATCTACCAAGTAAAGACATTCCAAATAAGGAGTGGAGAGCATTTAAAATTACTATATATATATATATATATATATATATATATATATATATATATATATATATATATATATATATATATATATATATATATATATATATATATTACTCTACAACATGTTCATACCATAATTAAAATATATGTTGGTCAAACCACATAACATGTGTAATGACTTCACCACTATGAATGTATTTCTAAGAGGTCATACATATACGAATTGGATAACTTAATATATAAATTAATGCTCTATAAAATTGATGACACTTATGAAATGACCATATCATATCAGAAACCATTATGTTAACAGTTATATTATATCGTAAATAATTAAGATTTTAATGGATAACGGTTTTGTTTTAAAAACCCTTCCAATTAAAGAATACAATCACCATGTTTAGGTATTTTAATGAATATGGATAAAATACAACCTTGCATTAGTTACTATTTTCCATAAGGATGACATAATCTGACATTATGGCTAACAAATAATTACATTCCCATAACAATTTCACAATGTATATTATTGCCACTATTAGTACAAAATCTAATATATAATGCCAAGAGTAGTTCCAAGCTTCCAAGGCTCATCTAAGATGATCTCCTGAGACTTATGATACTATGGATTACTATTCATTAATCTTAAGTCATTAAATTGGTCTCAAATATGTATTTGAATTTTGTATTGTGGTGTATAATGTTGTAGAGTGCCATATAGTGAATGTTCTATATTGGTCACTATACAATCTGATCATCTCTTCATTAATTCTCTATTTTGGTGTGTAAATTGCTCAAGTTGTTATCTATACCCTCAATATTCCACTGGCAACATATATATGGTTTTTATATTAAGTTATTCACTGTATTTATTATTTAATAAAACTTATATTACATAGATCTCCCTATATTTATACAAGTTCATTGTTGCATAAAACAAGTTTTACAATCACCTTGAATACGTGATAACTGCAAGTTTATAAATTCCCTTAACTAAAATAACTAATCACTATCATCAGTTATTCAGTGACACACTATGTAAAACAAGTTAAATTAAGTTCACTATAATTACAAGTTTTATAATTTCACTTTATAATATTATAGTCTAATTACAGTTTACACGTAAGCATATATAAGTTATTGATCTACATAGAATAAATGGTATAAACTGTATAAATAAGTCACTGATTCCAATTTATAATCCCTATGTTAACACTATATAAGGTCTATATAGTGACCGGATTATATAGTTTTGGAGTTTTACAAGCTTATACGGTATAATACTTTAAGAATCTAGGACTTAGTTTATGTCTATACCGCAGTAGTATTATAAACTTCTTGCCTAAAAATCGTAGTCTTTGAACATATCATGTATATAGAACTTCATGCAAATATCTATATAAGACTCCATTATAACATCAGGTCACTGTAATATAAAATTAGATTTCTATTAAATACACAAAACATAAAATTCACATGACTTAATTTCATTGTCTACCTAAAAAACAATGCATTGTTGTTCCTTCTAATTTGTTCCCTTCGCTGCAATCCAATCCTCTGCACCCCTCTTTTCTCTCTTTTATCCTTTTCATTCCAAAGATATGGCACTTTCTTTAAATCTATCCCTTGTTTTCTTTTTATGTTTTCTTTCAAAGCTTTACTCTATTTTTTTAATTAAATGACTTCCTTTTTATTTTATTTTCTTTATGATTTTTCTTTCTTTTTTTTTCTCTATTTTTTAAGTTCATTTTTGTTTAAATACCTTCACATGGTATGATGAAAACACCTCAACCCAGTTGTCATAATCACTACCTACCTACAAAACCTATAAGTGTAGTATCAATCCCTTCATTCCTAAAACTTTTATATCAACAAGAAGTACAAGATACTATCCCAACAACTCTAGGGAATATTTTCAAAACAACATTTCAAAAACAAGTTTTTCAATAAAGGAAACACTAAATCAACATCATGAAAATATGAATCCACTCAATAGGCTTATAATGATGTCAAAGGAGAGTGAGAGAGTAACAACTCACCTCTATGATTTCTATGTGAGATGACACCTTCACCTAATCCACATAAATATAGGGATGCCAATCCATGAACAAACTCCTAACATAGGAATTCTCAACCAAGACATCTACACTCCATTGTAAGAAAATTTCCAACGTGCTAGGTGGTGTTAATCCACAAGTGATCTTTTAGGATTCCCACTTCTAGGATTAGTGTATATAAGACACAAAAATCTATCTAAAATTCACATATTCTTAAGTGAGAATCATCCCACGCTTTTTTAACACTCATAATACTAAACACCAGTGATTGAGGTGACTTGATTACCTAGTAAAGATGCAATCACTCTTGAGGTATGCAATCTAAGTGATCAAAAATACTATAGGGATATCTTATTCATGACTCATGAGCTAAGCTATGTATTCTCCTTCCAAAAATTGATTACAACCAACACCATTGATAAACTCAATAAACCAACCCTTTAACAACTCTAAGATTGTACAAGTGATCCTAAGGATACACACTCAATGTACTACAAACTTTTCATCCACATAGATAAACATAATTCTGAGAATATTGGATGTCTATTACCTAAAATAATCACTAATACATACATGAAGATCTACTAAATATCACAACTCCAATCATGGTGTAGCATGATTCTACACTAAAGTACTACAAGTTAAAAATACACTTCACTTAACTAGTGCATTACTACATGTCACAAGGTTATCCATACGTGGGTACAACCTATGCTCTTGCATCCTAAGGGTTTTCATGCTCAATAGGATGCTCAATAGATACTTCTTGGTATTCTTCCTCTTCAAAGCCATGAACTATTAGTTCTAGGACTAAAATTTGATCCTTAATTTCATTCATGGTTGTGAGAATCTGATCTCACTTTTTTGTTTTCTCCATGACAAATTGGTTAGAATAAAATGGAGGGTTACTATCATTGACATTTTTAAGAACCCTATCCTAATACTCTAACTTTCATCATTCTCCTTTATTATAAACAAAAAGATACAAAAATTCTAATGAACTGATTAGGTCATAGAGTTTGAGTCATGGCTCTGATACCACATGTAAAATTTCCATTGAGTTTGACTAAAAAAAATGAGATAATTTTTTTTTTAATTTAATCAACCTATTCCTTCATTAGAATTCACCAAGATAATCTAATTAGTGATATAATTATAAAATTCTAAGTATGATAATGGTAAAATAGGCATGTTACATCTAATAACCACTAATCCCTATCAACATATGAAACACACTATAACCAAATATGGAAAGTAATTAAAAATGTCTAACCTCAACTGGTACAACCATACAACCAATGTTTTTAATACATTTTATCATAATAATATCTCAATAATAATGAATACAACATAATGTACAATATACAAGATACAAAGCTCCATGGAGCATGAGTTCACGAACTCAAGTATCTATGGCAATCTTAAGAGTCATCTCCAAGTAAGTATTGTTATGGGGAGGGGGAGAATCGTATGAGCACTTTTCCATACTAACCATGGACCATTGATTCCCTGCACAATAATCCATTAGGGAATGGCCGTCCCTTTATGGATTAGTAGATAGTGATGGGGCAGGAATTTAGAGAGACAAGCTAGTACCCATTTATTGTATGATTTGTAAAACAAACATGTAGTGTATCATAAAAAACATTTTTTTAACAAGATATTACATAAATATGTAAATCATACACATAAAAATTTAATGTTTCACTAACATTACCTGGCTAAGTTTTTCAAATAATTTTTGATCTCTATGATCAATTAATTTCATACACACCATTTGATCGGATTACCTTCATCTAACACTATGATGCTAGTAAGCTAGTGCAGTCTGTCTCACTACTTACTCAATACCGACAATGTGAGGTTTGGTTAACATATATATGACCAACATATTCATACATATTACTTCCTACTATCAATAAAAAAATATGCTAAACACATGGATAATCAAATGCATACATCTAGTTCATCACATGTATGAATGAATCTCTAAAATATCATTTATTACATAAATAATAAGTAAATAAGTTTAGACTATACCAACTGAGTTTAATATATATAAGGTTGCATATTTTATTTTTCGTAAGCAAATACAATACAATACTTTATACCAACTATCATTAAATATGCTACATGCATACATTTAGTTTGTCCAACGTATGAAAGAATCTAGACATAACAATTATTGTTTGTACTACCAAGGTATAACATATATTTATACTGTAGTTTTCAAATAGAATACATTCTATGACATTCCTTAATATCATAGTTCATTTTTCATGGGCACAAATACATAATTTTGAATAACTAGTCTTACAATTTCAAGGATCAAATGTCTTATAATCCTATATAATAGGTAAGTAAGTACAATTTATATCAATTGAGTACATCCTATGTTTAAACTACATATACGTATTACAATTTATTAATATATGCTACATTTGTCTAAACACTTGTACATATTAATTTGCTCATAATATATAGCTCATCAATTTTCATTACTGCACATATATATTAACAACCATAATGTTTTCAAAGAATTAGGTAACTAAGTTATGTCTCGTGTGAACATAATCTTTCATTCATGTAATTATTATATTTTTATGAGATTATATTCATATGGTTTATAGTTTCATGACCCACAGATCTTTTGACTTATTTTAACCATCCATTTAGTTATGGGTATAGGCATATGATCCAATACACCTATATGTGTTATATTTTTCTTATGAATAATCTAACCCGTATATAGATACATTTCTTATACATATATCATGTACACATTAACTATATTTATATTATGTATCACATACAATTACCTGTCAATGTACAAGTACTATATCAATGGTCATTTAATTTTCTTGACCAAGAACTCTTTGATTTCAACAATATATTGATGATCTTTAAGGGATTTAACAATGTAAAATTCCTTCATAGTTTTTATCCCTAACTAAATAGATTTTCACCTTGATGTATTCAAGACGTATACAACTCTATTTTCCTTAATCATCTTACTACGGATAGATTATATTTAGTTATAATGCCATATCGATATTTTACTTCAATGCCACATCTTGAAGATCATTTTAATACACTAAAGTAATAGTATAATGATGCTTTAATCTCGATACCTCATGAAATAATGATAGTGATTCGAGTATCATAGTGCAACCTATGAAAAAAGTATAGTTCACATATTTAGACTAAATATATAATTGATACATCGAATATAGATAATTAGTTATGCATTTAGTAATACGACATATTTAATGTTCTAATTAACAATATAATGTCAAGAAACATCACTAAATGTATTTAGATAAACCTTAAACCTTTCGATTACTCTACCACTATATAATTAAATCAGTTAAGCATAATTTTAACTATGAAGAGTAAGGAGGATTGGTGAATGTCACTCATAATATAGCAAGTAAAGATGTCCCAAATAAGGAGTGGAGAGTATTTAAAATTACTATAATATATATAAATACATTACTCTACAACATGTTCATACCATAATTAAAATATATATTGGTCAACCCACATAACATGTGTAATGACTTCGCCACTATGAATGTATTTCTAAGAGGTCATATATATACGAATTGGATAACTTAATATCTAAATTAATGCTCTAAAAATATGATGATACTTATGAAATGACCATATCATATCACAAACAGTTATGTTAACAGTTATATTATATCACAAATCATTAAGCTTTTAATGGATAATGGTTTTGTTTTAAAAACCCTTCCAATTAAAGAATAAAATCGCCATGTTCAGGTATTTTAATGAATACGGATAAAATACAACCTTGCATTAGTTACTAATTTCCATAAGGACGACATAATCTAACATTATGGCTGAAAATTAATTACAATCCCGTAACAATTTTCACAATGTATATTATTGCCACTATTAGTACAAAATCTAATATATAGCACCAAGAGCAGTTCGAAGCTTCCAAGGCTCATCTAAGATGATCTCCTGAGACTTATGATACTATAAATTGTTGTTCATTAATCTTAAGTCGTTAAATTGGTCTCAAATATGTATTTGAATTTTGTATTGTGGTGTATAATGTTGTAGAGTACCATATAGTGAACGTTCTATATTGGTTGCTATACTATTTGATCATCTCTTCATTAATTCTCTATTTTGGTGTATAAATTTCTAAAGTTTCTATCCATGCCCTCAATATTCCACTGGCAACATATATATGGTTTTTATGTTTACTTGTTCACTGTATTTATTATTTAATAAAACTTATATTTTACGGATCACCCTATATTTATTCAAGTTTGTTGTTGCATAAAATGAGTTTTACAATCACCCTGAATACGGGATAACTGCAAGTTTATAATTTCCCTTAACTCAAAATAACTGATCAATATCATCAGTTATTCAGTGGCACACTATGTGCAACAAGTTAAATTTAGTTCACTGTAATTACAAGTTTTATAATTTCACTTTATAATATTATAGTCTAATTACAGTTTACACGTAGGCATATATAAGTTGCTGATCTACATAGAATAAATGGTATAAAATGTATAAATAAGTCACTAATTCCAATATATAAGCCCTATGTTAACACTATATAAGGTCTATATGGTGACCAGATTATACAATTTTGGATTTTTATAAGATTATATGGTATTATACTAAAGGAATATATGACTTAGTTTATGTCTATACCATAGTAGTATTATAAACTTCTTGCCTAAAAAACATAGTCATTGAACATATCATGTATATATAACTTCATGCAAATAGATATACAAGACTCCACTATAACACCAGGTCACTGTAATATTAAACTAGATTGCTATTAAATACACAAAACATAAAATTTACAAGACTTAATTTCAATGTCTACCTAAAAAACAATGCACTGTTTGTTCCTTCTACTTTGTTCCGTTTGTTGTAGTCCAATCCTTTGTGCCCCTCTTTTCTCTCTTTTATCCTTTTCATTCCAAGGATGTGGCACTTTCATTAAATCGATCCCTTTTTTTTCTTTTTATGTTTTCTTCTAAAGCTTTACTCTATTTTTTTTATTAAATGACTTTCTTTTTGTTGTTCTTTCTTTATGGTTTTTTTTTCTTTTTCTCTATTTTCTAATTTCATTTTTATAAAAATAAACCCTTATAATTTGTTAATATCCACACAATATATTTAAATTTGGTAATTATAACAAAATTACTTCATTTACTACTAATTTAGTATGAACAAATAATTATCATGACCTAAGGATATAGAATCAATTATACTCTTTTAATCCATCCGTTAAGTCAAACATTAACATAATCAAACTGAAATGATAAACATTTAACCCTATGCATAACCATCTATAATGCAATCACACATGATTTATTGCTACCTACATTTATTAAATTAAACTAACACACTTATATGCATAAACAATTATCTACTTTCAAACAATCATCTAAAACATATTAACACAAATAATTCAACTATACATTTAATATGTCCTATTTAACATGGTGTGTACAGGGTTCTAGTCGTTCCTATGTCATCCTCCAACATACCCATCTACATCACCCATTTTTATGATTTCCTCCTATCATGTTCTAAGAGATGAGTCTCTGCTACGTCCAACTCATGACAAGCAAGTAGTTAGTCTATAACATCATGACATATATACATCATAAAATAATGTTAAAATAACAAATCAATATAATCAAGATGTAATAAGATACACTACAACTAACTCTTAGTAATGAAATTATGAAACTAAATCAACATACCACTATCCCATAACAACATATGACTCATAACTTATGTTGACGCTGTGGATTGCACCCTTACAAGAAGGCTCAGCTTCTCTCTTGCACACAGCACAATGGAGACTTCCCTATTGCTGTGGGCTTGGCAAAAATAAGAGAAGAATTTTTAGATAAGGGCTAGCTCCCTTTGATGCATCTTTGAGGTCTTTGACTGCTACTTGTTAATAATGGGAAGGGATGAAAAGGGAGAAGTATATAACCAAAATAGAAACCTATCTAAACGGTGATGCACCAAATAATTTTTTGATCTACTCGGCTATATCAACACTTCAGAAAAAAAGGGGGTGAATAGACACTTTATCTTGTTGGTCCCCAAAAATGTCACTCATTTTTGGAACAACATATGAGCTATCTTGGTCCTACAGGACTGAAATTTCTCTCTTCCCTTCTCAAAATTTGTTCTGAGCTTTCAAATTCCTCTTTTTTTAAGCTTTTTCAGTAAAGGGATTAGCAAGTTCAATAGGTTCAAAGGCTTCTGCAGGCAAGTTCAATCAAAAGAACTAGTTTCCAATACTTGGCCATCTTCAGGATTGGGTTGGCACCTTGGTTCAATCAAAAATGTCCATCGGCAAGCATCTAAGCAAGGATTGAACCATTGAACCGTTGAACCTTGAACCATTTTGGTTCAATGGGTTCAGTGGGTTCAGAGGTTCAATGTCATTAGCAAGAGCTAGCCGCGCTTTGTAAGAGGTTCAAAGTTCAACCGTTTCAAAGGTTCCATGGCTTCGAGCACTTAACTAGTTTCAAAGGCTTGAACCATCGAACCGTTGAACCTTGAACCATTTTGGTTCATCGGTTCAACGACCAATTGGTTCAACGTGCTTGGTTCAAAGGTATCAAAGAGACAGCTAAATCAAAATGATGAAACAATGAACCGATTGAACCTTGAACCAAAAGAGTTCAAAGTTCAATGGTTCATGGGTTCAAAGGTTTAAAGGCAGCCCTTGTCAAAGAGAGAAGCAGTGAAACAGATGGTTCAACCGAAGCGTGTGCAAAAGAAAGAGTCAGGCGGATGCTGCTAAGTGGCAACTGCGGAAGGCTTCATTATGTTTTTATAAGAGTAGCGGACCGTGCCATGTGCCCTTGGGAGAGATTGGCGGAGGTCAACAAGTGTCATCATCCACAAGAGCCCAACTGAGCCCCAAATATTTCTATGGTGTTGCAAAGGCCTGAGAAGGTGGAAGCTGCTAAGTGTCAATGGCGGAAAGTGACCACAGTAAGCGAGAAAGACACGGGAGAGTTGCTAAGAAGAACGATGGGCCCACAAACGTCAAATTTGTCACAATGAAGTGTCTATTGATTTTTGCAAACTTAAAGCGCAGACCCAAATGCATTGAAAGAGCCTAAGGCCAGGACCAAGAGGAGGAAGAGACAAAGAGGGAAACCCAGCAGGAGTTATTTCCAGTGGGTGAAACAGTTCATTGGGTAGATATTTGGGGCCTGCCAACATTGAAAGTGCAGCCTGTTTGTCTCCTTTGAGATAAAGACAAAATAGATAGTTGCGCAGCTAAGCAGGTGATGGAATGAGAGATTCACACTGAGGAGGCACTAGAGATGAACCAACACGCCATAGTTAAGACAACTGCCCTATTTTCAACACAGTCCTTTGAAAATTTTGGAAATGCATTCAAGGCATTGAATGTACAGCATGGGCCATTCTATGGAACTAAGTGCCAAGCCTCCCTCAGGCCTCTATATAATGTAATCTTTTGTACCATTTGAAGGGAGATCTTCCCATTACCAAAAGCAAAACTCTGCCCAAATTGAAAGACAATATTGAGACTTTGAGCTCAGATTGTTGTTCATATCATTTTATCTGAATGAGAAAGCGAGTGACTTGCAGACTTTGTGTTGTTATAGCTTGTGCTATGTTAGGAAATTGTTCTTATGTCTGTTTCCTAAGAGCATTCTTGTTTATTTGATCTAACAAGCAGAACTAGTGGAAGTAATCAGGAAGGTGTCCTGAAGTCAGTTGTGGAAGACTTTGTGATGTCTGCAATTGTCTTTAGTTTGTTTGTTTATTTTCTATTTCTGTGTAAAGGACCTTGAGACGAATTTGTGCCCCCATTTTTCTTCGTATCTCACTCTTTGGGTAGCTAAAGTAAAGACTTTGTGCTACACTTCATTCTACTGGTTACTGCACCCTACTACCAGTTACTTTTACTACCTGAAAGAACTCATGCTATTTTTTGCAAGAACACTTCTGAAAAAAGAGAAGTGCCTTCAGTGCTTTCACTAGGATTTTCTCCTCTATTTGTTAACATCATCTCTAAAAGAAGAGAGATGGATGATGTATCCTACCCCTGAGTGTTATTTTTAACTTATATTTATATAGTATATAACTCCTACATATTTAATAGGGAACCTCCCCTTGATGAGAGGAGAGATTTGTCCCCTGTTGATGTAGTAAAATTGCACACCTGGATGACCAATCTCCCTATGCTATGGTGATAGGAACTATTTTGCTCACCAGTTAGCTGGTCGACAAAATATTCACCCAATAATTTTTGGTGACTTTCTTGGAGACAGTAATTTTGTGCAATTTGGAACCTCAAGTTTCAGATTGAAACATCACCTGTGTCTTACCCATTATCATTATACCCTTATCCATTATAGATTCTGGTGACTCCATTCCGTGTCTTACCCATTATCATTATAGTCTTACCATCTTCCTCCATCTCTGTTATTTTATCTGGTCTACAAAACCAGAGTTGCTGGGAAAGAGTGCGCAGTTTGAAGCCTCAAGCTGAAGCAGGGCCAGTTCTTTTCCATTTTTGTTCTGTAATTTGGCCACTCCACCCAAATTTGTTATCCCTATTTTTCATAATTAAATCATGGCAGTTCAAGGCCCCTGGGGTAACTCATTTGGCCGACTCAACTTGACTCCACCTCTGCATGAACTTCCACACAGCTCAAGAAAGAACTTTCCCAAATTCTTTGGAGATGGGAGAGTTAACCCTGATGAACACATTGTAGCCTTTAGCGTATCCTGTGGTGTGATAGGGGTGGAATTTGAAGACGTGGCAGTCAGGCTTTTTGTGGAGATCCCACAAGGTGCTAATGTAGACTAGTTCTACCATCTGCACGTTGGATAATGACTGATTGGGATACACTCAAAGCCAAGTTTGAAGCCAGGTTCAAGCTTGCAGAGGATGCACATGCTTTGTTGGCCCAGCTCACTCAGATGAAGAAGGAACCTCATGAGCCTATGAGGGATTTATTTTCCAAGTTCAACAAACTAAGGCACATGATTCTCATGGTCACCCAGTCAACACCTCATAATCTCAAATGCTTCTTCATCAACTCACAGCTGCCTGAAGTGAGTTTTTTGTTGAGATGGGCTAGACACATAGACCTTGAGGCTGCTCAAGACTTGGCTACTGAGCTAGAAGATGACTTTATCTTGGCAAGAAAGATAAGGATAGATCCTAATAGAGGTAAACCCTATTCATCTTCTGAATACTCACCCATAACCACCATTGACCCAATGGTACAAAAGCTGGTAAATAAATTGCTAGCCTTGAAAAGGCAAATGGCACAAGGTATGTCTTCTACTCCTCTATATAAAGATATACCAAGGAGGACATTCCTCAATCAACCATATCAAGGCAATGCTGCCAGAAGTCAAGGGCAACTAAATCGTCTTCCTCCCCCATAGAGGAACCTTGCCCTTGAAGCACCTCCAACCAAATTAGCGGTTGGATATCTAGAAATAAAATATGTTTCCTATTTCCAACCTGAGTTTGAGCAAGAAAATGGTGCTGATCTCTTTAGGGAGGATCTAGAAGAATCAGTTGGCGACTCCCACATTGGTTTCTTGAATCACCAGGATGAATCCAAAAGTGAAGGTGAAGCAGTCGAAGAATCATACACAGTATTCACCTGGTTCGAGAATCAGTCAGTCCAACAAGCTAATAAAGAAAGAACAAAAAAATGAACTTAGCCTGCAATTCCAATTGCTAAGCGGGTAACCACTCTACCTTTCCAGTCAAAGGACCCAGTGATTGCCAAGAAAGTTAGTACATCAAACATCTCTGCACCTTCTACTTCAACTTCGCAGATCAGTCCTCCCCCTCCCAAAAACCAAAAGGATGAACTCCCATCCTTTCTTCCAAGTCCATCTCAGTCATTTGACATGATTGATCATGTCAAAAAATCTAAAATTCAAATGACTGAGTTTGAATCCCTGCAAGCCAATCCTAAGCAGTTAAACATTGGTGAAGAGCTAGGTGTGAACCTATCTGAGGCAAAGATTGTGGTCACCTAAATGTCAGCCCCTACTACTCAAATTCTGTTTGAGCCTTCAGGTAGGGGTAATTACTCCTTGACCACAGAGGATGCTCATGTCTCAGTTGATCAAAGTCTTGTGGCTGGAAATCCAAGATTTGATCCAAATCAGGAATCAAAAGAATTGGTAGGGCGCAGTACAAATCAAGAAGGATCTTCCATCTCTAATGAAGAGAAATCTAATAGAAGATTAGCTTCTGATGATGCTTAGATCCTGGAATCCAATGACAGTAATTCTTCCACTCATGCTAGATGCAGATCTCTGTTGCTCATATTGAAGACTACTCAGGATGAAGAGATCAAACTCCTTCACACCAAAGGAGATGTTGAGCTGATGGTTTGTCAGGGGTCTAATGTTGACAATCAAAATATATGCTGGATTGAACTAGCAGAATAGCAAGCTATGGTGGTGGACCATACTATTATACTCCAAAATCAGCAAAAGGAGCCCTTCGCCAAGAGAGCAAGGAGTTATGGTTTTCAAATTGAAGACCACGTCCTGCCATGGGGCAAGAAGAAGAAAAAGCCAAGAGGAAGACGTAGAAAATTGGTTTTTTGGTGGAGAGCTCCATTCACCCATCACCATTTCTGGGGACAAAATGGTTTCCTGTTGGTTTATCAGGATGGCATCCCCTTTTCTTTACCTCATAAGGAGCAACGTCTGAAGTACTTCAATTCTTGAAGTATCAGATAAGTTCACCTATACATATGTATATCTGTATAGTCTTTAGTTCTATTTTGTTCTTTTCATTTTCATTTTTGGAGCCTTTTTTTTGGGTAGCACGACTCCGTCGCCCAATGGCACACTTCAAGGCACTGGAGACTCTGGTTTCTACTCCCCTCAACTGTGTTTCAAGTTTTCATCTGAAGGAATTTTCTCAACTGGAGCCAGCTATTGGTCCCCAAAAATGTCACTCATTTTTGGAACAACATATGAGCTATCTTGGTCCTACAGGGCCAAAATTTCTCTCTTCCCTTCTCAAAATTTATTCTGAGCTTTCAAATTCCTCTTTTTTCAAGCTTTTTCAGTAAAGGGATTAGCAAGTTTAGAGGCTTTTGCAGGCGAGTTCAATCAAAAGAACTAGTTTCCAATACTTGGCCATCTTCAGGATTGGGTTGGCACCTTAGTTTAATCAAAAATGTCCATCGGCAAGCATCTAAGTAAGGATTGAACCATTGAATCGTTGAACCTTGAACCATTTTGGTTCAACAGGTTCAATGGGTTCAAAGGTTCAATGTCATCAGCAAGAGCTAGCCGCGCTTTGTAAGAGGTTCAAAGTTTAACCGTTTCAAAGGTTCCACAGCTCCGAGCACTTAACTAGTTTCAAAAGCTTAAACTGTTGAACCATTGAACCTTGAACCATTTTGGTTTATCGGTTCAATAGGTTCAACGACCAATTGGTTCAACACGCTTGGTTCAAAGGTATCAAAGAGACTCAGCCAAATCAAAAAGATGAACTAATGAACCGATTGAACCTTGAACCGAAAGAGTTCAAAGTTCAATGGTTCATGGGTTCAAAGGTTCAAAGGCAGCCTCTATCAAAGAGAGAAGCAGTGAAACAAATTGTTCAATCAAACCACGTGCAAAAGAAAGAGTCAGGCAGATGCTGCTAAGTGGCAACCGCGGAAGGCTTTATTATGTTTTTATAAGAGCAGCAGACTGTGCCATGTGCCCCTGGGAGAGATTCACGGAGGTTGACAAGTGTCATCATCTACAAGAGCCGAACTGAGCCCCAAACATTTTTATGGTGTTGCAAAGGCCTGAGAAGGTGGATGCTGCCAAGTGTCAATAGTGGAAAGTGACCACAATAAGCGAGAAAGACACGGGAGAGTTGCTAAGAAGAATGACGGGCTCACAAACATCAAATTTGTCGCAATGAAGTGTCTATTGATTTTTGTAGACTTAAAGCGCAGACTCAAATGCGTTGAAAGAGCCTAAGGCCAGGACCAAGAGGAGGAAGAGACAAAGAGGGAAACCCAGCAGGAGTTATTTTCAGTGGGTGAAACAGTTCATCGAGTAGATATTTGGAGCATGCCAACATTGAAAGTGCAGCCTATTTGTCCCCTTTGAGATAAAGGTAGAATAGACAGTTGCACAGCTAAGCAGGTGATGGAATGAGAGACTTCGGCTCGAGAGGAGGTACTAGAGATGAATCAACATGCCATAGTTAAGATAGCCACCCTATTTTCAACGTAGTCCTTTGACAAATCTGGAAATGCATTCAAGGCATTAAATGCACAGCATGGACTATTCTATGGAACTAAGTGCCAAGCCTCCCTTAGGCCTCTATATAATGTAATCTTTTGTACCATTTGAAGGGAGATCTTCCCGTTACCAGAAGCAAAACTCTGCCCAAATTGAAAAGCGAATACTGAGACTTTGAGCTCAGATTGTTGTTCATATTATTTTATCTGAATGAGAAAGCCAGTGACTTGTAGACTTTGTGTTGTTATAGCTTGTGCTACTTTAGGAAATTGTTCTTATGTCTGTTTCCTAGGAGCTTAATTTTTTTTATTTGATCTAACAAGCAGAACTAGCGAAAGTAATCAGGAAGGTGTCCTGAAGTCAGTTGTGGAAGACTTTGTGCTGTCTGCAATTGTCTTTAGTTTGTTTTTTTATTTTCTGTTTCTATGTAAAGGACCTTGGGATGACTTTGTGCCCCCATTGTTCTTCGTATCTCACTCTTTGGGCAGCTAAAGTAGAGACTTTGTCCTACACTTCATTTTACTGGTTACTGCACCCTGTTACCAGTTACTTTTACTACCTGAAAGAACTCCTATTGTTTCCTACAAGAAAACTTCTGAAAGAAGAGAAGTTCCTTCAGTGTTTTCACCAAGATTTTCTCCTCTGTTTGTTAACATCATCTCTGAAAGAAGAGAGATGGATGATGTATCCTGCCCCTGAGTGTTATTTTTAGCTTATATTTATATAGTATATAGCTCTTGCGTATTTAATAGGGAACCTCCCCTTGATGAGAAGAGAGATTTGTCCCCTATTGATGTAGTAAAACTGCACACCTGGATGATCAATCTTCTTATGCTGCGGTAATATGAACTATTTTGCTCACCAGTTAGCTAGTCGATAAAATATTCACCCAACATATCTGATAAAAATAACAGACTGTAGGGTGCTTTAACAGGGGAGGGCTTAATGAAGACAAAAAAAGGGACTTACCACAGGTGCTGCAAAAAACACACTGTCAAATAACTACTCTTCTATCTCTATGCTCCAGATGAAGCACTTCCTATTGACCTGCAAAAATAGTCTTAGTTACACTAGATATGTTGGTGTCAATCTATGAAAGCATCAAGCTAAAATGACTGAACACATAGTTAATACATAGACATACTCAAAATTATAACCAGTCAGATAGAGGTAAAACACATTCTTATTGATTCAAAGGTAAAATTTGGTAGGGCTTCACCTTACACAAGTGAGAGATCCATTTCTCAATTGAGAGGTTACAATATATAGCATAAAGAGAAAGACTTTTGGCACCTTCCAGAACAAGTAGCCCATACTGCATTAAACACCTAAGAAGAAGGAAGTCCGCTGAAGGAACCATGTTGTAGATGTCACAAGTCTTGACTTTGGTACTTAAACCATATTAAATGTCACTGCAAAAGCATGGGTCACTTGATTGTTTGAATGACAAGGCCACCTCTCTTTATGAGACTTATGCAACTGTCTACTTATCAAAGCTTAGATGAATAAAAATAGGTCATGCTATTGAATTCTTATGCTCTTCGATGACCACTTGGTGGAGACTATTTCATCCACAACAATAACTTCTCTGTCGACACTTCATGTGTGCCACCTGGACTATTCTATCTACTCCTACGCTTGGCTTTTGTCTTTTTCTAGCAACTCAAGCCTCAAAGCTATCTTTTATCTCCTCCTAGCTCTTTGGGCTCCTTTCTCAATGGGTCACTAAGTTTTCTTGTGGCCTTGTGCCTTTGAATTCCTTCAAGTCTGCACTATTGAGTTCTTTTAGGCACTTACCCAAAGGAATTGTCTCTTTGGTCTCTCTTGAACAGCCAATGCATCCCATAAAAATTGACATCTATGGGCCTATCACTATTCAAATACTAACGGCTACTTCATCATCATAAAATTGACATTTGCAGGCCTATCATCATTTGAAAACCAACAACTATTTCATTGCCTTGAATTTGACATTCGCATGCCTATCACCAGACATTTGAATTCCAATGGCTAGTTTACCATGTTAAGGTTGACGTGCTCGGACCCATCATCCCTTTGGTAATTCCTTCAGCCTTTTACAAAATGAACCCTCCCGAAGGGAAGGTGATCTTTTGGAAAAGAGAAGAGATTCTCGTTTGAAGTCGAGAGTCCCCCACAAAGGCACTTACCCTTTGGGCTCCTTCGGGGTCCCTAATTCCTTCAAACAAAATGTTCGAAGGAATTCCTTCAGATATTTTTCCCAACCTTCAAAGTCTCGTCCCTTTTTTTTTAGTTTTTTCTTTTGATAAATTCCTTCGTACAAAATTCTAAAGGAATTCCTTTGGGCTTTTTGTTTGAAGGAATTTGCCTTGGGTTTCTTCCTTTGTGAATTTCTTCAGACAAAATGTCCAAAGGAATTCACTCTTTGGTTCTACATGGATTTTCTTCAGATAAAAGTCTGAAGAAATCCTTTGTCCCTTTTGCCTTGCTCTTTTTTAAAGGTGCCCTCTGCAAGGGCACTTTGGGTCCAAAGTTGCACTTTGGAACCTGCCTGCTTGAATGGTCTAATTGTCCTCCACAAGGGCACTTGTCCTTTGAATCTTGTTGAAAGACTTGTATCCTTTGAAATTGGCCCATTCCTTTGCTGAAAGGCTTGTACAAACTAACTGCCCAAAGTGAAATAAGGCTCCAGATCAACTTAAAACATCTACAAGACTCGAATCACCTGGCTCTTTATAGAAATACGTCTATTACAAAAGGGGAGGGCATAATTTTAGTAAGGTAAATACATCAAAGACCGACTGTTCAGGACAGCAGGGAAGGAAGGGAGACTAATTTTGGGCCTGCAGGACCAAAAAATGGTCAATAACTTAAATAAATAATAATTAAAAAAAATCACCAATTATAAATATCCATAAATAATCTAGTAAGTTTTTTTAGCAAGGAATCGGGATGTAACATCCTTCGCCCCTAAAGTTAGTCATTATCCCAAATGACATTTATTCAAACATAAGTTATGAATTAAAAATATTATTCAGTAGAAAGATAACATAGTATGAAACATAAAATCAAGTAAATAAATGTGAAAAATGTTTGAAGAACTCATCACAGTCCTCCTAAGTAGCATTATCCTCATAGTATTGGTCCCATAAGACCATACACTATGACATCTCCCTATTATGCAAATAAAATTTATGAGTGTCAATTACTTAGATTGGTTCTATCATAACCACCCTTGAGTCTAGAAGTAGCATGGCAAAACTATATGATACAGAACTAACCACTTCTAATACCTCTAATAGTCCCACATATCTCATGAAAGTTCTATCGACTTTTCAAATTTAGGATTCAACTAAAAGCACATGAAATCATCATATAAGCCAAAAATAAATGGCCATGGAGAGTTCCACAAAGCCTCCCAGTCCCTCTGAACATCTCTCTATCCTAAAGAGTGTTTTTCTTATTTCAGATAAAAGTGTTTAGAGAACCTAGCAAGAATGATGTGTATAAGTTAATACCATCGTTACTCTGCGTAGCTCCTGATAAGTATAACATGTCAATATTTTCTCTACTCCATGTATCTCCTAAAAAGTATGACAATGAATAAGAACTATAAATACTACATTTCCAATGAATATAAAATTAAAGAATAAACATTCCACAGTATATATGTGTACGGCTATACAAATAAATTTGACAAGTCTTACTTGTCAAATCCTGGATTCGATAAGCTCTCCTTGTCGAATCTAAACTCAGTAACTACCAATTCAATGTGAGACTAATTAGGGTCCACTCCCATCTCTTATTACTCGTGTTCCTAATTGACCACTCGCCCCTTAGGTTTCCATGACCTAATGATTCTCCAAAATGTGCACAAGATTTAATGAATCATAAATCCATACTAACAGATCATAGAAAGCAATGATATATGCTAAATAATTCAAGATGTACCAACATAGATTACAATAAAAATCATGCAATCATTCCATAATTTTATTAAGTTACCATTAACCAAACATAACTGGTATCGAATTTCACTGCTTAACCCATCTCTTTTATACTCATAGTCAATGTTAAAATTAACATAATGTACAAAGGCCAAGGATCACACCATCATTACAACCTTCTAAAAATAACAAACGAGATAATGTCTCCCTATTTGTTTGGCTAATTACACACCAAGTCATAAGCTTATATCAACCCTTTAGTCTAACAAGATGTTTTGTACATCCTATTTCATGTTCAATCTAGACGAAGGCACATAAATGTCTCATCAAATCAACATGTTTTAAGAAAGATGAGAATAATACCAATCTAATCAAAGTTAAATAAAAACATAAAAAGTATAATCAACTTATAAATCCTAAGCCAGAACCAATATAAATTCAAGGTTTGCCACTCCATGTGGTCAAAGTGCATAGGTTTAGATAAAATAGCACTAGAAAGTATGAGTCTAAAAATATACAAGTGGAAGTAGTGAAATAACATCTCAACAACAAAACTCTTAAATACCCTCACATGGTAAGAAGAAAACACTGCAATCCAAGTTTCCATAATCACTACCTACCTACCAAACCTGTAAGTGTAGTATCACACCCTATTTCCACAATCGAAAGAAAAAATATTAACCACATAGTTGCATCAATCCCTTCATTCCTACAACTTCTCTATCAACAAGAATTATAAGACACTATCCCATGAACTCCAGAGAATATTGTCAAAACAATATTTCAGAAATAATTTTTTTGATATAGGAAACACTAAATTAACATCATGAAAATATGAATCCACTCAATAGGCTTATAATGACGTCAAACGAGAGTGAGGGAGTAACAACTCACCTCTATGATAGCAATGTGAGATGAAACCTCTACCTAATCCACATAAATATAGGGGTGCCAATCCATGAACAAAATCCTAACACATACAAATTCTCAACCAAGACATCTACACTCTATTGCAAGAAAATTCCCACTGTGTTAGGTGGTGCCAATCCACAAGTGATATTTTAGGATTCCCACTTCTAGGAGTAGTGTATATAAGATAAAAATATATATCTAAAATACACATATTCTTAAGTGATAATCATCCCATGCTTTTTGAACACTCACAATACTAAACACCAATGATGGAGGTGACTTGATTACCCAATAAAATATGTAATCACTCTCGAGGTATTTGATCTAAGTGATCAAAAATACTATAAGAATCTCTTATTCATACTTATGAACTAAGTTATGTACTCTCCTATCAAACATATATTACAACCATCATGATCGAGACACTCGATAAACCAACCCTTTAACAACTTTAAGATGATACAAGTGCTCTGAAAGGTACATACTCAATGTACCACATATTTTTCATCCACATAGGTAATTATATGTCTGAATATATTGGATGTCTATTACCTAAAATAATAACCAAGCCATACATTAGTATTTACTAAATATTACAACTCCAATCATGGTGTAGTATGATTCTGCACTAAAGTACTACAAGTCAAAAATACACTTCACTAAACCAGTGCATTACTACATGTCAAGAGGTTATCCATACATGGGTATAACCTATGCTCTCACATCCTAAGGGTTTTCCTAATCAGTAGGATGCTCTGTAGATACTTCCTGGTATTCTTCCTCTTAAAGGCCATGAACTTCTAGTTTTAAGACTAAAATATGATCCCTGGTTTCATTCATGGTTGCAAAAATCTAATCTAACTTTACTATTTTCTCCACAACAAATTGGTTAGAATCAAATGGAAGGTTACTATGATTGACATTTTTAAGAATCCTATCTTATTACTATAACTTTCATTATTCTTCTTTCTAATAAACAAAAAGTTACGAAAATGATAGTGGACTCATTAAGTTCTAGAGTTTGAGCCACAACTCTAATACCGCATGTAACAACCCTACTAAGTTTGACTAAGAAAAATAAGATAATTTTTTTTAATTTAATCAATGTATTTATTCATTAGAATTCACCATTAGAATCTAATTAGTAATCCAGATATAACATTTTAAGTATGATAACAGTAATGTAAGCATGTGACAACTAATAGCCACTGATCACTATCAACATATGAAACACATCATAACCAAATATGGAAAGTAATTACAAATATCTAGTCTCAGCTGGTACATCCATTACTATCAATATAAAATTAGTAATTATAACAATTTATCAAAATAATGTCTTAATAATAATAAATACAACATAATGTACAATATACAATATACAAATCTCCATGGAGCATGAGTTTTTGAACTCCAATATCTATGACAATCTCAAGTGTCATCTTCAAATAAGTAATGTTGTGTGAAAAAAGAGAATTATCCAATCACTTTTACACACCAACTATAGACCATCGATTCTCCACACAATACCCCATCAGGGAATGACCCTCCATAGATGAGTAGATCTGACAATGTAAAAATTTAGAGAGACAAGCAACTACCCATGTGTTGTATGATTTTTAAAACAAACATGTGGTGTATTATAAAGAAACTCATTCTAACAAGATATCACACATACATGTAAATCATACACATAAAAATAAAATGTTTAACTAACATTACCTGGTAAAGGTTTTCAAATATTTATTGATCTCTAGGATCAATAAATTTCATAGAAATCACTTGATGGGATTACCTTCATCCGAAACTGTGATGTTAGTAAGTTAGTGAAGTTTGTCTCACTACTTACTTAATATCAACAATATGGGGTTAGGTTAATATATTCATACAGATTACTTCATACTATCAATCACAAAACATGTTAAACATAGGGATAATCAAATGCATACTTATATTCCATTAAACATATGAATAAATATTTAAAATATCATTTATTACATAAATAATAATCAAACAAGTTCAGATTATACCTATCGAGTATAATATATATAAAGATGCATAGATAATATATCACTAAACATACTCTAACCCAAAGTTTTATGAATAATAAATAGTAATAATTTATAAATCAATCAAATTCATACACACCACTTGATCGGACCGCCTTCATCTAGCATTGTGATTCTAGTAAGCCAGTGAAGTCCATCTCACTCATTAGTCAGTACCATTAATGCAGATTGGTCAAATACAATTTAACCATAAGATTCATATAATTTACATCCTACTAGCAAATAGATCATATAACATGCTAAACATAGGAGTAATCAAAACATACATTTATTCCATCAAATGTATGAATGAATCTTACATTAGTTTATATCCCATACTTGAAATAATATCTATAGTTAATATCATCTGAGTAAAATATACAATTAAATGCAGGTTCTAATATCATAATTTATTTTCAATCATTCATCTTATGATAACCTATATTATCATAGTCTCGTGTTTTAAGCATAACTACTAAGTACCACAACTAATCTGATAAAACAATTATAAGCCCATGGAAACTATAAAATTTTATACAAGCAACTAGATATAACAAATCAAGTCATAGTTTCCACGAAACATAATAATATTCTATCATAGCATTAATTAAAATCTTAGGGGTTGTATGTATGCATAAAGCCCTATTGACTATCATAAAACATACCATTCATATAAATAACTAACACATAGTTACATAGTCTGTCAAACATGTGAATGTATCTAGACACAACACTGCCCAGGTAAAAGATACATTTAGATTGATAGAATTCAAACACAATACACTCTATGACATCTCATAATATCATAGTTATTTGTTTATGAACACAACACAATTACGATTATCAAGTCTTACAATTCCAAGAAACAACTGACTCATACTAATAAATAATAACCAAGCATGTATGGGTTTATACCACCTAGGTATACCCTATGGTTGAACTGCATACTACTATAGCTTATAGGTGCATACCATTAAGTGCTATTATACACTATAAATGTCCAAACAATTGTACATACTAACACACTTATAATATGTACTACACACAAGTTTTTAATACTGTATGTATAAATATCAACAGTCAATCATAATATTTTTATGTTTAAGGAGACTGTATTCATATGGTTATGATTTCATTAAGTTCATAGATATACAAAATGACAAGCCATGATAGTGTACTAGTCAAAATCTATGATATAGGTACGCAACCCATATATATTTATGTGTGTATGTGTATACACTTGATTACATATAAGTATACCCATGGTACACAAAGTACACAAGTTAACAATGAATCAAAATACTATACACTAACCAATAGTTTCAATAGGTAAAAGTGGACCATGATACAATATACTCATCATCAATAGTACATATAACTCATAAATATAGTAACTAACAATAGAAAAATCATGGCGTAAACTACTCCCACTAACCACTAAATCAACTTTGAATAATACTTATGAATCAAAAGTCTTGTATTCTACTTATCAAGCCAAGATTATATAGTTTTTAATATAGCCCTTGTTCCAAATGAATTCTTACCCATAGATAATTGGTTTGACTAAAGTTCAACCACCATAACTAAAGTTCCGTAATTAATGGATAATGTTAACTCAACTATTTCCATACACTCTTGTAGTCCATAACTTTTTACTTTTAGTTATATAGGCTTCTACTATATTGGCTCTGTATAAGTGTATTAATATTAAATGATATATTCTCTAATATCAAACTACTATGTAATAATAATAGTTTAGATGCATACCAACTAGTAATATCTACAATAACCCTACTAACAAAAGAGTAATTTAGATGTAAGACCTATTGGATATAATATGATTAACCATATCCGTATGAATTTTAATAACCAAGTCCATTAATTTGTATGAGTCTTAAACCTCTTAAATCTAGTCTAATAAAAGACTATGAATCATATATTTACTAAATATCTTATTTTTCTATATATTATATAAGTCACTAAAATAATAATATTATAACATATATATATCGGTTCACTATTTTACTTAGTTCAGATTTCCGTATATTTCTAAAATGTATACAAATCGCTACTAGTCCATTCCTTCTATTTTATTAGCATGTTTTCAATAAATATATCTATAGGTGATATATGTCAGAATCATATAACACATACTTATTGTAAATGTTATTATAATAACCATGTTATATCCCAATTAAGATTAGATTATAATAAACCATAGTATGATAGATACTAGTATGATTATATACACTCCCCATATGATTCTACTATTTAGAATATCAATATGATTAATAACTTGTTTCTTATCATTATAATGGAAACATATATTATAAACATTAATTATTATAGAACTATAATCTCATTTAGTAATTATAATCCATCATTATTTACGGATAATGATGTAATTCCTACAATTTGGGATATGTGTTGAATTGGAATGATGTTATAATTTCCTATATAAATTCTCTTATAACATAGCTAACATTATAATTTACGGATTTTTATAATGTTTCTATTATAAGATTGTCTCGTATATTTATTATGGAAAATTTTACATTATCTAATATATGAAATGTGGTTAACTAACATTTCCAGTGCCATATTGTTTAGAATCATATAGCAAGTGTCAAACTAATAAAAACAAATTGCTCTTTATGCATATTGCGCTGTCAACACAGAACAAGTCATTGCATTCAAACTCAGAATTGTTGCTATGATGTGAATCACTGATTATTGGAGAATAAGTCATTATTCTGACACATTAAGTAGTTGTATCATATAAATCACTACATGACTAATTCCATATATAATTAACAGACTCGTCTACTACATAATCGTTACAGTTCCATACAATAACCATTATTGCTAGTTTACTAAACAACAGACCAGAAGAATGTGGGCACTTCACTTAGGTGAAGTGTTTACTTGTATTTCATATATATATATATATATATAAAATTAAATCTATTTGAAAAAAATAGCATGGTCCAAAATAGCTAAACATGCCATATATATATATATATATATATATATATATATATATATATATATATGGGGCGTGTTTAGCTATTTTGGGCCATGCTATTTTTTTTCAAATATATTTAATAAACTTTCAATCTTTATGGAAAGATTATAGCGAACTTCATCATCAAATTATTTTATGCCACAAGATTAATATAGCGTTGGGATTATATAAGTCATTTTTTTTATTATGCATGTTGTTGCCTTTATTATACAGGGCATCGATCCATTTCTACTAGTTGTTGGTATGATTTAGAAAGTTACTAACTTTATTATACCAGTCGTTGCACTAGTAAATAATTTGCAACCTAGAAAAATAAATCCCTGCCTATTAATATAAATCATTGCCTAGACTATATACATGATTATGTGTTATTTAGTTCTTTAAATAGGAGTAATTCAATATAATATGGAAATTATAATATATCTACAATTGTTCAAACAAACAGTATCAAATAATATGGGAGTTTAATAGCTCATCACCCTACTCTAATTCATGCATAAGTGCCTTATAATTCTTCTTATACAGGTTGGTAAGATTTATGGTTTTTACTCAGTTTGACAAAGATGCTTAGTTCAACATTCCATGCCAAAATTTAATTCATTAATAACCAAATTATTTCACACATAAAATCAAGGGTCTTGGCACAAGCATAGACGCCCACCTGATAGGATGGAAAACTTTTCTCTGACTATTCATCCTTGCTAACTCTCCTTCGTTCTATGCTAAATACTATGACATCCTTTTCTTTTTCTGCCCTTTCCATTACAAGGGCGTAGATTTTAAAAGATTTTTTTTTTTTTTTGAATTCTTTTTGTTTTTATTTATTTTTAGTGTTATTTAATAAATTTATTTATTTATTTATTTTATTTTTCCTTATCTTTTTTTCTATTTTTTCCTCTCAATAGGAAATTCTTAAGTTTTTATTCATTTTAATACTAATTATAAAAATTAGTATATTCACTAATTAAATTAGCATCTCTAAATGCCATGATTGATTTAATGATTATTTCCTCAATCAATAAATCCAAATTTAATTTGGTTATGAAAATTACATCACTAAAACATTTAATGGTCGCACAGACCAATATCACAAATCTCAAAACATTATTCGACATACACGCAAGTCATGTAAGATAAATTCCACATAACCATTAACTATGCTAGCAAACCATGGTTAAAATGACTATTTAATCTAAACAACATCAAAATATATTATGTTAACCATTCATTATGCATCTAACATGTACTACTTATTTATGGTGTGTGCAAGGTTCCCCTGATTTTTATGTCATCTTTCAACATCTCCATCTGCATCACCCTCTTCGATGATGTTCTCCATCCATCATGCTTTGAGAGATGAGTTCTCTTGCATCAACCTCATAACAAACAGGTAGTTAGACTATATAAATATGATATACTAACATCATAAAATATAGCTAAAATAATAAATCAACATATTCGTAATGTAAACATATACACTTCAACTATCTCATAACAATGTAATCATGCAACCTAAAAAATATTCTACTGTCTCATATTAGTATATATCCCAAAGCTTAATTAAAAATATCTAAATCCAAATTTGTCAACTATAAATATCTATGGACAATCAGATATTTTGCTTGGTGAAGAATCAAGATGTAATATATTCTTTATCAGGTAATCTTCCTAGAGGGTTACCAACCACAAGGCTTGGCACTTCCTTGTGATATGTACCCAATTCTTCAATAAGTAAATACTACAATCATTATGCAATATTTCATCCTTGTTGAATTCTTCCTCATAAATCGATGAACAATTTGGCTCCAAATGAAAATCTTTTTGGAGCTCATCATTGCCTTCAACCAATTGCTTGGTCTCCATGAATCTTTCATTTGCTACTTGCCTATTGTTTATGGTTGTAATAGTTGACTAATTTTCATCTTGGTAGAGAGAGTAGTGAGCTAGGCTAAGGTCAAGGCAAAGCCTATAAACCTCATTCTCCTTCTCTTGGTATGCATCCAAGGTTTCTTTTGCAAACTTGATGGCATGATCCCTATCTGAGAGCAATTACAAATAATCTATCTTCATTGATTCCACTACTTCTTTGATAGTTTGCAGATTAAAAAGAGTAACTCCATCCTTAACTCCCTTTTGTCTCTCTTCAACCTGAACCTTCTAGTAAAATTCTTCAATTAAATTGTGTGCTATCAAATCTTAATAAAGATTGCACAATCTTCTCTTCTGTAACCATTAATTTATCCTTCAAAAATTGTAGCTCTTTAGGCCCTTGATCAAAATCAACAAAGAAACTTTGCTCAACAAACCTCAAATTTTCTAATTTGTCTTTATTGATTGAATTTCAAAATCAGCTTCCTCTTCATTGATAGCTTTGCTAAATTCTTTAATTTATGAATAAGCTCCATTATAATTATCTAAGCGTTCAAAGTTACTTGCTAATTTGGAATTTTCATCCAACCCAATTTCATCATTAGTGACTTCAAAATTCTTATTATTTGCATACCTTCCAATGGTGTCACATGGGAACCATTGATCTCATAATCTTCACTAAATTGATTTGAATTTGTAACCAAGGTTGTTCTTCTAAAATTTCCTTCAAGCTTGATATGATCATTTGTAGTTATATGTACTTCTATGAAGTCATTTTGGTACTATGTCATGCATATCTCATTAAGTATGTCATTTTCTTCTTCATAGGAGATTTCTTTAACCCTTTTAACAACTTCAAAAAATTTCCCATCTTCATATCTACTTGTAGATACAAGTGATTCTCCATCTCCTATCCTACCAAATGATAAGTGTGACATCAATTTTTGCTCACATTGTTTGAAAACATTGTTAAGCAATTCATATGCAGCTAAAAAAACATTTTGTTCATTTCTCAAAATAGCCGATAAAAATGACAAGAGTGGTTGGGAGATAAGATCACCCTCATTAAAAACTAGAGACATAATGGTTCTCATACAATAAAAAATAATTTCTTCATGATCCTTACTGATAGAAGTTATGAAATAATGAAACATTTCAACAACAAGATCATCACAATCTAAATCAATCAAAAGAACACATGATCTGATTTTTGCCATCAATTTTAAAATCTTAACCCTCTTACCAAAATAAGGGCTTCTGATATCATTTAAACCATGAAATCTTTCAATACTCAATGATAATATCCCCCTCATTATGTCATCATTATAGGGTGCTTCGGGAGCTAAAATTCTTGTAATTTCACTAAGACAATAAATGACAAGTCTTACCTCTTTATCAGGATGTCTCATGAGCATTGGGTTAATTAAATAAGTCATTGATGGCTTCATTGCCCAAAGAAATTTATTTGAATCTGATTGATTTATCATAGACAAACTACTCTGCACTACCTTCAACATACTGAGTAAAAAATCCTTTGACTTATGTAGAAACTCAAGATCCCTACCTGATTTATAAATCATATCTCTAACATCCTTTTCACTGAGTGAATCCATGATTTTCAACCTCTTTTCAATTTTAGCATGATTTTGTTTGAAATATTCAAGCAAAAAATCTATCGTCTTTCTATCTTTCATGATTCAAATGATAAATGAAGACCAAAATAATAACATGAAAGTCTAGAACATTGGCATGCAAGGCTCACAATTGTCATGCAAGTACCGACCAATAACATGCAAAGTTTAAAACCAACATGCAAATGCCAATCACTAACATGCAATACTAAATACCAATATGCAAGTGATGATCACTAACATGCATCCAGAAAAACTGAGATGCAAATAACCCAACAAGCTAACAAGAAGTTCTGGTCTCTAATATCACTATAGTGACCAACCCCAAATAGAAACCATTTTTTTCCAAAACCCACAAATATTTTTGACTTCTAGTGAGCAAGCATTTCATCAAACACTTATATTTAATTGAAGTTCAATGTGTTTTGGTATGGGATCATTCAAAGACCAATTTGTGAAAATACTGGTTCAACAAGTAAATCCACAATGCATAGATATATCATAGACATTTCAACAAACACTTTGCATGCATAAATATTCAACAATAATACACTCAATTTTCATAAGAATGAGGTTGCAATATAAAGAGCTTATCAATCTGACCTGGAATCTTTCATTGGATGTATTATAGAGAGATTATAGCTGTGTATCAAAATATTACCTCAAAATGACATAACTTCTACAATGGTGATTGATATCATACAAAACACTCAACTATAACATACCAAAATTTAATTTGTATCGAATTATACTCAGAATTCTACCTGAGGTCCACTCTAAACTATTTGAAATTTTCCCCTAATAGCAAAGCTTAATGTTGTGACTTCAACTCTTTTTCCAACATTAAGTGCTTGGCATCTTTAGTGTTGCATTCTACCCAAAAGACACCCTTATAATTGCATTCCACCCTTTTTAATCTCAATGCTATAATCCCAATCTATTTTTGACCCCCACATGAGTCTCTTATACCACCTGTTTCATACCTTTCAGCAACAAGAATTTAAAATAAGCAATTGATCTTCATTTAATCAAAATGTGACTCCACTAAGGAGTGTGAATTGCTTCAACATTCAAACAAGCTTAAGTTTATCATTTACCTTATGGTGCCCATTTCTAAAATAAACATAAATCAATGATTTAAACATAATTATAAATCTTCTTCCAATCTACATTAACAAATATAATATTTAGCATAAATCTCATTATATTTGTTTCAACTGTGACAAGGGAATTTTACCATCAAACCCTCTAACCGATAACATTCATTACACATGCAATCTCTGTATGAAATTACTCCAAACCTTCAGCATTTATCACAAGCATAGATTCTGAAGTAAATTTACCAACAAACCTTCTTGCACAAACTGTGACTCTAAATGAATCACACAATAATAACTAGGGAGAATCTTTCACCACCATGGCTAATCTTCTCCAAGAGGGTTTTCATCCTCAAGAAGGCTAAGATGAACAGGTTCAATCCCACAAAACCAAAAAGGTTTCACAAGTGGAAATAAAAATAATCTGCATATCCAAATGAATTCTAAATCTCCTTTTATACTTTTTACACCAAACTTTCCAGAAGATATATTTTTTAAATTCACTTTTTAATAAAATAACCCCTTTTGTGCTCCAAAAGACCATTTTTATGAAATAATGATTACATTTGATATGCAAGGTCTTTTTTTCAAGCATCCATGATTTAAAACTTTTAATTCCCTTTCTAACGGGCTATTACACTAAGTTGTTTTTTAAATTATTTTATAAAATTAAGTAACCTTAGTGAAATAATTAAACTAAAGCTCAATGATTCACTCGAGTTGTATAAATCATCGAACAACATCAAAATCAAAATCTGACTATACTGAAATGATACTAATGATGAATAATGATAATCGGGGTTGATCAGGGGACTTCCTATAAATAGACACTCTCTCCAAGAATCTTGGAGAACACACCAGAAGCTAGAATTCACATTGGAAAGTGTCATAGGAGTCCTCAAGATCAACTAAGCTTACCTATAACAACAAACAGCCCTGTAGAACACAACCTGCATACTCTAAGAATCTTGGAGTTCCCCTCATAAAAAACTACATTGTTTCAACCAAAACTGGAACCAGACAAAAGTTGGCAAATTAGTATTATAAAAAATGGAGACATTATAGTCCTCCCTCCTTAGAATTACTTGCCGTCAAGTAATTTCCATCTCATCCAACAGTTCAACTATGAATAAACATTGTGGCTCCAGGATCCCAAATCAATCTAGGAGCTTTGTAAGAACTTTTATTTGATGCACTATGTTGCAACATACCTACGAATAACACCTCTTTATCTCTCCTGGATAGAAGTATGAAAATACTCTACATGAAATTAGTAAACTCACCATCACATACTTTTCCCTTACCAAGTTTCCATTGCACCACTCTAATATAATCTGGGAAATCCATTAAAATATTCATTATTTATAAACCAAGTGTCTTTAAATAATGGTTGAAAATAAATGGAAGACTGTTGTTCTGAATAAGCTCCAAATATATTTTATTACAAATTTCAATCCAATCCTTTGCAACATACCCTTCGTTAATGAAGTTGAAGGGTTCTCCTTCCAAAAAAAGATTCGAAACAACATGTGTGTAAGTTAGAAATAATTTATGATAGTGGAAACTCACCTGATTACTCCCCATAAATAAGATTGTGTAAGCTAAAATATCCATTTTCTTCATCTAGAAACACTTATCAACATTTTCCAAATGTCTGATACATTAAAAATAGTTCAAATATGAAAATAATAAATAATAATATGATTTTATCAAAATCAACAATCTGGTAGTGGAACAACAACTGCAAATTTGAAATCTTCCTATATAATTATGAATGGTGAACATTGCATTGGTCAAAATGAACTTGTAAGAAGCTAGGAAAAACTCCTAAATAACCTCCAGCTGAAATTTTCTCCACTCCTTAACTAAATTTTCCCTCCAATCCACTTGTAAGTATGCAATTGGAGTCATATGCTGGCTGATTTGCAACCAAACAATAGAGTCAAAACTGAAGATTTGAACTATTTCATGCCATGCAACTTTTCTTTGGTCACCATAGCCTTCCAACAAACTCTAATCTTGACTTCTATCATGCATTCGTAGTCAATAAATTACTCCACTCTACTTATGTTATGCAACTCCGCTATTCATGTGTGCCTCATCAGAAGATTTTTCAATGCTTTCAAAAGCATATTTTCTAAAATGAATCCCTCCTATGCAATGAATCCAAGCGTTATCAATCCAATGAACCCTCAAATCACTAGGATTTTTGAAACTACCATAAGTCAATTCAACATCCAATCCAAGAGGTGGATAGTCCAGTGAGAAGGAATCATGTTTAGACCCTTGTCTTACCAAATCTTCATGCAAGATAAACTCTGAACTTACTTTTTATGCTGTTGTTATGAAAATCTTAGCAAGCTCAAAATCTCTTTTGGAAAACCTTTCAAAGTTAGGAATGTTGTTGCCTCCATGAATCATCACATTGCAAATGAAATCCTCATATTCCACCCAATTTACACATTCCTTATCAGGTGGTCTTCCTGTAGGGTTACCAACTACAAAGATTGACACTTCCTTGTGATATGTAACCAATTATTCAACAAGTGGTATGTGACAATCATTATGCAATATTTCATTCTTTTTGAATTTTTATTCATAAATCAATAAACAGCTTGGCTCCAAATGAAAATCCTTTTGGAACTCATCAATGCCTTTAACCAGTTGCTTGGTCTCCATGAATCTTGCATCTGATACTTGCCCCTTGTTCATGGCTATAATAGTTGATTGATTTTAATCTTGGTGGAGAGAGTAGTGAGTTACGTTAAGGTCTAGGCAAAGCCTATCAACCTCATTCTCCTTCTCTTGTTATGTAGCCAAGTTCTCTTCTGCAAACTTGATGGCATGATCCCTATCTAAGAGCAAATGCAAATAATCTATCTTCATTGATTCCACTACTTCTTTAATAGTTTGTAGATTATAAATAGTGACTACATCCTTAACTCCCTTTTGTGCTATTAAATCTTGATAAAGATTTCACAGTCTTCTCTTTTGGAACCATTAATTTATCCTTCAAAACTTGTAGCTCTTTAGGCCCTTGATCAAAATAAAAAAAGAAACTTTGCTCAACAAACCTCAAATTTTTTGATTTGTCTTCATTGACATGAATTTCAAAATTAGCTTCCTCTCCATTGTTAGCCTTGCTAAAATTTTCAATTTATGAATAAGCTTCATTAGAATTATTTGAGCGTTCAAAGTTACCTGCTAATTTGAAATTTTAAGCCAACTCAATTTCATCATTAGTGACTTCAAAATTCTTACTATTTGCATACCTTATAATGATGTCATCATGAGAACCATAGATCTTATAATCTTCACTGGATTGATCTTAATTTGTAACTGTTGGCCATTTCTTTTGGCTCACATACCAAAATTTTGATTGATTTAAAGAACTATAAACTCCATCAGCAAATATATGGACTTCATAAAAAAATCTACAGACCCATTAGTACAGCTACGAACTTCAATAACGAACCTCCAAACATGCATAAAGGGGATGAAAAAGCATTTGGTAAGTTAAAGAGAAGTTATAAAGAAGATTTTGGGTTTTGTCATGCAGAAGGCTTTAGGGTTTACAAGGTAGAAGACTTCGGGTTGTCAAAAGTACTTTGTGCAATTTGGTAAGTAAGTTACAAGTAGTCATAACTCTGAGGTAAAGTGAATCCACAACCCTGAGTTACTCTATCTAGCATTCCACGGGTTTATGGAGCTGCTTTACTTAAATTGCCTTATAAGTTGAAAATAGTGGAAAGTCTGAAGTAGTAAACAGTGAGGTCTGAGAAGTCTAAAGTAAGTTGCAAGTCATGAGAAAACTGAATTAAGCAAGGGCACTTTTTGAAAAATCTGAAGGTCCATTCAAGTCAAAAGTCAAAGAGTGAATTCTGTCAGGAAAATTGTCTGAGTGAATTCTTTCGAAAAAATTATCTGCAAGAGATGGTCTTTTTCAACAAGTCGAAAGGCACTTTTCACAGCAAAAGAGTCCATTTCAAAAATTAGAGGGTAGGTTCCTTTCGAAAATATTTCTTTCAAAAAGCTTGAAGGAATTTTCCAAAGAACCCTTTTCCTTTGGAAAAATTATCCGAGACAATTTTCTAAAGGAGAATTTCTTTCGAGACTTTTGTCTCAAAGTCAAAAGGCTGAAGGTTTCTTTTCAAAAGGCAAAGGACATTTTACAAAGTTCCAAAGGGTGATTTCCCTTTGGAAAAGGGCACTTTACAAATTTTTGAAAGATAGCTTCTTCAAGCAAAAGTGCCCCAAACACTTTTCTCGAATGGTATTTTCTTGGGAAAATAGCCTAATACAAAATTCAAGGGCATTTCCAATTATTTTGAAGGGCACTTATGGATCAAAAGGGCTAAAACACTTTTCCAAAGAGTCATTTCCATACCAAAGGACATTTACAAAAGTTTCAAAGGGTATTTTCCCTTTTGAAAGGGGGCATTTTCAAAGTGCCCAAAAGGATTGAGACGTTTGTGCAAACATCAAAGATGGGTCTCGTCAAGTAGTTGTTTGCAATCAAAAGAGGTCAAAGGGAGTCAAAAAATCTCAAAGGTGAAAGTGTACATGATAGGTGTAAATTACACATTTAATCATACATGGAAGATCGATGGTGTGAGAGAAGGTTAACAGGTCGAAGAGCAGGCCCAGGACTTTCAACGGAGGTCAAAGGGGGAGGATTTCTGACTAAGGCAAAGTAAAAACAAAGGAAATCCCAAGTGACTGGCAGGCGCTGATATGTGTGAATTGATGGAGAAGCCTTTGACCTTTGGCTCTCACCTTTGACATGGCTCTATCAGTCCCAAAGGACTTGAATGCATAAAAGGCTCGAGGAGATCGGTAGTGATCTTGGATGGTTCATTGAGTAATCAAAAAAGTGGCATGCCTTTAATGCAAAAGGGAGCTCAAGTAGATCTGAGTTGGGCCAGATGCATAAAAAAACCAAGTGTCATCAGTAAGGCTCTGCAAAATCAAGACCCCTCAAAGACACAAGTATATTATTCACACCTACTTTTGCAAAGTAGGTCAATGAATTTAATGAAGAGCATCCCAAGCCATGCCCTCGATAAGCTTCCACTCAAAATAAGTTTGATCATGATGCTACCAAGTACACAAGTATGGGGGCCTTATCTTGGTGACAAAGGAGAGTTGCTGCATTCAGGGATTCAAAGAAGCTATGAAAAAGATCTCAGTCATTTATGACACCCCTCTTTGTCCTCTCACATAGGCCCCCTCTTCTCTCATCCCCTTTCTGCTATATATACAGGCTTCTAGGCCTTAATAAGGATCCCTCGACTGGTGATAGAGTCACTCTGTCAAAATTTCCTTATAACACTCTTGAATTAATACAAGACAACTTTCTAATTTTCATTGAAGTCAAGTGTGTATTATTGAAGTTTAACTTGCAGAATGTATGTTTTTCCTCATCATCTATGATTTATCTATGCACCTCACTTCAATTTTCTTGGTTTCTTGCCCTTCAAAGTGCATCTTCCCCTTTGACCTCCACAAAACTACTCTACTTGCAGCACTGAAATAGTATCAGCTAGACTTGTTTTGTTTAAGTCTAGTAGTAGTCACTAAGGTTCCAGTCTGAATGTGGATCGCTCTCTTTTGGTGCATCACCTCCCTTAACTTAGATTTTCCTTTTTATGTTATTCTCCTATCCCTTTTCCTTAGTCAGTAGTAGATTTTAGCATGAGAAATGAGAGTTGAAGTGAAGCCTCTGAGGAACTAACCTCATCAAAAAGCCTAGAGGTTTAACCTCATGGCAGGGCACTCATAGCCTAAGGTTGTCCCAACACTTGTAGCTAGGAGTGAGAGAGCCTGAGAAACTCTCCCAAAAAGAGTGCAATTCTAGCCTACAATAGTTTTCGACATGCTCGTTGGGACCACTTTCGAGGAAGATTGGTCAAGTTTGATGCTAGTTTGATCAATTTGCAATAGTTATAGCTTTCAACTTTTAGTATCTGGTGACTCCAAACAACACTCAACAATATGGTGATAGAACAGTAACTATTCTTCATGTCAAAGGTGACTATGAGATCAACATCTATAGGTATTCCTTTTGAATTTGTTGAATTACCCTTAAACTCAATAAGAAGGCTAAGGTTTGACCATACTCACCCATATGTAGGAAATTTTTTTCTAAACCAGTCATAAGGTATACCTACACAAGAAGACATTTGTTAGCCCCTTTTGTTATCATGATTTCTCAAAGATCTTTTATAGGCTTTAGTGGCCAAAGTCTTTTGAATCTGCCATAATACAATCCTATGCTAGAGCATCTCTCAAAAGCATCTCATATTTTATAGGAGACCAAGCCACAACCCCTGCTGAACACATTAATGACAGCCAATTTTTGCAATATCCATAATGTCATTGTAGAAAATATAGCTATTAGACTATTGGCTATATCCTTTAAGGGAAAGGCTTTATATTGGTATAGCGTTTTAGCTCTTAACTCTATTCAATCATGGGATTACCTGGAAATAACCTTATGTAAGATATTTGTAGACAAGAGTGACCATTTGTCACTAGCAGAACAACTTATCACAATTAAGAGAGCCCCCCATGAAGTCATGCAAGATTTCAACACAAGATTCCAAAAAGCTTGGGACAAAATTCTAGTCATTGTTAGACCATCCCCTAACTTCGTATTCTTATGTTACTTGAAGGCTCTGAATAGTGATATAGCTGTAATGATCCAATCTATGGGAGGGAACACATTTTCAGATGCTTATGAGGTGGCTATTAAAGTAAAAAATTGCCTAGTTCAGGTTGACAAGCTTACTCCCAGACCCCCAATGCCCCTTTTCCCTAAGATCAGACCACCTCCTAAAGTCATTCCCCCATTTGATGTTATTCTTCCAACTCCAAAAAGTGTTGCTATACCTTCACCTAAGCAGGAAAAGGTCTTCACTAGCAGAACAAGTGATTCCCAAGAGAAAAAAAACCTACCGAGAGCTTAAGAGCATGATCCAATCCTTAGGAAATGATGTGGTCAATGTTAAGAGGCAGCAAGCTTACAACAAGTTGTACCAGGCTCCATATCAATCTCAACATCAATCTTATCAAGGCAATAGACTACCCTTCAGGGGAAACTTCCAAAGTTAGAACAAAGAGCACGGGCAATGACAGCCTGGCTATAATGAGCAGAACAATTACAATTTAAACATTGTAGGCTCTTTCAACACCTTGGTTCTTGTTCAAAACAATATGACTCAAGAGGTTGAAGGGACAATACCTTAGAATCAATCTTTTGGGAAATCCATTGTCCCAACCAATGTTGCTAACCAGGGATTCAATGACCAATGGCAATAGGCTATTGCTTATGGATATAACTAAGCCTTAATGGCTCAAAGCATGAAAACTCCCAGATACCAAGGCTAGGGCAGTCTCCACAAGACTAAGGATCTAATCAGGTATCAAACCAATTGGATGCTACAATGGTCATTAGTGAGCAAGAAGAGTGCTATGCATCCAATCAACAGGCCAGCTCTAGTCAAGCTCATGCCCCAATATTGGCAAATACAAGATTCAAAATAAGGAATATGGGTGACAATCAGGGAACATTTAAGGAACCCCCTACCACCACTCCATTATCCAAGCCTAATGAGCCTATTATCACTCCAGAGGTCTCAACACCTCAACAAGGCTCACAAATTCAACAAACAATATCAATGGCTCCCAAAGCACAAGCAGAAGTTAGTAGTACACCAATCAACATTGTTGAACAAATGAAGAAATCCAATGTGAGTGTACTAATATGGGACATGCTTTCCATGCCCAGTCAAGTGGATATCCTTCAAGAAGGTTTGTCCAAGATAGGTGTTACAACAACTATAGGTAAACAACCAAGCAAAGAAGTTGAGGTCCTTACTAATGCAGCTAAGGGTCCTATGAGAGTAATGTCAAGTAATGTGTTCAAACCTCCTCCTTTATACATTTCATTAATCATTGGTGACTCCTTGGTACATAATTGCTTGGTAGATAGTGGAGCTAGCATTTTGGTAATGCCAAAGTCCGTAGTTGATCAACTGAACCTCAAATATGAGCTGTATACCAAGGGAGTTTTGTAGCTTGTAGGTTCTTCCACAAAGCCATCTGGTATCATCAAGGATTTGAATATGACCCTATATGCTTGTCCTAGTGTTTCAGTGGCTCAAGATGTGTTGATATTTGATGTAACTTCTCACTTTGCATCATGCCTCTCTAGAGAATTCATAGCCAAGATTGGGGGTTATCTAACAACATATTGGTCCTACATGGAATTCAGAACAAGGTATGGGACTAAGGCATCAATCAAGGCTAAGCCCATGGCACAATTTCACATTGAGCCTCATCAACCAGATAGCATAAATATCAATTATACCATCCTTGATGTGGATGAATTTACTACTAGTCAAGAGCTGAATACTCATCCTAAGGAGTTTCTAGACTTGTTCTTAGATGAGCTATGGGGGAATAACTAATTCCTCAACTTTTTAGAGGGTGTTGAAGAAAGAGACATGGGTGTCTATTTACTACATGAAGAAAACCAGCTCATGCCTTCCCTCATTAGACCTAAAGAAGACCTTAATGATATGTGAAAGTTGTTATTTGATGGTTCAAGGAGCAAAAATAGAGTAAGTGCAAGGGAAATATTGGTTTCCCCTTTAGGTAATAAGCATCTCTCTTCCTATAGGTTCCATTTCAGTTACTCTTCTAATACAACAGAATATGAAGGTTTGATCTGTTGTCTCCAATGGGCCAATTAAAGAGGAATCAAAATGTCGCAAGCATATGGAGACAATGAGCTTATAGTGAACCAAGTTAGAGGCTTGAACATCACAAAGAATCCTTTGATGAGGTCTTACAAAAATAAAGTGTGGGAACTAATTGAAGATTTTGAAGCCTTCAACATCCAAGCTATACTAAGGAACTAGAATCAACATGCTGACAAGTTAGCAGTGGTGGGAGCTCAGTTCTATATTCTGACTAAACTAAAAGAGGCCAAGGTTCAGCCACATGTCAAAGTGGTTGTGAGGCCATTAGTACTAGATGATGAAGCTCACTACTAGGCCTTCAAAAATGATAAACAAATTGTTTGTTTCTTGCAGTAGGAAATAGAGTTCTCCTCCACTAACCAAGGTAAATTTCATCATCAATATGAGGATCGAATTGTTCAATTAAAGTCTAACAAACTTCCTAAAGGGTGGGCACCCTTAAGGGTCTTTTCCATGAGGGAGACCATATGAGAAAAGAAAAGGTGGTAAAGTCAACCAATGAATAAAACTTTGAGAGAATCCTCATCTTCAAAGACAAACTTCTCAAGCTCGAGAAGGTAAGCAGCAAGCTGAGAGGCATGATTTCATAGCACTTTGCCAAGAATACATAGATATCTTTGCTTAGGTAAACAAACCTTTCCAAAGTTAGCCAACATATTATAGAACTGGAGGCCAATGCTAAACCTGTGAGGCAAAAACAAAATCTTGTTAACCCCAAAATTGAAGAGCTAATGAGGATAAAGCTAGCAAAGTTAATTGAATCTATGATTATCTTTCCCATAAAACACTCATCATGAGTAGCCAATTTGGTACCTGTAAGGAAGAAGTGTGGGGAGATTAGGTTGTGTGTTGACTTTAGAGATTTGAGCAAAGTCTCCTTGAAGGATCATTACCCTCTACCATCCATGGAGCAGCTTTTTCAAATAGTTTCAGGTTCAAAATATTTTTCTCTTTTAGATGGATACTCAGGATACAACAAAGTATTGGTAAAAGAAGATTGGTACGAGATTGCCTTCACCACCAAATGGGGCACATATGCATACCAAAAGGCCCTTTGGTTTGTCAAATGCTAGGGCAACTTTATAAAGAGACATGGACATGGTTTTCCAAGGGCTACTGAATCAAATGGTGGTAGTATATTTGGATGACATCACGGTTTTCTCCAAAGATGCCAACAAACACATGGACCACCTGAGGCTGATCTTTGAAAGATGCAGGGAGTATGGAATCTCGTTAAATCACAAAAAGTGTGTGTTTGTTGTACATGAAGGTAAGCTATTGGGCCACATCATTTCAAAATAAGGGTTGTCCATTGATCATGAAAGGGTAGATGCCATCTTAGCACTCTTTCCCCCTACACATAAGAAAGGAGTTCAAAGCTTCCTTGGAAAAATAAACTTTGTAAGAAGGTTCATATTGGGTTTTACAACCTTGGTCAAGCCTATTACTACCATTTTAAAGAAGAGTCAAGTTTTTTTTTGGCCAAGAGAAGGAAAAGATGCTTTTGAAGCCATCAAATAAGCCATTGCCTAAGCACCCTCGCTCATAAACCTTGATTTCTCCAAGGATTTCATGCTATACACCTTTACCAACATTGACAGCTTTTCAGCTATGCTAACATAAAAGAATGGTGAGAAAATACAGTAGCCAATTGCTTTTTTTAGTCAAAGGATGGAAGGATATGAGGTGAGGTACACCTTTATAGAGAAGTAGATCCTTGCAGCAGTTGCTGACACTATGGAGTGCACCCTCTAAAAGGATACTTAGCTCCCTTCTTCCATGCAACACAATGGAGACATTCCTCTTGATGTGGGTGGTAAAACTAAGGAATGAATCTCTAGATTAGGGGATAGCTCCTCTTGCTGCACCTTGAGGTCTTGAAACTCTACTACTAATAATAAGGGGGGTGAAAAGAGAGAAGGATACTATAAAATAGAGCCTAACTAAAGTGGTGATGCACCAAAACTAATTGGTCTACTCAGCTTTACCTACATTTTGCACTAAAAAGAGCGAACAGACACTTTATTTGAATGAAAAACTAACTACATCAATGCTTCAACAAGGGGTTTAATGGAGGTATAAGGAGGAAGAACCTACCAGAGGTGTTCTAAAGACACATTGTTGGGTAGTTGCTCACCTGTGCCTATACTTCAATCTGGACACTTCTTGTTAACCTACAGAAAATAATTTGCAATACACTAGATATGATGGCATAGACTTATGAAAGCATTAGAAGAAATGACTGAATATAAGACAATACACAGGCATATGCAAAAGTGCAAGCTCAAATGGAGGTAAAACACTTCTTTTGATTAAAGGTAAATTTTTTTAAGGCTTCACCATACAAAGCTGAGAGATCCCTTTCTCAAAAAGAAAAGCTACAATATATAGAGAACTTTGGAAAAAGATCCTTGACTAGTCAAGGGAATGAGGCCCATGCTACATTAAACACTCTTGTAATGAAATATTATTCCATGTTATTGTCGTCTCTCCTTAAATGCACCTGTAAATCCATGTTATAGGTTCTTTAGATATTGACTTTGCTATCTAGGCCTGCAAGGGAATGGGTCGCTTCTCTCATCAACTGAGAAGGCCATCCCTCTTGAATGTTTTGGGCCATGCTCTCTTGAATGCTCACACAAATGGCTACTTATTAATGTCCAAATAAGGAAACACAAGTTGCTCCCTTGAATGTTTGAAACTAAATCTTTTAATGGTTATTCAGTGGAGACTATTCCACCTAAAAGCATTTACTTCTCTTGTTGACGACTCCTATGCCACCTAGCCTAGTCTGGTTCATCTATGTGCATGATTTGCTACACCACCTGGAGCATTCTAAGAATTTGTCTTATATGTACGTGGCTATGTTCTAGGTTACCCACTTTGATTTTCTCTTTTTTTGCTATTTTTTGTCTTTTTCCTGGCAATTCTGACTCTTAGGGCTATCTTGTTTCTCTCGGGCTCTTTCCTTGGCAGGTTATTGAGTCTTCCTTCGAGCTTCTGGACCTTTGAATTTTTTGGGGAAAAATGTTCAAAGGAATTCCTTTAGACATTTTGTCTGAAGGAACTCTTCCTTTATGCTTGTCACTTTTGAAAACCCGCTTTTGATGACCCTTTAGGCCTCCACTCATGAGTTCTTTCAAACAAAATATCCAAAAAAATTACTCTTTGGCTTCTTTCCAATGGCTAACCCATCACTTGAAATTTGACATCCATGGGCCTATCATCTCATTTGAAATCCAATGGCTATTTCACTACCCTAAATTTGACGTTCACAGGCCTATCACCAGACATTTAAACTCAAATGGCTAGCTTATTACCTTAAATTTGACGTTTGTGGGCTTGTCACCCCATTTGGCAATTCCTTCATCTTTTTTGTAAATGAACTTTTCCAAAGGGAAAATGATCCTTTGAAAATAATTAAAAGGTCCTCTTTTCAAGGGCAAGTGCCCTCTAAAAGTGTGCCTACCCTTCAGACTTTGTCTTCTAAATTTCTTTAGCTTTCTTCACTTGTCAAATTTCTTCAAACAAAATGTCTGAAGGAATTCCTTCGGACATTTTGTCCAAAGAAATTCATTCCTTGGGTGTTCTTGCTTGGATTTCCTTTGGACAAAATGTCTAAAGGAATTCTCCTTGGCCTATCTAGTTTCTCGAAGGGCAAGTCTTTTTCGGGCCTTCTGCCTTAGCCTTTGCTTTGATAATTTGCCCTTTGTAAAGACACCTTGAGCCCAAGGTTGCCATTCAGGCTTTTAGAAAGGTCCATTTTGTCAATTTTCTACCTCTCACAAGGGCTTCTTGACCTCTAAGTCACCTTTCAGAAGAATTGCAAAAGTCTTATTTGGCACCTAAGTGCCCTCTGCAAGGGTAACTACCCTTCAAACTTTTTGTAAAAGAGCTATGACCCTTTGAACTTGGTCCATTCTGCCAAAAAGAGGCTCTCTAAATTAACCTACTTGCCTTGTTAAGCATTCAAGATCAAAATGGGTTTCGAGTCAAACTCTTGCTTACCGGGCCCAAAATACTTGGCAATCAAAAGAAGGAAAAAACTTGGTTTAAAAAAAAAGACTTGTCAAAGAAAAGCCCACAAAGCAACTATGGAATGAACTTGTCAAAACCTGGGCTAAAAGACCCTACAAGGAAAAGGAAAGAGGGGTGACCAATTTTGGCCTGCATAACCAAAATTAATCAGTACATTTGGTGATTCATAGGGGAAGCATGTCTGCTATGCTTGAGAAGACCAGTGGCTTAAAGGTCCATTGGGCATGGAGTCAGGATGCATCTTGAAAGATTGACAATACCCTTGAAAAAACCTAAGAACCAATAAATATTTTACCCCAAATGTTAAAGAAAACACACACAAGGCTAAAAACTACAAACATGCATAAAAGCACTTAGGGAAAATGAGAGAAAGACAAGGAAACTATGTACATAACAAAAGAAAGCTAGTGACAATGTTTAAGATGTATCCCATTGACTAGGATATGTAGTTCTTCACCATCCAACTTAGAGAGTTGGAATGCATTATGTTGCTTGCATTGGGTGATGACTTATGAGCCACTCTACAATGCATCAAACTTCATGTGTCTTCTAGGTTTGGCTCGGTCTTCATCCCAATTCAAAACAATATCACCTTCTGAGAAGCCTTTTGACAAAGATCTCTTTTCAAAATGCTTCTTTGTTTGTTGTTGATGGCTAGTTATTGCATTCATACCTTGGTCTCTTGCCTTCTGAAGCTCCATTAGTTCACAATATTTGACCTCCAAACTGTCACTCTCCTCCCATTGCAGCTGATGGGCAAGATCCAAGGTTGGTAACTCAAGTGAAATAGGAAGTCTAGCTTCCCTTCCATACATAAGTGTGTATGGTGAATTGTTAACCACCTTTTTTGGAGTGATTTTATCTACCCATAGAGATATCTTTAGCTTGGCATGCCAAGTCCTTTAATTTTCCTCCATTGTCTTTTTAATGATCTTAATCAGGTTCTTATTTGTGGACTTAGCCAGCCTGTTCCCTTGTGGGTAGTAGTTGGAGGAAGTGTTGAGTTAGATGCCATATCTTAATGCTCACTCACTTGTCTTTGTTCTCAAAAAAGCCAATGCATTGTCTAAAATAATTGTGGTTGAGACCCCAAATCTTGTCACTATGCCTTCATAGAAGTCTAGGACTACGCTCTCATTAGCTTCCTTCAAAGTGACGGCCTCTACCCATCTTGTAAAATAATCTATAGCAATCAAGACCCACTTATGGCTAGCACTATAAGGAGGGTTGATCATCCCTATGAAATCCAAACCCCATTACATGAACGACTGTTCCACTTGAATAGGATGTAGAGGCATTGCAACAAGTCATTGTTTCCTATCAAAGAAAGCACATTTCTGACATCTCCTCACCCAAATATGAGTGTCTCTAAACAAATTGGGCCAAAAGTAGCCATCCCTCATAATCCTTGCAGCTATGGGCCTAGAAGCAAAATGGCCACCAACTAGTCCATCATGAAATTTAGACAGTACCTTGTTGACTTGATCTAAATCGATGCATCTCAAGAGTACCCCTAAAAAATCCTTTCTGAACAACACTCCATCAACCAGGACATAAAAAAGATATTAAATCCTAAAATATCTCCTCTTAGTTCTATCAAGACCTTGTAGACACTCACCAGTTTGAAAGACATAAACCATGTCTTGTGTCCAACTCTTTATGATTGCAAGTACTTCCACTACAGCTTCATCATGGAGTACCAAAACATCTTTCTTCAGCTCTTTGAAGTCTATAGTGAGGTGTTCACACAACCCTCTTCTCCTTACTAGCTTAGTGGTCTTGATCTCCACATTGTACTCCATTACCTTGGTGATCCACCCTGCCCTTTTTTCATTCAAGTCATGGCTCAGCAAGAAATCCTTTACACTAGGATGTGGCACCATGATGTGAATCTTGCTATTAGGTAACATATGTCTAAATTTTTTCAAGCTTTGTATGACTGCAAGTGCTTTCTTATCAACATGTGTACCTAATCTCATAGCCCTCTAAGGCCTAGATAAAAAATGTGAGAGGTTATTCCAAATTTTCACCATTCTCTTGAGTGAGCATAGTAGAGATTACCTCTTCATTACCAAAGGTGTAGAGATTGAAGTCCTTGGAGAAGTCCAAACTAGTCAAGGTGGGAGCATAGGTGATAACTTGTTTGATGCCTTTGAATCTTTCTCTCCTCCTTACTGTCCATGTGAATGTCTTATCCTTCCTCAGCATGGAAGTTAGTGTCTTGACCAATTCAGCAAAATTAGGGATGAATCTCTTAAAAAAGTTTATTTTACCAAAGAATCTTTGCAGGCCCTTCTTGTGTTTAGGCAAGGATAATGCTAAGATGGCATGCACTCTTTCTAGATCAATGGTCAAACCCTTTTTTGAAATGACATGGCCTAGGAGTTTGCCTTTGTGGACAACAACCACACATTTCTTAGGGTTGAGAGAGATGCTAAACTTTGTACACCTCTCAAAGATTTGCCTCAGGTGTTTCAGATGTTGTCCTGCCTCCTTAAAGAAGACTGTCACATCATCAATATAAACTAAGACAATGTCATTTATCAAACCTTGGAAAGCCATATCCATAGCTCATTGGAAGGTAGCTCCAACATTTGACAGTCTGAATGGCATCTTCTTGTAGGCAAAAGTTTCCCACTTGGTGGTGAAGGTTGTCTTGTACTGGTCCTGGTCTTGTACCAGAATTTGATTGTACTTAGAGTACCCATCCAGGAGGGAGAATCATTCACTGTCTATCACCATATAGAAAATCTACTCCATACTTGGGAGGGGATAGTGATCTCTTAATGAGACTCTATTCAGGTCTCTAAAATCAACACACAATCTGATCTCCCCATTCTTCTTCCTATTGGGGACCAAATTGGCTAGTCAAGAAGAGTATTTGATAGGAAAGATGATTTTTGACTCAATTAACTTGGTGAGCTCCTTCCTCATGAGAGGTTCAATTTTTGAATTGATTAGCCTTTGTTTTTGCTTGATGGGTTTGGCACCTTCTTCCAAATCGATGGTTTGTTGGGCCAAGCTTAGGTCAAATCCCTTCAAATCATCATACTCCCAAGTAAATACATCAGTAGACTCTTGGCATAACATAATAAATGCATGCCTTTTCTCATTAGTACATACCTTCCCAAGTGCAAGCAACTTATCCTTGAATATCTCTACCCTTTCATAATTCTCTTTCTTGGTTGACATGCTTGCTTTGTCACTCTTGAGTTGATCATTTTCATTGAAGATGATCTCAAGAGTGACCAAACCTTTAGGAAGTCTGTTGGTCTTCAACTGAACAATCTATCTCTCATACTGTTGTTGCAACTTAGATTGATTCCTAGAAGCGAACTCAGCTTCCTCCTATAACAAAAGTGTTATCTATTGGTCACTGTCAAACACCTACCAATTGATGACATTGTCTGGTATGGAGGGCCTCACTATCACCTTTAAATGGTATCGATTGTTGTTATGTCTCATCCCCTTGGGAATATCAAACCGAGCACCAACTGCTGCTAGTCTATCTGCATGATTGTTCTCCTCTCTTAGGATGGAAGGGATGTTGAAAGAAGTGAAGCTCTCCATTAGGTCCTACACCCTATGCTTGTAAGACTTGAGTAGGGATTTCTTGGTCAAGTTTTGACCCTTCACCTAGTTCATAATCAACTCGTTGTCTCCAAACACCTACAATTCTTTGATTCCTCTTTTCCTTACCCACTCTAAACCATGAACAAGAGATTCATAATCCGCTACATTGCAAGTACAGGAAAACTAGAACCTAAAAGCTCAGAAGTATTTTTTCTTTGAAGGTGAAACCAACATTACTCCACCCTATTGCTTTTGGATCCATCAAAGAAAAGTTTCCACAAACCACAACTCTCTTGGTTTTTCTTCATCAAATTTGGCATGAAAGTATCTTTTTCATGCATGCAGTAAACTCCAAGACCTACCTCTTTGATGAACTTGTAAGTATCATGTTCAAAATTGTCATTTCTCGATTCATCTAGGAGCAGGTCAACGACTCCTACAAGGGAAGATGATGGGGATTGGTCTACCTAGAGTTCTTCTTCATCAATGATGGCATAGCTGACATTCACTGTCTTGGGTGAGTATGGCTCCATATGATCTTTGTGGATGGTCTCTGACTCAATCTTCACTTTGGTTCCATACTTCGTCCTAAAGACCATGTAAGACTAATTTGTTGCTAAGTACCCATCTATCTTGGATGTGAAATCCCTGGATAAACAAAGAGCGAAGTAAGGGGGAACATATACTAATACCACATCATGGGGAATTGAGAAGGTTGAATAGGCATGGAGAGTTATATTCAAGCCTCTTACCACTCCCAAGGTCTTGGCTAGTGATCCATCTAACTGCAGAACTCCTTTGGTCATTTGCTCATATTTGAGTCCTAGCTTGTCAGCTATGCATTTGAGCATAACTAATGTGCTTTCTCTACTATCAATGATGTAATTATGGACCAAAAAATCACCAATAATCAAGGATAGATAAAAAGGAGGGACCTTTTCATCCTTCTTTGCTTGACCTCCCATGGGAAGAGCCCCATTCACTATCAACACATTATCATCATTTGTTGAGACAGCTTGCTCACTTAGCCCGTGCAATTTCTTTTGGAGTATATCCTTTTGCCCTAGCATTGCTAAGGAATCCCATAATGAGATGTTCATGTGCAGCTTCTTCATTTGGTCCACCACATTGATCGAAGGATTTCCCCTTTTTGAGCTCTCCTTAGGGACATTTGTAACTTGTGGTGTGACCCAAGGAGTTGAAGCGACAACTGGCAGTCTATAATTAGGAAACTTTTGATTTACTTGTGATAAAAGAGATGATACATATGCTTGAGTAGCTTCTTGAGCTTCTTCCATGGCTCTCTTCTTAAACTTGGTGTTGGCTACAACATAATCATCCTAATTATTTGTGCTCCCCACATAGTTGACTTCATAGAACTCCCCTTTTAGGTGGTTCATAAGAGTGGAATCAGGTTGAGCCTACCTATTGTCCATCCTAAGTTGTGTTGACACCTCAAAACTTGAGAATTGGGCTACCTAATCACCTTGCATGGTCAGGGATTGATTTGGTAACTCATTGGCATAAGCAACATGTTCTTGACCATGCCCTAAGGGTGGATAATTTGGCTCCTCCTGCACTAAATTATTTTGAGTGGGGACAAGAGCCTTGGAAGATGAAGGGTCATTTGGATTGTAGCTCTGATAAGGTCTGACTTGTATAACCTGACCCTACCCTTGATTATAATTTTAGAAGGGAGGCCTATTTATCTACTCGAACTATTGGTATCCTTGATTCAACCTATAACTCTAAGCTTACTACCTCTTGAGAACAATTAATTCATTGGTAGCACTCTATAGTAGGCTATTAAATTCATAGAGATCATTTGTAGGGGTAGCAGTCAGCCTCTCTACACTAGGCAGTGTTGAGTTGTGTAGCTAAAAGTTTTACTAATGAGCTAATGTGGAGGTTGTTGGGCTTACACAGTAACCGACATTAGTCAGAACCAATCGACATCAGTTAGGGGTCGATCGACATCGATCATTTTCAGACTAACACCAACCTCTGTGTGTTTTTAGAATTGTTATTTTTAGAAGAATAGATTTGAGCCTTTGATTTAAGAGGTGGATCTAAGCATGGCGAATGCATGGGTCATGAACCCTAGTGTTGTAGTATTCTATATAGTAGGGTTAGATCCTCATAGCATGTACAATTCAATAATTGAGTTGATTGTAATTGATTGAGAGAGAGAGAGAGCTCTCTTAAGGGAGAATTACGGTACATCTATGAGGTGTGAGGAGAGAGAGATTTCTTCATTGTATTTCCTTCTAGAAGAGTTTAATACAAATTAGTTGTTTCTTGTATCTCCTATTATTTGTTATTTTTGATTTTTAGTTACTTATTACTTTTGATTTCAATTCTGTGTTTAGTTGCTTATACAAAAGTAATCAATTGTACTCTAAGATCCTAACAATTAGTATCAGAGCGTGTTAGTGTTTGTTGATTACAGAATTCACTCACAGGGGTTTCTAATTGAGTGAGAGCAAAACAATGGCGAAGAAAGTAAACTAAGAATGGAGAAATTCAATGGCAAGAATTATCAATTATGGAGGATGCAGATTGAAGATTATCTGTATCAAAAAGATCTGTATTTACCATTGGATGGGGTTTCAAAGAAGCCCACAGATATGGAAGATAAAAAATAGAATGTTATTGATAGAAAGGCTCTTGGATCTATAAGGTTGAGCCTGGCAGCTTTTGTGTTTTCCAACTTATCACATGTAAAGACAATGGTAGAGTTAATGGATATTTTGGCAAATTTATATGAAAAACCCTCAGCTTCGAATAAGGTATATCTTATGAAGCAATTATTTAATTTATAAATGCAGAAAGGTGGATTTGTATCTAGTCATCTTAATGATTTTCATATAATAGTAAATCAGTTGAATTCAATCAAAATAGTTTTTTATGATAAAATTAAGGCTCTCTTAATCTTATGCTCTTTACCTGAAAGTTGGCATAGTTTAGTAATGGCAGTTAGTAATACTGCATTTGCTTCAAATATCTTGAAAGTTGATGATGTTATTAGTGTAATCTTGAATGAAGAAATTTGCAAAAAAAGTACAGGGGAAACATCAAGTAATGCTTTAAGTGTTGAAAGCAGGGGAAGGCAAAGAGAGAAGGCCAAGCAAAGAAAATCAAGGTCAAAGATGGGAAGTAGATCCAAATCTAGAAACGGAAGAATAACCTGCTGGAATTATGGAAAAAAAGGACATGCAAAAAAATATTATTGGTTGAAAGATAACAAAGAAAATCAGCATGAAGGTAATAAAGAAGCAAAAGTTGTAGGTATTGTTGTACAAGATGCTCTTATATTTTCTTTGGATAATAAAGTAGAATCATAGGTTTTAGATTTTGGTGCCTCTTTCCATGCAACCTCAAATAAAGAATTTTTCAATGATTATGTCCATGGAAATTTTGGAAAAGTTTATTTAGGGGATGATGAGCCTTGTAAAATTGTTGGCAAAGGAAAAGTGCAGTTGAAATTGCAGAATGACAACACATAGGTGTTGAAGGATGTCATGCATGTACCCATCTCGAAGAGGAATCTAATTTTGGAATCTAATGGGAAGACGAAAAGAAAACACTGAAAAAAAAAGGGTATACAGGTTAAAAGAAGGAGAGAATAAACAAATGAGACATAAGGCTAGGTTGGTAGTAAAGGGAATTGCATAGAAACTAGGTATTGATTTTGGTAAAAAAAATTCTCCTGTAGTAAAGATGACTTCTATTCAGAATTTATTGTCTTTAGTTGCTATTGAAGATTTGCATCTTGAGCAGCTTGATGTTAAGACATCATTTCTTCATGGAGATTTGGATGAAGAGATATATATGGATCAACTGAAAGGTTTTGAGGTCAAAGGTAAGGAGAAACTTGTGTGTAGGTTGAAGAAAAGCTTATGTGGTCTTAAGCAAGCTCCAAGACAATAGTATTTGAAGTTTGACAGGTTTATAACAGAGCATGACTTTAGTAAATGTCAATCTGACCATTGTGTTTATTTTAACAGATTGGATAATGGTAGTTATATTATCATGTTACTGTATGTAGATGATATGCTTGTTGCAAGTTCACACATGCAAAAAATTACTGAGCTTAAGGTAAAATTAGCTCACACATTTGCCATGAAGGATTTAGGAGCAACAAAAAAATCATTGGCATGAGTATTAAGAGAGACAGGAAAAATCACAATTTGATTTTATCTCAAGAAGATTATGTGAATAAGGTGTTGGAGAGGTTCAATATGTAAGATGCAAAATCGGTAAGCACACCTATGGCTAGACACTTCAAGTTGAGCAAAGAACAGTGTCCTAAATCACATGATGAGGTTGAATATATGAGTAGAGTTTCATATGCTTCAACAATTAGGAGCTTGATGTATGCAATGGTATGTACTAGATCAGATATTGCCCAAGCAGTGGGAGTTGTCAGCAAGTTTATGGCCAATCCAGAAAAAGAATACTGAAAAATAGTTCAGTGGATTCTCAGATATCTAAGAGGGACCAGCAGTAGGCATTTATGTTATGGAGGGTCAAACACTTCTCTACATGGGTATGTAGATTTGGATATGGCAGGTGACTTGGATGGTAGGAGAAACACCACAGGATATGTGTTCACTATTGGTGGAACAGTGGTTAGCTAAATTTCAAAGTTGTAGAAGGTTGTTGCCTTGTCTACTACAGAGGCAGAATACATTGCAGTCACAGAGGCTAGCAAGGAAATCATTTGGATGACTCGGTTCATGGAAGAGTTAGAAAAGGAGCAAGAGAGTTGTAGATTATACAGTGATAGTTAAAGTGCAATTCATTTGGTAAAGAATTCAACCTTTCATTCAAGAACCAAATATATACAACTTAGGTACCACTTCATTAGACAGGTATTGGAGGATGGACAATTGAAGCTAGAAAAGATCCATATGGATAAGAACCCTGCTGATATGTTAATAAAGCTGGTGACAAAAGAGAAATTGAATTTTCATTCAACTTTTGTTGGTCTTCAAGATTGAACTTGAAGAGGAAGAAACAAGCCAGAGATGTTTCGAGGATGTTGTTGTACAGGTACAAGTGCAGTTTTTTATCTCCAAGCGGGAGATTATTGAGTTGTGAAGCTAAAAGCTTCACTAATGAGCTAATGTGGAGGTTGCTAGGCTTACACAGTAACCGACATCGATCATCTTTAGACCGACATCGACTTCTGTGCGTTTCTAGAATTGTTATTTTTAGGAGAACAGATTTGAGCCTTTGATTTAAGAGGTGGATCTAAGGGTGGCGAATGCATGGCTCATAAGCCCTAGTGTTACAGTATTTTATATAGTAGGGTTAGATCCTCATAGCATGTATAATTCAGTAATTGAGTTGATTGTAATTGATTGAGAGAGAGAGAGAACTCTTGAGGGAGAATTACTGTACATTTGTGAGGTGTGAGGAGAGAGATTTTTTCGTTGTATTTCCTTTCAAAAGAGTTTAATACAGATTGGTTGTTTCTTGTATCTCTTATTATTTGTTGTTTCTAATTTCTAATTACTTATTACTTCTGGTTTCAATTTTGTGTTTAGTTGCTTATACAAAAGTAATCAATTGTACTCTAAGATCCTGACAAGCAGAGGAGTTAAAGTGGGTGCAAGAGGCTAAACTGAGGATTGTATATCAAAAAAGAGTGGTATATGAGGTCTAAGAGCTATCATTCCTACTTGAACCAAGCAATTTTTAGTAGCTATAGCTATTTCATAAGCAACAAGTAGAACATGTTCACCCATGGACTGTATCATGACAACAATGTCACTATTCAAAGCCTTCAAGTAGTAAAGTGTTAGGTGAATATTTTGTTGTCAACTAATTGAAGACAAAATGAGTATATCAGCCACATTGTAATGAGATAAATCTCTCCTCTCAGTAAGGGGAGGTTCCCTATAAACTATTTTAAACTAAACCTATCCTAAATACTAACTCAAGGGTGAGATTATATCATTTATTTCTCTTTTTTCAAAAATGATGTTTACAAAACAAAAAAAAACTTCCAAGTAATAACTGATCCCCACAAAAGCACAAAGTCTTTCGTTGCTTCTTTTACTAATTTATGACTTATATAATAGTAGAATGAGGTGCAACCCAAAGTCTTCACTAAAAACTATATCACAGTATATGATTACAAAAGATAAAAGTAGTTTGAAGCCTTTCTAATATCTTTCGTTCTAAAACAATAAAACACAAACTAAAGACTATTATGGTAGCACAAAGTCTCCATAATCAGCTTCAGAACATCTCTCAGATTATTTCCACTTGCTCTGCTTATTTGATCAAATGGATAAGATTATATATAGGAAGAAGACATAAGAATAATTTTCTACATAACACAAGTTATTTCAACACAATCTGATAAAATTTGATTAACAATCTGAGCTCAAAGTCTCAAAAATATCTTTCAACTTGGGTAGAGTTTTGCCTTCAATAACTGAGGGATCCTCCTTTTTGCTCAAAATGAGAGGTTACAATATATAGCATCTAAAAGAAAGACTTTGGCACTTCTTTCCACAAATGGCCCATGCTGCCTTGAATGCATTGGAAAGAGGAAGTCCTATGAAGGGGCCATGCTGGAGCAGATTACCAGCCTTGACTTTGGCATTTAAATCATATCAAATGTCTCTTAAAAAGCATGGGTTTCCCGGTCCTCTGAAAGGCAAGGCCGCTCTTCTTTATGATATTTACATGACTGTCCACTCGTCTTTATTCAAAATGAAGAAAAATGGGCCACACCATTAAATGTTTATGCTCTTTGACAACCACTTGGTGGACTGTTCCACCCACTGAAATAACTCTTCTGCCAATGCTTCTGGGTTCTCTATTTTGTTCCCTCTTTCCAAGCCATATTTTGTCTCTTCCTGATAATCTGAGCTCTCAGGGCTATCCTCTTGCCTTTTACTAGCTTCTCTGGATCCTCCCTCAGTAGGTCATTGAGTTTGTCCTCGGGTCTGCATCATTTGAAAACCAACGGTTATTTTGTTGTCTTGAATTTGACATCGGTAGGGACGTCAGTGATCGCTTGAACCTTTTGAATCTTGAACCATCTTTTAGAGTTCACTGGTTCAATAGTTCAACTGTTCAAGACTTAGTGGTTCATTACTTTATGTTTTGCAAAGAGTCATGTTCACTCAATCTTCTTATGAAATTGATGTATTATTGAACCAACTATTTGAACCGTCTGCTTGAACTTTTTGCTTGAACCTTTCAGGCGAAGTTCAATGGTTCAAGGTTCAATGCGACTTTGATTGGTCTATATGGTTCATTTCATATCATTGAACCCCGTCGGTGAACCATCCTTATCAATTTTAAGGAAATGCCTTCAAGTGTTTTGAAAAAATTTCTTGTGAAAACCCACTTTTTGAACCTTATTCATTTTCCCGACTGTAAATCCTTTGAAAATAGGCAATTTTTTTTGCTGAAAAGGCTTGTGCCATTGAATAACTTGACTACTCAGAATATTTTTGAGGAAGGAGGAAACCATTTTTGGCCTGCAGGACCAAAATGGTCAACAGGTTGTCCACAAAAATGAGTGACTGATTTTAGGAACAACAACTAGCTCTAGTTGGAGAACTTCCATTGATTGTATTTTGAAAATGATCAAAGGGAGTAGAAACCAGACTTTAAGTGCCTTCATCCATGCCATTGGGCCATGAAGTCAAGCCACCCAAAAAGAGAAAGATGCCAAAAATGAAATGAATAACACAAAACAAATAAAGACTATACAAATGTACAAATAAACTTATTTGATGCTTCAAGGATTAAAGTGCTTCAGATGCTACCCACTGTGAGGCAGTGAGAATGACATTTCACCTTGATATTTCAATAAAAAACTATTTTCACCACTGAATTGATGAATGGCGAATGGACCTCTCCACAAAGAATCAAATTTTCCATGCATTCTTTTTGGTTCTCTCCTCTTGTCCCATAACAAGACTTGATCTCTAATTTGAAACTCGTGAATTTTTGTTTTCTTTTCGAAGAGTTTCGTTACCTAATTTTGATGTTCAACAATACGGTCCACTACCATTGTTCATTGCTCTTCTAACTAAGTTAGGTACATGATTCTTTTATCAATAAAATTTTCAAAAGTTGAATCTTCTACCGCCTTTGCCAACTTCAATGCTAGTAGTTCCAAGGTAATAGATATTTTTGCATTCAAACCATATAGAAGTTGAAATAGTGACACACCTATTGCCCTTTTAGGTGTAATCCTATCTATCCACAAAGCATCGAACAATGCTTTATGTCAAGTTCTCTGATTATCATCTACCAATTTCTTGATAATAGTAACCAGATTCTTATTACTTGATTTTGCCTGAGCATTTCCTTACAGATAGTAGTCCGAAGAGTGGGAAAGAATATTCTTGTGATTGTAGCAAAAGTCGGTAATCTCATGCGAAGAGAAACAAGTGGTATTATCTGCTATAATCTTATTTGGGACTCCAAATCAAGAAACAACATTTTTTCTAAGGAAATTACATACTACTTTTGAAGTTGCATGCTTAATTGAAATGGCTTCCACCCACTTGGTAAAATAGTCTGTTGTGGTGAGAACATAGTTGTGTCTGGCACTTGAGAATGGATTCATGGTGCCAATGAAATCAATACCCCATTGCTAAAATGTTCTTCAATCACCATCGGCTTGAGAGGTAATGCAGCCAACCTAGGTTTCCTAACGAACTATTGACATAACTGACACCTATGTACCTATTTATATGCATCTTGAAATAGTGTAAGCCAATAGTATCTGGCTCGTAGAATTTTGTGAGCCATCATAAGTGCAGAAAAATGTCTTCCACAATACAAATTGTGGAAAAACTCAAAAAGTTTACCTTGTTGCGCCTTATCCATGCAACGAAAAAATACCCCATCAAGGCTCCTTTTATACAAACCGTTGTCCCACAGAACAACTTAGTAGCTTTCAACTTGACATTTCTTTTATAAAACAGGTGAGTAGGGCACTCACCGTAGGCAAGAAAATGAGTGATATTGGAATACCACTCATCAGTAGTAGTGACAAAAATAACTATTAGCATGTCTTCAACTTTTGCTTCTTCATGTCCTATTTCTTTTGATATGTTATCATTAATCAATTGATAGAGACTTCTTCCCCACACAAGCTTAGTAGGTTTGATATCAAGATCAAACTCTTGAATTTTAACAATCTAATTGCCCTTTTTAGTACCAAATGCTTATTGAGTCAAAATATGACTTTATTGTTGTATCAGGCACTAGAACAACAGTGTGTGAATTCAGGATATAGAATCATAAATATTTTACTGCCTTAACCATGGCATAAATACGCTTCTTCATATTTGAATATTTTAATTCGTGAGCTTTGAGAGGGAAGCTCATGAATGATATGGGAGATTCCACACCTTATTCATTCTACTAAACCAAAATGGTTGAAAGTGTATGTTCAGAAGCATAGCTGTATACTATGAAGGTTTTAGCATAATCTGGGCAAACCAGGATTAGGGCATGGGCGATAGCTTTCTTGATATCTTCAAATGTTGCTTGGCCTTTCATAGTCCAATGAAAAGTAGCTTTACCCTTCATCATGTCAACAATGTAGTGAGTCTTCTTTGCAAATTCAGGAATAAACCTTTGTAAAAAATTCACCTTTCTAAAGAAAGAATGAACTATAGTCTTACTAGCAGGAAGAGTAATATTTTAGATAGATTTGACTCTTTCTAAGTTGATTTTTGTGCCTTCTTGAGATACAATATGCCTGAGAAGTTTACCTTTTATAACCCCAAAAATTGACTTCTTTGGATTGAGAGAAATACCATTCTACCGACAGCATTATAACACTTGTTATAAATGATGCACATGATCATGACGATGTTTGGAGAAAATAGTCAAGTCATCAAAATACACCACGATGAACTTCTATAATTCATCTTTGAAGGCAAAGTCCATTGCTCTCTAGAATGTGATGCTAGCATTGATCAAATCAAAAGGCATTTTGTGATATGCAAACGTGCCCCAAGGTGTAGTGAAAGTGGTTTTATATTGATTTGCTTCATTGAATTCCACTTGATTATACCCAAAAAAACCATCTAATGTTGATACCATTCCAGAGCTAGTCATTGTGTGCAATACTTGATCCATGATGGGTAGAGGGTAGTTGTCCTTCAGAGAAGACTGATTCAGATTCCTGAAATCCATGTAAATACGAATTTCTCTATTCTTTTTTTTTATAAGAACTATGTTCTTAATCCAGGTGGAATGGTGAATTAGAAAAATTATTCTGGCATTCAACATCTTTTATATTTTAAAGAAAATAGTCCCTGATATTTTGATATTGTATTGCCTCTATTTCTGTTTGTGAGGTAATGATCCAGTCTTAAGGGAAATTTTATATCGAATTTCTTCAAGCTTGAAGGATTTCAAGTCATCATAAGAATATGCCAAAACATCAATGTAATGGCAAAGAAGAGTAATGAATTTAAGCTTTTCATCAGTAGTGCAACATTTCTCAATGTTGACCATTTTGGTATTTTCTTCTTTACTCAATCACTTGATCGAAATCTTTAGAAGAACTTGAATCCATTTGTTACTGCTTGATATACCTGTCATGCTTATCAAATAGCTTCTCAAGAGAAACTAAACTTTTTGAAATTTTATTCCCTTTGAGATGAAGAAACTCTTCACCAGTATGTGAACTTCTTTTAAGCACTGATTCCCATGGGAGAGAGTCACTACCTTCAAAATAAAGCTCCTCAAAACTGTCCATCTTTTTGAGAAAAGTGACAATTTGATTATCACCGTTAAACACCTACCAATGGTCAGCATTATCAGGTATACTTAGTCAAAAATCTAGCTCAATAGTGTACTTGTTCCATTTGAAATCTTTATGAGGAACTATGAGAGTTGCGGAGATAGCCAATAAATTTGTATGATCATTAAACTCTCTTGGCAATATAGAAATATTGAAAGCATCAAAACTTTCAATGCAATCTCAAACAAGATTGTGATAATGCCGCAGTCTTTAATTTTTGGTTTGGTACAAACTTCTTACTTGACAAACCACTAACTTAGCATCTCCCTGGACATGGAGAATTTCAACACCTTTAGTATGAGCAACTTGTAATCTGAGCAACAATGATTCGTATTCAACGGTGTTGTTGGTATTGCCGAATTGCACCTTGTATGAGTACGAAAAGATTTCTCTTTGTGGGGATATCAAAACAATTTCAGCTCAAGAATCGGTAGAAGAATAGCTACCATTAAATTATAAAATCCAAACATCATTAGAATTTGATCTTCTTAAAGATTTTTCTTTATTAGTGAGGGAAGACCCCCTTTTCCTGAACTTTTTTCTGCAAATTCTTTTGATTTTCTATCTGAAACATCTGAATTATCACCCATTGAACTTTCATCTGATGAAATAAAAATATATTCAGTAGATAGAAAATAATTACCCATTCTTGAGGATTCAAACAAAATTTGAGCTTTATAGTTTGACGTTTGAGTAATAATATATTTTGACTCCTTCTCAAGAAGCAACTTTTGCATGATGCCCTTAACAGGTATCCTCACTTCAGATAGATCTATGTTTAACTCTCCACCTACATCTTTACAAAAATTACGTCTAAGCAAAATGCCATAAGAAGCTAAAATATCAGCCACTAAAACTGTCATCTTAATCCTTTTATTTAGAAAAGCCACAAATGCAAATTGGGCATCTTTAATTTGACTCAAAAGTGGCACTTACTTATTTTCTATAGAGAAATATCTCTCAAAATTCTTAGTTAAGGTAAGATCGAGGGAATCTATTACCTTGGTGGGCATAACATTATCAGAGGCTCTAGAGTCTATTATACAATTGCTCAACTTATGACCATTTATCAATAGAGAAACATAGAAAGGTTCTATTTTTCTAGAGGCAACAAGAGAAGTAGTGACAATATTACTTTGGATGGATTTGTTCTTTAAGGGATCTTGGGTCACTTTTGGAGAATCTTGTCTTGCAGGGACAATTTTGTTTTTGATGTATTCAACCAACCTATCTAACTACTAAGAGTTGGCTTGTAAGTACTCAAACTCAGATATTTGGATCTTGGTCTTCTTAGCGTGATTGATTATGTCGAATAACTGGAATAAACTAGAAATAGAGAAAGAAAGTCCATCATTTTAATTTTTATTTGATGTGGCACTGGTCTGAGAAATAAAAGCAAAAGGCACATAATTGTTTGAGGTACTTACTTTCTTATTGGTCATCAGGTCTTTTGATTGAAAAGGCAGTGAAGTTCTCCATTTAGCAAATGAGATCATTGGCTAAGGTTCTTTTACTACTTTTTTCCTATCAACTTGTTGAGTTGACTAGTTTTGGGACCTAGTAAAAACAACATATACTCCATCAAACACTTCTTCCTTTCTTCTAGCTTCATCTTGGTAATTCAAAAAACTAATATCGGAGTCGTTAGCTAATTTTTCTTCTCCTTCTGGCAAAGAGATTAGCATCTTCTTCTTAGTCTAACTCAGGTTGGAAAGAGAAATCATGTTCAGCTTCATAATAACTGACTGCTAAGTTGACCGATGCTACTTCAATGGTAAGCTTCCCTTATGTGAGAGGAAGATGATTGGGTTGCCCTTGACTTTTAACATCATTGCCTTAATATGAATGGTTGGAAAATATCCTCCTTGGTATATCTCGATAAGGAGAAGCAGACATACCTTGAGCCATTTGCCTTTTTAGAGCTAACAATTCATTCGCTAATTTTTGCACCATAGGATCAGTGGTACTTTTGAATTTTTTTTTAGCAAATCAAGAAAATTTATTTCTATTAGGATCTCTCATTATTTTAACTGCAAGGATAAGATCATCTTTGACTTCGGTAGCCAAAATTTGAGCTACAGAAAGATCTATATGGCCAGTCCGCCTTAATAGAAAACTCACTTTAAGAAGTTGCGAATTGATGAAGAAGCACTTAAGATTTTTTGATGTTGGTTGAGCAATCATAAGAATCTTGTTCCTCAGCTTATTGAATTTAGAAATGAAGTCTTGTATAGGCTCATGAGGCTCATTCTTCATTTGCATAAGCTAAGCCAACAAGGCATGTGCATCTTCTATGGGTTTGAACCTAGCCTCAAACTTGGCCTTGAGAGTATTCCAGTCAATTATAGTCTGAGCTTGAAGATGATAAAATCAATCTGCGGTAGTGCCTTGCAATGTTTCTACAAACAATTTTATCACTATATCTTCATATTCAACACCTATCACACCATAGGCTATGTAAAAAGCTGCAATATGCTCATCAGGATGAACTTCCCATCACCATAGAACTTGGGATTTTTTTTTAAAACTATGAGGTAGTTCATGTAAATGTAGGGTTAGATTGAGAGGGCCAAAAGTGTTACTCCAAGGGCCTTGGGCTGCCATGATACGATGATTGAAAGAAGGGATAATAAATCTTTGTGGGGTATGTATGGACAAAACTCTACTAGCACTAGAACAAGAAGCTTCGCCTGGTATAAGAGACCTAACGTTGGTAGGAGAGAAACTCCTAGTTCGCTGAAGGCAAGATTGTAGAGAAAAAAGATCAAAATTACTTTGTTGCACCAATTCAAATACAAGATCAACAATACCTTGAGCTCTCTAACTTCACGTATATCATGGATCTGTCAAAGTGTAAAATGGAAAAGAACTGAAAATGTTTTAATTTAAAGCTTGAGGCTTCAAAGTGCACGTTCGTGTCTCCAACGGAGTCACCAAAAAACTATTGGGTGAATATTTTGTCGTCAGCTAACTGAAGGCAAAATAGGTATATCAACCATAGCGTAATGAGATAAATCTCTCCTCTCAGCAAGGGGAGGTTCCCTATAAACTATTTTAAACTAAACCTATCCTAAGTACTAACTCAGGGGTGAGATTATATCATCCATTTCTCTTTTTTCAAAAATGTTCACAAAACAAAAGGAAAACTCCCAGGTAATAACTGAATCCATAAGAAACTCATGAAAGCACAAAGTCTTTCATTACTTCTTTTATTGAATTATGACTTATATAATAGTAGAATGAGGTGCAACCTAAAGTCTTCACTAAAAACTACAACAGAGTATATGATTATAAAAGATAAAACTAGTTCGAAGCCTTTCCAATATCTTTCATTCTAAAACAATAAAATACAAACTAAAGACTATTATGGTAGCACAAAGTCTCTATAATTAGCGTCGAAACATCTCCCAGATTATTTTCACTCGCTCTGCTTATTTGATCAAATAGATAATATTATATTTAGGAAAAGGACACAAGAACAATTTCTTACATAACACAAGTTATTTCAACACAAAGTTTGAAAGGTCACTTGCTTTCTCATTCACCTGATAAAATTTGATTAACAATCTGAGCTTAAAGTCTCAAAAATGTCTTTCGATTTGGGCAGAGTTTTGCCTTCAATAACTGAGAGATCCTCCCTTTTGCTCAAAATGAGAGGTTACAATATATAGCATCCAAAAGAAAGACTTTGGCGCTTCTTTCCACAAATGGCCCATGCTACCTTGAATGCATTAGAAAGAGGAAGTCCTGTGAAGGGGCCATGCTAGAGTAGATTACTAGCTTTGAATTTGCATTTAAATCATATCAATCTCTTCAAAAGCATGGGTTGCTTGGTCCTCTGAAAGGCAAGGCTACTTCTCTTTATGATACTTACACGACTGTCCACTCATCTTTACTCAAAATGAAGAAAAATGGGCCGCACCATTGAATGTTTATGCTCTTTGACAACCACTTGGTGGACTTTTCCACCCACTGAAATAACTCTCTATTGACGCTTCTAGATTCTCTATTTTGTTCCCTCTTTCCTTGCCATATTTTGTCTCTTCCTGATGATTCAAGCTCTCAGGGCTATCCTCTTACCTTTTGCTAGATTCTCTGGCTCCTCCCTCAGTGGGTCACTAAATTTGTCCTTGGGTCTGCATCATTTGAAAACTAATGGTTATTTCATTATCTTAAATTTGACATCCATGAGGACGTCACCAGTCGCTTGAACCTTTTGAATCTTGAACCATCTTTTAGATTTCACTGGTTCAATGGTTCAACGGTTAAATGGTTTGGTGGTTCACTACTTTATGTTTTTTAAAGAGTCGTGTTCACTCAATCTTCTTATGAATTCGATGTATCATTGAACCAACTGTTTGAACCTTCCGCTGGAACCTTTTGCTTGAACCTTTCGGGCAAAGTTCAATGGTTGAAGGTTCAATGTGACTATGATTGGTCTATATGGTTCATTTCATATCATTGAACCCCGCTGGTGAACCATCCTTATCGATTTTTAAGGAAATGCCTTCAAGTGTTTTGAAATATTTTCTTGTGAAAACCCACCTTTTGAACCTTGTTCATTTTCCTGACTATAAACCCTTTGAAAATGGGTGATTTCTTTTGCTGAAAAGGCTTGTGCCATTGAATAACTTGACTGCTCAGAATATTTTTAAGGAAGGAGGAGACCATTTTTGGCCTGCAGGACCAAAATGGTCAATAGGTTGTCCACAAAAATGAGTGACTAGTTTTGGGAACAACATAAAGAAAGGCATAGCTTGGGGTTGACCTCACTAGAATTGGGATTATGTCCCAAGTCTTTTGGAACCTAGTGTTAAAATCTTGCATAAATTCATGTGGGGCTCTCTTCATTGTGGTCAATTACTCAACTAGAGACAAATGGTCACTTTTTTCTCTAAACCTATTTGTCAAAAGGGTCCCTAATTCATTCCATAAACCAACTGAATTCATAGGCAAGGTCTCATACCTGTCCAAAACCTTCCCTTTAAAGGACAAAGCTAGTAACCTGATGGCTACATTTTCCTCTGTGATATTATGAATGTTATAGAGGTTGGTTTTGTTTTTGATATGCTCAATAGCAGTGATTGGGCCCTCTCCACTAAAGGGAGGTATACTCTTGAGAGCTATCCCTATAATTGTGTCATAATGTAGAATTTTCAAAGGACTCTGACTATTAAAGGCCACAAAAGGTAAAGCCATGGCTATGACAGGATACAACCAGGGTCTCCTTGTGTAGGTGTATTTTATAGCAAGTTTAGGAAAATGGTTTGTTGTGTAAAGGTGAGTAGTTGTAAACCTTAGCCTATTTGTTGAGTTTAAAGGTAGCTCAACAAATTTGAAAGGAACACCCTTAGAAGAAGATCTTGTGGTGAACTAAGGCATGGGATGTCAGGCTAATCAGTAACTAGAGACTAAGTTCTTAAAATGGAGTCACTAGATGCTGGATTATAGCTCTTTCTTTTGTATTTTTTATAGTAATAGGACCAACACCAATCCTAAAACTCATGAGATGCAAATTTGGTCCCATCAGGTATGCTGAAAACTATTGATGTTGTGGAGTGCACCGTCTGAAAGGATACTCAACTCCTTTCTTCCACACGGCATAATGGAGACAATCTTGTTGATGTGGTTGGAAAAACTAAAGAATGAAACTCTAGATTAGGGGCTATCTCCCCTTGATTCACCTTGAGGCCCTAAAACTCTACTACTAAAAATAGGGAGGGGTGAAAAGAGAGAAGGATACTATGAATAGAACCTAACTAAAGTGGTGATGCACCAAAACTGATTGGTCTACTCAGTATTACCTACACTTTGCACCAAAAGGAGTGAATAGACACTTCATTTGAATAAGAAAATAACTGCATCAATGCTTCAACAAGGGGTTTAATGGAGGTATAAAGAGGAAGAACCTACCAGAGGAGTTCTAAAGACACACTATTGGGTAGTTGCTCACCTATGCCTATACTTCAATCTGAACACTTCTTATTGACTTGCAAAAAAGAATTTACAATACACTAGATATGACGGCATAGACTTATGAAAGCATTAGAAGAAATGACTAAACATAAGACAATACACAAGCGTATGCAAAAGTGCAAGCTCAAATAGAGGTAAAACACTTCTTTTGATTAAAGGTAAATTTCTTCAGAGCTTCGCTATACAAAGCTGAGAGATCCTTTTCTCAAAAAGAGAAGCTACAATATATAAAGAACTTTGGAAAAATATCCTTGACCAGTCAAGGGAATGAGGCCCATGCTACATTAAACACTCCTATAATGACATATTAGCCCATGTTGCTATCGTCTCTCCTTAAATACACCTATAAAATCCATGTTGTAGGTGTTTTAGATATTGACTTTGTTGTCTGAGCCTACAAGGGCATGGGTCACTTCTCTCATCAACCGATAAGGCCATCCCTCTTGAATGTTCTGGGCCATGCTCCCTTGAATGCTCGCACAACTAGCTACTCATTAATGTCCAAACAAGGAAACACGGGATGCTCCCTTGAATGTTTGCAACTGACTCTCTTAATGGTTATTCAGTGGAGACTATTTCACCTGAAAGTATTTACTTATCTTATTGATGACTCCTATGCCACTTGGCCTAGTTTGGTTCATCCCTGTGCATGGTTTGCTATGCCACCTAGAGCATTCTGAGCATTTGTCTTATATGTGCATGGCTATGTTCTAGGTTACCCACTCTGCTTTTCTCTTTTCTTTCTATTTTTTTGTCTTTTTCTCAACAATTCTGGCTCTTAGGGCTATCTTTTTTTCTCTCAGGCTCCTTCCTTGGCGGGTCGTTGAGTCTTCCTTTGGGCTTCCAGGCCTTTGAATTTCTTCAAGAAAAATGTCTGAAGGAATTTTTCCTTTATGCTTGTCACTTTTGAAAACCTTCTTTTGATGACCTTTAGGCCTCTGCTCATGAGTTCTTTTAGACATTTTGTCTGAAATAATTGCTTTTTGGCTTCTTTCTAACAGGTAATCCATCACTTTAAATTTGACGTCTACGAGCCTGTCATCTCATTTGAAATCCAACAGCTATTTCACTACCCTGAATTTAACATTTGTGGGCCTGTCACCAGACATTTGAACTCCAATAGCTAGGTTATTACCTTAAATTTGATGTATGTGGGCCTATCACCCCATTTGGCAATTCTTTCAGCTTTTTTATAAATGGACTTTCCCAAAGGGAAAGTGATCCTTCAGAAAAAATAAAATGGTCCTCTTTTCAAGGCCAAGTGCCCTTCGAAAGGGTGCCTACCCTTCAGACTTTGTCTTCCAAATTTCTTCGGCTTTCTTCACTTATTGAATTTCTTCAGACAAAATGTTTGAAGGAATTCCTTTGTACATTTTTCTAAAGAAATTCGTTCCTTGGGTGTTCTTGCTTGGATTTCCTTCAGATAAAATGTCTGAAGGAATTCTCCTTGGCCTGTCCAATTTCTCGAAGGGCAAGTCCTTTTTAGGCCTTTTGTCTTGGCCTTTGCTTTGACCATCTACTTGTTGACCATTTTTGGTCCAGCAGGCCAAAGTCGGTTCCGTTCTTCCCTTGTTGTTCTGAGCCAGTTGAATTTGGGTTGCACAAGTCTTTTGGTAGAAGATGAACCAGTTTAAAGAATGAAATGGCTTTTACAAAGCTCTTCAGACAGTTTGTCCGAAGAAATTCACAAGGAAAGAGAGCAAAAAAATGATTCAAGACACTTTTTCTTAAGGTTGGAAAAGTGGTTCAACGTCGAGGTTTAACGACTTGATCTTTCCAAGAGTTAAAAGATTTGAACTTTGAACCATTGAACCGGTTCATCGGCTTGGTTCAATCAAATGGTTCATCAGCTTGGTTCATCGGCTTGGTTCATCAGTTGGTTCAATCAGTCAGTTCATTGGTTTGGTTCAACAACTTGGTTCAGTCGGCTTGGTTCAATCAAAGGGTTTAATCAGATGGTTCGAAGTGGGTGGTTCAAACGGTCATTTGAATGAGCAAGACACACCATTGAACCATTGAACCATTGTTGGTTTAACCGGTTGGTTCAATCGAATGGTTCAATTAGAAGGTTCAAGAGAGTCTCTCGAAGGACAAGTGCCCTTGCAGAGGGCAGTCAAGCGCAAAATGAACCATTCTAGTGCCCTTGCGGAGGGTAGTTCCAGACCAAAGTGCCCTTGCGGAGGGCAGGGAACACTTGCAAAGGGATCAAAGAGAAGGCTGAAAGGATAAGTTTTTCTTCAAATTTATTCAAGGCAAAGAGACGAAGAATTTCTTCGAACAAAATGTCCGAAGGAATTCCTTCAGACATTTTCTCTGAAGAAATCATTTGAAAGAAAATCTCGCATAAATAAAAAGACTAAGGCAAAGGCAGGAAATGATTTCTTTTAGACTTTTGTCTGAAGGAATTCCTTCAGACAAAAAGTCTAAAGAAATTTAGAAAAAGAGCTGCGGGAAAAAACTTGAAGAAGAATTCTGAAGGAAAGGAAGTGATTGAGACAATTCTTGCAGACATTTTGTCCATGGGAAAAATGGCCAAAAGGAAAAGCCCAAACAAAGGCAAAACAGAAGGAGAGATATCCTTCAGACTTTTTGTTTGAAGGATTTCCTTCAGACAAAAGTTTGAATAAATTCCGCTGCCAAAACAATGAGGCCTCGACTAAGACAAAAGCCCGACCAGAGCAAAACGCTGAAGGAAAGGAAAAGGCCAAAGAAATTCAAAGGGGTGACGGGCCCGAAGACATCAAAATCGAGCATAGTGAACTAGTCATTGGAAGTTCAAACGCCTAGTGACAGGTGCATAGACATCAAATTTAAGGCGGTGAAATAGTCGTTGATTTTGAAAAACTTAAGGACAAGCCGCGAGTGAACTGAATGACCCACCAAGAAGATAATCCCTAAGGGCTAAAGGAGACAAAAAAGATAAAGCCAGGAAGAGACAAAAGAGGCAAGCGTAGAAATGGACAAAACAACCCAGGGGGCAAAATGGAGGTGAGTTACTTCAGCAGTTGACACAGTGTCCACCAAGTGGTCATCAAGGAGCGAAACAGTGAATGACGCGACCTATTTTCTCCACTTCGTAATTATGCGTAGGCAAACCATGTGAATATCTTGAACGAGCAGTCTTGTTTGTAGAAAAAGAGGCACAACCCATGCTTTCACATTAATGTTTGAATGCCAAAGTCAAGACTGACAATTACACAGCATGGTTCTAACAGGCCTCTTCTAGAAGGATGATATCAGCAATAGCGACTTCCTCTTCTCGATGCTCTCAAATGCACATGGGGTAACTTGTAAAAAGGTGCCAGAGTCTTTTCCAAATAGGTGCCTTTACTTTTTCTCTCTTTATTTATTGTAAACTTCTCATTTGAGAAGAGAGATCTCTTAGCCTGTAAGGCAAAGCTCTACCCAAAAATCTCTTGGTTTGTTAGGCGAAGCTCTACCAGATTTTACCTTGAATCAAGACATTGCATTTTTACCTCCATTTGAGCTTGCACTCACGCATATGTCTATGTTTTCATTTTGTGTTAAGTCATTTTATTTCATGCTTTCACATAACGATTCCAACATGTCTAGTGCATTGTGAAGTTTCTTTTCTGCAGGTCTGCCAGAAGTGTTTACAGTAGGGATATAGGCGCATGTGAATAGGCTGCCATAGAGTGTCTGAGAACACCTCTGGTAGTTCTTCCTCCCTATATCTCCATAGACCCCTGACTCACTGATACATAAGAGTTCTCATATCAAATGAAGTGTATACCAGCTTGTTCTTGGTGTAAAGTGTAGGCTCAAGCTAAGTAGATCAACTTTTTTGGTTTATCACCCTTTTAGGTTAGGTTCTATTTTTCAGTAATCCTTCTCCCTTTTCACCCCCTCCATTGTTAGCAGTAGGAAATCCAGGACCTTAGAGATACATCAAAGGGAGCTAGCCCTTATCTAGAGACTCTCCCCCCAGTCTTGCCAGGCCTACAGGCAAGAGGGGAGTTTCCATTGTTGCGCGTGGAAGGCAGGAGCTCAGCCTCCTGCCAAGAGTGCAATCTGCTACGTCAACAATTTTTGGCATGCCCAGTGGGACCAACTAGTTTCTATCCAAAGAGTTGAAGAATTTTGATGTGTCTTCAACCAACCAGCATTTGGAGGCTTTTTTATCAACACTAATGGTGACTCTAAGTTGAATCAACTGGTTAAGTAGTCTTGGTGCCATCAAGAAATCACATTTTTTTTTGTATGTATAACATTGCCTAGCATATTAGGCCTTTTATTCCTTCATTTAACTATGATCAAGCTCAAGATATTCATGGAATCACCTCAAACAACTCTCCTAGTTGCCTGTCAACAATAAGGGAAGTAGTGCTAGAGTTTGAAAAGCAAGTGATGGAGATAGACAGATTACATGAGCAGTATAGATATCAGCAAGAGCTTATGTACAAGGAAGAGTGTTTGTTTAAGCAGGCTCAAGCCTTGCAATCCATGGAAGAGGAGGTAGCAAAATAGAAGAGTCCATTCATTCAAGGCAGTCAGCCTTGTGTGCCCCCTCCTATTCTAAAGAAAGCCCCCTCTTGTGCACTAAATCCTTTCTACTAGATAACACTTGCTCACTCTAGCTCATCTGATGCATTAATCACTCTTGCTCTTAACCCCTTGCACCTAGATTTCAAACATCAAAGGGCATTAGAGCAACCTCTCATGGAAATGAACCTTCTCAATTCTTTAGAATGTGAATCCTCCTTTGAAGGGAATACCATGAATCAGCTCATCTCTCTTGAAGCAGCTCTTCCTATACATCAGTAGACCCTTCCTAACCTTCCCCAACTTCCTTAAGTCTCTCAGTATGATCTCTAGATTCCAAGTTGAAAGAGGGAAAATCATGAATCAACTCGGGAACTTGAAGAGGATAAAGGTGCTGCCTATTCACAGGGGCAAAGTTCCAATCCCAAGGTCATGAGTTGGAAGCAAACAATGGAATCTTGGGACATGAAGGAGGAGGTGAAAGGTTTTGCTCAAAACTTTGAAAAAGATGAATCTACTCCTACTCATCGTGATGATGATTGTGACCTCCAAGAAAGGCTCTTCCAAGAAAATATAGCCAGGAGAATTGCAGAGTTGGAGTCTAAAGCGAGATTCCTCAGCCAACGTGCGATGGATGCAATAGTGTCCATGTCTGAACACACCTCATATACACACCTCCAAGAGAGGTACCAGGCCACATCTGACATAGATGAAGTGTTGGCCAAATGGAAGGAGGAGAATCATTTGATTCTAGCTTAGGGACTACCTCCTCTTCCACATGGGTTTAATCATCAGCCTTCCACTTCATCCCTTCTCAAGGAGGAACCTGTTTTGGAGGAGGAGAGTGAAGAGCAAAAGATCCAATTTGCATCTGTCTAGGAGGCTATCATGAGCGACAATGAAGAGGAAATCATCATGGATGCTCTGTCTGAAGACATCATCAGCAATGGAGAAGACACGGGTCATGCATATATGCAGATGTTTCAGTAATACAAAGAGGAACGTAAGTATGGTGAGCTCTCTCCTCCCTTGTTTGATGAACTTCCTTGTTGCTTTGATGAGGAAGATGATCGTGCCATGGAGCCTAAGTTGGAGGAGGATTAGGAGGATGTCTTTGAATAACTAGAGACTTTGATCCTTGAGCAGGAAAAGGAGAGGCCTGTTCATCTTGAGAACAGCTTTGAAGAAGAGAGCCTTGAACAAGAAGGTGATGTTCTATGGGATGAGCAATCAATTTGTGATTCCATTTCAGACATCACAACAGTCACCCTTCTTCAAGAAATCCATGAAGGAGTAGAGGATGAGTTGACTAGGTCTTCAATGGAGCTGAAGGGAACGGGTCAAACCATAATGCATGTCAAGAGAGTTATGCATATCAAAGGGCTTATGGTGATGAGCCAATAGCCATCAATTTTTTGATAAGATGCACCAGCATGAAGAGCCAACATTCAACAAGCTTCCAAGAACAATAAAAGTACATATATGTTGGGAGCATGTTTGATTCTGATCCACTTAGATGCAAGCCAATCAAGGTGGCAGACAAGAGGAGCAGGTCACCAAGTCTCCATTCCATTCAGCCACTTGTCTAGCACCATAAGTTTCCTTGCCATGAAGGAGACTTAAGAAGTTTTCCCTTTGATCCAAGAGGGAGGCAAATATCCCTGGTTAGCTGTATAAAGTAGTTTGATTTCAGTTTTCATTCCCTATTTTCCCTAAGTGTTGTTTGCACGAGTAGTGTTTTTAGCCTTGTGTGTGTTTTCCTTGGTGTTTGGGGTAAAAAGTTTCATGATTGATTCTTGGATCTATCAAGGCTATTGCCAACTTTATTTTAAGTTGCGTTCTGACTCCATGCCCAATGGATTTTAAGGCAACTAGTTTCTAAGCATAACATGCATGCTTCCCTTGGGAGTCACCAATTTGTTGACCATTTTTAGTCCAGCAGGCCAAAATCGGTCTGCTTCTTCCCTTGTTATGAGCTAATCGAATTCGGGTTACACAAGTATTTTGGCAAAAGATGAACCAGTTCAAAGAATTAAAGGGATTTTACAAAGCTCTTCAGACAGTTTGTCCAAAGAAATTCACAAGGAAAGAGAGCAAGAAAATGGTTCAAGACACTTTTTCGTAAGGTTGGAAAAGTGGTTCAATGTCAGGGTTCAATGACATGATCTTTCTAAGAGTTAGCAACTTTGAACCGTTAAACCATTGAACCGGTTCAATCGATTGGTTCAACGTTTTGGTTCGTCACTTTGTTTCATCGCTTTGGTTCAATGGCAAAGTTCATCAGCTTAGTTCAACATTTGGTTCAACGGCAGAGCTCATCGACTTAGTTCAACAGTTTATTCAACGCTTGGTTCATCATCTTGGTTCAAGTAGTTGGTTCGATGAGTTGGTTTAAGTAGTCAGTTCAATCAATGGTTCAATTAGAAGGTTCAAGAGAGTCTCTCAAAGGACAAGTGCCCTTGTGGAGGGCAGTCAAGCGCAAAATGAACCATTCCAGTGCCCTTGCGGAGGGTAGGGAACACTTGCAAAGGGATCAAAAAGAAAGCCGAAACGGTAAGTTTTCTTCAAAAATTTGTTCAAGGCAAAGACTTAGAAGGAAAAACAAAGGCATAATTTCTTCGGACAAAATGTCTGAAGGATTTCCTTTGGACATTTTGTTTGAAGAAATCCTTCAGAAGAAAATCCCACAAAATAAAAAGACTAAGGCAAAGGCGGCAAATGACTTTCTTCGGCAAAACAAAGGCATAATTTCTTCGGACAAAATGTCTGAAGGATTCCCTTCGAACATTTTGTTTGGAGAAATCCTTCAGAAGAAAATCCCACAAAATAAAAAGACTAAGGCAAAGGCGGCAAATGACTTTCTTCAGACTTGTCAAAACCTAGGCTAAAAGACCCTATAAGGAAAAGGAAAGAGGGGTGCCCAATTTTGGCCTGTAGGACCAAAATTGGTCAACAACAATGAGGAGTCTTAAGAAGTTCAGACCAATGTTCTCCAACAACAAGATTTATCTCATGGTGTCCCATCATAGAGTTAAGTATTTTCTCCTTAACAAATATCTGAATGAGAAGAGAACTAGTTGGATCACCAAAATCATGGAGTTTGATGTGGAAGTCAAAGTGACCAAGTTGGTTAGAGGTAGAGGTTTGTGTGAGCACATGGTGGAAGATCTTCAAAAATAAAAAAGACGTTGCCTTGGTGATTCAAGACAACTCACAGGTAGAGGCACCTCTACTCCATAAGAGTTGGCTTCATCATATGGCACATTTTTTGCTAATAGGATAATGCCCCCAAGGTCTAGACAAGGCAAAAATAAGGTATTTCATACTTTAGTCCATATCTTATGCATTGGTTGATGGGGTTTATTTTAGAAAGGATCTCAATGAATTTCTCCTAAGGTGTATAGATAATGATCAAGTGACCAATATTTTGGATCAATTCTATGATGGACCTGCAAGAGGTCATTTTGTACCTAGAACCACAACAACAAAGATAATGAGGGTTGGTTATTACTAGCCTAGCCTCTTCAAATATGCTTATGCATGGGTGAGTAGGTGTCAAAAATGTGCCCTCTTTATGGGTAATCAAAGATTAGCAGCTTTTCCTCTCAACTCAATTCAGGTAGAGCAACCATTCATGCAGTGGAGTTTAGATTTAATAGGAGTGATCAACCCTCCATCAAGTGTGGGGCATAAGTGGGTGCTTGTTGTAACTGATTACTTACCAGATGGGTGGAAGCCATCACATTGAAGGAAGCTAACGAAAGTACAGTCCTAGACTTCTATGACAACATTGTAATCAGGTCCATCCACATCATTTCTAACAATGCATTGGCATTTCTTGATCTAAAAATAAGTGAATGGGCTCTCAATATGGGCATCTACCTCAACACCTCTTCCAATTATTACCCTTAAGGAAATGGACTGGCTAAGTCTATAAATAAGAATTTGCTGAGAATCATTAGGAGGACTATGGAGGAAAACCAGAGAGTGTGGCACACCAAACTAAAGACAACCTTGCGGGCTGACAAGGTGACTCCTGAAGCTACCATTGGCAATTCTCCATATATTTCAGTATATGGAAGGGAGGCCAAGTTGCCCATTTCTCTTGAACTGCTTGCATTGGAACTAGCTCCTCAGCTAGAACTACTGAAAGAGGAGACCATGAACATGAGACTGGCTGAACTCATGGAGCTTGAAGAATGAGAGACCTTGCAATGAAAACATTAGAATTACATCAACTTCGAGTCAAAAAAGCCTTTGACAAGAGAGCCATAGAAAGGGACTTCAAAGAGGGTGATTTAGTCCTCAGATGGGATTCAAATAAGGCCAAACCAGACAACTATACCAAATTTGACAACTTGTGGAGTGGCCTTTATTTGATCCATGGATGCAAGCAACATAATACTTTTCAACTGGTGCAACTACATGGAGAGATACTAACAATCCCAGTCAATGAGATTCATCTAAAGCATTGTTATTAGAAGAGTTTGGAGCATTGTATATATTTTGATCTTTTGTATAATTTTTCATGTTTTCTCCTAAGTGCCTTGAGCACTTCTTTTTAGTTGTGTGTTTCCCTTCATAAGTGCCTTGGGCACTTTATTTTGTTCTGATTGTCCTTGTTACTTCAGGGAGTTTCCAGATAGGGTTAGCCTTGTCAAAAAAAGTAGTGACTCCATGCCCAATGGATCAGATTAAGCAAATGAGCTAGGTTCTCAAGCGTAGTAGGTATGCTTCCTTACGAGTCACCAGAAATGTTGGCCATTTCTTTTGGCCCACATACCAAAATTTTGACTGATTTAAAGAACTACAAACTCCATCAAAAAATCTACAATTTCCATCATAAAATATATGGACTCTATCAGAAAATCTATGGACTCCATTAGTACAGCTACAAACTTCAGTAGCAAACCTCCAGACATGCATAAAAGGGATGCAAAATCATTTGGTAAGTTAAAGAGAAGTTATAAAGAAGATTTTGGGTTTTGTCATATAGAAGGATTTAGGCTTTACAAGGTAGAAGACTTCAAGTTTTTTAAAGTACTTTGCTTAATTTGGCAAGTAAGTTGCAAGTAGTTGCAACTCTGAAGTAAAGTGACTCCACAACCCCAAGTTGCTCTATCTAGCATTCCGTGGGTTTGTGGAGCTACTTAAATTTCCTTATAATTTGAAAATAGTGGAAAGTCTGAAGTAGTAAATAGTGAGGTCTGAGAAGTCTAAAGTAAGTTGCAAGTCATGAGAAAACCGAAGTAAGCAAGGGCACTTTTTGAAAAATCTAAAGGTCCATTCAAGTCGAAAGTCAAAGAGTGAATTTTTTCAAGAAAATTGTCTGAGTGAATTCTTTCAAAAAAATTATCCGCAAGAGAGTCCATTTCAAAAATTTGAAGGGTAGGTTCCTTTCAGAAAGGTTTCTTTCAAAAAGCTCAAACTAATTTTCTAAAGGACCCTTTTCCTTCAGGGAAATTATTTGAGACAAGTTTTCGAAGGAGAATTTCTTTCGGGGCTTTTGTCCCAAAGTCAAAAGGCCGAAGGTTTCTTTTCAAAAGGCAAAATAAATTTTAAAAAGTTTTGAAGGGTAATTTCCTTTCGTAAAATGACACTTTACAATTATGAAAGATAGCTTCTTCAAGCAAAAGTACCCCAAAAACTTTTCTTGAATGGTATTTTCTCGAGAAAATGGTCTGATACAAATTTCAAGGGAAGTTCCAATTATTTTGAAGGGAGCTTCTAGAGAAAAAAGGGCAAAAGACTTTTTCAAAGAGTCATTTCCATACCAAAGGACATTTACAAAAGTTCCAAAGGGTATTTTCCCTATGAAAAGGGGGCATTTTCAAAGTACCCAAAAAGATTGAGACATTTGCACAGATGTCAAAGATGGGTCTCGCCAAGTAGTTGTTTTCATTAAAAGAGGTCATAGGGAGTCAACAAATCTCAAAGGTGAAATTTTACATGATAGGTGTCAAGCACGCATTTAATCATGCATGGCAGATCAATGGTGCGAGAGAAGGTCAACAGGTCGAAGAGCAGGCCCAAGACTTTTAATGGAGGTCGAAGGGGGAGGATTTCTAACTAAAGCAAATTAAAAACAAAGGAAAACCCAAACGACTGGTAGGAGTTTGTAGATGAAAATTGATGGAGAAGCCTTTGTCTTTCAATATGGTTCTCACCTCTGACATGGCTCTGTCAATCCTAAAGGACTTTCATGTTTGAAAGGATTGAGGAGATAGGTGGTGATCTTGGATGGTTCATTGTGTAATCAAAATAGTGGGATGCCTTTAATGCGAAAGGAAGCTCAAGTAGATCTGAGTTGGGCCAAATGCATAAAAAGACCAAGTGTCACTAGTAAGGCTCCACAGAAGCAAGACCTCTCAAAGACAAGTGGATTATTCACACCTAATTTTGCAAAGTAGGTCAGCGACTTCAATGAAGAGCATCCTAAGCCATGCCCTTGAAAAGCCACCACTCAAAACAGGTTTGATCATGATGCTGCCAAGTACACAAGTATGGGGCCCTTATCCTAGCAACAAAGGAGAGTTGATGCATTCAGGGATTTGAAGAAGCTAAAAAAAAGATCTTTGTCATTTATGACCCCCCTCTCCATCCTCTCACATAGGCCCCCTCTTATCTAATCCCCTTTCTACTATATATATAGGGTTCTGGGCCTTAATAAGGATCCCTCGATTGGTGATAGAGTTGTTCTATCAAAATTGCTTTGTAAAACTCTCTTGAAGCAATATAAGATAAACTTTCTAATTTTGGGTTGAAGTCAAGTGTGCACTATTGGAGATTTATTTGTAGAATGTATATTTTTGTTCATGATCTATAACTTTTCCAAGCATCTTGCTTTGATTCTATTGGTTCTGTGTAGGTTGTGTGAAGTGTTTAGATGTCAGTGCCTCTTTGAAGTGTTATGAGCTCTAGTGTCTCATATAGACCTATTTATTTTTTCCCTTCAAATTTCAAGGTTTTCCTTCGACCTCCAAATAAATATTCATGTCTATGGCCTTGAGATGAGATCAAAATAGTCTGTGTCTTGGTTGGGTTCATCAGTAGTTGTTAACGTTTCTAGGCTAAAAGTGGATCATTTCATATTTTGGTGCATCACCATCCTTAGCTTAGATTTTCATTTCATGTTATCTTTCTCTCCCTTTTCCTTGGTTAAAAGTAGGTTTTAGTGTGTGGGAGCAAGCTGAAGTGAAGCATCTGAAGAGCTAGCCTCATTAAAAACCCTAGAGGTTCAACCTTACTACAGGATACCCATAGCCTGAGGTTGTCCCAATGCTCATAGCTAGGGGTGAGGGAGTTTGAGAAACTCTATCACAAGGGTGCAATTCTTTGCTACAACAGTAACCAAGTTATTGTTCTGAATTTTCTTTCAAGCTCGATCCCATCATTTGTAGTTGCATGTACTTCTATGAAGTCATTCTGGTACTCTGTCATGCATGTCTCATGAAGTAAGTCATTTTATTCTTCATATGAGAGTTCTTCAACCCTTCTAACAATTTCAAAAAAATTTCCATCTTCATGTCTACTTCTAGATATATCAAGTGATTATCCATCTCCTACCCTATCAACTAATAAGTATGGTATCAATTTTTGTTCACATTGTTAACCAATTCATGTGCAGCTGAAGAAACATTTTGTTCCTTTTTCAAAATAGCTGATAAAAAATGATAAGAGTGGTTGGGAGATAACATCACTCTCATTCATAACTAGAGACATAATGGTTCTAATACAATAAAAAATAGTATCTTCATGATCCTCACTAATAGAAGTTATGAAATAATGAAACATTTCAACAATAAAATCATCACAATCTAAATCAATCAAAAAAACACATAATCTAACTTTTTCCATCAATTATAAAATCTTAACCCTCTTACCAAAATGAGGGCTTCTGATATCATCTAAACAATGAAAGATTTCAATAATTAGTAGTATTATCCCCCTCATTATGTCATCATTGTAGGGTGTTTCAGGAGCTAAAATTCTTGTAATTTCACCAAGATAATAAATGACAAGTCTTACCTCTTTATCAGGATGTCTCATAAGCATTAGGTTAATCAAAGAAGTCATTGATGGCTTCATTATCTAAAGTAATTTATTTGAATCTAACTAATCTATCATAGACAAACTACTCTCCAATACCTTCAACATACTGAGTAAAAAATCTTTTGACTGATGTAGAAACTCAAGATCCCTACCTATTGTATAAAGCCTATCTCCAACATCATTTTCACTGAGTGAATCAATGATTTTCAACCTCTTTTAAATTTTAACATAATTTTGTCTAAAATATTCAAGCAAAGAATCTATCATCTTTATATCTTCCATGTTCAAATGATAAATGAAGACCAAAATACTTATATGAAAGTCCAGGAACAATGACATGCAAGGCTCAAAATCACCATGTAAGTGCCGATCACTAACATGCGATGTTGAAAACCAACATGCAAGGGTGGATTACTAACATGCAATGTTGAATACCAACATGAAAGTGTTGATCACTAACATGCATCCAGAAAAACTGACATGCAAATAAACCAACAAGCTGGCAAGAAGTTATGGGCTCTAATACCACTGTAGTGACCAAACCCAAATTGAAACCAATTTTTTCCAAAACACACAAATATTTATGACTTCTAGTAAGTTGGCATTTTGTCAAACACTTGTATTTAATTTAAGTTCAATGTGTTTTGGCATGGGATCATTCAAAGTGCAATTTTTGACAATATTGGTTCAATAAGTAAATCTACAATGCATAAAGGTATCATATACATTTCAATGAACACTTTGCATGCATAAATATTCAATAATAGTACACTCAACTGTCATAAGAATGAGGTTACAATATATAGAGATTATCAATCTAACCTGGAAGTCTTCATTGGATGTATTATAGAGAGATTATAGTTGTGTATCAAAATATTGCTTAAAAATGATGTAACTTAGAATACAATGGTGATTTCTATCATATAAAACACTCAATTGTAGCATGCCAAATTTAACCTATAGTTGATTATACTTAGAATTTTTCCTGAGATCCACTCCAAACTATTTGAAATTTGACCCTAACAATAAATATTATTGTTGTGACTTCAACTCTTTTCCCAAAATTAAGTGTTTGGCATTTATAGTGTTGCATTCCACCCAAAAGACACCCTTACAACTGCATTCCACCCTTTTTAACCTCATCAATCTCAACACAACAATCGTAATTTGTTTTTGACCCCAACATGAGTCTCTTATACCACCTGCTTCATACCTTTCAATAATAAGCATTCAAAACAAGCAATCGATCTTCCTTTAATCAAAACGTGACTCCACTAAGAAGTGTGAATTGATTCAGAATTCAAACAAACTTAAGTTTATCATTTATCTTATGGTGCCCATTTCCAAAACAAACACAAGTCAACAATTCAAACACACTTATAAATCTTCTTCCAATCTGCACTAACAAATATAATATTTGGCACAAATCTCATTATATTTATTTCAGCTGTGACAAGGGAATTTTACCATCAAACCCTCTAACTGATAACATTCAACGCACATGCAATCTCTATATGAAATTGCTCCAAACATTCAACATTTAGCACTAGAATAGATTCTAAATTAAATCTACCAGCAAACATTTCCTGCACAAATTGTGACTCTGAATGAATCACACAATATTAACCAAGGAGGATCTTTCACCATCATGGCTAATCTTCTCTAAGAGAGTTTCCATCCTCAAGAATGCTAAGATGAACTAGGTTTAATCCCATAGAACCATAAGGGTTTCAAAAGAGGAAATAAAAATAATCTACATATCCAAATGAACTCTCTAAATCTTCTTTTATATTTTTTCTACCGAACTTTCTAGAAGATATATTTTTTAAATTCACTTTTTAATAAAATAACCCATTTTGTGCTCCAAAGACCCTTTTTATGAAATAATGATTATATTTGATATGCAAGGTCATTTTTTAAAGCATCCATGATTTAAAACTTTTAATTCTATTTCCAATGAGCTATTACAATACATTATTTTTAAAATTACTTTATAAAATCAAGCAACCTTAGTGAAATAATTAAATTAAAGCTCAATAATTCACCTGAGTTGCAGAAACCACCAAACAACATTAGAATCAAAATATGACTATATCAGAATGATAATAATGATAATCAAGAGTGATCAGGTGACTTCCTATAAATATACACTCTCCCCAAAAATATTGGACAACAAACTAGAAGCTAGAATTCACTTCAGAAAGTGTTATAGGAGTCTTCAAGACTAATTGAGCTCATTGCCAACAACAAACATCCCTACAAAACACAACCTGTATACTCTAAGAGCCTAGGAGTTCCCCTCATAAAACACTATGTTGTTGTAGTCAAAACTAGAACTAGACAAAAGATGGCAAATTAGTATTACTGAAAATGGGGATATTACATCTTCCTAAAATAATATTAGAATTGAGGTCATTAGGCATGACCTAACACATTATGGCTATGATTCGAGGGCCCAAAATTATATGTACTGTATCTTTTCCAAGCACTTTCCATATAATATTATGAAATACTCAAATGTTCATGTTTGAATAAGTAATATCTTGTGCTTTTATACCCAGCAAATTTAAGAAATAGATATTTCAAACATTTAGTCTTGATCCATCATGAGCAATAACTCATTTGACATCTTTTTTAAGAACAAAAACTTGGATATATAATGGTAGATGTTAATCTATGATATGCTTAGGAGGTAAGTTTTCTATTTCAAAATTAATATTTTCCTTTGTTCATTGTAAAGAGTTTATAATAAAAGCAACATAATATGGTTCTATGTTACTTGGTAAAATTGTGTTACACAATGATTCATAAAGAATATCCTTATACATTGGCATTGTTTGAAGCAATTATAATATTGAGATCTTAGCATGATTATTCTATAATTGATCCTTAATATCCTACTCTTTTGATGGATATACCTTCCTTGTGGGAGGCATTAGGGGTTGAGGAGGAACATATTTATCACATTCCTTGAGCCATGACATATGAGGTAGACGACCACATCTAATATTGATTATATGAATAAAATAATATACTATAAGTCATGGATGGACAATTTAAGTTGGAGGAACTAAATGAGTCATGCATTCCCTTTGGCACTTGGTAATGATAGGTAAGAGCTCAGATTGTATATGCAATAATATGAATTATGGAAGGCTTGAAGTTGTACATTAATAATTTCAGCCTTATTATGATTGTTATATTTAATTAATGCATATAGCTAATGAATAACAACTTGAAAAGTAAGATAAAATGTAATATTGAACTTCAACAAATGTGAACTAGATGTAATCATTATGACTAGGTTTTGACTTTGAAAAAGTAACAAGAAATAAGGATACACTAGTTAAAGGTGTGTTTACTTTGTAGGCTCTCAGATATATTGATCTCAGTCATAAATAGTGAACACGCTATGGAGGATTTCAATTTATGCATAGATCCACTATCTCATATCATGAGGTACTTTAAAATTAATTTCTCAGAGATAACTACTTACCCATGTACTACAAGAGCAAATGGACGAAGGCTTCCTATGGTTGAAAACAAAATCCTAGGTGCTTATAATATACCATGAGGTATGTGGAAACTAAAATCTATATATAGTGTTTTAAAATGGATGAAGCATTTGGGTATTACTCCTCACACCATAGCATAGGAAAAACTGCTAACCACTTTTCCCACAATGACAAATCTTGTGAGTTTTAAAACTACCAGAACACAATTTCTAGAAAAACTAGATTAAAAATAATGAAATAAAAAATTAGAGGCTAAAAAATAAAGTCTTGGGTTCACCAATATATTTTACCCTATTTTTGATAAAAACACTAAATGAATTAATTTTTTCTATGGATATTCACTTCTGGCTAAAGCAAAAATTAGATTTGGGACACAACATCGGGCCCAGTCCTTAGAAATCAAAAACTAAGAAACCTAGGTATGGATGATCCATAGCCCAAGAACAAGAACACATCAAAAAATAGGTAGAAGAACAAGATAAACCCAAATAAAAGCTAATAAAAATAACCCAACAAGCCTAAGAGAACTGCCTAACAACGTAACATCATCAAAGAACAAAACAAAGTTGTAGATAAGCAAAAGATGGTGATTTACCTGTTAGAGTAGAGGCCCAACCATCAATGTGAATATTGACCCATGGGTTGCAAGAGTGCACATTCCCTTACTGGAAAGGAGGGCATCCAAGGTCCAGTGTGTCTCATCATCAATGGAGCTAAGGGCATCAAATTTCAATCTTTCTGCCACATAATTTCTACCTCTTTTAGCTTTCTTTCCATTGTTTGTCTTTGAGAGAAAACAACTCTATGGGGAAAGGGTCAAAATCTCTCTTGAACACAGATGGTTGCCTTCATCCTCCTAAATGGAGGCATCACTCACTTCAAGACCATATTATGAGAAAGAGCTATCAATTTCTAAAATCCCTTAACATTGAAGATTATCCTACCCTTTTGAACCAATAAGAGACTACCTTTGTTCATCAAAATACCCTCCACTTATTGGATACCTGAAACCCTTTTACTATTAGGTGGATAAAGTTGTTCTAGTTCATGAAGGCCTTATTGTGAATTAGTTCCCATAATCCCCTGAGTAAATTCCTTTTGTGTCTAGATAAGACCCCAAGGAAGACTTCCAACCATTAGCTGGAGGAAAATGGGGTCCTTTTTAACTGTTGGAGGATAAAAGCCATGAATAAAAACAAAATACTTTTCCAAGTTAGAAGAACTAATCATAGGATCAATACCTTGGCCAGTGGAAAGGCCGCCATAAGTAGCAAAAAAAAATTAGCATTGTTAACAAGATCCAAGTTGGGGCATCCAATATTTCTCACCTATTTTTTCAAGAAAGGAGAGCCAAATCTTGTACAAAATTTCCTTGAACATGTTGCCACTTTGTGCCAAACTTGATTACACTGGAAGAATCTGAAAGGCATCCCTTGGTAATTGATGAATTGTGTCCAAGAGATGTGGGAGGATAATAGTTTGACAGAATGATGGAAAGGTTTTCAAAATTCATCCATGACACAAACCCTTACAAAGCTCTTCTGAACATCCATGTTCTGATCAAAGTTGACAAAAACCCTTATAATGCTTACCAATTGCTACAACAACCTAGCATCACTCATGACCAAAAGAATATTGTATAATCTGATCTAGATCAGAGACTTCAAAACCATTGTAGTAGTTGGGTTAAATAAGGGGGCCCAAGGGCACATAAACACACTGTGGTTTCCTACAAACTAGGGGCCATTATTCCACATTTTAAAACTCAATCATCCACTATTTGGAAATGGACCAAAAAGAAACTATTTTGAAGCAAAGATAGAAATAACTCTACAAGTTTAGGCTAGACACATTTTGGCCATTGATAAAGTTCTTCCCAAGAAGGATGTTTTCCCAAACATCTAAAAATAAAGGATTTTCAGCCCAAAACCTCATCAATAGCTGAGATTGCCTCATCGCTAAATTCTAGAATATGGCAATCAATGGAAAAGACCAATGGGACGTCCCCCAAGAACGTTGGCTCCAGTTCAAGATCGATCAAACCAACAAAACTAGAATAAGTTATTGCCTCATCCTTCTCCTCACCACTCCTATTAACCTCAAGAAAGGAAATGGCACACCTATCAACCAACAAGGTTTGATTCGATAATAGATGAGAGATAGAAATTATGACATGAATGAAAGGGGTTAGCAACATTATTACAATAAAAAAAGACTAGAATGTTCAGATCCTTCACAAGAACCACCCTTTCTCCTGCCAACCTAGATTTGCTACCATTCCCATAAGCATTTCTTATACTACCATCCATGGTGGTATCTTCCATATGTGTATCATCACTAAAAACCTTAGTCATTTTTTCATCCTAGCCCATGGAAACAACTACCCCTAGCTATTTACGAATCTCCTTGAGGCTTTCTCTACCTACCCATTACCCACCATCACTATTTTTTATTTTGTCCTCACCATGCCCTTCACTACATTCATTTGTGGAAATATTGTCATTGATGTCAAAGGTCTAGCAATATTGTTGACAAAGGCTCTGTAGCATTTAATGTCTAAAGGTGTTCTTAATGTTCATATCTTGGCTAAAGTGTGTTAATATTAATTAAATATTAACAAATATATTTTTGGTTGCATAAAGTCAAAAGAGGGCCCATGAAGAAGTCAAAGAGTCATGAGATAAAGATAAGAGGGAAAGGACACATTTTAGCATGAAGAGTCACCTTGAGGAATTCAAAGGGTCATGCAAGACAAGTTTCGTGCCATTTTCTATGAGGATTGAAGGGTCATAAAAGGTGAATGCCAAAGGTCATTTGGAAAGCTATAAAAGGAGGCTTCAAAAGTCATTTATATACATGTATGTAAGTGAATGGTTTTATGTAGCTAAGAAGAGTAGAGGAGAGAAGATAAAAGAGAAGAGATATAGTAATGTGCTATCATTTATTGAGAAAGCAACATTGAGAAATAGTTGTGTTTTATACACAAGAGGGGTTGGTGCTCATATGGGTTGTTGCTTACAAATAGTTGTTGTGTTGGTGCTTAGCAAAGGGGTTGGTGCTCCTACAAGTTGGTGCTTGAGAACTTTGTCTTTTGAGTTGGTGCTCATTCATATACTTAAGATTATTCTTTATGGTTTTTTTCACATTGGGTTTCCATGTAAAAATTTGGTGTCTCTCTCTCTCTTATGTGATGCATGTTATTGTTTTAGTTTTATTGCATATCTTGAATGTATGGCTAAGTGGAGTTTGATTAAGTAAAAGTTTTATAAGATATATGATATATTGATTCACCTCCCCCTCTCAATATATCTCATGCTTCACAAGTGGTATCAGAGTAGGTTCTTTTGGAAAGAGCTTAACAACTTGAAGGTAGATCAGGGAAAGCAAGATGGCTAGATCACATGAAGGTTTTTATACAAATAAGGCATCTTTGTTTGAAGGGATAAATTATGTATTTTGGAGCATAATGATGATAACTTACTTAATGGCCCTTAGATTAGACATTTGGTAAGCAGTGATGGAGGAATATGAAGAGCCACAAACACTTGTAACTACTCCTGTGGAAAAGAAGACAAGTGAAAATAATGTTAAAGCTTTAAATGCTATTTTATGTGGTTTATGTGAATCATAATTTGTTGAAGTTATGTAATGCAAATATGCTCATGAGACTTGGGTAAAGCTTGAGAATATTTATAAAGGTGATGAAAAGGTTCAACAAGCTAAGCTCCAGACTTTTAGAAGACAATTTGAAAGTTTGGAGATGGAAAAGGAAGAAAATATAGCAAATTATCTTTTACAGGTTGATCAAATAGTTAATCAAATTCAAGGTCTTGGAGAAAATTTAGAAGAATCAGTGGTGGCACAAAAGATTTTGAGATCTCTACCATTGAGATATGATGCAAAGGTTTCTATAATTAAGGAGATGAATGATCTAGCCAAGATAAATATAGATGAAATACATGGTATTATTACGGCATATGAGATACATATCGAATAAGAGAAACCCTCAAAGAGGAAAGATAATTTCAAGACATCAAAAAAAGGCAAGGCTAAGATTCAAGACTTAAGTGATAGCTCTAGCGATGAGGAAGATGACAATGGAGCTCTATTAATCTACAAGCCTAAAAAAGCATAGGTAAATATCAAAAAAAGTTACCATTTAAATGTTTTAAATGTGGTAAGACTGGGCATTTTGTAGCTAAGTGCCCAAATAAGAATAATGATGACAATGAAGGAAAACCTACATACAAGAATAAATTCAAAGGCAAATTCAAGAAGGTATTTGAGAAGAAGAGTTTATATTCTAAAGATCCTAGCTCAGCCGAAGACAGTGAAGTCAGTGACTTAAATGAAGAAGAGATTTTATTCATGACCATACATGATGCCTCCACAAGTAAAAGTATAGATGATCAATAATAAGAACATGATGAAGCTAAGGTGAATATGAAAAGAGAACTCATTTATGCCGTAGAATAATTAAAAGTTATTGAGAAGAAGAATCAAAGATTGAAGCTCCAGATCGAGAAAAATGAAAAGGAGTCAAAGAAAATAATTGAAAATCTACCAGCACACATTGAAGAAGCCAAAAAGACTAAAGAATCTCTAATAGCACAATTGTAAAAAGTAAGTGATAAATGTGAAAGGTATATTATTGAAATTGCCTCTTTAAAAGAAGATATTGAGAACATAGATAAAGCAACCAATGATTCAAAATTTGAGAATAACACTAACATATTGAATAAGATATTAGAAAGTCAAAAATTAATATCAGATAAGGCAGACAGGTATCAAATTTGAAAAAAAAAGAGCTATGTTGAAGCCATTACAAAAGAGGAAATAAAAAGGGAAGAAATTAAGAATGCAAAGGACATCTCAAATAAAGAAGGCTAGAAGGAATAGAGCTATAAAAGACAACTAGGTTAAAGATACACAGATTAGAACATGTTCTATTTTCATGGTTATTATTTTTATTGTAATGGTTATGGTCATAAAAAAATAGACTGTTAGAAAAGAGCTAAAAATTTTAGAAATAAGAAGGAAACTCATGCAAAGTCAAGTAGAAGCCACAACTCTTTTGCTCCTCTATCAGGGTTTGATGAAGAGGTCATAGTATGTTACAAGTGCAATTTTGGACACATAGCCCAACATTGTAGAAGTGTTTTCGAGTCAGTCAATAAGAACCAAAGTTTCAAGGCTCTATTCATCAAGAAGAAAGTTCAAACAACTTCATGTCAGAAGAAATAACCTGAAATGTCTATGTTAGTCTAGACAACCTTGCATGCAAGAAATAAAAAAGTCGTGGTTCATTGACAATGGATGTTCGAGGCACATGACAGGAGATAAGAGCAAGTTTATAACTCTAAAGAAGATCAATGGGGGCATAGTGAAATTCAGAGGCAATACCACTACCAAAATAGCTAAAAAAGGTACATTAAGTTTAGATAATGATATAACTAAAATTAAAAATATTTTGTATATAGAAGGTTTAAGCATAATCTGTTGAGTGTAAGTCAAATGTGTGATCAAAGACACATATTAAAGTTTTATGCAGAAGGTTGTAAAATTAAGAAAAAAGATTCAGATGTGTTGATTATAGATGCTCAGAGGACATATATATATATATATATATATATCAAAGGTCAAAGATGTTTGAGTCAAGTTGAGAAAAGTTGGTTGTGACACAGGAGAAAAGGACACATAAATTTTGACAATCTTGTTAACATCAATAAGAAGCAAGTAGTTAAAAATATTCCAAAGACTACAAAACCCTCCAACATGCTTTGTGAACCATGTCGACATGTGAAGCATGTTAGAAGACGGTTCAAGATAAAATAATAATCGACCACTCATATGTTAGAGCTTGTTCACACTAATCTATGTGGATCTATCAGAACTCAAAGTACTCAAAGTGAGAAATACTTCATGTTGATTATTGATGATTTTACACGTATGACTTAGGTGATATTTAAAAAAAAAAATTAGAAATGTTCAGCCACTTCAAATCATTCAAGGCTTTATTTGAGAATGAAACTGGTTTGAAGATTAAGTGCTTGAGATCAGATTGAGGAAGAAAATTTATGTCAAATAAGTTTATTGAGTATTGTGAAAACCACGGGATAAAAAGACAATATTCAACATCCAAAACTCCACAACAAAATGGAGTAGTTGAGCGAAAAAATAAGATAGTTCAAGAGATGACGATGACAATGCTAAATGAATCCAAGATACCAAATAAATATTGGAGAGAGGTAGTAGGCACAATAGTATATATCCAGAATAGATCATTGTTGAGAGTCAACAGTGACAAGACTCTCTATGAGCTATGGAAAGACAAGCCAACTACTATTGATTATTTCATAGTTTTTGACAACAAATGCTTTATAAAGAGAATCGATAAAAAATTGGGTAAGTTTGAATCTAGAATAGATAAAGATATATTTATTGGATATTCTTGCAAAAGTAAAGCTTATAAATGTTATAACAAAAGAACCAAGAAGATAGTTGAAAGTGCAAGTGTCAAGATAGATGAATATGTAGCACAAATAGCTAGTGATGTGATAGACACTCCTGAAATCATTGAAAAAGAAGATTTTAAAGAATTAGATGAAGATGAGAAGGAACAAAAGGTCACCGAGACCCCATCCAAATATGTCCAAAGAAATCATAATGAGAGTGACATCATCAGGAACATAAACAAAGGAATTCATACCATAAGGATGATGGTAAGTAAATCTGAGCAAGTTAATTTATTTTATTATCCAAAGTTTAGTTTAAACTTTTTCAGAAGCTAGACATAATGAGCATTGGGTTAAAGTAATGGATGAAGAATAAAATAAAATAAAAAAGAATGATACTTGAAAATTAGTGCCTAGACCAAAAGATCAAAATATGATAGGAACAAAATGGGTATACAAAAATAAGTTGAATGAAGATGGTGAAGTTACCAAGAATAAAGCTAGGTTAGTGTGTAAAGGATATACTCTAATTGAGGGTATAGATTTTGAAAAAGTTTTTGGACCAATGGCAAGGCTAGAGGCTATTAGAATGTTTCTTGCATATGCAGTTTCTAAGAATATCAAAATATTTTAAATGGATGTCAAGTCTACTTTTCTGAACTAAAATCTAGAAGAGGAGGTCTACATTAAGCAGCCTAAGGGATTTTTTCTCTCAAATAATAATAGTTGTTGACCAGCTTTTGGTCCTACAAGCCAAAAATTGGGCATCCCTCTTCTTTTATTGCATGAGTCTTTTGATCCAGGTTCTGGGTAGTTCATCCCTCAATTGCCTTGTGCAAATTTTCTCTATCAGGTCATTTTCCATGGAAAAACCAAGTGTTTTCCTCTTTTTCTTGTCAAGTGCTTTTGGGTCTGATAGGTGACCTTGTAAAAAATTTGTAAGTGAAACCACTTGCAAACCTTGATTTGGTCTTGGTAGATTAAATCAGGTTTCTAAATGGCTTTACTCATTTGTCTGATAGGCAAGAGTTAGCTTGAAACTCAATTTGGTCTCAGATGCTTCACAAGGCAAGTAAATTACTTCAGAGGGATTTTTAATGACAAAATGGACCAAGTTCAAAAAGCTGAAGGGTTGTTTATAAAAAGTTTAAAGGGTAGGTGCCCTTGTAGAGGGCACTTAGGCAACAAGTGGTACCTTTATAATTCTTTCAAAAGGTGACTTTGGAGGCCAAGGAGCCCTTATGGGAGGCAGGCAATGATCAAAATGGACCTTTGCAAAAAGATCGAAGGGTAACTTTGGGCTCGAATTGCCCTTTCGAAGGGCAGCTAGTCGAAGAAAAGGGGAAAGGCAAAAAGCTTGAAAGGGACTTGCCCTTCAAAAAATTTGTCAAGCCAAAAGAGAATTCTTTTAGACTTTTTGTCTGAAGGAAATCCAAAGAGGAAAACTCAAGGAAGAACTATTTCAAACATTTTGTCCGAAGAAATTCAACAGTTGCAGAAAGTCAAAAAAAATTTGGAAGACCAAAAGTCTGAAGGGTAGGTGTCCTTATGGGGGAATTTTGGCTTTAAAAGAGGACCTTTTCAATTTTTCTGAAGGGTCACTTTTCCTTCATAAAAGTTCATTTGCAAAATGCCGAAGGAATTGTCCTAGTGGGTGACAGGCCCGTGAACGTCAAATTCAGCATAGTAAGCTAGCCGTTGGGATTCAAATGTGGATGACAGGCCCATGAACGTCAAATTCAATGTAGTAAGCTAGCCATTGGGATTGAAATGTGGATGACAGGCCCGTGAACGTCAAATTCAAGGTGATAAGCTAGCTTTTGGGAAGTAATCAAAGGAGACTTATATAAGACAAATTTTTTGAAGGAATTATTTTGGACATTTTATCTGAAGGAACGAAGGAAAGAAAGCCCAAAGGCTTGCAAAGAAAGGAGTTTGAGAGGAAATTCATAAGCATTGAGAGCCTAAATTGCTAGGAAAAGGGAAAAAATAGCAAGGAAAGAGAAAATAAAGTGGGTAACCTAAAATGTGGCCATGCATACATGAGACAAAAGTTCAAAATGCTCTAGGTGGCAGAGCAAGTCAAAGCACAGACCTAAAGATGAACCAGACCAAGGCAAGTGGCACAGGAGTCATCAGTAGGAGAAGTAAATACACTTAAGTGAAATAATCTCCATCAAAAACAAATAAAGGGATTGGTTCTGAGCATTGAAGAGGAGTGGCCCATGTTTTCTTATTTTGTCATTAATGAACAGCCAGTTACGCTCAGCATTAAAGAGAGCATGGCTCAGTCAACATATTTTGGGGATGGCCTTATCGGTTGCTAGGAGAAGTAATCCATGCTCTTGTAGGCTCGAACATCAAGGGTAATGACTTAAGTACCTACAGCATGGCTTTTCTGGATGCAATTAAGAAGAGACGATAGTAGCATAGGCTTGTGATCGCTATAGGAGTGTTTAATATAGCATGGGTTTCTTTCCCTTGACTGGTCAATGATCTGTTCTTGAAACTCTTTATATAATTGTAACTTCTCATTTTGGAGAAGGATCTCTCAGCATTGTATGGTGAAGCCTTGAAGAAATTTACCTTGAATCAAAAGAAGTGTTTTACCTCCATTTGAGCTTACACTTTTGCATATGTCTATGGTATCATCTTATGTTTAGTCATTTTATTTAATGCTTTCATAGGTTTATACCAGCATATCTAGTGTATTGTGAAAAATTCTCTACAAGTCAACAAGAAGTGTCTAGCTCGAAGTATAGGTGCATATGAACAGATCATCTAATAGTGTCTTTACAACACATCTAGTGGTTTCTTCCTCCATATACCTCCATAGGATCCCTTGTTGAAACACTGATGTAGTCAGTTTTTTCATTCAAATGAAGTGTTTATTTGCTTCTCTTTGGTGTAAAGTGTAGGTAAAAGTTGAGTAGACCAACTAATTTGGTGCATCACCACATTAGTTAAGTTCTATTTTTTTAATTTCTCTCTATTTTTTCACCCCCCCCCATTGTTAGCAGTAAGAAATCTAGGGCCTCAAGGTGCATCAAGGGGATCTAGCCCCTAATCTAGATATTCATCCCTCAAGTTTGCTACCCATAGTGAGAGGAATGTTTCCATTATGTTGCATGGAGGAAAGGAGCTGAGTATCTTTTTAGAGGGTGCAATCCACATTGTCAATAGTTTTTAGAATGCTCGGTGGGACTAAATTTTGTGTCTTACAAGTTTTAAGATTGGTACTGGTCTTGTTACTATAAAAAATCTAAAATAAGGAGCTATAATCCAGCACCTAGCAACTCCATTTCAAGAACTCAATCTCTGGTTAATGATCAGCCTGGCATCCCATGCCTAAGGTCACCAAAAGATCTTCTTCTAAGGTTTTCCCTTTTAAATTTATTGAGTTACCTTTGAACTCAACAAAAATGTTAAGGTTTCTAACTACTCATCCTTACGTAGCAAGCCACTTTCCCAAACCAACCATAAAATACACCTACTCAAAGAGACCCTGGTTGAATCCTTTCATAGCCATGGCTTTCCCTTTTGTGGCCTTCAATGGTCAGAGTCCCTTAAAACTTCTACAATATGACCTAATTCCAAGGACATCTCTCAAAAGTGTTCCTCCCTTTAGTGGAGAGGGCCTAATCACTACTATCAAGCATATCTGAAACATAGCCAACCTCTGCAACATCCATAATATCATTGAGGAAAATGTAGCCATCAAATTGCTAGCCTTGTCCTTCAAAGGAAAATTTTTGGATTGGTATGAGACCTTGTTTATGAACTCATTTGGCTCATGGAATGAGTGAGGGACCCTCTAGACAAATAGGTTTGGAGAAAAAAGTGACCATTTGTCTCTAGTTGAGCAACTGACCACTATGAAGAGAGCCCCACATGAATTTATGCAAGATTTCAACACTAGGTTCCAAAAGACTTGGGATAGAATCCTGATTCTTATGAGGCCAACTCCAAGCTATGCATTCCTTTATTACTTGAAGGCCCTGAATAGCAACATTATTTTCGTGATACAATCTATGGGTGGACATATTCTGCCCACTACTTATGAGATAGCCATAGCTACTAAAAATTACCTTGTTGAAGTAGAAAAGATAGCTCCTAGACCTCATATGCCACTCTTTCCTAATTCAGTTTAGCCTATCACACCCACTCTAGCTCTTCTACCTAATCAAGAGAAGTTGGTTGCTATCCCTATAAATGATCTCCATGAAGTTAAGAACCTACTACAGAGTGTTACCAATGAGTTAGTTTCCCTCAAGAGGAAATAAGCTTAGAGTTATAGGCCAAATCAAGGCTACCAACAGTTTAAGAAGATAAATAGACCTCCCTTCTAGAAGTACAATTAAGGGCAGGGTCAGATTACGCAATTCAAGCCTTATCAGAGCTATAATTCAAATGCCTCCTCATCTTCTAAGGCTCTGTCCCCACTCAAAATAATTTGGTATAGGAGTAGCCTAATTATCCACCCTTGGGGCATGGTCAACAACAAGGTGTTTATGCGAATGAGCTACCAAATCAAATCATGACCACACAAGGTGATCAATAAGCCCAATTCTCAAGTTTTGAGATGTCAACACAACTTGGGATAGACAACAGGCAGGCTCAATCTTATTCCACTCTTGTGATTCACCTGGAAGGGGAGTTCTACGTAGTCAACTGTGTGGGGAACATAAGTGAGCAAAATGATTGTGTTGTATCCAACACCAGGTCTAAAAGGAGAGCTATGGATGAATCTCAAGTAGCTACGTAGGCACCTACAACGTCTCTTTCATCACAAGAAAATTAAAAGTGTTCCAATTATAGACTGTCGATTGTAGCTTCAACTCCTCATGTTGCACCACAAGTTACACATGTCCCCAAGGAGAGCCCCAAAGGGGACAATCCTTCAATCAATGTAGTGGACCAATTGAATAAGTTGCACATGAACATCTCATTGTGGGATTCTTTAGTACTACTAGGGGAAAAGGATATACTCCAAAAAAATTGCATGTGCTAGGTGAGTGAGTTGTTCCAACAAAAAATGATAATGTGTTGATAGTAAATGGGGATCCTCCCATGGGAGGTCAAGCAAGGAAGGATGAGAAGGTCCCTCCCTCCTATTTGTCTCTAATTATTGGTAATTTCTTAGTCCACAATTGCATCATTGATAATGGAGCAAGCACCTCAGTTATGCCCAAATGGATAGTTAATAAACTAGGCCTCAAATATGAGAAAATGACCAAAAAAGTTTTGTAATTGGATGGATAACCAACCAAGACCTTGGGAGTGGTAAGAGGCTTGAATCTGACTCTCCATACATTTTCCACCTTCTCAATTCCCCATGATGTGGTAGTGGCAGATGTTCCTCCTTACTTCACTCTTTGCTTATCTAAGGATTTCTCGTCCAAGATAGGTGGATACTTGGCAGCTAATTGGTCTTACATAGTTTTTAGGATAAATTATGGAACTAAGGTGAATATTGAGTCATAGCCCATCCATAAAGATCATCTGGAGCCATACTCATCCAAAGAAGTGAATGTTAACTACACCATCATTGATGAAGAAGATCTCCAGGTGGACCAATCTCCATCTTCTTCCCTTGTAAGAGTTGCTAACTTGCTCCTAGATGAATCTGGAAATGATAATTTTGAGCATGATCCTTACAAGTTCATCGAAGAAGTTAGCCTTGGAGTCTACTACATGCATGAGAAAGATGCTTTCATGCCAAATTTGACGAAGGTAGACCAAGAGAACTATGGTTTATGATAGCTATTATTTGATGGATCTAGAAACAAGTTGGAAGTTAGTGGTGGAGCAATGCTAGTTTTACCTTCAAAGGAGAAATACTTCTCAACTTTTAGGTTTTAGTTCTCCTACACTTGAAAGGTAGCGGAGTATGAAGCCCTTGTTCATGGTCTAGAATGGGCAAGGAAGAGAGGAATCAAAGAATTGCAAATGTTTGGAGACAACGAGTTGATTGTGAACCAAGTGAGGGGTCAAAACTTGACCAAGAACTCTCTACTCATGTCTTACAACCACAGAGTATGGGACCTAATGGAGAGATTAATTGCTTTCAACATCACTTTCATCCCAAGAGAGGAGAACAAGCATGCAGATAAACTAGCAACAATTGGTGCTCAATTTGATATCCCAAAGGGGGTGAGACAAAGAAAGAATCAACACCATTTAAAGGTGATAGTGAGGCCCTCCATACCAAACAATGTCACCAATTGGTAGGTGTTTGAAATTGACTAGTAAATAACACTTTTCTTATAGGAGGAAGCTGCCAAGCTACAACAACAGTATGATAGGTAGATTGTTCAGCTAAAGACCAACAGGCTTCCCAAAGGTTTGGTAACTCTTGAGAGTATCTTCAATAAGGATTACCAGCTCAATAAGGACAAAGCAAGCATGTCAAACAAGAAAGAAAATTATGAGAGGGTAGAGATCTACAAGGATAAGTTGCTTGCACTTGGGAAGGTATGTACTAATGAAGAAAAACATGCTTCCATTATGTTATGCCAAGAGTTTGTTGATGTCTTTGCTTGGGAGTATGACGATTTGAAAGGGTTTGATCCAAGCTTGGACCAACACATCATTGAGCTAGAAGAAGGTGCCAAACCCATCAAGCAAAAGCAAAGGCTAATCAATCTAAAGATTGAGCCTCTCATGAGGAAGGAACTCACCAAACTGATCGAGTCTAGGATCATCTTCCCTATCAAACACTCTTTTTGGTTGGTCAATTTGGTCTCTATCAGGAAGAAGAATGGAGAGATTAGATTGTGTGTGGATTTTAGAGACCTAAATAGAGTCTCATTAAGAGACCACTATCCCCTCCCAAGTATTGAGCAAATTTTTTAGATGGTGACATGTAGTGTGTTGGTCCCCAAAAGCGTCACTCATTTTTGGAACAACATATGAGCTATCTTGGTCCTACAGGACCAAGATTTCTCTCTTCCCTTCTCAAAATTTGTTCTGAGCTTTCAATTTTTTTTTCAAGCTTTCCAGAAATCTACGAACTCTGCAGGCTTAAATCTACAGACTCTACAGGCTTGAATCTACGGACTCTGCAGGCTTGGAACTATGAACTTCATAGGTGGTTTCTACAGACTCCACAAACAGATGTCTACAAACTCTTTCAAGGTTAGAGAAAACTATGAACTTGGCTTCTACAGACTCCACAGGTAGGCTCAAATCTACAGACTCTCAAGGTTGGTTTCTACAAACTCTGCAAGAAAGAAACGGGTTCAACACTTAGCCAAATAATGAAGAATGAGCCGATTGAACCATTGAACCAAAGTTGGTTCAATCAGTAGGTTCAATCGGCAGGTTCAAGGGGATGCCCCAAAGTGAAAAAGGCAAGTGCCCTTGCAGAGGGTAGGCAGCATTGGTTCGAAGGTCAAAGAAAAGATAGAATTCCTTTGAATTTGTTCAAAGGCCCAAAAGGAACAATTCTTTCAGACTTTTGTCTAATGGAAATGGCTAAGTCCAAGAGGCTGAAAGAATACTTTCAGAAAGATTTTCTTGAAAAAATGTTAAGGCAAAATTCCTTCAAATTTTTTGTCTGAAGGAATTCACCCGGAGAAAAAGCCCACCGAAGAAGTAAGAACCCGTTGGGGAAGTTGAAGCCCGAAGGACAAATGCCCTTGCGGGGGACACCTGACGTCAGAGAAAGGACCGTTTTAAAATCCTGAAGGGACACCTTCCCTTTGGGACATTCTAAAGGCTGAACAAAGACGTAGAAAGGAACTTTCATAGACTTAGACAAAAAGGGGCTTCAATGGATGAACTGAATGAACCATTGAACCATTGACCCGAAAGGTTCAACGGGTTCAAGGTTCAAAGGTTCAACCAGAGCTTAGAAAGATAAAGAAAGCAGTGTTTGAGCGAAACACAGAATAAACCAATGAACCAATTGAATTTTGAATCGAAAGAGTTCAAAGTTCAATGGTTCAACATGGTTCAAAAGTTTAAAGGCAGCCTCAGTCAAAGAAAAAGTGGCACACAAGTGGTTCAACAGATGGTTCAACCAAAGGGCGAAGAAGCGATTGAACCAAGAAGCAATAGAATAAAAGAGACAGAATGAACCGATGAACTTTAAGTGGTTCAACGGGTTCAAGGTTCAACCTTGAATCAAGCGATCGACTGAAAAGAGAGCCCAAAGACTCAAAGAGAGAAGATCGATGTAAAGGACCAGAAATGTCTGTGAAAGAGTTATTTCTAGTAGGTGGAATAGTGGATCGAGTAGACTTCTGAGTGCACCAAACCAAGGATGCGGCTTGTTTTCTTTCATGAAATAAAGACAAATATGCAAAGGGCCAGATGGTCCATATTAAGGAGAAGACATATCAGATGAAGGGACATGCCATAGTTATGGCAGCGTACTATTCTTAGCATTGTCTCTCCAGACAAAATTGGAGATGCATTGAAGACGCTGACTGTAGCATGGGCCGTCCCATAGAAAAAGGCACCAATCCTTGGGCAGTTGCTATAAATTTGTATTTTCTCTCATTTGTAAGGGAGACTTTTCATTTTACAAGAGCGAAACTCTGCCCATTTTGAAAGAAGAAGACTGAGACTTTGAGCTCAGGTTGTAATTTTATTTTCATTTTTATTTGAATGAAAAAGCAGGTTTTTTACAGACTTTGTGCTGTTTTGACTTATGTCATTTTAGAAGATCATTCTTACGTCTGTCTTCTAAAGGTGTCTTTATTCATTTAATTTGGTAAGCAGAATTGGTGAAGGTAATAGGGAAGTGTCCTGAAACCAACTGTGCAAAGACTTTGCGCTTTCACAATTGCTTTCAGTCTGTGTTTTTCTTTTCTTTTTGTGTTGAGGATTCTGGGACAACTTTGTGCCCCCAGTATCCTTTGTGATATACTCTTTGGGCAGTTAAGGTGGAAACTTTGTGTTCTAATTTATCCTGTTGTTACTACGCCCCTTTTGATTACTGGTTACTTTACTATTTGAAAGAAACTCCTGTTGTTTCTTGCAAGAACACTTCTGAAAGAAGAGAAGTGTCTTCAGTGTTTACACCAAGATTTTCTCCTTTGTCTGTGTGCATCATCTCTAAAAGAAGAGAGATGGATGATGTATTCTACCCTTGTGTCTTAATTTTTGCTTATTTATATTGTATATAGCTCCTACGTATCTATAGGGAACCTTCCCTTGATGAGAGGAGAGATTAGTCTCCTTTTGATGTGATAAACCTACACAACTGGCTGACCAATCTTCTTGCTATGGTTGATCAGACCTATTTTGTTGATCAGTACGCTGATTGACAAAATATTCACCCAACATAGTGAAAGATTCTCCGTCCTAGATGGCTAATCTAAATACAATCAAATTATGGTGTAAGATTGTGACCAGTACAAGACAGCCTTCACCACCAAGTGGGGAACTTTTGCCTACAAGAAGATGCCATTCAGATTGTTAAATGCTGGAGCTACCTTCCAACATATTATAGATATGGCTTTCCAAGGTTTGATAAATGACATTGTGCTAATTTATCTTGATGATGTGATAGTCTTCTCTAAGGAGGCAAGTGAATATCTGAAGCACCTGAGGCAAATATTTGAGAGGTGTATAGAGTTTGGCATCTCTCTTAACCCAAAAAAATGTGTGTTTGTTGTCCATGAAGGCAAAATTTTGGGCCATGTTATTTCAAAAAAAGGCTAGTCCATTGATCCAAAAAGAGTGCACGCCATCTTAACATTGTCCTTGCCTAAGCACAAGAAGGACCTGTAAAGTTTCTTTGGCAAAATAAAATTTATTAAGAGATTCATTTCTAAATTTGCTGAGCTGGTCAAACCACTAACCTCCATGCTGAGGAAGGATGAGATGTTCACGTGGACATCAAGGAAAAGAGAAAGCTTTGAAGACATCAAACAAGTTATCACCCAAGCTCCCACCTTGACTAGTCTGGACTTCTCCAAGGACATCAATCTATACACCTTTGGTAATGAAGAGGTAATCTCTGCTATGCTCACTCAAGCGAATGGTGAGAATTTAGAATAGCCTTTCACTTTTTTTAGTCAAATATTAGAAGGCTATGAGGTTAGGTACATGTATGTTGAGAAACAAGCGTTTGCAGTCATACGAAGTCTAAAAAAATTTAGACATATGTTGTCTAACAACAATATTCACATCATGTTGCCACATCCTAGTGTAAAAGACTTCTTAATGAGCCAAGACTTGAATGAAAAAAGGGCAGGGTGGATCACCAAAGTAATGGAGTATGATGTAGAGATCAAAACCACCAAGCTGGTAAGAGAAAGAGGGTTGTGTAAACACCTTGCTAATGAGTGTCATCTAACTCTTCATTTAACCAATATTCAATTGGTGTCTTATCAACTAGGGCTGGTATTCAAAGCTATTTGCATTAAGGTATGAGATGGTAAATCCAGAAGTCTGCATATGAGGGTGTTTGTTGATCCTATTCTAATTTTGACTAAAGAAAGGAATACATCCTAAATTACTTGATTCATATTTTTGCTTAAAAAAAGAAAAAAATCAAATCAATCCACTCTTTTGCTAGGAGTAAAAGATCACACTCCTATTTTACGTTTGTAGGGAAAATAAATTCACACTCCTACTTACGAAAGGAAATTTGCTTCACACCTCTGCTGTAAAAGAAAAGATACTTTGCGTAGAAAAGAAATGAAATAAGAAAATGCTCTTTTTAAACTATGAATTTGTTTTGATATTTTTTATAAATAAATACAAATAGTAACAAGATTCTAACTAATAAAACATAACATAAATACTGTACACAGTTCCTAGTTCCAAGGAGAGTGGACCCTTGCTCCTCTCGAACTCAGGAACAAAGCTTAATCAGTGCTAGAAACTTGAAGTATTAATTCATAGAAATGAAATGATTACAATATGACTGAAACTTGTATGCTTGAATAATATCTAATTCTTGATTCTCTCTCTTCTCTATATCCTCTATTCCTTTTCTAAATATCTATTATTTAATCATAGTCGAAAGTCTTACACTTTATACTAATACAATTAACTCAAAATAGGATGCAAAGAAATAAGATTCTTTGGTTGATCCATTCTTCCAAACATAGGAGATTGGATTCCCAAGAGATCCAATTATTTTGATGAAGTAAATATCCTATCCTATAATAGTCCTAAAATTTGATTATATACAAATTTATCAAAAGCAAGTCCTTCAAAATAACAAGCGGTTATTTTCTTTATTTGATTCTAGCTGGAATGGTTCTTCCCTATCCTATTTGGTCTCCAGCTTCCCATTTTTCTTACAGAATTCTCAGTATTGACCTTGCAAAGTCTATAGAAATGAGCCTACAGAGTCTGTAGAAATAACCCTACAGAGTCTGTAGAAACAAGCCTGTAGAGTTCGTAGAAATAAGCTTGCAGAGTCCATAGAAACAAGCCTGCAGAGTCTATAGAAATAAGCCTGCGGAGTTCGTAGAAATAAGCCTACAGAGTCCATAGTTCTACTAGATGGAGATCAAAATGAAATGTTCACTATTCATCACCTGTGTCTTCTTTCTGAACATTCTTCACACAAAATATCACTAAAACATGCTATGTATTAGACATTAATGACAAAGTAAAGATTCAATCTTTGGTTTAATATAAACAAGACAAATATCTATTTTCCATGTAACAACTATCTAAGAATCTAAGATTTGTATAAGATAATATCCTTTGAGAGATGATTTGAAGGAAATAACATGTCAATAATGAGCCATATTTTGAGCTCATCATCTCGCCAAGCTTTACCTTTTGTAAGTTCCATTGCAAATATTTATCGGCATTCATAGCTTTGGCTTCTACTTTCTACACTCTGACTCAAATCATATTCATCAAATTCATCTGTTATATGTTTATTTGAATTGCTGGTAAATCCCTGATGTGTTTGAATCATTTGTTTCCATATACTGAATTGTTCTTCTGATTGTGAAGCCCAAATCTGCCATCTTAGAATATGTATGATCAGCGAAGGGGGTCTATATCTCATGCCAATCCATTTTTGTTCTCCCCCAGAGTTGATTATCTCTATTAAAATCTCTAGAATTGAGGATGCTCTCCTTATACTCCATCTTAAGTTATTTGGAGACATGACTTATCGCCTTTTAAGAGGCACTGAAAGTTGGTCCCATCTATTTACACTTGCAGCCATTACTGAATCAAAATTTTATCTTGAAAACAGATCAAAATAAACAATATAATCATATAGATCCTATAAATAATGTGTTTTAACCTCATCATTTAACAAAGCATAGTTAAAATTCTGTTTGATCAATCTGGGAATAGGAAAGGCTGGTTTGACACATAATCCTATAGTCTTAACCTGATTTGTATAGTCCTCAAATCTACCTTTCCATGCTATCTGATTTTTGAATGTATAATGTAATGCTCTCAGTTGAACTTCTCCTACATGAAGATTTATAAAAAACTTATTGTGCTCATGATTTCCTAGAATCAAGTCATGCAAATAAAATTCACAAAGCAAATCCTGCTAATCAAGTTCAACACTATAAAAAATTTTCAAAAATGTTATTGGCTATAAAATTTTGTAAGGAAAATGACAAGAGATCCACGGAAGCTTCCATCTGTAAAATTGTTCAAACAAAAATAGACTATATGTGGGAGAAGGATTCCTACATGCCAAAAGAGTTTCTCCTAATTTGCATGCATCCTGCAAATTTTCTTCTAACTCTTAGACTTTAGCCTCTAATTATTTCTTTTCATTTTCTAAGAGTTTCTTTGAAGAAGTTGCATCTTTGTTTTTTTTTTAAAGTACAAAATATTCTTCTTCAATTTGATGTAGTATTTGCTAGGGAGGAATACCTAGATCACTTGTTTAACAACCATGGTCAACAAATACCTTAGGAGGAAAAAGTGCAACAGCAGGTGCTTCGAAAGGGTTTACCAAATTCTGCAATCTCCTATTTTTCTTCTTCAGACTTTCTACATATATCCAAATATCTATTTGTTCACTTTCATGTTCCTTTATTATTTCCTCTAATATGTGAACTTCTACTGTATGATCAACAGAGACTGTATCTAATTTTTGCACCAAAGATGAGTTGAGATGGTCCTTATCTTGCAATTGACTGATCAAGTCAGCAATGTCAGTTGTTTGTTGTTGTTCAAAAGCTTGAGCTTGAGAAAGCTGCAAAGTTAGCTGCATAATAGGATCATTTAGATTTGATGATTCACCTTTCTCATTGGTACATACAGTTTTCCCTTTATCCATTGCAATTGCATCTGTAACAGGGGGTTGTTTTGCCATACCTAATTCCTCTACCGTGTGTGGGTCTTCCTTTGGATTTGGCTCCTCCATTATGATTAGATATTTTATTTCAAAAGGAATTTCTTAAATATCTATAGGTGCAGGAATATTTTGAGGTATGGGGGAATGAGACACTATTTTAAGACTATCTAAAATATCTTCAATTTCTTATTCATCTTTTTCTGTTAAAATGAGCCTTCTCCTTCTTTTAGTTACTCTTTGAGATATACTTGGTTGATTTTCCTTCTCAACCACCAAACCCTTGGTCTTCTCAAGTTCTATAGCAACCTTCCATCTCAATTTTCTTCTTCTTGTCAAAGGAATTGGTTGTACTACAGACTCATGAGGTTCTTGTGGAGACCTTGAAATTTCAAGGTTTTGAGACCTTGTGATTCTTCTTGAAGAAGGGATTTTTGTGGAGATTACAGTCTGAGATTGTTTTCTTGGTGTTGTATTCTTAGCTGATGGAGATGAGTGTTCCTATGGTACATTTGGGTTTTCTTGTGCTATACTGTTCTAAAATTCCTCCCAGACCTCTTGACCTTGCTGAATGAAATGATGCTAAATAATAAGCTAAATAAGGCCATGATGCCTAAGAGCAGTAGTAGGGGTTGTAGACATAACTTGCAGAGCAATAAAAGAAAGATGGGAGGTTAATTTTTTACCGAGGGTTTTGTCTCCCATGCTTAAGATGTATTAACATTTTCATGGCGTCTCCCCCTAAAAGATTGCGTTGCCCTTCACAAATGATATATTTAAGTACCCACTTAGCTACAGATTTCCAAAGTTCAAGAAGTGAATTCCTTTTAATCTCTTTTAATTTTCCCTTGGAATCTACTAGACATGAAGTTTCAATTTGCTTATTACCATTAAATTGACTAATTAAATCACTAAATGAAACTCTGCCTGTAGCTCTCATTCCTTCTTTTGGAACTTGTATAATTTGGTTTATGATTTGAGTTGTAACATGAATAACAATGCCTTTCACAATTGAAAATTCAAGGGTGAGATTGGTAATAAATTCACTTACCATTGTTTCGTCAAAACCTTGGAGCTTTTCAATGAAAGGTAGCCAACCATTGGCTCTGAACACTACTATAGAAGCTTTGTCTTTATGAAACTTCGTTGGATCCTTCAGCTCTGATCTTGTCTTCTATCCTATTTTTATGCGGAGTTACAGTCAGCTCAGTTCCTTTAACTTCAATTAAGGTGCAGACCAGTCTTTTGTTGAAGTCGATAGGTAAAAGGCTCTAAGGATCAGCTTCTATTGAAGTCGTAGAAAGAAAATGGTTCATTTGAAATGCTACAACTGCATGAGTCCGTAGTGTGGTATGATGTTTTGATATAGTTAAGCGTCACACATTTTTACAGAGTGTGCCAACCGTTTGATCTCATCAATACAAATCACGTGAAACGATGACGTGTCATATTGATGGTGACAGCAATTCATTTCTTCATTTAAAACCCCTTTTTATGACATCCCATCATTATGGTACTTGATGACTCAATTGATGATATCAAAGCTGCACACTTATCTATACACCATTGGCGGCTTCGTTGCATGCTTTTTAATTATGGCATGTGTCATTCTGTTTTAGAAGATTCAAATTTAGGTCATCTTAGAAGAATAGGGTCTTAATCAAATCAAAAATAATTAGTTAACTAAACATAGATAAATGAAATATGTCTTACTTACTTTAACCTTAGACATTATCCTTTGCTCGCCATGTGTCTTGCATGAATAGGTTTGCATGGATTAGTTTATTGCATGGAGACAACCAATCATAGTGTTATGATGAGATTTGCTTATAAATTTTAGTTTTTTTTGTTGGTCAGCCATTGCTGGTTTTTTAGCCAAAGCCCTTTTTGCAATGCATAGCCAACCATCACGCTAGTTTTCTGGGCATGCATTGTCAATAGCATCCCTAGAAGGGTTTTCACTATTGATTTATTATTATTATTATTATTTTTTGTGTTGGCTTTGATACATTTGCATGAAATGCTTTATCATGTTTGACATGAACTGTGGTCCTTGATCTGAGACTATCTCTCTTGGAGCACCAAATCTTTGCATGATTTTGAAATATAAGAAGTCAGCTACCATCTCCTCTCTTGCATGAGGTAATGCTTCCACTTCTGCCCACTTGGTCAGGTAGTCTGTACATACTAGGAGATATTCTTTTCCTCTGGAAGGAGGATCCACTGGACTGATAAAATCAATTCCCTATTTCTCAAATGGTTCTAAAATCAATTGAGGATGAGGGTGCAGAGGCATCTCTGTTGAAAGAGTAGGTTGTCCAATTCGCTGAGAAACATCATGGTGTCTGACATATTGTTTTACTTGTCGATGAAGATGAGGCCAATAATATCCTGCTCCTAGGATTTTATGTACGGTTTTTATGAGCTGAGTAATGGCCTCCTCCTGGTTCATCATGACAAGCTCTGATGATATCATAAGCTTCACCATTTGTCAAACACCTGTGAAACACATGATCAGGTCCAAGTTTAAATAACATTCCATTAATCCATTTAAAAGAACTTTCTTTGATTAAACATTTTTTTTATGAAAAGTGCAGAGGAAACTTCCATGTGGTGAGGTAATTGGCTAAATCAGCAAACCACAGATATTGTGCTGAAATAACAAATAATTGTTCATCTAGAAAGTCATCCTCCACTGGTTCTTCACCTATAGTGTTGATTCTTGACAAGAAATCAACAACCACATTAGACTTCCCTGGTTTGCCTATAATAGTAACATCAAATTCTTGTAAGATCAATAGCCATCTAATAATCCTACCTCCTACAATTGGTTTGTTGGTAAGATATCTAATAGTTGAATGGTCTGTATAGACAAATACCTTGTAGCCTATTATGTAGTGTCTGAAATTGTTGATTGCATAAATTACAGCTAAAAATTCCTTTTCAATTGTAGTGTAATTTCTTTCAGCAAATGTCATGTTTTTGCTAATATAATATATACCATACATGTCACCTTCTCCATCCTTTTGTCCAAGAACTACTCCTAGTGTTGTATTGGAAGCATTTGTGTATATATGGAATGACTTAGTCTAATCTAGTCCTCTTAATACTGGAGCAGTAACAAGTTTATCTTTGATGGTTTCAAAGGCTTGCTGGCAACTATCATTCCATTCGATTGTACTGTCTTTTGTAAGCAAGGCAAACATATGGGCAACTATTTGACTAAACTTATTTATGAAGCGTTTGTAGTAACCAACATGTCCTAAAAAACTCTTAACTTCAGTTTGTGTTTGTGGGAGGGGCAAGTTGGAAATTATTTCAATTTTTTTTGGATCTACCTGAATGCCTTTTGCAGAAATATGATGTCTTAGGACTATTCCTTCATCCATCAGCAACAAATATGTCTTATTGCTCAAAGATAATTGATGTTCCTTACATCTGATCAATACTTTTTCCAAGTTGGTAAGAGCTTCTTCATAAGTTTCACCATAAACAGTGAAATCATCCATATATACCTCAACACAATCATTTGTAAGGTCAGAAAATATTGCCAAAACTACTCTTTGAAAGGTTGTTGGAGCATTACAGAGTCCAAATGGAAGTACTCGATAAGTAAAAGTTCCCCAAGGGCAGATAAACATGGTTTTATCTTGATCTGTAGCTGCTACCGTTATCTAGTTATACCCTCTAAACCCATCTAGGAAAGAAAAATATTTCTTTCCTGCCAGGTTATCAAGAACTTGATCAATGAAAGGTAAAGGAAAGTAATCTCTTAATGTTGCTTTGTTCAGTTCTTGATAATCCACACATACTCTTAAATTTCTATTTTTATTGGGCATAATTACCAGAGTTGACACCCACTAGCTGTCTGAGATGGGTTAAATAAACCTAACTTCTAGCAACTTTTGGATTTCTGCTTTGACTATTTCCTTTAGTGTTGGGTTTATTCTTCTTTGTGGTTATCTGACTGGTTTGACAGATTCTATGTAAATGTGATGAGTGCATATACTGAGGTGAATTGTTAGGTTGTGAAGCTAAAAGTTTCAACTATGTAGACGAAGAGGAGGTTGCTGAAATTCCAGAAGTACCGACGTGGACAGTATGACCGACGTCGGTCAGCACTAGTTAGACAGGGACCGACGTCGATCGCCTGTGTGTTCCAGAACTGTTCGTTGCACGAACAGTTAGTTAGTTGAACTGAGTGTTTGCATGTAAAGACTATTTCGAGTCTTGAGTTGCGTGGATAATTATTTTAAATTAAGAGTCTAAGTTATTGTTTAAGTCTGGGATCTATTTATAAACCCATTGGCATGTATTGTAAAGATGAGCTGAAAAGGAAGGCAAAGAAGATCCTTCCATTGTAAGATCATTGAGTTGTAGGTTGTTGCAAGCTCATAAGAGATCTACATGTGTAAGTATGGTCTATTGAATTGCAGGTTGCAGGTTCATGAGAGATCTACTTGAAGTACTTTAGAGTGCTTGGTACTGGCAGGGTTATTACTGACCGGTTGGAGAGGTGAACACCAATTCTGTGTGTGAGTTATGTGTTGGGACCGTTTTTGGTAGGAGAGTGAACTTTTGAAGAAGAATTACTATACACGTGAGGTGTGAGAAGCCTCTGTAAGGTGGAAGAGTGTGGCGTCTCTTTATTGTATTCTTTTCTGTACGAGTATTAATACAAGATAGTGTATTGTCTTTCATATTCTGTGCTATTTGTGAATTCTAGTTACTTGTACTTTTGGATAATTCTGCATGTTTAATTGCTTGTATTTGGTAATCATATTGTGCTCTTTTTGAGGAGCAAGATCCTAAAAAGTGGGATCAGAACAGGTGTGTTGTTCTTGGATTCCCAGACAACTGGTATCAGAGCTTTAGGTTGGGATACTAACAGGTTGTATCAGATCTAGTTAGTGTGTGTTGATTACAGGTTACTCATAGAGATTTCTGTTTGAGTGAGAGTGGAGTAATGGCAGAAGACAGTAAGCTACGAATGAAGAAGTTTAATGGCAAGAACTATCAATTATGGAAGATGCAGATTGAAAATTATCTGTATCAGAAAGATTTGTACTTACCGTTGGGTGGGGTTGATTGCAAGCCCCGGGATATGAAGGATGAAGAATGGGAGGTTCTTGATCGAAAGGCTCTGGGATCTATAAGGTTGAGTCTTGCATCGTCTGTAATTTCCAACTTATCACATGCTAAGACAATGGTAGAGTTGATGGAATCTTTGAAAAATTTATATGAAAAATCCTCAGCTTCGAATAAGGTATTTTTTATGAAGCAATTATTTAATTTGCAAATGTTGGAAGGTGGATCTATACATAGTAATCTTAGTGATTTCCATGGTTTTGTAAACCAGTTAAATTCAGTCAATAGTGTTTTTGATGATGAAATAAAGGCTCTCTTAATCTTATGCTCATTATCTAAAAGTTGGGAGAGTTTGGTAATGGCAATTAGTAATACTGCATCTGCTTCAAAAATCTTAAAAGTGGATGATATTGTGAGTGTAATCTTGAATGAAGAGATTCGCAGGAAAAACACAAGTGAATCATCAGGGAATGCTTTGAGTGTTGAAGGCAGGAGAAGGCAAAGAGAGAAGATCGAGCGTGAGAGATCAAGGTCAAAGATAGGCAGGAGATCCAAGTCCAGGTATGGCAGAATAACCTGCTAGAAATGTGAAAAGCAATGGCACTTAAAGAGAGATTATAGGTCAGTTGAAGATCAACATGAAGGACATGAAGAAGAAGTAGATGTTGCAGATTTTATTACACAAGATGCTCTGGTATGTTCTTTGGATAAAGTAGAATCTTGGGCTTTAAATTCTGGTGCCTCTTTTCATGCATCCCCAAATAGGGAATTTTTTCATGAGTATATCCAGGGAGACTTTGGAGAATTTTTTTTAGGGGATGGTAAGCCTTGTCAGATGGTTGGCAAAGGTAAAGTGAAGCTGAAATTGCAGACTGGTAACACATGGGTGTTGAAAGAGGTCATGCATGTCCTAATTTTGGAGGGAAATTTAATTTCTATAAGAAGTTTGGGTGATGAGAGTTGCACAATAACTCTCACAGCAGACTCTTGGAAGGTTACCAATGGCGCACTTGTTGTAGCAAGAGGTAAGAAAGTATGTACACTTTATCTATCTACTTGTATTACTGATTCTCTTTCTAGGTTATCTACTTCAGCTGTAGATTCGAAGATGTGGCTTAATAGGCTTGGTCACATGAATAAGAAGGAGATGCATGTTCTTGAGTCAAAGGGTATGCTTTCAGATTTGAAGAGCATAGATCGAGATTTTTATATGCAGAAGAAGAAGGTGACATTTTTTGAGGAATTCGATGTTCGTGACAAGAACATGAAAGCCTTGGTTTTTAAGGAGAAGGTGACAGACAAAGTTCAGCACAAGGGGCAGAAGAATTCTGGACAGAGCAGGGTTGATTTGGACAAGGGTTTGATCCAAAAGGAGCTCGCAAAAAAAGGTCATTTCTCACAAGCAAAACACAGAGACCGACGTCGGCTAGAAAACTGGCGTCAGCGTCCAGACAGGGACCGATGTTAGCTATGTACACACTGATGTTGGTGACTCAAAAATAGATAAACATCAGCGTCAGTCAGGGGGAATCGATGTCAGTGATGAGGCAGTTGCATAGAACTGACGTCGGTCGGGTGCAGACTGAGATATGACTGGCATCGGTCATTGAGACAGATTTTGGGTGGACAACAAGCTGTCAAAGAGTCTCAAGCGCCCATATGGAGGACTTAAAGGGTATGTAAGCCTCAAATTTGTCATTTTCCTTCTTTACACTACTTATTGCTCATTGATGGTAAAGAACCAGGAAGTTATTAAAGAAGCAGAGCAAGTAGATCTAGGAAACAGTGGGAGCTTGGCATGGATGAAGGATGTGATTCCTTAGAGAAGAACCAAACATGAGTTTTTGGTGGAGTTGCCAGCTGAAAGAAAGCACTGAGAGATGAATGGATGTTTAGGATGAAGAAGAGCGAAAATGGACATGTGAGACAGAAGGCTAGGGTATATGGTCTTGAATAAGCTGCAGGACAATAGAGGTTTGATCATTGTGTTTCTCTTTACCAGGTTAAATAATATTAGCTACATTATCCTATTACTGTATGATGTGCTTGTTGCAGGGTTACATATACAGGGAGTTGCTGAACTAAAGGTAAAGCTAGTTCAGAGGTGTGTCATGAGAAATATGAGAGCAATAAGATTCTTTGGCATGAGTGTGTTCTAGGGACATGGAAGGTCACAGGTTGACTTTGTTTCAGGATGATTGTGTGAGACCGGTTAGCACGCCGATGGTTGGACAGTTCTATGAACAGTGTCTTGACTCACATAATGAGGTTAAGTGCATGGTATGTACTAGACCTGAGTTTTTCCAAGCAGTGGGAGTTGTCACAAGTTTGGAGCCAATCCGGGAAAGAAGCATTGGAGGGCAGTTCAGTGGATTCTTAGAGGGACCAGCAGCAGGTGCACATGCTTTGAAGGGTCAAGTTCTTTTCTACATGGTTTGTAGATGCGGATGTGGCAGGTGATTTGGATGACAGGAGTTGCACCATAGGGTGTGTGGTGGTTGGTCTTCAAGAGTGATCTTGAAGAGGGATACAATGCCAGGAAACAAACTAGATGATGTACAGGTACAGGTATAGTTGCAGCTGTTTATCTCCAAGTGAAAGATTGTTAGGTTGTGGAGCTAAAAGCTTCAACTATGTAGACGAAGAGGAGGTTGCTGAAGTTCCAGAAGTATCGACATCGGCAGTATGACCGACGTCAGTCATGATGAATGCAGAAGGTAACCGACATCGACAGAAAGTCGGCTGACATCGGTCAGCACCAGTTAGATAGGGACCGACGTTGGTCACCTGTGTGTTCCAGAACTGTTCGTTGCACGAACAATTAGTTAGTTGAACTGAGTGTGTGCATGTAAAGACTATTTTGAGTCTTGAGTTGCATGGATAATTATTCTAAATTAAGAGTCTAAGTTATTGTTTAAGTCTGAGATCTATTTTTAGACCCATTGGCATGTATTGTAAAGATGAGCTAAAAAAGAAGGCAAGGAAGATCCTTCCATTGTAAGATCATTGAGTTGCAGGTTGTTGCAAGCTCATAGGAGATCTACATGTGTAAGTATGGTCTGTTGAATTGCAAGTTACAGGTTCATGGGAGATCTACTTGAAGTACTTTAAAGTGCTTGGTACTGGCAGGGTTATTACTGATTGGTTGGAGAGGTGAACACCAATTCTGTGTGTGAGTTGTGTGTTGAGACCGTTTTTGATAGGAGAGTGAAATTTTGAAGAAAAATTACTGTACACTTGAGGTGTGAGAAGCCTCTGTAAGGTGGAAGAGTGTGGCATCTCTTTATTGTATTCTTTTCTATATGAGTATTAATATAAGATAGTGTATTGTCTCTCATATTCTGTGCTATTTGTGAATTCTAGTTACTTATACTTCTGGATAATTCCGCATGTTTAATTGTTTGTATTTGGTAATCATATTGTGCTCTTTCTGAGGAGCAAGATCCTAACAAGTGGGATCAGAACAGGTGTGTTGTTCTTGGATTCCCCGACATGAATTCATTTCATGTCGAAATAATCCCAAGCAAAAGCCTTGGTGTGTCTTTTCAACACTTCAAAGAGTTGATCTTCTTCTTCATTTGTTAACCAACTATTGATGTTCAAATTTTTTTAGGTAATACCATGATTAATTTTTTACCTAGGTAGTTGGATTCTATTTGCTTAAACTCACTAATTAATGAGTTCAAAGGACACAAATGAGGAAGTAGCTTATGAAGCATAGTTACATTATCAACAAACTCTTTTTCAAGAGGAATCAGTCTTGTTAAGGAACAATCAAATGCATCTAAGAAATGAGTTTGCTGTTGTTCTTCCAATTTACACACACTTTCCTAAATCAATCTATGATCATATGATGAAGTACTAGCAGAAGTAGAAGTGGAGGTTTCAATTTTTTTTTATCTAACCCAAGAATCCTAAACTAAGGCAGTCCGTAGCTTTCAGACTGGCAGAGTCCGTAGTTTCTAGACTGGCAGAGTCTGTAGATTCTGGGTATATGTCTCCATTCAATTTTTCCAAGTGTTTTTTAACTGTGATCATGGTTAAAGAGGAAATCTTGTTTAATGTGTTGTCTGATTCATCCAGCCAAAGTTCTTATATGCAATTTGTTGATGGTTTTGCAGGAGGATATAAGGAAATGCATTTAGATTTTAACTCATTAAAAATGGTCATGTCTCCTGACCTACAATCAATCAATGCTACTACAGTGGCCAACCATGGTCTACCTAGGATGATAGGATATCCCAGATTCTTTGTTTTGGGTTGTAAGACCATGAATTCTACTAGATATTCCCAAAATTCTATTAACACTTAAACATTTTCTATCATTCTCTCTAATTTCGTTACCAACTGGTATGCCATTTGAAGAATGGTAGTTATAGGTTGCATTTTCATAAGATATAATGCATGGAGAGTATCAATTGTCATGACATTGATTGTTGCTCCCAAATCCATCAAGACGTTAAGAATTTCTTTTCCTCTAATTGTGACTGTGATCACTGGGCTTCCTAGATCTACATATTTTGGAACTAATAGTTTTCCTGCTAATAAATCAACAACTTTTCCATCAATGTGTATGGTTTCAGGGTATTTTACCTTCCTCCCAGGTGTCTTAATATAGAGGTTTTTGATGATCTTATTTAATTCAGGTATATCCCTAATAGCTTGTAGAAGGTGTACCTCAATATTAATCTTTTTCAACTCATGGACCAAGTTTGAGTCTGGTTTGATATCAATTTCTCTTAATCTTTCAAGAAAAGGAACTACTGGTGTAGTAGTGTTTCATTTGTTTACTTCATGGCTCCTTTTGATTTCAGCTTCTCCAGTGCTTAATTGAGATAATTCTGTCTTTTCCTTTTCATTGGGTATCTCAGAAATGAGTACTGGAGGTTTTTGTATAGTTTTTCTTGATGTCAAATGTATCTCTGAACACTCAATAACTCCAACATTGATTGTTTCTTCCTATTCATTAACATAAACAGGTGTTGGTTGTTTATTTTTTGGATTTGCTATTGGTTGTGTAGGTATTGAGGGTTGATTGATTTGTCCTTGTTGCTGAATAATTGGGGGTGGCATAATGGTTTGCTGTTGAAGCAGTCTTCTTGGTTGGGTGAATTGTGACTGTGGGTTCCGCTACTAATTCCATTATTGATATGGTTGTGGCATCCAATGCTATTGTGGTACCCATTGTTGCTGTGGCTATGGCACCATCCATGGAGGTGTTGGCATCCAATCTTGTCTTGCCCATGGATTTTGAATTGATGGAATTTGGGATTGTTTCTAAAATGGTGAAGGGACTGAAACATTCCATGGCGTCATCCATGGATTAACTAGATTTCTTACATTAAACTGTCCTTGATCCTGATTTTGTGGGGGCAAAGTTTTGTCTTTCAATATAATTTACTTCTTCAGTGGACGGGACCTAGGTTTTCATTTGATTCTTTAAAATAGGCATAAGGGTGTAATATTTGGTATCATGATCTGTTGCATCATAGATCCCATGATGAAATATTGGTTCTATTTTAGGGGTAGTCTCTGAGGGCGTGTTTCTATCTGCACTTAGGACAATAGATTGCTAAAGGCTCTGTTGCATTTGCCTTAGCTTGAAGGCCATCCAGAGTATTGTTTAGTGTAACCAGAATATCTGTTTTAAGATTAGCAAATTCTTCTATTAATTTACCCACTTCATTAGATTTCCCTAACTTTTCTTTCCTAATTCTAGGTTTTGTTCGAGAATAATTGGTACAAAGCTCAGAAATCTGATCGAAAGCCAAATTATTTATGTCTCCTCCGCCCATTAGATTTAAGGCATCTCTAGTGTCTTCATCTAATCCTTTCAAGAAAACCAATTTCTGAACGTCTTTAGTGAGTCGATAATTGCTTCTTTTATGAGTGAACATGAATCTATCCAAATAATCTTCTAAAGATTCATCCTCATTTTGTTTGATTTTGAAGAAATCCTCTTTTCTTTCTCGCACTCGACATTAATATTGGTATTTGTTCAAGAATTCTATTTCCATGTCATCCCATATTCTAATAGAATTTCCAGGTAAACCCATGAACCATCTCATAGCTTCATCTTTAAGTGTAGAAGGAAATAGTTTTAATTTCTAGCTATCAGTTGTGTAATCATAGGTTTGACATAGCACCTTAAATTCAAACAAGAATTGATCAGGATCTTCTATAGATCATCTCTATAAATTTGGCAGATTAGCTGGTGAGATATTTTTCATGGGGGTTTGATCATCAATATATTTTTTCTTCTGATCTACAGTCAAACTTGCCCAAATCTCCATCATTTATCTTAATATAACATTTGCTTATGACACCCTAAAGTATTTAATTGTAGTTGGTTTACCCTTCCATAGCTCTTAAAGTGTTTTGGTATTATTTACTTTGATTTGTCCTCTATTAAGGATGTAAACTACCATCTTAATTGCTTCTCCCCAATACCTATCTGATAATTTGAACTCATTCAACATAGTCTTTGGCATCTCCTAAACTATTCGGTTCTTTGTTTTAGTAACTCAATTTTGTTGTGGAATTCGTACAACTATGAGTTGTATTCTTATTCCAAGTTCCTCATAAAATTCATTGAATTCATTTGAGAGGAACTCACCCCCTCGATCTGACCTTAGGAATTTGATCTTTAGATCTATTTCATTTTCTACTAAAGCTTTAAAAATTTAAAAGTTCTCAAATACATTAGATTTATCCTTTAGAAGAGCAACCCATGCCATTCTAGAATAGTCATCAATTAAAATCATAAAGTAACTCTCACCTTTTATACTTTGAGTTCTTGTGGGCCGACATAAGTCTGTATGGATTAATTTCAAAGACTTTGTTGTTGAATACTCCTTTGATTTAAATTTACCTCTAGTGTGATTTCCATGTAGACATGGCTTGCAAATGGTGTTTGAATGTTTCGTGATTTTTGGCATGTCTCTCACACACTTTGTATTACTTATTTTCACCAAATTGTCAAAATTCATATGGCCCATTCTCCTATGCCATAACCAACTCTCATCTGATTGTGTCATATAACATCTTTCTTTCTTTATTAACTTCACTAAGCACATATAATTTATTTGTAATTTTATTTGCATACGTAACTAATCTTCCTAAATCAACTTTCCTTACTTCACATCCTTGAGGATGGAAAGTGAGGATGTGTCCTTGATCACACATTTGACTTACACTTAGGAGATTATGCTTCATCCCTTCAACATACAACACATTCTCAATTTTTGTCTTTCCATCATTTAGATTGAGGTTACATTTGCCTGCTATCCTTGTTGTAACATTGTCTCTAAATTTAATGTTCCTCCGCTTACTTTTTTCAAAGAATGGAACTTGCTCTCATCTCCTGTCATATGGCTCGAGCATCCACTATCAATGTACCATTATTGCTCTTCATTTTGTACATGAAAATCAGTTTGAATGAGCATAGCTTTCTCTTTCTCTTCCTCTTGTTTCCTCTTCCAAGCTTTTATAGATTTTGTTTTTAGCTCGGCAAGGGTATCCACTTTCCTAGTTTGCTTTGGATTCTATAAAATATCGTGCTATATGGCTAAATTTGTTGAACTTATAACACATAATATTTTACTCATTGTAATTTGGTAGTAAAACAAATGAGTTATGATTTGAATAACCATAAGCACTCTTATTCCAACCATTATTCATTGCCTGAATCTTACAATCTATTGCCATATGACCAAAATTTTTGCAATAAAAACAATAGCCATAAAAGGAGTTTTGATACCTTAACATGTAATACTGCCTTGGATAGAAAATGTCAAATCAGCCTTCTCAAAAGGAGAGCTAGAAGAAGATGTTGATGTGGGACAACAACCTAGATACGATATTATTGATCATGAAAATATCTTCTGAAGTTTCTTATGGGAACATCATGCCACTTGTTCTCATCTTTGTCATCCTTTAAGGAATGTTGTTCTTTTGAGGAATCTTATATTCCTTCTTTGATGATTCAATATCTTTTGAATTATCCTTGGTGATATTTTATTTCTTCTCATCACCAATATTGGTCTTGATGAATGATTTATTTTGAATATTAAGAATGTTTTCCAAGATCTCAGTGCTTTTTTCAAAATTTAAGCTATTTCTTAGCTTAACACTAGTCTTCTCCAACTCCTTTCTTAAATCAACAATTTCAGATTTAAGCTTAGCAAATTTTTCCTCTTTTGATTTCAGTGGATCTCTTATTACCTCCTCAATTCTTTTCACCTCTTCTAATTGAGTTTTTAGACTTGTAATGATCTTTTCAAACTCTTCAAATATTTGAAATATGTTCGTTATCAAATTTCCACCTTCTTCATATTTTCGAAGATGCAATTTTTTCTCCAAATTTATTTTCTTGAGTCTCTTTATTTTAATCAAGGCACAAACAAGTTCTTCTTCCATATCTACTTCTCCTTCATACTCAAGATTTTCTTCCTCTTCTATAAACATTTGGTCTTCATCATTATTTATTTCTATTTCCATGAAAAGAGGTTCTTCTTTATCACTCTCTGAAGTACTCTCATTACTCTCTTCTTTTGAGCTACTCTCCTTGGTGTAGAAGCTTTTATTATATCTTTTAGAGTTTCTATTTTTTCATATTTACTTGGCTTATAGTTCTTTTTATATGAATGTTTGCTCTTTCGTACCTTAACATGTTCTTATTCATCACTATTGTCATCTTTTACATGAGGACACTTAGCAGCGAAATGCCCTATCTCACCACAATTGAAACATTTGAAATGAAGCTTACCTTTATACTTGATAGATCTTTTTTTAAGGTTTCTCACAAAAAGGGATTCTTCTTCTTATGATTCATCACTTGACTCAGGTTTTGCATTTTTAAATTTCTTTGAATATTTGAAGGTTTCTTCGCTCTTTGACAATTTTTCTATTTCTGTCCTCATTTCATATGCTGTGAAGATTCCATACAACTCATCCATCTTTAACGTGTTTAGATCTTTTATTTCCTCAATTGTCAAAACCTTAGGATCAAATCATAAGGGGAGAGATCCTTTTGTATTATTATTGGATCTTTTATTTTTCACTAAGTCCTCTGATTGTATTCATAATTTCATCCACATGAAGAAGATAGATTGCAACATTTTCTACTTCTTTCATTTTTAGACTCTCAAACTGCCTTCTATGGGTTTGGAGCTTAGCTTGCATCACTTTGGTGTCCCCCTTATAGATATTCTATAGTTTGTCCCATGTCACCTTTGTCGTGTCACAATACATAACTTTGACAAATTCAAATTCAAACAAGCCACATAATATTATGTTTAAAGCTTTGGCATTATTTTCACTTACCCTCTTTCTAGTTTGATATGTCAGTGGGGTTTGAGGAGTTGTATATCCCATTATTATCGATTGCCAAATATTGAACCCTAGATCCATTAAATAGGTTTTCATTCATATGCTTTCGAAAGCATAATTTGTTTCATCGAATAGTGGAGCCTTGTTTGTGGAGAAACCCTTTGGTACCCGATGACTGGCCATGTGTGTTATCGAGATCTACCTTCCATCGATTAAAATGTTCTTGAAAGAACATGCTTTGATACCAATTGATAAGCAACACTAATAATGAGAGGGGGTGAATCAATATTATATAAACTTTTAACTTTAAAACTGAAATCCACACAAAAAGAGATAACACAGTGACACTAGATTTACGTGGAAAACCATTTCGAAAAAAAACCACAAATGATGAGTTGTTTGGATCTACCGTTCAAATCCAACTAAAAATATAAATGACTACAAAGTATTTATGGGCACCAACCCACTAAAAACACCAATCCCCAACACCAAGCACCAACTCAGCAAATTTGAATGCACCAACCTCCTGAAGACACCAATCCCCACACAAAATAAATTATCTTTTGAATAATACTCTTATTTGCTTTTCTTCTTTGCTCAAATGATATGCATAAACAAAATTTTGCTCTTCCTCTCTTCCTTATCTCTCACACTTATATGATCTTCAATTAAATCGAATTCTTGTAATACTTCCACATCTCTTATCCCTTGTATAGCCTTTAAAAACTTCTCTCATAGGAGGTGTCCCATCCAAGAGGCACCTCTTCACCAAAAGATGTGACCGTTGACATTTCAACATTTTCGTTCACTTCCAGCAATAATTTCGTTTGATACTTCCATTTACTTCTGACAACAATTTCGTTTGACATTTTCGTTCATATCCGTTACAATTCCTTTAACATCAATGACAATTATTCCAATATAATATAAAGTCTTGCTATATGATATCAAATATAAAAAGCTATGGAAGTTAAAGATAAGATGGCTTAGACCTTGTATAGTTGAGGATATTCTAGACTCATGAAATATAAAATTAATAACACTTGTAAGCACACTCAGAAAAGGGTTTGTGAATGGCACCCAATTGAAACCCTACACCATAGGCAACTTCGGTGAATGCGGTAAAAAATAGTAAAGGCATTTAAAGGGTGACATTGTCCTTCCAGCTAGGCAAGTCGATTAAGGGTACCATGGTACCTTATGCCAAACATCTAAGTCGCTGGTCATTGATAGTGTTACCTCCCCATTAGACTAGCATTATCCTTCCAGAAAAGCAAGTTGAGTGAGGATATCACAGTGTCCTACACCAAAAGTCTAAGTCCCTGATTGTTGATATGAATGTCAAAACCCCTTAATGGGACAAATAAAAAAAACGCAAATAGGAAGAAAGGGGGATGAATAAAAATAGAAAAATATAAAAATAATTTTGAAGAAAAAATGGAAAAACACAAAAATAGTTTGAAAAAAATATAGATATGTAGACAAAACCAATTTTGAAAAAAAACATGGAAAAAGAATAGGAAAAAATTAGGAATCCTAAAGTAATAAGTATGTTAATTTAGATAAGAATAGAAATAATTGTAGAAAAAGATAAAAAATACAAAGTAGCGATGACGAGTTGAGCATGGAAATACAATATAGTAATTGAGTTTGTTTCCATAGAATGACATATTACGTGAGTTAGTTGAAAATAAAAAGTACAAACGGATTGATGGTGGGAACCATTCACACTATCAAAAATACTGAGAAAAACGATGATGTAATACGAACAAAATAAATGAAATAAATGTCGAAAAGACATGCAATCAAGAACCAAAACAAGTGAAGTAAGAGTAACAGATTAAAATCATTATTCTAATTAAATACACACTAGCATGCAATGATTAATGGAAAGCTCGATGCATTATAAAATAATGATTTCACTAATGAAAAAATTAGTCAAACTGTTTGAGTACCGACACTGTAAAATTTTTTCAGAGTGGTAGCAATTTATTTAATCCTGTTTTCAAATATACAAAACTAGAAAGGATGGAAATACCCTGAGTTGTCATTACCAGGTAGATTAAGCAACCTGGGTTCAAAAATCATTCGATGAAATCAAAAAATATGGATCCGCATGGTGCCTTTTCAAGCATGTTCTTCCTAGTAACATATGCCAAAGATATTTTAAGTATATTCAGTCACATTTGACATAAATTGATCATAAGGTTTTGGAAATAGAGAGAAGTGGAATGTTGTAAATCGATCCCCAAACATAACAACCAGAGTACAAGGTAGAGTTTAGTATCATACCAAGTATAAAATTAGATGTCTAGAATCGCTTTCCCTATATCGAATTAATAGCAAGTACTATAAAGATAATTCTGAGCCGAGCTCATGAAAGCATTCTGTATTTAGATCAACCCTACTAGATTACACCTGATGTCATCCATGTCGTGACTGCACTAATGCATGAAGGGCATAATAATCATGAATATGATGGAAAGAAAATCCTCTCAACTTACAAAATTAAGGACCCTAAAGTACGTTTTACTACCAAGGCAATTGCATGGAAGGTGTATTACATGAACATGCAGGACTTGATGCCTACAAGGAGTGTGCATATTGTATTTGAAATGATTTCCATTAGTATGCAGTATGATCTAGATACAACACTCTATGAACAATACATAGATAACCTCCGCGAGATTACAAAAGGGTGTTATTGCTTGCAAAACAAACCTAATTTCATCAGAAATTATGGAACCCTTATTTTATTCTGGAATTGTCTTGTGTTTTATAGGATTTTTGTGGCTTTTACCTATGTAAATTTTCATTCTAACGTGAGAAAGTCTTTAGATGTTGAAATCAAGATTTAAGACGAGCTTCATTGTTTTAACCAAGTCTGAAATAATTATCTGAAATTGACATTATGATCACTTAGTCTAAAACTTGCATCTAGGACTTCATTGAAATAATTATCTGAATTTGCTCAAGTTTAATGAGTCTTGGTTATTTTGAAACATGTTTTGAAATGTGTTAAAATTTCTATTTTAAACAATTTGACTTAGACTTATGCAAATTGTCTAACTTAATTTTAGAGTTTTTTGCATCTTTTTCTTAGTAATTTAGTCAGTTATTGCTTCATTTTTAGACTTAGTCACTTTATTTATACTGGGATAAATTGACATTGAGTTTATCAAAAAGGATTTTTTTAATCTATTAAATTATCTGCCTTTATATTTCTTTTTCACCTTTTGCACTTAGTAAAATTCATGAAAATCGAGTTGGCTAACTTCATGATTTCATTTTCCTACAAGGGCTAACTTATTCAATTTTGCCACACAATAGTCACTTGTAGCTCTTCAAGACCCAGACTTGACCATATAATGATTTTGGGACTTAAATCACATTTAAAATTTGTGACTCAAAGCCTTCTAAATCTGAATCTCCCAACTCAGTAGGATGCTACCACTTATCAAAATCTTGCCATTCTGTAGCACTTCAGCAAATGGATCTTCAAGCCAAAAATCATGAGCCCTAACTAAGTGGGATGTTGTCACTTGTCAAAATATTTCCACTCTACAACACTTTAACAAATAGATCTTCAAGCCAAAACTCATGAGCCTCACTAAGCAAGATGTTGCCACTTGTCAAAATCTCACTGCTTTACCTCATTTTGGTAAATGGATCTTCAAGCCAAAACTCGTGAGCCCTGGCTAAGTGAAATAATACCACTTGTCAAAATATTTCTACTTTAAAACACTTCAAAAAATGGATCTTCGAGCCAAAACACAAGATCCCTAATTAAGCGGTATGTTGCCACTTATTAATATCTCAGTATATCACCTCTTCAGAGCATTTGGAGCATCACCCCTATGACCCATAAACTGAGTGATATGATGCCACACGAAAAAATATCACTACATCATAATTTCATAGAATTTAGTACATATTGAACTTGTAGTCGAGTAGAGACTAAGTGAGGAGCTCCCACATGGTGTAACCTTGCCAACAAAACATGCACGGGTATCCATTTCAACATACAAAAGTTAAAATTGATAGTTGTCCCACCCTGCCAAAGTGTCAAAGACTGGGTATTTCAGATAATAAAATAAAAGATATTTCCCCAAGCAACGATAAACCACCACATATAAAATGAAGATGATGTGGAACCTAATATCTATATCAGTTAGCCAAGTCATCTTAAAGAATGTATAGCTTAAGTTTGACGGTTATTTCACCCATAAAATCTGAGAACAGAGTATGTGTCTAATCTAGCTCACAAAACTAAATTGTGGCGTGTCCCTTAATGGTGGAGTGATCATAAATCACATATTTCAATGAAAACCTGACAATGGCATTGAATAAATTCATGGCATGCATGTTGGGATCAGGGAAAGAATAAAATATCACCTAAATAGGGCACGGTCTCTATGTGTAGAGTATCGCTGTCTAAGTGCCCCAATAGATTTTAATGACTTTCAGCTACCCAGAATTGAATTCAAATTCAATCACTATGATCTAAATATTAATAACCTTGGGATTGAGCATGATCCCCAATTCCCATTAATCATGATCTCAAGTGGATTCATCTCATTGAATTCCTGAAACTAATTAATGGTTGGCTAAGTAGTGACTCCATAAACTAAAATTGTCTCTTTAAGACTATCTTTTCAATAGAATAAGGGTTAGTTGTTGGTTTAATTGATAGAATAGAGATAGACAGATAGGAGATCAGGTGGTTTTTCCCCTTTCCCTTATATATTTCCATACTTTCTTAGTTAACTTTTCCTTTGCATGAGTCGAGGCTGCTTGGACATATTTTCAGTTCACCTAAATATATAATGAATCTCAATCAATGCTTAATAAATTATCTTCTATTTGAAAGTTTTGTGAATTGATATCCATTGCTTGTGTGTATATAGTGGCTTTCTTTCCCCCTATTTTCATAGTAAATTTTATGGTCAAACTTTTGCACTATTTTTATTTTTGGTTGTGTTATGATGATTATGTAGAGATTGGTTTTCTCAAGGGATTTGTTTATTCAACAGAATCATATTTGTTTCCTATAAAAATCAGGGTCGACTTTTCTTTCTATCGATCCTTTTTCTTTTATTTTTTTATAACCCTTGGTAGATTAATTTTAGGATAGTCTAAATTACAATCAATGCTTTAAAGTTTTACCCAGATTGCATAGTCCCTACTTGCCATTATTTGTGCATCATCAATTTTAATTGACAAATGGAAAGTATTACTCAGTTATAAGTTTTCTATCAAATTTTAATGAGTTGACTCTTCTGATAAAAGTAGTCTAAGTTTCTCTTAAAGTGTTAAATTTTAAAACTAACAAGCCCCTTTGACCAGAATAGTAAACACATCGGTCGTTGAGGTATCTAGAATGTTGTAACCCGATAAATATAGACCTTGGAGAAAGATTTAATATTTATTTTAGGGGAGGTGGGGACGATCTCTTTTTTGAGGTCCCCTTCCCCTAGAGTTGGTGAGTCATTCCAAACCACTGGATAAAAAAAGGTACACATGATTTATGTTATGGCTCGTTACTCTTAGTTTTGGCCATGTATTTCATGCACACTATTCCTATCCATGAGGCTTGGTTCAATTGGACTAAAATACCCTTATAGGATCCCAAATAAAAGCCACACTAGAAAGCATACCTTTAATACAAGAGGTAAGACATTTTATCGCATAAGAGAAAATAATTAGGAACATGGTAGCTAGTAGATTTTGTATATCAAAGAAATAGTCTGAAAATATTATACAGAGGCCAATTTTATCATAGATAAAAATAATGTCTACATAGAACCCTTTGTCACAAAAACTGCACCACTTCTACCTCTTCCTTATGAGGCTAATGATGAGTAGAATAAATCGGTAATAAATGGAGCTCAGAGTTTACCACAAGACCCGAAGTTTAAACAATTCATGAGTGAACTAGGGGTAGTTCTCAGCCAATAAAGGAAGAATAAATCCATGCACTAAGAAAACAAACACCACAAGAAGATATATAAAACCTTAATGTACGAAGATTTTTGCACCTACAAAGAGGAACTAAAGAACTGGAATATTTAGAATGCGAAGAAGAGGATGCAACTACACCATTTGTAGTTGATAATTCTACTACTGGTGACGTGTTAAGAGATAAACAAATGACAACTAAGGATACCCCCTCATATTCTTTGATGGAAAAGAAAACTAAAACTAGGAAGGGGACCTCCACAAAATCAAAAAGAAATATTTAGATAGAAGAATAAAAAGAGGTATCCCCACAACATCCCTAGTAATAGGACAAATACTATTATAGATGATTGGGGGGAAATACAAATAAGTCATTCACTGTAGCCATTACAAAAAAGCAATAAAAAATAGAAATAGGTAAAACAAAAAAAAACCCTTGTCACATATTCAGAGTAAGAATCTTCAGAATTAGGGGACAAAGAAGAAATTTGGACAAACAAGGAAATAGATATTATTGTAAAAGTACCTAACATGAACACATTGCTAGCGATGTGTCACAATAAAGGAGGGATTACCACAATTGGAAAAAAGGACAAAAATATAGATGTTGAGCGTAAACATAGGGTAATTAAAGAAATTTTGGACTACACAGAGTTAAGTCCATATGAGTTAGATGATGCAATAGAAGGACTCCTTGCCTATCTATAGGCAATATTCATATAGACAAAAGAGAAGAGCAAAATAATTCAGATGACAATGGAAAAGTACCAAGAGGATGCACTTAAGAAAAATAATAGAGGAAGTACCTATGTCCCCTACGGATATATAGCGCCTGAGACAACTCCAAAAGACCAAGCTGAGAACAAAAAAATAGATTGATTTGGTAATAGAGACTTTGGATAGATAATAACAATTACAAAGATTGAAATAATTGGAGGATGTCATAGTTCAACAAAGGATATAACCATAAAAACAATTAGTAGAAGAATCATAAAAAATAAAATAAATTACAGAAATGGCCACCCATTAGGCTAGACAATTATTGGAAAAGGAGAAGACAGAAAAACAAGAAGAAAAGGAAAAATTATAAAAAGAGATGGAAGAAAAAATGATAGAGGAAGAAAGAAAAAGAAAATAGAAGAAGAATATAAACATAAATTTAAGGAGGAAAACAAAATAAAAATAGAGAAAAAAAAGAGGGCAACAAAAGATAATAAAAATAAACTAAAAGAGAAGAAAAAAAAAAAGAGGAAGAATGGAATAAAAAGAAGGAAAAGAAAAGAATAGAGGAGGAATAAATGAAGAAAAAAGAGGAGGAAAAGAAGGAAATGGAAGAGGAGAAAAAAATAAAAGAGGAGGCATAAAAGAAAAAGATAAAAGTGAACAACATGCAAAGGGGAAGGGCAAGGAGGTCAATAGCCCTTCCATAAGATTTGAAAAAATTGATGGCACTACTAAGATTTCACTGCAACACACCTTGGGAAAAGTTGGAATGGTTTAGAGTAGTACAAATACTCCTATGAACCCATTGAAGAGGATTAAAGCAAAATTAGCAGGGATAAGAAAACAACATCCACTAGTATGGTTCCATCAAGTTTTCTTTAACTTGATGTTTAACTTCCTTGACCACCACTAGCCCATAATATGACTCAGATACAACTTTGTCCATAGAAAAATAATTGGATAGAACTGTACAAATTTTCATAAGTCATGCAGGGGCTACGCTAGACAAAATTCTAATCAAACTTGAGGCCAAGGAAGAATATTAGGAAGAATTATTGGGCCCACTGCTAGGATAGAATTAAGTGAAAAGAATCGAATAAGGGAGCAAGTGAAGAAATTGTAGGAAACAATGGAGGATGCAGCTACTTAATTTGATAACTTACTCAATTGGCCACTTGATCTTAGGATAAAAAGGAGCTAGAGGAGATATAAAAACAACTAAGTAATGCTTCTACTAACTTTAAAGCCCAAATGTTCCATTTAAATTAGAATGAGCTAAAATGATATATCTGCATGAGAAGTACAAGGAAAAATAGAGTCAATGCCTATCCATATATAAGGATATAGAGGATTATGGCACTTACCTAAGTACTCAGACGGAGAATATATAACTCGATATCAAAGGGCATGAAACATACTTGCACATACTAGAGAACTCCCCAGCTCCAAATGACAGTGATGGAGGCCAAATAAAATTTGTCCATAGATAATAAAATTGTGGAAGCTAAGGCAATCATCTTGCATTGGGACACATTTATTAAATATATGATGAGAAAGTATGACAAACATATACCTCAAGGATAGGAATCCACTCCTTGATTCAATTTTTGAGAAGATAGATTTTGTTGCTAAGATAGATAAGTTATGTTTTTCACCTGTTGGCATCGTTTGAATTGTCTCGAGGATGAGATAAATTTATAAAAGTAGGGAAATGTTGGAAAGATATACGTGAGTCAAAATATGAAACCCCAGTTATTGTAGACTCGTTACCTTTATCGTAATAATAGAAAAATCTCTAAGTCGACAAGACAGAGGCTTATACTGACTGGGCCATGCAGTAAGGAGTCAAGTCTTGTGATAAAAGAAAACTACCTTATTGAAGAAAAGATTTGTCTCACGCATACGTGAACATTGAATTGTAAGTTATCTAGTTAGTATTTATATTGTAACATTATAATGGAGTAGATATAGCAAGAAAAATATTTGAAGTATAATAGTGAAGAGTAATAGAGTTACATAGTAGAATAACATGTCTAATAACATATGACAATAGTGCAAAGAAATATGAGAACATTATATTCGATAATTATTATATCAATATAAATAAAGATGAGTTAAACTAGGAATTATTGTGTATTATGTACTAATTATTTTGAATTAGTGCACCTACTTATTTTTAATTAATGTATAAGATAACTGTATACCAAATAATAATCTCTGCATCACATTAGTCAAAATTGAAGTTAACTTAAAAAACATAAACCATATGTAGCCAACAACTTTAGATTTTATGTCAACATTCATGCTTTTAAAAATCCCATTTTACTATGAAGAATAAGCATTATTGTATTGTTGTTTGATTCTATTTTTCTAGAAATAATCTAAAAATTAATTTGAAGTGTATTCAATTCCATTATCTAAACGAAGTGTAGCAATTTCAAACTTATTTCTATTTTAACTAAGTTTAACCATTTAAGAAACTTAGTGAAAACTTCTGATTTGTTCTTCATGAAAAATATCCAAGTCATCTTGTAAAAATCATCAATAAACAAGACAAAATATCTTCACCCTTCAATGGATGAATTCTTCATATCACATACATCATTGTGAACTAATTGTAAGCACTTGTTAGCTCTCCAATAAGAATCCCTAAGAAAATTTTCCATGTTTTGTTTCATTTAAACACGTGATTCACAAAGAATGCTACCTTGGCGAAAAGTAGGCAAACCATACACCCTATAAAGTCTCTGTAAGAGTGAACATTTAAATGTCCATATCACAAATGCCACAAATGATACATAGACATTGAACTTATTTCAACCACTACTGAAAGTTCCTATGTAGGAGGAATTACTCTTCAATGTAAACAAACCAAGTTCCCATCTTCATAACCTGTGTAGATTGTTTTATATTCTTGTTTGACAGAGTTAATGTAAATAAGTTCATTTTCTAACACAATATGATAGCCTTTCTTGAAATGGTAACCCAAGAAAGATGATGCTTCTTCAAAGTAGGAACATACTAAACATTATGCAAATACTTAATGGCACAATTTGGAAGTAGAATCCAAATAGAACCAATTCCCTATCAAATGTGAATAGATTTTTTTGTTAAAGAGATAAGACAGAGAGATGTTTTTTTGAAAGTATAAAATAAGTCTCATTGGTTGTCATGTTTGTCGGCAACTGTATCTAATATCCAAACATCCATGAACTCATCCCTAGTCTCAAATTTTGAGTAAGTTATGTTCCCTAATACTGTAAATGTTGATTCATGAGCAACATTCCTTGATTCATTATACCCATGTTCTGCATATTGAGCAGAAATGGATTTACTCCTTTTATGTGGTTTGTAAATCTTATCAGAAGGAATCCAACATTGAGATGTAATATGATCATATTTGCCACACCTATGACACTAGATATATGATCTTCCTTAGCCTCTACCCCATATATGGATTTTGACCTTATCCCCTATAACTTCTACCCCTTCTATAACTCTACCCTCTATATCTTTGTTGACTAGAATGTGAAGTACTAGGCTTTGACTCTATAATATAGGCTTCCTCTATTTTCTTAGTCTTCTTGGCTAGAGATAGATCATGTTGGACAAGCAACTCAACAAGTTTTGTAAGAACCAGGAAGTCCTTTCAGCATAATAGTCACTATTAAATCATCATCAAGGGTGTCAAAATCCGCCTTAGTGTATTTTGTTGCAATTTCTTTCAATGTTGATATATATTCTCCCATATCCTCATCATTAGCTAATGACAACATGAACAATGTATATGAATGTTTATCTTCTTATGTTTTTGATTTTTTTATCATACAAAACAAAAATTGTTTTTGATGTAGTATAACTATGAGGAGAATTCTCAATATGGATATAGGTATCCCTAGTACAAAAACATTTGATTAGAGCTAGGGTTTAGAATATTTTAGATTGAACATATCAAGTTTTTATTTTTGTAACAGGAAATGTGGGGGTTTTTAATTTTACATCTCACAAATCATTAAACACTAGTGTCAACATAATGAGAGATCGTTATTAGAAAGCAAGTTTTGTATTTTATGAATTTTCTAAAGAAATAAATGCTCAAAATAAAAAATACTTCATGCAATCTAAGAAAAAACACACTTATAAAAAATGCATCTATGGGGTTTCACACTTAACTTAAAGGTAAAGTATATAAACTATTTTTTTATTGAGTTGAAAAATAAATAAACAATTATGTATGCATATAAAAATGCACTCACCCATCAAAATTAGAGAACATATTTTCGGAAGGGCCAACTTGAAATAATTATGAGCAACAAACTATAACAAAGAAATGATAAATACTTCTAAATCGATATAGAACACAACCGAGAGTTCATTCCCGTAATCATAAGAAGAGAACAATAGATAAAACAAGCATGAAGGCCTCCACACCCCAAAAAAAGAAACAACAAACAACCAAAAAAACCCAAAAAGATGGAAAATATTTTATTCCAACATCATACTCTTTATTCCAACACCATACTCATATTCCAACTAGAATCTGACTGATTTTTTTAATTATAATGTTTTGTTGGTTGTTTTAACTCTTCCCACTCATCTCTGATTGGTTTATTTTTTAGTCTTAATGTCTTGTTGGGTATTCCAATGCCATATAGTTGCTCCAACTATTTATAATGGTCGTACCAATGCTCTTTCAATGCCTCTTTCCTTTAGAAATTTCCTTTGGTTGTTTTTTCACATTGAATGCTTCAAAGAATATTTTAGACAAATTGTTAGTGGTGTGGATAGCCTCAAGATTTTTTTTAATATTCAAGATTAAGAAAAATCTTCATACATAAACTTCCAACTTCACCTCGCATAAAAATTAAATTGAAACATTGATTTTCAAAGGCAAAATATAAAATAGGTCTTTATTAAATTTAGAAATTATGGTAAATATTTTAATTTTGCGACGTAAATGTAATATTTTTTTAAAAAATATTCTCTTTATCAAGTTTTTTTCCATAAATTTTCTAATAAAATATATATAAATCTAACTACAATTTTTCATAAAATTATTTAATTAAATAATACAAATACATAATTAAATTAATCTCATATTAATAAGATGAGACAATAATAATTTATAAAACATTATATGAGCAAAACTATTTGTTATTTATCAACATGACTAAAAATAACCTTTTATATTTTTTTAAATTATGAGAGGTACATTATACATCTTACATCAACTTAAACTTTAAACTTTGATGTGAGTAGGGAACATTGACCACATAAATAAATAAAATAAGAAATGAACATATATAACATATGAAGATTATAAAATATTTGATTTATAATGTTAGTTACGTGTGCATTATGATAAATTTTATTATTTATTATATAAATATAAATATTACGAAAGAGTATATTACAAAGTCTTAATTTAGAAAGAAAACCATGCTTTAAACAATCCCAATTTAAATTTTGATAAAAATTAATTTATAAATTAAGAAACTCTAATAAAATTTATTTTAAGATTAAGAAATTAATAGTTTAATTAAGTATTAGATTTTATTTAGAATTATGTGTAAGGATTTTGATTATAAATTAGTAAATTTTAATTTAAAAATTAATTAATTGAAAGGGTTATAGTTTAATTGGTGAGGATGATGGTTTGTAAGCCTTCTACTAAAATATTGATAATATATTAGATGCCCCTAATTATGATTATTTAACCAAAAAGATAATTCATTTTTAACTATCAATATCTATATAAATTTGAATTTCTCAATACAAAATAAATTAAAAATTAAAAAACCCTTAATTTAAAAACTAAAAACTCTTAATATTCAATTGAGCCACATTTATCTTCATAATGATTAGTTAGATATTTCAATCTGGGCAAATTGTTTTTACTATCTAAAATATTTTTATTATTAAGTCATCACTAGATATATTAGTTAGATATTTCAATTTGAGCAAATTGTTTTCACTATATATTTTAGTAAGGGAACTCACAAAACAAGTACCTTTTAATGTTTTATAAGTCTACCTTGACTCTTAATTAGTAATAATATGGGATATTCCTATCCAACATATTATTTAGAGGTAATTGGAGCTTTCATAATTTAATTTGATAAAAAATTTATTGTAGATAATTTTTGTATAAACATATCTTCATTCAATTATTATTATTGTAGGATATTTATGCATGTTATTTTTATAATTAATTAAAAAATTTATGATATTAAAAGAGATATTTTTTATTTTGTGAGATTTATAGAAAATTAAATCGATAGATGTTTTACAATCATAATAAAGGAGTGTAATAGAATGGATTATTCACAATTATCTTTAACTTTAAAATTGATGTCTAGTTGACCATCATAGTTAAATTTTAACCCTAAATTTGATGTCCATTTAACTGTTACTTAAAAGATTTTTTATTTTTTATTTAGAGAAGTTAATCAAAAAATCATAATATATTGGCCATACGATGGGGTTTGGAGCCCCTTTTTTCTTAGAATGATTTTTTCGAGCCTAACACACCAGTGTAGTTAGAATGTTACCATCTGACACCAGTTAATGGACAACTGATGGGGAAGGTAATGAAATTATTAATTAATATAGTACGTGAAAAATCGAAGATAAAAACTTTAAGATTGATATATCTCAACATATTTCATATAAATATATTTAAGACATGTTCTAATATTATGAGTCAATAAATGGTTTCAATTAAATTGCAATACAAATACCCCTACACATTTAGATATGTCTAAAATAAATATAAAAAAGTAAATTAGGTCTAGTGGATTTTTTAAAACCATAGAAAGAAAGACAAATGTAAGGTTTGAAAGTGTATCTTGAATATTGGAAGATTAGGAGACACTTGTCAGAGCCTAACAACAAAAAATAACCTTGAAAACTCGTGATAGATGAAGGAGATCGTCCAAAATTTCAAGTTTTATTTCTGAGAAGTGTCAGTAGGCAAAATTTATTTTGATAATTGTGTTCATCTAATCTAAGGCTCCAAAAACCTTGCTTATTTTTCCACGTCTTCGCTCAAATATTTGGAAAAATGGCTTGTTTATTATTTTCCTAATTGGGTAGCTACATTTAAAAATCATAAGGAATACAACATGTGTTTTGGGGTTTGCATTATACCAAGAAATAATGAAACTATCTTGATATTTGTCAAACCCCTCAATAGTGTACAATACTAAAAATAACACTTTAATTATTGCAATAATTCATCATCCAAGGAAACCACTGCAATGCAATGTGTCACTAACATGGACTTTAGTACTAAAATGAATGCTTTAATGATTCCTTGATTTCTCTAAATGTTCGTAGGTGCTCAATAAATTGTTATGAAAAATAAATGATTTTTTTCCATTGCTACATGCTTGCTAGATTGATAATAGATAGATTCATCCTTTAAATGTACTAGGGTGCTTGTGTATTTATAGATGACTTAAATTTAATATAAGGCCCAACTGGCACGTAAACTAATATATAATGATTGAAAAATTTAAAAAAATGGAATAAGAGTCACATGGGGTGAGGGGTAGAAGGGCTCAAAAGAAGCATGCCATAACTATAAACTTGACGTAACTAGCATGCTAGAAACGTGAAGTCTACATTCTTGGCAAAGGGAGCATAACAGTGGGAATTTTGAGAAAGGAGGTCATGACCCCTGGAGGGTGCTGGGAAGATGTTTTGGGAACCATTGAAAGTAAGTAAATGCACTAATAATAATTAATTTAAATCAATAATTTACAAGTACACCAACATCATAGAAATATTTCATTTAATGACTAATAAAATCTTATGGGCCATTTTGAGTTTGCTACAGTGTCCCCCACTTTGATGTGTGTGTATGCATACATATCAAAGTAAATAAGAGAAGGTATGGATATAATTTTTTTTTTCCTAAAGCTCTTGAAGACAATTCCAATATATATGTGAATCATGCAGGAACATTTTTACTTTTTCTATAAATGCATAGGCAAATGCCAAAAATATTAATCTTCTGAAATCTAGAAAATACGTTATCCCTGATTTGACTAAAGGTGTGTATAATTCGCATGTGAGACCATGTGCCTTTGATCTTGTGCTCAATCCTACATAAATTCTTGAGCACAATTTTAGTGATGAAAAATCACGCTAAACCAAAATTGTGAGTAATACGAAAAATGATGTTAAACAATATCTTGAACATATCTCCTTTGTAAGAATAAGTGGTGCAACTTCAGTACATCATGTCATGAGAGTGACTGAAATATAAATGCCCCTCCGTTTATAGGTGTGAAAGTTGCGTTAAGTATTTGGAGTCCACATGAATATAATAAGTGGAATGTATGCCTCCTTTCAATATTTTGGATGAACTTACAAAGTACATATCTTTTAAAAAATGAATTATGCTCATATTGTGTAAAATAAGATATAAATCCAATAATGTCTAACATATAAACATTTAATATTGGAAGTATGTATGTTATAAATAATTTTCCCCATGCAAGCTTATGATATAATCAATATAAGTGTAGGATCAATTTGCCCCACATGGGAAATGTATAAGCATCATAGGATGAAAAGGATGCCCAATGTGGTTGTAAGATGTAACTAGTGACATAGTATTAATATCATAAGGTATAACAATAATCATAAGTATGTGGTCTTTCCCCTAATAATTGCATGATAGAAATCATGGCACCATAAGACAAAATAAAACACATGATGACAAGATCAAGGACATAAAAAAATTCATATATGTGACCAAGCATGGAGCAATCATTTTATATATTGTGATCACAACAATCATATAGAAGATACATAAGACACTAGAATTGCATGAAGCAAAGAACAAGCATAAAAGACAATGAAGGCATATGAAACACACAAAAGGAAAATATAATAGTGAAAGCATGTCAATCGCATAGTAAACATGTCAAACACACTAAAGACACACCAAACACTAAGTAAGCACACGAAATACAAATCAAGTATAGAGCAAGCACACCAATGACATTAAAGACACATTGAATATGGTAAAAAGAAGCTAATTATGTAATCAAGCACAAAGTAAACAACTGAGACATGAATATAGAAAGCATAACAACACTATGAGAGCTTATTAAATAAAAAATTAACTAGAATATATGTTAGAGACATATATAAATATATCAAACAATAGAAAACATAACATACATATGAAAGCATTTGATAACACAAACTATAAGGCACGTCCAACATATAGGGTATTGTGGACATAAAACTTAAGATCAAGTGAAAACCCATTATGATAAACGTTATAAATGAAGATAGACACTAAGATGGGATCAAGAGACGAATCACATTTCCCTTAGAGTTTCCCCCAAGAGAATATGGGATTTGCCCCCAACATAATGTAAAGGCAACATATTGAACCTAGAATCTATTGAATAAAAATCCTTTATCTATCTTGACAATTTTATGAGTAACATATATATAAATAGTAGTGAAGTATAACTTCTATCTATAAGCAAATAATATTGAACATACAATATGTGTTCTTCCATAATTATAATATACTAATTGTTTACAACACTTCATTTAACAAAATAAAGAAAAATGAATTTCAGAAGACATGTAATAATCATTACCATAACAAACATGGAATATATAAATGCAAGTAATGAAATTAGTCAATTACATACATATAGGAGCACTAAAACCAAATGTAAGATAAAAGGGATCCTTACTAACCTAGAACATTCATCATTATTCATTGCATTATTGGTTTCTTTCCAAAATAAATGTTCCATCATTATTTAGAAGTTAACATGGAATTTTAGGATGGGACAAAACAAGAAAAATCAAGGGGATAAGAAACATAAAAGCAAAATAAGAGGCAATTTCAGAAAAATAGAGGGATAGATTGAAAAAAATGAAAATTGTAAGAAGATAAGTGGAAAAACAAGATGCAAAAGAGAGCATGTAAACTTGGAGGGAAAATAATGCAAAGCATTGTGAATAAAATTCAATAAATCATAATCAAACAATGAAAGCAAGTGAGAGAAAGTGACTCAAATAATATTGAAACTTGAAGTAAAATCATTAATAAGATAATACCAGAAGCAAAGGGAAAGACAAGAGAGAATATTTTAAGACATTTATAGAAGAGTGAAGAAGGACCCAAGTGGGTGACCCAACATAGAAGAAAGCTAAGTAAGAAGAAAAAATTCCCATAAGCCACACATGCTAGTAGATAAAAAGGTAAGCCCATATAGAGAAAATAAAAAGAAGCATGTCACCAAAGAAACAATAAACACAAAGAAAATATGGAACTATAGAGGGTTCACTTGAAAACATAAATAGTTAGTTAGGAAAAACTAACCAATAATACAATCATAATCAAGTGATTCTTAATAATCACCAAAATATATATAAGCGGAAGTATGTATATCATCAAGAGTCGAGTTAAGGTGTTAGTGTACCCATGAGTCTAAGAAAGATAGAACATTGTCATAATCATCTTCATTATCTATTGTATTCTAACACATCAGTATGATCGTTCTCATTGATGTTATATTGAATAATTAGATCATTTTCAGGCTCGTTTGTTTGTTTAATAGCAATATGTTGTGAAAAATATACCCTTGTAGGTGTACTCTTATGTTTTGTGACCTCGTATTCTCTTGCCTTAAGTACAAACTTTGGTTGTTGTTTTTGTATTTCCTTCAAGAATATTTCTTATTAAAAAAATTTGGATAATACAAATATCTTATAATTGTAAGGATTTGTTCTTCATCATCTCAAGGCACACATAGGGAGCCTCACGTAGGAGGTTAGAAATATTGAAAAACACTCAATGGAACATAAATCAAAGTCAATGTATCACATTTGGGGCAAGCCTAGAAGCTCACTTCGTTAAACATCTGCAAACTCATGCAAAATGGGGTGAACATCAACAATGGTCTCAAAAACGTCATCCTCAAGCTCATGTCACTTCGCACGATCTCTGCCATGCAACTTCAACAGATTATTTGTATAGCTTGTCAATAGTGGTTTCCAAAGTTATTTGCTTGTAATGAATATGTGGCCCCTACTCCATGAAGGGATAAAAAGCTTATCTACATCATAAAATAAACATAAAAAAACTATTAAAACATAAGTGCTTCAACGTCTACTATATCAATTGATTGATCAGATTAGGAATTTGGGTTGTGTATGATGATTCATAAAAGACAAGATATTATAAGAAATGGGTTGTAGAGAGAAGAGTTGCAAGGAGGCAAGAAGAGCATTGAGGGGTCCACATGAAGGAATTACTTATGGTCATTTATTCTACACTTCATGGCACTAAGGAGAGGGGTCTCTAATTATAATTTTTTTTTGAGGCATTCCTTGAAGAAGTGCTAGGGGTCGTGGATGGAGTGGGAGCTACACACACATGAAATAAATAAGAAATTAAATAAAAGGGGAAATGCATGCAAGTCTTTATAGTTCATTTCATAGATAATTATAAACACAATCTTCACTTAAGATAGGTTAGGCATTAAAATCTATATAAATAGAGTTGCAGATGGCATAAGTTTGAAGTGTTGGGCAAGTATCAGATTGGCCCAGGTGTGAACTCAGGGAAGTATCAACCTAGGAATGAGATCGAGGCTAGATAGATTGATTCTCTAGCTAGTGGGGTTGCTTATGGCCATATAATTTTTTTTTTGGGAACCTATCCATTGATATATAGACTAAAAAATTAGGGGGGTAATGTATCTGATAGATAAAACATAGTGGGGGGAGGGGAAGGCGAAGGGGGACATGGGGCTTCACTCTAGTGGTGTATAGTATGTATCTGTTTATCCACCTATATATCTATTTTATCTGGGGTGAACATTGATTTGATGCTTCCTTAGAGTTGGTCGACTCACTATAGAACCATCCCAAACACCATATATAAGGTGATCAAATCCAATAGGCCATTTTTAATTGGTCATGGATTGGTCGACAGACATTAGTGGAACCCTAATCCATATCTGACCGGATTGGTGATATTCTATATGCCTTATCTATCTATCTGGCAATCAACTCTACTAATGCAATATGGATAAAATCTTAATGACATGTGTCACTCTTTAAAAGGTCAGATAGGGCCCCTATCCCTATCTATATATGGGGTTGGGGGCCATTGCCATAGTGATATAAAGGGTGAGCATAGTGAAACCCCACCCCATATAGAGTAGTTAGAGGTGGCATTGTCTGGATAAATATTAAGGTTGAGGATAACTGGGATTTTTATTCTCTGAAGAATAATCTTTTTTTTGCCAAATCACCCAAGGCTTATGCGGATTTTGATCCAATTGTGAATGTAATGCCAATTTTACCTTTTTTTTTTTTTTCTATTCGCCTTTGCTTGGAAATTTATCGTAAGTTTTTGATAATCTTATAAAAGACATTGAATTCTTTTTTGTAAAAAGGAAACATGCACTTGATGCAAAGCCATTCAAATATTATTTCAATAGTTTTATTCTATATATTGATTGATCTTAGATTACTATCGATAACCCAATTTTGTATAAATCTTTTCCCTTGTTCTGCGACTTATTTTGTGAAGCATCAATTACATTATGGTTCCCAATAGATAAAAATACCTACCTTCCAAGTTCAATCCTTTTCAATTTGTCTTAGTCAGTTCCGTCTCCATCACAGGTGGAGTTTGGGTTATTAGGCATTGATACAGAATATGGCATTCACATTAATAGAATAAATATTCTTTAGATATATTGAAAATGGAGTATTTGTAATATAGTACTCCATTTTTTTGAATATATTCCTTCTTTTTCAAACAATTGATATACTTGTTTCTATTTTTTATAAACATGGTCAATTTGTTGATAGTTGAATTAGGACTTTTGTCCCTATTTATCTTCTTCAATTCCAATAAAAAAGGTAAAGAGAAAAAGAATAGATCAATTTTTTATATCTTTTTTTAATTTGATCTCTACATCAATATGTGTAGATCAAAATAATATCATTTTATACAAAAAATGATACAATTACTTGGTCTTGAAGAACCAATATATGATACAAATACTAATCATCTATTATGTTGTAATTCTAATAAGGATCCATAAGATTACATGACTATTCTCAAGCTATTTGTTTACATAGTAGTGATATTTTTTGTTTATCTCTTTATCTTCAAATATCTATCAAACGATTTAGGATGGAATCATGGGTGTAAAGAATAGTGATATAAAAAGGGGTCTATAGATTTTGAGGATTCATCTCAAGTGACTAAACGAAGAGAAGTGGTTTGAAACCTCGGTACAGATAATTTGTACAATGGATTAGAAAGATTTTAGATGTAAAAAGAGTACCAAACCTTTTTAAAAATGAAAGTTTGTGTACTCTTTTTCCTTTTCAAGGATTGAAACACACTAATAATCCATTGGATTGATTAATTAGTCATCTATAGAATTAGCTTCAATAATAGCTAGATCTAGAGGGAAGTTGTGAGCATTACGTTCGTGCATAACTTCCATACCAAGGTTAGCACGATTAATGATATTAGCCCAAGTGTTAATAACACTAACTTGACTGTCAACAATATATTGGTTGAAATTGAATCCATTTAAGTTGAAATCCATGCTTAGAGTAGTAAACAAGATACCTACTATGGGCCAAGCAGCTAAGAAGAAATGTAGAGAACGATAGTTGTTGAAACTAGCATATTGGAAAATCAATCGGTTGAAATAACCTTGAGGTTCATAAACTAAATGTAGCATATATGACTAGACATTTGAAAACACCTAACCAATGATTATATATCTATTTGGATACGATCCCATATTACATAAGTTTTCGAGCTAGGCATTGAGTGTTTTACCATATTCTATATTAAGTGGTTTTAAATAGTTTCCTACACTAGTTTGTATTGGCCCAGTTCCAGATGTATAATCAATGGTCTGTGTAGCCATAAAAATAATAATATTTGTTGATATCTATTAAATTTTCATACTATTATGTATTTATACATACATATGAAGGATTACCTACTAATGGAAACCACAACCTTAGTTTTTATTTACTTGTTAGCTTTATTGGGTATGCCCTATACATTGTCGTTGGGCAACCCTCTAAACAACTTCGAGATCCTTTTGAAGAACACAAGGACTAGTTGAAAGAATGACCTTCTTGTTAGGAAAGGTCATTATTTGATTATAAAAAGAGGATTCAAAAAATAAATTATTTTCCTCTTCTGTCTGAAACTTTTGGTGGGTTTCAGAAGATGTGTTGTGGAGCCTATTTCTAAATTACAATGTATTTCAAATAATATGCATATAGATTTTTTTAGACCCCCTTTAATGGGAAACCGTTTTGGGTTGACTTTGCCCATGGTTTTGATACCCATTGTTTTGCAATACCGCTTTGTTGATGTATTATGTATAGATGGATATTTTGTAGGTAATACGTCATAAGATCAAGGGTTTGATAAGGAAGAACAGAGTGTGTAAATTCAGGGGTGAATTCAAGAGGATTTATTGAGTGCAGCTCCAAACAATATTTATGCCTTGTAATTGTGAGAAGACAAATCTGAGAGGATTTTACTCTTGTGGCTTGTAATGAAATCTGAGCAAGTGTTTCTTCGTGGATGTAGCCCATATTGGGTGAACCATGTTAAATCTGGTCTTTTTGTTTTGCATGTTTATTTCTATTCTTTCTGCATCTCTGTTCATATCTATTATTATTTAGATTCTATGAAATTGTTTCACATCAATTTATAATTTCTTCCTAACAAAAGAAAATAACGAAAAAAATTATCCCTAAGATCGACACCAAAAAGAATGTATAAACCAATGCTTCCATAGATTCGATCATAGTTTATATGGAGATAGCTTTCGTACTGATTACAACATTTCCTAGAAAAAAATGTAATCAAAATATTTTTAATCTATTGAGAATGAATATTCATTGAGATGGAATCTCTCAAGATTGATTATCCATCGAAGCAATGTTATGGCCATCAATTGCTTGACTATAGATCTATCTAGTTGTTGGTATTTTGATCATCTATCTATATGGTAGTTGCCCTATGGATAAATCACTAACAATTGCATCTGGGGTGTGGGCACATATAAACAGAATTGTCTTTGATGAGATATAAAACTAATAACTAGTTGTATCACATTAGGATGCATCCATGTATGTCCACAACAAACTTTATCACAGGCTCTCGATAGATCGAAGAGGGGGAGGAGGGAGAACAGATAGACTCTAGTTGGGCTCGGAGTGCTGACTATATAGACTAATTATCGCACACACCTCCATCTCTCGATCAAGATCCAAACATAAATATAATTATGAGTGCCCTATCCCTATCCCTATCTAAATACGAGAAAACATATGGGAACAAGTATGGGTATGGGGCTGAGTTTAAGATCCCCTATATATAGATATGGCAACGACCCCATCCCATATATATAACATATAACTACCACATCTAAACTATAGATAGATAGGAACCCACCCACACAAATAGATGAGATAGGCCTTCATTATAGGGCCAAAATAACTCTATATAACCATCTCTCCATAGAGGGTTGGGGGTTGGGCCCCTTAACTCTATACGGGGTTGGGTCCCCTATTTGGACTCTACTCTATCTCACCTTACCCACTTTCATATACAATCTAATCCAATAATGTTTTGATTCCCTCGACACGAGAAATGGACATCCCTTATGTAAATATGGTAGACCCATTGAAGCTACGAGCTTAGATATAGTTTGAGTTTGCTCTGAGCCTATATATCTATATGGTCGTATAGATGGGAGATATGCCCCTTCTGTTATATGATGTGTACTGACATGTCGGATAGATAACATCTTATTCACTACCCCAAAAAATGATTATTTGATACGAGATATATAGAGTGGGGCCCCACCCTAAATAAATACTTCAAGATGCCCTAGAAAGATAAGATATGATATATAGGGAGGTTGGAGGGCCAACCACATAGAGTTTAGTTGGCTCCCCATATATAGATAGCCCTTGAACCCCACGCCCTCCCTCGCCTCAGATAGATATATAGGCTAGATCCCCACATAGATAAGTATTTGCTAATATATATATATATATTCGTTATGAGATATATATGGGGGTGGGGGCCGCCACCAAATAGATAAGATATTATTCGTTATGAGATATATGTAGGGGCCATATTCGCTACGCTCAACTCCCCATATATAAGGGGTAGAGGGATAAGATATTATTCACTATGATATATGTATGTATGTATGGGTCATATTCAATATGCTCAACTCCCCATATAGAGAGAGGGGGAAGGGGTCACCTCTACTCTAGATATATGGGGTTAGGTCGAGAACTATATAGATATTTAGGGGACTATACAGATATATCATGCCTTCGACCTTTAGGGGAATCTAGGCCCTATCTATATATGGGGCACTTGGCTGATGACATTCTTGGTAATAAGATACATTCTTGGGGATAACGTGTAAGGACAAAGGACACTCCCCTGGATATATAGGTATCATTTGTCTTGCCTATACTATTTAATAGATAGATGGGGGATGGGGTCGGCTATACCACATATGAGTTTTCCCCACCCTAACCCAACCCCTCTATATATAATATGTATATGGGCCCTATATAGATATGGGGAATGAAGATTCATGCTTGCCTTTCCATATATAACCTAGCACGACCATGTCTATATTCTACGACTGATACTAATAAATTTTGATGCATATCGGTACTAAAGTAGATACATACTAGGCCCTATATATCTATCTTCAGATAAGTATTATGTATTATGGAGTTTCTAGTGCATGCTAAACATTACATATCTATATGGAGTTTGGGCTCATATCCCATTCAATATAGAGGGGAGGGGATTGGGTGATGAGTTGGTCCATATCTAACTGGCATCTAGATTAGGTGATTAGATTGGGCCCTATATCTCTATATGGGTTTGGGAATCTCCATCTATAGGGGGCATCTATATTTTAGAGTGGACATCTCAATTGTGTATCTATCTTAGTCATAAATCCATCTATATGAATATTGATTTGATGTAGGACTTGGTGTATAAAGCTAAGTCATACATAGGTAATTGGTTTATCTATATGGTGAGTCACTACCAAATATGTATGGTTTTATGTTATATTTTGTATGGTGAGTCACTAGTCTACCAGGAGGGATCCTTAGAGATGGATAGATAGGGGTGGATGTATTTATCATCACCTCTTGTATCATCTATAGAGGGCCCCATCTCTAGACAATCGACCATATGATATATGGGCCTCTACTAATAATTCATGGATGGGATCCCTCCATTGATGGAGGGGAATTCCCTCTATGGGATCCATCGATGGAGGGAAATTGATCTAGTCCACCTAGGCTAATTGGCCCCCTATATACTTAATTCTAAGAGGGGCCATACCTAATCATTATTATCAGTTGATTGGTCAGTGCCCAATATAGAGTATTTTTGGGCTCCCCCTCCCCCTATATAGATCTAGATTTGGGGGTTTCCCCTACCAGTAGATGAGAGGGAGGTTGTCCTTCCAATTTAGAGAAGAGGGAGGTGGGGGTGGGTGATCCCTGAATGAATATATAGTGGCCTTTCTAGTTATATATAGATGTGGGCCTGACTATAGATAGTCATCCTAGATGGATAAATAGGGTTGGTTGATACCCTGACTTTCCCTCAACCCCATATATATAGAGGGTCATGGGTCCCCTACATATATAATTGTCTCCCGATGGTCGAGCGATGAAAACATAGACTAGCTAAGCAAAAAATCAATAGGCATAAACTCATAATTTGCATGAAGGCAAAAAACACTGTTGATTCTCATTGAATGGACAAAATATTTACATAAGAGGCTTTAAATAAAGCTAAACACGAAATTTAAGTTGACATGCATAATTAAAAAATTGAAATAAATATAAATCTATCTAAAGCACCTAAAGCTAATTAAGCCATGCAATTTTTTTTTAAAATGCTATTTTTAGTAACTTTCAACTTCTAGTGATTTTTTCAATTGCTTTTTTAGAAGTCTGCAAGCAAGCTCAGATGGGCCTAAAAATTCACAAAAATATTCTAAACACCAAAATTAACCTAATGGACAAATTTTAATTGAATTCTATGACCGAGTACAAAAATTTACTATAAAAAATAGAAAATCCAAGAAAAATATTTGAAATGCATTTTCGGACCCTCAGATGGTCACGTATGGCCTCCTCAAAGTGATGAAAACATCCGTAAATGGATAGAGTTATTTATGACTAAATTAAACTTTCTGAGATGGTCATTTTGGTGCAAATGAGAGCTCAAACAAAGGTACAAATCAAAAGTTATGGCCTTCAAAAGTTTGGACTCCACATCATCGAACCCAACGATATAGTGGAGGCCACATCTTATCTTATAACCATATAGATATCTATAGGCTGTCAACTAGACTATAGATGCTCTCAACTTTGAGTTGCGTTGTACCCCGACCCCGCCCCCTCAATCCCTTCTATCTATATGGGGTGGGTGGTCCCCTATGCCCTATAATAGAATAAGGTCGAGTTCATGTTTATTAGCCCTATATACATATTGGGCCATATAGACATAAATATACATAGAGATAGAGATAGATATTTATAGACAATTGGTTGAAGCATGATGGTCATGATAAAATATCTTCCTCAGTCTCTCGAGCTAATTAAACTATAGACAGTGTCATCAGTTGAGCGCCCCACCCATTTACCACATATAGATAGGGGGCCTCTCGAGCATAGACTATATAGATAGAGATAGATATAGAGTTGCCTATATAGTTTGTGTGTGTGTGTGACCCCAAATATATAGATAGGGTGATGGGGGCCTTGCCAGATATATAGATAAGGGGATTCAAGATTGTATTATTTTCTCGAATGTGGGTTACACTACTATTAGTCGATTTTCATTGGGGGATGCAATCCTTGGATTCATGATCCATATATATAGAGGGGCCTTGCCATATATATATATATATATATATATATATATATATATATATATATGGGGGGGGGTGACCCTAGATATATAGATAGGGTGTGGGCTACTAATAGTCAATTGGTGATTGGGGTATGGGCTTCAATCCCCATCTGCACTCAAACTTCCTCTAAATATTAGGCTTCATTCACCGCCTATCTCCATCTAGATAGAGGGGGCCACTGATGGTTTAAAAGATTCATGTGATCACTATTATTTTGATTCATCACTTCACTATTTTAATCACCATCATAATGGTGCTAACCAACTCAACAATTGGTTGAAGCATGATGGTCATGATAAAATATCTTCCTCAGTCTCTCGAGCTAATTAAACTATAGACAGTGTCATCAGTTGAGCGCCCCACCCATTTACCACATATAGATAGGGGGCCTCTCGAGCATAGACTATATAGATAGAGATAGATATAGAGTTGCCTATATAGTTTGTGTGTGTGTGTGACCCCAAATATATAGATAGGGTGATGGGGGCCTTGCCAGATATATAGATAAGGGGATTCAAGATTGTATTATTTTCTCGAATGTGGGTTACACTACTATTAGTCGATGTTCATTGGGGGATGCAATCCTTGGATTCATGATCCATATATATAGAGGGGCCTTGCCATATATATATATATATATATATATATATATATATATATATATGGGGGGGGTGACCCTAGATATATAGATAGGGTGTGGGCTACTAATAGTCAATTGGTGATTGGGGTATGGGCTTCAATCCCCATCTGCACTCAAACTTCCTCTAAATATTAGGCTTCATTCACCGCCTATCTCCATCTAGATAGAGGGGGCCACTGATGGTTTAAAAGATTCATGTGATCACTATTATTTTGATTCATCACTTCACTATTTTAATCACCATCATAATGGTGCTAACCAACTCAACTATGGATAAATACTTATCTATCTAGGGATATATTCCCATAGATTTGCTAGAGCAAAGCAGATAGTGAAGTGGATCAACATATAGATATATAGATCAACAAATAGATTTATAACCCTGCCTACTTGCCTAGAGATAGGATCCCTACCTACTTGCCCTTTCAAGAACCTATATATATAGGGAAATTAGGTAGGGCTCCTATTTCTAGGCAAGTATGTTCATATCTATGTAGATTCCTCCATTTCAGTAGGGCCCTACTGAAATGGAGGAATCTGCATAGATATGAACATACTTTCCTAGAGATAGGAGCCCTACCTACTTGCCCTATATATATCAAGGGAAGGAACCTACTTACCTAGAGATAAACTTACTTTCCCTTTCAGGGAAGGGAGTGAAGGGAGTGAAAGGAGAGTACAACCATTCAAGGGATCGATATAGTCTACATACAAACGAAGTGAGATATACCATCGAATGAAATAAGATATACTATCAAACGAAGTGAGATATACCATTCCATTAGTGAGTGATATCTCACGCAAGTGAGATATAGATAGACTTATCATCAAACAAAGTGAGATATACCATGTTGAGGAGTTGATACCAACTACAAGATTATGTCATATAGACCCTATATATAGATCCACCCCTCCCCCTCTAGATATTGGGGTCGAGGGCAGCTACAGATACTATCTATATATAGTCATGTTGGCAATAGAAGTGTAGGTTGAGCCCAAGCACATGAATATGATAGGGCCCATATATATAGATGACAGGGTCACCATATATCATATGGAGTAGAGCAACTAGATATAGCCTACCCTGTCGGTCACCCTTCCAATCAAAAGAAAGAGGTTGATCAAGGGACCTAGGGCCTAGTATGGCCACTAGAAATTCCAAGGGGGGCATATAGATAATTTATCATTATCTAGCATAGATAGAATATCTATCTCACTCCCAACTCCCAACTAGATATAATCGTGTAAGATATAGATATATAAGATATATATAGGGGCACCAAAAAACTATATGTACAACCAATTAAATTGTAGATTGTGCCCCCACCCCATATATTTTATCTTTGGGGAGAGAGACAAGTTTAGTTTGGGCTATTTCCATATAGAACTAAACTATAGAGTACCCCACATAGAAATAAATAACCATGGATCTATAAGACCCTATAGATTTGGAGTTGGGCACCTTAGATATATAGGCCATCAACCCTATATTATAACTCGTACTCGATCGCCCCTTATATTTGGGGTAGGTACTCGATAGATAGATCGAGGGACTCAACTAATGGATAGCTAGATAGTGCATGAACGACAAAGCATAAACTATTCCCTCCCCTCGACTGAGCTAAGATAGCTATCATCTAGCAGTAATTGATTGGATGATGGACAAGACTTTGATCCGAGTGAGGACTCCACTTTCACCTGATGGGGGTGCCTCGATTGATAGAGGACAATTGAAAGTATGTCTATTGCGATCTCTCTCCCTAGTTTCACTTTGTTTGCTTGGTGGACTATCTTCCGAACCTAGATTGGCACTCCTCTATAGGTGCCCCTTGATAGTACCAACTGACCTATATATAAATGGCACTTTCTATATCTATAGTTCTCTCGGGAGGCTAATCCATATGGAGTTAACAAGCATAGACGTGAAAGTGACCCTATCTTTGGCCAAATATCTATATAGGGCTCCGACCCTATCTATATCAGTGAAGATGATTGAATCAACAAAAAAAAATATGAATCAATCATTCGAGATGATAGATCTCAAGCTTATGCATTATTGTTTTGGTTTAGAAGTTTGACAGAGAGAATCACATTTTTGTATCTCAGCTCAAATATGCTAGGACAATGCTCAAGAATTTTCAAATGATGGATAGCAAACCATTTGCCACACCTATGGAGACAAAGCTTCAGTTGTCTTGAGAAGATCCATCACCACAGGTAAATTCAACTCTATATCGATAGTTGATGGGGAGTCTCATTTACCTAACCTACACTAGGCTAGACATCAGCTATGTTGTCATTTATCTCTCAAGTTTCATGCAACAGCCTAAGATCAGTCACTGGAAAGCAGCAAAGTGAGTATTGAGATACATCAGAGGAACTATGGATTTTGGCCTAGAATACAAAAAGAATGATAACTTCTTCTTGACATGGTACTTGGACTTAGATCATGCAGGGAACATTGATAATAGGGAATCCACTTTCGGATTTGTATTTTTTTGAGTTTTGGACCGATATCATTGGAGAATAAGAAGCAAAATTGTGTTTCAAGATCCTCCACAGAATCAGAATATCACACCATAGGAGGAGCTATTTGTGAAGCGATTTGGCTTAGACATATACTTGAAAGATTTGGATTACTACAAGATCAACCAATAATTCTTCATGTAGACAATGAAAGAGTAGTGAAACTTGTTCACAATCCAGTGTTTCATAAATGCACTAAACACGTTGAGGTGCAAATTCATTTCATCCATGAACATGTTCAAAACAACAACATCCGGCTCCAGTATTGCCCAACAGATCAACAATGTGCAGATGTTTTTACCAAAGCGCTTGCACGAATTTTTTTTTAGGCATTCAGAGAATTTATCTCCTGTTTACTTGAGACAATGCTAAATTAAGGAGGAAATATAAGGGTGATTAATTCACTATTATTAAATAAATGAGTAATATTAAATTACTCATAGTTGATTGTAATACAATTATTTACCGTAGTTAGTTGTTAGGTTAATATGGGTAAAATAAATATTTTATGTAATATTTAGTAGATACGTGGTTGATACAATAATCTATTTTTTTATTGTTGTTACTCCCTATGATTTTGGGAGTATGGTTGTTGTAACCAATGCTCTATTACGAGCATGCTTTTGTGTATAAATTAGAAGCTATTGTAATTAATTTGTTAGTTGAATATAATTGAATGAATTCATATTGATTCATTCTCAAGACTATACATATATGGTTGTGTATGAGCATGTCCCACATATGTATTCCAAATTATACCTTTGGAAGGATGTAAATCCAAGCAAATTACTTATGCTTCAAGAATAAAATACTATGTAGGTTGTAAGAGATGCAAATTTGCTTGTCTAATAGATAATAATAAGTGTAGGTGTTTATTTATGACATGAAACTCCTCACAGGTATGGGTCTAACTTATTGACCCCTAAGTACAATAAAAAAAAATAGTTAGATCCATCCCAAATAGAGGAGAGAGGTGAGCGTACTTACCCACTTTCACGTCATGTTCCTAATCTAATACAGGGGATATTTGGCCAAAGATAGGGTCATATGATTGATTCATATTTTTTTTTGTTGATTCAATCATCTTCACTGAACTACTAGTGATGATTAGATCATCAACATATACAACTACAATCACTATCTCCCCCCTTGTTTTTTGAGCTAGAGATTCGAATCATATGGACTCCTTTTGAATCCATGTTTCAAGAGATGCTCATCAATCTTGATATACCATACCTTGGGAGCCTGTTTAAGACCATACAATGATTTGACAAGTCTGCAAACTTTATCTTCTTTTTTAGATTTGACAAAACCTTTTGATTGAGTCATGTAGACTTCTTCCTATAAGTCTCCATTAAGAAAGGCAGTTTTCACATCCATTTGATGGACTTTTTAGCCAAACTATGCAACTAGAGCAAAAATCACCCTGATTGTTTTGATCTCTGTTGTGAGATCAAATGTCTCCTTATAGTCAATGCCTTCTTTTTGAGCATACCCTTTCACAACCAGTATGCCTTGTGCTTGTCGAGACTACCATCTACTTTGTACTTCATCTTGAAGATCTATTTGCATCTGATTGGTTTCTTCTCTTATGGACGATCTAGAAGATGTCATGTTTTATTTTTCATCATTGAATTATACTCTGCATCCATGGCATCTTTCCAAGGATTCAACTGTAGGGATTCCTGAACTATAGAAGACTCGACAGATTCAACAACTGTACTCATTAAGGCCAAATTGACCTCACCACGAGCCATACTACGAGTCCTTGGTCCAATGGTGGATGTGTTTGGAACACCATCCATCTTTTCATCTCTAAGAGTATTTGTATACCATTTAGGCATATGTTGAGTAGTTTTTGTGGGTGGTGGAGCTAAACCATTATTCCCATCATCATTGTTGTATTCATCTAGGAGATCATCTTCTATATTTTCTACGGGACTGATTTGTTTATTAGGTGCACTTGTAGAATGAACTTCTACTTCTTTCTTTTCAAAGAATTCAACATCCCTGTTGTGTAGATTGTCTGGTTTTTGGATCCATGAGTTTATAGGCAAGTGCTTCTTAAATGTACCCTAAGAACACATATTTTTGGCTTTCATATCAAGCTTAGTCTGTTTCACTTTGGGAATGTGTATACTTTCTTGACATCTAACAACTTAAAGATGTGTTATAGATGGCTTTTTCCTTGACCAGGCTTCATGTGGAGTTACTCCATCAAGAACTACAATGGGTACTCTATTGAGTATATATACGATAGTTTTCACAGTTTCTGCCTAAAATGCCTTTGTCAAGCCTGAATCATGTATCATACATCACACCATTTATACAATAGTATGATTCCTTCGTTAAATAACTAAGTTTTGCTATGGTGTATGTGGAGGTGCCATTGATGGTGAATGCCATTTGCTTGCAGAAAATGTTTAAACTAATTACCAGTGAATTCCCCTTGTGATCTATGTAGAGGGTCTTGATGTGTCAACTAGATTCATTTTCAACAGCGACTTTGAACTTCGTGAAAGTTTAAAGAGCTCAATCCTTTATTTTCAAACAGTAGATCCATGTTTTTCTAGAACAATCATCAACAAAGAGCATAAAGTACTTAAATCCAACATGGCTAGGTGTCATTGATCCACACATATCTGTGTGAACCAGATCAAGTTTACCATTGGATCTAGAGGTACATTTTTGAAATAGAACTCGATGTTGCTTTGATACTAAGCAATCATGACATTTGTCTGTACCCTTTTTAAGAGGTGGTAAGCCTCTTACTATGTTTTTGCGGTGGAGTGTGTTGAGATATCAAAAATTGATGTGGCCAAATCTCTTGTGCCACAGTTGTGTCGAGTCTATGTCTTTTGCTATTACTGTAGGATTATTTTTCTAAATGAAATCAAGTTAAAACATATGGTTCACATTGGATGCTCGTGCAACAATTTTGGAGTTTCTAGATTTGTCTCTGATCAAACACAATTTCATTCCACCTTTACAATCAAAGTCAATCTTCAAATTGTGGTCTAAGAGTTGACTTACTAATAACAAGTTTTTGGTTAATCTAGATACATAGAAAACATCTATGATTTTACATGTTTGCGTGCCTAGAGGTAAGGCAATGTTGCCAATTCCTTGCACATTATACGAGGTATCATCACCCAAAGAAACATGATTTTTATTAGGTGTGTCCTTCAAAGTGAAAAACCAATCTTGTCTACCTGTCATGTGTCGGGTTGCACCCGAGTCAACATACCATATGTCACTTTGTGATGTGGATTCATCATGGGTATCCATAGAGTACAGATAGTCATCTTCCACATTATGTTCTTGTTCAACAATATTGCCTTGTTGCTTTGATTTACTCTGCCAAGTCTCCTTTTTCTGTCCTTGTGGTTTATTGAATGAGCCAAGGGATGATTATTGGTAAGTGAACTTATGACCACTAGAAGATCCTTTTCTGAAGGTATTGTACCAACAATATTTTAAGTCATGTTCCTGACAATCACATATGAGACATTGCTTTGGTGACTTCCTCATGAATTCTGCTTTGAATTGTGTTTTGAAAAATATTTGACTGGTTTCTTGCCTTTTTGTTGATGAGAAGCCAGTATATGTTCTTCTTGTTTGTCATGACTATTGAAAGGCTCTTCCTGTTGCAACATATTCACCAATTTTTCAAAACGTGGTTTATGTTCTGTGACAATCAAAGTGGTCACAAAAATTATGCATGAGGGTGGTAGTGCTCTCAAGACAATAGGTACAAGAGAGTCATTTGAAATTGTCTCACCCAAAGATTGAAGTGATGCCCTTAGCGTTGCAACACGTCTTAAAAAGGCCCCCACTATTTCTCCTAATCTCAATTTAAGAGAGTGGAGTTGACTTTGCAAATGCAAAATTGTGCTCTCATTTTTAGCCTTATATATAGTTTGAAGCTTGTCCCAAGCTTCCTATTGGCCATTTTTGGCCCACATACCAAAATTTTGCCCAAGTGTGAGAAGGTGGACATTCAAGCAAAAGTGGCAAGTTCAGACAACCTCGGGTTCTCCAAAGAAGTCTTCAGGGTTTCGAAGTTGCAAGACTTCGAGTTTCTGAAGACAAAGAGTAAATCGAGTTTCTAGTGATGCTTGACTTCTAAATATTTTTTAAGTAGAAGTTACTCATGTTGACAAACCCAAATTACTCATGGACAGTGTATTTCAGGTTCTCCAAGGAGCACTCCTCAATTAGTTCATAAGTTATGTGCAGTCAGGAGCTCGAAATAAGTAAAGGGGCTTGACAAACCCGATTTGGTCTCGAAAAATAATGCTTCTCAGGGTCTTCAAGGGACAAGTCTTCTCCAAAAGCCAAGAGTCATTTCCGAAAGAAGGTGGTCCCAACAAAAAACCCAAAGGTCATTTTCACTTTTTTGAAGGCCACTTTCACAAATCCGAAGGGCTTTTCCTTCTCCAAGTGGACAGTTGCAAGTTTCTCAAAGGGTATGTTACCCTTTGGAAGGACCATTTCAAAGTTCCCGAAGGGTATCTTTCCCTTCAGGAGGATCATTTGTAGAAGTTCGAAGGGACATACAGGTAGCTTGAAGGGTCTCTCACCCTTCGGGACAGTCCATTTTGAAAAATCTAAAAGGTAATTTTTGAAGAGAGAAAAAAAGAAGCTTAAGACAAAAAGTCTGAAGGAATTCCTTCGAACAAATTGTCCCAAGGAATTCCTTCGAGAGATTTGCTCGAGACAAATAGGATCCTGTAGAAGCCCGAAGACTTCAAGATGGACAAGTCTGAAGAAAGTAAGCTTAGAAAACTTGAATTACTTTGCATAGAGTAAATCGAGTTTATCCAAGTACTTTACTTAAAAATCCTTATAAGTAAAGGATCTAGAAAAGTCCAAAGTTGGAGAGATCAAAGAACCTGAATTACTTTGCATAGAGTAAATCAGGATTCTTCAAGTGCTTGACTTAAGCTTGGTCCAGCAACATGAGAGTCATGATACAATGAATGAAACGCTGCCAAGTGGCATAAGTTGGAGAAGAAAGGGCCAATCAATAAAGGACAAGTGGCACAAGGATGACCAATCAGTGTAAAGGGGAGTCCAAGCGGCTAGTAGGTAAGAATTTATGAAGGCTCTCATCCTTCAATATGGTTCGCTCCCGACAAATGACCGTCCAACTTAAAGACATCATGGGTCGGTTTGAGTTCCTAGGCATAGAGATCCACGTCCTTTTTAGTAAGACATGTGAAGGGGAGGATTGCCATGCCATTGTTTAAATGAAAAGATCAATTCTGCTAAGCAAAGAAGAGACATCTCAGCTGCTCATAGCATGGCTCCTCAAATACATTAAGGAGAGACTTGAAGGTGGTGGGACTCGAGAAAGTTGTTCAACGATTATGAGTGGTGCATTTAGTGGCACAAGGGAGGATGATGACAGGGATCCCAGTCATCAATGACTTCTTCCCTCTTCCCATCTTCTCTTCCCCCTTTTTTCTGTTATAAATAGAGGCCTTGGAGCCAATAAATGATCTCTAGACTGAGGATAAACTTACTCTATCAAAATATCTTTGTAATAGACCTTTTGAAGCAATAAAGATTACTTTTTTGCCTATCTCTTTGTTTGAAAATCATGTTGAGTTAGCTTGTGTACAATGGCATTGTGAAGAAGTATCTTCCTAAACTCATTGTCATTCTTTCTTGCCTGTTTTTAGGTGTTTTTCAATTAGTTGCAGGTCTGGACTAGAGCTTTTTCGCCATTAATGGACGCTTAGTGTGGATTTAGAAATCTCTCTTTGTTTCATGTATGGTTCAGTGAGCCTAGTTTACGAAATACTTATGGAAATTAACTGCTTGTGAGTTTGTGTAATCAAATTTATCTTATGCTGAATCAGTGTCATTTCCCAAACCAAGTGAATCATTTCTTTTGGTACATCACCTCCCTTAGCTTAGATTTATTTTCAAGTTATTCTCCTATCCCTTTTCCTTAGCCATAGTAGATTTTAGTGTGGGAATCAAGAGCTGAAGTGGAGCACCTGAGGAACTAGCCTCATTAAAAGGCCTAGAGGTTCAACCTCACCATAGAATACCCACATCCTGAGGTTGTCCCCATGATTGTAGTTGGAAGTGAGAGAACCTGAAGAACTTTCTCACAAAGGGTACAATTTCTAGCTATAACAGTGCTAGCACGCCTAGTGGGACCCACTACCATTTTCATCTCCATTTTTTATGGAAGATTGGTCAAGTTTGATGCTATTTTGATCAATTTGTAGCAATGATAGCTTTCATCTTCTAGCATTTGGGGACTCCAAATAACACCCAACTATCTAATAGCAGAGCAATAGCTATCTTTCATGCCAAAGGTGACTACAAGATCGACTTCTGCAGGTATTCCTTTTGATTTTGTTGAATTACCTTTAAACTCATCAAGAAGGTTAAGGTTCGCCCATACTCACCCTTACGTAAGAAGCTACTTTCCTAAACCAGTCATAAGGCATACCTACGTGAGGAGATCCTTGTTAGCTCCTCTTACTACCATGATTCCCCAAAGTGCTTTTATGGGTTTCAATGGCCAAAGTCTTTTGTAACAACCCTCAAAAGTGTCCCATATTACACAGGAGACCAAGATGTAACTCCTACTGAACACATAACAGACAGCCAATTTTTTCAACATCCATAACATCACAATAGAAAATGTAGATTTTAGGATATTGGTTGTATCCTTCAAGGGAAAGGCATTAGATTGGTATAGGGGTCTAGCTCCTAACTCTATCTAATCATGGGACCAGCTAGGAACAAATTTGTGTAAGTGGTTTGCAGATAAGAGTGATACCCTGTCACTTATAGAGCAGCTAACCACAATCAAGAGAGCTCCCCATGGAGTCATGTAAGACTTCAACACAAGATTCCAAAAAGCATGGGATAGAATTCCAACAGTTGTTAGACCATCCCCAAACTTTGCTTTCTTGTATTATTTAAAGGCTCTAAACAACAATATAGTTGTAATGATCCAATCCATGGGAGGGGACATACTGCCAGATGCATATGAGGTGGCCATTAAAGTGAAAAATTACCTGGTTCACGCTGACAAACTTACTCCCAGACCCCCAATGCCTCTTTTCTTTGAGATCAAACCACCTCCTGCAGTCATTCCTCCACTCGATGTTATACTTTCAACTCCAACGATTGATGTTGTGTCTTCACTAAAGCAAGAGGGGGCCTCCACTAGTGGATCTAGCGATTCCCAAGAGCAAAAGAATTACTTGGAACTGAAAAACATACTCCAATCTTTGGGGAATGACGTGGTCAATGTCAAGAGGCATTAAGCTTATAAAAAGCCATATCAAGCTCCATACCAGCCTTAGTAGCAGCGTTATCAAGTAAATAAGCCACCCTACAAAGAAAATTTCTAAGGATAGGGGCAACCTAATTACGCTAGACAACATAATTATAATCTAAATGCTACAGACCCATCCAATTCCTTAGTTTTGATCCAGAAAAATATGGCTCAGGAGGCTGAAGGGACAATGCCTTGGAATCATTCTTTTGGACAATCCATTGTCCCAACTAATGGCTCGAATCAGATATTCAATGACCAATGATAGCAGGGTGTTGTCTTATGGCCCAAAGCATGGAGGTGCCCACGATGACAAAACATGAGTAGCCTCCACAAGAACAAGGCTTAGATCAGGGGTCAAACCAGCTGAAAGCCTCAATGGTCATCAGTGAACAAGAGGAGTGCTATGCATCCAATCAACATACCATCCCCAGTCTGGCTCACGTCCTAGTCTCAACAAACACAAGATTCAAGAGAAGGAATATGGGTGACAATCAAGAAGCTTTCAAAGAACCTCTTGTCACCGCTCTTTCACTGACAAAGCCAGTGGTAGCAGCTCCCAAAACCCAGGTATACGTTGGTGGTATGCCAATCAACATTGTGGAGCAAATGAAGAAATCCAATGTGAGCGTACCAATTTGAAACATGTTTTCCATGCCTGACCAAGTGGACATCCTTCAAGAAGGTTTGTCCAAGATGAGTGTTACGATAGCTGAAGGTAAACAACCAAGCAAGCAAGCTAAGGTTTTCACTAATGCAACCAAGAGTCCTTTGGGAGAAAGGTCAAGTAATGTGACCAAGTCCCCTTCATTCTATATGTCATTAATCATCGACGATTCCTTGGTGCACAATTGCTTGGTAGATAGTGGGGCTATTACTTCAGTCATGCCGAAGTCTATAGTTGATCAGTTGAACCTCAAATATGAGCTGCACACCAAAAGAGTCCTGTAGCTTGATGGTTCTTCCACAAAGCCATCAGGGATCATCAAGGATTTGAGTTTAACCCTGCATGCTTGTCCTGGTGTTTCAGTGGTGCAGGATGTGCTAATCCTTGACGTCACTTCTCGCTTTGTGTTGTGTCTTTCTAGAGAATTCACATCCAAAATTAGGGGTTATCTCGCAACATATTGGTCTTACATGGTGTTCAAAACAAGGTACAAGACTAAGGTCTCAATCAAGGTTGAACCCATAGCACAATTCCATATTGAACCCCATCAGCTAGATAACATAAACCTCAATTGTATTATCCTTGATAAGGATGAGTTTACAATTGGTCAGGAGCTGAACACTCATTCTGAAGAGGTTTCATACTTGTTCTTGGATGAACTATGGGGAGATAACCAAATTTTCAACCCTTTGGAAGGTGTTGAAGAAAGAGACATGGGTGTCTATTTGCTGCATGAAGAGAATCAACTCACGCCTACCCTCATTGGACCTAAATAAGACCCCAATGGTATATGAAAGTTGTTCTTTGATGGCTCAAGGAGCAAAAATAGCGTAGGTGCTAGGGCAATGTTGGTTTCCCCTATAGTTAATAAGCGTTTCTCCTCTTATAGGTTCCATTTCAGTTGCTCTTCAAATGCAATAGAATATGAAAGCTTGATTCATGGCCTTCAATGGGCCAATAAAAGAGGAATCAAAATGTTGCAAGCATATGGGGACAACGAGCTCGTATTAAACCAAGTCAGAGGCTTGAACGTTACAAATAATCCTTTGATGAGGTCCCACAAAAATAGAGTGTGGGACCTAATTGAATATTTTGAAGCCTTTGACATTCAAGCTGTCACAAGAAATCAAAACCAACATGTTGACAGGTTGGCAGTCATGGGAACTCAGTTTGACATTCCAAGTGAGTTGAAAGAAGTCAAGGTTCAACCACATGTCAAGGTGGTGGTGCGACCATCAGTACCAGATAATGAAGCCCACTGGTAGGTTTTCAAAAGTGATAAACAAATTGCTTGTTTATTACAGTAGGAAGCCGAGTTCTCCACAAATCAAGGTACATTGCAGCATCAATATGAGGATCATATTGTTCAACTAAGGTCAAACAAGCTTATAAGGGGTTGGTTACACTTAAAGGCCTTTTTCATGAAGGGGACCATGTGAGAAAGGAAAAGGCAGTAATGTCTACTAACGAAGAAAACTATGAGAGAGTCCTCATCTTCAAAGATAAGCTTCTCAAGCTCGGGAAGGTAAGCAACAAGACTGAGAGGCACGCTTTCATAGCACTTTGCCAGAAATATGCAAACATTTTTGCTTGGGAGTACAACGACCTGAAAAGTTTTGATCTGAAGTTCGCCCAGTATGCCATAGAATTGGAGACCAATGTTAAGCATGTAAGGCAAAAGCAAAGGCCCGTCAACCCCAAGATATAAGAGTTGATGAGGGAAGAGTTAACCAAGTTGATCGAATTTAGGATCATCTTTCCCATCAAGAACTCATCATAGGTAGCCAATTTGGTGCCTGTAAGGAAGAAGAGTGGAGAGATTAGGCTGTGTGTTGACTTCAAAGATTTGAATAAAGTCTCTTTGAAGGATCACTACCCTCTACCATCCATGGAACAACTTCTCCAAGTAGTTATAGGATCAGAACGCTTTTATCTATTGGATGGATATTCAGGCTACAACCAAGTATGGGTAAAAGATGAGGATTGGTACAAGACTGCCTTCACCACCAAATGGGGCATGTATGCATACCAAAAGATGCCCTTTGGTTTGTCAAATGTTGACACAACTTTTCAAAGAGCCATGGACATGGCTTTCTAAGGTCTGTTAAATCAAATGGTGTTGGTATACTTGGATGGCATCATAATTTTCTCCAAGAATGCCAACAAACACTTGGACCACCTGAGGCTAATTTTTGAGAGATGCAGGGACTATGGGATTTCATTGAATCCCAAGAAGTGCGTGTTTGTTGTTCATGAAGGTAAGCTGCTGGGCCACATCATTTCAAAGGAAGGGCTATCCATTGATCCTGATAGAATAAGTGCCATCTTGTCCTTATCCTTACCCAAGCATAAGAAAAGACTCCAAAGTTTCCTTAAGAAGATAAACTTCGTGAGAAGATTTATCTTCGGTTTTACAAATTTGGTTAAGCCCATCACTGCTATGTTAAAGAAGAACCAAGTGTTCACTTGGTCAAATAAAGGTAAGTCAACATTTGAGGCTATCAAGCAAGCCATTACTCAAGCACCCACACTTATGAATCTTGATTTTTCAAAGGACTTCATATTATATGCTTTTGTCAATATTGATAATAAATCAACGATGCTGATGCAAAGGAATGGTGAAGGACTCAAGCAACCAAAAGCATTTTTTAGTCAGGAGATTGAGGGGTATGAGGTGAGGTATACTTTTGTAGAAAAACAAGTCCTTGCTGTAGTAAGAAGCCTCAAAAAGTTCAGGTCAATGCTCTCCAATAGCAAAATCTACCTTATGGTGTCTCATCCTAGGGTGAGGGACTTCCTTCTCAACAAAGACTTGAATGAAAAGAGAATTGGTTGGATTACTAAGGTCATGGAGTATGATGTGGAGATCAAGGTCACTAAGCTAGTAAGAGGTAAAGGCTTGTGTGAACATATGGTTGATGACCTTCATGAAGACAAAGAGGTCATCTTGGTAACACAAGATAACCCACAAATCGATGCACATCCATCTCACACTAACTAGATCCATGATATGATGCACTTTCTGCTAACAGGTGAGTGCCCTCAAGGTATGGACAAAGCAAAAATAAGGTATTTCAAACTTTAGTCCATACCTTATGCATTGGTTGATGAGATTTTATTCAGAAGGGACCTCAATAGAATGCTCATAATGTGCATAGATAATAACCAAGTGGCCAAGCTTCTGGAATATTTCCATGATGGACCTGTAGGAGGTCATTTTGCACCCAACATTGCAATAGCAAAGATAATGAGGGATGGCTATTACTGACCCAACCTCTTCAAAGACGCTTATGCATGGGTGAGGAAGTGTCAGGAATGTGCTCTCTTTACGAGTAAGCAGAGGTTAGCAGTTTTTTCTCTCAACCCGATTCAAGTAGAGCAACCATTCATACAGTGGGGTTTGGATTTCATTGGAGTGATCAACCCCCCATCAAGTGTTAGGCATAAGTGGGTGCTTACCGCAACTGATTACTTCACCAAGTGGGTGAAAGCCATTGCATTGAAGGAATCCAACAAAAGTGCAATCTTAGATTTCTATGACAACATCGTGACCAGGTTTGGTGTTCCATCCACTATCATATCTGATAATGCATTAGCTTTCCTTGGTTTGAAAACAAGTGAATGAGCTCTCAAGATGGGCATCTACCTCAACACTTCCTCAAATTACTATCCTCAAGGAAACGGGTTGGTTGAGTCCACAAATAAAAATTTGTTGAGAATCATCTGGAGGACTATGGAGGAGAACCAAAGGACGTGCAACACCAAGTTGAAGGCAGCCTTGTGGGATGACAAGGTAACTCCTAAAGTTGTTGTTGGCAATTCTCCATATGTTCTAGTATATGGAAGTGAGGCCAAGTTACCCATTTCTCTTCAACTGCCTACATTAGAAATAGCCCATCAGTTGGAGCTGTTGGAAGATGAACCCATGAATGTGAGATTTGCAAAACTCATGGAACTTGAGGAGATAAGAGACCTTACAATGAAGACGCTAGAGTCAAATCAAGCTCAGATCAAGAAAGCTTTTGATAAGAGAGCCACGACAAGGGACTTCAAGGAGGAAGACCTGGTCCTTAAATGGGATTCAAATAGGGCCAAACTAGGTAACCATACTAAGTTTGACAGCTTGTGGAGTGGCCCTTATTTGATCCACAGATGCAAACAACATAACACTTTCCAACTGGCCCAACTGGATGGAGAGGTATTATCCATCCTAGTCAATCGGATTCATCTAAAGTTGTGTTATTAGAAGAGTTTGCATCCATTGTATGTTATTGTACATTTTGTATATATTTTCATGTTTTTCTCTAAGTGCCTCGTGCACATCCGTTTTAATTGAGTGTTTTTCCTTCTCTAAGTGCCTTGGGCACAATTTGTTTTATTTCGGTTGTTCTTGTTGTTTCAAGAGAAATTTCTAGATAGAGCCAACTTTGTACAAAAGCAATGACTCCATGACCAATGGATCGAATGAAGCAAATAAGCTGGGTTCTCAAGCATAGCAGGCATGCTTCTTTGCGAGTCACTAGAAATGTTGGCCATTTTTGGCCCACATACCAAAATTTTGCTCAAGTGTGAGAAGGTGGGCATTCAAGCAAAAGTGAAAAGTTCAGACAACCTCGGGTTCTCCAAAGAAGAAGTCTTTGGGCTTTCGAAGTCGCAAGACTTCGGGTTTCTAAGGACAAAGAGTAAATCAGGTTTTTAGCGATGCTTGACTTCTAAATGTTTTATAAGTAGAAGTTATTTGGATTAACAAACCCGAATTACTCATTAACATTGTATTTCGGGTTCTCCAAGGAGCACTCCTCAATTACTTCATAAGTTATGAGCAGTCAGAATCCCGAAATAAGTAAAGGGGCTTGACAAACCCGATTTGGTCTCGAAAAATAGTGCTTCTCGGGTTCTTCAAGGGATAAGTCTTCTCCAAAATCCAACAGTCATTTTTGAAAGAAGGTGGTCACAGCAAAAACCGTGAAGGTCCTTTTCACTTTTTCAAAGGACCAGTCAAATTTTTCGAAGGTCACTTTCATAAATTCGAAGGGCTTTTCCTTCTCCAAGTGGACAGTTGCAAGTTTCCTGAAGGTTATGTTACCCTTCGGAAGGACCATTTCAAAATTCCTGAAGGATATCTTTCCCTTCGGGAGGATCGTTTGTGGAAGTCTGAAGGGACATATAAGAAGCCCGAAGGGTCTCTCACCCTTTGAGAAAGTTCATTTTGAAAAATTCGAAAGGTAATTTCCGAAGGAAGAGAGCAAGAAGGAAGCTTTGGACAAAAAGTCCGAAGGAATTCCTTCAGACAAATTGTCCCAACGAATTCCTTCATGAGATTTGCTCGAGATAAATAGGAGCATACAGAAGCCCAAAGACTTCAAGATGGATAAGTCCAAAGTAAGTAAGCTTGGAAAACCTGAATTACTCTACATAGAGTAAATGGGGTTTCTCCAAGTACTTTACTTATAAAGCCTTATAAGTAAAGGATCTGGGAAAGTTCGAAGTTGGAGAGATCAAAGAACCTAAATTACTCTGCATAGAGTAAATCGATATTTTTCAAGTGCTTGACTTAAGCTTGGTCCAACAACATGAGAGTTATGATGCAACGAATGAAAGGCTACCACATAGCGTAAGCTGGAGCAGAAAGGGCCAATCAGTAAAGGACAAGTGGCACAAGGATGACCAATCAACATAAAGGGGAGTCCAAGCAGTTGGTAGCTAGGAATTTATGAAGGCTCTCATCCTTTAATATGGTTCGAATTACTTTGCATAGAGTAAATCGAGATTCTTCAAGTGCTTGACTTAAGCTTGGTCCAACAACATGAGAGTTATGATGCAACGAATGAAAGGCTACCATGTGGCGTAAGCTGGAGCAGAAAGGGCCAATCAGTAAAGGGCAAGTGGCACAAGGACGACCAATCAACATAAAAGGGAGTCCAAGCAGTTGGTAGCTAGGAATTTATGAAGGCTCTCATCCTTTAATATGGTTCCTCTCGATAAATGACCGTCCAAATTAAAGACAACATGTGTTGGTTTGAGTTCCCAGGCATGGAGACCTGTGTCCTTTTTGGTAAGACACGTGAAGGGGAAGATCTCCATGTCGTTGTTTAAATGAAAAGATCAATTCAACTGCACAAAGAAGAGACATCTCAGTTTCTCGTAGCATGGCTCCTCAAATACGCCAAGGAGAGACTTGAAGGCGGGAGGGACTCGAGAAGGTTGTTCAACGATCTTGAGCAGCGCATTTAGTGGCACAAGGAAGGACAACGACATGGATCCCAATCATCAATGACTTCTTCCCTCTTCCCATCTTCTCTTCCCCCTTTTTTCTGTTTTAAATAGAGGCCTTGGAGCCAAGATATGATCTCTGGACTGACGATAAAGTTACTCTACCAAAATCGCTTTGTAATAGACCTTTTGAAGAAATAAAGATTACTTTTTTGCATATCTCTTTGTCTGAAAATCATGTTGAGTTAGCTTGTGTACAATGGCGTTGTGAAGAAGTATCTTCCTAAACTCGTTGTCTTTCTTTCTTGCCTATTTTTAGGTGTTTTTCAATTAGTTGCAGGTCTAGACTAGAGCTCTTTCCGCCATTAATGGACGCTTAGTGTGGATTTAGAAATCCCTCTTTGCTTCATGTATGGTTCAGTGAACTTAGTTTATGAAATACTTATGCAAATTAACTGCTTGTGAGGTTGTGTAATCAAATTTATCTTATGCAAAATCAGTGTCATTTCTCGAACCAAGTAGATCATTTCTTTTGGTGCATCACCTTCCTTAACTTAGATTTCTTTTCATAATCCCTTTTCCTTAGCCATAGTAGATTTTAGTGTGAGAATCAAGCGCTGAAGTGGAGCACCTAAGGAACTAGCCTCATTAAAAAGCCTAGAGGTTCAACCTAACCATAGGATACCCACATCCTGAGGTTGTCCCCATGCTTGTAGCTGGAAGTGAGAGAGCCTGAATAACTTTCCCACAAAGGGTGCAATTTCTAGCTATAACACTTCTTTAGCTATTTTGGCTTCACGAATGTGTGGTTGAACTTCATCCAATAATTTGAACATGATTATCAACTTAGCCTTTTGATTGGCTTCGTCAAATTTACGTTGATGATAAATGTCTGTTGCATGTCCGGTAGATGAGCCATCTACTACAAACCAAATTTCTTCAAACTCAAGTTGAGTTCTGAGCTGTCTTCCATGCAAAGTAGTCATCTTTGAGTAACTGTGAATCCAACAGAAAGAATTTTGGAGCTTATGTAGCCATTATCACAACTGCAGGGGATGGATTGGTTCCTTATCACTCTAGGTATACAAGTCTCCCTTTATATATACCATCAAAACGATATACGAGATTTTTATTTATACGCACCCTTCCTTTATACCCATTGATATGGAGAAAAAGCTTGTCATTTCTGTATATCTGAAAATACAAAAAAGAATATGATACTTGGTACTTAGTATTGAAAAGGGTTCATCCAATCATTATCACTTGCTTAGATAGATTTTTGCATATGCACGCGTAACCTCACTGTATACTTGGAAATACCACCAATCAGGATTTACATCCTTCAATTGTAACGAACAGGTAAATGAGGGGAAAGTTATGAGTGAATGTACCTTATTTCTCTCTGATGATTTAAAGGGACGATGTCCAGATGTCATAGTTGCAACTATGTTAGGTTGTGTACGTAGTAACTCAAGCACAATGACATTACACGTAAACGTAAGTCAGAGGCATAACTTTGACCGAACACTGCGTCAAATTTGAAAAATTCATGATTTTGTGCAATATCAGATATGTAATATAATTACAATATTTTTCAAAGAAAATTTACAATACTTTTCAAAAAATGAAAATTCACTTGTTTTTTGTTCTTGGGCTCTTTGATCTCTTTTTGGGAAAAAAAATTTATGTTGCCTTTTCCTTTCATTTTTTTTAATACATTTGTATCTAAATTAGTTAGCTATAGCTAACTTTAATGGGTCTTTTAAATTTGGAGGGTCTACTAAATAATAGGTTTTGAACTCACAACCTCTCCTTTAATAAAATAAATACGCACCAACTCACGTATGTGCATTAATAAATGTTTATGAGACAAAATATATATATAAAGACTTACAATATTGATTTTTATTTAAACCATCCTCCCACCCAATACCATGGATTTCTCAATAGGTGGTTTTTTCAAAAAATTGCAGCAAAGGAATGATTTTAAAGGCAGTTTTGGGCAAATAATAGGTGGTTTTGAGGATAATATGCAACAAAAAGAATTTTTTTAAAGTGGTTTGGAGATCTAAAGGGTGGTTGGGCTCTATAATTTGAAGTGGATAACATATAAATTGCAAAACTTTTTTTAGAAACTAAAATAATAATTAAAAACGTCCAACCTTTCTTTTAAAACGCCATGCTTCTCCACTATGGATGCTTTCTCCAACGCCAAACTTTCAAGGTAATATTCAGTTGTCTTTGTGTTTTGTAGAATAATTAAAATGCCAAGCTTGATAAATACTCAACGCTTTTGTCGGATAAAGATACCTGGTCTCCAACACTCCATGCTTTGACTTTTTTTTTTAACACGTTGATCTTCAATGCAATGCCTCGATTTTTTTTAAATGTAACCAATCCTCAATGATCTGCCAATCTACAACGCTCTGTGTGTTGGCAAATCTAACGGAGTCAACTCAAAATTTATTTAAAAAAAAAAAATCTTGCTGCTTTTTTTTCCAGCTTATGGGTTTAGTGTGGGAGTGCATGGGCTTCTCCTCACACAACGAAGATCTATAAACTTTGGGAGAGCTCGGGCTTCTCCTCTTGCACAAGTTCAGAGATTTATGAAGCTTTAATACCAGATCTTGAGAATTAATCAATATGAATTTATTCAATTCTATTCACTAACAAAATAATTACAATAGCTTCTACTTTATACACAGAAGCATGCTCGTAATAGAGCATTGTTTACAACAACCATACTCTCAAAATCATAGAGAGTAACAACAATAAAAAAATAGATTATTCTATCAACCACGTATCTACTAAATATTACATAAAATATTTATTTTACCTATATTAACCTAGCAACTAACTACAATAAATAATTGTGTTACAATCAACTATGATTAATTTTATATTACTCATTTATATAATAATGGTGAATTAATCGCCCTAACATATAGGTCATTCACTTTCCTCTCTATTTCATTAAGGAATTGAGTGATTTGTTGATGTTCACACCTCTCCCTTGAATATAAATAAAGGGGGTCCTACATCATCCATTATCTACGTGATATCACTGATGGCTTCATGAATAGATGGATGATCCCAGATAGATAAGATATATATTGGTGGGGGCCATAAATGGCACTCCCACAATATATAGTTCCATTGGAATGGTATATATTTTTTGGACCCCATATATAGATATAGATATAGATTGAGTAGAGATAGGGGTAGATGGATATATCCCAACCCCTTCTCATCAACCCAACCCCATCTCATCTATATCTATAGAGATTTGGGCACATGGTGGCATCTATAGGGGTAGGGGAGCACTTGACCTATTGGTACACTTCATTATCTATGTGACCATATATCTCTATGGGTTGTCCTATATATCTATTTGGGACCCCCTATCCACATTTGATGTTCCCCTATGTATAGATAAATATGGGATATGGTGGCCCCCTATCTATCTAGGATATGGGCCCCTATCTATCTCTCGGCCTCCTAAGAAAACTAGAAACAAACTAGAGATGTGTGCCATGATCGGTTGATTTATGAGATGTCATGCCCCTATAAACCATATATAGATAGGGGCGGTTGATCGAAACTCGAACTTCACTTTACCCATATCTCTTCTCTCTAATTTATCTCTCTCACTAGTCCACCCACGCCGCAAATAGATATAGGGGGGAGGGAGCCACCCATATTATGAGATCTTTCCCATCTCCCACTATGGATTCATTAGTGGGATTATATACCATGATAAAATAGTGGTGTGGTGTTTGTGCACCTCAACGAGTATAGAGTGATGGCATTGCCCCATCTCATCTATAGAGATCTAGGTCAATTCCATCTGGAAGGGTCGAGTCCTCTCCTATTGGTCATCACCCCTCCCCCACCCCCATCTATCATATATATGGGGTGGGAAGGCAACTATATAATGGGGTGCACCATATAGTCGTAAGGGACCGTTCTCCCAACAATATCCACTCTATATGGAGGAGAGGAACAAAGTTCAGTGAGAAATAGACCTCAACCTATTGATAACCCTTTATTGGGATGTGAATGTAGGAATGCACTCCAAACTATGCTAAGGTGAAGGAGGACTAGATATAAGGCTCTTGGCCGTTGGGATCGATATGATCATATATATGATATGGTAGTTGGGATGGGATCAAAGTAATCTATTCTCTTTGCGATCCCTTGCCCCTTTATATATAGATATAGTCCAGAGCGGATATCTATATATAGATTTGCTTAGTTGAGCCAACACCCCCATATATATAAATAGGCAATCGAGCCCAACCCCAACTATATCTATGGGGATTATGGGCTTCAACTCTCATTCTTCAGAGCATCTGATCAGTATTGCCCCCATATATAGATAGGACTTCAGCAAACACCCCCATATAGATAGATATGCAGTCAATCCTTATTTGAGTTGAACCCTATTCGAGTTGGTCCCATTGCTTATTCTATCCTCTAGTTGCCCTAGTTGATTAGCGGGGTTGGTTGGTTCAACAAATGACAATCTGAGCGCATCTTCCCTATCTATATATGGTGTGCGTCACTTGATATACAGACTTGACACTCCCCCGTGATATGATAGGACTCGACTACAACCAACATCGATCGATATCATGTATCCATCCATCCAGTGACTATTTATCCATTGGATATGGGCCCATATATCTAGGGGTCGCGACTCTCTAGAACTAGATAGACATCCCTTTACTTCAGGTTGAGGGACCCCTATTTGTATATGTATATGCTGGGCTAGTTATATATAGTTGGGATCAAGGGGCATACTGATGAATTAAATACCATCAAACCCTCGATTGACTGATATTAGGTGGCCATGACCCGAGGGTGAGACGAGATGAAAAAAAGTTAGAAACCCTATAGGTTGACACCACAAATTCCATCCTAAAAAACCATATATGCATTGTGCTTCTACTATATCAATTATACTTGAACTGTTGGATAATTAAAGTTTATAGAAACATCAATGTTTTTATCTCTATTCCAAAACCAAATGTGAAACTTTTGTTTCATACAGCTTCTAAATGGCCATTGAGGAATAAAGAACACAATACCAAAATAATAAAAAAGCACCGGATTAGAATATTCATAAATTGGACGGACCAATGATATTCTATCTTCTATAATAATAGGAGCTTTTTGAACATATCTCAACCTTCACCATTTTTTTGTGGGAGAGAGGAAAATTATGTAAAGGATTACTTCGTTCTAGATAGCCATTCTTTTTCCACTTGCCCAGGGAGTCTAGTCAAGCCCTACTTGCCCAAGGTTACCAATAGGGGGAGGGGTTCCCCGACTTCCAATTGAGCCCCTACTTGTGCCAAGTAGCCATGTGGTCTATATAACTATAACCAAGTTCTTGCCTTAGAGTTCTCTTCAGGCACTTGGTTTATTCCCTAGCAGACCAATTAGATAAAATAACCCTCATTTTAAGTAAGACCTTCATATATGCCGCCCCCCCGCCCCCCCCCACTCGCCCCCATTTCAAATTAGTATTTAGTATATGCCTCTCATTCCCTAGTCAACCAATATTTAGTGTTCCCCCCTTATAGTTGCACCTCTCTATCCTAGGTTAGGAACACCCCAGTCTCAACACCCTACCCTACTTTTCTATGGTTAGGTTATAGAAAAAAAAATTGCCCACCTAACTCGCTTATACAAGGAACTATACTGGTTGGTTCTGAACAACCTGGTTGGTTTGTTTTGAACACCTCAGTTGATTTAGTTTGAACAACGCCCAAACACCCAAATAGACAAATAGACATTGCCTTTCCTCTTTATCTCTATCATACTTAGCTTGCCTTGCCTCTATATAAATACTAATACTCTTTGTTTTGCTTATGCGATTATAGATATATGGTTGGGCCAATGTTGCATGCCCCTTTTCCAGGGTGGTCAGTTTGGTGGTTGGCCCTAAATATATATGGGGGTTGGAAATAATTTGAAAGTGACATCCAAATAAACTTATATATTTTAGAGTTACAAAATGCATTCTGGGAACTATGCAAACTCTATTATTTTAGAATCTAAAACCATACAGATAATTTAAGTTCATATCCACCATATGTCACTTTCCTAGGAGTTCCCATTTTTTTGTTTGCTATCAGATTGCAATGAGGGAAAAGAATGCCTTTTATCATATTTTAAGTTTCCCCCAGAAGATTCTTATTAAAAAGGAGCAATATTCTTAGGGGAAGAAAAAGAAAGAATGAACTACAGGTTCATTCTTTAGCTATGTTTAGTTAGGACAAACATTTTCTTAGAATTGGCCTTTCCGACCAGGTATTGAACATATTTACAATTGTAACATGTATAAAAAATTTCTCTAGTATAGATCAAAAGTAGGAAAAGTAGATTGAATATAATCTCATTTGATGCAAAAAAAGTGATAGAATGATAGTCGATCAAGATCAAAGACATTAATCAACTATCATTCTTGTTTGTGAACTTCAAAGAGATTCACAGATACAAAAAAAATAATCACTTTTCTACTTCGTTGACCCCAAATGTATTTGGATTTAAAAGTATTTGAGTTGACATGATCCAAATACGCTTTAAAGTTAAAGATGGGTCATAGAGACACTAAGCAAAGAGGGGAAATATAATAGTTTCATAACTATATGGGGCTATATGGGCTCGAACCATCGGTAAAACAAATCAAAGTTATTAGTACGAAAATGATTCAAACTGTTCCAAGAACCCAACATTCATTTTTATTGTATTGGGATCTTTCATTAATTGATGGATTGATCAGTTAGCCTACCATTCTCTTCTTTCAAGAAAGATAGATAATAAGAAGCAAACCTATGGCTTGTACCCCACTTGGGGCTCCTGGCCAGCCAATAAGAGAAACCCCAAAGTGATTCAAAAGGTTTCCTTGATGTAGGTCTATCATGCTCAGACATAGATTCATTCAAATGAGTCTTTATCACCCCAAAATTAGAATAATATGACACTTCATAAACTTGAAAGTTCATAGAGTGAAAATAATTTTTTTGAGGTCCTCGTATTGTACTCATTATGCCTAACATTGAATGCACCTAAGATTGACCATATAAACTAATTTATAGGTCTAATCAGATCTAACGTCATCTTTGTCATGTTATTCTCCCAATTCATAGAGTAAGACTATTTAACATAAGATATTTCTGGATCAAATGCACCAAAAAACTCTCCTGAAAATAATTGGTGCATATGTAAATGTGGTGCTCTACCAAGCTGAGCTATAATGCTTCACAGTCTTGAGGTAAGTAAGTTGCACTCGAACGAAGTAGACAAACCCTTCCCTTAATAAAGGCTTACATATATAGACGGTTGAGTTTGATGAGTGCCAACCTAGATAGAGATAATATTCATGTCAAGTTGAGTGTTAGATATCAAATGTATTTTGTAGGTTGAATGCCCAGTCCATATATATCTAGGGGATCAAGTGTCTAGTGTTTAATCATCAAATTGGTCTTCACTCCTCAGATTGGTATGTGGTATGAATGATTGGTCTTCACTCATCAGATTGGTTTGTAAGATTGGGATGGTCAATATGCCCTATCTATATATATGAGGATAGCCTTATATATCTTTATGGCTTGCCTATGTCTAGGAGAGCTTGCCTAGGGATGGTTGTCTATATATCTATCCGGACTACGTCTGGTTGCCTTTATCCAACCACCTCCCAATCCCCCTATATATGGATCCACACCCCCCCCCCCCCCCTCGCCTGCTCCCAACAAACACACACACACACACACACACACACACACACACACACACACACACACACACACACACACGATTGAGTTTGACAAGTGCCAACCTCGATAGAGATACTATTCATGCCAAGTCAAGTGCCAAATATCAAATGTATTTTGTAGGTCGAGTGCTCAGTCCATCAAAATCTAGGGGGTCGAGTGCCTAGTATTTACTCATTAGGGTGGTCTTCACTCCTTATATTGGTATGTGGCATGAATGATTAGTCTTCACTCATCAAAGTGGTTTGTGGGATTGGGATGGTCAATATGCCATATCTATATATATGAGGAGAGCCCTATATATCTATATGGCTTGCCTATGTCTAGGAGAGCTTGCCTAGGGATGGTCGTATGTATATCTATCTGGGCTAGGTCTAGTTGTCTTTATCCAACCACCTCCCAATCCCCCTATGTATCGATTTCCACCCCACCCCCAATATATATATATATATATATATATATATAGGAAAGCTTGCCTAGGGATGGTCGTATGTATATCTATCTGGGCTAGGTCTAGTTGCCTTTATCCAACCACCTCCCAATCCCCCTATGTATCGATTTCCACCCCACCCCCAATATATATATATATATATATATATATATATTTGGCACCCCATATTTAGATTTAGATTCTTAATTAATATGTGGCCCAACCATTAGACCCACCAACTAATCTATAGGGCCCTATATAGATAGATATATGGCCCAAACTATACACCTAGAATGAGATAAACACTTAGAATTAAAAAACTATTAGATTTGTTAATAAATGCAAGACAATTTGTATACAATCTTGATTATATATTTGACCAATTAGATCATTTTTTGCATCTCTATAAAAATATATTGTGAATGTGTTTCCAAATAATATTGCACCATTCTTTCTAACATGAATAGCTCTTCTATTTTCTCAAAATTTTCTAGAGCGTTTTCTTCTTATAGATAATTAAAAAAAAAATTGGATTGACCAATATTCCACCAATTTGTAGCCCAGGACTCTAAACCTTTCTGTGATAAAATTGAAACTCCCCAAGGCAATACTACTAAACATGTGAGATATTGTAGAGAAGCTAATGCTTTATATGTGGCCACTTCCAATTCGTGAATCACTAACAAAATCGATTGGCTCATTAGCTCTATCCGAAATCAAAACAAAGTACAAATTATAGAATGAGGTATGGGATCATGTAAAATATCCATAGTGTTCTTTATAAAGATGAATTTAAAAAACATGATTTTCGTTCAAAGATAGATTCCTAAGATAGATATATAGGGAGGGGCTTCACCCCATACTGTTATAGGGGCTATAGATATCCACCCTAGTATTTGTTATGCTCAAGATATCATTCGCTACTGAGAAAAGCTTTGTATTGGGGCCCCCAACATTGACCCCAGACCCCAGCTTTATTAACCCTAGACCCTGGCTTAGCTTCATTAACTCTCTATTCTATGGAGCCAGTTTATGGTGCTGGTCTTATATCTCCCCTCAAACTCAACTCGGGGAATGGGAAAACTCCACTCCTCAAGGAATATCTTAGGATATTCTTGCATTTGTGCCGGGTTCGGGGGGGGGATGGGTGTAGGGGGGTGCGGGCGGGAGGAGGAGCGCATTCAAAACTTTTTCGAACTGCTAACTTGTATATATCTCACTACTCCACTATAGACATAGATCTACGTCTATATATGTAAGGCTCTATATCTATAGGACTAACCAACCAACTGTCCGCACATATCCATCCATCCGAACCAAATATTGGTTCTCACTGGAGTGACTCACATAGATTCCCTCGTCATATATATCTCATATCTATAGGGGATCCCCATCTATTATATGGGACTCACTAAAACAATTTAAGGCTTGATGCCCTATGTATATATACATGTGCATCCATGCATGTTCGGTCGTGAATAGATGGTCTATATATGGGATGGGATGGATTGGCCCTATCTATACATGGGGCTCGACCACCTCATCAAGATTCCCCATTTGATCTATTTGCACTCCAACATGAGAATAACTTTCCTCCTATATAGATAAAAATGCAATTGATTGGCATTGTGCATATTCATCCATGTAGTTATAGCCATAGTTGATCACATAATAACATGAATCGATGCATCCATGTTTCACTTCCCTTCCATCTATGGTCTATAGGGGTGATCCATCAGAATATATACATACCAAGCATCCAACCCGATCGTAATAACTAGATAGATATATAAGTCCTCTTTAGTCGATTCATTGGTTCCACCCAATCGATTGAATGGGTGGGCGAAGAGTCAACCCTATCTGATTGATTTTAGGCGAAGGAGAATTCCCTTCCCCAGATAGATATATAGGTGCTTGTTGGATTAGAACTTTACAGTTAGGTATTGATATACCTATTGATGAGAAGTAAATTAATCATGTACAAATTTTAAACATTGATTAAAGTCAAATGAATTTCTCTAATTTCATGTATCTATGGTCTACCAAGCAAAACATAATAATATCTATTATCGGGCACCATATGAAATAATATTAAAATTTCCTTAGGACCCACTCTAATAGGCAAGATAATGCAACCAAATATCTCTCTACCAATACCATCTTATTCCATAATAATTTTTGAAGTGCTTGTTAAATATTTTCTATAGATTATAAGACCATTGATGAATATTTTAGCACATATAGTGATACTTGAAACATTATCAACTATAACTACATATTTTTCTTGTCCAAGTTCATATTTGAAAGATCTTTTGAATAAACGCTCATTATATGAGCTATTATTTGGGATCTCACTATCATGAAACACAATCATAGGAGATGCCCTCTTTCTTGTAATTACATTAATCATGCACCGATAAATCCATCAAGTGAATGAGCATTAGAATCCTTTGGTGTATCCCTTCAATGATCTTGTCTATCTATCATATGAATATATCCTTGATCTTTTGGTTAAATATTATGATTTGGAAGAGGGTTGGTATAAATTTTCATATGTTAATTTGGTGGAGCCACTTATTCATTCAAATTGATGTTTGTTCCCTCCACTTGAATTTGATTGTTATCAATGAGTTCTTATATCTTATGCTTGAAGGTAATACATTTAATTGAAAAATGTCCTAAAATTATATGATAGTCACAAAATGCATTTGTATCATAAGATTAGGCATTGGTCTTGAGGGATCAAATTCTTTAATGGGAGGCCAAATAATCATATTACACTCAATAAATATTTTCAACACATTTTGTGGATTTTGACTTAACCTTGTAAATTTCATATGCTACCTTTTTTGAGATAATATGGCCCCATTATGTGGTTGTTCTATAGCATTGATCACATTCTTAGCATCACTCTAAAGTTGAAAGACATTTCCGTTACTTCTAGTCTTTAAATTTAACTTATTTGGAAACTTAGTACCACTAGAAGTTGAAGTATTTGATTTATACTTAAGCCCATTTACATCTAAAATCTTGACCTTAAAAGCTCTAACCCTTGACAAAGTTCATCAAAATAATGGTAATAATCGAAGATCACTTTGTCCTTAATAATTGAAAGCATGCTATAATAAAAGATCCTTTGAAGTTAATTATTTGATTGTTGATAAGTCATCTTCCAGCAAACAGTCTTAAATTTAAGAAAATACTCACTAATACTCTCATTTTATCTTTGTTTGATTTGAGCTAATTATGCAAAAGTAACCTTCATATTAATATTGGTTGAAATATGAGATAAGAATTCATATATTAATGTTGTAAAAGAATGAATAGATCCACATGGTAAAACATAGAACCAATCACATGCATAATCCTTCAAACTCCTTGAAAATAACTTAGTTACTAACTGATATTCATGAGCAAAATAAAAACAAGAGGCATATAATGCCCTATTGTGATGAGAAGGGTCTCCCTTTACATTTAACAATTTAAACTTTGGAGTAACAAATCCCATTGGAAATAGATATGCAAGCTCTCAAAAGATGAGGGATCTGAAAGAATATCATTTGAAGTGACCCTAATTTTTAGATTTTGAGACCATTGATAAATAACATTAATTTGATTTTTTAGTCATGCAATGTATTCATCATAGTAGTCATTTTAGTATTTGGAATAAAAGTAGAAGTATAACAGGTTAGAATAGAATAATTTTGGAAAATAAATGGATTTGCAATATGTGAAAAAAGCTGATAGGAATTATAAGAAAGAGATTGTCAAGAACAAGAGAAATTTGAGAAACATTGTGAGTCATTAAGAGGGATTTGAAAAACATGTTGAGACATTAAAAAGGATTGAGAAGCAATTGAAATATGTTGAGAATTTTGAAAAAAATGAGAAGCAATGGGAACATGTTGGGAGATCATAGATTTTGAGAAGGAGAAGCAATAGTAATATTAGAGGAAATAGAGATATAAGCATGAGTAGGTTTAATAGAAGTTTGATAAATGACTATGTGATGAAGCATAGATTTCAATTGATTACAAGGTAGGTACTTGATCCACATTGTGAACACTCATTATCCATATCTACCTTATAGTGTAATTTTTGAATCTTAACCCTATCTTGGGCCTATTGATCAAGAGTTTGGCTTGCAACTTCTTTCAATACATTCATCAATTCAACTATCTAATCATGTTTTAAATGATATGTTTTCAAAAGTTGCAAGAGTTTCAATCCTATCTTGGTCATCTATGTAAGCTTGTTGATCATAACCTACTTGACATTCATTATCAATTTGAGAACTATTCATAACATTATCGTTCAAAGACCAATAATTATCAATGGGCATTAAAAACGACAATTTTTAGAGCAACACTAGCTACATTTTTGGATTCCATTTTTTTTCCATCAAGATCTATAATTAATCAACTAAATTTCAATAAAATCAATATGCCCATGATTAATCCTAACACTCTTCTTAGTTTGATTCTTAGATCTAATCAATTTTGGTGGCATAAGAGAATATTAAACATTGAGAACACACCATGCAAGCATCTTAGGGTTGGAAGAATATTTGAGATAAAATTAACCCAAGGTTTGGACTGAAACACAAATGAGTTAGGGCTAATATATATGAGAGAATGCAAAAGAACAAGTCCTAGAAAAATAGTGTAATTTAAAAATTTACCCTAAGGAACAAGATCTAACCCTGGAAGAGGTGTAAAAGCACGTATTCATCAAAATGTATTATGAATAAATAAATATATTTCAATTAAATTGCAATATAAAGATCATACACATTTAACGAGGCCTAAAACATATATAAAATAGTAACTTAGACGTAGTTAATTTTTTAAACCCTAAGAAATAAAACCAGATGTAGGGTTTCAAAGTATATCTTGAATATTTGGAGATAAGGTGATAGTCATCAAGTCTGATAGTTGTTGACGTAGTGGATTGCACCCTTTGAAAAGGAAACTCGGCTCCTTTCCTCCACGCGGCACAATGGAGACACTCATCTTGCTTTGGGTTGTTTATTCTATGAATATTATGTGGTTAATTTCACTTATTAGGATTAAAAATATATATTTTTAATATATTATATATTTTTTGTATGGCATGCCCAACAGTACTGAAGCCAGGGAAAACCAATATCGCCATATTGGCATACACAATCCTTGTAATATCGGTACCAAAACTAGAATTGGAAACTTATATATTTTTTAAAATGATTGCCGAAATCTCCCAAATTTTCTTCAATCACCACACCAAAACTAAGGAAAAAGTTTCTGATATCAAAAACATTTGGCTTGCTTCTTCAATGGTAGGGTTCAAAACTTCGTTGTAACCCATCAAGGCATTCTTCTTTTCTTTCATCTGTTGTAAAGTATAGTGTCATTCAATATTTGCTTCATGTTTTTGTATCTAAATGTAATGTCCCCATTTTTTATTAAGATCCTTGTGGGACCCTTAGCCCATTCTTATTTCCAATGGCTAAAGGTAGAAGAAGGTTATGGGACATGGTGAACCACTTGTGTAGAGTTACTAATGAAAAAGGTACTTTACATTTCTAATTTTGAGTTATGTTTTGGAAAAAAGTACTTTATGTTTATTTCATTTAAGTGGGGGAATTTATGAGTCTTGGCTTATAAGACTTAAGTTGCTTTTAAAGATTAACCCTCTTTTTCTAGTTTGGAGCGTTGGACTTGGAGGAGGCTATTGAAGAAGAATGAGGGTTCATGTGAATATTATGTGAATTTGGATATTTGGAAAAGAGGTCAGTATGTCAAGCTTGATTGTCTTCGGCATAGTTTCTTGGAGAATGTTAACCTCCAAGAGTTATGATGCTCTATAAACGGTGTCTATTAACACCACCTATCTATCGGTAATTGTGCTTCACCTTTGAGGATTTATTTGAAGATTTTATTTAATAAAAAAAAGCAGGATTGGTGGCTTGGCGATTTGCTTGTGAAGTGATAACTGCAGGTTTCTCCCTTAGGCGATTTGCTTGGGGGTTTTGGGAACCTTCTTCAGAGGGTCTATGGTGGATAAAACCCTCTCCTAAGGTTTGGTAATTTTTTATGTATTTTTTCCAAGAAGGTTGAATTGGTTTGAAGGCTTGGGAGGCTTTGTTAAGGGTTTATTTCAAGGGTTTGATAATCAGAACAATTATTTGCATAATTTTGGGTGAAAAACTAGGGTTTTTGAAATTTCAGAACATCTTTTGGTGGACCTCCTATGGGTGGAAAAATATGAAACTAATTTTATTTGATCGTTGCTATTTTTCTGATAGTTTTGAATCCTCATTTATGTTAAAATTCCAAATATTTTAGAAGTTAAGATTTTCTACGTTTCAGCAGTTTGGGGTAAAATAATAAATTATTAAGAGCAGATTTGGGAAGAGTAAAGGTCAGAAAAAATATTTATATTATTTTCCTGGAAGTTGGACGACTTGTGTGAAGGTTTGAAGTGATCCTATTGAGCTGGATTTGTTCTTGGGAAGCTTAGATATTAAGTGGGATTGTTGACCTAATTTTTAAGAGGAAAATCCAAGGGTTTTCAACGCTGTTTGCACTTTACACTTCTTTAGTCATTTTACACTTCTTTTCTACTTTTGATTTGAATTTTGTCATGGTGAAGATATGCAATAATCTAATGTAACATATTCTAGCTATTGATTTCTACTTTTTCAACCTCACTAGAGGTTCAACCAACAATTCTTCCAAAGTAAGCTTGGCTTTCTCTTTTGTCGCTTGCTTCCTGATAAGTACATTTTTCAAGAAGTCAACATTGGCTATGCATTGGCTCCTGCTACCATGAGAAACTATTGTTGAGTGCTTTCATTGGAGGTCAAAAGTCCTAACCCTATGATATCCTCCTTTTTCTCTCTTCCTCAAAATTATCTTTCTTGTTCCTTGTTTCTACATCATTCTTTTTGGATGATCGTGCTCTTCTCTACATCCTAATTGTCCTATTGATATCTTATGACCAACGATCCTTTGTTGACCACGTCAACTGCAACATGCTCTTCTTCTTCTTGGTTCTTTCCCTTCACAAGTTTTTGGTTTTCCCATTCTTAGGATTTTTAAGATTTGGGGAACCATCTAAGGGCTTGCCATTTCTCTTCCTTTTCTTATGAGGGTCATTATCATCCCTGTCACCATCTCTAAACCCTGAAACATTGCCACATTTCCTAGTAGAATGTTTGTTGGAATTGGAATTCGAAATATTACTTAAAAGTGGTTCCTCCCTTTCTGTTTTTATTGTCTAAATTCTTTGACCTCTGGAAATTTCCTTTGAATTATCATACTTCACATTTCCCTATTGGCACCCTTTTGAGTGTATCTTTAGATGAAATCTTATGCATATATTACCAAAAAAATAAGATGATGTATATGCCAACATAAAAAATTATAGTTCGCTGCTAGTGGTGTCTTTGTATATTGAAAGTAGTTACATAGATATGGGCCACATCAATATGGTTGGTTCCACAAAGACGATGTTAGAGACTTAGATTAGCTTAATAGTATAATTTAGATACCTGGGTAGTTTATAAGTTTAGTGAAACGATTGCTCCCCTAGCCCTTGATTTTTTCTAGGGTTGTTGTAATGTTCCCATTTCCACATCAAGGATAAACAGGTATTGAAGACTTAGCCTATCTCCCCATAGACTAAAGGAACTCTTTTTGGGGAATTTTATTTTATTATTTATTTATTAATTGTTGAAATAGTGATTTTTATCATAGGAAAATTATTAATTAATTAATAGAATATTTAAAAAGTGGTTTTTACTACTAAAGTGCTTAAATGATTTAATTATTAATTTATTTGCCTTAAAGTAAATTTTTATTACTATTTTAAATTAAGGCTAATAATTAATATATTATTCAAAAAGGAGATGTCGACGTGGGAGCTAAAGCAAAGATAAGAAAGTGTGTTTTATCTTCCCAAAATGGTTCACCCTGTTTGGAAAGTTATAAATACATGGCGAAGGCTACAATGGAGGACATGCTGAATTTGATATTTTTATTCTTCATGCTTAAAGAAAACTATTGGGATGCATGCTCAATAGAGATTCACTACTATTGGTGATTGATCAATCTAAAATGTATCTTTTGACACCACCATTGCTAAAGGAGATCTTGAATTTGCTCTAAGGAGGGGCAAATTGCTTTGGAAGGTTTGTGTGCATGTTTTTGAGGGTTTCGTGGTTTTTTCCTTGCATCTTGAGTCTGCTAATTTATTATGTTAATTTTGCAAATGGAGCAAACCATTTGGAGAGTTTGGATCTAGGGTTTGAAGGCTTCAATTGATTAAAAATTCACAAATAAAATAATATGATTTTATTTGATATTTTTCTGATTATTCTTGTGAAGTTTTGGACGATTGTAAAGGATTTTAAAGGAGAAAAATTAAATAATAATTTGCAGAATTATTATTTAATTATTTGATAGGTTTTCAAAGGATTTTTCACTTGCGGAAGGCAAGAATATTTTCTATATTTTTCTTCTATTTTTTCAGGGACTTTGGAAGTGGGTCAATTGACCTAGAAGGGCTATTTTGGCATTTTCCATACTCAAATAGGTTGCTGGAATGTTTTTAGTATTTTTCAGAGGGTTGTGGCTATTTTTGGCAAGGGTTTGCAAAGGAATTTTACTCAGAACAACAGTTGTAATTTTGATAATAAATCAAAATTTTCTACCATCATATTGTGGCATTTGAGCTTCAGAAAACAGGTAAAAAAAGTACTTATTTTTGCAAATTAAATTCTGAATTTTTCCTGCACATTTTCAATTATTTTGGAATAATTTTTTGGATGGATTTTATCCATAAGACCCTATAATTTTGGCAAGGTTTCGAGGGCTCATTAAGGGTTTTGTGAGCTTGTTTTGCAATCTAGGGTTTGTTGATTGCATTTTCAGATTTATGGATTTTGGGGAAAACCGCCTTTGCATTATTTATTCCATTTGGGGAAATTACAGTTGCCTATAGATTCAATAAAGAATACCTCTAAGCAAACATCCATAGATTATTCCAATAAAATATACAAGTTTGCCAAGTACAAGATGATCATGAACAAGGAATGAATGGAAAAACCTAAAAGCCCATATCACAATGTTGTTTATGGTAGATTCTGGGTATTCAAAACAAACTATAGCGACTAAATAATCCTGATATGTAGAAATTCTGGGGAAAAGGATTATATCGAGTTTATAAATTGGAAATATTCATTCATCGTTGGGATGTGCCAAAACTACTCATTAAGGGATGTAATCAATTCAGGGGGGAAGACTAATCATCAAGCATTGCATGAGTAGCTAATTCAGGTAAGCACTAATAAGAAGTTCTACATGATTAGTTTAATCTATGATTTGTTACAACAAAAGGATAGGCCCTCTGCTTATGCCAATTGGGATGCCTTAATGTTAAATGATTCCATCTACATTTACTACCTTGATCATTATAGGTAAAATTTGCAAAGATATTTGCACATTATCAATAATGGTTTCATATTTAACCTAAGTGGCTTGATGGTGACGGTTTGTGTATCCCAAAAAAGAGTCAATGGTTCGAATTTGGAGAGGGATACAATATGTACACCTCATTGAACAATATATAAGGTAATTGAAAAAAAAATCCCTTGTAGGCTTCCACAAGGGGGGTCTCATACACCAAATTGGTCTCTCTCTCAATGATGACCTAAAAAACTACATTTGCCTTTTACATATCAAGTAGTTGGTGAACTTAGAGATGATTTCATCTTGGTAGGGCATTTGACAAAGGAAGAAAGACCATTAAGAATAGAGATGGATGTTATATCTAGTATAGAGAGAGATCTTATATAAGAGCCTTTGGATTTGAAGGAGAACCCATTGTACATCCCTACTTTGTACCTTCCTACATCCTATTCCTGTAAATTTCTTGACAAGCCTTAGAGATCCATAAAATATTCAATGCTAGGAAGAAAATTTCAACCATCTAGTACCCATTTGTGATTGGGAATAATTTATGTAAAAACAATAATTTGCAATTGATTTAACAGTGGAAATTAAAAGATATAAACAAAATAAAATGCTATAGGCTAAGAGGAGGCATGATGAAGAGAAAAGTTGGGGCTAATTTGGGTACTTGACAGCTTTAAAATGTCCCTAATCCATATGAAGATACCATAATTATTATTACAATGATGGTCATGTAAATGCTAGTAGACAAAGGTTAGACACCTTTGAATATTCCACTGATTATATTGTCAGTGAAAAAGAAGAGGAAGCTTCTGAAATAGGTGATGAGTGTAATGTCCCCTTTAGGGCATAATTAGAACCAAAGGGATTTTCCAACAAACCCTAACAATACATACAAATTTTCTGATTTTTATATCAAACCCTAATAAAAATTCAGAATTTGTAATGTTCCTTATATGGTAGATTATTGCCAAAAAGGGTAAAATAGTAAACCCTAACAATATTAAATAAATTCTGAATTTATTTTGAAACCCTACGCCCCTGAAATTTGTAGAATTTAGAAAGTGCCAAACTAGGGCACAAATCAAATATTTAATTCCTCAAAATTTATCAAAATTATGAAATATTTCTACCAATCATCATCCAATCAGATCTGATTTTTAGGTCTAAAAATATAACTGATAAATACAATAAAAACACCACAATGTTTTGCTGCCTACAAACCCCCAGTAGGCTGGAAAAGCAGCTTGGAAAACCCCACATCCACCCCAAGAGGGGGTTCACTGACCTCCTTTGGGTGATTCGTTGATTTTATGATGCTCTAAAACCATACGCTGCCCACACAAACTGCAACATCCTCCACTACTTCATTGTACCTGAAATGGTGTCTAAAACACCTACAATTGTCTAATAATGATCGGTGCAACCACTGAATGATGACTATCAGCTAATATGCAAGGGTTTTCATCCTCACTCAGCACCTCAATGAGGGTTTTCATCCCCAATGAAGAACTCTGGCAGATCGTGTCGAAAATTCCAGAATTTCAATTATCAAAAGTAATCTAACCCTTCAAATGAATCTCCACTTCCTTTTTATACTCTTCCCCCAAGGGATGCATTCCACTTGGAGGGAGAATTTGAATATTTAAAAAGAACAATTCCCTTATAATCATCACTTAAGTCATTGAATCACCCATGACCCTCAAAAGTCCCCAATTCAAGTGAAAAATAGGAAGGAGTTGCCGACATATTCACTTTTGGCAACTAATAAATATTATTACTTTTATTTAAAATATTTTAAAATACTTTTTATTTTAATAATAATAATATTTTATTTTTTAGAAAATGGGACACTACAGTCTGCCATTCCCAAATTTGCTTGCCCTCAAGCAAATGCAAGTCCATTTTCTATTATCTTTGAAATCCCTGGATCCCACTTCAATCTTGGAAACTTGCAACCCCAAACACTTGCTTCATGAACATAGCCTTGAGTTGAGTGGGCTGAAAACAAACTCAATTGCCCCCACTTATGCTTGTCACATGCTATGATCATTGTACTTTCCTTGGACATATGCAAACTATGCACTCTTTGATTCATAAGAGTTTTTCTATCAACATTCATATGGATTGTTCCTAAACCTACACATAGAACAAAAATGTCAATGAAATCAAAAGTTCTCCACACCACTCCTCCAACCATTTCACCATGCCTTGTAGACATGTCGTTCAACTCTCCTCCCATCCTTGCATTTTCTTCATAGTTTTCATTTGTGTGACGGACTTTCAAAGGTCCATTCTTGCTGTACCATTGCATTTTCTAACTCATAATCAGCATTGTGGTGGCTGGAAACTCTTCCATAACAGTAGCAAACAATCCCTCGTTGATGGTAGACGGAACATCCTTCCACCTTGTGACTGAAAAGACTCTTGTGACTATCATAAATTTTTTTAAGGGGCTGGTTATGTTGCACATAGCAATAAAAGGAATAGGACAGCAGCTGTCATATTTTAATTTCTTCATAAAATTCAGAAATGGCAGTGATATAGGGGCTGAAATCAACTATATAGTGATTGAATGCTTCAACAATATCAACCAACTGAAGGTATCTCATAGACTTCATTTCAAGCCAAATGCATGAGATAAAGAATTTATTAACAATAGCAACATTGAACTCCTCAAAGACCTTACCCTTTTTGTATCTCCAAAGATCACCCGCATCCCAACCTTCATGTACAAGTAATTTGGAACTTGTATGAAAGGATATATGTACCCTTTGCCACTCAAAGTGTTCTTCACTCTATCATCATTTTCACTATGTTGTCCATGATAACCACAATTTCGCTGTGATATCCTATAAAGCATCAATCTTGACATATGATCATTCTTTTCAACATGCTACCCATGATGGCAACACATCTGAAAAGACATAGTAGGAAGCAAAAAATCCATAACACTTTCATACCTTTGGCTCTCCTGAAAATCCATCTCATACGGCAATGGCTCAATCTTTGGAATGCTCGGAAGATGAATAGGGGTTCTTGGAAAAGACTCTCTTTCCATTTGATACCCTTCATCTTATCCTCATTGTTAGAATGACTCTCATGATGATCAAAACATCGTAAGGACATAGTATGAGAGTGATGCAATAAACCCTTGCTACGAAGATAATCAATTTGCTTACCATTAGTTGTTGAACATTCTAGCAAGCTGAAAATCAACACTATCATCCAGAAAATTGGCTTGAACCACCAAATTCTCTCCACCATCTTGCAAATTGGATTTTTCCTTTCTTTGGTTCATGCTCCATGATTTCTCCCTCTTTCCTCATCATCAAGGGAAAAAAATTTGCCCTAATTTCCTACAGGAGTTGTTTTGCTTGGGTGGCTATCAACTTAGCTTCCCTAACTATCCTTAGCCATTCATCACACCTTTGTTGGGTCCTCATTACATCCTCTACTCTTAAAAATATGATTTTTTTTCTCTTTAACCCTAACATTTTGTACATTTGAATCCATACCTTTCTCTTTGGAGGGCTCTTCTTCATTTTCAATTTGCATCGCGGATTCCTCTATGGGCAGCTTGACCCTTTGTGGTGATGAAGTATACATCACTTTTGTTCGTCCTTTTTCTCCAAGGAGGATTCTGGAGGTCTAGGGCTTAACCCTACAAACTTCATCCATGCCTTGGGACCCATTGCCCTTAGTTCCCTTTGAGATTTTTACATAGCTTGCAACAACACTTTCATGGCTTCCAGTGTTGTCTTCATCTCTCTATCACCACCCTGCATGAAGAAGAGTTTGCCAACAACTTGTTACCCATAGCTAGCCAGAAAATGGCTCTAATACCATCGTACTGTCTCCTATATGGTAGTTTATTACCACAAAACGTACAATGGTAAACCCTAACAATATTAAATAAATTTTTGAATTTATTTTAGAACCCTAAGCACCTGAAATTTGCAGAATTTGAAAAGTGCCAAACTAGGGCACAAATCAAATATTTGATTCCTCAAAAATTACCAAAAAATAGGAAATATTTCTACCAATCATCATCTAATCAGATCTGATTTTTAGGTCTAAAAATATAACTAATAAATAAGATAAAACAACACAATGTTCTGCTACCTGCAAACCGCTAGGAGGCCGGAAAAAAAGCTTGGAAAACCCCATGTCCACCCCAAGAGGGGGTTCGCTGACCTCCTTTGGGTGATTCATTGATCTTCTGATGCTCTAAAACCCTACGCTGCCCACACAAACTATAGTGTCCTCCACTATTTCATTGTATCTGAAATGGTGTCTGAAACACCTCCAACTATCCAATAATGACCGGTACAACCACTGAATGATTGTTATTAGCTGATATGCAAGGGTTTTTGTCCTCACTCAACCCCTCAATGAGGGTTTCATTCCCACTGAAGTCCAACAGATTGTGCCAAAAACTCCAAAATTTCAATTATCAAAAGTAGTCTAACCCTTCAAATGAATCTCCACTTCCTTTTTATACTCTTCCCCCAAAGGGTGAGTCCACTTGGAGGGAGAATTTGAATATTGAAAAAGGACAATTCCCTTATAATCATCACTTAAGGAATTGAATCGCCCGTGACCTTCAAAAGTCCCCAATTCAAGTGAAAAAGAGGAAGGATTTGCCGACATATTCACTTTTGACAACTAAGGCATATTATTACTTTTATTTAAAGTATTTAAAAACACTTTTTATTTTAATAATAATATTATTTTATTTTTTAGAAAATTCTATAAATACACATTTATTGTACCCATTGCAATATTTTATTATCAAAATACTTGTCAAAAATTCTAGAATAATTACAGCTCATGAAACACCTTCAAATCTGATTTTTACATACAAGTGTAGGGTTGAAAATCATATTTAAATAACGGATTATTTGACTGTAAATAAATCAAAAACTCCAATAATCTACCCTAGAAACTGCGGATTTCCTTTCCAAAGTGGGTCCCCACCTTAGGATAGACCCCTCAAATGAGTCGCTGACCTAAAAGGGTCTTGCAATGTAGTTCGCCACCCTCCAAAGCGTCTTCAACAACCATGACTCCCTCTTTGAACCTTGCAAACTATTGTGCACCACTAGATGATGCCCTAGAAAACCACCAACTGCTCAAATTTTCCCTTTGCAACCTCTGAAATGAAATTGCCCAAATGAGGTTAAGGTTTTCCGTCTAAAACTTCAAGTTTCTAGTGAAGGTTGTTGTCTTCCATGGAGATAAGCCAAGCATTTCATGCTCAAACTTAAAATTCAATTCATCAAAATATGGTAACCAAAATGAACCTTCTTTACTTCTTTTCTATCATTTCTCTCCAAAAATCAATTCCATTACTTTCTAAATTAAGGGCCAACTTACATCAAATTAGAAGAGTCCCTTTTTTTATTACAAATTAATTTAAAAAGAAGTTAATGACATGTTACTATTGACAATTCTTCCACAAGTCAGATTGTCTCTTGCCATTCGGAAAGTTCATGTCTCTAGCCAAGGAAGAAATAATACATTGGAGATAAGCCAAGCATTTCATGCTCAAACTTAAAATTCAATTCATCAAAATATGGTAACCAAAATGAACCTTCTTTCCTTCTTTTATATCATTTCTCTCCAAAAATCAATTCCATTACTTTCTAAATTAAGGGCCGACTTACATCAAATTAGAAGTGTCCCTTTTTTTTATTACAAATTAATTTAAAAAGAAGTTGATGACATGTTACTGTTGACAATTCTTCCACAAGTCAGATTGTCTCTTGCCATTCGGAAAGTTCATGTCTCTAGCCAAGGAAGAAATAATACATTGGAGATGAGCCAAGCATTTCATGCTCAAACTTAAAATTCAATTCATCAAAATATGGTAACCAAAATGAACCTTCTTCCTTCTTTTATATCATTTCTCTTCAAAAATCAATTCCATTACTTTCTAAATTAAGGGCCGACTTACATCAAATTAGAAGAGTCCTTTTTTTATTACAAATTAATTTAAAAAGAAGTTGATGACATGTTACTGTTGACAATTCTTCCACAAGTCAGATTGTCTCTTGCCATTCGGAAAGTTCATGTCTCTAGCCAAGGAAGAAATAATACATTGGGTAGATATAGACCAATTGAAATACTCATTTGCAAAGGCCTTGGCTACAACAGGATTTCCTTCGGACAAAGAAGGCTTGATTTCACATAGCTTTGGAAAAGTTCAAAGGATTGTTGCAAAAGTTTGAAGGGACACTCAAGAAATCCGAAGAGTATGTTATCATTCAGAAAAAGTTATCTGCAGGAAATTCGAAAAAATGAGCTTTGAAATAAGTCCACGGGAAATTAGCTAAGAGTAAGAAGAAGACAACAAATTTTTGTCCGAAGGAATTCCTTTGGACTTTTTATCCAAAGGAATACTTCAGAGAATTTGTAAACAAAGAACCCGCAGCCTCCCAAAAAGTCCGCAGAAAACATAAAGTCCAAAGGAATAAGGACACCTACAAAAAGCCCGGGTGCCCTACAATTTTTTTGAAAAGCCACAGAGGAAGGACACAATCCCTTGCGGAGGGCACTTGGTCGGTCATAGGACCTTTCCAACTTTCCCGAAGGGCATTCTCGATGGACACAAGCCCTTGCGGAGGGCACTTGGTTGGTGGCAAGACCTTTCCAAAAACCCGAAGGGCTTTCTGCCAGTGGTTAAGACAAAGACAAAGGACTAATTCCTTTGGACTTTTTATTCGAAGGAATTCCTTCGGACAAAAAGTCCGAAGAAATTTGGAGAATTTACAAAGAAAAACCCGACAGAAAAAATACACAAAGGCAAAAAGAGCAAACAATTTAATTGATGGATATCCTTCAGACTTTTTGTCCAAAGGATTAATTCGAAAAAGTGAGAAGCAAAAAGTCCGCAGAAATTCAAAGGACACAAACCCTGCGGGAAAAAGTCCGAGAAAATCAAAGGGAAATAAAGCCGAAGGAAAAGAAAGGCCCAGGAAGGATAAAGTCTCGGACTTTTTGTCCGAACAATGAAGTCTGAAGGCAGAGAAGGACAAATTGTCTGCGGGAAAGTGGACTAACAAAAGATCCGAAGAAAAATCTAAGACCAAGGAAATATCCGAAGGGAATGGACTAAGAAGAGCGAAGTCCGAAGGGCTTGGAAGGAACAAATCTAAGAACACAGTTTCATAAAGTCTGAAAGAAATGGATATCCTTCGGACAAATTTGTCTGAAGGATTCCTTTGGAAAGCTTGGTCAAAGAAGGGAAAGTCCGTGGAAAGACAAATACAGACAGAGGTCAAAAAGAAGAATTCTAGATTTGGCCAAGAGAAATCACGGACAGTTGGGCCGAAAGAAACCCATGCACAAACAAAAGACAGAGTCAACGTGGAATTCCATACAAGCAAAGGCTAATTACAGTTGACTAGTCAAGGCTTCAGTTGACTGGTTGTTGAAGTCAAGTTTATCTTCAAACGTTCCAACTCAGCGTTTCAAACGTTCCAACTCGGCTTCCAACGGATCAAGTAGGAGTTCTAAAATTGACATTGACGTTGGATTTCATGCATACTATTGTCAACTTAGCATTTCAAACATTCCAACTCGGCTTCCAACGGATCAAGTCAAAGTTCTAAAATTGGCATTGGCATTGGATTTCATGCATACTATTGTCATCTCATACTTCTAAACGTTCCAGCAGCTCATAAAGAAGCTAAAATTGACATTGGTGTGGATTTCCATGCAAAGAGAGGTGGGCGTTTCAATAAACCCAGACAAATCCACTTCCTCTAAGGCCAAGGAGCTTCATGCAAAGACAAGTCCACTTTTTCTAGCGTCAAGGAGCTTCATGCAAAGACAAAGAGAAAACATATTTTACAAAAAGGCAAAGTCAGTCTTGAGTTAATCTAAGTTGATCTTCCTCTTCTATTTTTCAACGCCAATCTCTTGGCTTTTGTAATTCTCTATATTAATGGCTTTTGGCCTTAAATTTTTTTCATCCCTCTCTTGGCAAGACTAGACTTTGCCATTGGTGAGTTGTGTAACCTCTTCAATCAATAAAAAGATTATACTTTCAGATTTCAAGTGCTGGCATAGTGTATATTCATTCAGCAATTTGCATATGTGGTAGATTTCTCTCCCTTCCCAAATTTTGATTCGTACCTAGTTGCTCGTTTATCATATTATGCAGGTCATGTTCAGTGTTCTTTGTCTTTTGTTGAAGCTATAAGTGGATGTTAGGTCACTGCAAAGCGTCTTGTATCAAACCTCTCTCCATCGTTTTCCCTCATGTTTTGGTCATTGGATCGAACCTTCTCATGAAATATTTATGCATAGAGATCAATTGAAATCAAAGGTCTTCCTTTTCCCTTGTTTGATTCAGTGTTCAGGGTTCCAAGTAGAGTGGATCAACATTTTGGTGTATCACCGTTATTAGGTACGATTTCCCTTTCAAGTTTCCTTCTCCCTTTTCCATGGTAGTCCCCAGCGTAGGGTAGAGATCCTGATTGATACATCTTACAGGAACTAGCCTTCTCTAGAGGTTCTTCTCACCATTGAGGCACCCACCCTCGTGGGAAGATCCCATTGTTTCAACCGGATAGAGGATTGGCCATTTCATGCACGTCTTTGATTTAGGGTGCAACTCTAGGTTGACAACAGTTACTTTTTGGCAACTAAGATATAATATTATTTTAATTTAAGTATTTAAAAATACTTTTTATTTTAATAATATGCTTGTCCTCAAGTAAATGCAAGCTCCATTCTTCAGTCTTGTACCCTTCCACAAATACTAGGATTCCAAATCAACCTCAAGGATTCTTCAGATTGTGGATAAACTTCAACAACCTCTTCCACCCTTGTTGCAAAACATACTCTTCATCCTTTGCTTGGGTTGAAAAAAAACTCAGTTGCTCCCACTCATGCTTGTCACATGCCATGATCATTGTACTTTCCTTTGATATGTGCAAACTATGCACTCTTTGACTCATAAGAGTCTCTTTATCAACACTCATATAGGTTGTTCCTATTTTTAAACCTGCACATGGAACAAACATGTCAATGAAATCAAGAGCTCCATGTACCACTCCTTCAACTGCTTCATCATGACTCATAGGCATGTTGTTCAACTCTCCTCCAATGTTGTTCTAAAAATTAGTCAATGGCCCATCCTTAAGAAGCTCGAAGGATGGTGCATGCTCTTCCACTTTGAGGTCTTTGTATTCAACAAGTGAAGCCCTGTTGCCTTGGTTCCATCCATATTTTGCTGACACATGCATGGAGCATTTTCCTAGTTCTTGCTACGGTCACATACATCATCAGCAAGCTTCTTATTGATTGTTGTTCTGGAAATTCCAACAAGTTGAACATCAACATTATCATCCAACAATTGGGTTTTAACCACAAAATTCTCTCCCCAATCTTGCAATTTTGACTTTCCTTCTTCCTTGGGCTCCTTTGTAGGGTTTTGGAATTTAGACCTTGACTTTTTTGTTTTCTTTTCTTCTAACCAAACATTTGTACATTTGAATCCATATCTTTCCCTTTGGAGGGCTCTTCGTTTTCAATTTGCATGGTGGATTCCTCTATGGACAGGTTAATCTTTTGTGGTGATGAAGTATTCATCACTTTGTTGGTCCTTTTCCTTCTTCTAAGGGAGACTCATGAGGTCTAGGGCTTGACCCCACAAACTTCATCCATGCCTTGGGACCCATTGCCTTTAGTTCCCTATGAGATTTTTGCATAGCTTATAGCATCTCTTCCATGCTTTCTAGTGTTGTCTTCATCTTTCTATCACTGTTTGGCATGAAGCCAACTCAAACCCGAAAATACAAAAAAACTTGAAACTTTGACTAAAACCCTAGTTGTAAAAGGTACATGCACTGATCTGGAGTTGTACGGAGTGGAATCTACCCTATTCAATAGAGTACGACTGTTGAACGGATATATAATTTTTTTTTAATTTTTTAATTCCTCCACAGATTGCCAAAATCGTGGCTCTGATACCACTGTAATGTCCTCTTTGGGGCAGAATTAGAACTAAAGGGGTTTCCCAACAAAACCTAACAATAAATATAATTTTTTTGATTTTTATATCAAACCCTAACAAAAATGCAAAATTCTAGAAATACACATTTATGGAACTAGTATTATTTTATTATCAAAATACTTGTCAAAAAATCTAGAATAATTACAGCTCATGAAACACCTTCAAATATGATAATTGCATACAAATGTAGCGCTGAAAAATCACAAATAAATACCAGCTGATTATTTGGCTTTAAATAAATCAAAATCTCCAATAATCTGCCCTAAAAATTGCAGGTTTCCTTCCCATAATGGGTCACCACCCTATGATAGACCCCTCAAATGGGTCGCTGACTTAAAAGGGTCTTGCAATGTAGTTCACCACCCTCCAAAGGGTCTTCAACACCCATGTCTCCCTCTCTGAACCTTGCAAACTGCTGCACACCACCAGAGGATGCCCTAGAAAACCACCAACTACTCCAATATGCCCTTTGCAACTTTTGAAATGAAGTTGTCCAAACGAAGTTTTCCATTGAAGGTTGTCGTCTTCAATGGAGATAAGCGAAGCGTTTTATGCTCAAACTCAAAATTCAATTCATCAAAACATGGTAACCAAAATGAACCTCCTTTCTTTCTTTTATATCATTTCCAAAAATCAATTCCATTAGTTTCCAAATTTAGGGCCAACTTACATCAAATTAGAGGAGTCCCCTTCTTTATTACAAATTAATTTAGAAAGAAATTGTTGACATGTTATTTTTTGGCAACTAAGACAATATTATTTTAATTTAAGTATTTAAAACTACTTTTTATTTTAATAACTATATTATTCTAATTTTGAAAAAGGGGACACTTCAGTGAGGTAACGAGTACTATGAAGGTCTAGAACAATAAAAATGAATATAGAAAAGAAGGTCCCTAGAGTTCACATATCTTAGCTAGTAACCCTAGTAGACAAAATGACAAGTGGGAGAATATTCAAAAATAATGGTTGGTGCATCATTTGTTGGAGTGGAACTAGAAACTCGTGGTAATTCAAATCCTTGTCCTTGTCTCTACATAATTCTTCAAAATTATCTTTCCCGATCCTTATTTCTACGCGATTCTTTTGGATGCCATGCTTTTTTTTGCATCCTAATTGTTCTATTGATTTATTATTACCAATGATCCTTTGCTAGCCACATCAATTGCACCCTGCTCTTCTTCTTGATTCTTTCCCCTCACGCGTTTTTTGGTCTCCCATTCTTTAATTTTTTATGATTTGGGGAACCATCTAAGGGCTTTTCTCTTCCTTTTCTTAAGAGGGTCATTATCATCCCCATCACCATCTCTAGAACCTGTAGCATTGCTACCTTTCCTAGTAGAAGGTTTGTTGGAATTGGAACTAGACTTATTACTTTTAGTGGTTCCTCCCTTTTTGCTTTTATTGTCTAAATTTCTTGACCTCTAGAAATTTCCTTTGAATTATAATTCTTTGCACATTTCCCTATCGACACCCTTTTGAGTCTATCTTTAGATAAAATCTTAGGTGTATATTACCAAGAAAAGAAGCAAAAGAAAGTGATGATGTATATACCAACATAAGAATTAGATTATGCCGCTAATGGTGTCGTTGGCATTGAAATTAGTTACGTAGATATGGGGCACAACAATATGGTTGATTCCACAAAGAGGGTGTTAGAGTAGTTGAATAGTATAATTTGGCTACTAGGGTAGTTGTTTCTAAGTCTAGTTAAACAATTGCTCACCCTTGAATTCTTTGAGGCTATGATAGGATTGCCTAAAAATTCAACAAAAAATATCTCAAAGCAAACATCCATAGATTATTCCAATAAAAAATCCAAGTCCACCAGGTAAAAGATGATCATGAACAAGGAATGGATAGAAAAGACCGAAAAAACATACCACAATGTGGTTTATGGTAGATTTTGGGAATTCAAAACAAAGTGTAGGGACTACATAATCTTGATGTGTATAATTTTCAAGGAAAAGATTAAATTCAGTTTGGAGATTGGATGTATTCATTTATAGTTGGAATATGCCAAAACTTAATTCAATTCAAGTGGGGAAGACTAATCACCAAGCATTGCATGAGTAGCTAATGTGGGTAAGCACTAATAATAAATTCTATATGATTAATTTAATCTATGGTTTGTTGCAACAAAAGAATAATCCCTTTGCTAATGCCAATTCAGATGCCTTAGTGTCAAATGATTTCGTTAACATTTTCTAACCTGGTCTCTATAGAGGTAATTTGAAAAAATATTCACACATGATCAATAATGATTTCATACATAATCTAAGTAGCTTGATGGTGAAGACATGCGTATTCCATATAGGAGGCACAAGTTCGAATTTGGAGGGAAGGTAGGGTATTTACACCTTGTTGAACAATATATAAGGTAAATGGAAAAACAATTCCCACATGCGCTTCCACAAGAGGGGTCTCATACACCAAATTGGTGTCTTGCTTGTCAATGACCTAAAAAACTACCTTCACCTTTTATATATCTAGTAGCTAGTGAGCTTAGATATGCTTTCAACTTGGGAGGGTTTTTGACAAAGGAAGAAAGACCATTAAGAATAGGGATGGATGTTATATCCAGTATAGAGAGAGATCTTGTATAAGGGCCTTTGGATTTGAAGGAGAACCCATTGGGCATCCCTGCTTTGTACCTTCATATACCCTATTCTTGGAATTTTCTTGACAAACCTTAGAGATCCATTAAATATTTAGTGTTAGGATAAAAAATTCACCCATCTATTACCCATTTGTGAATGGGAATAATTTATGTAAAAGCAATACTTTGCATTGATTTAGCAGTGGAAATTCAAAGATATAAACAAAATAAAATGCTATAGACTAAGAGAAGGTATGGTGAAGAGAAACTTTGGGGCTACTTTGGGTAAGTTGATAGCTTACAAACGTCCCAAATCCACATAAAGATAACATGGATATTGTTACAATGATGGTCGTGTAAATGCTAGCAAACAAAGATTAGACACCTATTAATATTCCACTGATTATATTGCTAGTGAAAAAGAAGGGGAAGCTTCTAAAATAGATAATGAGTGTGATAATGAGTTCTATGAAGATCTTGAGCGAGAAAAATGAATAATAAAATGGAGGTTCCCATAGTCCACATATCTTAGCTAGTAAGCCCAACAGACAAAATGACAAGTATGAAAATATTCACAAATTATGGCTGGTGCACCCTCTACTGGAGTGGAACTAGAAACTCATGGACATTTAAATCCTTGTACATATCTTTGAATTACCCACTCATGGACAAGGGTTTACTTCAACTTTCTAGTTGGAAACGTCTTCTAAGAAGGGAAATTGAAAGAGATGATTATAGGTTGAATGTCAAATAAGAATAATGCCCCGAGTAGAGAAATTTTAAATTATATATTTTGATTTGGAGAAGATTTGGTTACTGAATAGACAACTGTAAGATCGTATATTCCAATCCTAAGAAGAGTCGGGTATTTAGTATTAATAGAAGGAAAAATGATGTAACTGTTTCTGTTCCATGAAGTCATGTAAGATGCATTTCTCTATTAAATATTTTTTTTTGATGTTACAAGAATAAAAAATAAGCAACCTTCGGTAATTTTTCTTAACTAGAACATAATCTACTAAATGTCATCGGCCAAAATATGCAACATCATAAATAAGATGTAGTTATGTACTATCAAGTTGAAATGAAATATTATTGAATATTATAAATAAATTTTAAAGTATTTATGCAGAAAAAATGTAAAATAAGAGGTTGTCACTATTTGATTCCTTATAACATTAATAACATTTCTTTCTCTGGACATTTTATACAAGTATGATTTTAATAGAAAGTAAGCCCTAGAAATATTTTTCACGTGATATATTTTGATTTGGTTCACATAAATATTTGACTACTTGCAAATATTTTATGTTAAACCATCTCTACTCTCCTATCAGCGTATTCCTAATTGAAAACAATTATATCTATTTCATCTTTTTGTCCTTCAAAGCAATGGAATCATTTATGTGTGTCAAATGCAATGAGTGTTACAAAAGTCACGCAAAGAACTTCCAAATATAATAAACTTTAAATAAAGTCTCAAAAAATTTCAATCAAGAAGGTGATGTACCCACTTGTCAAGAATTGTATTTGAACCATACCAAGGTCTAGAAATGTCATCAGATCCAACAGGAGAGTGATACACACCCTCTATGGTTATATTGTTTGCTCCTTCTAGATGAGCCGAGACTTCAGGAACAACCCCATCTCCCCATACATTCGCTTCCCCACATACCTATTAAGCACATAGGAAATAGAATAAAATGTACTCACAAAAAAAAAGTGATGACAATGGTTCTTTCTAAAAGGGGTATGACTGTTCTGAAACTTAAAAAAAGCAATAGCAAATGGAACCAACCCCACGTATATGTGCTTGCTACCATGCATCATGTAAACCAAATAAATGTGAGATTATCCACTTCTAACATTGTAACCCCTATAAAGAATCGCTATGTTATAACAAAATCAACTATAGTAAATTATCCTAACTAGGATGTATGTTGCAATATTGTGTATAACTCTCAGTACAGCTAAATGTTTCAAACTCGTTTACTTCCAAAACAAAAGGTATACTAGGTTTTTTGTTGAATCCTTATCTTCTACAAGATATAGCCATGCAAGTCTATGAATTTGTCCATATTGATGAGTCAATTACAATAAAGAAGTTGGTGTCATTTTGATTCATAAAAATAAAAAATGAGGCACATGAACAACTACCTCCCTAACATAGGTGAACAAGAATAATCACACTTGCCGAAAAGTTGTTATGTTTGTAAATGAGTGTCTTTTTAGGATGACATCTCACATTTGCGATAAAAAACTAGCATTAGTATAATAAGATACGAAAATATTTGGCCACAAAGTTCTTGCAAATGAGAACTCTCAAACTACTAACAAATAAGAACATCAATATTTTGTTTCATTATTTGAAATTTAGTTTTGCTCTCATTCAGAATTTTACATGCATCACTAATTAAACAGAAAAAGAATGGTAATTGTCTCCAAAACAGGAGGCAACTTTGAATTAGAAAGCATTGTCTACGGAAGCAAAAGTAGAAACAAAACATACCTGCTTGTATCCTTGGCCAACAACTAGGGAACGGAATCTTGAAGAAGCCAACTGGTCTGAGTCCTTATTCGTGTCATTATTAATGGCTTCAATAGTATCTTCGATAGGAGTTACAATAAGATTACCATCAACACCTGCAACAGTGTCCATCGTGCTACTAGAAAGTTTGATACTTTGGTTTTTGAAGAAACGTTCTCCTTTGATGTACCTAGAAAGTGGAGTTTGGTTACAAACCTTAAAAAAATATTTAGAATGAAATGATAAATTTTTAACTAGAAGTGTCCATATTATACCTTGATTTACTTTTAGCTACTTGTTATTTTTGAAACCAATACTTTTGTATTACTGAATCTTCATTGAAATATATCTAATACACAACTATTTGAAGAGCCACATTAGAAGCAACACGTGCCCATAGCCATGCACATTAGAAGCAACACATGCCCATAGCCATGGTTACCACATCAACTCCATTGCTAAAAAGGTAGGCGCTGGCAAAGATCACTTGTGACAGATCAGAAGATTTGACATGACATTGTAGATAAGATAAGATAAAAATATTAATGTCCAACAAATGACCACAAAAGTAGGTCAAAGGGACAACAGATTACAAAAGTGTCATAAACAAGCAAGAATCCCCAAAGGTTTCCAAAAACGAAAGGAACAAAGCAGAAAGAAACCAATACAAAGCAGGGCAAAGAGAAAGAATGCTTAGAGTCAAAGAGAAACAAAAATGAGCAACCCACAAAAACCCCTAAGCAATGGGGAAGTGGGGATGAACAATGAGAAGGCTAAACCAGGAGGGGGTCCATCAAGAGTTGGACCCAACTTTCCTAATATCCAAGGCCGATGAGAAGAAGCTCGTGATAGAAAGATGACCCGAGAAGATAAGTGAGATGTCTAGTCTGCCCTTTGTACTGCTGCCTAGAGGTAAAAGTCCTTTGCGAAGATTTGGTGGATCTAGTCTGTCCCCTAATGCCGGACCTAAAATGCTTATGTTGGTGAAATCTCAAGGAGTTGTGGATGGTCTCTCTGGGTCGCATTAATTCGGAATGTAAAGGCCATACTAGTGTCAATCTGACGCTTAGTACCTCTTCTTGAAGGTAGCACCATGAAAAATGAAGTAATCTGTTGGGTAGAGTTTGGTCTAGTAGGTCCTGTTATAGGTTGGATTTGCACCCTTGTGAGAGAGTTCTTCAGGGTCTCTCACTTCCAGCAATAAGCATGGGAACAACCTCAGGATGTGGGTGTCCTATGGTGAGGTTGAACCTCTAGACTTTTTTATGAGGCTATTTCCTTAGGTGCTTCACTTCAACTCCTTGATTTCTACACTAAATTATACTAATCGCCAAGGAAAAGGGGTAGGAGGATTACTTGAAAAGAAACCTAAGCTAATGGGAGGTGATGCACCAAAAGAGAGTGATCCACTTGGTCTGGAAAAGAGTAAACTACTGATGAAGCTAAACAGGATGTAGGCTTATTCTGGTTCTATCTTAGGGCCGTAGGCAGGGAGCTTTTGCGTGGAGGTCGAAGAATAGCTTTACGCTTTGAACAATAACAAAATAGGTCTATGGGAAACACTGAGTTAGTAAACTTCAAAGGGAACTAGACACACAGACACTTCATGCAATCCTGCATAAAATCGAAAGAGTCAAAAGCAAGGTGCTTAGAGAAAACGTAGGTGATGAACAATCATACATTCTGCAAATAAAACCAAAAATGCACACTTCTCTTTGACCAGAAACAGAAAAGTTTTCCTTATATTGCTTCAAAAGAGTCTTTTACAAAGCAATTTCTGCAGAGTGATTTTATCACCAGTCCGGGGATACATTTCTAGGCTCCAAAGCCTCTATTTATAAAGAAAAGGGGGAAGCAAGAAAGGGACAAAAGAAGTCACAAATGGCTGGAACCTCCTATTGTCCTTCCTTGATGTTCATAAATGTGTTGTTCCAAATCACTGCCCAATACTCTCGATCCCCTCTCGCCTTGAAGACTTTCTTTGGCACATCTGATAAGTCATGCTGTGAGCAGCTGAAATGTTTCTTCTTGGCATAACGCATTTAAGCGTCGAACAACGATTGCAGGCAATGAACCATGGTGGATGAGATCCTTCATAACTTCCAGCTACCAATTGCTCGAACTCTCCCGTGTTTATTGAACATCCTTCTGCCACTTGTCCTTTATTGATTGGCCTTTTCTGCTCCAGTTACACCACGTGGCCGCTTTCTATTCGTTGCATCATGATTCTCGCATTCCTGGACCAAGCTTAAGTCGAGCCCTTGGAGAATGTCGATTTACTCTATGCAGAGTGATTCAGGTTCTTTGAACTCCCCAACTTCGGACTTTCCCAGATCCTTCACTTATAAAGCCTTTTTAAGTAGAGTACTTTGAGAAACCCTATTACTCTATGCAGAGTAATTCGGGTTCTCTAAGGCTACTTACTTTGGGCTTGTCCATCTTGAAGTCTTCTCACTTTGCTGCTTCCCAAGCCTTAAGACTTCGGGCTTTTCAAACCCGATTACTTCCAATGTTTAGTCGCTTATCGTGATTTTGACATCTATTGGCCCATCATTTCCTTCGGACACTTGGTCTCGAGCTTCCCTCTTGGCTTATTTCTTTTGGGCAAATCTCCCGAAGTAATTTCTTCAGACAATTTGTCCAAAGAAATTCCTTCGGACTTTTTGTCCACATTTGTCTTTGGAAACTACCCTTTGGGCTTTTCCCGAAGGTTAAGAGACCCTTCAGGCTTTCTGCATGTCCACTCAGATTTCTGCAAATGATCCTCCCGAAGGGAAAGATACCCTTCAGTAATTTTGAAATGGTCCTCTCGAAGGGTAACATACCCTTTGGGAAAATTGCAACTGTCCACTTGGAGAAGAAAAAGCCCTTTGAAAAAGTTCAAGTGTACCTTCGAGAAAGTTGACTGGTCCCTTTTGCCCTAAAAAGACCCTTCGGCATTTTGAAAATGCCCTTCAGATTTCGAAAAAGACTCGTCTCTTGAAGAACCCGAGAAGTATTACTTTTCAAGATCACATCAGGTTTGTTGAGCACCTTTACTCATTTTGGGCTTCTAACTACTCACAACTTATGAAGTAATCAAGTAGTGCTCCCTGGAGAACCCGAAATACATTGTCTATGAGTAATTCGGGTTTATAAACCCAAATTACTTCTACTTATGAAACATTTAGAAGCTAAGCATTGCTGAAAACCCGATTTGCACTATGCCTTCAAAAAACCCGAAGTTGTCACTGCTAGAAAACACGAAGTCCTCCCAAAGGCTTACCATTTTCTTCCCTGAAAGCTCCCTTTTCCATACTTAGGTAAACTTTGTTATGTGGGCCAAAAAATGGCCAACAAGGCCCTGAATAGAATGATCACGAAGCCTAAGGGATTCTTGCGTATATAAAGCTAAACATCTTTGGTCCTCATATCTAAAGAAATCAGAAAGAGTCTGCAAAGGCAATGAAACCTCCCTTGATCTCGTAGTATATAGAACAACAGAGGATGAAGTGTTCCTTGGTCTCAACCTCTAGAATGTTGCATAACTGACAAACCCTATCTACCCGATCTATTTGGTTGTTTGTCTCAATCCTAAGCTTGTTAGAGCCCACTTTGAACTGCCCTAATGGGATGTGAAGAGTGTGCATCCAATGGCGGAGTGTATATTGTGGGTGAACAATAAGTCCATCTTTTAGCTCCAAAAAATGCTTTATGTAAAATGCCATCTTTGGGTGTAACCCCCCATGAGGGTTTACCCAAGTAGTATGGATAAATTGTTTGTAAATATCCTCCCGAATGATCCAGTTCAGCTCCTATCTAGTGGGTAGAAGATGAGTTGGTGTATCCAAGGAGTACCTAAATGGAAGGAGTCGGTCCATCCTAATCCCCACAGATCCTAAAAGGTCATAAACCCCTCTATACCAACAACGAACATGGGTCGGGGGAGCAAAGAAAGCAAGTCTTTGAGGAACAATATGCTAAGTATGGATATTTGTCTTGGCCACTCACTAAATCAACAAAACTCAGAATGCGATGCAAGAAAGAAATCAAATCAAATAGTCTCCAAGCTGAAGGGTCAGGGCCCAAATTCTGCAAGGATAATGTGTTGGGGAACCGTTTGCTTCCACCTGATAACGCAATAGAGAAGTGTCTGGACCCTCTCAACAGCCATCCAATCTACCTCAAGCAAAGAAGGCCCCCAAATCATAGAGCCATAAAGAACAATAGGTCTGATAAGTGTATCCATGAGGGACATCTTGGAGATGTCCTAAAAGTGATGTTGAAAACATTGTCGCTCAAGAAGGGCTAAAGAACCATATTCCTTGTTGATCCTACGCTGGAGGGCCTACCTCAAGCTGAAATGTGGTCTAGAAAATTGCACTCCCAAATAAGTATAGGAAGTGGTGATCTCAACCTCCTTTCCTCTAAAGAAGAAATGGAGGTGGGAAGTCTTCAGCCCGTCAAAAACCATAACCTTGGTTTTCCCCAAGTTAACCGTCAACTATCGAAGATCATATAAAAGAGCCAAGGCGTTCAACTGCCACTGCAAACCCTCAGGAGATGAAGCCAAAAGGACCACATCATCTGCAAACAAAAGAATATAAATCAATACTTGGTGAAGAAGACACCCATCACTAGCTTGAATATGCTCATGAAGAAAGGTCTCTAACTCATCAATGTATATGCCAAATAAGGTTGGGGACAAGGGGCAACCCTACTTGACCCCAATGGTACTTATAAAATCTAAAATCCCATGAACACTACGAAGACGACCACAAACAGTCTCATACAGTCGCATAATCGCTGCCAGTAGGGTCTCGAAAATGCCAATATTCCTAAGCCTCTGGGAAAGGGCCTCCTACAACACAATCAAATGCTTTCCTAAAATCTATAAAGCAACAATACGTTTTGGATGAGCAATGACGTGCCTCCTCAATAATGGCCCGAAGAGTGAAGATATGATCAACGGTCTGATGCACTGATCTAAACCCTACCTGTCCCCTAGCCCTGAGATGCCTCTGCTCTAACTCCCTAGAAAGCTGCATGCGGAGCACAATAGCATACAATTTTGCGAATGTGTGTCCAACCATGATCGTCCTGTAGTTGTTAGGATCTGAACAGGAGCCTGACTTGTGTATCGGGTGAATAATGTGATGTGACCAAGAAGGCGGGAAGCTTGTACAAACCACATGGTTGAAAAGATCAACCAAGTAGCTTCCAAAAGCTCTAAGACCGTGTTTGAAGAATATGCATTACCATTTGAACTGCCAATGGGCATACAAATGAGCATCTTTGGTTGCGGTGTTTTCTAGCAACATTTCAAGGAGTGGCTATTGATCAATTCATAGATGCACCAAGCACTAATAAGAAAACTTGGGATAGACTATAGAAAGCATTTGAGAAGGAACTGAAGCTCCTCGGAGATGACGACAAGATTGTCACTGAAATCTATAATACCCAACAAGGTAAACATGAAAATGTACAAGCCTACAATATAAGCTTAAAGACCTGTATGCAAAACATGAAAAAGAACCAGTTGATTGGTTGAAAAATATACTAAATTGCCATTATGAGGAATTCAATAAATGGAGGGAATTATGAATGGCATCGTATATAATTGGATCACACTCATCAATTACATTATGAATGGGATATTGAGAGATTAATGTTGGAGGTGGCAGTGCCACTACATCTATTTATTTTTCATAATTTGTTTGGGGCACTTCACAAATGGTTTGATAAAGTGAGGAACACTCCGTCCATGTAAAATTAAGTGGCAACTCACTAAAGAAGACTTTAAAACATATTATGATGCCAAGAAAGTCAAGAGGGTGAATTACAAACTACAACAAACTCTTGAGGAAATTGTAGAAAATAAGGAACTCGTGCAACCATTGGGATGAAAGGAGAAGTTAGTTATTTATGATAAAGAGGACACAACTAGTGTGCAGTCTGGTGTTAGGATGCAAACAGAAAATAAAATAACATGGAATAGTAGTGGCATTCATACTTTACCATTTAGTCTATATGGCCATGTGAATGACAATATTCCTACACACACCATAACCCTATTCAAACTAGAGCATTGGCCAAGCAGAAAGAGCCTTTGATTGATCTACCTACTGGGACTCTGAAATATCCCAAAAGGGGGATATTTTTTGAATTCTAGAATTTGCTGAAAACCCCAACAAAACTATTATTTTTCAGATTTATGACAACAAACCCTAGCTGCAAATAACCTTCCACAATTAGCATCAAAATATGGCAAATTGAATGGCACAAGTAAGCATACCAACAAGCAAGTTTTTCTCCCCATGGCGAATTGAATGGCGCAAGCAGACCAACAAGCAAGTTTTTCTCCCCAAAAACTGAAATTTTTCTTCAAACCCTAGGTGCCAACAATAGAGATAAAAATACATAATTTATCCCTGCCTCGGCAATGCTAAAAAATAGTATTTTCCACTCCACAATACATCCCACTAATTATGAAACAGATTCTTGAATTTATTACCCAATAAACATTGTCACAAGGTTTCGCTGAATCTCGGCCAAATTCAAAACAATCTGCATTTTTGCAATCGTCCGGATTAATCCGCCGAATTTGGGTCTTTTTATTATTAAAAAATAAAAACTTTAAAAATATTTTTGTGGAACCCTAGAAAAATGCAGCGACGAACCCTAAAAAGCGTCGTTGTCTCCCTTGTGAACCCTAAAAAGTGCGGCCGAAGTTATTTAAATGGTGCAAGTTGATGTTTGAAACACACCAACGGATTTCGTTGACCGCTGATTGAAAGAAGTGAGCGGCAAGAAGAGTAAACACGACAGGGAGATTGAACGTGGCCAGGATCATTTTCATTGCTGAGCTCCAACGAACTCCAACTGACTGTGAGAGGTCCAGTGCGGCAGCGAGTGAGGGAGCATTGTGAGATGTTCGGCGAGCGAAGGAGGCAAAATCGAACCAGTCGCGACTGGGCAGCGTGAGGTAGGTCGACTTTTGCCGTTTTAGGGTTTAAACTTAACACGTTAACGATTTTATTTATTTAATATTTTTTATTTTTATTAATAGATTTTAAATTATTTACTTCATATTTTTATTTTTTTAATTATTACGTAAATAACATTTTTATTTAATATTTATTTTTGTATTAATATTTTTTCTTTATAATTTATAAAATATAAATGTAAATGGTATTTTTATTTTATAATATTAATTTTAAATATATTTTTTTTTTTTTTAAATTTAAATTTTATTATATTTATTTAATACAAATAGTATTTATATTTTATATTTTATAATTTTAATATTAATATTATTTTTTATTTTTAGATTTTATTATATATCTTTATAATAAATTTAAATTATACTTATTATTTAGGTTTGTATTTTATAAATTATAATTATAATAAATGTATTTAGTTTTTTATATCTTTTGAAATCTAAATTTTATTATATAATAATATTATTTAATATTTATTTTTATATTTAATATTATTTATTTTGTATTAATATTTTTTATTTATAATTTATAAAATATAAATGTTCATAATATTTTTATTTTATAATATTAATTTTAAATATTTTTTAATTTTTTTAAAATTTAAATTTTATTATATTTCTTTAATACAAATATGATTTATATTTTATAATATTAATATTAAATTTTTTATTTTTTTGTTTTTAAATTTTATTAAAGATATATATAATAAATTTAAATTATATTTCTTATTTATGTTTATACTTTATAAATTATAATTATAATAAATATATTTATTTTTTTATATTTTTTAAAATCTAAATTTTATTATATAATAATATTATTTTTATATTTAATATCATTTATTTTGTATTAATATTTTTTATTTATAATTTATAAAATATAAATGTTCATGATATTTTTATTTTATAATATTAATTTTAAATATTTTTTAATTTTTTTTTAAATTTAAATTTTATTATATTTATTTAATACAAATATGATTTATATTTTATAATATTAATGTTAAATTTTTTATTTTTTTTGTTTTTAAATTTTATTAAAGATATATATATAATAAATTTAAATTATATTTATTATTTATGTTTATATTTTATAAATTATAATTATAATAAATATATTTATTTTTTTATATTTTTTAAAATCTAAATTTTATTATATAATAATATTATTTTTATATTTAATATTATTTATTTTGTATTAATTTATAATTTATAAAATATAAATGTAAATAGTATTTTTATTTTATAATATTAATTTTAAATATTTTTAATTTTTTTTTTAAATTTAAATTTTATTATATTTCTTTAATACAAATATGATTTATGTTTTATAATATTAATATTCAATTTTTTATTTTTAAATTTTATTATATATCTTTATAGTAAATTTAAATTATATTTATTATTTAGGTTTATATTTTATAAATTATAATTATAATAAATTATTTATTTTTTTATATTTTTAAAATCTAAATTTTATTATATAATATTTAGTTATTTACATTTATCTTTTATAAATTATAATTATAATAAATATTTTTACTTTTTTATATTTTTTAAAATTTATATTTTATTATATAATATTTATATTTATCTTTTATAAATTATAATTATAATAGATTTTTTTTTTTCAAATTTAAATTTTATTATATAAGTCATACTCATATTTTATTTTATTTATATCATATAAGTCATTATTTTATTTTATATTATACTTTTTAAAATTTAAAATTAATTATATAATATTTACATGTATATTTTATAAATTGTAATTATAATATATTTTTTTATTTTTTTAAATTTAAATTTTATTATATTGGTCATTTTATTTTTAATTATTTTATTTTCATTTATCATATAGGACATTTAAGTAATTTAAATTTTATTTTATTTTATTTATATTTTCTACCATACATTTAAAATTAAATTTAATAGTATTATGTTTTGTTTTAAAATTTTATTATTTTTATACTTATATAATTGTATTGTATATACTATATAGTATATACGACTACGTCATTTAGTTAAATTAAAAAATATGTTTTTGCAATTTTTGAATGTGTTAATTATTTTTAAAAACTTTTGCAGGGCAACCTATCATCATGGCAAGTGCTCTGCTTGAGAAGAAATATGTTATTCAGCGAGATGCAAACCCCAAAAATATGAAATGCACTCTTTGTGATTCCAATATCACAAGGACTCTAACAAGGGTTCGGGACCATTATCTTGGAGGTCTGGATGTGAAGATTTGCCCGGTGACAGCAGATAACCCCATATATGCACAATTTTTCAGTCAAATCCGAAACAAATATGAATTGAAGACATTTGCATCAACGTCTGAATCTTCAAAGAGGGCTAAAGTTCAACGCAGTCTGACACAGTTTGAATCATTTTCTATCTTAACACATTCCCCAACATTTATCGAAGCTAGTCAAAGTGAACATCAAATGTCCTAGTCACAACGTTCTTTGAAAGCCATGTGAAAGCCACAGGAAAAACATGAGGTGGACAGATTGGTGGCCCGGTTTTTTATGCAAATGCCATCCCCTTCAATGTTCGAAATCCATATACGAATGCAATGGTAGAGGGGATCACCAATTTTGGGAAAGGTTACACATTGCCATCATCTAAAAACCTAAGAATTGTTTTGATGGAAGATGAGGTGACATCAATATCTAGTGAACTAGATAAAATAAAACAAATTTGGAGAAAATCAAGGTGCACTATAATAAGTGACGGATGTCCGACACAAAGAGAAGGCCCCTCCTCAATATATTGACTCAATGTCCTAAAAGGTCTATGTTTATCAAATCAATTGATACAAGCAATGAAGTGAATACTGCAGATTTCATTTTCAAATGTATTGAATCCGCTATTTTAGACATTGGAGAAGAATATGTTGTCTAAGTTATTACAGATAATGCGGTGAATTGTAAAGCAACAGGGGAACTTCTTATGAACAAGTTTCCTCATTTATTTTGGACTCCATATGCAACTCATGTTTTGGATCTTTTGCTTGAAGATCTTGCAAAGTTGGAGTGGGTAAATAGTGTTGTCAAAGAATCGAAACAAATTTCCAAGTTTATAATTAATCACCGCTTGACCTTGAGCTTGTATTGCTCATATGCAAAGCGGGAACTTCTTTCTTCCGCTGAAACAAGGTTTGCATCTAATTTTATCACTTTGCAAAGGGAGGTGGAGGAGATGACAACATTGAGAAGAGTTGTGACTAGTGAAGAATGGGTACAATCTAAGATTTCTAAAGAAAACACTGCAAAGGACATTGAGAGAATTATTTTGGGCAGTTCTTTTTGGGAGGGCACTGAAAAGACCCTTAAGGTGTTTGAGCCACTTGTCCACTTGTTGAGATTGGTTGATGGCATTAAGCCTTGTATCAGTTTTGTGTATGAAGGCATGGAGCAAGCAAAAGAACAAATTAAAAAAGCATTCCCAGATGAGGGTGATAAAGTTCAACGTATTTGGGACATTGTGGACATCCGATGGAACATGTTATGTCGTCTTATACATGTTGCAAGGTGCTATTTAAATCATAAGTTGATAGAGGTGGATCATGATTCAAATGGAGAGGTAAAAAATGGTGTATTGACAACAATAGACAGGTTGGTTCAAAATGAAAATGAAAAGCCTAAGATGAGAAGACAACTGACTACATTCAAGAACCAAGAAGGCATGTTTTCCCTCAAGGAAGCACAAAAAGACATCGGTAGTATGGATCCCCATTTATGGTGGCAGACATATGGTTCTTCTACTCCAGAGTTACAAAAACTTGCCGTGCGTGTTCACAGCGAGTGTGCCAGTTCTTCTGCATGCGAAAGAAATTGGAGCACGCATGACTTGATCCATACTAACAAGAGAAATCGACTATGAGCCAAAAAGCTCTCGGATCTTGTGTTTGTGCACAACAATTTAAGATTGCTTGAGCACAATCTTACAAAAGAAGATGACGATCTTCATCTTGGATAACCATCATTTGAAGGAGTTGAGAAAAATATTGATAGTGTTGATGACATTGATAGAGGATTTACTGATAGTGCTAGTGCTAGTTTTGATTTTGAAGCAGGTTTTAATGTTGCAAATGTTTGAAACTTTTAAGTTTTATATCAATTTTGAGCTTAGGCTCTAAACTATGGACTATGGATATTTTGCTATCTTTTAATGTAATTCAATTTTGAAACTCATGCATTTCTCAATTTTACAAGTGTCAAATTAATGTTCATTCTTTAGTAGACTAAAATATTTTGCATTTATATATATATATATATATATATATATATATATATATATATATATATATGCATGTATATGTATAAATGCAAAATATTTTAGTCTATATATATTTTTTAAACCTAATTTTTTCGGATTTTTTTCGAACCTTTTCAAAAATTCCGGATTCCGCATTTTTTCTCCCTTCCGAACCTTTCCGAATTTCCGAACCTTGTGACTATGCCAATAAATATACCAAATTAGGACTCAACTTCAGATCTAAATATTGCATGAAATACTAAATTCCTTCAAACTATATGTAATGTCCCCAAATGGGACGATTTCATACAAAAGGGGTTTTTCCCTAAATCCTAAAATTCTAAAATTTTGAAATTAAAATCAGCAAACCCTAGTTTGTAATAAATGCTAAAAAAACCCTTATCAATATCCTAGAAACCCTAGATACCACAATGCAAAGGTATTGTAGACAATTTCTAGTCAATATCTTATCCCAAAATTATTTGAATAATTGTAAAAATAATCAAAAAATTAAATACACGAAATAAGTACCTTTTTGCCAATTTAATGTTGCTCAAATGCCACTTTATGTGGCTAGAAAAATCTGATTATCTCAAAAATACAGCTGTTGTTCTTGATATTTTTTCGCTTCAAACCCTCACCAAATTTTGTCATAAGTTGTGATGTCCTCTCCTAGCTAGAGACATTACTCAAGCCTTAGCTTAGCCTATCATTCTGACCCTCGTAGGCTAATGGGATTGAATAGAGGGTCTCCTGAGGATTGGCATCATTTCTAGGGCACAGAGAGCTTCAGTTTGGTCTTTATTTGGCTTCATTCGGATGTCATTTGCTCTACTTACTATTTTTAATAAGTTAGTGGAGTTAGAGATGGGCCCCTGCTATTTTTAGCAAAGGGGGTTGGTCATATACAGATTCCTTGTGCCAGTTTCCAGTTCAAACGGTGTGCAAAAATGATGAGTAATAATGGAGATATTAATATTTATTTGGCTAAAATAAATATTAAGTTTTGAGCTTATATTATTAAGTTATAATATATTTTTATATTATAACTTAGGTCACTTAAATGAAAGGTCAAGTTATCATAGATGGAGCCAAGTGAACAATTAATTATAAAAGAATTATTTGTGCACCAACTATAGAGTTTTAAGTAAAAAATTAAAAAGTGGGAATATATATTTTATCCCACATTGGCCAAGAAAATGTTTGAGCTCTCATAATAAAAGAGACTTATGGGCTCATTCTCAAGCATGTTATGTGAATATTATTTTGTGAAAAATATTTGTCTTAGGCTTGTAGAATTTTTTTAGGGTTTCAGCCTTCAGAAAGACTGTGAGTATCCGTACAGAAGAACGTGAGACTTTTGTATATCAGCATTCAAAGGCTGTGAAATACCAGCTGATATTGCTTCAGAATTGGCTTCATTCAGAAGTCAAATTTGCGCAGATTTGTGGAGATTTCCTTCAATATTGCAGGTTGATTGTACTTCTAATTTTTGGTGCGAGTTTCATGATCAGTTTACATCCATTATTGTAGTGGTACAGCTGCTGTAATAAATCTACTGTGTGCGGCCAGCAAAGAGGAAATATTTTTTTCTTAAATAATCCTGGTACTCTTTATCTTATATCTTCCTCAGTCTATTTCATATGAATAAATGTAAATTTCATGCTGACTGGTTGTAATACATGAAGCTATTTGGTTATAAATTGAATTTAAATAAAGTTTTCGCAGTTTTGTTGTGCTTTAGGGCATTATTTGTCTTTAAAATTGATATATATATATCGAGACATTGTAAAGAAACAAACATAAACGCAACAGGTTCAACTAAACCACAGAGGTTAGCCTGAAGAGCCTGTGAAGGGTTCTTACATAAGTGCCAAAAAAATCTTAGAAAAATCCAGCAAAATTTCTAGAGCATAAAAATGGTCAAAAAGTGCCCGCCAAGCCAATCGCCCAAGTCACCAAGTGCAGGAAAAATAAAAGAAAAACAGGAGCGCAAGATCTTGTCTTTTGCAAGTGAAAATGACATCCAAACATGTTAAAATTAATTAAATAATAATATGAAAATTATTATTTAATTTTCTATCAACTTTGGACTTCAAACCTTCCACGAAACTTCTCCAAAACCTCACGCCAACACAAAAAATTAACAAATAAATTCAAAATATTTAATTTGCATAAATGGACCGAAAAGAGGCCTCCAAACCCTCAACCAAACCTTCAAAGTAGTTCGCTCCACTTGAAAAAATAGGGCAAATATTAATCAAAGTTAAGTTGCAAGAAATGAACCTCAAAATCCTCACGAAAACTTCACAACTCCTCAAAGTAAATCGCCCCACTTCTAGGGCAAGTAACAAGACCTCTTTAACAAAGGTGGCATCAAAAAACACCTTTTGTAGAATGATCGACATAAAAAATCGCAAACCCCTGTTGGGCATGCATCCCAATAGTTTCTTCAAATATGAACAATTATCAAAATTCAACATGTTTTCAATTGTGATCTTCACCTTGTATTTGTACTTTTTAAAATGGGCAAACCACCTTGGGGAGGTAAAATACCTCATAAGCCTCACTTGTCCTTTTTAGAATATCTCTTCCTTTCTTTGCTTTAACTCCCAAGCTGACAATCCTTTTAATTTCGCTTTAAGCCTTTTTGAATTGATTGTTTAACTTTCTTTAATAAATTAGTAATTAGAATTATTTTTTGGCAAATTAAATAATTAGGTCCATAAATAATTAATTAAATTTCTCTAATAATTAAAGTGATAAAAATCACTTTTCAAGCAATTTATTAATTATAAGGCCTCTTAGAATAATCATTAAAATTACTTTAATTTTTCAAATGGTTAAAACCACTTTTCCAGTAATTCGAATAATTATCCAAAATAGTTCTATTTTAATAATTAATTAAATTGTCTTATATTTTCAAATGATGAAAATCACTATTCGGGCAATTTTATTAATTATTAAAATCATATGAAAAAGGGACATGGCAATACTCCCTTCCCAAATTTGCTTGCCCTCAATCAAATGCAAGCTCATATGCCCAATTACCATGTCCAAGTGGTAAAACCTGCTATAGTGCTCAAAAAGTCTCTCTTATACCTATTAAGTGGAATAACGTTTGTCAAGAAGCATAGTGTGGCATTCCCCAAATGGATAATGAATGTCATTCCACTTTGCCCACACGTCTCACAATACAACCAAATATGTCCTTGCTTCCCAAGAAGTGGTAACCCTCAACGAAGCCATGAACCTGTTGTACCTATATTTTGTGAGCTGCCCCCAAGTGCTAGATGTGTCCTCATAGCCTTCCAAGAGATCCACATGGTCCCAATCAAACATCCCTTTCAATACCAAGTGGTGGATGAGGAAGCTTCTTTCCCTTATACCCTCCAAGGAAGTGATATGTGGTCAAAAGTTAACATAAAAAACATAATAGAATTTGATTACCTTGTTGCTCCAAAGGTAATAACCTTCAAAATGCCATGCTATAATTCTCCAATCATGCAAAAAGAAATCAGCTAGGTACCATCTTGTAAACTTACCATGATGTGAGGCCTCAAAGTAGTACAACCCAACATATATGGGCCTCCTTGTGCATGCCATGTGCCCTTCCAAAGGCTGCCCCTTATCAACATTCCCATGTATGCATGTAACACTCCATAAGCTCATCAAGATTCCCCCCAAATGCTTATTACTGAGAGTTGTATCCTCTTTGTGCAAGTGCTACTTCTATTACTCGCAAATGGAACCCAAACATGCATGTTTCCAAAACCTTGAAAAAGATGGAATGTACTCCAAAAAATAGTCTTTCCTCCATGATACCGTTTTAAGTAAATGCCTAATTCTGATTTTTCTTGATGACAACATTTAAAATTAATACTTGCATTCTCTCCTCTTTCCATGGTCTATGGGATGCCATCATAACTTCTTACCTTGCCATACTTGTACCTAGTATGTTGCTCAAAAGAACTCGATGTGTCATGCAAATCAAAATAGTAGCTATCATACCTCTTATCATGCTTCGAACTTATCCACAAGGTCCCCTTCTGAGTTGAAACCTCCCCCCATAGATTGTGCATGCAAACATGTTGGTTGTCATAGTAAAACACAGCCATGCCTCTATTCAGAAATTTCAATTTGTTCATTACCAAGCTGATCCTTAATGGGCTCTCTTATTCCATGCTTCCCCAACAAACCATCATGGACTTATGCCCTGTATGAAGAAGATTAGGACTGCAAAACTGAACCAAATTAATATGCTTAGCAAAGCTGCCCATAATTAAATTTATCTCATGGAGAAGCACTAGAGGAGGTGTGCTCCCATAGTGTGCATTCCAAGGTGTGCTAGGACCTTCTTTATACCTTATCAATCCTTCTTCATTTTGAAAATGTAGTCCTTCCATTTGTAGAGAGAAAACAGGTTTAACCAAATTGGAAAACACACCTTGTAAGTGCATATCATAAGCATCTAAAACCATTGGTAGATGTAGGGGCTTGAAATGACTAGATTTCTCAAAATTTTCTGAGTCATAAAATTCAGACTTCAATCTATCTCTTCCAACATATATATGATAAAAATCAAAACTAGGTAAACTTACCAATTGTGTTGTAGTGTCCCCTCTTTTGCAAGCATATGGCTGTCCATGATGTCTCATAACAGCCTTTTCATTGTTCCTTTCACCTTTCTTTCTCATACTTATAAAATACCCTCCTATCATATTGATTGATGAAGATGGAGTCTTCGTATCATTCAAACCATGCAAGGTATCCTCATTATCTCCCACCATAAACTCTAGTTCCAATGTTAACTTGTGCATGCTTGTATCCCTCCATGCCCCAAACGATTTTGGTTCTTTCTTTATTCCCATGGAATTAGTTATAAAGAATTTAGAAATAATTGAAAACTTTTGTACAACTCAAAAAATTACCAGAATCCCATACCCCTTGGTGCCATTAATTGTGAACTTGAATAAAGGAATTCTCATGCCTCATTTTGCAAACCATATCCTTCATTTTATCACCTTTGGCGACTTCATTGTCATGTATACAATCATTAAAAGACAAATAAACATCTCCAATCAATAAAAGATCCTTACCTTGCATTTCTTTTATTTCATGCTCTTTGGTTTCCTCTTCTCTTTTATCATCCACTTGCACCCCTATGGGCTGCCCATCAAATTCTGATTTTTTTGCTTCATTGGCTCCCTCATAGGAGTCCCCATAAAGGACTGCCCCTTCATATGTTTTTCTCCAACTCTCCATGTAGTTTGGTCATTTCATCCTTGATGACTTCTTCTCGCCTTTCCCTTTGATGCAAGTGTCTATGGGGTTGCGTGTTTGGTACTTTTGGTTTTGATCCATCCTTCATCTCACAATAATCACAAAATGACAAGAGTGCTTGTGTCAAAGTTTAGGATTGCATACTCTTGTTGACGTTTATTAAGTGAATCACACAGCGATGTCTCAAGCTCAACTACTAGTTCTCTCTACAAAAATGTAGCCTTGAAGAATTTATGAGGGGGGTTGATAGCAACCCTTTCATTGCCATTCAAACTTATTTTTCATTGAGGTGATAGCTCTTGCTTGGATCTAGTGTAGTCTTCAACATGGTTGAAAATTACATACTCAAGTTATGTTAAAGATCACTTTGGCTCTCCTTAATCAAATATTGCAAAAACTTTACTTTTTCTGAAGTAAACCTTTGATCACCCATGGCTTTTTTCTTTTTTGATAACACAAGATCTCTTTACCTACTTGCATCCAACAACCAACTCGTAAGTAGACAAGATCGGTACTCTAATACCACTATAATGTCCCCAAATGGGACGATTTCACACAAAAAGGGTTTTCCCCTAAATCCCAAAATTTTGAAAATAAAATCAGCAAACATTAATTTGCAATAAATGCTCCAAAAACCCTTAGCAATGCCCTAGAAACCCTAGGCGTCACAATGCAAAGGTATTGTAGACAATTTCCAGCCAATATGTTATCCCAAAATTAGCTGAATAATTGTAAAAATAATCAAAAAATTAAATACACAAAATAAGTACTTTTTTGCCAATTTATTCTTGCGCAAATGCCACTTTATGATGGCTAGAAAAATCTGATTTAATCCCAAAAATACAGCTGTTCTAAATATTTTTTCGCTTCAAACCCTCACCAAATTTTGTCATAAGTGCCCAAAAAATCTTAAAAAAATTCAGAGAACTTTCTAGAGCATAAAAATGGCCAAAAAATGCCCTCCAAGCCAATCGCCCGTCGCCAAGTGTAGGAAAAATAACATAAAAATAGGAGCGCAAGATCTTGTCCTTCGCAAGTGAAAATGACCTCCAAACTTGTCAAAATTAATTAAATAATAATCTGAAAATTATTATTTAATTTTCTATCAACTTTGGACTTCAAACCTTCCACGAAATTTCTCTAAAACCTCATGCCAACACATAAAAAATTAACAAATAAATTCAAAATATTTAATTTGCATAAACGGACAAAAAAGAGGCCTCCAAACCCTCAACCAAACCTTCAAAGTAGTTCACTCCACTTGCAAAAATAAGGCAAATATTAATCAAAGTTAAGTTGCAAGAAATGAACCTCAAAACCTTCACAAAAACTTCACAACAACTCCTCAAAGTAAATCGCCCCACTTCTAGGGCAAATAACAAGACCTCGTTAACAAAGGTGGCGTCAAAAGACACCTTTTGTAAAATGATCAACACAAAAAATTGCAAACACCTATTGGGTATGCATCCCAATAGTTTCTTCAAGCATGAAGAACAATTATCAAAATTCAGCATGTCTTCGATTGTGATCTTCACCTTGTATTTGTACCTTGCAAAAGGGGATGAACCACTTTAGGGAGGTAAAATACCTCATAAGCCTCACTTGTCTTTTTTAGAATGTATTTTCCTTTCTTTGCTTTAGCTTCCACGCTGAAATTCTTTTTAATTTCATTTTAGACATTTTTAAATTAATTAATTAACTTGCCTTAATAAATTAGTAATTAAAATTACTTTTTGGCAAATTAAATAATTAAGTCCTTAAATAATTAATTAAATTGCTCTAATAATTAAAGTGATAAAAATCACTTTTCAAGCAATTTATTAATTATAAAGCCCCTTAGAATAATCATCAAAATTATCTTAATTTTTCAAATAGTTAAAACCACTTTTCTGATAATTCGAATAATTATCCAAGATAGTTCTATTTTAATAATTAAATTGCCTTATATTTTTGAATGATTAAAATAAATATTCGGGCAATTTTATTAATTATTAAAATAATATGAAAAGGGGGCATGACACTATAAATGTTGAAAATATTCTCAAAAATTATATGAAATTACAACAAATATTCTAGGTCCAATGACCATCGAAATACCTCACAAAAATCAAGGAAAATAGCAGCAATATTATTATTAAAAACAAAATATTGTTTGGCTCAAAAATAACCCAAAATCCCATGGATTAGCTCCACAACCAAGTTGCCAATAATGGAAATAGTCAATTCCAGCTCTAGACACCTACAGCCCTACAAGTAGGTGTCTTCAACCTGCCCAAACAGCTCCTTAGGGTTCCCAACCCTAGTTGCCCCTCTCCAAATGTGCTCAGCACCACCCAAAAGCAAGTTGCCACCCTCCACATGCTATCTTTTTGTCTTCTTTTGAATATTAGGCTCAAATGCAACCTCAAGATGAAGCTGCCCTAGATGAGAAATGAGAGTTTGTGTCCCCACTCCTTTTTGGCTTGAAGGTTTACATCCCCAAGTCAATGGCTCAATTTTTTTATGCTTAAAACTTTAATTTCAAAATATATTCCAAGATGCCCTTTCAAATGAGCCATTTACTGCTTTTATACTCCTCCCCCAACTGAGGCACCCAAAATGGAGGGAAATATCCTTTTGATTTTTTTTTAAATTATAAAAAGAACATCTCTTACAATCCACTTAAGTGAACTGGGTACACATGACTCTCAAAAGGCCCCAACTTAAGTGAATTTATAACAATAAAGTGCTTTTACAAGTGTTCTTATGAAAACCAGATGTTTTCCTTCTTTTTTTCTTTTTTCCCTTAGCCCTTGGGAAACTAGTCTTTAATAGTGTCATGCTCAAAAGGGGGACATGACAGACTCTGTCTTAATAGGCAGGTCCCACTCTAGCTGGAAACTAACATTCTGAATGGGAGATACCTGACAATACTACATTTGATACACTAGTAGATGTGAGGATGGAAGTTGGGTCTCAGCTTATCGAGTTGCATGTAGAAAATGTGGTTAAGGAGACTAATAAATTGAAGAATTTAGTGTACAAAATGGAAGAAAGTGGGAGACCCTAAAGTTGAATTTCTGATTAACCTTACCGAGACTTTCTATGAGAAGAATATTAAAAGGATAGACTATTCCAGGATATGATTCACGAGGAATCAGCTGCTTTATAAAAATCACTTGAAGCTATAGAGGAGATCGAGCTAATTCCCACTCACTTTGATGCGGAAAATAATTCAGTCATTATACAAATGCAAGAGTTGACTAAGGAAACATTAACTTATTTTAAGTCGGCTACTATCTTGAAGCAATGTCTATATACCAAAGTTGAGTCAGAAAAGGTCAGCAGATTGAGACTTTGGAGGGCAACATGGGCGCTCAATTTAACCTCCTAAAGGAGGCAGCAGAAAAAAATCAATCCTTCAAGTCACAAAATGAAAATCTGAATACTGAGCTTTATTGGAAAAGGCAATTGTGAATTGCTCAGGGAATTTGAGACTTTGAAAGTAGAAGCTACTCGTCAAATTGCTGAGGTGTTTGGAGGGCAACAGAATCTGCAAGATTGATCAATGGATCAAGGAGGTTGAGGGACAGTGACTATCAAAAGTCAGCATTCGACAATAGACTTTAAGGTGCTTGAACCTCAAGGCATTGAATAAGGCTTAGGGGCAGCGACTTCTTGTAGGAACCCCAAGTTCCCTCTGATTCTGACAACTGACTGTTTATATGATTTTTTTTGAAGTTTTTGTATTTTTTGATGTTTTTGGGTTTTTTGCCAGTATTTGAAGGAAATGCGATTTTGCATAAAAATGATAAATAAATTCTATAAAAATATCTAACTTCGTAAATTGAATACTATACTACAAACTCCAAGCTTCTTTTAATATAAAATCTTCCTGAATCGATTACGATGAAAAACTAGATGCATATAAGGTAAAAGCAATAATATATTAAAAACCTGGTTATTCTGGTCCAGCATTAAATGTCCTGCTGAAGATGGTACGGCCTCATGTGTTTGGCATCCTTTCCTGAATCTGACGACCTCTGCTTGCTCCCAAAACAACTGCGCTCCCAAATGATGAAGATCAAGACCAGAAGAGAGGCGTAATTCCCAAAGACAGAGAGGTACGGCCTGCTGTGGATAGTATGGATAGGTACAGGTACGGTTGGGTTAAAATCAGCAATTAATGCTGCTGTACGACCTGTCTTTCTGACTCTCCCAATCTCCAAAATAGGCGCCTAAATAAACCCTGACTGTAGAATGGATAACTCTGATGAAAACCTGTAATGATATCCTCTGAAGATCAATGTTTTCCCCTGAATGAAGAAACCCCTGCTGCAATAAATCAGGTGTTATTTTACACCCTCTGAATTGCTTCCAATGGAGATGGCACGTTCCCCAAGGAATTTGAACTGGAAACCCTGAAGCTTCTTGTTCAGACCAAATTGATCAATTTTCAATTCTCCAAAATGACATAATGGCACACTTCCCAATGCATATGCATAAGTAGCCAAAGAGGTGCGATTTCCTCCATAATAGGGCTTTAATTAAAAATCGCACTTCTTAAATATTTTAATATTTTCAACTTAAGCCAAATTTTATAATGACATATAATATTAAATTTGGCCCCTTCCTGATGATGGGCGCCCCCCCCTCAGCATTAAAAACACTTAAGTTATAATTTTTAATTATAACTTAATAATAATAGTCTCGCAATATTAATATTTAATTAATACAATTAAATATTAATATTTCCCTCGTTACTCGCCCGATGACTGAACCGTCTGAAGCGGTCATATACTTAAGTGATTCCGAATGCTGTCAACCCATATTGCCAAAAATAGCAGGGGTCCCACTCTGACCACCAAGAACTGCTAAAAATAGTAACTTCTGCCAGAAGTATCCGATCGAGCCCAAACAAAAGCCAACTGATCAAACTCTGCCAATCTGAAGCATGTGCCAAGCTCCAAGGTGACCCTCTATCCAAACGATCAGCCTACGAGGGTCGTATGATAGGCTAATCCTGTGCTCCGAGAGATGTCACTGAGAAGGGGACATGACACTTCTTCCCAATCGCACTCTTCAATCTCAGTATCTCATCAAGTCCTTACATGCTAGTAAAATAGCCAGCTCAACAAAACGGAACCAGTGGAAGCAACCAAGATCTTCGTGAGATATGATTCCTTCCAAGATTAGAAACCAGTCAGGAGACGGGTTATTTTTTCGGGGGAAGAGAGAGGGGTGTTAGGGCTACATGTTCAAATTAGTTGCCTGGGTTGCTATGGAAGTATTAAATTAAGACTTGGTTTACTTTGAAAACAAACTTTGACTGTTTATTAAAAGGTTGTTAAATATATATTTTAGAAAAAGGTATCTTCAAGGGGTTTCCGCACTATGTTGCTCTTGAAGATAACCTTTGAGACCCATATCTGTGAAAGAAATTTCATACTTTCTACCAATAAGTTTTATGCAATATGCAATCATATTTCTGTTGTATTTTTCTACACATATGCTGTGTGATTCTGGTTATTAGTTATTGTTGTATATGTATGGGTGATTGCTGAAATACCGTGCATCTATTAATCGATACTGCTGATCAGTTTGACAGGTTAGGCCTTAAATGACTTGACAGCAGTCCCTATGGTGATGCACGAAACTAAGCATGATTGACAACTCATATTGGCACTTACTAATTATATTATCCTCGTGATTATCCTTAAATTAAAATAACTAATAGCTCATTATGGAGAAATATTTCCTCATCAATGACAAACAAGGATTCCGCCAAGTGATCTAACATGCATTCACTAAAAACCTAACTGATGATCAATCTGTAAATTAGGTTGTAGTTGTATGCCTGTCTTTATTGTCTTGATAGCAATAGGAAACAATAAAATATATTACTATGATCTCTCTCTCTCTCTTTCACATTTCTGTGATTTTTTATTTTCAGTATATATTTCACACAGTGTCAATCTTTTGTCCCAACTTTATCTACATCACTTTTGTCTGTTTCAAATATTTTTAGCAAGAGATCCAATCAAATCTATCATTGAGAAATTATGCCTAAAATCAACAGGTACAGGAAATAGAAAATACTCTTACTTACCTCCCTGCAATACACACAAATTTTAACTGTGATGCATAACTGGAAACTGGGCAATACTTTTCCACATAATCTAGAAGTCCTCTCGTCTGATCAATAACTCCTGATACTCCTTTTGGAGGTGGTCTGTAAACAATTGTATTTTAAAATCTCAATCCTCTTGTATTAAATAAATGTGCATGTAGAAATATCAGAAAGCAGATCTTATTATAGGTGACTTCACTTGGGCAGCAATTTAGAAGACTAGCCATAATAAAAGTAAAAATTAAAATTATATATTCCTTTGACTGATAAAAAATGGTAATGTGTCTGGATAGTACAAAAGCGTATGAGTTACATTTAGTAATGGGGTGCCCAAAGTATCTCCCTCGGTTAAAATATCTAAATCTAAAAAAAAAAAACAAGAAGCTAGCAAAAATAAAGTAAGAGCTCAAATTTATGGATGTCAAACTCAATGATGTACTGTGCAAAACCAGATAAATGGGACCTAGTGTTCACATTCTGCTCTTGGGAGTAGGACCCACGTGTGGTCTAGCTACAAATCCAAGAAAGGATTTGGAATAGCCATCCAAGCCCTGACTCAGAATTCAGTACAAGAATAAACCATATCATAATCTTCATCCACGATTGTGATGTTCGTCAAAATATGGGATAGGGTATCCATGTGAGAAGCACTATCAATGATGAGGATAAATTAGAATGTGTTCTATCTGTGGGATCCTCAAAGTATACACATCTGGTGATAGTGGTGTGTGTGGTATTGCATCTGAGGCGGTCCCTAGTGATAGAACTACTGGTCATTTTAGAGTAGGAAAAGACAAGCAAAGATCGATTTAGACATGGTGAATTATTTAATCGAAAGCATAAAATACACTTCTTGATTCAGGCACTAAGGTTTCAGGTTAATGCAATATCTTCAGTCATGCCTACTAGATTATGCTAAACTATATTCCTGTTCCTATACACCTGTATTGATGGAAAAATGTGTCTTATACTTGATAGATGCAGCTAGATTACAGCCCAATGAATCATAGATAATGGTGACATAATAAATCTTTAAAATATTTTTTATTTTTGTGGGATTTTTAACTGTATTAACTTATTAAGTCATCTCTTTAATGACCAGTTTCCATGAGTAGCCATTTTTTTTATGACCTTTCTCTCATGTATATTAGTAATAATTACAAGGCAAGGGGACCCACAATGCTCACAAGCAACTCTAAGAGATCTTAGTACCAGAAAGAAGGAAGATGATAATAGATCAACTCGAGGATTTTCATCCCAAAGCCTGTTCTGGTGATAAAGCTTTTTGTGTATCTAATTTCTCATAAACCTCCCTTGTCTCACAATTTAAATTGTTATCAATGTGGGATAATCACAACCAACACTTTTTTAATTTTTTTTATTGATTGGGACTTCCACAATCAACTTTTAATTATATTTTTTATTTTGTTTGCTTGATATTGAGATAGAATTACTGCAGGTAGGTAGACCACTTTTGGTGGTAGTCATTCTCCAATTCACTGTATGTGCATGAATCAAAGAGGCTTGTGATTTGTGTGGATGAATCTCTCTTGGTCTAGAATGTAGTGCTTCCATTGTCGACACACTTGGACAATGGCATAGAGTTCTATGTCGTGTAATGAGTACCTACGAAACATGTTACTAAATGTCTTACTGTGATTGGCCATTGGATGCCTTTGCTTTATCTATAAACTCTCGAGTCACTAACTTTCTAGAATTCACAGAAACACAACTTGTTCAACTCTGATTTTACTTCAAAATGACAACTTAATGAATACAATGATTTAGAAATAGTGTATATTCATTATGCTGGAAGATAACAATGCTTAAGAAGTGAATATGAATGTAAATATGCATAGACATACTCAAATCAAGAGAGGCAATGACACAAACTTTTTTTTTTGGATTGAAAAGCGCACTTTTATTAATATAACAATATACAATACAATGCTAGTCATACAAAAAAGACAGGTGGAAAAGTCACACCCCAAAATCAAAGCCACACCCCAAAATCAAAGCCGCACACCAAAATCAAAGCCACACCGAGCTAAACAAGCCTTGGAAAGAGTACAAAATTACAAAAGGGCCAACCCAAGGCCACACGAACCAAAGTTAAACTAACTCAAGTGCACATCAACCAAAAAAGGGTAAACAAAAGCACAAACAAAAAGGAGCTCATTAAGTAGCAGCAGCAAACCTAGCGGCAGGCAAAGGAGGAGGCGGAGGATCCTGTAAATTTCCTCCCCATCCCCTTGAGCAGGGGGATCCTCATCAATTGGTAAGGGGCCCCAACCATCATCAGATTCATCCTGTCTGACAAGAGAAATAGCAAGAGCTAGTCGAGGAAATTTGTCCTGCAGAGGGAGGGGCCAACCTCCACCTCCACCACCATTTATGTTGGACCAATCAGTCCCGCCATGGGGCAAGGAGAGGGGCTCCTCCGGCTACAAGACCGTTGGCTGCAAGATCATTGATGCCGACCCCCACATCACGCCCCTGAGGGGGAGAGTGATGACGTGGGAGATCAGGAGGCTTACGGCCAACAACACATGGAGCATATGCCACAGATTTTTGCCCTAAAAAACCCCACAAGGTGTAGGGAAAAACTAGTTAGAAGAGCAATAGCTCTACTTCGAATCGTATATTGGCCAATAATGGAATTACAATGAGATATAAAACAAGTACATCATACAAGTATCCTACTCACAAAGATTCCCTCACTATTTGCTCACTACAATCCTTCCTACAAACACTTAGACACTTTCTATGTTCATCGATGCCTTCCTACATCTATGTCATCCTTCTTATAAACCTTGGAGATGTCCTTTAGTGCACTGAAGGCTCTCCCCAATACCCTGAGAATTCAAAGAGACACTTTTTGTCTTTCATAAAGGATTGTGGTTTCTACGAGCAGAACCACCGGTTCTAATCATCATCAGACCTTAAAGGGAGGAGTCCTAGCATTGAAACCGGGTATACTTTCTACTGCCTAATGAATGGATTGTTTTCCTGAGCAAAAACAACACCAAATGCATATTCCAAAACATCTATCTCGATCTTGTATGCTTATTGCAGATTTGAAATAATGAAAATTTTGGCCAAGCAAAGTTTGATGCCTTAGCTCATCAAATACATGTTGTGCACCCATCCAAATGAACTTCACCTCCACTCATCATACGCCATGTGGGGTGCACTGAACATGAACATGTGATAGAAATCGGCCAACCACAAGAAGCTACAAAGCTCCATGAGTCTCCTTGGCGTGAGTCAATCCCAAATAACTTGAATCTTATCTAGATCCATGTTCACTCCTTTCCCATCCACGATGTAGCCCAAATATTGGATCCTTTGCATGTTGAATGAATATTTCTCCAAGTCTTATAATTTGAGTTGACACAGGATGTCAAGAGTCAAGACCCTATCGAAAATGGTCTACAGGCTCCTACATTTTTCTAAAAATGTGTCTCCCAAGTAAACGATTGCAAAGGAACCTGTGATTGGCTGAAGAACATTATTCATCATTCTAACGAATATTGCAGGTGCGTTGATCTAGAATGACAAAACACAATCCTTCACCTTGAACGATGTCTTCCACACATTTGTTGGCTAGATTGACACTGTTGACGCTATGGATTACACCCTTTAAAAGAAGACTTAGCTTCTTTCTTCCACACGGCACAATGGAGACATTCCTCTTGCTGTGGGTAGTAAATTTGAGGAATGAATCTCTAGATTAAGGGCTAGCTCCCCTCGATGCACCTTTGAGGTCCTTAACTTCTACTACTAACAATGGGGGGGGTGAAAAGCGAAAAGGATGTTACAAAAGCAGAACCTAACTAAAATGGTGATGCACCAAAATGATTCAATCTACTCATCTTTTATCAACACTTTATACCAAAAGGAGAGAATAGACACTTCATTTGAACAAAAGACCAGACTGCATGAGTGTTTTAACAAGAGGCTTAATGGAGATATAATGAAGAACCTACCATAGGTGCTCTGGAAGCACACTATCAAATGGTTGCTCCTCTGCCTCTATACTCCAACCTGGGCACTTCATGTTAACCTGCAAAAGATCTTGGATACACTAGATATACTGGCGTCGACCTATGAAAGCATTAAGATAAATGACTAAACATAATGGCGATACACAGGCATATGCAAAAGTGTAAAGAATCAGATAGAGGTAAAAACACTTCTTTTGATTAAAAGGTAAAATTGTCAAGCTTCGCCATACACAAGTGAGGGATCCTTTTCAAAGCTAAGAGGTTACAATACATAGAATTTAGAGAAAGACTCTTGGTCCTTTTAAGGAACAGGCGGCCCATGCTATATTAAACACCTTGGTAAGAGGAATCTGCTCATGCTGTTGTCATCTTTCCATAAATGCACCTGCAATAACCATGTTGTAGATGTCACAAACATTGACTTTGCTGCTCAAACTACATTAAACGTTCTTGCTAAAGCATGGGTTGCTTTATTCTTTGAACGCGAAGGCCGCCTCTCTTGAAACCTCGTGCAACTCTCTGCTTATTAATGCTAAACAAAGAAAAAATGGGCCGCTCTATTGAATGCTTGCGCTTTCTTTGATGGCTGTTTGGTGGAGACTATTCTATCTGCGAGCCATTACTTCTCCTGTCAATACCTCCTTTGCCACCTGGGCTGATTTGATTCGTTCCTGCGCTTGGATGGATGTGTCTTCTAGAACGTTCCAAGCATTGTCTTATGTGTGTGTGGCCGTGTTCTGGGTTTATTGTTCCACTCTCTCTTTCCTTGCTACTTCTTGTCTTTTCCTAGCAATTCGGGCTCTCGGGGCTATTCTTTGTCTCCTCTCGGACTCCTTTCTTGGCGGGACGCTAAGTTCATCTTCAGGTCTCTAAGCCTTTAAATTCCTTCGGACAAAACATCCGAAGGAATTCTTCCTCTTCTCGCCACCTTGATACCCACTTTTAATGACGCTTTGGCTCACGCTTTGGAATTCTTTCAAACATTTTGTCCGAAAGAAATGTTCTTTAGCTTTTCTTTAACTGTTAACCCATTTCCATAAATTTGACATTCGAGGGCCCATCATCAAACATTTGAAGATCAACGGCTATATTATCACCATGAAATTGACGTCTACAGGCCTATCACCAGACGTTTGAACTTTCAACGGCTAGTTTATCATGTTGAAGTTGACTTTCGTGGGCCCATCACTGTCTTGTAGCGATTTTCTTGACTTTTTGCAAACAAACTTTTCCGAAGGGAAAGTGGCCTTTAAAAAAAATGGAAAAGGTCCATTCTGACGGCCGAGTGTCCTCCGAAAGGGCACTTACCCTTCGGGTTTTTTGCCTTCTATTCTTTGAACAAAATGTCCGAAGGAATTCCTTTAGACATTTTGTTAGCATGAATTTGTGCCTTCAATGTCTTAGCTTTTCCTTGGTGAATTTCTTCAAACAAAATGTCCGAAGGAATTCCTTCGGACATTTTGTCAGCAAGAATTCGTGCCTTCAATGTCTCAGCGTTTCCTTGGTGAATTTCTTCGGACAAAATGTCCAAAGGAATTCCTTCGGACATTTTGTTCGAAGAAATTCGCCCCTTGGTTTCTTCATGGATTTTCTTCGGACAAAATTTTCAAAGAAATCTTTCTTTGTCTTCGAACTTTCTCTGAAGGAAAACCCCCACCTTTTTGGCTTTCTGGCTTGACCCCTTTCAAACGAACCTTCTACCCTCTGCAAGGGCACTTTGGGTCCGAGGTTGTCCTTCGAAACTTGCTTGAACAGTCCCATTTGTTGCTTTCCTGCCCTTTGTAAGGGTATCTGACCTTCAGAGTTTTGTAAAGGATTTATATCCCTTTGGAACTGGCCCATGTAACTGCCGATAAAGGTGTGCCCGGGGTAATTTGCTTGAAACGAAATGAGTCCCAGATCAACTCAAAATACCTGCAAGACTCAAATCACTTGGTTTTTTATAGAAACGGACCTGTCACAAGGGGAAAACCCAAAAATTGTAGTAAGATGAATTCATCAGAAACTGGCTAATAGGGCTAGCAAGAAAAGAAAGAGGGGAGCCCAATTTTGACCTGCAGGACCAAAATTAGTCAACATATTTGGCAATTCACAGGGGAAGCATGCCTGCTATGCTTAAGAGAACTGGTGGCCTATGGGTCCATTGGGTATGGAGTCAGGATACAGGTTGAAAGGCTGGCAATGACCTTGAGAAACTTAAGAACAAAATGAAGATTTTACCTCAAAAGGCAAAGAAAACACACACAAGTCAAAAACTATAAACATGCAAAAAGCATTTAGGGAAAACGAAGAAAAACAGGGAAACTATGTACACAACAAAGGCAAGCTAGTGAAAATGTTTAAGATATATTCCATTGACTAGGATATGTAATTCTCCACCATCCAACCTAGAGAGTTGGAAAGCATTATCTTGCTTGCACTGGGTGATGACATATGGGCCAATCCACAAGGCATCGAATTCCGTGTGTTTTTCAGGTTTAGCTCGATCTTCATCCTATTTCAAGACAATGTCGCCTTCTGAGAAGTCTTTTGACAAGGACTTCTTGTCAAAATGCTTCTTTGTTTGCTGCTGACGACTAGTCACGGAAACCATGGCTTGGTCTCTTGCCTCCTAGAGCTCCATTAATTCACAAAATTTGACCTCCATGCAGTCGCTCTCTTCCAATTGTAGCTGATGGGCAAGATCCAAGGCTAGTAACTCAAGTGAAATGGGAAGTCTAGCTTCCCTTCCATACATAAGTGTGTATGGTGAATTGGCAACTACTTTTTTTGGAGTGACCCTGTCTGCCCATAGGACTGTTTTCAACTTGGCATGCCAAGTACTTTGATTCTCCTCCATTGTCCTTCTAATGATTCTGATCAAGTTCTTATTGGTGGACTCAGCCAGCCCATTTTCTTGTGGGTGGTAGTTGGAAGAAGTACTAAGATAGATGTCGCATCCTAATGCCCACTCGCTTGTTTTGGTTCCAAAAAAAGCCAATGCGTTATCCGAAATGATGGTAGCCGGGACTCCAAATCTTGTCACCATGCCTTCATAGAAGTCTAAGACTGCACTCTCGTTGGCTTCTTTCAAAGCAATGACTTCTACCTATCTTGTGTAATAATCTGTAGTAGTCAAGACCCACTTGTGGCCAACACTAGGAGGGTTGATCATCCCTATGAAGTCCAGACCCCATTGCATGAACGGTTCCACTTGAATAGGTTGCAGAGGCATTGCAACCAGTCGTTGTTTTCCATTAAAGAGAGCATATTTCTGGCATTTTCGTAGCCAGGCATGAGTGTCTTCGAACAAAGTGGGCCAAAAATATCCAGCCCTCATAATCCTTGCAGCTGTGGGCTTAGGAGCAAAGTGGCCACCAGCTGGTCCATCATGAAATTTGGATAGTACCCTGTTGACCTGATTTGAGTCGATGCATCTCAAGAGTACCCCTGAAAAGTCCTTTCTAAACAAGACTCCATCAACCAGGACATAAGAAAGAGACTAGAGCCTGAAATATCTCCTCCTAGTCCTATCAAGGACCTGTGGGCACTCACCAGTTAAAAGAAAATGAACCATGCCTTGTGCCCAGCTCTTTATGACTACAAGTTCTGCTGCAGCTTCATCATGGAGTAGCAAAATGCCCTCCTTCTACTGTTTAAGGTCTATAGCGAGGTGTTCGCACAGCCCTCTTCCCCTTACCAGTATGGTGGTCTTGATCTCCACATCATATTCCATTACCTTGGTGATCCACCCTGCCTTTTTTCATTTAAGTCACGGCTCAGCAAGAAGTCCTTGATACTAGGATGTGGTACCATGATATGAATCTTGTTGTTTGACAACATATGTCTGAATTTCTTCAGGCTTCGTATAACTGCAAGTGCTTGTTTCTCAACATGTGTACCTAACTTCAAAACCTTCTAAACCTTGGCTAAAGAATGTGAGAGGTTGCTCAAGGTTTTCATCATTTGTTTGAGTGAGCATAGCAGAGATTACCTCTTCATTTCCAAAGGTATAGAGGTTGCAATCCTTGGAGAAATCAGGACTGGTCAAGGTGGGAGCCTGGGTGATAGCTTGCTTAATCCCTTCAAAACTATCTTTCTTTCATGTTGTCCATGTAAATGTCTCATCCTTCTTCAGCATGAAAGTTAGCGGCTTGACTATTTCAGCAAAATTAGGGATGAATCTCTTAATAAAGTTTATTTTGCCAAAAAAGCTTTGCAGACCCTTCTTATGTTTAGGCAAGGACAACACTAAGATGGCGTGTACTCTTTCTGGATCAATGGTCAAGCCCTTTTTTCAAACGACATGACCTAGGAGTTTGCCTTCATGGATAGCGAAAACATGGTTCTTTGGGTTAAGAGAGATGCCAAACTCTCTACACCTCTCAAAAATTTGCCTCAGGTGTTTCAGATGTTCTACATCCTTGGAGAAAACTGTCACATCATCAAGATAGACCAATACAATATTAATTATCAAACCTTGGAAAGCCATATCCATGGCTCGCTGGAAAGTAGCTCCAGCATTTGACAGTCCGAATGGCATCTTCCTATAGGCGAATGTTTCCCACTTGGTGGTGAAGACTGTCTTGTACTGATCGCAGTCTTGCAACAAAATTTGATTATACCCGGAGTACCCGTCCAAGAGGGAGAAACTTTCACTACCTGTCACCATCTGGAAGATCTGCTCCATACTTGGGAGGGGATAGTGATCTCTTAACGAGACTCTATTCAGGTCTCTAAAATCGACACATAATTTGATCTCTCCATTCTTCTTCCTAACGGGGACTAGATTGGCCAGCCAAGAAGAGTGTTTGATAGGAAAAATGATCTTGGACTCAATCAGCTTGGTGAGTTCCTTCCGCATAAAAGGCTCAACCTTTGGATTGATTGGCATTTGTTTTTGTTTGATGGGCTTGGCACCTTCTTCCAGCTCAATGGTGTGTTGGGCCAAGCTTGGGTCAAAACCCTTCGGATCGCTATACTCCCAAGCAAGGACATCAACAAACTCGTGGCATAACAAAATGAAAGAATGTCTTTCATCATTTGTATATACCTTCCCAAGTGCAAGCAGCCTATCCTTGAATATTTCAACCTTTTCATAATTCTCCTTCTTGGTTGTTACGCTTACTTTGTTATCTTTGAGTTGGTCATCCTCATTGAAGATGCTTTCGAGAGTGACCAAACCTTTAGGAAGTTTGTTGTTCTTCAGTTGAACAATCTGACCGTCGTACTACTATTGTAGCTAGGATTGATTCTTAGAAGTGAACTCAGCCTCCTCCTGTAAGAAAAGTGTTATATGTTAGTCACTGTCAAACACCTACCAATTTGTGACATTATCAGGTATGGAGGGTCTTATTATCACTTTTAAATGGTGCTGACTACTGTCCTAACTTATTCCCTTGCAAATGTCAAACTGAGCTCCAACTGTTGTAGTCTGTCTGCTTGCTTATTTTGCTCTCTTGGAATGGAAATGATGTTGAAAGCAATAAAACTTTCCATTAGGTCCCACACCCTGTGCTTGTAAGACTTAAGCAAAGAATTCTCGGTCGAGTTTCAACCTCTCACCTGGTTTACAATTAACTCACTGTCTTCAAAAACCTGCAATTCTTTTATTCCTTTTTTTCTTGCCCACTCTAAACTATGAACAAGAGACTCATATTCTACAACGTTGCAAGTGCAGGAGACTTGGAACCTAAAAGTTGAAAAGTATTTTTCATTTGAGGGTGAAACTAGCATTGCTCCACCACCAGCTCCCAACTTGCTTCTTGATCAATCAAGGAAAAGTTGCCACAAATCACAGCTGTCTTGGTTTGTCTTCATCAAATTTGGCATGAAAATATTTTTTTCATGCATGCAGTAAACTCTTAGTCCTGCCTTTTCGATGAACTTATAAGGGTCATGTTCAAAATTGTCATTTTCCCATTCATCTAAGAGCAGGTCAACAACTCCTTCAAGGGAAGAAGGTGGGGATTGGTCTACCTAGAATTCTTCTTCATCAATAATAGCGTAGTTGACATTTGTTGCCTTGAGCGAGTATGGCTCCAGGTGATCTTTGTGGATAGGCTCCGACTCAATCTTCACTTTGGTTTCATATTTCGTCTTAAAAACCATGTAAGACCAGTTTGCTGCTAAGTACCCACCTATCTTGGATGTGAAATCCCTGGATAAGCAAAGAGCGAAGGGGGAACATCGGCCACTACCACGTCATGGGGAACGGAGAAGGTTGGATAGGCATGGAGGGTTAAATTCAAACCTCTCACCACTCCCAGTGTCTTGGCTGGTGACCCGTCCAACTGTAGAACTCCTTTAGTCATTTGCTTATACTTGAGCCCTAGCTTATCAGCTATGCATTTGGGCATTACCGAGGTGCTTGCTCTACTGTCAATGATGCAATTGTGAACCAACAAATCTCCAATGATCAAGGATAGATAGAACGGAGGAACTTTTTTATCCTTCTTTGTTTGAACTCCGGTGGGAAGAGTCCCATTCATAATCAACACGTTATTAGTATTTGTTGGAACAGCTTGCTCACTCAGCGCATGCAATTCTTTTTGGAGTATATCCTTTTGTCCCGGCATTACTAAAGAATCCCACAATGAGATATTCATGTGCAGCTTCTTCATTTGGTCCACCACATTGATTGGAGGATTGCCCCCTTTTGAATTTTTTTTGGGGGCATTTACAACTTGAGGTGCAACCCGAGGAGTTGAAGCTACAACCAGCTGCCTGTAATTGAAAAACTTCTGGTTCACTTGCGATGAAAAAGATGCCGCAGATGCTTGAGTAGCTGCTTGAGCTTCCTCCATAGCTCTCTTTTTGGACCTGATGTTGGTTGCAACACAATCATCCTGATTATTTGTACTCCCTACGTAATTGATTACGTAGAATTCCCCTTCCAAGTGGTTCATAAAAGTGGAATCAGATTGAGCTTGCCTGTTGTCCATCCCAGGGTGTGTTGACGCCTCAAAACTTGAGAATTGGGCTGTTTGGTTACCTTGCGTGTTCATACATTGATTTGATAACTCATTAGCATAAGCAATCTGTTCTTGACCATACCCCAGGGGTGGACAATTAGGTTGTTCTTTTACCAAATTATTTTGAGTGGGAACAAGAGCCTTGGACAATGAAGGGGCACTTGGATTATAACTTTGATAAGGTTTGCCCTGGGTAATCTGACCCTGTCCTTGATTATAATTTTGGAAAGGAGGTCTATTCGCTTGTCCGAACTGCTGGTATCCTTGATTTGGCTGATAGCTTTGAGCTTGTTGCCTCTTGAGAGCCACTAATTGATTGGTAACACTTTGTAACAAACTCTTAACTTCATGGAGATCATTTGGCGAGGTAGCAGTCAACTTTTCTACACTAGGCAGAGGAGCTAAAGTGGGCACAACAGTCTAAACTAAGGGTTGCAATTCAGGAAAGAGTGGCATATGAGGTCTAGGAGCTATCTTTTCTACTTGCACCAAACAATTTTTGGCGGCTATGGTATTTCATAAGCAACGGGTAACACTTGTCCACCCATGGACTGTATCATGACAGCAATGTCACCGTTCAAAGCCTTTAAGTAGTAAAGTATAGCTTGGGGTCGGCCTCACTAAAATGGGGATTCTGTCCCAAGTCTTTTGGAACCTAGTACTAAAACCCTGCATAAATTCATGCGGAGCTCTTTTCATAGTGGTCAATTGCTCAACTAGAGAGAGGTCATTCTTCTCTCCAAATCTATTTGTCAAGAGAGTGCCTAATTCATTCCATGAGCCAACTGAATTCATAGGCAAAGTTCCATACCAGTCCAAAACATTACCTTTAAAAGACCACCAGTAACCTGATGGCTATGTTTTCTTCGATGACATTATGGATATTGCAAAGGTTGGCTATATTTCTGATATGCTCAATAGCAGTAATTGGCCCCTCTCAATTAAAAAGAGAAACATTCTTAAGGGTTGTCCCTAGGATTGGGTCATATTGCAGAAGGTTTAAAGGGCTCTGACCATTGAAGGCCACAAAAGGTAAAGCCATGACGATGACAGGGTTTAACTTGGGTCTCCTTGTGTAGGTGTATTTTATGGCAAGTCTAGGAAATTAGTTTGTTGTGTAAGGATGAGTCTTTGCAAACCTTAGCCGCTTTGTTGAGTTTAAAGGCAGCTCAATGAATTCAAAAGGAACACCCTTGGAAGCTCTTGTGGTGACCTTAGGAATAAGATGTCAGGCTAATTTTTGACGAGAGATTGATTTCTTAAAATGGATTCGCCAAATGCTAGGTTAGTTTACTCACTCTTGCAGTAACAGGACCAACACCAATCCTGAAACTTCACAAGGCATGAAAAATGGTCCCACCAGATGTGCCAAAAATTGTTGACACTGTGGATTGCACCCTTTAAAAGAAGACTCAACTTCTTTCTTCCACTTAGCACAATGGAGACATTCCTCTTGCTGTGGGTAGCAAATTTGAGGAATGAATCTCTAGATTTAGGGCTAGCTCCCCTCGATGCACCTTTGAGGTCCTTAACTTCTACTACTAACAATGAGGGGGGTGAAAAGAGAAAAGGATGTTACAAAAGCAGAACCTAACTAGAATGGTGATGCACCAAAATGATTCGATCTACTTATCTTTTATCAACACTTTATACCAAAAGGAGCGAAGAGACACTTCATTTGAACAAAAGACCAGACTGCATGAGTGTTTTAACAAGAGGTTTAATGGAGATAGAATGAACCTACCATAGGTGCTCTGGAAACACACTGTCAGATGGTTGCTCCTCTGCCTCTATACTCCAACCTGGGCACTTCCTGTTAACCTGCAGAAGAAGATCTTGGTTACACTAGTGTTGACCATTTTTTGGTCCCATGGGCAAAAAATCGGTCTCCCTTTTCTTTTCCTTCCATTTCCACGCTCAGACATGAAGGATAATATAAAAATATGCTTCTGCAACTCATTTTTTCCTCTTGGCATGCCAAAAGGCTCAACTTCAAGCATTTGCATTTGGTATGGAGAGTACAAGCAGAGTTGCAAGGAGTGGTTATTCAGGAGTTTGCAAAAGGTGCTAGTTTCATGAGAGTTCCAAAGTTGAGTGCAAGTTTTGTGTTTCAAACGTCCAAGGAGCTCTACGATGTGTTCTCGGGTCTGATAGAGCAAATACACTGCTTCAAAGGGCTTTTATTGGCAAAATGAACCAAGTTCAAAGGGCCAAAAGATCGCTTTCAAAAACCCGAAGGGTAGGTGCCCTCGCGGGGGGCACCCAAACGACAAGCAGGGCCTTCATAACTCTTTCGAAAGGCAGTTTTGAAGACCAAGTAGCCCTTGCGGAGGGCGGAAAACACTTAACAAGGGACCAAAGTGAACAAGGCCGAAAGGGAAGGTTTTCCTTTGGAAAAGGCTAAGGCAAAAGGAAGGATTTCCTTCGGACTTTTGTCTGAAGAATCCTTCCGAAGGAACAAACCCAAGGAAGACCAAATGTGAATTCCTTCGGACAAAATGTCCGAAGAAATTCAGAAGGCAAAGAACCAAAAGAAATTCTTTCGGAAGAAAATCCCGCAGCAAAGTGAACAAGGCAAATCCTTCGGACAAAAAGTCCAAAGGAATTCCTTCGGACTTTTGTCCAAAGGAATTCACCCATAAGAAAGACGACCGAAAGAAAACAAGCAGCCAAATGAAGGAAAGACCTCCTTCAGGCAAAATGTCCGAAGGAATTCCTTTAGACATTTTGTCCGAAGAAATTGGGAGGCCAAGGCCATCCGAAGGACCCCGAAGGGCAAGTGCCCTTGCGGGGGACTCTCGGCGACCATGAAGGGACCTTTCTCCAAGCCGAAGGGACACCTTCCCTTCGGGAGGGTTCAAAGACTAAACCCGGTCAAAGGAACACTTCGAAAAGAAAGCCGAGAGCTAAGAAAGCCAAAGGAAAGTGAAGCCAAAAGAATTGCCAAGGGGGTGACGGGCCCGAAGACGTCAAAATTGAGCATCAAGAACTAACCGTTGAGGTTCAAACATCTGGTGACGTCCCCGCGGACGTCAAATTCAAGACAAGGGAATAGCCGTTGGCTTTCAAATCACGACGGGTGCGCGAACGTCAACTTTGCGGCAGTCAAGTAACCATTGGTCTTTAAATGATTGAGCGCGAATCCGAAGGAATTCAAAGGGCTTAAGGCCAAATAGAAGATAGCCCCGAAGGCCGAGAGAGCCAGGAAAAGACAAAGCTGGGAAGGGACAAAAGCCAAGCGCAGAAGCAGACAAAACAGTCCAAGTGGCAAAAGAAAGCATCGGCACAAGGAGTTATTGCTGCGGTTGAAGTAGTCTCCACCAAGTGGTCATCAAGGAGCGTGAAAATTGAATGGCGTGGCCTGTTTTTCCCCATTTTGCATTGATGAGCAAACAAACCGCATGAATGTTTTGAAGAAGAGGTCTTGTTTGCAGACAAAGGGGCACAGCCCATGCTTTCACAAAAATGTTTGAATGCCAAAGTCAAGCCCTGCGATATCTACAGCATGGTTCTGTCAAGCCGTTTCTAGAAAGATGATATCAACACCAACGACTTCCTCTTCCCAAGGCATTCAACGCAGCATGGGTCATTTATTTTCAAAAAATGCCAAAGTCTTTTTCTAAAGGCTATATATTGTAATTTCTCATTTGAGAAGGATATCTCTCATTTTGTAAGGCAAAGCCCTGCCAATTTTTCACCTTGAATCAATAGAATACATTTTTACCTCTATTTGGCTAGTTATATCTCTGAGTGTGTCTAAGTATTAACCTTGTGTTCAGTCATTTTATATGATGCTTTCACAAGTTTTGACACCAACATACTTGGTATAGACAAAGCGCCATTCCTACAGGTGACAAGAAGTGTTGTATCTGGAGCACAGAGATAGAAGAGGGTTACCAAACAGTGTGTTTTCCTACAGCACTTGGGGTAAATTCATTTTCTGTCTTCATTTAGCCTCCCTGTTGAGCTCCCTACGGTCTGGCCTTTCTAGTAGATAAAGTGTATGTATGTCCTCTTCTAATATAAAGTGTGAGTAAATGAGTAGATCAAACTTGTTTGGTGCATCACCGTATTAGTCTAGGTTTTGTTTACAGTAATCCTCTCTTTTCAACCCCCCCTCTTATATATATATATATATATATATATATATATATATATATATATATATATATATATTAGCAGTAGTACTGGAATAACTCAGAGATGCATCGAAGAGAGCTAGCCCTTATCTAGAGATTCTCTCCTCAGTTTTGCCAGACCCACAGGCAAGAGAGGAGTCTCCATTGTGCCGCATGGAAGACAAAAGCTCAGCGTTCTGTCAAGCATGCAATCCACAGCATCAATAGTTTTTGGCACGCCCAGTAGGACGCATTTTTAACACTCAAGAAAGTTTCAGGATTGATGCTGGTCCTGTTACAGCAAAATCAACCATTTATCCAGCATCTGGCGACTCCACTATCAAGAGCATCAGTCTCTGGCCAAGGATCAGTCTGACACCTTATGCCCAAAGTCACCACACGATCTGTTGCTAAGGGTGTCCCTTTTCAATTCGTTGAATTACCATTAAACTCAACAAGGCGACTAAGGTTTGCAAGGACTCATCCTTATTCAGCAAGTCTTTTTCCCAGACCTGCTATAAGATACACTTACGCAAGAAGGCCTCGGTTGAATCCTGTCATAACTATGGCTTTACCATTTGTGACTTTTCATGGTCAGAGTCCTTTGAATCTTCTGCATTACGACCCAATCCCAGGTGCAGCCCTTAAGAGTGTGCCTCCCTTTAACGGAGAAGGGCCTATCACTGCTATTGAACACATCAAAAATATTGCTAACCTCTACAATAGTCACAATGTCACTGAAGAAAACATTGCTATCAGATTGTTGGCATTGTCTTTTAAGGGCAAGGTTCTGGACTCGTATGGGACTTTGCCCATGAATTCAGTCGATACATGGAATGAATTGGGTACCCTCTTAACAAACAGATTCGGGGAGAAGAGTGACCACCTCTCGCTTGCTGAGCAGCTAACCACTATGAAAAGAGCTCCACACGAATTCATGCAAGATTTCAATGCTCGATTTCAGAAGACATGGGACAGAATCCCCATTTTGGTAAGGCCGACTTCAAGCTATGCTTCCCTCTATTATTTGAAAGTGTTGAACAGCGACATTGCTATCATGATACAGTCCATGGGAGGTCATGTGTTGCCTGCTGCCTATGACAGCCATAGCAGCTGAGAATTGCCTAGTGCAAGTGGGAAAGATAGCCCCTAGACTTGATATGCCGCTCTTCCCCAAATTGTTGCCTCCAGTCCAGACTGCTGCACCTACCTTAGCTCTTATGCCTGACATAGAAAAGTCGGCTGCCACTCCGTCCAATGACCTCCATGAAGTCAAAAGTTTGTTACAAAGCATGACAAATGAACTAGTGGCTCTCAAAAAACAGCAAGCTCAAAGCAATCGGCCAAATCAGGGATATCAACAGTTTGGGCAAGCAAATAGACCCCCTTTCCAAAATTACAATCAAGAACAGGGTCAATTTGCACAAGCCAGACCTTATCAAGGCTATAATCAAAATGCTCCATCATCCAAGGCTTTGATGCCCGCTCAAAATAATCTGATACAAGAACAGCCAAATTGCTCTCCCATGGGATATGGTCAAGATCAGGCTGTTTATACAAATGAAATGCTGAGTCAATACACGAATGCATAGGACAATCAGGCAGCCACCCAATTCCCAAGCTTTGAGACTTCAGTGCAACCTGGCATGGACAGCAGTCAGGCTCAGCCTGATTCCACTCTCATGAATCCCTGGAAGGTGAATTCTATGAGTCAATTACATGGGCAGTGCAAACAATCAAGGCGACTATGTCGCAGCCAACACAAGGTCCAAAAAGAGAGCTATGAAAGAAGCTCAAGTAGCTGCTCAAACGTCTGCACCATCTTCTTCACTGCAGGTGAACCAAAAATTTCTAAATTTTAGGCCGCCAGTGGTACCCAGCTCCTTGGCCTATGCCTCAAAAGGCTGCAAACAATCCCAAAGAAAATTTGAAAGGGAGCAACCCTCATATCAATGTGGTAGACCAAATGAAGAAGCTGCACATGAATATTTCTATGTGGGATTCATTGGCAATGCCGGGACAAAAGGACATGCTCCAAAAGGAATTGCACAAGCTAAATGAACAAGCTGTCCCAACAAAAGCCGATAATGTTCTGATCACGAATGGGCAGCCTTCCACATCAGGCCAAGTTAAGAAAGAAAAAAAGGCCCCCTTTCTATTTGTCCTTGGTCATAGGAGATTTCCTGGTGCACAATTGCATCATTGACAGTGGGGCAAGCACCTCGGTAATGCCTAAATGCATAGCGGATAAACTGGGGCTCAAATACGAAGAAATGACTAAGGGAGTCCTGCAGTTGGATGGAACACCAGCAAAGACAGGAGTGGTGAGAGGCTTGAACTTGACGCTCCATACCTGTTCAACTTTTTGAGTCCCTCACGATGTGGTGGTGGCGGATGTTCCTCCTTACTTTGCTATTTGCTTGTCCAAGAATTTTACATCCAAAATAGGCGGGTACCTAGCAGCAAACTGGTCCTACCTGGTTTTTAGAACCAAATATAGAACCAAGATCAAGATTGAGTCGGAGCCAATCCACAGAGATCATCTGGAACCATACTCACTCAAGGCGGCAAATGTCAGCTACGCCATTATTGATCAAGAAGAATTCCAAGTGGATCAATCTCCACCCTCTGCCCTTGAAGGAGTTGCTGACCTGCTCTTAGATGAATGGGGAAGTGACAACTGTGAACATGACCCTTATAAGTTCATTGAAGAGGGCACTTGGGATTTATTGCATGCATGAAGAGGGCACTTTTGTACCAAATTTGATAAAAGCAAGCCAAGAGAGCTAAGGTTTATGGCAGCTTTTCTTTGATGGCTCAAGAAGCAAGTTGGGAGCTGGTAGTGGAGTGGTGCTAGTTTCTCCCTCATAGTACTTTTTGGCTTTCAAGTTCCAATTTTTTTGCACGTGCAATGTTGCAGAATATGAATCTCTCATCCATGGTTTGGAATGGGCGAGGAAAAAAGGAATTAGGGCGCTGCAGATTTTTGGGGATAGGGAGTTGATCATGAATCGAGTGAGAGGCCAAAATCTAACAAAGAATTCCTTGCTTAAGTCTTACAAGCACAGGGTATGGGACTTAGTGGGGAGTTTTTTTGCCTTCAATGTTACCTCCATTCCAAGAGAGCAGAATACGCAAGTTGACAGACTAGCAGCAGTTGGTGCTCAGTTTGGTATCCCCAAGTAGATAGGCCGCGATAGCACTCCACGCCATTTGAAAGTGGTAATCAGGGCCTTCGTACCTGACAACATCACCAACTGGCAAGGGTTTGACAATGATCAGCAGATAGCACTCTTCTTGCAAGAGGAAGCTGAGTTTGCTGCTAGAAACCAGGCTAAGCTACAACAGCAGTATGGCAGCCAAATTGTTCAGTTAAAGAACAATAAACTTCCCAAAGGCTTGGTCACTCTTGAAAGTATCTTCAACAAGGATGACCAATTGAAAAATGATAAAGCAAGCATCACAACGAAAGAGAACTATGAAAAGGTTGAGATATTCAAGGATAAGTTGCTTGCAATTGGGAAAGTGTGTACAGACCATGAAAGGTAGGCCTTCATCTTGTTGTGCCAGGAGTTTGTTGATGTCTTCGCTTGGGAGTATAGCGACTTGAAGGGTTTTAACCCAAGTTTGGCTCAACATACCATTGAGTTGGAGGAAGGCGCCAAGCCCATCAAGCAGAAACAAAGGCCTGTCAACCTGAAGATTGAGCCTCTCATGCGGAAGGAACTCACCAAGCTAATTGAGTCCAAAATCATTTTTCCGATCAAACACTCTTCTTGGCTTGCCAATCTTGTTCTTGTCCGAAAAAAAATGGGGATATCAGATTATGTGTAGATTTCAGAGACCTCAATAGAGTCTCTTTGAAAGACCATTTTCCTCTCTCAAGTATGGAGCAGATCCTCCAGATGGTGACAGGTAGCGAGCGTTTCTCCCTCCTGGATGGGTATTCAGGGTACAATCAGATTTTGGTGCAAGACTGTGACCAGTACCAGACATCCTTCACTACCAAATGAGGAACGTTTGCTTATTGGAAAATGCCATTTGGACTGTCCAACGCCAGTGCCACTTTTCAACAAGCTATGGACATAGCTTTTTAAGGCCTGATAAATAACATTGTACTAGTGTATCTTGATGACGTGACAATATTTTTTAAGGAAACGGGCCAACACATGAAGCACCTCAGGTGAATCTTTGAAAGGTGTAAATAGTTCAGTATCTCTCTCAACCCAAAGAAATGCGTGTTTGTTGTCCATGAGGGTAAACTACTTGGCCATGTGGTTTCTAAAGAAGGCTTAACCATTGATCCAGAAAGAGTTTGCTCCATCCTAGAGTTGTCCTTGCCTAAACATAAGAAAGGTCTACAGAGCTTCTTTGGCAAAATAAATCTCATCAAGAGATTTATTCCAAATTTTGTGGAGGTAGTCAAGGCATTGACCTCTATGCTGAAGAAAGATGAGAAATTTGTGTGGACAGCGCAAAGGAAGGATATTTTTGAAGGGATCAAGCAGGTTATCGTCCAGGCTCCTACCTTGATCAATCATAACTTCACCAAGGCTTTCAACCTCTACACCTTCGAAAATGAAGAGGTAATCTCCGCTATGCTTACCCAAGCGAATGATGAGAACCTTGAATAACCGCTTGCGTTTTTTAGCTAGGGTCTAGAGGGTTTTGAGGTCAGGTATACGTATGTGGAGAAGCAAGTCCTTGCAGTCATACGGAGTCTGAAGAAATTCAGATACATGTTGTCCAACAGCAGGGTTCACCTCATGGTGCCACATCCCAGCGTCAAAGATTTCTTGATCAGCCGTGATCTGAATGAAAAAAGAGCGGGATGGATCACTAAAGTAATGGAATATGGCGTGGACATCAAAACCACCAGGCTGGTAAGAGGAAAAGGCCTGTGTGAACACCTTGTTGCAGACTTTAAACAGCAAAAAGAGGATAGTTTGCTAATTCATGATGCAGCCACAGCAGAAGAACCCGCTGTCATGAAGGATTGGACATTAGACATGAGGCGTTTCCTTCTCACTGGTGAGTGCCCGCAAGGCCTTGATAGGACCAAGAGGAGATATTTCAGACTTGAATCTCTCCCTTATGCCCTGATTGATGGAGTGTTGTTCAGAAAAGATTTCTCAGGAGTACTTTTAAGGTGCATAGACCTAGGTCAGGTCGACAAGGTGCTGTCCGAGTTCCATGATAGGCCAGCTGGTGGTCACTTTGCTCCTAAGCCAACAGCTGCAAGAATTATGAGAGCTGGTTACTGTTGACCATTTTTTGCCCAACAGGCCAAAAATCGGTCCCCTTCTTTCCCCTGCTGTTTTGAGCCAGTACATTTTGATTTTGCACGAGTCTTGCAAATTTCTACGGACTCTGTAGGTTTATTTCTACGGACCCTGCAAGTTTTCTACGGACTCCACAGGGACTTCTATGGACTCTGCAGGTTTTTTACGGACTCTGCAGTTGAAGTTTCTACGGACTCTGCAGGTGTGTCTTTCGACAGATGAGGAACCGGTTCAAAGAGTGGAAGGTTTTACAAAGCTTCTTCGGACTCATCTGAAGAACAAGAAAAGTTGGCATCTTTGAACCGTTGAACCATTGAACCGGTTCAATGCTTCGGTTCAATGCCTTGGTTCATCGGCAAAGTTCATCGCTTTGGTTCAATCAAACGGTTCAACGGTTGGTTCAAAGCAGCGGTTCAATGCAAAAGTTCAAGAGAGCCTCCCGAAGGACAAGTGCCCTTGTGGAGGGCACTTGATCGACAAAAACACCCTTCGGAATGGTCAATTTCAAGAAAGCCGCAAAGGTAAGTTCTTTCGGAATTTTGTTTAAGGCAGTCGAAAGGCAAAGGCATAATTCCTTCAGACTTTTTGTCCGAAAGAATTCCTTCGAACAAAAAGTCCAAAGGAATTTGGAAAGGCTGCAAACAAAATCCCGCAGAAAAGACTTTAAGGCAAAAAATGAATTCTTTCGGACTTTTTGTCCGAAGGAATTCCTTCGGACAAAAAGTCCAAAGAAATTTCGGGAAGCCGCGAGCTCAAAAAGGCCCAGGGAAAATTTCGAAGGCAAAGCGGCAGAACAATTCTTGCGGACTTTTGTCCGCGGGAAAATTGTCCGCGAAAAAAGTCCATGGAGAAAAAGCCCGAAGGAGCAACCAACTCGAAGCAAGAAACCCGCCCGAAGGGTATGTGCCCTTGCAGAGGGCTCTCGCCGAGGAAAAGGACTTTTCTCAAGAAGCCAAAGGGTCACTTCCCCTTAGGAAGGATCGACAAAAGAAGTCCGCAGAAAAGGCCGAAACAAGAAGTCCGTAGAAAAGGCCGAAGCAGGAAAGCCGAAGAAGTCCAAGGGGTGATGGGCCCGAGGACGTCAAAGTCAAGCACGACGAACTAGCCGTTGGAAATTCAAACGCAGTGACGGGCCCGCGAACGTCAATTTTACACCAGGAAAAGCCAAAGCGCAGAAGGTGCCAAGTGGCAACCGCGGAAGGCTTTGACATGTTTTTCTAGGAGCAGCGGAACGTGCCATGTGTCCTGTTCCGCAGGATCTTCAAGGGGTGCCTAAAGCTTCTATGAGTCAAGCGAATGCTGACACGTGCCCTGCCCGTTTCACAACAGAATGCACCACATGTCACTTATTTGAAATCGGCGGAAAGTGGCCAAGGCAAGCAGGAAGAGCCCAAAGAACGCAGTGACCCGCCAAAAGATAGTCCCGAGGGACGAATGAGCCAAAAAGGGACAAAACCAGGATGAGACAAGTGCAGGAAAAGACAAAGCAGTCCAAGTGGCAAAGGGGAGGCGAGTTATTGCCAGATGGTCACCAAACAGCGTAGCCTGTCTTCTTCATTTTTGCATTTATAAGGGGACAAACCGGCTGAATATCTGGAAAAAGCAGTCTGTTTGCAGAACAGAGGTGCGGCCCGTGCTTTCACATTAATGCTTGAACGCCAAAGTCAAGATCGGCGATTACACAGCATGATTCCAGTAGGTTTTTTCCAGAAGAATGACATCAGCAACAGTGACTTCCTCCTCTCGAGGCTCAAAGCGCACATGGGCCAGCTTTCAAAAAGAGCGCCAAAGTCTTTTCCAGAAAGCGCTAAGTTCTCTTCTCTTTCTATATATTGTAAACTTCTCATTTTGAGAAAGATCCATTCTCTCAGCCTTAAGGCAAAACTCTACCCAAAAATCTCTCGAGCTTGTAAGGCAGAACTCTGCCAGATTTTACCTTCAATCAAGACTTAGCATTTTTACCTCCATCTGGACTTGCACTCACGCATATGTCTATGTTTTCTTTTGTGTTAAGTCATTGTCTTTGATGCTTTTCACAGAACGACTCCAGCATGTCTAGTGCATTGTGAGTTTCTTTTCTGTAGGTCTGCTAGAAGTGTCTACAGCAGGAATATAGGCGCATGTGAATACGTTGTCAAAGTGTGTCTCAGAACACCTTTGATAGTTCTTTCCTCCCTATATCTCCACGGACCCCTGACTCACTGACACAAAAGAGTTTCCCACATCAGATGAAGTGTATGGGCGCTTCTTGGTGAAAAGTGTATGTTCAGGCCGAGTGGGTCATCATTTTTGGTGTATCACATTTTTATGTTTTAGGTTTAGGTTCTGTTTTTAGCATCTCTCCCTTTTCATCCCCCATTTTTCATTTTATTTGTTAGCAGTAAGAGAATCTAGGGCCTAAAAGATACATCGGAGGGAGCTAGCCCTTATCTAGAGACTCTTCCCTCCAGCTTCGCCGGTCCCACAGGGTAGAGGGAAGTTTCCATTTTGACGTGTGGAAGGGCAGGAGCTAGGTGTCCTGCCCCCGGGTGCAATCCACTGCGTCAACAGTTACTTTTGGCCCACTTTATTCAAAGACACCTATGCCTGGGTACGAAAGTGCCAGAAGTGTGCGCTCTTTGATGGGAAACAACGGCTGGCTGCTAAGCCTTTACAACCTATTCAAGTTGAACAACCATTCATGCAATGGGGCCTTGACTTCATAGGGATGATTAACCCTCCCTCCACAGCTAGACACAAGTGGGTCCTGACCGCTACAGACTACTTCACGAGATGAGCAGACGTTGTTGCTTTGAAGGAGGCCAACGAAAGTGCAGTCTTGGATTTTTACGAAGACCTGGTGACAAGGTTTGGAGTTCCAGCTACCATCATCTTAGATAACGCTTTAGTTTTTCTAGGAACCAAAACGAGAGAGTGGGAAGTGAGATATGGCATCTATCTCAGCACTTCCTCCAACTACTACCCACAAGGGAATGGGCTCGCTGAGTCCACCAACAAGAATCTGATCAGGATCATCAAAAGAACAATGGAGGAGAATCAGAGAACTTGGCATGCCAAGTTGAAAACAGCCCTGTGGGCAAACAGAGTTACTCTAAAGAGGGCAGTTGGCAATTCACCATACACGCTTGTGTATGGAAGGGAAGCTAGACTTCCTATTTCACTTGAATTGCCAGCCTTGGACCTGGCTCATCAGCTACAATTAGAAGGCAACAGCATGGAGGTTAGGCTGTGTGAATTGATGAAATTTCAAGAAACAAGGGACCAAGCTATGGCTTCTATGACCAGCCGTCAACAGCAAATGAAGAAACACTTTGACAAGAGATCCTCGTAAAAAGATTTCTCTGAAGGAGACATCGTCTTGAAATGGGATGAAGACCGAGCTAAGCCTGGAAAATACACGAAGTTTGAAGCCCTATGGAGTGGTCCATATGTCATCACTCAGTGAAAGCAGCACAATGCCTTCCAACTCTCCAAGTTGGATGGTGAAGAATTGCGTATCCCAGTTAACGGGATACATCTTAAACATTATCACTAGGCCTTCTCCCATCATGTACATATTTTCCTTGTTTTCCCCTATTTTCCTTAAGTGCTTTTGCACATGTTAGTAGTTTTTTTTTAATCTTGTGTGTGTTTTGTTTCCCTTTTGGGGTAAGAGCTTCATGATCGATTCTTGGATCTCTCAAGGCTGTTGCTAACTTTTCAAGCTGCATTCTGACTCCATGCCCAATGGACGTTGAGGCCACTGGTTTCTAAGCATAGCAGGCATGCTTCCCCTGGGAATCGCCAAATTGTTGACCATTTTTTGGTTCCATGGGCAAAAAATCAGTCTCCCTTTTCTTTTCCTTCCATTTCCACGCTCAGACATGAAGGATAATATAAAAATATGCTTCTGCAACTCGTTTTTCCTCTTGGCATGCAAAAGGCTCAACTTCAAGCATTTGCATTTGGTATGGAGAGTACAGAAAGAGTTGGAAGGAGTGATTATTCAGGAGTTTGCAAAAGGTGCTAGTTTCATGAGAGTTCCAAAGTTGAGTGCAAGTTTTGTGTTTCAAACGTCCAAGGAGCTCTACAATGTGTTCTCGGGTATGATAGAGCAAATAAACTGCTTCAAAGGGCTTTTATTGGCAAAATGAACCAAGTTCAAAGGGCCAAAAGATCGCTTTCAAAAACCCGAAGGGTAGGTTCCCTCGCGAGGGGCACCCAGACGACAAGCAGGGCCTTCGTAACTCTTCCAAAAGGTAGTTTTGAAGACCAAGCAGCCCTTGCGGAGGGCGGAAAACACTTAACAAGGGACCAAAGTGAACAAGGCCGAAAGGGAAGGTTTTCCTTTGGAAAAGGCTAAGGCAAAAGGAAGGATTTCCTTCGGACTTTTGTCTGAAGAATCCTTCCGAAGGAACAAACCCAAGGAAGACCAAGTGTGAATTCCTTTGAACAAAATGTTCGAAGAAATTCACAAGGCAAAGAACCAAAAGAAATTCTTTCGGAAGAAAATCCCGCGGCAAAGTGAACAAGGCAAATCCTTTAGACAAAAAGTCCGAAGAAATTACTTCGGACTTTTGTCCGAAGGAATTCACCCATAAGAAAGCCGACCGAAAGAAAACAAGTGTCCAAATGAAGGAAAGATTTCCTTCGGGCAAAATGTCCGAAGGAATTCCTTCGGACATTTTGTCCGTTGTCCGAAGAAATTGGGAGGCCAAGGCCGTCCGAAGGACCCCGAAGGGCAAGTGCCCTTGTGGGGGACTCTCGGCGACCGTGAAGGGACCTTTCTCCAAGCCGAAGGGACACCTTCCCTTCGGGAGGGTTCAAAGACTAAACCCGGTCAAAGGAACACTTCGAAAAGAAAGCTAAGAGCTAAGAAAGCCGAAGGAAAGTGATGCCAAAGAAATTGCCAAGGGGGTGACGGCCCTGAAGATGTCAAAATTGAGCATCGAGAACTAGCCGTTGAGGTTCAAACGTCTGGTGACGTCCCCGCAGACGTCAAATTCAAGACAAGAAAATAGCCGTTGGCTTTCAAATCACGACGGGTGCGCGAATGTCAACTTTGCGGCAGTCAAGTAACCATTGGTCTTTAGATGATTGAGAGCAAATCTGAAGGAATTCAAAGGGCTTAAGGCCAAATAGAAGATAGCCCCGAAGGCCGAGAGAGCCAAGAAAAGACAAAGCTGAGAAGGGACAAAAGCCAAGCGCAGAAGCAGACAAAACAGTCCAAGTGGCAAAAGAAAGCGTTGGCACAATGAGTTATTGTTGCGGTTGAAGCAGTCTCCGCTAAGTGGTCATCAAGGAGTGCAAACATTGAATGGCGCAGCCTGTTTTTCCCTATTTTGCATTGATGAGCAGACAAACTGCGTGAATGTTTTGAATAAGCGGTCTTGTTTGCAAACAAAGGGGCACGGCCCATGCTTTCACAAAAATGTTTGAACGCCAAAGTCAAGCCCTGTGATATCTACAGCATGGTTCTGTCAAGCCGTTTCTAGAAGGATGATATCAGCACCAACGACTTCCTCTTCCCAAGGCATTCAACGCGGCATGGGTCATTTATTTCCAGAAAATGCCAAAGTCTTTTCCTAAAGGCTATATATTATAATTTCTCATTTGAGAAGGATATCTCTCATTTTGTAAGGTGAAGCCCTGCCAATTTTTCACCTTGAATCAATAGAATACATTTTTTACCTCTATTTGGCTAGTTATATCTCTAAGTGTGTTTGAGTATTAACCTTGTGTTCAGTCATTTTATATGATGCTTTCACAAGTTTTTACACCAACATACCTGGTATAGACAAAGCACCATTCCTGCAGGTGACAAGTGTTGTATCTGGAGCACAGAGGCAGAAGAGGGTTACCAAACAGTGTGTTTTCCTACAGCACCTGGGGTAAATTCATTTTCTGTGTCTTCATTTAGCCTCTCGATTGAGCTCCCTACGGTCTGGCCTTTCCAGCAGATAAAGTGTATGTATGTCCTCTTCTAATATAAAGTGTGAGTAAATGAGTAGATCAAACTTGTTTGGTGCATCACCGTATTAGTCTAGGTTTTGTTTAAAGTAATCCTTCTCTCTTTTCAACCCTCCTCTTATATATATATATATATATATATATATATATATATATATATATATATATTAGCAGTAGTACTGGAATAACTCAGAAATGCATCAAAGGGAGCTAGCCCTTATCTAGAGATTCTCCCCTCAGTTTTGCCAAACCCATAGGCAAAAGAGGAGTCTCCATTGTGCCGCGTGAAAGACAGAAGCTCAACTTTCTGTCAAGGGTGCAATCCACAGCGTCAACAACTAAACATACTGGCATCAACCTATGAAAGCATTAAGATAAATGACTAAACATAATGGCGATACACAGGCATATGCAAAAGTGTAAAGAATTAGATATAGGTAAAAACGCTTCTTTTTGATTAAAAGGTAAAATTGTCAGGGCTTCACCATACACAAGTGAGAGATCCTTTTCAAAGCTGAGAGGTTACAATATATAGAATCTAGAGAAAGACTCTTGGTCCTTTTAAGGAACAAGCGGCCCATGCTGTATTAAACACCGCGGTAAGAGGAATCTGCTCATGTTGTTGTCATCTTTCCATAAATGCGCCTAAAAGAACCATGTTGTAGATGTCACAGACATTGACTTTGCTGCTCAAACTGCATTAAACGTTCTTGCTAAAGCATGGGTCACTTTATTCTTTGAACGACAAGACCACCTCTCTTGAAAACTCGTGCAACTCTCTGCTTATTAATGCTAAACAAAGAAAAAATGGGCCACTATTGAATGTTCGCGCTTCCTTTGATGGTTGTTTGGTGGAGACTATTCCATCTGCGAGCCATTACTTCTCCTATTGATGCCTCCTTTGCCACCTAGGCTGATCGGGTTCATTCCTGCGCTTGGCTGGATGTGTCTTTTGGAACGTTCCAAGCATTGTCTTATGTGTGCGTGCGTGGCCGCGTTCTGGGTTTACTATTCCGCTCTCTCTTTCCTTGCTACTTCTTGTCTTTTCCTGGCAATTCGGGCTCTCGGGGCTATTCTTTGTCTCCTCTCAGGCTCCTTTCTTGGCAGGTCACTGAGTTCATCTTCAGGTCTTTGAGCCTTTAAATTCTTTCGGCAAAACATCCGAAGGAAATCCTTCGAACATTTTGTCCAAAGGAATTCTTCCTCTTCTTGCCGCCTTGATACCCACTTTTAATGACGCTTTGGCTCGCACTTTGGAATTCTTTCGAACATTTTGTCCGAAAGAAATGTTCTTTAACTTTTTCTTCAATTGTTAACCCATTTCCATAAATTTGACGTTCACAAGCCCGTCATCAAACATTTGAAGATCAATGGCTATATTATCACCATGAAATTGACGTCTATGGGCCTGTCACCAGACATTTGAACTTTCAATGGCTAGTTTATCATGTTGAAGTTGACGTTTGCAGACCCGTCACTGCCTTGTAGCAATTTCCTCAGCTTTTTGGAAACGAACTTTTCCAAAGGGAAAGTGACCCTTCGTAAAAATGGAAAAGGTCCATTCTGACGATCGAGTGTCCTCCGAAAGGGCACTTACCCTTCGACTTTTTTGCCTTCCAAATTTTTTCGGACAAAAAGTCCAAAGGAATTCCTTCGAACATTTTGTCCACAAGAATTCGTGCCTTCAATGTCTCGGCTTTTCCTTGGTGAATTTCTTCGGACAAAATGTCTGAAGAAATCCTTCTTTGTCTTCAAACTTTCTCCGAAGGAAAACCCCCACCTTTTTGGCTTTCTAGCTTGACCCCTTGCAAACGAACCTTTTGCCCTCTGCAAGGGCACTTTGGGTCCAAGGTTGTCATTCAGAACTTGCTTGAACGGTCCCATTTGTTGCTTTCTTGCCCTCCGCAAGGGTATCTGACCTTTGGAGTTTTGTAAAGGATTTATATCCCTTTGGAACTAGCCCATCTAACTGTCGATAAAGGCTTGCCTGGGGTAATTTGCTTGAAATGAAATGAGTCCCAGATCAACTCAAAATACCTGCAAGACTCAAATCACTTGGTTTTTTATAAAAACAGCCCTGTCACAAGGGGAAAACCCAAAAATTGCAATAAGGTGAATTCATCAAAATCTGGCTAACAGGGCTAGCAAGAAAAGAAAGAGGGGAGCCCAATTTTGGCCTGCAAAACCAAAATTGGTCAACAGGGACTTGATGATAGCCCAACTGGGCGTCGAATTTGATGAAGTATTTTGCAACTCTATGTTGATACATTATATGTTTGATCCAAGGAATGAGGCATCTAATTTTCACAATGATTGTGTTTAGTGTTCTTTAGTTTATACAGTCACCATGTCCCATCCTTTTTCCTTGCTAGTATAGTTAGGCTTCCATAGGGTGATGCAATTGGTCATATGTGGCACCTCTAGATCAGTTCCTAAATATTATGCTTGATCTCGTCATTCTCCATAACAAAGCATTTGTACAGGTGGCCATTTGGCAAAGGGATGCATGGGGCAAATCTATCAATTTATTTACATGATAGTGCAATGAAACTCCCCTAAATGCTCTGAAGAAGTCTTCGTACTCTGCTATTATCTAATTGGATTGTCTCTGTTGCACCCTTTGAAATTTTGCACAAGTTTCGGTAGTCACAATGATAATCTTTTCCTCTTGGAGTTTGATCACGAGAAGCACAAAATTTCTACTTTGGCCAATCGCCTTTTTGCATTGTTTTGCATTGATCAAAGAGATTTTGGTAGAAAAATCTATCTCTAGTATTTTGTAGATTTTATCTCCCAAAATGATAATGACCTTTTGGCGACTTGACTCGTAGACACCATGTCACTTCCACATGTAGGGTTGTCTAAGTTGAACATCATAAACTTCTAACGGTGCCATGTTGTAGAGCACTTCATTCGGCACCATTGATTGTGTATTGAAGGCTGCAATGTTGACTAACACATATGTCCCTACTATAATTCAACTAATAGTGTATGGTTGAGTGAGGTGTCATTGGCAGATTCAACCTCCTAACAATGATTCTTTTGACTGCTATTGTCCACAATGAAGTTTAGTGTCACCCCTTTCATCACCAATATGAATGGAAGAGCTGCATTGCTTCCTCTTGGTCCAAGCAGAAGAGGAATAGGTATTTTCCTCTTTTATTTGCGTCCCTTTGTCCATCATAAGGGTGGTGTTGGTGTTGGTGCCAATGCCGGTGTTGGAGTTTGTAAGAACCCTTCACAGGTTCTACTGTTGAACTTCACTTTTTTTTTTTTTTGTTTTGAAGGTTTTATGAATTTTTTTGTGTTTTCAAGGGGGTTTGAACAAAAAAACACATACTAAAAGTAAAACTAGTCTATTGAGAATAAATTTTGAACAATACTGAGACTTTTTTTATTGCCATACATTATTCCATTCACTGAATAAGAATCCAAGGCCTTATTGATAATAAATACAATATGAAAAAGCAAATTCCGATAATTCAATGAACCTTATATGATTGTTATCCATAGATACCATCATATGTTTACCTCCAAAAGAAGCTGCGAACACTTTGTCTTCTATGACTAGCAATTCCTCTCTATTCATACGTACTGTAGTGCGTCACTATTCATGGTACTGTAGCGCGTCACTATTCAGAGTACTGTAGCACGTCACTATTCAAGGGTACTGTAGCAGCAAATAAAACCTCTAAAAATAATCCCTTTCAATCAGAAAATAATCTACAAATCCAGTCTCTTAAATCTGATCCAAACTTCACCAAATTCATCCAATTGAAATCCCAAATAGAGCCTCTGATTGAGACCCCCCCAAAATCACCAAGTTCACTGGGTATTTCGCTAGCTCAGATGGTTGCTCACAGAAGAACTACATTCTCCAATGGCTGCTGCAGGTAGAAACCCTCGTTCTCCAAGCAAATTCAAACTCCTCAAAATGTTCTCCAAATGCAATGATAATGAGTTTCTTCAAAAGAAAACCTTATATCTCCTCAAGCAAGTTGATTTCCTTCAAAAGCATCATTTAAATTAACTTTGAATTTCACTTTTAATTTTTCAGTAGTTTGGGCGCCCATTTAATTATAATAATTAATTGAAATATGGCCCCCTTCTTCATGATGGTCGACCCCTTCATTAAATCACTTAAATTATAACATAAATTTACATTGTAACTCTATAATATAAGCTTCAATTAAATTAATATTGATTTTGGCAAATAAATATTAATATCTCCCTCAATATAAGTCCAAATGACAAGCCGTCTAAAGCTGGATGATAAGTGACTGACTCTGCATATGCCCAGACTATATTGCTAAAAATAGCAGGGGTGCTCCACTGAGTGTCTCCACTTACTAAAAATAGTAAGTCAAGCAAATGGCGTCCAAAAGACCCTAAATGGAAGCCAAACTGAAAAATTCTGATAATGGAAGCCAAGCCATGCCTCAACAAGACCCTCTATCCTCCATATTATCCTACGAGGGCCACATAATAGGCTAATCTCAAGCATTGAGAGATGTCAACTGGTAGGGGACATTACAAAGTTGAAGGTTCACTTGTAGACTTTGTGGGTGCAACCTACTAGAGATCTTGGGAAAATTATTCCATCGTCTCTCTCCTTTTCTTCTTGAGGGTTTCATCTAGAAACAATTTGAAATGATCCCTTGTTCCCTTCTTGCCTGCCATCTGAGATCATTTGAACATGCAAGGAAGATAATCTAAAGGATCACGTGTCTTGCAAATGTACTTTTTATAGTTAACCATGTTTGATAGGACATACAAACATGGAAAAAACCACTTTGATACCATTGGTCTGGGTTGTAACGGGTAATCTGATGGACAACACATCAAACTGCCAGGTCTAATGGGCTATAGCAGAAACAAACCCAAAGGAAAAATGTAAAGCATTGTGAAAACACAAAATACACATTGAAAGAACAATATTGTGATTTAAACGAAATCATTTCTTCATGGGACTTTCAAACCTTCCAATATGTGTACAACCTAATTTGAATTATGACAACAGATTTATAATACATCACAATAATTTGTATCAGTGAGGGTTGTTGCACAGATTTTGTGCTGTGAGCGTTTGAATTCAATTACAACCACTGACAATAGACTTTGTGCTTTTCCTTGTAAAGGCGTCTTGTGAAGCCAAAAACAATGTTTGGAGATCTCCATTGGTGAAGTTTTTTAACTATCCCTAATGAGCTTAATGGAGGAAACTGAATTTTTATCAGAAGGAAGCTGCAGGTGACAACAATTGTGCAAAGGAATTGTACTAAGTTTTAAAGGAAATGGACTTACTTGTAAAGAGAAGCATCTAGAAAACGGTCATTTCTGCACAAAGAGAGAAATAGCAGCATCTATTTCTTTTTCATAGAAAACGGTCATTTCTGCACAAAGAGAGAAATAGCAGCATCTATTTCTTTTTCATGAAACAAGATTGTTACATAGTGAGAATTGATGTGTATGGACTATTTTTGGTTGCGAAAATGAATTACTTCAGTTCTTTTGAGTGCAAAGAGATGAAGTGGACTTGTTTGAAATTTGAAATGGGTAACGTTCCATGCAACAATGGGAAAAACAAGATTCTGGCTAAATCTAAGGAAGCTGACTAAACACTTGTTAAATCTAGGATACAGGCCAAATGGAGACCTTAAACAAAAGGACCGATGATAATTTTAAGTGGTTCATTTTAGAGGTAAAAAAAAGTGTAGGCATGTGCATAGTCATATATTGGGAAACATACAAATTAAATAATGTGGACACAATCCAAAATGGAACAGTTTGAAAGTAGGATGCTTGATATCAGATATCAGACCTCCAAAACATTGAACACTCAGCCCAAGACACCAAAATAACCTGGTAAATCATGATGTACGACAAGGAGAACTGTCCAAACTAACTCAAACCTATGAGAGCATCCCTAAAGGAAGGAAACCCAGGGCATCACAGTGATCAGAAGACCTCCAGGAAGGCGCTGCAAATTTTAGGAGTAAAAAAAGCTAATGCAGAATGGATTCTCTGACTGGTGAATACTTCACTCTAGTGATAAATGAAACAAAAATAGTTTCCAGCAAGAATATGCGGTGGAATTCTTGGCAGAATGGATTTGTCCGCTGACAACCACATCTAGGAGTGACCGTTTGACTCCCAAACTTGGCCAATTGGAAGTAGGTTTAATGATCATTCCAGTTATGGACGCAGATGGGTGACCCATCTCCAACATCATATTGACTCAGTACAAATCGATGGATAAAATGTGGTCCTTCCATGGAGGAGGGGTTCCTTTCCAGTTGCAACCAGTATCAGCATGTATAGCTTCTTGTATCAGGGTAAGTAGCAAAGCAGAAGGTGTAAGGTTGTTGTAAGGGCCACAACCATGGAGCCATTGTAGTTATTTGCTCAATTGGAGAGCCATTCTTCTGTATACTTTAGTCCTTTTGCTCCATTGGAAAGCCATTCTTCTATATGCTGCATTGTAATCAATGTTTTCATTGAAGGAAACATGAGGCCCATCCTTTTAATTATTGGAGTTCTCCCAAAATTAGGTTTATCTATTGTATCACATTGCGTTTGATTTGTTGTAGCTGATGTACTTGTATGCTTGTTCAATATTCATAGTTCTAGCTTGTATGCTGTGATTTTAAGAATGATTTCAGTTTGTTTTCACTGCATATGTATAATGAAGCATAGCTCTTAGTGCAGCAACAATAGAGAACACTTTCAATACATTAAATACATTGAAAGGTCTGTCTTGATGAGTTGTGTTAGGGATATCTCAAGCAATTACAGATCATATTGGTATCAAAGCCACTTTTTCTAGTTTGTGTGGGAAATTTGCAGGTTCATTCTCTTAAGCCGGTTGGGAAAGCAAAGGGGCGAAGGAGAATTGATAAGTTTGAATCATAATATTGAAACAAAGTAGGGGAACAATCAAGTTAGAACCTTGAATATGGAGAATCAAGAGGGAGAATATCCAAGAAGCAAGGTTGCGGAAATTGAAATTAAATGCAGCAAACATCTCTTTGAATATGGAAAAACTCATGGAAGCCCTTAGTGGGAATGTTGGCGTCTCTTTTTATTAACCTTATCCGCATAAGGAAGAAGATCATCATAAGAGTGAAGGAGATAAGTAGTACACCATCACAACCACCTTTCAAGGTGGAAGGCAAGGTTGAAATTTAGCCATATGAAGGCCAAATAGTTTCTTTTAATGATTGATTTTTGGCGGATTAATGTGATGTCCCCTTTCATATAAATTTAATAATTAATAAAATTGCCTGAATAGTGATTTTTATCACTCAAAAATATAAGACAATTAATTAATTATTAAAATAGAACTATCTTGGATAATTATTCGAACTACCGAAAAAGTGGTTTCAACCATTTGGAAAATTAAGGTAATTTTAATGATTATTCTAAGGTGCTGTATAATTAATAAATTGTTTAAAAAGTGATTTTTATCACTTTAATTATTAGAGCAATTTAATTAATTATTTAAGTGAGGACCTAATTATTTAATTTGCCAAAAAATAATTTTAATTACTAATTTATTAAGGCAAGTTATTTAATTATTTCAAAAAAGCCTAAAGTGAAATTAAAAGGAATGTCACCTTGGGAGCTAAAGAAAAGGATATTTTAAAAAGGGCAAGTGAGGCTTATGAGGTATTTTACCTCCCCAAGGTGGTTTGCCCCCTTTGGAAGGTACAAATACAAAGTGAAGATTACAATTAAAGCTATGTTGAATTTGATAATTGTTCTTTATGCTTGAAGAAGCTATGCATGCCCAATAGGTGTTCATTGTTTTGGTATTGATCAATCTACAAAAAGTGTCTTTTAACGCCACTTTTGCTAAGGAGATCTTGTTGCTTGCCCTAGAGTGGGGCGATTTGCATTGAGGAGCTATTGTGAGATTTTTGTGAAGTTTTTGAGGCTCTTTTCTTGCGTATTATTTATGATTAATGTTTACACTATTTTTGCAAGAGGAGCGAATTATTTTGGGAGGCTTGATTGAGGGTTTGGAGGCCTCTTTAGGATCTATTTATGCAATTTAATATTTTGAAATTAATTGCTAATTTTATACACATTAGCGTGGGGTTTTTGAGAAAATGTGGAATATTTAAAGCCCTAAATTGATAAAAAAATAAATAATAATTTTCATATTATTGTTTAATTATTTTTAACAAGAAACTAGGGTTTTTAGAATTTCAGAGCAGGTTTTAGTGACCTTATGGAAGGAAACTTCTGAAATTATTTTTATTTGATAGTCCTTATTTTTATGATCAATTTGAGCTCTTGTTTGCATCATAATTCCAAATATTGAAGAAGTTATGATTTTTTGAAGTTTTCAATATTCGTAGAAAATAATATTTGTTGAGCACAAATTTGCAAGGGTTTTGTTCTGAATTAATTATTGCAGTGATTTTTTGAGTTTTGGCAATTGGTTGGACGAAGCTTGAGTAGGGATTAGAGTGGGAAAGAAGGTATTCATTTCAGCTAGTGTGGTGCTAGGGTTTTGAGGATTAAGACGTCAATTTTAGGTTCTTTCTTCATTGCAGTAAGAGCCATTCATGGCCATATATACAAGGTATTTATTTGGTATTTAATCCAAAGTGAAATTGGAGTTAATTTTCAGTTTGGAGGTGCATTTGCAGCAACTAGGGTTTGTTGATTTTCTGTAGAAACCCCTGTTTCCCCTGAATTTTGAAACTGTATGTTTTTTAACTGTTTTGTGTATTTTGATTTTTTTGGTGTTTTTGCATGAAATAAAGAAGAATGTGATTTTGCAAGATAAATTCAAATAAATAAATAAATAGCAGTATAATCTCTTAACTGGCTAATCTATAATCTTATTATTCATTCCAGACGATTACAATAGAAGATCTCTGTCATGCATACGAAATAATATAAAAATATTGTTTCAAACCCTGATTTTGCTGCAAGACTTAAAAAACCCTAGATCTGGTACGGCTGGTACGACTGCAATTAATAACCCTTTCTCCTTGCTTCTGATGATCCAAAAAGATGCTAAATGTATAGGCGCCCTAAAGGGTATCAGCAGACTGGACAAAAAGAAGGCATTTTGCCCTAGAAGAGAAACACGCCCCTGCTGGAGATGTACGGCCTCGTACATAACCGTACGGATTCCATACAGCAGCAATAAATACTGTACGGCCTGGTTTTTGAGTGCCGGATCTTGATAAAAATAAGCGCCAATATTGATGATCTCCTTTTGGATAATTTTCGAAACAAAACCCTGATGATATAAACCTCTGTGAAGCTCTGTGATAACCTCTGTATGAATTTATCTCTCTGTCTGGCAATAAATCAGGTGATATTTCACAACCTCTGAATTGCACACACTGAAAATTGCACGTTCTCCAATGCAAATCGAATACTGGAACCCTTGGCTCTGTCTTCAAAAAAAATACTTAGCAAAAATTGGCTTCAAACATGAATGGCACGATTCCCAATGAGAAACCCTTATAATCTTCAAAAAGGTGCGATTGCCCTAATTAGGGTCTCATTAATTAAAAATTCGGATTTTTCTTTTAATTTTTCCATAGTCTAAAAAATCACATTTTTTAACTATTAAAAACGGCCCCCTTCATAATGAGCGCCCCCTAGTCAAAACCCTTAAGTTATAATATTAAATATTATAACTTTATGATATAGCTCCGAATAATTAATATTTAATTAAGTCAATTAAATATTAATATCTCCCTCAATACATATTCGATTTTCGAACCGTCTGAAGCTGGCGAACAAGGGAGTGATTCCGCTCATGACCAAACCATAGCAGGGGTGCTCCGCTGAGTGCCAAAAATCCTTAAAAAATAGCAACTCAGGCAAACGTGTCCAAAAGAGCCCGAATGAAAGCCAACTGAAAAAATTCTGATAGTCGAAGCCAAGCCAAGCTCTATCAAGACCCTCTATCCATCCTATCAGCCTACGAGGGTCGCATAATAGGCTAATCATCAACTCTGAGAGATGTCAACTGGAAGGGGACATGACATTTTTAATTTTAGAATTTGTGGATTTTGGAAAAAATCCTTTTTGTACAAAATTGTCCCATTTGGGGACATTACAGTGGTATCAGAGCACCGATCTTGTCCACTTGTGAAATTTGATTGCAAGCAGATAAAAAGATTTTGTGTTATCATGAAAGAAATGGAGAAAGAAAGGCTCTACAATGCAGGTAGACGGCTAGGGGACCTATGCCAACCAGTGGAGGATGTAACAAGCACCTTGGAAGAAATAAAAAAAAGGTTATCCAAAGTAAATCAATCACAATATGAGTCCATGAAGTGGGCGGTATAGCCCTCAATGACTTACTTGGTTCAATATGAATTATTGAGAGATACATATGAGGAGGTAAGGCTCTTGGTTACTAGTATTAATTAGGTTTTAAGATTAACGGTTCTCGAAGTTCCCTGCAGTGTTAAAATCATGAGGAAAATATTTTCATTGATGGTGAAGAGTTTTCAAGGTCTCAAAGAGGATAAAGGACACTCCTTGGCTAAAAGGGTCAACACCCTGGAAACTATGGCTTCAACCAAGTCATATATTTTGATGTTAGATAATGAGTGTGATGAACTTATTGTTAAGATGTTTCAACATTTCTTTGCAATTGCTTATAAGAATCCTACCAAAAATGTTGCAGCTTCTATGCAGAAAATCTTGACTATGACAATGAAAGTGATGATCTTTCCAATCCATTATTATATATCTTGTTGACAAGTTTGGGGCTAGAAAATGAAATTTTTCCAATTGCACATATGATGTTTGAAAATGTTGCAATGGATTGTGAAGAAAAATGTTGCAATGGTCCCTTCCGATATGCAAAAACCATTTGTGGCCAAATTCACAAGGTATTTATTTGGTATTTAATTCAAGGCGAAATTGGAGTTAACTTTCAATTTGGAGGTGCATTTGCAGCAGCTAGGGTTTGTTGATTTTTAATTTTAGAATATCAAAATTTGTGGATTTTGGGGAAAATCCCTTTTGTATGAAATTGTCCCATTTGGGGACATTACAATTAAAAACTCTGTTGTTGATCAATGTTGCTGATATTTTGGTGTAAATTCAATGGTGTTGTTGACACAGTGGATTGCACCCTTGGTAGGAGACTGAGCTCCTATCTTCCATGCATCACAATAGAAACTCCCCTCTTACTTGTGGGTTTGGAAAAACTGGGGGGAGTCTCTAGATAAGGGCTAGCTCCCTTTGATGTATCTCTGTGGTCCTGGATTTTCTACTACTAACAATGGGGGGATGAAAAGAGAGAAAGATGTTGAAAACAGAACCTAAACTAAACGGTGATACACCAAAAAAATTGATCTACTTAGCTTGAGCATACACTTTCCACCAAGAACAAGCTGATATACACTTCATTTGATATGAAAAACTTTCTACATCAGTGAGCTAGGGGTCCTCTGGAGATACAGGGAGGAAGAACTATCAGAGTTGTTCTGAGACACACTATGGCAGCCTGTTCACATGCACCTATACTCTGTTGTAGACACTTCTGGCAAACCTGCAAAAGAAGAACTCACAATACACTAAACATGCTGGGATCGTTCTGTGAAAACATAAAGAAAATGACTTAACACAAAACAAAAACATAGACATATATGAAAGTGCAAGCTCAAATAGAGGTAAAAATGCTATGTCTTGATTCAAGGTAAAATCCAGCAGAGCTCCGCCTTACAAGCCAAGAGATCCTCTCTCAAAATGAGAAGTTACAATATATATAGAGAAGAAAGCAAAAGCGCCCCCTTGGAAAAGACTTTGACGCCCCTTTTTACAAGTGGTCCATGTGCGTTGAGAGCGTTGGGAAGAGGAAGTCGCTGTTGCTGATATCATCCTTCTAGAAGAAGCCTGCTAAAAACATGTTGTGTAATCGCCGGTCTTGACTTTGGCGTTCAAACATTAATGTGAAAGCATGGGCCGCGCCTCTTTTTCTGCAACAAGACTGCTCCTTCAAGATATTCACGTGGGTTGTTTGCTCATCAATGCAAAATAGAGAAAAACGGGTTGCATCGTTCACTATTCGCGCCCCTTGATGACCACTTGGCAGGCACTATGTCAACCACTGGAGTAACTCCTTGAGGCAACACCTTCCTTTGCCACTTGGATTGTTTTGTCCGTTTCTGCACTTGGCTCTTTTGTCTCTTCCTGGGTTTGTCTTTTTGTCTCCTTCGGCCCCCAAGGGCTATCTTCTGCTACTTCTTTGGCTCTTTCGGCTCTTTCATCAGCAGGTCGCTGAGTTCATTCTTAACTTTTGTCTTTTCCCAGCGTCGTCTTTTCATGGTTTTGTCTTTTCCTCTCTTAGCTCTTTGGGCTCCCTTCTGATTGGCGCTCAAGTGTTTAAAAATCAACGGCTATTTTATTGCCGTAAAATTGACGTTCGTGGGCCTGTCACCATTTTAAAGCCAACGGCTAATTCATGGTGCCCAACTTTGACGTCCGCGGGCCTGTCATCCCTTGGTTAATTCCTTCGGCTTTTTCCTTTGCTTCAGCCTTTTTTGCTTCCTTTCCTTCGGGCTTTTGCTTTGAAACCTCCCAAAGGGAAGGTGTCCCTTCGGCTTTGGAGAAGTGTCTTTTTTTCGACAGTCGAGAGTCCCCCGCAAGGGCACCTGCCCTTCGGGGTCCTTCGGTGGCCTTTCTCTTTAAATCCTTCGGACAAAATGCCCGAAGGAATTCCTTCGGGCATTTTGTCCGAAGGAATTCTTTCCTTTATTCTTCCCGCTTATTCCCTCAGTTCTTTTCTTTCAGGCGAATTCCTTCGGACAAAAGTCCGAAGGAATTCCTTCGAACTTTTTGTCCGAAAGAATTCATCCTGTCTCTTTTCTGCGGAAAATCTTCTCGAAAGACATTGTTTTTGCCTTATGAATTTCTTCAGACAAAATGCCCGAAGGAATTCCTTCGGGCATTTTGTCCAAAGAAATTCATAAGGCAAAAACAATGTCTTTCGAGAAGATTTTCCGCGGAACTTCGGGCATTTTGTCCGAAGAAATTCTCGTCCTTTGCCTTGAACAAATCCGAAGGAATTCCAACTTGCCTTGTTCACTTTTCCGAAGGAAAACTTACCCTTTCGACCTTCTTTCCAAGTGCTTTCCTACCGTCTGCAAGGGCTGTTTGGCCTCTAAAATTGTCTTTCGGAAAAGTTGCAAAGGTCCTTTTGTTGCCTAAGTGTTGGGAACTTGTTTCTTTCCTGCAGAGTCCGTAGAAACAAGCCTGCAGTGTCCGTAGAAACAAGACTGCAGAGTCCGTAGAAATCAGCCTGCAGAGTCCGTAGAAACAAGACTACAGAGTTCGTAGAAATCAGCCTGCAGAGTCCGTAGAAACAAGACTTGTGCAAAATCAAATTTTGAACTGGCTCAGAACAGCAGGGGAAGGAGGACCGATTTTGGCCTACAGGACCAAAATGGTCAACAGGTGCTACTTGTAAACTTTCATTCCAACTGTTTTAGCACGAAGATATGTGTGTGTGTGTGTGTGTGTTGCAGTTTACTAGAAAAACACATTGCAGATTTGATGATGTGATTGCTCCTTGATTTCAGAATATACACATTCACATTGAAAACCATTAGACTGAAAAGCGTAAACAATGTTCTAATGAGGCACCAAGTTGAGAACCCATTTGGGTGGCTTGGTGAAGCACATGCATAGAAACAGCAGATTTTTTTTAGTAAGCCATTCACTTCAGGTTTTCATGAACTAACAACTTTTGAAGCAATTTTTTTTTACAGCTTTTTTTACACTCATACTTTTGTTCCAAAATTTGATGGAGTGTGGCATGGTCAGTGATGAAGAATGAGAAGCTGAATTCTTGATTGTGTTACATAAGGGGCTAGAACATTAAAACTATGGATGTGATGAGCCAATTTTTGTGGATTATTTTGGCACATTTATGAGCAGAATATTGATCTTTTTGGTGCACACTTAAACCTGCAGGTTATAATTTATTGGTCAAAATGAAGAAGATAATTTCCCTTTTCAAGACTCCAACATAAGAATGAAAAACCAGTGTAAGTGAAGAGTTTTGAGATGTTCAGGCCTGAAGAAAAGTTTTTTCTTGCATCAGATCCTAATCTGTACTTCTGCAGAAAAGAACTGCATATCAAAACGGAAAATCAGAACTGCAAAAAAGAAACAAATTTCTCTATGCTGTTGCACCTATAGAAGAGATTGTATGGGTTCCAAAACAAAATATTTTTTTTACTACATGTTGGATCCCATCCTTGCTCATACATGTAACTTAGGAGTTGGAATAAATATGTTAAGATAGGTCTTTGGCATACTTAAATAATATAGGGGTTTTCAAGTTGTCTCTTTGTGAGGTCCCTTAAGTTAGAAATAAACGATCCCTTAAGGAATAGGAGATTGGTTGAGTTAGGTATTGGATCACAAATAGGTGGTTATGGAAGAAAAGAGTATAAAACCATGATAGGAATATAGAGAGGGAAGAGAACTGTCTATTTTTCAAATCAATTAAAGGCAGAAAGGTTCTTCACATTTGAGTTCAATGTGAGGGTTTGGCTGCTTCCTCCCATTGGAAAACATGGAAAGCTTACAAGGATGAAGGATCCCAATATAAGAGTAAAATATGCGGAGAACCTTCCCCCTAACAGAATTATTAGACTATATCTTCCCTCCAAAGGCTCACCCATTCTAGTTGTCCGTAGAGTTGGAGAAGAGATTATTAGGAAACACTTGTTCTGGATTGTGAATGATGGCCAAAAAGCCATTTTTTTGTTAAGACTCTTGGCATGGACAGCCTCCTCTTTTAACCAAGTACCCAGAGTTAAATCAATTATGGAGGCACTGCATGCAAAAGGATGGATTAAGGTAGTTGATTATTGTCAATCATTGCATCAATCATGGGAGATTGGAAAGCAATGGATTCCCATTGAGGATTGGCCTGTTCAAATTCATCCGGAGGGACACAATTTGATAAATAATATTGTTAGGGATCGTCCTTTGTCCACTTCCTCCCGGCCTGATACCTTAGCCTGGGGGAAAGATTACATAGGTGTGTACATAGTGTCATATGGCTATGCTTCTCTTATCAAGGGTACTCCTCATCCTCTAAAGGACATTTTCAGACACATATGGCAGCCTGCTATTTGGCCTCAGGTGAGCTTTTTTGTATGGTTGTTGCTTCAGCGGCAAGTCTTAACTGGTGATAGACTTATGAAACGTGGATTTTATGGTCCCTTCCGATATGCCTTGTGCTTGGAGGAGAAAGTGACTCTTCCCCATTTGTTCTTTCAATGTCCTTGGGCTGTCTTTTTATGGCACCTTTTTTCTAACTTGTCCCTGGATCAGCATTCAGTCAGTGGAGCAGCTGAGTAGAGAATGGCAAAACCACATACCTAAAGGTCAGAATATGCTTCCAGCTTTATGGTCTGGTATAACCCTTCTTCTATGGAACATTTGGAGGGACAGAAACAGTAGAATATTTCAACAGGAAAGCTGAGACATAAATTATGTTTGGGAGATAATCAAAATTAATGTGGCGGAATCCGTCAAACATAAGATTTCACAACCTTCTAGTCTTTCCCCTAAATGGGAGTATGTATGTAAACAACTTTCTTTGCAACCCAGGAATTCTATTGTGCCAGCTTTTTGGAATAAAAATAAGATTCAGAGAGATGGCCATTGGGCACCTCCCCCATTGGAGTATGGCCAATTGAATACCGATGGTGCTTCTCGGGGTAATCCTGGATGTGCAACTATGGATAGTATTGGTAGAACTTCTGACAGTTATGTAGCCTTCTTCTTAGCTTAACAATTGTGGCATACAATGAATAATTTGGCGAAGATCAAGGCAATGTACAAAGGGATGCAGGAGACTTTTAAAAATGGGTGGCAGCAATCTGACTCTAAGGTGATTGTTTCACTGTTAGCTCACCCTACAGATGGTCATTACTTGAATTGGCAGCTAGCTAGGGAAGTCCGAAATAATTCTTAGAATGCAAGATCAATTCCAAGATGTGCAATTTTGTCATATTCCCAGAGAGATGGTAGATGCTCTAGCTAATTGGGCTCTTGACAACCATAACATTGTTCGTTATGGCATACCTCCTTTGTGGTGGATGTGTTGTCAACCTGGAGTTGCACCTTGAATCGAAAACGTGCTGAAATGGCTAATCCTCTCTCCAATTGAAATAATGGGATCTTCTCATGAGGGTGGGTGCCTCAATGGTGAGAAGAACCTCCAAAGAAGGTTGGTTTCTGTAAGATGTATCAATGAGGATCTCAACTTCTACGCTACAAACTGCCTGGGAAAAAGGGAAGAAAGAACTTGCAAGGAAATCCTAGCTAAAGCAGTGATATACCTAATTTGCTTGATCCACTCAAATCGAGCTTTTAAGAACACTGATTCTAACAAGGAAGAGGCAGAACTTCAACTTCAATTGATCAATCCATATAAGTATTTCACGAAAAGGTTCTATCTAATGATCTAAGCTTGAGAGAAACGCAGAAATAGGCCTGATGAAAGGCACTAAACAGCCACTAATATCCATTGTAAACTCAGCAAAAGACATTCAAATACAGAACATAACTTGCATAAATGACCAGTTAGTAACTAGGTATGAATCCAGATTTGACAAAGAAGAAAGAAAATCTATCACTTAGGCAAATCTATAACAAAAGTACACTATACCAGCTGCTGAAAATTGAAAAAAAACACGGTCCTCTTCTTATTGATTCTGAAAAAGGTTACACCACAATTTTTGAAAGAAGTTTTCTTGCCAAAAGAGGGATCGTGTTTACAAGGCTGAAAAGCCATTAATATAAAAAATTACAAAAAGCCATGAGATTGGCGTTGAAAAATAGAAAGGGAGTAAACTCAAACCAACTCAGCCTTTACAAAAGTCTATTTTGTCTTGCATAAAAATTCCTTGCGTTGAAAAAAGAAGACAAGCTTTGGATGCATGAAATCTACGAATAGATGTCTTAACTTGAAAACCAGTCAACTCTAAAACAAGAGTAGTCAAATCCACTCAAACTGTTGGAACGTTTGAAAGTCTCCCCTTTACATGAAATCAATGCAAATGCCAAATTAAGAATTACGTTTGAACTGCCGAAACATTTCAAGCTTTGAGACAAACGAGAGTGCGTGCATGAAATTTCTTTTGTTTAAGCTTTCCACCATTTCACTACTCGAGTCCTCATGCAAAGCGAGCCTCTATTTAAGAACTGAAGGTGACATGTTAGAATGGTCAAATCTGGACGTGTCTATTCATGTTCATGGCTATTGCATGATCTTGTATTCTCGGACTATTTAGGCATGTTCACCGTTTGTATTTGTCTTTTCCACGAATCTTCCCTTTGTTCTTCCTTGCATGAAATCCACAAGTTTATTCTTCCGAGCTTGACTTGGTTCTCAGCGTTTCTGTTCATGCCTGTCTGGACAAATATCCATGATTTTCTTGTGTATTTTTCCTTGGTTATTTGCCTGTGTATTTTTCTGTTCATTCATCTCGGGTCTTTGTCAATTATTTATTTTGGGCTTTTGTTCTTTCCATTTTCCCGCAAACAAAATGTCCGCAGAAATTGTCTTAAGATCTTCCCTTGGCACTTATGTCCTTTCCCTTTCCGAAGGAATTCCCTTTTACTGGCTTTATGTCTGCAAATTTGTTCTTTGGTTTTATTTCCTTCGGAAAGAATGTCCAAAGTCCCTTTAATTTATTCATTTTCTTCAAATTTTTCTTGACTTCTCTTTTCCGAAGGAATCCTTCGGACAAAAAGTCCGAAGGATTTCTTCTTTATTTTCGTTCCTTTGTTTATATTTCTTCGGGTTTTTTGGAGGGCACCTGGGCTTTTTAAAACTGTCCTTCGAATGAATTGTCTGCGTCCTTAAGAACATAAAATGAACCAACCCGAAGGGTACATACCCTTTGGGACTTTTGAATTGGACCTTCCCGAAGGGCAGGTGCCCTTCGAGTCTTTTCAACTGTGCTTTTCCTTTTCCTTCGAACAAAAGTCCGAAGGAAATAAACTTTGATAATATCCCTACGGCTATGAAATGCCCTTTCGTAAAAAATGTGCCCGAATTCTTTCGGACTTATTGTCCAACACCCTTCTATGGATTCCTGTCTCTTGATTTCCTTCGGATAAATTGTCCGAAGGAAATAAACTTTGCACAACTGCCACTTAGTCATTTTTTTGAACTTTTACACAGTCCTTTGAGAGCTCTTTCTCTCTGACAAAATGTCTGAAGAAATTGTCCACCTCTTCAAGCCCGAAAAAATCCTTGGGAAGACAAAATAAATAAACTTACAGCGTGTATGTCTTGGGTTTTGGCTGTATGTGATGCTTAGAAGAGGAGAAAAACCCTTTCAAACTGTTGTAGATGACGTTTTTAGAAGAAAAACCCTCTTAAAACTGTTGCATGTGTCCTCCTTTTGAACGAACTGTATGCTCTATATGATGGTTGTAGGAGTCCATCAGAATTTACATGGCCATAGGAGACCTTTTCGTCATCATTTGCATGGCTGTATTTGTACATTGCATTGGCTGTAATCAAGCAAGCTCCTTGGAAACCTCTGAATGACTAAACTTCACCTGGCTGTAGATGGCCACTTTGGCTTATACCTGGCTGTAGATGGCCACTTGGGTGGCTGTAAATGCACATTTAAGGACCCCAAAACTGATTCACAAGACAAACTTGGCACCATAGCCAAGTTCCGAATGGTAGGGGTGATAATTTGCCCTGTGGGGGCAAAATTGTCACCAGAGTGGAGAAAACCCAAGTAGATTTGAGAACCATTCTAACAGATTTTTTATCATGAATGTTGATGCCCAGGGTTGGACAAATAGTTTTCAAGCCTGGCATAGTAGATTTTGTACTCTTTGATTCCTTTCTAATATAATTAGGGTTTTTTTTTTTCAAAGGATCCCATCACCTGCTCAAGAAATGGAGGCATCGACCCCATTAGTTAGCCATTAGCTAAGTTTCCTTTATGCATTTCCTTTTCAGCACTTAGTTTCAATCATTTATTTCCGCAACAATCAGGAAAAGGCCTCTCTTGTGAATGGATGTATATTGCACAAGCCTTGGTGCAAACTTAAACAAGTCCTTAATTGATAAAAGTGATGAAGGTAAATTTGACCCATCAACCATGCTACTTCGTCATCTCGACATCATCGTGCTTTGTCTCCTCTAGGTTGGCATCTACCTCGATCTCATTGTGTAGAGTCATGTGCTCCAATTCGTTGTAATCGGAGGCAATATGTGTCTTGTGTTCTCATGTTTCTTGGTCATCGTCAACATTGTACTTCATGTCATCCTGAGTACCTTCATCAAGAGATCCTCTGAGTCTAACTCCATTTTCTGCATGCGAGGAATACCCACAACATCTGCTGGAAAATAATCATAGAATAACTCTTTGATGTGGTCTAATCCTATCTCTATCTCTGGAATTAAAAGTGGTTCCTTAAGAGTAGGGGGAGGCAATGTACGAAGAGGTGGTGGTGGCATCAACTTGATACCACCCAAAAATCAAAGATTGGTCGATACCAAATGCTGATAAGAACCTTATTCTCATGGGATATTTCAATACTATCAAATCTCCTAAGCTAAAGAACGGCGGAACAGGTTTAATATCTACAAAGTTGATTCATTAATGGACCTAATTGAAGCCTTATGTACGATCTATCTGGATTTTGGGGATGACCATTTCACATGGAGAAGGAAAGGAAGAAATCAAATTGCATTAAAATTAGATAGAGTCTTTCTTAATATCCAACCAATGGGTTTCCACCAATACACATATACAAGCACATGTGAGTGACTCCATTGTTTCTGACCATTGAACCACCATACTAGATATTTCAAAAGTAATTATAGGTTGCAAACACCACTTCATATTTGGAAGTATGTGGCTAACGTATCTAGAGTTTTTAACCAAGGTAACCAAATGGCGGTCAAACTTCCTAAAATAGCAAGTCGCACCATGTCTAGATTCTTGAAAAAAATTGAAAACGTAAAATTCTGAATGTCGGAATGGAATCAAAAGGAGTTTGGAAATATCTTCACTGAAGCCAAGATTGGAAATGCAAAGCTTTCCCAACTCCAAAATCAAATCAGGGAACATGGATTTACAAACACAATGGCAAAGGGAGAGTCACAATGACTAAATGAACTGGCAATCACCCAACAACATGAAGAATACTTGTGGCATCAAAGATCTATAGAGGCACATATGCCAATACTACCTTATTCCATAAATCAGTTCTTAATAGGGAGCATATAAACTCTCTTCATGCTATTAAAGTTGGGATGGGAAACGTCTCACCAATACCACAAACACCACTGCCAATGCAATAGCCACCTTATCAATGCTGAGCCACCTCACCTTGAAACAACTCAAGCTCAACAAGGAATGATAAAACATCTTCCCAAGGTGATAATGGACATGGATAATTCAACAGTCATGTGGAACATTGAGGAGGAATCAAAGGCAATAGTCTTCTCTTTTAACAAAGAGAAATCCTTGAGCCAGATGGTTTTTCTACCTTGTTCTACCAGATCTTCTGGGATCTCATAAAATCTGATCTTCTAGAAAAAGTGGAGGAATCGAGAACAAACAACGAGATGGTAAAACAAATTAATGCCTCCTGACTAGCTTTGATCCCAAAGGTAGCAAAAGCAAGCTTGCATGATAATTACCGACCAATTGCTCTTTGCAATATGGTGTACAAAATTATCTCAAAAGTGACATCTAGCAGACCGAAATCTCGTCTACCATAGTTGATTTCATATAACCAATCAGCATTTTTCTCGAGCCGACAAATCATGAACAACAAAGGGGCTATTTAATAATTTCTCCACTCCACCAAATATTAGCATAGACTGTGTGTTTATCAAATTAAAGATGTCAAAATCCTTTGACATGTGTGATTGGTCCTTTCCAGCCAAGGCTAAAGTAGCATTGAGTTTCAATGAACAAGCAATTAGATGTATTAAGAGTTGTATCTCAACTCCCACTTTTTCTATTGCAATCAATGATCACACATGCAACTAGTTTAAATCTTCCAAGGAGCTAAGGAAAGGAAGCACCCTAAGTCCCTATCTCTTCATCACAATGAGAGAAACACTTCACCTTTTAAAAGCCTCTCGAGTAGAGGGAAAAATCTATGGCTTATAACTATAGAGGGAGGATGCAAATATACATGACATCCATTTGTTGATGATACCATTTTTTGCTTCACTCTAATGCTAAAAGAAATAACTCAGCTCAAGACAATCCTTCAAAGTTATCATTTAGCCTCTCGACAACAAATCAATGAAAAAAAATCCACAATTGTCTTCATCAATATCCAAAGAGCTTTGGAGACTATAAGTTCTTAGGATTTTGGGATTCAAAGAGGGCCATCTTCCTATGAATTATATTGGATTTCCAATCCACTTGAAATAAAATAAAATCCTATAGAAGACCGTCAAGAGACAAATGGAAAACAAACTTTCCCTTTGGACCAAGACGTGGTTGACATTTGTTGGAAGAGTTTAACTGGCAAGAACTATTATGCAAGTTATACTAGTTTATCTCTTCACCCTTCTCTTGCTTCCCGACTCCGTTGAAAAATAACTAGAGGCTATACAAAAAAAAAATCATATAGAAAGGCACTGAGGAAACTTTCAAATGTTCTCTAGTGGTATGGAAGACAATCACTAAGTAGAGGAAGTATGGTGGCCGAAACATCAAAAATATAAGGATGTTCAACCTAGAGCTTAAAATGAGACTTTCTTGGTGTCTCCAACATAATGATCATTCGCCTTGGGCCAGAATTATTAGGAAAAAATACTTCAGATGATCCTATGTGTACAATTCGGAAGTCAGCACTTTTGGAAATAGCCAAACACATAAAAACTTGTTCTGAGCATCTGCACAAGGGAATCGCCTAGTAGGTTGGAAAGGGTACCAAGATTAACTTTTGGGAACACAATTGTAATGAACAGGCATCCATTTATGTGCCACAATTGAGAACCTCCAAACAGCAATGCAAAAGGATGGCCATACAATAGTTGAAGACTATACTAATGCCAAATGAGGACGAAATTGAGATATGGAATATTACACAAATATAGCTTCAACTTCCCAACTCAATGTCAAATACTAATAGAGGAGTTGTACAAACATTACATACTTTTCACCAACAACAAGAACAGAGGTATTTGGAGGCCAACTCACTCAGGAATGCATAATGGCCTCAAAATACAATTTACAACCAGGAAGACAGCCACACCTGCAAAACGGAAAATTTTTTGGACTCTCCACACTTAGCCTAAAACCAAACATTTTTTGTGGCTCACTTTATAAGTCAAAATCCTAACAATGGATTTAATGAAGAAAAAAGGTTGGACTGGGCTGTCAATCTGCTCGTACTGACAAGATGAAGAAACTCCATTCCATTTATTCATGCAGTTCCCATACATGGACCTCATATCGACAACCTTAGCTGCAAAATTTCTTAAGGCTACATCAAGGACACACTACATTTCGAAGGTTAAAGAGATGGACTAAGACATAAAAATGGAAGCTATAAAACTTCTGCATCACCTAACTCTAGATTTGTCATCTAGAACATCTGGAAAAAGCATAATTAAAGAATTTTTATGAACGCCAGCTATGATGTCTCCCAAACAATCACCAATATTATCAGCCAAGTTTAAATTATGGCTTGTGTGTATTCTCAGACTACAAAAAACAGGCGTGTTAACCATTTTGGCCCTGCAGGCCAAAATCGGTCTCCTTCCCTTGTTGTTCTAAGCCAGTTTCAAATTTGATTTTGATTTTTTGCACAAGTCTTTGGGCAAAAGGAGGAACCAGTTCAATGGTTCGGCGTCGAGGTTCAATGCCATGAGCTTTCCAAGAACTTTGAACCATTGTTGGTTCAGTCGGTTTGGTTCAACGACTTGGTTCAGTCGGCTTGGTTCAAAGAAATGGTTCACTCAGTTGATTCAATCTTTTGGTTCGATCAGCTTGGTTCAACGACTTGGTTCAGTCGGCTTGGTTCAACAACTTGGTTCAGTCGGCTTGGTTCAAAGGTTTGGTTCAACGACTTGGTTCAAAGTGTTGGTTCAGTCGGCTTGGTTCAATCGAATGGTTCAAAGCAATTGGTTCAAGTGGTCAATTGAATGAGCAGAACACAGTATTGAGCCATTGAACCGTTGAACCATTGTTGGTTCAATCAGTCGGTTCAATCGGTTGGTTCAATCGAATGGTTCAATCAATCAGTTCAATCGGAAGGTTCAAGGGAGTCTCCCAAAGCCCGAAGGACAAGTGCCCTTGCGGAGGGCAGGGAACACTTGCAAAGGGATCAAAGAGAAGGCCGAAAGGGTAAGTTTTTCTTCGGAAAAGTGAACAAGGCAAAAAATTTGGAATTCCTTCGGATTTGTTCAAGGCAAGAGATAGAGAATTTCTTCGGACAAAATGCCCGAAGGAATTCCTTCGGACATTTTGTCTGAAGAAATTCATAAGGCAAAAAACAATGTCTTTCGAGAAGTATTTCCGCAGCAAAAGACAAGACAAATTCTTTCAGACAAAAAGTCTGAAGGAATTCCTTCGGACTTTTGTCCGAAGGAATTCGCCCAAAAGAAAAAGCCCGAGGGAATAAACGGGAAAGACAGGAAGAAATCCTTCGAACAAAATGTCCGAAGGAATTCCTTCGGACATTTTGTCCGAAGGATTTGAGGACCAAGGAGCCCGAAGGTCCCCGAAGGGCAAGTGCCCTTGCGAGGGACTCTCGGCTGCCAAAAGGAGGATCTTTCTCAAGGCCTGAAGGGACACCTTCCCTTCGGGAGGTTCCAAAGACAAAGCCGAAGGAATTGACCAAGGGGTGACGGGCCCGCAGACGTCAAAGTTGAGCATCATGGACTAGCTATTGGAATCCAGACGTCCGATGACGTCCTCGAAGACGTCAAATTCAGGGCAATAGACTAGCCGTTGGCTTTCAAATGGCGACGGGCGCGCAAACGTCAACTTTGCAGAAATGAAATAACCGTTGGTTTTTTAATGAAAGGCGTGAACCCGAAGGAATTCAAAGGCTTAAGGCCAAAAGGAAGAGACCGCCAAAAAGGGAGCCCAAAGAGCCAAAGAATTAGCAGAAGATAGCCCCCGAGGGCCGAAAGAGCCAGGAAGAGACAAAGTGCAGAAACAGACAAAATAGTCCAAGTGGCAAAGGAAGGTGTCGACTCAAGGAGTTACTCCAGCAGTTGACACAGTATCTGCCAAGTAGTCATCAAGGAGTGCAAACAATGAACGGCGCAACCCGTTTTCTTCACTTTGCATTGATGGGCAGACAAACCGTGTGAGTGCCTTGAAGAAGCAGTCTTGTTTGTAGACAAACGACGCGACCCATAATTTCACATATGACGTTTAATATATCTTAAATGCCTAAAGTCAAAACAAGAGCCGACACAGCATTATCTATCAAGTGGCTTCCTCTTCCCAATGCTCGGAACGCACATGGGCCACTTGTAGAAGGGTGCCAAAAGGCCTTTTTCTTCCTCTATATATTGTAAACTTCTCATTTTGAGAAAATGATCTCTCATGTTGTAAGGCGAAGCCCTACCAATTTTCACCTGGAATCAATAGAATACACATTTTTTACCTCTATTCTGGTTAGATATATCTCTGAGTGCGTCTGAGTGTTAAACTTGTGTTCAGTCATTTCTTTCTTAATGCTTTCACAGGGTTGATACCAACACACTTGGTATATACAAAGCGCCATTCTTGTAGGTGACAAGAAGAGCTGTATCTGGAGCGCAGAGGCAGAAAGAGGTTACTAGACAGTGTGCTTTTCTTACAGCGCCTATGGTAAGTTATTTTTTTGTGTGTTTCCATTAAAGCCTCCTTGTCAAGCTCCCTGCAGTCTGGTCTTTTTACTAGTTAAAGTGTATGTATGTGTTCTTATGGTTCAGAGTGTGAGTGTGAGTAGATCAAACTTGTTTGGTGCATCACCCTCTTAGGTTAGGTTCTATTTTTCAGTAATCCTTCTCTCTTTTCACCCCCCCCCATTATATATATATATATATATATATATATATATATATATGTATTAGCAACTTACTGGAATAACTCAAATGCATCAAAGGGAGCTAGCCTTAATCTAGAGACTCTCCCCTCAGTTTTGCCAGACCCACAGGCAAGAGAGGAGTTTCCATTGTGATGTGTGGAAGACAGGAGCTCAGCCTCCTGTCAAGGGTGCAATCCACTGCGTCAACAAGGCGCTCTTCGAAAAATATGATAAATCTTCGTATTTCCATTCAATGGAAATTACCGTTTATTTATAAATTCCACCTCCTTGGAGTTCCTGCAAAAGACAGTTGGGAAGAAACGCTGAAGGGTTCGGTTAATCTCAATTTTGATGGGCCTTCCAAGCACAATCCAGGGGATGCTGATACCAGTGCAATAATAGGAACACCTATTGGAAATCACATCTCTTACCAACACTACATTGGGCAGCAAACCAACAATGTGGCATAACTGTTAGCAATTCCAACAGCCATACAGTTGGCTGGTCAAATAGACATGACACATATTTTGGCTGAGGGAGAGTCACAAATCGTCATTAAAATGAGCAATAGAGAAAACCATAACAATTATCATCCCAGCTGTAAAATGAAATGTCATTGATCAAATTCAAAAAATGTTGGATTAGTGTAGAAGCTACAAAATATAGCATTGGCAAAGAGAGTGCAATGCAGTACTTTTATTGGCTAAGAAAGAAAGAAATTATATTAATGTCCATAGATGATTTTGTAAGTCAATGGGACTCGAGGATACAACAGTTAACAATATAAAGTTCAAGGAAAAGAGAATCCAAGAAGCCAAAAAAGGAATACAAGTACATAAGACAAAGTAGAGCAGTGTGCCACTAACAAAGGTGGTAATGGAACCAATACAAATAGCAATGGAGAACGAACAAGAGCCCCCAACGGATGTGCCGATGAAGACTGAAAGACCTCATCAAAAATATCTGTTTGTCCCTGAAGTGGAGGAGCCATTTCGACTCGAACCCATCATCAATCACTGTGAGAAGATCTAATAGTGCTCGTCAAGGAGTATCCAGGATCAATTTGGGAGATCCTAGGGGGAAGCAAAGCACTTCCTCTAGAATATCCCCTAACATCCAAGGCTGATGACTGCTCGTAATAAAAAATAATGTCGTAATGTGAGTCTGCCCCTATGATATGGGGGTGAACGGTAAGTAGTAGATCCATGTCACCAGAAAGGGGCAGAGCCATGCCAGTAGGAAGTAGAGCCACGGTGCTGAGGGAGAGCAGGTTGGGGGATCTCAAAAAATGAGTAGTAGAGATATACTGAGAGAAACACCACTTAACTGATCTATCAACTCTGATGTGTGATGCACCGGTGTCCAAAGGGCACTTAGTGTTGTCAATCCCTTGGGTGGGCTAGAAGAAAGAGGCGATCGACATGAAAGCATTCACTCAAAGAAATAATGGGCATCCCCTACTTTCCTAGGATTTCAAAGCTATATCAAAATTATACAAGCAACAATCTCTAATGAAAGCACACCACTTACACAAAGGGGTGATTCAATATTAACCATATAAGGGCTCTACCCACGATGAAAACCAAACTCTCTATTTTGTTAGCTAGCAGTTTTAGAACCTATGGTCGTATGGTTAAATCAAAACCCATATGCCATGCCAAGTAGGGACCCACAAAATCCAAAAAAAAAAGTGAGCTTTGTTTGTACACTAACATTTTTTCAAATCCCACTAATATCAACGCCGACGTTAGAAGTCCAAGTTTTTTATTATTAGATATACTCCTTGTAAATTAATTTTCCAATCCTTTGATTATTTTAATTCTTCTTGCTCCTTTATTCACTATCACTACCCTACACTCTCAACTCCATTTAGACAATTATCTTATTTTAAACGTTAGGCACTTGGGGCCATCTAAAAATTACACAGACGAATTTTGTATTGTAAACAAAAGTCTTGTTATTATTGACCATATCCATGAATATTATGTGTCTTCCACTCCATTCCAGCCTCCCCGTGTACATATTCAATCAACTCGTGTATTCTTGAGTCTAACAAGGGGACTTACCATGCAATTGATACAACCAAAGACTTTTTAAAACAAATATTTTATAACATAATTTTGAATTGTCTTTGCGCATCTATCACAAAACATGCCCCAATGACCCTATGGTACTTGATTTTTTAGGCATTAACTTACATATTAGAAAAAGCAAAGTCATGATATTTTCATTACGAAGAAAAAGAAGAAAATTAACTTTGTCTTCGAAGGGCCCTTTGGAAGTTGTGGAAGAATACAATTACCTCGGTCTTTATTTCCACAATATGCTTAGTTGGGAGACTTGCAGGAAAAAAAGAATATGAGGGTGGAAGGCTTTATACTCATTACAAAATAGATATAAGAATGAGAAATTATGGGATTAGAAAACCAAGAGGACATTTTTCTAATTGCTTGTCACGTAGGTGGTGCCCTATGGATGTGTAGTTTAAGGCAGCAATGTGTCAATTTTTGAAATGGAGATAGATAGAGAGAATTCAAAAAATACTGATAACAAGCAACTTCAAAATTAGAATATCGGTTCTGAAATAGGTAATTTCCCAGTGGAGGCATTGGCTATGATTCGGATGCTAAGTTACTTAAAGAAGACAAAAGGCATGGAGACTTAGCAGTGGCCCAAAATGTTAGTGAAGGAAGAGTTGAGCATAAGGAAGAACACATGGATGAAACACAACAAAAAGTGGATGAGCAAATGGGGCATTAGCATGCAAGAGTGCCCAAACATCAATGAGGGCATAAAAGGTATGTGAGAGAAAAATCCAAGGTAACCATGTAGAGGAAGCAACTTGGGTTGAAAAAAGAATACTATGTCAAATAATTTAATCCCATATACAATCATGACAAAAGATCTACATATGATCAGAAATCAAGTGGAAGGGGAAAATGTTGATGGCTTAGCTAAGGACCCACTTGCGTCATCTTTAGATGTGAAACCAACAGGTGGACAATGCTTAAAGAAGAGTGGGAAAAGAGAACATGCCTATTTTGTACCATGGAGATGGTGGAGATAGAATGGCACTACATCATGTAATGCCTGGATTATAGTGACATCCAAATCAAATACGACAACAATGTGAAAGTGGACAATATGACCGCCTTGTTTGAAGAGGCTAGGCTAGATAAAACAAAAAAGTCTTTGATCAAGATTCATAGTATAAGTTCCAACATCAAAAAGGGAATAATTTTTTCAAAAACTTAATGGGACAGCCCTTGTTTCAAGTAGTTGTTCTGGCACATAGCACCCTTGTTACTGTGTTTGGTCCCATAGACTACTTGGTCACGTGGATGTTATTGAAAACATTGATTCATTCAATATTGGAAATTGCACTAAGTCGACCCAATGTCAACGGCTGGCTCTTATTTCCAAAATACAAACACATCTGAAATAGCATCCCAGTTCATTTCTCCACAAATTTATGCAGGTATGGGTCCTCATTATCACCATACAAAATTTTCTTACATAAATGTGGCATACATAGGATGGATTTAGAAATTGGTTTACATGGGTTTCTCGCCTACCAAGAATGCCAGAGTGTATTTCATCATAGTGAAGTTGAGCATGAACATTATGGAAAGTTAAGGCAAGGAAAAAGCATTTAAAGTGGATTGGACTCCAATTGACAAGAGTTTTGATGACATGTTCATTTATACAGTCCATGCTAGACAAACAAGCCAAAAGAATGTTAGAGAACCCATCAAAATCATTCCAATCAAGATGCCTAGAAGAAAATTCAGGAGTAGGATAAAGGAACGTTGAGTTCCAGATGAGTATAGAGCAGCAGTACATAGATTTTATTATCAAGATCGAGCCAAAATCAGAACAGGCAAAAGAATGTTAGAATGCTTTGAAAATGACACTGTTCTCAAACAAGGTATTCTACTATCCCCCACACTCTTTGGTCTATACATAGATAAACCAGAGGAGTGGATAAACAAAGTTGGTGAAGGGGGTGTTCACATAGCTAACTATGTAGTAAGGCTACTCTTATTTGCCGATGATCTTATCCTAATTGCAAAAATGTTGGGTGAATATTTTGTCACCAGCGTACCGATGAGCAAAATAGGTCTCTGATCATCCACAGCAAGGGAGACTGGTCTCTGATCATCCACGTCAAGGGGAGGTTCCCTATAAAATATGAGGAGCTATATACTATAACTATAAGCAGAAAATAACACTCAAGGTTAGGATAAGCCATCCATCTCTCTTTTTTCAGAGATAATGTTTAACAAACAGAGGAGAAAATCCTGGTGAAAACAATGAAGGCACTTCTCTTCTTTCAGAAATGTTCTTGCAGGAAACAGCAGGAGTTCTTTCAGGTAGTAAAAGTAACTGGTAACCAAGTGCGTAGTAACCAGCAGACTGAGATGTAGCACAAAGTCTCCACCTCGACTGCCCAAGAGTAAAATACGAAGGACAATGAGGGCATAAAGTCGTCCCAAGGTCCTTTACATAGAAACAAAATATGAAGGATAATGAGGGCACAAAGTCGTCCCAAGATCCTTTACACAAGAACAGAAAGAAAACACTCTAAAGGCAATTGTGGGGGCACAAAGTCTCTCCACAGTTGGCTTCAGGACACCTTGATTACTTTCACTAGTTCTGCTTGCCAAATTAAATAAACAAAAACACGTTCAGAAGACAGACATAAGAACAATCTCCTAAATTGATACAAGCTATGACAGCACAAAGTCTGCAAACAACTTGCTTTCTCATTCAGATAAAATGATATGAACAATCTGAGCTCAAAGTCTCAGTATTTGCCTTTCAATTTGGGCAAAGTTTTGCTTCTGTATTGGGAAGATCTCTTTTGCATAATGAGAGAATTTACAATGTATAACCACCAAGCAAGGCTTGGCGCTCTTTTCCATGGGACGGCACATGCTGCAGTCAATGCCTTCAATACGCCTTCAGTTCTTTCTGGAGGGACCATGCTTGAAACAGCGCATTGCCTTAATTATGGCGTGTCCATTCATCTAGTATGTCTCTCCCTGGGTCTGGATCATTTGGTCTGTCTCTCTGAAATCTGCGTAGCTATCCATTTTGTCTTTACTCTAAAGGAGACTAACAGGCCGCGCCTTCAATGTTTGTAAGCTAAAAAATCTACTTTGTAGACTGTTTCAGCTACCGGCATAACTACTGCGTAGATATTTTTCTCTGTCTCTTCTTGCTGCGATTTGAGCTCTTGGGCTATCTTTTCTCCTTTCTGGTTTTGTCTTTTCTTGGCATTTGAGCTCTCAGGGCTATATCCTCGGCCTCACTAGCTCTTTACGCTCTTTCATCAGCGGTTCTTCCCTTTGGCATTTTGGCCTTTGAATGCATTTGAGCACGCGCTCAAGCCTTCAAAGATCAACGGCTATTTTGTTGCCGTGAATTTTAACGTCTGTGGGCCCATCACTTTCCTTGACAATTCCTTCGGCTTTCTTGTTTGCTTTGGTTGCTTTCTATTGATCTTAACAAGTGACTCGTGGCATTTTCTGCTGTGAAACCGGCAAGGACACCTGGCAGCATCCGCTTAACTTATAGAAGCTTTAGATACCTTTTGAGAGTCCTGCAGAAGATGACACTTGGCGGCTTTAACAGAACACGTGGCACATTCCGCAGCTTTGAAACTTATTAGAAACTGTGTCCTGGCAGACAACACTTAGCAGCGTCCGCTTCGACTTTATAAGGGACACGCGGCGGCTTCTGCTACACTTTGAGGTTTGATCTTTCCCGGAGGGAACTTGCCCTTCGAGGTCTTGAGAAAGGTCCCTTTTTCTCAGCGAGAGCCCCCCGCAAGGGCACATACCCTTTAGGCGGTCTTCGGATGGCCTTCGGGCTTCTTTCTCCTCAGCGGGTTTTTCTTTCGTCAACGGACTTTTGCTTCGGGCTTTTCCTTCGGACATTTTGTCCGAAGGAAATGTTCCTTTCCTTAGTTGCTTCTTCCCGCTTGCTTCTGCTTTCTGTCGAACTTTCTTTGGTCGGGCTTATTTCCTTCGGACAAAAGTCCGAAGGAATTCCTTTGGTTCCTTTGGACTTTTTGTCCGAAGGAAATGGTCCTTAACAACTTTTCCGCGAGAACTTTTCCGAAGGAATTCTCTTTGTTCGTTTTTGCTCGCTGCCCTCCGCAAGGGCACTTGTTCCTTTGGCTTTGGGGCAACCCCTTGAACCTGCCGATTGAACCAACTTTGGTTCAACAATTCAATGGTTCAATCGGTTCAATCCCTTTATTTGGCTAAGTACTTTGTCCGCTTGAACCAACCGCGCATTGAACCTTTGAACCAAAATGGTTCAATGGTTCAAGCCTTCTTCTCTTTGATAAGTGTTTTGAAGCCGTTGAACCTTGAAGTAGTTGAACTTTGAACCTTGACAAATGCACTTAACTCTTGCCGACGCCGTTGAACCTTGAACCCTTGAAATCGCCTAAGTGTTGAGAGCTTGCTTCTTTCTTGCAGAGTTCGTAGAAATCAACCTGAGAACTCCGTAGAACTGAGTCCGTAGTTTTCTCTAAGTTTTCTCTCAAGCCTTGAAAGAGTCCGTAGAATCCCGCCTGCGGAGTCCATAGAAATGAGCCTGCGGAGTCCATAGTTTCAAACCTGCAGAGTCCGTAGATTCAAGCCTGCAGAATCCGTAGATTCAAGCCTGCAGAGTCCGTAGATTTCTGAAAAGCTTGAAGAATGGAGAATTTGAATGCACATAACAGTTTTTGAGAAGGGAAGAGAGAATTTTTGGCTTGTAGGACCAAAATAGTTCATGTGTTGTCCCAAAAATGAGTGACAAATTTTGGGAACAACCGTTGGCTCCAGTTGGGGAACTTCTTTCAGTTGAAGACTTGGAACCGCTGAGGGGAGTAGAAACCAGAATCTCCAATGCCTTGAAGTATGCCATTGGGCTATGGAGTCATGCTACCCAAAAAAAAGGCTCCAAAAAATGAAAATGAACAACACAAAGCAGAACAAAAGACTATACAAATGTACATATGTATAGAGGAACTTATCTGATACTTCAAGAATTGAAGTGATTCAGACGTTGCCCATTGTGAGACAATGAAAATGGCGTTCTGTCCTGATAAACTAGCAGGAAACCATTGTCCCCAGAATCAGTGACGAGAGAATGGAACTCTCCACCAGGAATTACATTTTCTGTGCACTCCTTTTGGCTCTCTCTTCTTACTCCATGGCAACACGTGATCTTCAATTTGAAAATCGTAACTCCTTGCTCTCTCTGCAAAGAGTTCCTTTTGCTGACTTTGGAGTACAGCGGTATGGTCCACTACCATAGCTTATTGTTCTGCCAGTTCAGTCCAGCACATGTTTTGATTGTCAGCGTCAAACTCCTGACAAACCATCAGCTCAGCATCTCCTTTGGTGTGAAAGAGTTTGACATCTTAGTCTTGAGCAGCCTTCAATTCGAGAAACAGAGATTCACATTCAGCTGTGTTGTTGGTGTTACTGAACTGCAATTTGCATAAAAGAAAAATATCTCCTTGAGGAGATATCAACACAGTCCCAGCTCTAGCATTGGTAGAAGAATTGTTGCCATCAAATTCCAGGATCCAAACATCATCAGAAACTAATCTTCTATCATATTTCTCTTCATTGAAAGTGAAAGATGCTTTTTCATCTGTACTACGCCCTACCAATTCTTCTGATGTCTTGTTTGAATCGATTTTCAGATTGCCACCTACAGGTCTTTCATCTACAGAAACATGAACACCCTCTGTGGTCAAGAAGTAATTACCCCTGCTTGAAGACTCAAACAGAATTTGAGCTGTAAGGGCCGACGTTTGGGTGACCACATATTTTGCCTCCTTTTCAAGGAGCAATCTCTTCATTACGCCTTTGACAGGGATCCTTGCCTCAGACAGGTCCATGCTTAGTTCTCCTCCCACATCCTTGCGAAAATTTCGTCCAAGCAGAATGCCATAGGATGCTGAGACGTCGGCCACCAGAACCATCTTAATTCTCTTTTTCGAGAATGCCGCAAATGCAAATTGAGTGTCCTTGATCTGTTCCAGCAGTGGCACTTGTTTGTTCTCCATGGAGAAGCATCTCCCAAATGTATTGGTCAATGTGAGACCAAAAGATTCTGCCACTTTAGCAGGCATGATGTTGTCAGATGCACCGGAATCAATGATGCAGTTACTTAGCTTATGACCGTCTATCAACAGAAAAACATAGAAAGGCTCTATTTTCCCAAGGGCAGGAGGAGTAATGACAAGATTGTTTGGGATGGACATGTTCCTTGGGAGATCATGAGTTACCTTTCTAATCTCTTGTCCTGCAGGGACGGCTGTATTCTTCACACACTCTACCAACCTGTCCAACTGCTCAGGGTTGGCTTGTAGGAATCCAAATTTAGTCATTTGGATTTTAGTTTTCTTGACATAGTTGACTATGTCAAATGACTGAAATGGACTAGGAAGAGAGAATGGGAGTTCATCCTTTTGGTTTTTGGGAGGAGGAGGACTGGTCTGCGAATTTGAAGTAGAAGGCGTAGGGATATTTGAGGCACTTACCTTTCTGGCAATCACTGGGTCCTTTGGCTGGAAAGGCAGAGTGGTTCCGCGCTTAACAATTGAAATTGTTGGTTGAGGTTGCTCCTCTGTCTTCTCTTTGTCAGCCTGCTGGACTGACTGGTTCTTGGACCAGGTGAACACAGCATATAATCCCTCAGCTGCATTGCCTTCACTTCTGGGTTCATCTTGGTAATTCAGGAAACCAATGTGGGAGTCGCCAGTTGATTCTTCTTGATCCTCCATCAAGAGATCAACGTCATTTTCTTGCTCAAACTCAGGTTGGAAAGAGAAATCATGTTTTGTTTCTAAAATATCCAACTGTTGAGTTGGTTGGAGGTGCTTCAAGGGCAAAGTTCCTCTGTGGGGGAGGAAGACGATTTGGTTGCCCTTGATTCCTGGCAGCATTGCCTTGATATGGCTAATTATGAAATGTCCTTGGCATATCCCGATTAGGAGCAGACATACCTTGGGCCATTTGTCTCTTCAAAGCTAGCAGTTCATTTGCTAGCTTTTGCACCATTTGATCAGTGGTGCCTGTAGATGGATACTCAAAAGATGAAGAGGATTTACCTTTATTAGGGTCTCTCCTTATCTTTCCTGCCAAGATAAGGTCATCTTCCACCACGGTAGCCAAGTCTTGAGGAGCCACAAGGTCTATGTGTCTAACCCGTCTCAGGAAAAAACTCACTTCAGGCAGCTGTGAGTTGACGAAGAAACACTTGAGATTCTCAGGTGTCGGCTGGGCAATCATGGGAATCCTGTTCCTCAGCTTGTCGAACTTGGCAATAAAGTCCCTCATAAGTTCTATTGACCATTTTGGTCTTGCAGGCCAAAATCGGTCCCCCTTTTTTTTCCCTTGTTTTGAACCAGTCCAAAATTTGATTTTTTGCACAAGTCTTGCTTTTACGGACTCTGCAGGTGTTTCTACGGACTCTGCAGGGTGAGAACTACGGACTCTTCAGGCAAGTCTTTTGGCAGATGAAGAACCAGTTCAAAGAGTACAAGGTTTTACAAAGCTTCTTCGAACTCTTGTCCGAAGAAATTCACAAGGAAAGAGAGCTAAAATGGTTCAAGACACTTTTTCTTAAGGTTGGAAAAGTGGTTCAACGTTGGAGTTCAACAACATGATCTTTCCAAGAGTTAGCAACTTTGAACCGTTGAACCATTGAACTGGTTCAACGCTTTGGTTCATCACTTTGGTTCAAAAGTTGGTTCAAAGGTTAAGTTCATCGGCAAAGTTCAACGGCGAGGTTCAATCAAATGGTTCATCGGCTTGGTTCAAAGGCTTGGTTCAATGCTTTGGTTCAATCAGATGGTTCAAACACTTGGTTCACTCAGTCGGTTCAACGACTTGGTTCAATCATATGGTTCGATCACTTGGTTCACTCAGTCGGTTCAACGACTTGGTTCAAAGAAATGGTTCAAAGTGTTGGTTCAATGTTCAGTTCAACGGGTTGGTTCAAAGTAACGGTTCAATCAGAAGGTTCAAGAGAGTCTCCCAAGGGACAAGTGCCCTTGTAGGGTAAGTTCCGGACCCAAGTGCCCTTGCGAAGGGCAGGGAACACTTGGAAAAAGGACCAAAAAGGTGAACAAGGCCAAAAAAGTAAGTTTTCTTCGGAGTTTTGTTTAAGGCATAGGACGAGAATTTCTTCGGACAAAATGTCCGAAGGAATTCTTCGAAAGAAAATCCCGCCGAAGTAAAAGACTAAGACAAAAGGCATAAGATGATTTCTTTCGGACTTTTGTCCGAAGGAATTCCTTCGGACAAAAACTCTGAAGAAATTCGGGAAGAGCCGCGGGAAAAAACCCGAGAAAAGATTCCGAAGGCCAAAGGTGATCAAGATAATTCTTGCGGACATTTTGTCCGCGGGAGAAAAGCCGATGAAAAGAGGAAATAAAAGATAAAGTCAAGAAATGATTTCTTTCGGGCTTTTGTCCGAAGGAATTCCTTCGGACAAAAGTCCGAAGAAATTCGACTGCCAAGACAATGAAGACCCGACTATGACAAAAGCCCGACCAGAGCAAGAAGCCGAAAGAAAGGAAAAGGCTGAAGAAATTCCAAGGGGTGACAGGCCCGAAGACGTCAAAATCGAGCACGGCGAACTAGCCGTTGGAAGTTCAAACGCCCAGTGACGAGTGCACAGACGTCAAATTTAAGGCAGTGAAATAGCCGTTGATTTTGAAAAGCTTAAGGACAGGCCGCGAGTGAACTCAGTGACCCGCCAAGAAGACAGCCCCAAGGGCTGAAGGAGCCAAAAAGAGACAAAGCCAGGAAGAGACAAAGTGCAGAAACAGACAAAACGACCCAGGTGGCAAAGGGGAGGTGAGTTATTCCCGCAGTTGGAACAGTGCCTGCCAAGCGATCATCGAGAGGCGCGAACAGTGAATAGCACGCCCTATTTTCTCCACTTTGCATTTATAAGCAGACAAACCGCGTGAATATCTGGAAGGAGCAGTCTTGTTTGCAGAAAAATAGGCGCGGCCCGTGCTTTCACATTAATGTTTGAATGCCAAAGTCAAGACCGGCGATTACACAGGATGGTTCTAGCAGGCCTCTTCTAGAAGGATGATATTAGCAACAGCGACTTTCTCTTCCCGATGCTCTCAAATGCACATGGGCCACTTGTAAAAGGAGCGCCAAAGTTTTTTCTAAAAAGAGCACCTTTACTTCTTCTCTCTCTATATATTGTAAACTTCTGATTTGAGAAGGAGATATCTCTTAGCCTGTAAGGCAAAGCTCTGCCCAATAAATCTCTAGGTTTGTAAGGCAGAACTCTGCCGGATTTTACCTTGAATTGAGACATAGCATTTTTACCTCTATTTAAGCTTGCACTTTCATATGTGTATGCCTTTGTTCTGTGTTAAGTCATTTTTCTTTATGCTTTCGCAAAATAATTTCAGCATGTCTAGTGCATTGTGAGCTTTTCTTTTGCAGGTTTGCCAGAAGTGTCCCTAGAGGAGTATAGGTGCCTGTGAATAGACTGTCATAGTGTGTCTGAGAACACCTTTGGTAGTTCTTCCTCCCTGTATATCCACGGACCCCTAGCTCACTGATGCAGAAGAATTTCTCATGTCAAATGAAGTGTATGGGAGTTTGTTCTTGGTGAAAAGTGTATGTTCAGGCTAAGTGGATCAACTTTTTTGGTGTATCGCCTTTTAGTTTAGGTTTAGGTTCTGTTTTCAGCATCCTTCTCCCTTTTCATCCCCCCCCTTTTTTCATTTATTTGTTAGCAATAGGGAATCCAAGACCTAAAAGATACATCGAAGGGAGCTAGCCCTTATCTAGAGACTCTCCCCCCAGTTTTCCAAGCCCACAGGCAAGAGGGGAGTTTCTATTGTTGCGCGTGGAAGGCAGGAGCTTAACCTCCTGTCAAAGGTGCAATCCACTGTGTCAACAGGTTCATGGGGCTCCTTCTTCATCTGTGTGAGCTGGGCCAGCAAGGCATGTGCATCTTCTGCAGGCTTGAACCTGGCTTCAAATTTAGCTTTAAGAGTGTCTCAATCAGTCACTAACTGAGCTTGTAGATGGTAGAACCAGTCTACAGCAGCACCTTGTAGTGTCTCTACGAATAGCCTGACTGTTATGTCTTCATACTCCACACCTATTACACCACATGATATGCTGAAGGAAGCAATATGTTCATCAGGGTGAACTTTCCATCACCAAAAAATTTAAAAAATTCTTCCTTGAACTGCATGGAAGTTCATGCAGGGGTGGAGTCAAATTGAGTGGGCCAAATGAGTTACACCAGGGGCCTTGAACTGCTATGACTGGATTATGAAAAAGAGGGATAACAAATCTGGGTGGAGTATGGATAGGCAAAGCTCTGCTAACAGCAGAAAAAGAAGCTGTCTTGTATTGGTGACTTGGTATGGGTAGGAGGAAGACTCCTAGTTCGTTGAAGGTGAGATTGTGAAGGAAACAAATCATAATTGCTCTGTTGCACCAACTCAAAAACAGGGTCAACAACACCTTGAGATTTCTGGCTTCTTGTATAGCGTGGAGCTGCCAAATTGTAGGATAAAAATGAGAAATAACTGGTCCTACTTCAGCTTGAAGCTTGAGGCTTCAAACTGCTATTCTTCCTCAGCGGATCTGATTTGCAGACCAAATTATATAATGGAGATGGAGGAAGATGGTAAAGCTATAATGATAATGGGTAAGACACAGAACGGAGTCGCCAGAGTCTATAATGGATAAGGGAAGGACTGCTTCAATCTGAAACTTGAGGCTTCAGATTGCACGTAAGTCCCCTGCGGAGTCGCCAAAAAACTGTTCGGTGAATATTTTTTCACCAGCGTACCGATGAGCAAAATAAGTCTGATCATCCACAGCAAAGGAGATTGGTCGTCCAAAGTTGCAGGTTTACCACATCTAAATGGGACAAATCTCTCCTATCATCAAGGGGAGGTTCCCTATAAAATATGAGGAGCTATATACTATAACTATAAGCAAAAAATAACACTCAAGGGTAGGATAAGCCATCCATCTCTCTTTTTTCAGATATGATGTTTAACAAACAGAGAAGAAAATCCTGGTGAAAACACTGAAGGCACTTCTCTTCTTTCAGAAGTGTTCTTGTAGGAAACAGCAGGAGTTTTTTCAAGTAGTAAAAGTAACTGGTAACCAAAGACGTAGTAACCAGCAGACTGAGATGTAGCACAAAGTCTTCACCTCGACTGCCCAAGAGTAAAATACGAAAGACAATGAGGGCACAAAGTCGTCCCAAGGTCCTTTACACAGAAACAAAATACGAAGAATAATGAGGGCACAAAGTCGTCCCAAGATCCTTTACACAAGAACAGAAAGAAAACACTCTAAAGACAATTGTGGGGGCACAAAGTCTCTCCACAGTTGGCTTTATGACACCTTCCTGATTACTTTCACTAGTTCTGCTTACCAAATTAAATAAACAAGAACACACTCAGAAGACAGACATAAGAACAATCTCCTAAAATGATACAAGCTATGATAGCACAAAGTCTACAAACAACTTGCTTTCTCATTCAGATAAAATGATATGAACAACAATCTGAGCTCAAAGTCTCAGTATTCGCTTTTCAATTTGGGCAAAGTTTTGCTTCTGTATTGTGAAGATCTCCTTTGCATAATGAGAGAATTTACAATGTATAGCCACCAAGCAAGGCTTGGCGCTCTTTCCCATGGGACGGCCCATGCTGCAATCAACGCCTTCAATGCACCTTCGGTTCTGTCTGGAGGGACCATGCTTGGAACAGCGCATTGGCTTAATTATGGCGTGTCCATTCATCTAATATGTCTCTTCCTGGATCTGGATCATTTGGTATGTCCCCTCTGACATCTGCGCAGCTGTCAATTTTGTCTTTACTCCAAAGGAGACTAACAGGCCGTGCTTTCAATGTTTGCAAGCTAGAAAATCTACTTTGTAGACTGTTCCAGCTACCGGAATAACTACTGTGTAGATATTTTTTTCTTTGTCTCTTCTTGCTGCGATTTGAGCTCCCGGGCTATCTTTTCCCCTTTCTAGTTTTGTCTTTTCCTGGCATTTGAGCTCTCAAGGCTATATCCTCGGCCTCGCTGGCTCTTTACGCTCTTCCATCAACGGTTCTTCCCTTTCGCATTTTGGCCTTTGAATGCATTCGAGCCCGCACTCAAGCCTTCAAAGATCAATGGCTATTTTGTTGCCATGAATTTTGACGTCTGCGGGCCCGTCACTTTCCTTGACAATTCCTTCGGCTTTCTTGTTTGCTTTCGCTGCTTTCCGCTGATCTTAACAAGTGACGCATGGCGGTTTTTCGCTGTGAAACCAGCGACGACACCTGGCAGCATCCGCTTAGCTTATAGAAGCTTTAGATACCTTTTGAGAGTCCTGCGGAAGATGACACTTGGCAGCTTCTGCTGAGCTTTACAATGGGACACAAGGAAGAAACTGCGGATGTTGACACTTGGCGGCTTTCGCTGAGTTATAACAAAACACGTGGCACGTTCCACAGCTTTGAAACTTATTAGAAACTGTGTCCCGACAGATGACACTTGGCAGCTTTTGCTTCGACTTTATAAGGGACATGTGGTGGCTTTCGTTGCACTTTGAGGTTTGATCTTTTCCGGAGGGAACTTGCCCTTCGGGGTCTTGAGAAAGGTCCCTTTTTCTCGGCGAGAGCCCCCCGCAAGGGCACATACCCTTCGGGCGGTCTTCGGATGGCCTTCAGGCTTCTTTCTCCTCGGCGGGTTTTTCTTTCGTCAGCGGACTTTCGCTTCGGGCTTTTCCTTCGGACAAAAGTCCGAAGGAAATGTTCCTTTCCTTAGTTGCTTCTACTTTCCGTCGGACTTTCTTTGGTCAGGCTTATTTCCTTTGGACAAAAGTCCGAAGGAAATGGTCCTTAACAACTTTGCCGCGGGAACTTTTCCGAAGAAATTCTCTTTGTTCGTTTTTGCTCGTTGCCCTCTGCAAGGGCACTTGTTCCTTTGGCTTTGGGGCAGCCCCTTGAACCTGCCGATTGAACCAACTTTGGTTCAATGGTTCAATCAGTTCAATCCCTTTATTTGGCTAAGTCCTTTGTCCGCTTGAACCAACTGTGTGTTGAACCAACCGCTCGTTGAACCTTTGAACCAAAATGGTTCAATGGTTCAACGGTTCAATGGTTCAAGCCTCTTCTCTTTGATAAGTGTTTTGAAGCCGTTGAACCTTGAAGCGGTTGAACTTTGAACCTTGACAAATGCGCTTAACTCTTGCCGACGCCGTTGAACCTTGAACCCATTGAACCCTTGAAATCGCCTAAGTGTTGAGAGCTTGCTTCTTTCCTGCAGAGTCCGTAGAAATCAACCTACGAAGTCCGTAGAACTGAGTCCGTAGTTTTCTCTAAGTTTTCTCTCGAGCCTTGAAAGAGTCCGTAGAATTCCGCCTGCGGAGTCCGTAGAAATGAGCCTGTAGAGTCCGTAGTTTCAAGCCTGCAGAGTCCGTAGATTCAAGCCTATAGAGTCCGTAGATTCAAGCCTGCAGAGTCTGTAGATTTCTGAAAAGCTTGAAGAATGGAGAATTTGAATGCACAGAACAATTTTTGAGAAGGGAAGAGAGAATTTTTGGCTTGTAGGACCAAAATAGTTCATGTGTTGTCCCAAAAATGAGTGACAGATTTTGGGAACAACAAACATAGTTTGAGAGAACATTTAAGGGCCCTAAAGCTTTTTTGTCAAAAGGTTGGGATACAATTGAATACCAAAAAAACCAAAGTCATAATCTTTTCATTACAAGAAAAAAGAAGCAAATTAACTTCATTTTTGAAGAAAGACCTTTTGAAGTAGTAGAAGAATACAAGTACCTCAGTCTTGATTTCAACAACAAGCTTAGTTGGGAGACTTGCAAGACACAAAGAATACAAATGTGGTGCAAGGCTTTAGACTTGCTACAAAATAGATGTAGGAATTCAGAATTATGGGATTGGAAAACAATGAGGACCTTGTTCTAGTTGCTCGTCACATAGGTGGTGCTCTATGGATGTAAAGTTTGGGGCATAAATGTATTGGATCTGAAATGGTATAGAGAGAATTCAAAACACCTAATAACAAGTATCCTCAAAACTAAAATATCGGTTCCATATGAGATTTTATTATCTAAGATTGGTACTTTCCCATTAGAGGCATCAATTTTGATTTAGATGCTAAGTTGTGTAAAGAAAACAAAAAGCATGGAGACTCATTAGTGGTCCAAAATGGTAGTGGAGGAAGAGTTACATAGGAGGAAGAGCACGTGGATGAAACAAAACAACAAGTGGATAAGAAAATAGGACACTAGCATGCAAGAGTGCCAAAACATCAATGAGGAAATAAAAAAGTATGTGAGGGAAAAATTTAAGGTAACCATGTGAGCAAAGAAACTTTGGTGGAAGAAAGAATACTATGTCAAAGTATTTAATCCCACTTGCAATCATGATTTAAAATCATACATTAGAGTAGAAATCAAGTAGAAGGCAAAAATGTTAATAGCTTTGCTAAGGACTAGTTCGCATCATCTTAGATGTGAAATTAGCAAGTGGACAACGCCTAAAGAAGAGTGTGATAAGATAACATGCATATTTTGTACTTCGAGGTTGTTGGAGACAAAATGGCACTGCATCATGGAGTGCCCAACTTATAGCGACATCCGAATCAAATATGTCGACAACTGGAAAGTTGACACTCTTACTGCCTAGTTTGAAGAGGCTAGACTAGATAAAACAACAAATTTTTTGAATGAGATTCATAGTAGAAGATCCAATATCAAAAAAGGAATGGACATTTCACAAACTTAATAGGTCTGCGCTTGTTTTAAGTGGTTGTTTTCGCACAAATCACCCTTGTTATAGATTTTGGTCACAAAGACTACTTGGTCTCATGGATGTCATTTTAAAAAAATATTCATTCACTCACCAGAGCTCAAGTGCCTACAGTCTCTATGTCAAAAGAAGGGAGTGTCATTGATTTTAATGATTTTCTAACAGCTTATTTGGATCCCAAATCCTCTCAAAAATATATGTGCATTTTGTACTAACTTCAAAAGGTCATTTCAACTAGATTTGACAAGGCTAGACATCAATTGTCATCTCACTGCATAGAAAAAGGATTTCTAGGTTATTGGAAAAATCTATAAAAGGGGATATCACTTATAGTATATGCAAATGCAAATGTTTGCACACTGCTAGTAACCCACTCAGAGTTTATAGCAGAAGAAAAAGTAAATACAAGGCTAGAAAAAGGAGGAGAAGAATGCAAAATTGTAGCAGCAATCGAAGGTGGTAAATGGAAATATTCATTCTAAAAACTCCATCCTAGACCTGTTGTCCCTCACTAGACCCCTGAGAAGCATACAAGTGCAATCATGGAAGTACGAGCCCTAGAAACCTTGGTTCCGCTCCTGCCTTTCCTAATCCCAACTTATTCCGAAGAGGGTATTTAATTGTCACGAGTGTTCACAAAAGACTCCCCCAACGCTTCATAGAGTACATTTGCATGGGCTTTTTTGAATATTTTACATAGAACTTAACGAGCCAGGTCTATCTAGGGAAAGTAAAATTTGTAACATCCTCATATCAGGACAGGATGTATGGATTATAAGCAATATTTACTTTATGTGGTGTCTTAATTCTTTGTTAGCAATTTGAGTCTTTTGAGTTGCTTTCTCTTCATTTAAATTATCTTTAAAAGCAGTTTTTATCTTGATTATCGATGTTGTCCACGCTAATAATGGGCAAGATGTAAATAGTTTACTTTATATAATGCAATTGGGTATTTTATAAAAAAGGGCATTTCTCTCTGCTCAAAACAAAATGGTGATAGGATGCAAGTGGACTTCTTTCAAGGACACTCAAACAAATTAAAAACTTTGAAGAATGCTAAGAATTGTGTTAGCTAAAGATTGAATGTTTGCACATGATAGGAATTGAATGAATGAAACATTTTAATAAAATCCATGCGCCCAGCAGTGTATGGGGCCATATGGCAGAAACAAAAAATTTCCGTGCATAAACAATCCTTTGAGAGAAGGGCTGCCAGTCTACACTCGTGATATATCTATTTACGTTTTGATGTTGGCCCTTCTACTATCAATCATGATCATAAAATCAATTGTTTTCACTACTCTCTCTTCTTCAAACAAGGCAATTAGAGTGTCAACTTCCAAGCTATCAGTGTACTTGATTTGGATGTCATTGTAAACCGGGCACTACACGACATAGAACCACTCCATCTCCACCAACCCCAAAGCATAAAATATGCATATTATCTTTCCCCAATCTTCTTTAGGCATTGTCCACCTGCCAGTCTCATACCTAAAATGGTGTGAGCTAGTCCGTAGATGAACTATCAACATTTTTTGCCTTCCATTTGATTTTTGCTCTTATTTAGGATTTTTGGTCATGGTCACAAGTGGGATTGAATTATTTGACACGGTACTCTCTCTTCTGCCCGAGTTGCTTTGTCCATATGGTTACCTTGACTTTTTCACACATACCTTTTTATTTACTCATTGGTGTTTGAACACTCTTGTAAGCTAATGTCCCATTTAGTCATCCACTTGTTATTTTTGTTTCATCCATGTTTTCTTCCTTCTGCTTAACTCTTCTCCCACTACCATTCTAGCCAGCAATGATTCTCCATGCTCTTTGTTTTCTTTAAATGACTTAGCATCCGGATCATAGTTGATGCCTCCAATGGGAAACTATCTGCTTCATCTATTAAAATCTCATATGGAATTGATGTTTTAACTTTGAGACCACTTGTGATCAAGTGTTTTGGATTCTCTCTATTTATCTCTATTTCAGTTCTGACCTATTGCTGCCCCGAAATTCACAACTGTAGAGCACCATGTAATGTCCCCAAATTAGGACAATGATGATAAAGAAGGGTTTCCCAACAAAACCCTTAATCAACTCCAATCACACTGAATTCTGAAAATTAAAATCAGCAAACCCTAGCTGACACAAATATGCTCAAAAAACCATATGCACAACAAACCCTAGGTGCCAATATTTGCACAATTAATTCCAAGGCATATGAAGGATGTAATCATTGAATTTTGCACCTCAAAGTCATGCATAAACCTTCAAGTCACTGCTGTGATAAAATACCTTTGTATGTGTGAGAAAAGATGCATGTACCTTGTTGAGTATCTTGCAAAAAAATCTGATTTTCCTTTTGAAAGTACAGCTGTATTTTTTTTGCAAGATCAGCCCTTAAACCCTTGCAAAAACTCACCAAAAATATGGTAAAATATAGAAATATTTTATGTTGAAATATTTCTAATTTTAACCCTTTCAAAACCTCCAAAAAAGTCTTCTCAATCAATTCATCCAAATGCATAAAATTACTGAATTAAATAATTCAGTTTCCTCTTTAAAATTCACCCCCAAAGATGTCAATGGACCTTAAAAAATTGCACTAAAAATACCTAAATAATTCTAATATTATTTATGTACCTTTTAGGGCCTAGTAGCACCCTAGAAAATTCAGAAAAGGCTCTCCAAGTGATCGCCCCACTCATAAAATACTAGCAGAATTTTTATGATGAAACCCTAGTATTTTCCCTTCCAAAATCCTTCCAAACCCTATGATAAGTTGTCACAAAATTTCAGAATATAGAGAACCACAAGTACCTTACTGACAGGTGTCCAAAAACCCTCCAATGAGTTTATTTCTTCTTCCCAACTACTCCCTATTCAAAAAATTAGGAAATAAATTTCAGAATATTTAACTCATCTAAAATTCTTCCAAATAGCCTCCCAATGTCTCCCAAGCAAGTCGCCCAATGCAAAAATGGTGGTATAAAATATTGGTAATATTTTATACATTGTTGGCACTTCAAACCCTTCTCAAATCTCTAAAATCCACTTCCCCAACCAATCGCTCTAGCTGGAAAAATATCACGAAGACACGAACAACTCCCTGTGACCTTCAAGGACCCCTCCATGTGGTTTGCCTAGCCTCCTAGGCAAGTCGCCACCCTTTGGAAAGGTATTCCACCACACGGACAATCTCCCAGATGATTCGCTCCTCTTCAACACCTGTAAAATTCACCAAATCTATTTTTGATAGAAGTATGCAACATTTTTCATAATGAGGTGGTGTCTGAAAACATGCACTTTGATGCTCACTCACAACCCTTAAGTAGAGTTGCACAAGTAAAAGGGATGGAGGTTTTCATCCCCAAACCTATGACACTTCTTGAAGGTTTTCATCCTCAAGAGGTGGAAACCGAGCTTGACATACTTGATCCAATTCACCAAATCAATATTCAACATGCCTTTTTTGAAGGAGCCTCTCTTTTTATAATCTTCCTCCAATTGTGGCACCCTAAAATAGAGAGGAAGGCTTACTTTTCTTTTAATAAAAAGATATACACAAGCTTCCTTATAAAAGTACTTTTTAGAATGGCTCTTAAAAAGGCCCCAAATTTGGATAATAAAGTACGTTGTCAAAATAACCTTGAAGCTTACAAATGTTCCCCTTTTTGTCTATAAATCCTTAGCCCTAGCAAACGCTCAAGATAAAGGTCTCATCCACGGACTTAGCTCAAAAAGGGGGACATTACAGTCCTCCCTACCCAAAATTGCTTGTCCTCAAGCAATTCTAGAAGCCAAGGCGCTGTCCCTATTTCCTTCGTAGTGCATCTTTTTATTGAAATCATTTCCCATTGCCAAGAGTCTCCGATTTGTGTTCCTTCATTGCCAAACACATTCCTTGTGGGGTGCCCCCATACATTTGAGAGATTAAATTCATCTTTCAACCAGCTTTCATACTTCCCAAAAATATGCCATGCTTGCTTGTTGTGGGTGTAGTACTTCAAAGTGTATGACGTGCCTCCAAAGACAATGTTCACCAATCTGAAACTAATCATGAAAACCACTTTATACCTATACCTTGAGAGATTTTAGTGCTTATGCACAGCCTATCTTGTGTGAGTTTTTCACCACTCCCTTCAAGCATAAGGAAGGTGTAGCCTTGATCAATGAAAAGCCTATGCCATGCCTCAATCTGAAATTGCATCTTCGTTATTGCCTTATACCAAAAGTATGTTCTTCCACATGCATTTCCAGATTGTACCCTTGGCTGTATTTTTCTCAAAAATTCAGAATTTTGGCCTTGTATATGCTGCTGTAGTTGATCATAATAATCAGAATTTATCATGTGGGCATTTCCTGAATGTATCTTGGAAACAATTTTTCCCAAAGTGGGCTGGAAAAGGACCATAAATTGCCAATTTTTCCTCTCCATAAGTGGCTGAATCTTCCTTTTTAACTCAGAAAAAAAAAAAAAAAACTTTTCAGACTTCTTACCACTTTTTTTTGTCTTTCCTTTTGGCTGCCATGTGGAGAAAAAATAGGTGGTGATGCCTCCAATGTCCCATTGGTAAATCTCTCCATGTTCATACTTCTTTTGCAAGGAATAGAATTCCCTTTTTGTGCTAGTGGGGTCCTCTGTACAGCCACTAAACATTCTTTGTCTTCCAACATTAATGGGATGTCCTCTTTTTTCCCATGCCTCATTGTTTCCCTTTGTGCAAGAAGGAATAGGGTGCTGCCCTAAGCATGTTGTAGGTTGCCATTGGCATTCCATTTCTTCCCCATCTGCTTCAAATAAATTATGAGAGTAATGACAATTTTCAATGCTTACCATTTGTTTGTGAGTAGGCTCAAGATTTGGATGAAGGGGCTGTGTTTCATGTCTGGGCACAGCCTTCTCTTTTACTCTCTTCATGCTCATGATACATCCTCCTATCAATTTGTTGGCCTTGGAGGTGGGGGCCTCTCCATCACTTAGACCATGCAAAACAACCTCTTTTCCTGCTATTTTGAATTTGAGTTTCATAGTTTGGTAATTTTGTGTGTCTTCTCCAAATGAATGCAACCATTGAATACCAAGGACCTTATTGGTCTCACCTATGCCCACCACATAAAAATCATCCTCAACCACATGTTTTTCCAAAATGATGCTAAGCTTTGGAATCTTGGTTGTGCAAGGGATAGTGAATCCATCCACTACTGTCACTCTGAAACCCTTGAACTCTATTAATTGTAATCCACAAGATGTTACCAATCCTCTATCAATGAAATTGTGAATTGCCCCACCATCAATAAGTACAGTAATAGGTGTTCCTTTTAATGAGCCCTTAACTCTAAAGAGATAGTATCTAGGAGCCCCAGAAAGTGATGCCAAAGTTCCACTCAATCCTTCCTCCCCTTCCATTTCCAAAGTATGTTCCTTATAGTTGGCTGTCCCAACTTCTTCCTCCTCATTTTCCTCATCAAATAGAACCTCAATATAGTGAACCTGTCCTTTGTCACGGCAATTGTGGCCCTTTTCCCATGGGTCCTTGCATGTGAAGCAAAGACCTTTCCTCCTTAGCTCATTCCTTATATCAAAGCTACTTCGTGGTAGCTCTTTCTTCTGCCCCAAACCTAGTTGGTTTGGTCTAACCAAAGGGCCCACATGATTGGCCTTAGGAGGACCTAAAAAGCTACCATTGGGCTGCCCCAAACTGCCACCTCTCTACTGCCCAATAGGTGGAAAAAAAATACCCTTTGACTGTCCCAAAGGCAGAAATCTGCCCCTTGGAGTAGAAGACTCCAATCGTAGGCCTTCTAAATGGCCTCCCTCAATGTAAGTGGATCAAAAGCTTTGACCAATCCTCTTAGGGAGTCAATCAGGCCCTCTATGAATAGTACCACCAATCTCCTATCTGAAATATCAGTCACCATAACTGAAAGTCGTTGAAACTCTGTGACATAATCATCCATTGAAGTCCTCTACCTCAGTTGAGCTAAATCATGAAAGTGAAGTTCAAGATCAGCTCTGTTGAATCTCTCAATCAATCGCCTACTAAACTCTTGTAGGAGTGTATGTGTTGATGTCCCTATGTGATCAAACCATGATACCACCAATCATGGGCTGTTCCCTCTAAATGTAAGGTGGCGAACTGGATGGCCTCTCCCTCTGCCATCGGTCAAAGTGAAAAGAAAGTATCCACCATCTGAATCCAAGCTCTAGCTGAACTCGTCTGTGATCCATCAAAAGTGGAAAAAGAAACTCCACAATGCATGTCAGAACTCTCCCTAGCTGCTCCTCTACCTCTGACCGATCCTAGGTCCAACCCGCCCTCCTTTCCAAGCTGAAAACTCAAAAAATGTCATAGCCCCCCTAACTCTCTCGAACAAGGTAACATACTCATCCATATCTCTCTCTAACTCTTCGCATGGATTGAATAAACCCTCCCTCATTGGTGCGTTCTCCTCTCTCTAAACAAATGTAGGCTGTGTGGGTCTACGTGTGGATGCCCCATTCCCCAAAGGGGGTGTGTGTGTTCCTGACCTGCTCCCTGAGGCACCGCTATCTCCATTGAGTGGCTTCAAGCCACCCATCTCACTGAGGGAACGAAGAAACCCCTCCATCATCGTTGTCATCTTCTCCTGTATTTGAGATTACTTGTCAAACCTCTCCTCGGCCAAACTGTCTCTCCTCACCCTCAGTCCCCTGGTGCTCCATGTCACTCATAGCTCGGTCCTGCTAGGGTGATCCAACTAGTAGAAGCTCCGCTTCCCTCCTACTACTCAAATAATATTTAACTTCTTTGTTGTCACTCATGTATCAAAACCTCACCCCACATAATAGCCAAGATATGGATCTGATACCACTATAATGTCCCCTAATTGGGACAATGATGATAAAAGAGGGTTTTCCAACAAAACCCTTAATCAACTCCGATCACACTGAATTCTGAAAATTAAAATCAGCAAACCCGTTGACACAAATATGCTCAAAACACCATATGCACAACAAACCCTAAGTGAAAATATTTGCAAAATTAATTCCAAGGCATATGAAAAATCTAACCACTGAATTTTGCACCTCAAACCTTCAAATAAGTCATGTATAAACCCTCAAATTACTACTATGATAAAATACCTTTGTATGTGTGAGAAAAGATGCATGTATCTTGTTGAGTATCTTGCAAAACAATCTGATTTTCTATTTGAAAGTACAGCTGTATTTTTTTTGAAAGATCGACCCTTAAACCCTTGCAAAAACTCACCAAAAATATGATAGAATATAGAAATATTTTATATTGAAATATTTCTAATTTTAGCCATTTCAAAACCTCCAAAAAGTCTTCTCAATCAATTCGTCCAAGTGCAAAAAATTACTGAATTAAATAATTCAATTTCCTCTTTAAAATTCACCCCCAAAGATGTCAATGGACCTTAAAAAATTGCACTAAAAATACCCAAATAATTCTAATATTATTTGTGTAACTTTTAGGACCTGATAACACCCTAGAAAATTTAGAAAAAGCTCTCCAAGCGAATTGCTCCACTCATAAAATACTAGCAGAATTTTTATGATGAAACCCTAGTATTTTCCCTTCCAAAATCCTTCCAAACCCTATGATAAGTTGTTACAAAATTTCAAAAAATATAGAACCACAAGTACCTTGCTGACAGGAGTCTAAAAACCCTCTGATGAGCTTGTTTCTTCTTCCCAACTGCTTTGCCCTAATCAAAAAATTAGGAAATAAATTTCAGAATATTTAACTCACCAAAAATCCTTCCGAATGGCCTCCCAATGTCTCCCAAACTGCCACCTCTCTACTGCCCCTTTGACTGTCCCAAAGGCAGAAATCTGCCCCTTGGAGTAGAAGACTCCAATCATAGGCCTTCTGAATGGCCTCCCTCAATGTAGGTGGATCAAAAGCTTTGACCAATCCTCTTAGGGAGTCAATCAGGCCCTCTGTGAATAGTACCACCAATCTCCTATTTGAATTATCAATCACCATAACTGAAAGTCGTTGAAACTCTGTGACATAATCATCCATTGAAGTCCTCTACCTCAGTTGAGCTAAATCATGAAAGTGAAGTTCAAGATCAGCTCTATTGAATCTCTCAATCAATCGCCTACTAAGCTCTTGTAGGAGTGTATGTGTTGATGTCCCTATGTGATCAAACCATGATACCACCAATCGTGGGTTGCTCCCTCTAAATGTAAGGTGGCGAACTGGATGGCCTCTCCCTCTGCCATCGGTTAAAGTGAAAAGAAAGTATCCACCATCTGAATCCAAGCTCCAGTTGAACTCCTCTGTGATCCATCAAAAGTGGAAAAAGAAACTCCACAATGCATGTCGGAACTCTCCCTGGCTGCTCCTCTGCCTCTGACCGATCCTAGGTCCAACCTGCCCTCCTTTCCAAGCTGAAAACTCGAAAAATGTCATAGCCCCCCTAACTCTCTCGAACAAGGTAACATACTCATCCATATCTCTCTCTAACTCTTCGCATGGGTTGAATAAACCCTCCCTCGTTGGTGCATTCTCCTCTCTCTGAACAAATGTACGTTGTGTGGGTCTACGTGTGGATGCCCCATTCCCCAAAGGGGGTGTGCGTGTTCCTAACCTGCTCCCCGAGGCACCGCTATCTCCATTGAGTGGCTTCAAGCCACCCATCTCACTGAGGGAACGAAGAAACCCCTCCATCACCGTTGTCATCTTCTCCTGTGTTTGAGAAAACTTCTCAAACCTCTCCTCGGCCAACATGTCTCTCCTCACCCTCAGTCCCCTAGTGCTCCATGTCACTCATAGCTCGGTCCTGCTGGGGTGATCCAACTGGTAGAAGCTCCACTTCCCTCCTACTACTCAAATAATATTTAACTTCTTTGTTGTCACTCATGTATCAAAACCTCACCCCACATAATAGCCAAGATATGGATCTGATACCACTGCAATGTCTCCTAATTAGGACAATGATGATAAAAGAGGGTTTTCCAACAAAACCCTTAATCAACTCCGATCACACTGAATTCTGAAAATTAAAATCAGCAAACCCGTTGACACAAATATGCTCAAAACACCATATGCACAACAAACCCTAAGTGATAATATTTGCAAAATTAATTCCAAGGCATATGAAAAATGTAACCACTGAATTTTGCACCTCAAACCTTCAAATAAGTCATGTATAAACTCTCAAATTACTACTGTGATAAAATACCTTTGTATGTGTGAGAAAAGATGCATGTATCTTGTTGAGTATCTTGCAAAACAATCTGATTTTCTATTTGAAAGTACAGTTGTATTTTTTTTGAAAGATCGACCCTTAAACCCTTGCAAAAACTCACCAAAAATATGATAGAATATAGAAATATTTTATATTGAAATATTTCTAATTTTAGCCATTTCAAAACCTCCAAAAAGTCTTCTCAATCAATTCAATAATTCAGTTTCCTCTTTAAAATTCACCCTCAAAGATGTCAATGGACCTTAAAAAATTGCACTAAAAATACCTAAATAATTCTAATATTATTTGTGTAACTTTTAGGGCCTGATAACACCCTAGAAAATTCAGAAAAAGCTCTCCAAGTGAATCGCCCCACTCATAAAATACTAGTAGAATTTTTATGATGAAACCCTAGTATTTTCTCTTCCAAAATCCTTCCAAACCCTATGATAAGTTGTCACAAAATTTCAGAAAATATAGAACCACAAGTACCTTGCTGACAGGAGTCTAAAAACCCTCTGATGAGCTTATTTCTTCTTCCCAACTACTTTGCCCTAATCAAAAAATTAGGAAATAAATTTCAGAATATTTAACTCACCAAAAATCCTTCTGAATGGCCTCCCAATGTCTCCCGAGCAAGTCGCCAAATGCAAAAATGGTGGTATAAAATATTGGTAATATTTTATACACTGTTGGCACTTCAAACCCTTCTCAAATCTCTGAAATCCACTTCCCCAACCAATCGCCTTCGCTAGAAAAATATCATGAAGACACAAACAACTCCCTGTGACCTTCAAGGACCCCTCCAAGTGGTTTGCCTAGCCTCCTAGGCAAGTCGCCACCCTTTGGAAAGGTATTCTGTCACACGAACAATCTCCCAGATGATTCACTCCTCTTCAACACCTATAAAATTTACCAACCTATTTTCGATAGAAGTATGCAATATTTTCGTAATCAGGTGGTGTCTAAAAACACCTTTGAATGATCCACTTGCATGAAAACATACACTTTGATGCTCACTCAAAACCCTTGAGTAAAGTTGCACAAGTAGAAGGGATATAGGTTTTTGTCCCCAAACCTATGACACTTCTTGAATGTTTTCATCCTCAAGAGGTGGAAACCAAGCTTGACATACTTAATCCAATTTACCAAATCAATATTCAACATGCCTTTTTCGAAGGAGCCTCTCTTTTTATAATCTTCCTCCAATTGTGGTGCCTAAAAATAGAGAGGAAGGGTTAATTTTCTTTTAATGAAAAATATATACACAAGCTTCCTTATAAAACTACCTTTTAGAATGGCCTTTAAAAAGGCCCCAAATTTGGATAATAAAGTACTTTGCCAAAATAACCTTGAAGCTTACAAATGTTCCCCTTTTTGTCTATAAATCCTTATTAGCCATAGGGAACGCTCAAGCTAAGGGTCTCATCCACGGACCTAGCTCAAAAAGGGGTACATTACACACCACCTACATGACAAGCAACCCAAACAAGGTCCTCATGGTTTTTTAGTCCCATAATTCTGCAATCCTACATCTTTTTTGTAGCAAGTGTAAAATCCTTTCGTTGGAACCCTTTTAAAAAGGAACCCTCTTGAACAATTTCCACCTTACTTAACTAAAGGGAATATTTTAAGTACATACAAATTTACAACTCAAAAGAGACGCATAAATGAGGCAGTTACTAACTAGACTACAAGCTAAGATTAAATGCTAATAAAAACACTAAATATGAAAAAATGCATGATGAGAATAGGAATTGCTAACACTACAAGAATGTACTCATAATATACCTATAATAATTGCAACCTTATGTTGTTGAAAGTATTTTTTCCTTGATGACATTGAAACAATACACACAAAACAAAAAAATTATATTACAAGATTGGTTGTGTCCCTTGTTTCAAGACAATGAACACAAGGCCACAGTAAACAAAAAGTTTTAAAAACCACACAAAATAAGCTTCACATTGTGGAAAAATATTATAATAATGATTAGTCAAAAAAACTATAATAATGATTAGTCAAAAAAACTATAATAATGATTAGTCAAAATAATTATTTGATTGCATCAAAATAATTATTTGATTTCATTTGACCATTTTATTTAATCTCGTAAATGATATACCTTCTCTAAATCCATTGTAAGAATGCTGCTTTGAAATGTATTTTCACATTGTTAAGCATTTGAAGAGTGTAAAATCTACGCACAAATGAGGAGTTCCAAGTGTTAAAAGAAGAGAAATTCCATTGAACCCATACTCTGCCAAGTATACACGTGCTAGCCAACCTCCTGCTGAATGACCAATTAAAGAGATTTTCCCACCTGAGGAATTGAAATATGTCACTAATAATGGTAAATGAAAGCAATAGAGAATGGTGTCACACATATAAGACACAACCATGAATAAATAAATGTCTCTCTATAATTAATATTTTGAAAATAACTATTCTATATAGATTATGTCAAACAAATAAAAGCCAAAAAGTTTCCTATAGGGAAACTCTAGAAAATGAATTGATGGTTTCCAAATAATGGTTTGACGCAGACAGAGATTCTATTAAGAGAAATTTACAGATAATTACGTGAATATTGCATATCTACCATCGATCTGTAGGCTTTCCAAACTAAACACTGAAGTAAACAGTTTGAAGCATGCAAATGTCCACGTAACATGAAGGGAAATCTCTATCTTTTCCTTCCAAAATCTCCTATAGTTAAACTACCATAAAAAGTGTCCACGGCATTCCTACCATTTTTCCTATAACAATATTGCTGCTACAAAAACATCCATGAACCGGCTCTAATCTGAGTATTTACAACAGCACTTTGTTTAATAAAAAACTAACATAAAAATCATCCATAACCAGTGTTCCACACGTCTTTGGGATAGGGGGATGGGGTTTTGGGAATGGCAAGGAAAAGACTATTAAAATAATATATACAAATTAATATTTAGATCTTATAAATACAGATAAATTAATAAAATTGAAATTTAATTAAAAAAACTAAAATAAACTGAAAATAAAGCAATAAATTACTAAATAAAACTGCTAATCCAATCATCCATCTGATAATCCAAAATTGTGAATTATAAATTTTATGATTTTCATTGCTCAAGTCAAAATTACAAAGTACAATGTAAAAATCAGAGTTGAGAAGGGTTCATCAACATGCTAAGGTCGGAAACAAAAATGCATATACCAAAACTCAAAGATTAAAGTCATCTATAGGAAATCTCAAGAACCGCTCCTCATCGTTGGAATTGTTGGACTACTTGTCAATGAGAGTCGCACCCTTGTGAAGGTAGTTTTAGGCCTTCACTGTCCGCTGAAACATGGAAACAATCCTACGCTGTGGGTGGCCTAATCAGCGGATTGAATCTCTAGATTTTAAGGGCTAGCTCCATTTGGTGTATCAATTAAGATCTCTACTCTACAGTACAAACTGCTGGGAAAAGGGAAGAGGAAAAATGAAAAAAGAAAAATTGAAGGAAAATCCTATATAATGATGGTAATACACCTGTATTTTGGTTCATCCACTCAATTTGAACTTCTAAAACACTGATTAGACAAGAAAAAACTGAACTTTCAACTCCAATTGACTCCTATGCATTAGTATTTCATGAAAAGGTTTTTATCTAGTGATCAAAGCTTGAGGAAGATGATGAAATAGCCCTGATTCAAGGCACTAACCAGCTACTTACATTTGCTATAACTTCAACCAAAAGACATCAAACACAGAACATGACCAACATAATCTAATCAACTTGTAACTAGGTAAGAATCAAGACTTGACAAGGAAGAAAATTTTATCACATATACAAATCACTGACATAAATACACTATACCAGCATTCTGAAATTTGAAAACAATAAAGTCCTATTTATCCAAAAAGGTTACAAAACTCAAATTTTGGCAGAGTTGGTCTTGCCAAAAGAGGGATCCTCTTTAAAATGACTGAAAAACCAACTTATATAGAAAAAACATACATAAGCTAAGAGAATGGCACTAAAAATAGAGAGGAGATCAACTCCCACATTACACAGGTCCAACTTGAGCTATCCGAAAATAACCAAGCCTTCCAATAATATTATTTTGTCTTATGTCTTGCATGAAAAGCTCTTTGGCATTGAAAATGATGGAGAGCCCATTTCATAATCCTTATTTAGCATAAAGATTAAATTCTTCAAAATTGATCAAACGTGCATGGATCCTTGGTAATTTAATTCTCTTCATGTATGATGCTACACCAATCTTCAAAGAGAAAACTCTAATTGAAGCTGAGGTGGAAGCATTTGAAAAGGTTTTGATTAACAAGATAAATAAGAGTGCATGCATGAAATTCTATGTTAAGCTCTCCTTGAACAGCCATCCAATGTTGAACTCTTCGAGCCCTTCATGCATTCGAGTCTCCCTTTTAGAATTGAGAGAGTCGTGCTTGAAGGCAGCTGCATGTCTGTGAATAATTTGATTATTGCATTTATTATTTAGCGTGCTCTTTACTGCAGTCTAATCTTGCTTGGGCCACTTTGCATGCTCTGAATGTGAGTTGTGAACCACGTCATAGGAGTCAAAAAGAGAAGTCCTCATTGTCTTCTGCTGATTGCCTATCAAAATCCTACCAGAATCCTTTTGAAAACCTGGCTTTTCCTTGTTTGTTAATCTCCTTGCTGTAGAATGTGCTTATGCCACTTGTCATTGATTAATTAGCCCTTTGAATTTGCTGACCATTTGACTTAATCTTGTTCCGTTGATCCATTTCGAGCTAATTCCTTCAGGTTATTTGCTTTTGTCTATTCCTACAAACTTTCCTCTTTGTTCATTTCCTTCGGGCCTTCCTCCCGAACCCTTGTCTTCGTTCACTTTCCCGAAGTTATTTCTTCGGACAATTTGCTTGGTCCATTTCTCGCGGACAATTTGTCTGAAGCTTTTTCCTTCGAACTTTTCTTTATCACTTTTCCACAGACAATTAATTCATGTCTTCGGACTTTTAAAATGGCCTTCGAGATTATTTGAAATGGTTCTCTCGGCTTTTTGTTATGGCACATTCCTTAAGACAAATTGTCCGCGTCTTATCTCCCTGTTCATTTCTTCGGACAAAAAGTCCAAGGGAATTCTTATCTTATGGCTATTTCTTTCAGGGTTTGGCTTAGGGCACTTTCCTTCAAAATTGACCCTTCAGCTTTTTGCAATGGGCCCTTCGAACTTTAATATGTGACCTTCGGCAAAATTGTATTTTTCCACTTGCCCTTCGAAAAAACTATAATGACAATTTGTCCGAAGGAAATGTACCCTTCGGACTTTTTGCCAATGCCCTTCGGCAAAGTTGGAAAGGACCTTCAGGAAAGCTGCAAAGGTCTTCTTGCCCTTCGGCAAAATTGAAATGGACTTTCGGGACTATGAAATGGTCCTTCGAGATTATGAACAAGCCCTTTGGAATTATGAACAAGCCCTTGGCTAATCCTTCGGAAAAACTGTCATGAACCATTCTTTCGGAAAAACTGTCAAGGTCCATTCTTTCGGAAAAATTGGCAAGCCCTTTCCAAATTGTCCCTTCGGATTTTTGACAATGCCCTTCGGACTTTTGGAAAAGGTCTTTTCCAAAAAAATTAAACCCTTTGACCCTTCAGAAAAATTGAAATGGTCCTCAGATTTTTTGAAATGACCTTCGGGCTTTTGTTAAGCACCTTTCGAAAAAGTTCTCGCCTTTCGGAAAACTTGAAATGGACCTTCAAAAAAGTTGTTAAGTCGCTTCGACTTTTTTGTTTGACACCTTCCTTCAGACAATTTGTCCGAAAGAATTCTTGTCTTTGGATTTATTGAAAAGGACTTTCCCGAAAGAATTGTTTCCTTCGAACTTATTGCAGATGACCCTCGGGAACCTTTTGAAGATGGACCTTTTTGAAAGGAAAAGAACCCCTTGAACTTTATGAAAATGCTCCTTTTTGGACCCAAAGAAGCCTCCATAATGCTTTTCTCAAAAAATCCTCTGAAAACCAAAGTGAATGCCTTAAAAAGGCCTATTAATCATAGATTATTTCAAGGATTTTTCAAGACCAATAACTGACTCACAAGACAAACTGGCATGATATGCAAAGTTTCGAATAACAAGGGTGGCAATTTGACCTATAGGGTCAAATTTGTCAACATTTTGGCGACTCATTTGGGAAGCATGCCTTTTATGCTTGAGAACCAAACTATTTATATGACAACTGGACTCACAAAGAAATAACAAATTTGATCCATGACTGCAAATTCTCTCTTTTGACCTGGCATGAGACAACCTTCATCCTCCAAAACAAAAAAACTAACTAAACAAAGCAAATGTGCAAACAAGCACTTATTCGGGACAAAATAGAACTAAACTAATGTGCTTGAACAACACTTGGAGGAAAACAAACAAAGAAACTAACCATGACAAAGCATGATCCACCTGGATCGAAAGGAAATTCATAAACTCACTCACGCCAAGAGATGGTACAAGTTGCAAGGCAAGATGTTTATTAATCATAACCTTTGATGAGGCATTTTCCTTGCCCACCAACTCTCTTAGCATCTCCTCAACTGAGTCATCAATAGCAAACCAGTCACCAACAAAGACAAACTCATCTAGTACTTCTGGATCTTTTTCATATTGCTTGTCATCTACAACCTTGTCAAGTGATATCTCATCTATGCATTGTCTTTGAGTGACCTCATCCTTCTTATCTGCTACTGCAAGTTCATCTAGCTCTTCAAGGAGCTTTGAATAGGCAACCCAATCTATATTGTGATCTTGAATAGGTGATTCCTGATCAAATTTCTCATAAACATGTTCTTCAATAGGCAACATATCCCTACAGAGCTCTTCAATTTCCTGCAGAGATTCAAGGTACAACTGCCAATCATCTTTTTGTTCCTCATTTTGATCAATCTGAATAGAATTAGCTTGAAAGTTATCTTGATCCTTCTCTATAGGAGATATCTCTAACTCATTTATGACTTCAATTTGTACCAACTCCTCTTGGAGTTCCTTCACATCAAGATCAGCCTTCTCATTCTCAACTACAACCTCAAGTATCGATGAGAAACTCTTCCTCATACACACTTGAAGCATGCTCTTCACACTCTGCAAGAACTTGACTTGTAGCTGCAACCCCTTTCTCAATCCTCCAAAGAACAGGCTCCTCCTGAAGAAGGGAGATGTTGGGAGGTTGATAAAATTCATTTGTTTGAGAGGGAAAATGAAGCATGGGAGGTTGATCATGATCAGATTTTAGGCTCTGGAGGGCAATGGAATCATTTAGGAAATTTTGGAGAGGGAAAGAGAACCTCTTAAAGACCTCTATATTTTGTTCCTTCCACTTAGCCATTACCTCATCAAAGTCTAAAACCTCCTTGTCTTCATGGATAACTTGAACTTGAGAGATGATTGGTGAAGAAAGGGAACTACAAGAAGATTTAGTCTCTTGAATAGACTCTTCAATAGGCATATGAGTTTGCTCTTGACTCCAACTAGGAAGCTCCATTGGCACACACTGAGCATGGCTAAGAATTTCATGAGAATAAGGAAGACAAGAACCCTCTTGAGAAAACTGGTTCAACTCAATTCGTTGCCTATCCCAAGACTCAATCTTCTCCAATACAAAAATACATAACTCATTTATCATTTCTAGATCATTAGGAACATTTTGAAAAAAAAATTCACTTCCTCGTACTGAAAGCTTGAACCAACTTTTCTTGCATATGCTAGTAATTTGAGCTATATCTCATCCATTCTTTCTTGGAGACAATGCTGGTATGATCCATCATAGGGCTGATAAGGAAACATAGCATAAAAATTCTCTTCATATACAGCCATCAAAACTCATTCATGATAATGTAATAAAAATAGACTTACATGAAAACTGTGCCTGGACTATTAGAAGCAATTGTTTGAGCTTGGAATCACCAAATACTTCATGAAAAATACTACTGCAACTGCAATTTCATCAAGACCAACTCCAATGGGTCCCACCGAGAGTGCCAAAAACTGTTGTCAATCAAACTCGCACCCTTGTGAAGGTAGTTTCAGACCTTCACAATCTGTTAAAACATGGAAACAATCCTAGGTTGTGGGTGGCCTAATCAGCAGATTGAATCTCTAGATTCTAAGGGCTAGCTCCTTTCGGTGTATCAATTAGGATCTCTACTCTACGCTACAAACTGTTGGGAAAAAGGAAGAGGAAAGAGGAAAAAATAAAAATTGAAGGAAAATCCTATCTAGTGATGGTGATACACCTGTATTTTGATTCATCCACTCAATTTGAGCTTCTAAAACACTGATTAGACAAAAAAACACTGAACTTTCAACTCCAATTGACTCCTATGCATCAGTATTTCATTAAAAAGTTTTTATCTAGTGATCAAAGCTTGAGGAAGATGATGGAATAGACCTAATTCAAGACACTAACCAGCCACATACATTTGTTGTAACTTCAACCAAAAGACATCAAACACAGAACATAACCTGCATAATCTGATCAACTAGTAACTAGGTAAGAATCAGGGTTTGACAAAGAAGAAAATTCTATCACATATGCAAATCACTAACATAAATACACTATACCAACATTCTGGAATTTTTTAAAAAAAACAGTCCTATTTATCTGAAAAGGTTACAAAACTCAAATTTTGGCAGAGTTTGGTCTTGCCAAAAGAGGGATCCTCTTTAAAATGATTGAAAAAACCAACTTATATAAAAAAGCATACATAAGCCAAGAGATTGACGCTGAAAATAAAGAGGAGATCAACTCCCACATTACACAAGTTCAACTTGAGTTATCCAAAAATAACCAAGCCTACCAATAATTTTCTTTTGTCTTATGTCTTGCATAAAAAGCTCTTGGCATTGAAAATGATGGAGAGCCCATTTCATAATCCTATTTAGAATAAAGATTAAATTCTTCAAAATTGATCAAACGTGCATGGATGCTTGGTAATTTAATTCTCTTCATGTATGATGCTACGCCAATCTTCAAAGAGAAAACTCCACTTGAAGCTGAGTGGAAGCATTTGAAAAGGCTTTGATTAACAAGATAAACAAGAGTGCATGCATGAAATTCTATGTTAAGCTCTCCTTGAACAGCCATCCAACTTTAAACTCTTCAAGCCCTTCATGCATTTGAGTCTCCCTTTTGAAACTGAGAGTCATGCTTGAAGGCAACTGCATGTCTGTGAATAATTTGATTATTGCATTTATTATTTGGCGTGCTCTTTACTGTAGTCTAATCTTGCTTGGGCCACTTTGCATGCTCTGAATGTGAGTTGTGAACCATGTCATAGGAGTCAAAAGGAGAAGTCCTCATTGTCTTCTGTTGATTCGTTGTCGAAATCCTAACAAAATCCTTCTGAAAACCTAGCTTTTCCTTGTCTGCTGATCTCCTTGTTGTAGAATGTGCTTATGCCACTTGTCATTGATTAATTAGCCCTTTGGATTTGCTGACCATTTGACTTAATCTTGTTTCGTTGATCTGTTTCGAGCTAATTCCTTCGGGCTATTTGCTTTTGTCTATTCCCGCGGACTTTCCTCTTTGTTCATTTCCTTCAAGGCTTCCTCCCAAACCCTTGTCTTCGTTCACTTTCCTGAAGTTATTTCTTCGGACAATTTGCTTGGTCCATTTCTCATAGACAATTTGTCCGAAGCTTTTTCCTTCAGACTTTTCTTTGTCACTTTTCTGTGGAAAAAATGTCTGCGAGAATTCATGTCTTCGGACTTTTGAAATGTCCTTCAGGATTATTTGAAATGTTTCTCTTGGCATTTTGTTATGGCACTGTTATAGCACAAAAATGCACCTCTGTGGGAGAGTTTTTCAGGCTCTCCCACTTCCGGCTATAAACATAGGAACAACCTCAGGATGTGGGTTTCCTATAGTGAGGTTGAGCCTCTAGGATTTTTAAAGAGGCTAGTTCCTCTCTGGTGGATCACCTAAACTACTACTGAAATGAAACTTTCACAGGAAAAAGGTTAGAAAAGGGGAAAAGGGCTCCTAAGAAGGCTAACAAGAGATGCACCAAATTTAAATGGACACTCATCTACACTCAAACCCAAACTAGATCAGTCATGAGACGACTTAGGCTTGCACGATCTCAGGATCAAGCTAACACATGCTGGAAGAGGTTCAGGGAGAACACTAGTCCTAACCTGCAAAACTTGAAAAGACTTCAAAAAGGTAAGCAACAGGCTAATGGATTAAGAATACACGCATTCACGAATCCACCAAGCAACAAACATACTAAAGCACTAATCGAAGACAGGAGATGGGCAAAGCAATTGAGTCTCATCACATTCAAGAGATAGTTCTTACAACATCTTGGCAGGGTTGAGCCTAACCAAGGGAGCATGCTTTTGCAACGTCTCAATGGGCATTTGTCTCCCAACAAGATGAAAAAAAGTCTATAAAATTGGGAACATTTAGAAATGGCAAATCTCGTGATATATATAAAGGGAAGAGAGAGAGAGGGAGAGCCGCACGGCAGAAAAGAGAGGAAGAAGACGTTGGAGACCGGGACCACTGTCGTTGTCTTGCCTTGACCATGAAACGCGTCACCCATGATCGCCGCAGATCTCCTCGAGCCCTTCCCGTGCATTGGATTTTCCCTTTGTGAGGACCACACCTCCATGCTTGCAATGCCATGATTAACCTGTTCTTGGATGGCTGTCTGTTTGCTTTGAGCGAAGTCATGCCGCTGCATTAATTTCTCATCTACCCATGGAGACCTAAATTGATTATTGAGAAAAACCAATCCAAGACATTGGTTTTCCTATAGTCGATATATAGAACATATAGCCTACCATTGGAAAACACTGCCTTCTTTGACGTGTCTATGCCATTCAACCACTCTGCAGTTTGCCACTTGTACTTTGTTGTTTGGCCTTTCTGTCCCGGCTTGCGCCACACGGCAGCTTTGTCATCCACTGCTTTCATGTCTCCTATGTTGCTGGATGGCTTAAGTCAAGCTCCTGAAAAAATCCCGATTTACTCCATATGGAGTAACTTGGGCTTTTGCATCTTCTTTACTTATGAAAGTCCTTTAAGTGAAGCATTTGGAGAAACCGATTTACTCCACCATGAGTAATTCGGGTTTTCCAAGCTTCTCAACTTCAGGGTTTCTCACGTCTAAGTCTTCGGACTTCTCCCTGTTAAAGTCTTCGGACTTTTCTTAGTTGAAGTCTTCGGGATTCTCCCAGTTAAAGTCTTCGGACTTTTCTTAGTTGAAATCTTTGGACTTCTGCCTATCCAAGCCTTCGGGTTCTTCCTTGTGGATTACTTTGGATTTGTTTTCCGCAGACAAATTGTCCGCAGGAATTCTTTTCCCTGGGCAAAATCTTCGAAGGAATTCCTTCGGACCAATTGTCCAAAGGTTTTGTCCTTTTCTTTTCCTTTAGAAAAACTTTTTCGAAGGAATTCTTTGCATTTTTGTCTTTCTTTTTTAGCTTTTCGGATTTCTTTTGGATGAAGACTTGCTCCTTAGAAAACCCGAGAAGCACCCTCAAAGATCAAATCAGACTTTTGGCACCTCCTTACTTCAGATTTTGCTCAACTAATTACTTATAAAAAAGAGAAGTTGAGCTGCCCCAGAAACCCGAAGTTGTCACTGCTAAAAAACCCGAAGTCTTACCAAAGACTTTCTATTCTCTTGCTTTGAAAGTCCCTCCTTCCCATGCTTAGGCAAAATCTGATATAGGGGCCACAAAATTGCCAACAAGCACTTTCCTTCGGACAAATTATCCACGTCTTATCTTCCTGTTCATTTCCTTAGGACAAAAAGTCCAAAGGAATTCTTATCTTCTGGCTATTTCTTTTGGGCTTTGGCTTAGGGCACTTTCCTTCGGAATTGACCCTTCGGCTTTTTGCAATGGACCCTTCGGACTTTAATATGTGTCATTCGGCAAAAGTGTATTCGTCCACTTGCCCTTCGGAAAAATTGTAATGACAATTTGTTCGAAGGAAATGTACCCTTTGGACTTTTTGCCAATGCCCTTTGGCAAAGTTGGAAAGGACCTTCGAGAAAGCTCCAAAGGTCTTTTTGCCCTTCGGCAAAAATGAAATGGATTTTTGGGACTATGAAATGGTCCTTCGGGATTATGAACAAGCCCTTCGGAATTATGAACAAGCCCTTTGGAATTATTTACAAGCCCTCGGCTAATCCTTCGGAAAAACTGTCATGAACCATTGTTTCGTAAAAATTGTCAAGGTCCATTCTTTCGGAAAAATTGGCAAGCCCTTTCCAAATTGTCCCTTCGAATTTTCGATAATTCCCTTCAGACTTTTGGAAAAGGTCTTTTCCGAAAAAATTGAACCCTTCGACCCTTTGGAAAAATTGAAACGGTCCTCAGATTTTTTGAAAACGACCTTCAAGCTTTTGTTAAGCACCTTTCGAAAAAGTTGTATCGCCTTTCGGAAAACTTGAAATGGACCTTCGGAAAAGTTGTTAAGTCCCTTCCTTCGGCTTGTTTGTTTGACACCTTCCTTCAGACAATTTGTCCAAAGGAATTCTTGTCTTCGGATTTATTGAAAAGGACTTTCTTGAAAAAATTGTTTCCTTCAGAGTTATTGCAGATGATCCTCGGGAACCTTTTGAAGATGGACCTTTTTAGAAGGAAAAGAACCCCTTGAACTTTATGAAAATGCCCCTTTTTGGATCCAAAGAAGCCTCCATAATGTTTTTCTTAAAAAATCCTCTGAAAATCAAAGTGAATACCTTAAAAATCTCTGTTAATCATGGATTATTTCAAGGACTTTTCAGGAACAATAACTGACTCACAAGACAAACTGGCATGATATGCAAAGTTTTGAATAATGAGGGTGGCAATTTGACCTATAAGATCAAAATTGTCAACAAGACTCATTTGTCTCCTGCAAGGGGACCCCAACCAATCTTGGCTGCATATCTTGGTTCTCGTCAACCTACCTCAACACGTGAGACTCTACATGCCACCATAATGTTGGCCTCTCTTTGTACTCTCGTGTCTTGCAATCCATGAGATGCAAGGCACTGTGTACAACAAGTTTCTCCACTTTATTAGAGGTTAGTATGTTCCTCAACATAGTAGATCCAACCATATACCAACCAAATCCTCTTAATAGTACAAGGACAAATTTATGTTTTATGTTTAAATAAATGAAAAAAATTAACAATTTTTTTTATCTTTTAAAAAAAAGATGTCAAGATGTCGTAGTGTCCCTACCAATGCTTTCAAAACCATAGGGGATTTCCCCTTTTCTTTGGGAAGCATAAGGTATGTAATGTCCTCAAATGGGACGATTTAACCAAAAAGGTGTTCCTCCCAAAATCCACAATTTATGAATTCTGAATTTAGAAAAATCAACAAACCCTAGCTATTGGAATTGCACCTCCAAACTGAAAATTAACTCCAATTCACCTTGAAATAAATAGCAAATAAATACCTTGTGAATTTGGCCACCAATGGCTCTTACTGCAATGAAAAAAGAGCTTGAAATGAATGTTTTAACCCTCCAAATCCTAGCGCCACACTAGCTGAATTGAAGTCCTTTCTCACTCTAATCCCTGCTCAAGCTTAGTCCAATCCAATTGTCAAAACTCAAAAACTTACTATAATAATTAATTCAGAATGAAACTCTTGCAAATCTGCCCTCAACAAATATTATTTCCTATGAAAAACTGAAAAGTTCAAAAATTCATAACTCAATATTTGAAATTATGATGCAAACAAGAGCTCAAATTAATTATAAAAATAATGACTATCAAATAAAAATAATTTCGGAATTTTCTTTCCATGGGAAGGTCACCAAAAATTGCTTCAAAATTCTGAAAACCCTAATTCCCTGTCCAAAACAATTAAATAATAATCTGAGAATTATTATTTAATTTTATATCAATTTAGTACTTCAAGTCTTCCTCATATCTTCTCAAAAAACCCATGCTAATATGCAAAAAATTAGCAAATAATTTCATAATATTAATTTTCACAATTAGACCCTAAAAGGGGCCTCCAAACCCTCAATCAAGCTTGTAAAATAGTTCGTTGCACTTGCCAAACTAGTGCAAATAATAATATGAAATAATAAGCATCAAAAGAACCTCAATTAATTCATTAAAACCTCACAATAGCCCTCAATGCAAATCACCCCACTCTAGGACAAGTAACAAGATCTCCTTTAGCAAGGTGTCATCAAAAGACACCTTTTGTAGAATGGTCAACACCAAAACAATGAACACCTATTGGGCATACATCCCAATAGCTTCTTCAAGCATAAAGAAACAATTATCAAATGCAACATGTATTCAATTGTGATCTTCACTTTGTAGTTTTACCTTCCAAGGGTGTGAACCACTTTGAAAAGGTAAAATACCTCATAAGCCTCACTTGCTTTTTTTAGAATATCTTTCTCTTTCTTTGTTTTAGCTCTGAAGCCGACATTCCTTTTAATTTCACTTTAGGCCTTTTTGACTTAATTAAATAACTTGCCTTAATAAATTAGTAATTAAAATTAATTTTTGGCAAACTAAATAATTAGGTCCTCAAATAATTAATTAAATTGCTCTAATAATTGAAGTGATAAAAATCACTTTTCAAGCAATTTATTAATTATAAAGCCCCTTAAAATAATCGTTAAAATTACCTTAATTTTCCAAATGGTTAAAACCATTTTTCCGATAATTCAAATAATTATCCAAGATAGTTCTATTTTAATAATTAATTAATTGTTTTATATTTTCGAATGATTAAAATCACTATTCGAGCAATTTTATTAATTATTAAAATTATATGAAAAGGGGACATCACAAGAGACATGGGGGGATGTCCCAACCCTATCCTCATCCCCAAGACATCACTTAGACCCCTAGGGGCATGTCCTTTTGGAACACAATCTATAACAATCTTGAATTCTCAATTCATGTAAACCTTGCCAAATAAATAGTCATATCTAACAACATAATCATCAGGCTAGCAAAGCATTGTTAGGAGGAGAAATCTTACCACCATTAGGAACTCCATTTCCAATAACAACATGAAAGCACAAAGAGTCCCCGAGCTGATAAATTCAAGGTTCATTGTTCTTTGGGTACTTCTTTAAAAGAAGATTGTTGAAAATTCATGCCTTAAAATTGTGAGTTGTCTTGGAAGACCCCGCACCTCTTTTAGAATATCTTGAACATAGCGATAAAGTTGTGGGATAGAAAACTATGGTCCTTACTTTAGACCCCACAAATCAAACTTCTTGATTTTCACCTCCAAGAAGGCCAAATGCTCAATAGCTTGAATGGGGATCTTTGCATGTGGCCTTTGGTATGCTCCATCACCTTAAGGGTCTTTTGTTGGTTCATGACAATAACTCTAAGAGCATTCACCTACTTTCTAAGTTCCACCAAATTAGAAATTTCAGCCTCCTTGTAATGTCCCCCTTTTTGACATAGGCGTGCATGGTCCCTTAGCCTTAAGTTGTTCCCAAAGGCTAAGGAAAAAAGGAATGGAAAAGGGAAACGTTTTAAAAGTCTTAAGAGCATTAAATGAAAAAGCACTTTATTGTTCTAATTTTCACTTAAGTTGGGGCCCTTTTGAGGGTCGTGGCACTTAAGGTTTAAGAGGAAAATTATAAGGAATGCTCTTTTAAATATTTGGAAGGGAGAGTTATCTTCTAATTTGGCTATAAAAAAGAATAGAGGTTCATTCGAGGGGTTATGCATGTTATGAATATTAAATTGTGGATTAAGTATGTCAAGCTTGTTCACTATGACTTGAAGATGAAAACCTTCAAGTGTGCCCAAGGGTTTGAGGACGAAATCTTTCATTCTTTCATTAAAGGCAGCTCTGTTCAAGGGATGTAATTGTGCTTCAGATTTGCATGGTTGCATGCAATTGGTCTTACAAAGGTGTTCTGGAACACCACCTTATACAAAAGATTGACAAGCACCTTTGGAAGCGTGGTGATTGTATTTTTGCAGATAAAAGAGGTGGAGAAATTGCTTGAAGAGTCGCTAGTTAGTATTAGAAGCCAATCCTAAGGTGGCGAATTAGTTGGAGGCTAAGTTGCTGATACGGATATGGGTACGAGTATCGGATACGGGGATACGTCGATTTTTTTTTTGGTGGTTTGGATACGGCCGTACAAAAATATATAAAAAAAATTAAAAATACAAAAATATAGCCATATAAGCAAAATTAAACACATAATATGCATAGAGGAAACAAAATAACTTCAAATAAGTTATATAACCACAAAATATATACTCATAATTCAATGCCAAATATCATAATATTCAATAGTCGAACTTATATTAGTTTTATAAATTATAACAGGTACATGGTGCAAATGTTACAATGTATGGACAAAAATAGAGACAAATCAGCATTCTCATTGTTCACTATATAATATATTCTTCTTTGCCTGCAATGTCTTCATCATCATGTAGTTCATTAGAACCACAAGCAGTAGTAGTGCCACTCCCACTAGCTCCACTATGCAAGTCATGTGAAGCACTATCTAGCTCCGTGTCAAATAAAGAAAGGTATGTAAGGGAGGCATCTAAATCAACAGTCTCTGGGTTCACATCCCACAACTTTGTTGGCCCTTCCTTGTATTGAGGTTGTTTATGTGAGAGAAGACGTAAGTTGGAATGCACATAAACCAAATCCTCTGTTTTTTTTGCAGCCAACTTATTGCGTTTAACTGAGTGGATAAAGCCATAGCTACCCCAACTCCGCTCAGCTGAAGAGGAGCTTGCAACCTATTGAAGCCACAAAATGAATTAAAATTTATAAAAAATTAAAAGACTAAAACTTAAAACTTAAAACAAAACATTGAAAAGGTCAAAAGAAGAGTAAAAAAATTAAAATCTTACTTGTGATAGAACTTTTATTGCAAGTGGTTGAAGGTGGGTGGATGCTTGCCCATGGAGGTACCACCAAAAGTGAGCATCCATCTTGTACTTGTCACGGATAGCGCCAAGGGAATAACCCACCGAGGATATGAAATGCACAAACTCTTCTCTGACTTGGTCTTCTACCTCTGGATCGGGAAAGATTTTAGAGAATGTTGTCTTATATCTCTCGGCAACCTCAACATCCCTATATGGTGCGACCCTCCTCGGCAAAGAAAGAATCTATGTACTGTAGTATTTGGGTGTCAAGGCAAAAGCAAAAAAATGTAATTGAGTGGTCATTTTGTTCCACTTTTCAATGAGATGTGACTGCACTTCCTTGAAGAACCTCTCTATGGGATCTTGCTCTTTGGCATTTATGATGGATATAATGTTCTCAATCATTGAGTCAATTCCATCATAAATCTCACCCAAATATGGATGATCCATGTCCACATATCTCAACATGCTAACAATGGGATTAGTAAAACTCAGCAAATACTCCACACGTTCCCACCACACATTATCAAGAATCCACCCTTTCACTTTTGTGGCCCTCTCACTGTTTACCTGCCTCCATACACCCCAAAGGTTATTGATGACCACGCTACTCAATGCTTCACGCACCTTAACAAGTCGTCTCAAGATGATGGTGTGTGAGGCAAATCGAGTCTCAGCAACCTAATACACTTATACAAAATTAAAACAAATAATTAATAAACTTAAAATTATTCAAAAATAAAAAACACTACAAATTACAAACTTATAAAATTCAATTACGAGTTACCTTCAACAATTGTAATTTTGAGAAAGTCCTAAAGATGGCTTGGGACATGTGATGGTTGGTTATGAACATTTGGATCTCATTCGCCTCCTCATAGACTTGTTTGATCCAATCAATTTTTGTCTCCAACTTTTGCAACATAAGACTGAGGGAATGAACTGCACAAGGTGTCCAAAATATATGCCCGTACCTTGCCTCAACCAACATGCCCGCAACTCTGCAATTTTTAGCATTGTCCATTACAACTTGAACAACGTTTTGAGGCCACACTGCCTCAATGGACTCTATCAAAATGTTAGCAATGAATTGTGCATCATTCACTTGCTCCTCACAATCAACGACCTTCAAAAACATTGCCCCTTTTAGGGCTCACTGCAATCACATTAATCAATGGCATATTTGTCGTATCTTTCCATCCATCAGAAATGAGGGACAACCATGTTTCGATCCATGAATCCCTGATAGGCTGCAATGCATCTTCAATGTGTTTTCTTTCTTTTGTCAATAAGGTGGTGCGCACCTTTTCATACCCTAGGGTGGCAAACCCTTTAGGGGCAGCATTCATAGATCTCACCATTTCCTGTCAGTATGGTGATCTAACAGTATTAAATGACAACCCACATGCGTAAATACAACATGCGATGCTCTGCTCCGCTATCTCTCTGGAGTCATTTTGGAATGTCCTCTCCAATGGGCCTGCATCTTTTGTTCTCTTGCGACCAAGAGGTGAATCATCTTTCTCTTCGACCGCAATGAGTGCAGCAAGAAAGGGGTGTGATGGGGTCGCCACATTAACACGAGATGGATCAACAGGAGGTGATCCTTTATTTTTCAAATGATGTTTTGATCTTTGCCCCACAACGGAATCCGCATCTTCTTGCTCTTTGATGTATGCAAGGATCTTTACTTGTGGCAAGCCCTTCCCAGGCTTTCCACCTATGCTTGGCCCACCACAAACTCTGATTTCAATGCTAGAAATCGCACATATATGAGCTTTCATTCGACTATACGAGCTCTTGAATTTACCGTTACACTCTGAGCAAAGCCAATGAAAACACCCTCCACCAGACATCTGTTCTAATATTGTCACGTATTTCCAAAGAAGTGCTCACGAATCATATTTGGGGGTTATCCCTTGCCCCACTGAACTAGCACTTGCACCCTGAGACATTCTAATTTTTTACAAATCGCTATAGGCTTATAGCTCCTGGTAACACAAAAAATTGCTATTAAAATTTAATTATAAATATAAATTTTAAACTAATTAATAATTTAAAATTTAATACTATATATTAAAAAAATTTAACTAATTAATAATTTAAAATTAAAATTTAATACTTAATATATATCTAAAATTTGAAAAACAAACATATTTTAAATTTTTAACGTAATAATAAAAAGTTAAAAGAAATAAATAAAATTTAAAAAACTAAACTATATAATAAAAATTTAGTTTATAATTTAATAAATTTATAAAACCCTAGGCCTAAGGTCCTACAGTTTAGAGTTTAGGAAGAAAAAAAAAATTAAAAACCTAGCAGCACGCAGTCACGCAGGCACGGGTCGCGCGCAGTCGCGGAGGCATAGATCGCGGTTATATTAGCCTTAGGGGTTCATTAATGCGTTTGCATTTGACTTTTTTTTCTATAAAGTGAAAAAAAAATTAAAATGTTTTTTTATTCGTCCGATCTGCGGGAGATACGACCAGGGTACATCGTGCCCCCTACGGATACGACTGGATACGTCCATCCGGCCATATCTGCAGGGGGCACGACATACCCTGGCCGTATCCCCCGCAGATCGGCTGCGGACTGTACCGTATCTACACTTCCCCGCACTCCCAGGGCTTGGGAGGGGCGTATCCGGTAACGCAGGTTGGAGGATTGGTGATCCCTCTCTAGAAGGCTATTTGGCTTTGCAAACCTCTTCTAGGATTTAGAGATATTTTTATCAATTTATCATAGCTTGGCGAATTGTTTGAGGGTTGATTTGCACATGATTTAGGGTGATTTTGTGCCCTAGATAAAATTTTGAATTTATTATATTATTTCAGTAGTGGACTAGGGTTTTGAGAATTTCGGGACAACTTTTGGTAGGCTTACCATGATGGATAAATTCTGAATTTGGCTTTGATTGATAGCTGCCATTTTTAGTATTATTTCGAGCTATCATTTGTATTGAAATTCCAAGTATTGTGGAAGTTGTGAATTTATGAAGTTCTGCTATAATTTTGCAATAATAAATTTTAAGATTTTGAGTTTCATCTTTTGATTGAATATTTTGACTTCTAAAATTATTGGCTGCAATATGAAACTCATTTCATATTTTTTGGAGGGTTAAAAGTATCAAATATGATTTTTGCCCTAATCGTCTAAGGGTTTGGTAGATGAAATTGTTGATTATTACTTCATTTTAGAAGTGTGTTATTAGCTAAATTTGTATTTTCAGATTCTTTGTAATGTCCCCATTTTTTTATTGAGATCTTGATGGGACCCTTAGCCCATTCTTGTTTCCTGATGGCTAAGGGTAGAAGAAGGATTGGGACATGGTGGACCACTTGTGAAAAGTTACTAATAAAAAAGGTACTTTATATTTCTAATTTTGAGTTATATTTTGAGAAAAAAATATTTCATGTATATTTCACTTAAGTGGGAGAGTTTTGGGTCTTGACTTATAAGACTTAAGTTGTTTTTCAAATTAACCCTCTTTCTATTTTGGAGTGCAACACTTGGAGGAGGGTATTTAAGGAGGATTCATTTGAAAATTATGTAAATTTGGATATTTGGATTTGGTAATCAAGTATGTCAAGCTTGGTTGTTGAAGGTAGATGCTTGAAAAATGTTACCCTTCAAGTTCTACTAGTTACTCTATAACAATGTTTTGCAACACCACCTTTCAGACATTGTGTGAACACCTTGGAAAGCTTCTATATGCGAATTCTCAAGTTCTTAAGGTGGACAAATTGCTTGGAGGAGTTGCGCAAATTACTTGGAGGGTTCGTAAAATCATTGAAGGGTGGCAAATTGCTTGTGAGGGGAAGTTGTTGATTTCTCTCCTTGGGTGACTTACTTGGGAACTTGGATCATCTTCGAAAGGCCTTGTTATTGGTGGAAACCCTCTCCTAGAGTTAAGGTAAATTTTATATATTTTTCCTAGTGGAACGAATTGCCTTTGAAGTGAGATTGCATGTTTATTGGGCTGATTTATGCTTCGGAAATATTTAGAATTATTTTTATATTTTTTCCAAGAGGGGCAAATTGGTTTGAAAGCTTAGGAGGCATTGTTGAGGGTTTATTTCAAAGGTTTGATATTTAGAAAATTATTTGCATAATTTTTTGTGAAAAACTAGGGTTTTCAGAACTTTGGGATATCATTTGGGGGACCTCTTGTGGATGGAAAATTCTGAAATTATTTTTATCGGGTAGCTGCTATTTTTGTGTTTGTTTTGAGTCCTCATTCATATTAAAATTCCAGGTATTTCATAAGTCATGAATTTTTTAAGTTTCAGTTGTTTGAGAAAAAAATGCAAATTGAAAAAAGTAAAGATCAGAAAAATATTTATATTATTTTCCATGAGTTGGGCGACTTGTGTAGAGGGTTTGAAGTGTCTTTGTTAGTTGAATTTTGCTCTTTGGAAACTTTGACAATTTGTAGGGTTTTGCATAATTATTGGAAGGTCATCCAAAGGTTTCAAAGCTGTTTTGCAGAGTATATGACTATTATACCAGCAGTTAAATATCAAAATTATTATATATATTTCCAACAATTACATTCTTCATTCATGTTGCAACAAGGTACACAATTAGAGCTTTATATTTGTCAATCATTAAAGCATTGTGAAGTGTTGTAAGGATTTGAGAAGATTATTGTCGCTAGGGTTTGTTGGGTTTTTGGGCAGCATACAGTTTATTTTCAGATTGACTTGGGGGTTTAAAGGAAATTACTTATTTTTGCTTGAGACCTTATTTGGGGTCACATCATTCTTTAAAGGAAGGAGTTTTGGATTTGGTAGGGTTTGTTGGAGAACCCCTATTTTGATTATTTGTCCCATTTGGAGACATTACAGTGGTATTAGAGCCAACATCTTATCTAACTGTAAGAATTGAAGGGTTACATGACATGGAAGATATGAAGGGGCAACTTTCTATTCAGATTGATCTCATGGAAACCTATAAATAATACATGACCTTTCCACCCTCTATCTGAAAGGCCCTAAATCTCATTAAGTTTGTAATATGGAAGAGAGGAAGAGGTAGTCATAGGATGGGCTGGCGTAGACAAAAGGGAGTACAAAATGCTTTTGGGGAATTTGTTATTCCCATTTTTGACGGTTCTGCAGGTATTTCAGCTAGTGCATGGGTTGATAAGGTAGGCACATACCTTTCACTTCGTCCCATGGAGGAAGGGTATGGCCATGAAATTTGCCATATCACATTTAGAGGGGGTTGCCTATGATTGGTGGCACCACGGATTGGTAACCCAAGAGCACCATCTCATAGATACCTATGACGAATTTTGCAAGTGGCTCATTGGGAGATTTGATTGGAGTGATCCTAAACTTTACTTTGACGAGTTGGCACACTTCCATCAAATGGAAGACAAATTAGAGATTTTGGATCAACAAAAAGAGTTGTTTCAGCGTAGTAAAGGGCAGCCAATGATTGAATTTTTTGAACCACAAGAACCAAAAATTCAAGGGCAGCCTAGTGAAGGTTTCCGACAAGCTATGGGGCAACCAATGGGGTTGCAAATGGTATACGTTAAAGTGGAAGTAACAGATAAATTAGAACTTCCACAGATTAAGCAAGGGGAAGTTGTTCAACAACTTCATAAGCAATCAAAGAATCAAAAAGAAAGCTTTGAAAGTGATAAGGAAATCACAAGGGAAAGGTATGTTAGAAAAGAAGGTTTTTGCATTGTTTCTAATCACAGTTCACCTTCTTTGCATAAATTCATATTTCAAGAGGAAGCTTGGAAGAAACAATAAACACTTGGGAAGGAAGCACAAGTCCTAACAAGAAGGGGCATAGCAAAGAGGTCCATTGAAAGAGTGATGCCAAGAAGGAAAGAAGAAGAATGCACCTTCCATATAAAGGAAGGAGAAACAGATTTCTTGATGGAAAAACAATTGAGTTGTCAACTTGGTAAGTATTCAATGTTTTTTCTTCGTGATTGGTTCTCTCATTACCTTGGTTGCAAAGCTTGTGCTATCATTCAGGTGGAGGTAAGGGACACTCAAGGAGAATAAGAAGTCTTCCAAGTAAGTTCAAGGAAGGGACATGACAAATACCCCTCATAGCTAAGGGATCGAGGTGAGCTCTATCAACATAGTTTTGCCATTATGTGTAGGGCCAACATGAGAAAGGAAGTAGACAAGGAATATCATGAAACATGGATCAAGGTAGCTGCTCTTTTTAATATTTTTAGTTTGTATTCCTTGAAGTTATTAGTCACCTTGGTAAGCATGGGCACTAAGAAGGTGAGCTTGTCACTTTCTAGCACTTTGAGGATGGTCCAAACATATAGTAGTGGTTCTCCCACCACAAGAAGGATAGATTGGGAGAGAGAAAGGGCACATTACCTCCATGTTAAGATAAAGCTTGAACATAAAAAGAAAGCCCATATCATGATTATAAAGCATGACATAATTGTAAAAGTGTTGTTAAACACTAATATTTTTTCTAACATGTTTGCTTCATGTGAAGTTTCATTAGTGAGATCACTTGCCAAGACTAAGAGCAATACCAGGAATGAGGTGATATCCATACATGGACAGCCAATGGGAAGAAGCAAAAATCTCAGCTTGCTAAGGCAACCCCAAAGGTGCCATGAGAGGCACCCTATTCTTTGTTGCAAGGGTGTTGTTGAGTGCATGGATGAGGGCATGAGACCCCTCTTAGATGGAGCAAAGGCCCAAGTTGTGAGAGGCCGGTTACAAGGTATGATTTTGAAATATTTTGGGTCCTATCACTTCCCAAAAGGTTCTGAAATTCCTTTGCAACATTCATGGCCATTGTCGTACACAAGGGAAAATTGAGTGCACATTACAGCCAAGGAAGAGGTCTAACAATTTTGATAAGAGGTTTGAAAATTGTCATAAAATTTTCTGAGTTGAATAATATGCTACAGCCGTCTATCATGTGCAAAAAAATTAAATTTTGGAGCATTGTACAGCCTTGTCCAGGAAGAAGTATTTCTCCAATCAAATCTGTTTTTTTCAAGCAGAACAATCAGATTATGAGTCACTCTTACAGCCCGTTCACTAGAACAATGTCTTATTTTTGTTGTGCACTTTCAGCTGCTCATAAACTCTGGAATGTCAATGATTGGAGTCACGGTTTACATAAGAAGGGTCAAATATGAGGGCATGAAACAGCATTTCCTTTTGATCTATGTTGAGCATCCCTTTGACCATTATTCAACCTTCTGTTTGCACATAATCTATGAGAAGGGGTAGCCAATGGTAGAACACATAATGCACATGATAAGGATTCCTCAAGAAGGATTACCTGTTGAGAGGAGGTACTTCCAAGTTATGTGGTTCATAGAAATTGTTTTGGTTGATCTTTTGCAAGCTTGGGGAGTTTCGACATGGCATGAAGGAATTTGTAAGGGGCTTTGGGGCCTTAACTTTACTTTCATACACTCCTTGAGGATTGTTCAAGAAAACTACTTCATACAAGGCAGTGGCATGACACTTTTGAGATGCAGTTGTTGGTTTGATTGGAAAGGGCAGTCCCTAATTTGCTTTGGGCAGCCCCCTACGCCAAGATATGTTTGTGATTTTGGAGGCATTGATGAAGGCTTGACACACCTTTTGGATTGGGCAAGGGCCCAAGTCACGAATAGTAGGGAAAGAAGTAAAGGAAATTTGGCCACACAGACACTCAGAAAATTTCGAGTATCATTCTCTACATGTACCCTCTTTCACCCTCTTCAAAATCAATTTTGTTGACATGCTACAGCAAGGGAATAAATCTGAATATATACATGCCAAATCTGAATTTTGTTACTCAGAAATTTCTAAGTCGAGTGAGCAATTCCAGCCACCAAATGTGGTCAATATTGCAAAATCAGGGCATGCTTCTGCTCATAGGAGGATGGATGAATACATATATTAATTATGAACTTTGTCATCCAAAAAAATAAGAATTAAGGGTGCACATACAGCAATATCATGAAGGGGAAGAATCTGATCTTTTTGGTACATTCCAGCTCTTGGTAAATTCTGGAAACGTTCATGTTTGGGCACATTTTTTGTGTGGTAGGAGGCGCACAAACACAAGACAGTCATTGGGAGGATACATGACACACATAAGGAGGTCCTTATATAATGATTTGCATCTCTATGACACCTCTCAACAAGGTATGTTTACAAGAAGTACACTGCTAATTCCTTTTAGCATGATTGGGTGGCTTGGGGATGGCACTCAGGGGATCTTTGCCCCTGGGACAACAAGGTGACAATATTCCATCATATTTTATTTGGAAACTCTTGGCCACAGATTACTTTATTTGAGGGCATAAGGGAGAGAAGCTTCCTCATCCACAACTCGGTATTGAATGAGTTGTTGCATGGGGACATGGAAGGTCATTGGATGGCTTTTGTGTCACTTTTGACATTTGGGGGCAGCCCCCAAAACACAAGATCAGATTTCAGGTCAGAGCTTCTCTTCCATGGGAAAAGATTATAGGTGGACATTACATCATAAGGTATGTTGGGACCCCTCCGTGGATTTTGCAATTGCTTGAAGACAAGCAATTTTGGGTGGGAAGGGCCGTAATGTCCATTTTTTTGGCATAGATGTGCATGGGCCTTTAGCCTTAAGTTTTTCCCAAGGGCTAAGGAAAAAAGGAATGGAAAAGGGGAACATTTTAAAAGCCTTAATAGCATTAAATGAAAAAACACTTTATTTTTCTAATTTCCACTTAAGTTGGGGCCCTTTTGAGGGTCATGGCACTTAAGGTTTAAGAGGGAAATTATAAGGAATTGTCTTTAAAATATTTGGAAAGGAGAGTTATCTTCTAATTTGGCTATAAAAAGGAAGAGAGATGTTCAATCGAGGGTTTATGCATGTTATGAATATTAATTCATGGATCAAGTATGTCAAGCTTGTTCACCGTGATTTAAGACGAAAACTTCAAATGTGCCAAGGGTTTTGGAACTAAAACCTCCATTCATTCATTAAGGGCAGCTCTATTCAAGGGCTGTAATTGTGCTTCAGATTTGCATGGTTGCATGCAATCGGTCTTACAAAGATGTTTTGGAACACCACTTTGTAACGAAGATTGACGAGCACCTTTAGAAGCATGGTGATTGTATTTTTGTAGGTAAAAGAGGTGAGCGAATTGCTTGAAGAGTTGTTGGTTGGTTTTGAAAGCCAACCCTAGGATGGCGAATTGGTTAGAGGATTGGCGATCCCTCTCTAGAAGGCTATTTGGCTTCGAAACCCTCTTCTAGGGTTTAAAGGTATTTTTAGCAATTTATTACAGCTTGGTAAATTGTTTGAGGTTGATTTACACATGATTTAGGGTGATTTTGTGCCCTAAATAATATTCTGAATTTATTATATTATTTTGGTAGTGGACTAGGGTTTTGAGAATTTTGGGACAACTTTTGGTGGGTTTCCCGTGATGAAAAAATTTTGAATTTAGTTTTAATTGATAACTACCATTTTTAATATTGTTTCAAGCTATCATTTGCATTGGAATCCCAAGTATTGTGGAAGTTGTGAATTTATGAAGTCCCATTGTAATGTTGCAATAATAAATTCCATAATTCTTCAACTTTTGAGTGAATATTTTGACTTCTTAAATTAATGGTTGCAATATAAAATTCATTTCATATTTTTCGGAGGGTTAGAGGTATCAAATCTGATTTTTGCCCTAATCACCTAAGGGTTTGGTAGAGGAAATTGTTGATTATTGCTTCATTTTTAGAAGTGTGTTATTAGCTGAATTTGCATTTTCAGATTCTTTGAAGGGGTTTTGGATTTGGTAGGGTTTGTTGGAGAACCCCTATTTTGCTTATTTGTCCCATTTGGGGACATTACACTCCTCAATAAGGACACACTTCCCTTTGCCTTTCACTAAGGTTCATGCCCCTACATACCCCTAAAACAAGTCACCTACATTCCCACCATGCTCAAAATACGAGACAATTTTTTCCCATGTAGGCCAAAATAGAAGAATGCCAAAAAGAATGGAAACCAAACTCCCTTTCAATTTATTCTCAAAATGATTATGCCCTTTCTTAGATAACATATAAGCCAAACCTTGGAGGCCTACCCAATCCCAAAATCATTTTTTATAATGGTTTGATGGCCTTTGGTGTGTCTTGGGTAAGTGGTGCCCTAATCATCATTTGTCAAATTTATCTCAACATGGGATCGCTTGGGCAAGGCCAAAGGATGACCAAGGTCCTCATAGTCCAAAAGAAAATATTTCTTCAATATTGAGCCCCTTAAAACAATCTACAACTCATGCCCTCTTGCCCTCCAGAGTCTTGGGTGACCTACTATAGCAAATTGCCAAGGAAGGATTGTCCACATAGCATGGAGATGTTGAAGCAACACTACTTGTAGGTGGTTGTAATGTCCCCAACAAGCAATAATGGGATTGGGCACAAACCCCAATCCAAAATCTGAAATTGATAAAGTAGACCAACCACTCTAAGTCTATCAAACAAACCACAATAACTCTCCCAAGTGTTGCAACTACTAAATGCCACTAGGGCATAAATTAATCCACAATTATAGCCCTTAATATCCACTCCAAAAATTGAGAATACACTCAAAAAGATGATACAAACAGCTGTAATAAATATTTAGAAACGATGATCACCTCAGCTGAATATATTTTTCCAAAATTCCAGTGAACACAAGCATTCCTTCCTACACGCCAAACTTGATTGTAAACCCTTGAAAATAGCTTACAAAGTTAGGTAAGGCCAGCAATTAATTCCAGCCACTGAAATATGAATTTAGAGCGCCAAAATAGCCATTGGACAATAGAAAATCAGTTCGCTACATTTCACAAGTAAGCTAAAAAATTACCAAATAAATTCCCCTCACAATATCAAATCTAAAGTGATCAAATGTAGTCAAACCCCTCCACAATCAAGCTAGATATTATCAAAAAATATTACAAATATTAAGGTTAATATTTGCCCAATGATTTAGGGCCAATAAACACCCCAAACCCTTGCAACCTTCCATCCAAGTGAGTCAGCCAACTTCTGATTTTAGTTGCTAACAATTCCAAAATTTATACCTTCATATTTGCTCACAAAACCCTCCAAAACCTTGTGATTTTATTCCAAATAAATTAAAAATAATATTATAAATTTACCTTGTCGAATTGGAGTCTAAAAGCCCTCCAAAAAGGTTCGATTCCTCTTCAAACTAATTCACCCCACCTCAGAAATAAATATAAAATAATTTGGAATATTTTATCTCATCAATTACCCACCAAAATGGCCTCTTATGATGCCCTAGGTAAGTCGTCCAAGTAGAATAAATTCTCCAATCAAACTTCAAACCCTCAAGGGTCTCCATGTAATGCAACCCTCTCAAGAGGGGTCTTCTTGTCCCAATCAATTCGCCACCCAAGGGAATGGCTCTAAACCCCGCTAGCAATCTCCCAATGCAAGTCGCCAATCTCCAAGACCTGCAAATTATCCAAAAACTAACTCTCTATATAGTTTGCAATATTCCTTGATAAAGGTGGTGTCCAAAAACACCCTTGTAGATCCACTTGCATACAATCATGCAATTTTGAAGCTCAACTACAACCCTTGAATAGAGCTGCTCAAAAAATAGGAATAGAGGTTTTCATCCCTAAACCCTTAACACTCTTGAAGGTTTTTATCCTCAAGATGTGATTAACAAGCTTGACATACTTGATCAATGATTCAATATCAAAATTAAGCATAACCTTCCAAATGAATCATCAATTGTTTTTTATAATCATCCCCAAGAGTAGTGCCCAAGTTGAAGGGATGTGTCTTTTGAATTATAAGCAACTTTATCTTTTAAAAACTCTTTTTTGAGAATTTAGGCTCACATGATTCTTAGAAGTCCCCTACTTAAGTGAAAATTAGATCAAAAGGACTTTTTGCATAACTCAACTGAAAATTAGAATATTTAAGTACCTTTCACTTTTTTGCACTTAGAATAGCCACCTCAATGTTCCCTCCTCTTTCTTTCCTTTAGCCTTGTGGGAACAAACCAAGCTAAGGGTCCATAAGCAAGTTATGCCAAAAAGAACATTACAATCCTCCCCACCCAAAATTGTTTGTCCTCAAGCAATTGCAAAAGCCATGGGGCTGTCCCCACATTCTTCATGATGCACCTACCAACTGAAATGGCTTCCCATTGGAAAGAAACTCCATCTTGAACCATCCACTTGCTAAACATGTATCTTAGTTGTTGCCCCCATAGGCTCAAGGTGTCATGACCATCTCCCAAGAACTCCTCATAACCCCAAAGAATTAATACATACCTTGCTTGTTTGTTTTTGGTGTAGCCTCTGATGGTGATTAATGTGCCCTCACAAGATGTTCCCAAAATTCGGAAATAAGTAACTATGATCTCATCTTGAAACATGCATTGAGTGCAAATGGTCATCTCTTGAATGTGCCTCCAAACATGTGGTATGCCATTACCTTTTGACTTTCTTCCATCACTTCCTTTATGGATAGGAAGAACATTAATTTGATCAAACAAAAGCCTCCACCAATTCCTAATATAGGATTGTACCTCCCATGCTTGATTAAGCCAAAAGCATGCTTCATCATGAACATTTTCAAAATACACCATTAGCTGGATTTTGCCCATAAAATCAGATTTTTTACCTATATATTGTTGTACCTGCCTTTTAAAATCAGATTTTTTTGTGTGGTAGATTTCAGAATATATCTTGGTATGTGTCTTCCCATTCATGGGCTGTAGCGTGCCCTTAAAGTGCCAATTTTTTATTCTTTTATGTGGCTGGACTTGTTTTATTGACTCAGAAAATTTAAAACCAAAAAATTCAGGTTTCATACAACTTTTTCCAGCTCTTTCCATTGGCTGCCATATTCAAAATAAATTGCTTTTGATTCTCAAAAGAATCCATAGGTAAGCCCAGCTGTGTTTAGCATTCTTTTGTAAGCAAAAAGACCAACCTTTCTTGCTATTAAAACCTTGTGAACAGTTGCTTGTAGTTTTAACCCATTCAAAATCCAAGAGGGGTCTCATTTTCCTAAAAACACCTCCATTTCCACTCTTGCAAGAAGGAATACGGTGCTGCCCAAAGCAAGTTTTGGGTTTCCCTTGGCAATCTATTCTCATCTCATCCCTCCCAATACAAGCATGGCAAAAATCAGAATTTGCAACATTTACTAATTCCCTTGCAGAGGGTTCCAATTCGGAATGAAGGGGCTGCATTTGATGTTTAGTGGCAGCCTTCTTTTCAATCTTTCTCATGCTCATGAAACATCCTTCCAACACACTATTTGCAAAAGAAGGGGCCTCTCTATCACTCAAACCATGCGAAACAATCTCATTACCTGTTACTTTGAATTTTAGCTCCATGGTTTGGTAGTTTTGAGTGTACTCACCAAGTGAGTGTAACCACTGAATACCAAGGACCATATTGGTCTCTCCTATGCCAACCACATAAAAATCATCTCCAGCCACACACCTTTCCAAAGTGAGACTAATCTTCGGAACCTTAATAGTACAAAGGATGGTGAATCCATTCGTCACCATGACTCTAAATCCTTTGAACTCCACGGATTGTAGCCCACATGATGTTACTATTCCTCTGTCAATGAAATTGTGAGTTGCCCCACTATCAATAAGTATGATGATAGGTGTGCCCTTCAAGGATATCTTCACTCTAAAGGGATAATACCTAAGAGCCCCTAAAAATGATGCCAAGGTACCACTCAATTCCTCTTCTCCCTCTATCTCCAAAGTGTTCTCATAGTTGGTTGTCCAAACTTCCTCCTCATTTTCCTCTTCGAGAAGTACCTCGATGTAGTGTACTTGCCCCTTGCCACAACAATTGTGGCCCTTCTCTCAAGGATCCTTGCATGTGAAACATAAACCTTTCATTCTCATTCTCACATCAAAGCTACTACATGGTAGCTCCTGCTGCCCCAAACATAGTTGGTTGGTCTAATCATGGGACCCACATGATTGGTCTTTGGAGACCCTACATAGCTACTCTTGGGCTGCCCCAAACCACCTCCTCTCTACTGCCCTATAAGTGGGAAAAAAGTATTCTTTGGCTGTCCCAAAGGTGTAAATCTGCCCCTGCGAGGAGAAGACTCCAAATCATAGGCCTTTTGGATGGCCTCTCTCAACAAAAGTGGGTCAAATGCCTTGACCAATCCCCTCAAGGAGTCAATTATAAGTTGGACATTAATATACTTATCTTATCTACAAACAACACCACCAATCTCCTACCTAAAATATCAGTCACCATGACTAAAAGTCTCTAAAACTCCATGACATAATCTAGTGAGGCTCTTTGCCTCAATTGAGCTAAATCACGGGAATGAAGTTCTGGATCCGCTCTATCAAACCTCTCAATCAACCTCCTACTGAACTCCTCATAGGAGTGTATGTGTTGATGCCCCTGCATGATCAGACCATGATACCACCAATCGTGGGTTGCTCCCTCTAAATGAAAAGTGGCAAACAATGGCCTCTCCCTCTACCATAGGTCGAAGTGAAAAGAAGGCATCCACCTTCTAAATCCATGCCCTCGCTGAGCTCCTTTGTAACCCATCAAATGTGGAGAGAGATAACATCCCCAACACATGTTGGAGATCTCCCTGGCTACCCCTCTGCCTCTGACTGATCCTGGGCCCACTTTGCCCCTGTTTGTAATATCCCAAAAAAAGATATTTGAATATAAAATTGTTTATGCCTTAAATCCACAATAAAATGAAATCTAAAATAAACAAATTCAGCCAACCCTAGCTCCCAAATATTTATCCAATAATAAATTTTCCCTTCAAACCCTAGGCATCACACTTCAAAGGTGTTGTAAGCAATTTTCAGCAACTAATTGATTTACAATTCATCACAAATTATGCCAAAAATAAGTAACAAGCTGAAATTATAAATATGTATATTTTTTCTTTATTTTTGTGAAGCCCAACTGCCACTTGCAAATAACCCTTAAATTCTGATTTTTTCTTCCACACACTTGTTTTTTGACTGATTTTTCACTTCAAACCCTTGTCATAAATAGCCACAATAATCAAAAGATTATGAAGAAAATTACAGTGAACTTATTGAGCCAAGAAATGACCCCTGCAAACCCTCAAGATGAATCGCCCAACTTGCCAAGGTCAAGGAAAAATACCAAAAAAATTATTAGAAGATTTTGCATTAATTTGAAGTTTCAAACGTCCACAAATCACCTCAAAACCCTAATGCTAATAGGCAGAAAATTAGCAGTAAATTTCAAAATGTTTATTTGGCCTTTTTGACTCTAAAATCACCTGCAAATCACCTCCAATACAAGTCACCACATCTGGTATAATTAGCATAAAATTATCAAAGCATGTCACATTAAAAAATAAGCTCAAAACCCTATGCTAGACCTCCACAAGCAAATCTCTAGTCATCTAGGGCATCAACAAATAATTTCCTTTGCAAGGTGGCGTCAAAAGACAGTTATAGATAGATCACAAGAGCAATTACTATGAGGCATACATCCCAATAGTTTCCCTTCATGCATGAAGAGCAATAACTTGAATTCGCACATGCGCAAGAAGAGTCCTCCAACTAGCCGATATACCCTTCCAATTGGGACAAATCACTTGGGGAGAGTAAAGTTTCATTAAACCCAACCTTTTGCCGACTTTCCTTTTAATTCTTCTTCCTCTTTTGATCACTTGAAGCCGACTAATCAAATCTTCAACATATTCTATTAATTAAATAATTAATTGCTTAAAACATCAAATGATAAAGATCACTATTCGAGCAAATAATTAATAAAATACAATCTCCAAAAGGAACCCTCTAGTCTATGGGGAAATAGACTAAAGGTCTTCAAACCTCCTCATGTGTGATGTGAAAATGGGGACATTACACCATTTCCAAGCTGAAAACTCGAAAAAAGTCACAGCTCCTCTAACCATCGCAGATAAGGTAACATACTCCTCCATCTCCCTCTCTAACTCCTCATGTGGGCTAGGTAACCCCTCCCTCATTGGTGCGGGCTCCTCCCTCTAAACGAATGTAGGTTGGGTGGGCCTACATGTGGATACTCCATTCCTCGAAGGTGATGTATATGAATCTGACCTGCTCCCTAAAGCAACACTATCTCCATTGATTGGCTTTAAGCCACCCATCTCACTAAGGGAACGAATAAACCCCTCAATCATTGTTGTCATCCTCTCCTGAGTTTGCGAATACTTCTCAAACCTCTTCTCAGTTAACATGTCTCTCTTCTCACTCTCTGTCTCCTGATGTCCCATGTCACCCATGACTTGATCTTGCTCAAGTGAACCAACTAGTGGACGCCCTGCTTCCCTCCTGCTATTTCTCAAGTAATACTTAACCTCTTTATTGCCATTTATGTATCAAACCCTTCACCCCACCATATAGCCAAATTATGGATCTGATACCACTGTAATGTCCCCAACTTAGGACAAACATGCAATAATGAAATTGGGAACAAACAACAATCAAAAATCTAAAAATGATAAAGTAGACCAGCCACTCTATGTCTACCAAACAAATAACAACACCTTCAAAGTGATGCAACTACTAAACGCCACTAGGGCAAAAATTAATCCACAATTACAGCTCTTAATATCCACTCCAAAAACTGAGAATACACTCTAAAAGATCGTACAAACTGTTGTAATAAATACCTGGAAATGGTGATCACCTCAACTGAATGTATTTTCCCAAAATTCCAGTGAACACAAGCCTTCCTACTCGCAAACCCTAATTGTAAACCCTTGAAAATAGCTTACAAAATTAGATAAAACCAACGATTAATTCCAGCGACTGAAATATGAATTTAGGTCCCCCAAAAAAGCCACTGGACAAATAGAAAATCAGTTCGCTACACTTCACAAGCTAAAAAATTACCAAATAAATTCCCCTCACAATATCAAATATAAAGTGATCAAATGTAGTCAAAACCCTCCACAATCAAGCTGGATATTATCAAAAAATATTGCAAATATTAAGGATAACATTTGCCCAATGATTTAGGGCCAATAAACACCCCAAACCCTTGCAACCTTCCTTTTAAGTGAGTCGCCCAACTTCTGATTTTAGTTTCTGACAATTCCAAAATTTATACTTTCATATTTGCTCACAAAAACCCTCCAAAACCTTGTGATTTTATTTCAAATAAATCAAAAATAATATTATAAATTTACCTTGTTGAATTGGAGTCTAAAAGCCCTCCAAAAAAGTTCAATTCCTCCTCAAACTGATTCACCCCACCTCAGAAATAAATTTAAAATAATTCTTAATATTTTATCTCATCAATTACCCACCAAAATGGCCTCTTATGATGCCCTGGGCAAGTCGCCCAAGTAGAATAAATTTGTCAATCAATCTTCAAACCCTCAAGGGTCTTTGTGTAGCACAGCCCTCTCAAGAGGGGTCTTTTTTGTCCCAATCAATTCACCACCCAAGGGAATGGCTCTAAATCCTGCTAGCAATCTCAAAATGCAAGTCACCAATCTCCAAGCCCTGCAAATTATCCGAACACCAACTCTTTATATGGTTTGAAATATTCTTTGATGAAGGCAGTGTCCAAAAACATCTTTGTAGATCCACTTGCATGCAATTATACAATTTTTAAGTTCAACTACAGCCCTTGAATAAAGCTGTCCAAACCATAGGAATGGAGGTTTTCGTCTCCAAACCCTTAACACTCTTAAAGGTTTTCGTCTTCAAGATATGATGAACAAGTTTGACATACTTGATCAATGATTCAATATCAGAATTAGGCATAACCTTCCAGATGAATCCTCAATTGCTTTTTGAAATCATCCCCCAAGGGTGGTGCCCAAGTTGGAGGGATGTGTTTTTTGAATCATAAGCAACTTTATCTTTTTAAAACTCATTTTTGAGGTTTTAGGCTCACATGACCCTTAAAAGTCTCCGACTTAAGTGAAAATTAGATCAAATGTACTTTTTGCATAACTCAACTCAAATTAGAATATTTAAGCACCTTTCACCTTTTTGCACTTAGAATAGTTGTTGGCAAATTTGAGTATCATTAATAGATGTGGTCTACAAGAAGATTGATGTCTAAAATATTATCATTGATGTCAAATGAAGAATGTACTATCAAGCATTAATGACAAAGGTGTTGAGTTGCACATACTAGTTGTAGAGTTCTCATGGAGTTGAATGTGCACCTTGAATTCCAAGAACAGTGATATGAATGCCTTTGCTAGTTTGTTGAATATGGCTAAGTACACAGTTTGATGGTGACTGCATTTGCATATATTCAGCATCTGAAGGAAATGATCACACTATAACTAGGTTTGTGCCTATTCTTTGTGGTCTAAATTCTAAGTCATAAGGATAAGTAGAACAAATGTGTCATGTCCCCTTCTCAGTGACATCTCTCGGAGCACAGGATTAGCCTATCATACGACCCTCGTAGGCTGATCGTTTGGATAGAGGGTCACCTGGGAGCTTGGCACATGCTTCAGATCGGCAGAGTTGATCAGTGGGCTTTCGTTTGGGCTCGATCGGACACTTTTGGCAGAAGTTACTATTTTTAGCAGTTCTTGGTGGTCAGTGTGGGACCCCTGCTATTTTTGGCAATATGGGTTGGCAGCATTCGGAATCACTCCAGCATATGACCGCTTCAGAAGGTTCGGTCATCGGGCGAGTAACGAGGAAAATATTAATATTTAATTGCATTAATTAAATATTAATATTACGAGATTATTATATTAAGTTATAATTAAAAATTATAACTTAAGTGTTTTAATGCTGAGGGGGCGCCCATCATCAGGAAGGGGCCAAATTTAATATTATTATAAAATTTGGCCTAAGTTGAAAATATTAAAATAATTAAAGAATTGCGATTTTTAATTAAAAAATCCTATTATAGAGGAAATCGCACCTCTTTGGTTATATATACTTCTGCATTGGGAGGAGCATTATTATGTCATTTGGAGAATTGAAAATTGATCAAATTTGTCTGAGCTAGAGCTTCAGGGGTTCGAGTTCATTTTCCTTGGAGAACGTGCCATCTCCATTGGAAGCAATTCAGAGGGTGTGAAATAACGCCTGATTTATTGCAGCCGGGGTTTTCTTCATTCAGGAGAAGACATTGATTTTCAGAGGTTATCATCACAGGTTTTTCATCAGGATTATTCCTTCTTCAGTCAGGGATCATTTAGGCACCCATTTTTGGAGGTTGAAATAGCCAGAGAACAGGCCGTACAGCAGCATTAATTGCTGGTTTTATTCCAGCCGTACCATCTACAGCAAAGGACAGAAATCATAAGAGCAGGGCGCAGGGTTTTTTCTGAAAAAAAAAAAAAGGTACCTGTCCGTACCGTACGAACGGCATCCGTACGGCGCCGTACGGACTGTACCGCGCCTGGTTTTTGGCAGCAGTCATCAGTTTTATTGGGCAGCGAACAGTCCAGGTTTTTCTTGAACCAAACAGCAAGTTTTTTTTGTAAACTCATGCAACTAGGGTTTTATTTTTAATAAAAAAATAGTCTTCTCGATATTCAGTAAATTTTATAGGATTTATTTATCATTTTATGCAAATCCGCATTTCTTTCAAAAAGTGGCAAAAAACCCAAAAACAATTAAAAAAATTCAAAAACCTCAGAAAAAACATATAAACCGTCAGTTGTCAGGAATCAGAGGGAACTTGGGGTTCCTACAGTGGTATCAGAGCTAAATCCTGCCATCCTACGGGTTTAGCTATCTTATGCAGCCGGATCAGATTGGGTCACCCAGGTATTACACACGCAGGCGAGCCCTGATTGACAGGCAACAGAGTTTGAGCAGGCAGCCGGGCAATATGGCTGACAGAACAGATATACCTAGGCCGGGACATAATGACAGAGATCAGGAGGGTGCAGAGTTCATGCATACACTTCGAGATCTTCGTGCAGGGCAGCGGCGATCCGATGAGGTATTGCAGCAGGTGGCAGCGGCACTACAGAGGTTGGGTACTTCGAGGAGACCGTCACCTAACCGTGACGATGACAGGAGTGATGCAGGGTCACGGAGAGCTACTAGGGCAGCATCACGGACAGCAGATAGGCCTACTAGGCCCACTTTCACGAAACAGGAGCCTGGCGAGGCTATACCAGATGAGGAGCATGATGAGTTATTCGCTGACACCCTTATGGCAGCGCATGAAGAATGGGAGTTGGTACCTCCTGCGGTCAAAGAGATGATCACTTTTGACCGTTTTATTACACAGAGGCGAGAGCATAACAGATCTCAACAGGATAGGAGACCTCGTCAGCAGAATAATGATCTAAAACATGCTACGAACCGGCTCACATTGGCGACGTTCGATGGTAGTGGTAAGATGACTGCTCAAGCTTGGATTAGCAAGCTTGACACATTCCTTACACTGCGCCCGATGGCTGAGAGTGACGCCATCCGATATGCTACTTTGCATCTTGAGGGAGTTACTTACGACTGGTGGCACCATGGTATGGTGACTTTACAGCATGACAGGATCACTACATACCAGGAGTTTGTGGACAGGTTGGTTGAGCGCTTTGACAAGAAGGATCCAGAAACCTACTTTCGAGACTTAGCACAGTTGAGGCAGAGTGGCAGTGTAGAGACCTACATAGGTGACTTCCAGAAGTTATCCGTTATGGTCCCTAACATCTCAGAGAGGCGTTTGGTAGTACTCTTCATGGAGGGGTTGTCAGAACCATTGCGAGGTTGGATCAAAGCTTTTGATCCTCCTTCGTTACAGGAGGCGATGAAGAAGGCATGAAACATGGAGTTAGCAACACCATCGAGTAAATTCAGCTCTAGAGGTTCTTCATCATTCAGGGATAACAAGGGCTTTAACAGGAACAAGGATAAGACTGATGTTAGCAAAGAAAAATCAAACTTCAGGAATGATCCAAAAGGTAAATCAGCAGCCCCACCTTTGGATCATGAGGCCCTTAATGACCTACGCAGGAAGAAGCTTTGCTTCTACTGCAAAGGACCATATGACGCTAATCACGATTGTCCTCTAAGACCTAAGGGCAAGGCAAATCGTATAATGTGGGCGTTCTATGAGGACTCGGAATCAGAGGATTCCGAACAGCAGGAGAGTTCAGAGAGTTCAGAGCCAGAGGCTCCAGATCATATAGTTGAGACAGAGCCCGAGCTTCAGGTCCAGGAGGCCCGTTTATCTAGTATCCAGCAGGAGGGTTCTTTCCGGATTCGTGGTGTGTTGGCAGGACATAGGGTCATTACCCTACTTGATACAGGAGCCACGCATAATTTCATAGATGCTAGATTTGTTGAGAAACGTGGACTTATCACAGAGGAGTTTGAGGGCATAAGAGTCAAAGTGGCCGATGTGTACACTTTGAAATGTGAGCGCATGATTAAGGATCTCCCTTTATGCTTGAACAAATATGAGTTCAAGGCAGATTACTATGTGGTTAATATGGGGGACATTGATTTGGTCTTGGGGATGAAGTGGTTGCATTCATTGGATGAGGTCACACTTCGCCTCAAGGACATGGAGATCCGTTTTGATGTTAACGGAAAGACACACATTCTTAAGGCAATTCGGGACAGCAACATCAAAACAATTTCCTTCCGCCGGATGGAGCGGCTTATGCATCATGACATGGTAGAGTGGGCTGCCGAGTGTCATTTAGCACCTATACAGGAGGGACAGCAAAAGATAGATTATCATCCGGATATACAGGAGTTAAGAATCAGGCATGACAAGGTGGTCAGTGACATTCCGCCAGGTAGACCTCCAGACAGGGGCATAGAGCACATCATTGAGCTCGAGGAGGGTGCGAAACCCGTTATGATAACTCCCTACAGGCATCCAAAAAGATTGAAGGATGAGATAGAAAAAACAATTAAGGAGTTACTCGCTATGGGACACATTCGGCCTAGCAAGTCACCATTTGCTTCTTCGGTTGTTTTGGTGAAGAAGAAGGATGGGACTTTACGCATGTGCATTGATTACAGGGTCCTGAATAAGAGGACAATTAAGAACAGATACCCTATACCGAGGATTGATGAGCTTATTGATGAGCTCCATGGGTCATGTTACTTCTCTAAGATTGATTTACGGTCGGGCTATCATCAGATCAGGGTGAGAGAGCAGGACATAGAGAAGACGGCCTTCCGATGCCATTGTGGGCACTTCGAGTTCGTAGTGATGCCATTTGGACTCACTAACGCACCAGCCACTTTTCAGTCTACAATGAACCGGGTTTTTCATTCATTGCTGAGGAGGTTTGTGTTGGTCTTTTTCGATGACATCCTTATATATAGCAGGTCTTGGCAAGAGCACTTAGCTCATTTGGAGGCAGTGTTGAGTACCTTGGAGAGGGAGTCCTTGTACGCCAAGGAATCCAAGTGTGACATAGGGATGACCGAATTGCTATATCTCGGTCACATCATTAGTGCAGATGGAGTGCGCATGGATCCTGAAAAGATCCGCGCCATTGTTGACTGGCCTACACCGGCGAACCTGACGCAGTTGAGAGGGTTTCTCGGTTTATGTGGGTTCTACCGCAGATTCGTGAATGGGTATTCACGACATGCAGCCCCGATGACAGATTTATTGAAGGGGGCTTTTGTTTGGACTTCAGAGGCACAGGAGTGTTTTATGAAGTTCAAGGAGTTGATGACCACATGCCCTGTTCTAGCACTCCCCGACTTTACGAAGCCGTTCGAGCTTCAATGCGATGCATCAGGTGAGGGCATTGGTGCGGTGCTTATGCAGGACAAGCACCCGATTGTGTATGAGAGCCGCAAGCTCAGAGGACCCGAGAGACTGTATAGTATATATGATAAGGAGATGCTCGCAATCATACATGCCTTAGCAAAATTTCGACAGTATCTTGTCGGCAGCAAATTTTGCATTAAAACTGATCATAACAGCTTGAGACACTTTTTAGGGCAGCGAGATCTCAATGATAGGCAGCAGAAGTGGGTCAGTAAGTTGCAGGCTTATGACTTTGATATCTCATATATCAAAGGTACACAGAACGTAGTGGCTGATGCACTTTCACGTAAGCCGTACTTGAGCACTATGGTTCATATTTCAGAGGATTGGAAGCATATGATAGTGGCAGAGTATGCCAAGGACAGTTGGGCCTCCAGCATTGTTGAGGGATCAGCAGTTGATACCAGGTATACACTTGTGAATGATTTGATCATTTACAAGCACAGGATATATTTGATCCCAGGGTCAGAGGTGAAGAACATTGTTATGCGAGCCTTTCATGACACGCCTACAGCAGGACATCCTGGATATTTCAAAACATACAGGCAGATTCGGGAGAGATTCACTTGGAAAGGACTCAAGACAGATGTTCTTCAGTATGTGCGTGAGTGCCCTGTTTGTCAGCAGAACAAGCAGGAGAACACATACCCGGCAGGTTTGTTGCAGCCACTTCCGATTCCTGACAGGAAGTGGGAATGCCTGTCGATGGATTTTATCACGGGCTTGCCTAAGGCCCAAGGGCGTGATTGCATTTATGTAGTTGTGGATCGGCTTACGAAGTATGCCCACTTCTTTCCGATCACCACGACTTACACAGCTACGCAGGTAGCAGAGGTTTTCTTTCGCGAGGTATTCAGACTTCATGGGTTGCCTCGGAGTATCGTGAGCGACAGAGATAGTCGGTTCCTGAGCAACTTCTGGCAGGAGGTCTTCAGACTTTGTGGGACTGAGCTCACTCTGAGCACTAGCTACCACCCGCAGACTGATGGGCAGACAGAGATTGTAAACAAGTGGGTGGAAGGATACCTCCGAAACTACATAGCAGGGCAGCAGAAGGCGTGGGTCAAATGGATACATTTGTGTGAGTATTGCTATAACTCGACATTCCATATGACCATTCAGATGTCACCCTTCATGGCGTTGTACGGGTATGAGGCGCCGAGTTTTCTTGATTTGCTACTGAGTGACAGTAGAGTGCCGAGTGCAGGAGGTTGGTTGCAGGAGAGTCAGGACACTATGAGGGCTCTTAAGGAAAATATAGCTAAGGCACAAAACCAGCAGAGACAGTATGCGGATCAGAAGAGGACGGAGAGGCATTTCGAGGTGGGTGACATGGTTTACCTCATGCTGCAGCCCTACCGTCAGTCCACTCTTAGGAAGAGTGGGTCAGAGAAGCTCAAGCCGCGCTATTACGGACCTTTCAGGATTTTGAGGAGAGTTGGCGAGGTGGCTTACGAGCTTGAGCTTCCAGCAGAGAGCAGGGTACACAACGTTTTTTATGTATCACGCCTCAAGAAGGCGTTGGGTCATCGTGTGGTACCGTCTGCAGTTCTACCTCCCTTAGATGATGAGGGAAAATTGATTTTAGTACCTGAGTCCATCCTGGAGTATAGGGAGAGACAGTTGCGTAGGAGGACTATCAGGGAATATCTGGTGAAATGGAGAGATTTGCCTGTTGAGGATGCGACATGGGAGAGTGAGGATATTCTACAGCATCCGGCATTGAGATTGCTTGGGGACAAGCAATTTCAGGAGGGGCGGACTGTCATGTCCCCTTCTCAGTGACATCTCTCGGAGCACAGGATTAGCCTATCATACGACCCTCGTAGGCTGATCGTTTGGATAGAGGGTCACCTGGGAGCTTGGCACATGCTTCAGATCGGCAGAGTTGATCAGTGGGCTTTCGTTTGGGCTCGATCGGACACTTTTGGCAGAAGTTACTATTTTTAGCAATTCTTGGTGGTCAGTGTGGGACTCCTGCTATTTTTGGCAATATGGGTTGGCAGCATTCGGAATCACTCCAGCATATGACCGCTTCAGACGGTTCGGTCATCGGGCGAGTAACGAGGAAAATATTAATATTTAATTGCATTAATTAAATATTAATATTACGAGATTATTATATTAAGTTATAATTAAAAATTATAACTTAAGTGTTTTAATGCTGAGGGGGCGCCCATCATCAGGAAGGGGCCAAATTTAATATTATTATAAAATTTGGCCTAAGTTGAAAATATTAAAATAATTAAAGAATTGCGATTTTTAATTAAAAAATCCTATTATAGAGGAAATCGCACCTCTTTGGTTATATATACTTCTGCATTGGGAGGAGCATTATTATGTCATTTGGGGAATTGAAAATTGATCAAATTTGTCTGAGCTAGAGCTTCAGGGGTTCGAGTTCATTTTCCTTGGAGAACGTGCCATCTCCATTGGAAGCAATTCAGAGGGTGTGAAATAACACCTGATTTATTGCAGCCGGGGTTTTCTTCATTCAGGAGAAGACATTGATTTTCAGAGGTTATCATCACAGGTTTTTCATCAGGATTATTCCTTCTTCAGTCAGGGATCATTTAGGCACCCATTTTTGGAGGTTGAAATAGCCAGAGAATAGGCCGTACAGCAGCATTAATTGCTGGTTTTATTCCAGCCGTACCATCTACAGCAAAGGACAGAAATCATAAGAGCAGGGCGCAGGGTTTTTTCTGGAAAAAAAAAAAAAGTACCTGTCCGTACCGTACGGACGGCATCCGTACGGCGCCGTACGGACTGTACCGCGCCTGGTTTTTGGCAGCAGTCATCAGTTTTATTGGGCAGCGAACAGTCCAGGTTTTTCTTGAACCAAACAGCAAGTTTTTTTTGTAAACTCATGCAACTAGGGTTTTATTTTTAATAAAAAAATAGTCTTCTCGATATTCAGTAAATTTTATAGGATTCATTTATCATTTTATGCAAATCCGCATTTCTTTCAAAAAGTGGCAAAAAACCCAAAAACAATTAAAAAAATTCAAAAACCTCAGAAAAAACATATAAACCGTCAGTTGTCAGAATCAGAGGGAACTTGGGGTTCCTACAAAATGTTACAAATGCATAATGTTGTCCCTTTGCTAAAAGCCTACTAAGTTTCTATACTTAGTCATTTTTGCACCTTTGCATTTGTCTGGGAATTATTTCAGAAGAAGTGGCTCAGGCAATTCTTTCAGACAAATGTTGAAGACTCTTCAAACAAAAAGCCCGCAACAAATGTTCCGAAGCTTTGGAATTCTTTCGGAAAAATGTTCGGTCCCACACAGTCAATTTTACAAAAGCTTGGGAATTCTTTCGGAAAAATTGTTCCGAACAAAAGATCTGAAGGAAGAGTTTTCTTTTGGAGAAAGTGCCTCGTCGAATTCTTTTGGAAAAATGGTTAAGTCTTTGTCAGAAAAAATATTCGAAAGAAATGAGTCCTGAACAAAAGTTCCAAAGGGTATGGACTTTTGCATAAGTTCTAAAAGGTTTATTGCAAAATTTCCGAAGGGACACTTGCAATTGTTCTGAAGGATAGTTCGAATGGAGCAGAGGACACTTGCAAAATTTTCGAAAGGCTTTTTGAAAAGCCCCGAAGGGTACATACCAAAAATCCCGAAGGACACTTTCGGAAGAAGGCCATTGACGAATTTTTTCGGAGAATTTGTCTAAGTCAGAAGGACGTGCAACTAAGGTCCCGAGGGATACTTTCGGATGAAGTGGTCACTTACAAAGTTTCCGAAGGATATTTCAGAAGAAGTATAGGTCACTCGCAATGTTACCAAAGGATAAGTGTGGAGTCTCATAGGACAATTTCACAAGTGCCGAAGGATCAAGGCGAGATTAAAGATCAAGCAAGTCTGAAGAGATCGACGAAGGGGAAGCATCTCAAAGATGCCAAAAGAAACGAGATGACGTCAACATGCCGGAGTTTAACGACCAAGCCTATATAAAGATCGTGCATCTTCAGAGATCGAACGGCACGCGGAAAGCTCGATAAGAAAGATCCAACGAAGCAAAGTGGAGTCAGTGAAGCAATGTGATCTACAGTTAATGACACAATAGAAAGATTAAAGATCGAGATATCGAAGATATTCAAAAGCAGCGAAAGTGACCCAAATATATAGGAGATAGTGAGATGCAGAAAAAAGCTCGACAGTTAATGAAAGAGCTTAAAAATGGCACGAAGAAAAAAATCAAAGGCCCACATTAAACATGACTCTAACGGTCAAGTGGAGGAACAAACAAAACTAGTGATGAACTCGACATATCTACACGGAGCTCAAGATTGAATTGATCCAACCGATCAATCTACATTTAAGGAGGCTGCGCATGTATGACTTGAATCCAGCAGTTGCCAAATATAGTAAAGAGACTAGAACATTACAGTGGGAAGCATGAATCAAGACGCGAGAGGTGTAAATTCCAAGCCACATTAAATGAGATCCAGACTCGGAACCAGTAAGGTGTAGTCAGAGTGTAAACACATTTTGAAGACATGAAACCCTAGATTCATTGCATATATATATACGACATCTAGAACATTGTAAAGGGTCTACCGTTGGAATTGCCAAAGGAGCTACTAGAGCGACTCAAAGTGTGTCGATTGGTGACGCATGCAGATACAGATAAAAAGATAGAGGAACAAAGAGATATATCTAGACACAAAAAGAGAGTGAGGCAAAGAGGAAGAAAGAACACAGAGAATGTGTAGAGATTGAGCAGTTACAGACAAGACTTGTAACAAAGAAATAGAGGTTGATTCTTTTTGTATTCTGAAGTTGTAGCTTCATAATTCTGATCGGTGGGTGGCATCAGACAGACTGAGTGGGTGCTCAGTTAGGGAGTGGGTGTTTCCTTAGAGTGGGTGCTCTTGAATGTAACCAGTGAGGTTTGCCAGTGAGGCGTTTAACTGTGAGGCTAGATTAGAACAGTAGATTCTAGCAGCTATTCTCATTGTGATTTTTTCCCTTGGGTTTTCCACGTATAAATCTAGTGTAATGTGTTTTTGTGTATGTGTGTAATCTCTGCATCTGTTCTTTAATATGCATATACATCTTTATCTTCTCTAAAAGATTTAAAGAACTAGTTTTTAGCTAATATACTGATTCACCTCCACCCTCTCAGTAGATAGTTGTGTTCAACAATAGCCACCTCAATGTTCCCTCCTATTTCTTTCCCTTAGCCTTGTGGGAACAAACCAAGCTAAAGGTCTATAAGAAAGTTATGCCAAAAAGGGGGACATTACAGTGGTGTGCCAGTAGACGCCACCAGCCACAAAGCTTGAAGGTCCAACAAGCCTTTAAGGCTTGACATCCACAGCTTTGGGTTAAGGTCATAGCCATAGCTTGTGAGTGCTTAGACGATTGGACCTTGGAGGTCAGGGCCCCAAACTCCATCAATCCTCTTCAGTGGATATTGTGTTGTGGAGGTCCAACCTAGTGTTATGAGCCTTGTCGATTCTACGTGAATCCAAGTTTGAGCAGCCTCGGTGAGGTTGAAACTTCGAATCGCATACTTCGTTAACTCTCTGAGTATGCTTTTATTTAATTTCTAAAAGTCCCGAGTCAAAAATAAAGCAGGCAAGATAAACATAAAAAGGCCAAACACCCAAATGACTTTCTCAACAATACATTTAACTTTCCCATTTCACTTTGATCACTCTCATTCTGATTTTTCATTTCTGCTTGAAGGAGCTGATTGTTTACATGCAATGGTTGGATATGAAAACATGTGGCAAACACGAACCGATATGCTCTCAGGGAATAAGGAAGCGACACTTGTCGAACTCATGTTAGAGGTTGAATTTTTCAATTTTTTGAAAATTATTTAATTTTATTTTTTTGCAATTTTAGAGGGAAATTGAGGCAATCTTCCAAAGGCCATAATTTTGTCATACGATATATATTTACCACCCCATTGAAAGTGTTTTAAAGTTATCAAATATCTCCATGCATGGGTGGAGGTTGCATTGGATTTTGAACGAGTTTTGCAATTGGCCAAGAGGAAATATTTATGGCATCTAATTAAGGTGTCAAAATCCTAAATGGACAGAAAAATAATCTTTAGGAACATGACAAGGAAGAGTAACTAAAGAGCCATCTTTTGAAGAATCACCAAAGGTACAAAAAAGGCTACAGCTCTTTACAAGCTAAGTTTGAGTGGTTTCGAAGAGATGTGAACTCTTTGCCCATTGGGGCATAGGTTCGGGTGCTTTCTTTCCTTGTCTATGTAGGGAGAGATGCTTCCTATTAGCCTTTTGTTTAGTTGATGTAATATTTGCTCTTCCTACTTTTTTCTCAGTGATGTAACATTTTGTTCCTTGGGGTAATATATGATGCATTTTTCGAAAAAAAGAAGGCTACGACTTATGCAGATAGCTTAGTCAAGTTCAATAATCGCCTAGATAAGGCCTTTAGAGTCATTGACTTCCATATCTCCAAAGAGCTACGATTTCATGTTTGTGGGAAGGATACTTCAAAAAAAATGTTTGGGATACATTGAAGGAACTCTTCAACCAAACAAATTAAGAAAGGGTTGTTCAACTAAGTCATGAGCTTTCTCAACTTGATCCCTTTGAATTTTGATGAAATAGATGATTACTTGGCTCAAATCAAGATGATCCAATATCGGTAGAATGTGGGAAAGATCATATGAAGAAGGATTCGCAAGTGATCGAGATAGTTCTATATAATCTAAGAGCCCCTTATGATGTCTTCCATTATAGATTTCTTACTTCAAATTCTGCAATGCAGAAAAACAAAGAGGAGTCGAGCTTTGATGAATTTCGCACTATGCTCATCAATGAATAGATTAAGATAACTCAAACTGGGAAGTTGGGATGAAAGGAGCTAGCTCACTACATCAAAGGAAAGGACAATATATTTGGTGGGAGAAGGATCTACAAAAAATATGAGATCAAGTAGGATGAGTAGAAATAGGGAAAGAAAAAGACTTGTTTATACTGCAACAAAATGGAACATAGTGATAAGAGATTGATTAGAGCACAACCGTGTCATCTGCGGTCTTCTCTTGAGGGCCTTGTGTACCCCGATCTCCTTGGCACCTTGCACCACCCACGTAGCCTCACAGTATCTTTGCTTGCTCTCACAAGACCTCCGGAACTAAGCGGCCACAAGGCAACTTCCCGCTGCTTCGCACCATCCTAGGTGGCACTTCCAAAGCTCAGACCATGTCAGCATAACAAGCACATGAGAAACTAACCAACAACCATTACACCTACAAGAAGGCAAATCTTTAACCTTTACAGAAGATGAACTATTTTGTAATTGTCTCTTTGTTACTGTTTTCTTGTAACAATATATCGTAAGCTATTCGACCCTAAGAAAGATCATCACATGAATATTAGCATGCCTTGAGTAACTAGCATCGAACGGTCATATGTATTTTCATGGCATTCTAGGAAAATCGGTTAGGGAGTGTTCCCCCTCTCTGATGATGGGAATCTTCATTCTCAGCCTTTTTTAACATTGTACACCTATATACCATACCCTATTCTTTTTCATTGAATAAAAGTTACATTATTTTGCAAGTATTCTGCAATCGAATGTGTTTTGGTTTATTAATATCAAGTTTTCTATTGCATGTTCTAAAACCCCACGATTTCGAGCTAAGTAATACAGTTGTACTCTGCAATGCCATCTTGGGTTCCATGGTGTGGATTAGAGATGCTTTAAAAGGCTAGATGTTCAAGAACGAATCAGGGGATCAGAAGGACCACTAAAGGAGATGTGCTAATCCAACGATTAGCAAGGTAATGCCTTCTTTGTTATTCATAAAGCACTTTATACTCACTATTCACCGCATGGATGGGCTATGGACTCTACATGCTCACATCATATGGTAAGAGATGAAACGATGTTTGATTTCGTTGGCAAGGTTAAAGATGATAAAATATTAGCTGCAAATAACTTTGTTATTCTTATTCTTAGTGCTGGGAGAGTAAATATTGAAAATGGATAATCGATGATGTTTATCATATTCTTGGTTTGAGTACAAACTTTCTTTTTGTATATAGAATCATTCAAAATATGTTAACACCCATTTTTGCATTCCTTGGAAAAATGGGTATAATTTATATTTGTACTTCTTTTGACACAAATGGATCCATGTATGGAAAGCCGCCATTTCAATCAAGCAGTATGCACATGTAGTCAAACTTATTGGAGTGTCCCTTATTCATGCCCCCTAGTCAAATATCACTAGAGTTCATAATTCTATCATGTGTGCATCCATGGTCAAAGGGTCCTAAAAAAATAATTCATTCACATACAAGAACATAGTCATGTGCTTTTATGAGGGGTTTAAAGGACATGCAAATGTAATGAGTATTTGTCTAAAGTGAAAGTCATAGAATAAAAGACATTATGTAAAGTGATGTCCTAGGTCATTAATCCATTATGAAATTATTTTATCTCATAGGTCTTTTGTGTGTTAGTGAAAAAGTGCTAGCATAAAAAGGTATAAATGTCATTTGGGAATATCTGTAAAAGAGAAAAGGAAAGTGACATAAATGTCACTTATGAACTAGTTGATTAAATAAGATGCAAACAATGATAAGAAGTCACCTCAAAAGAAACCCTTCCAAATAGGAATCTGACTAAGAACGGTGGCAAGGGGAGCAACATCCACAAAAGCATGTGGCATTTAGACGAAGAATGTCATGCCAGAGAAACATTATTGGTCAAGGTGCAAACTCCAATCCCAACTCCAACACCAGCACTGGCACCACTTCCCATGTTTGGACAAAGGGAAGAAAATCATGGAGGTAGATCTTGATTCCACCATTGCCACGACACAAGTCTACCCACCAGACCAAGAGGAGGTAGAGCGGCTCTTCCACTCACATACGTGGGCGAAGGCGCTGACTCTACACTTCATTGTGGACAGCGGCAGTAAAAAGAATCCGATTTCGTAGATGTCAGTTTGGTAAATCTGCCTACATCATGGGTGAGCTCTTAAATTTTCAAACCTAAGGAAAGGAACTTACAAGATACAAATACAATCTATACACACCTAAGTAAGTTGCTGAAATACAAGTACAAGAAAAAGAAACTAAATTATCATAATATGATTTACAAACATCTTAAAGTAATGATTGAAACTTCAATATGCAAACTCAACTCAAGGAAGATTGAACACTAAGGAATGGGCAAAGCAACACAAAACATTTCGAAATTCAAACCAATCCCAATGTGGGAAGGCTCTGAGGACGAGCAGAACATGGGGGATCCCGATGATCCTCCTGAGAAGGGGGTCAGCAAGACGACAAGGATCAAAGGACCCACTAGGGACCCATGGAATACTGAAATAAGTACCAAGGAATCTCTTTTCAGTGATAGGAGAACCTGGGGAGAAAGACTAGTGGGAAGAAGACAAAACCAGTCAGGTATAAAGGATTGTTTGTTGGATCCCATAATGGAGGAGGACGAAGTATGTCTTAGAATCCCATATATTATAGTTGAGAGAGTGAACTCTAAGCTGGAATACTCTTTGGTGGGTATGTGTAATGTTTTCAGGCCTAATATTGACACCTTTAGGGAGTGGGCCAGCTGGAAGTGGAAACCAAGGGCATATGGAGATTGCGACCATGGCTAAAGGGTTTTTCTTATAACATATTCTAATCCTGAAAACTGTACCAAGACAATGGTTGAAAGTCCCTGGTTTTTGGGTAAGGTGAATCTTTTCCTCAAAAAATGGAGACCCAGGTTTAATTTGAATGACGATTCCTTTAACAAAATTCCCAAGTGGGTTAAGTTCCCACGCTTACCCCTGGAATTTTGGAAAGAGAAATTAATAACAGGGGTGGCCAAAGCTATTAATGAACCAATAGCCCTAGATGCGGTAAAAAAAATCAAGCAAGAGACTGTTGGCGGCCAGATTTTGTCTATGTGCCCTTAGAGAAAACTCTCCCAACCTCAACACTGCTGAAATCAAAATATGGGACTTGGAGGCAGGAAATCGAGTATGAAAGAATGTCAGAGATCTGATCTAAGTGTAAAAAGGTAGGACACAATCCCAAAGCATGTCCAAGTAATAAGATGGATAGACAACAATGGAGGAAAAAAGATAATTCAGAAACTGAAACTAATAATACAATGAAAGAAATGATCCTAGAGACCTAGACTAAAGTAGGATCTAAACCCAATCAACAGATTAATGAGGATATTCGAGAAGATGATGGGGGACAAACCCCCAGGCACATACTAGATGTAAAGTTACAAGAGGCTAAGAAACAGAAACCTAATGGAGGAGAGAGAGAATGTCTAAAGGAAAAGGTCAACCAAGAGGATCCAAAGACCAAGGTGGTTGTTGAGGAGAATGGAGTATCAGAGAAAGGTAACAGGGGAGAGTCTCCTACAATTCCGCTATCCGAGAAAGCAGGAGAGGTTAGGATACAAGAGCTTTTCAAGAAGAGGAGGTCGGGAATAGGGAGGGGTCGAATCAAGAGGAATCAAGGACTAAGAAAGTTGGCAAGGAGGAAGAAGTTATGGAGAAATTAGGATCAAAAGATGGAGAATTTCTTCAGAGAGGAGGGAAGAAAGATGAGGACAGGGGAGGAGGAGATAGTCAGATGCTCATCATCCCAAATCCTTAATCTAAAAGTCAAATCACCCAACTTAGATCAATCTTTCAGCGTAAGAAATACTAGAAGTACGGAAAAAAAAGCAGATGTGGGAAATGTCCATAGACAACAAGGAAAACATACTTGGAAAGAGTCTAGAATTAGAGAAACAACTAAGGAAGTGGCCAATGGAACTCAGAGAATCTTACAGGTCAGTAGGTTTCCTTCTAAGCATAAAACATGAAAACTATATCATGGAATGTTAGAGGGCTAAATAACCCTAACAAGAAGAACCTAGTTATGAATTTAAGGAAGCATCACAACACAAATATTACATTGTTGCAAGAATCTAAAATGTCTGAAATCAGCTTAGCTCAGGGCTGGGAGAGAGTGTGGAAGTAATCCAATTGTGCAAGGGTTCGTGTTGTTGGATCTTCAAGTAGTTTGGCAGTTTTTTGGAACCCTCAAGAGGTGGAACGGGGAGTCCTTTTAAAAAAAGTAACCATCTTGCTATTTTGTTCACCAATAAAGAGGATAACAAAGAGTGGATATTGTCAAATGTCCATGCTCCTAACATTTTGAGCGGAAGAAGGAATCTGTGGAGGGACCTAGGCATCTTTAGGAAATATTGTGAGGCTTGGAAATGGAAGGTTTCTGAGGATTTCAACACACATCTTTCTCTCATGGAGAAAATGGGAGAATCCCAAGACTATATGGATAGTATGGGGGAGTTCAACGACTTCATTTCTGATTTTGGTCTAGTGGATATAGATCTTAGAGAATCCAGATTTACTTGGTCCAACAGAAGATTGCGTGAGAACCTAATCCAAGTTAGATTAGACAGGTTCTTGTTATCGATGGATTGGGTGTTCAATCTCAACTGCACCCAATCGACCCTACCTAGAGTGGGGTTTGATCATAATCCTTTGGTTTTTCAGGTTCTTAAAGAACACAAGGAGCCACCCTTTTAGATTCGAGAAGATGTGGCTCCAGTGCCAGGATCTTAAATAAAATATTAAGGAGTGGTGGAAGGAAGATATTCAAGGATTAGATATATATAGACTATCTCGTAAGCTTAAGCATATTAAATGCAAGCTGAAATATTGGAATAAGTTTGTCTTTGGGAACTTTTTTAGTAGAAGAGAAAGATTGTTGAGGATTCACTGACTCTAGAGGAGGATGTCAAAATCAATGGCTTGGATCGGGACAAACTCATGAAGGAGATAGTCCTAATCAGCAATTTCCACAACCTAGAGGCCAAGGAGGAAACGTTTTGGAGGAAAGAGTCTAGGAGCCTTTGGCTGAAAGAGGGAGATCAGAACTCCAATTTTTTTCATCTCTCAACTATTAGACACAAGAATGTGAACAAAATTTTAGAGTTAGATAAGGAAGATGGGTCTACCTGTAAGGACGGAGAAGAAATTAAGAAAGAAACCATCTCATTTTTTAGAAATCTATTGTCCGAAGGCAACAACCTGACCCAATCAAGGAAGAAGTCTTTCTAAGTTTGTTCCCTAATGTCATTAATCAGCAAGTCAATGCTAAACTAATCTTCCCTCCTACTATGGCATAAGTCAAATTTGTAGTTTTTTCCATGGAAGGGGATAAGGCCCCCGGGCCAGATGGTTTCCCTCCGATCTTCTTTCAACAGTTTAAGAGATATTGTCTAGGCGGATGTTGTGGTTGTGGTGTCTGTGACTGAATGTTTTCAGGATGGCAGTATCCTTAGAGATAAATAATACCTTTTTGGTTCTCATTCCAGAGAAGATTGGGGCTAAATCGCTAAAGGGCTTTAGACCCATAAGCTTATGTTATAACATTTATAAAATATTCTCCAAAACTTTGGCTTTGAGGCTCCAAGTTCTACTACCCAATATCATCTCTGACCAACAAGGGGCATTTGTGTTTGGAAGGTAGATAACAAACGACATTATTATGGTGCATGAGGCTCTACACTCCATTGACGAATCTAGAAGGGTAGGGATGCTTTTGAAAATTGCATTGAATAAGGCTTAGATAGGGTCTCTTGGAGAATCTTGGATAAGATTATGGATAAAACAGGTTTCCATTTGAAATTATAGAAAATCATAGATTCTTGTATTGCCACTCCTAATGTGCATACCAGATTCAAGTTTAATTGTTTTTAGTAAGTTTGTGGTATTTGCATTTACTTTTGAATTGATTTTGGTATGCAAATATGAATGCACAGTTTGCATTTATTTTTGCATTGATTTCCAAGTCAGAGTAGTTATAGGTTAAATATTGTGTGATTAATGGCCAATATTCAAAACTTGTTTCTACTGATAGTGCAAAAATTAACCGGTCATAATTATAATGTTTGGAGTCATAATTTTAACAATTGCGGAATATCATGATTGTAATAAAATCATTCTCGGCAATGAAGCAAGACCTATAATTTTGTTGATTATGATAAACATCATAAGGAGGCCTTGTTTTCATTGAAGTTATCTATATCAAATGAGATGATTCCTGAGGTCCAAAATGTCACTTAGGCAAGTGCGCTTTGGACCAGTCTAAAAACTAAATATCAAACTTTGGAGAAACGCCGAGATCTATACCTAAAAAATCTGCTATTCTCTACAAAGATGTCTGAGGATAAATCCCTGTCAAAAAATCTTCTTCGGATGAAATATCTCCCAGACCAACTCACAGCCATTAACAAAAAAGTGGATGATGACGACAAGGTGGTTCTTGTTTTGAACAAATTGACACCCTCCTATGAATCTATTGTGGAGGCTTTACACTTGATGGCAGAAAGTCAAACCCTAACATTTGATCAAGTTAGTTCCTATTTGATGCAGAAGGGATGCAGACAGACACAAGCAAATGAGTCCAATGTTAGACAAACATATATTGCACTTGTTGCTTATTCGAAGGGGAAGTGGAAACGTATCCCTGTTGATTCATCTTTTAAGTACCAGGTGGAGTGATTTTACTATAATAAGGTTGGGCATGTCAAAAAGGATCGCTAGAAGTGACTATGCATTTTTCCAACAAAGCAATCAAGCGACAAATGTGGCAGTAGTTGAAGAAGAAAAAGATTCTAAGAAAGAGTATGACCTTGTGGCATTACACTTAAATGTTAGTGCTACCAATCTTTGGTTCATTGATTCCAGCGCATCTAAACATTTCACATGTTGTAAAGACTAGTATGTAAAATATAATGCAAATACAAACTTTTATGATTCATTTTCATTAGTTGATGATCAATCATATGCAATAGAGGGGATAGAAGATACTTGCATAGTGTTTAATAATGCTATAAAAATCAAGGAATGTTAGGTATGTTCCTAGCATGAGTAAAAATATCATGTCTATTAGTTAGTTAACAAAACCCTAACATTGTTGTAAATTTATTTGGGAAATAATGTATTGTGTCTGATGTAAAACAGGATAGAGTAATTGCCCTAGGTATTGAGGAAGGTGGTTTGTATAGGCTTGTTAACCCTGCCATAGTCAACTTAGATGCACGTGTGGAGGGAGACTCCACCATAAAAGATGTGTTGAAAGATGAAATTCCTCATAAGCTTGTTGAACTTGCTCTAGTCAACTTACATGCACTAGTTGTGGAGGGAATATCCACTATAAAGGACGTGCAAGAGGATGCAATTCTTCCATCAAATGCATAGGTAGTTGTGCAAGAGGATGAAATGCTTCAGTCAAAGGCACTAGCTCAAAGGACTAGAAACATGGTTACTTCAACAAAGTATGGTCATTTTGATCTCGCTTCTAACCTTTATATGGTACCTAAACTATCATTTAAATAATCCATTGGATGCAAATGGGTGATAAAATTGGTTCTTTGGACAAGTGCACGACTCATCTTGTTGCAAAAGGCTTTTCCCAAAAGGAGGGAATAGAGGAGAATATGGTTTTTTCTCCTACTAAGGAATTGTTTTTACTCCTACTGCGAAGATAGTCACACTCGATTGCTTCTCTCCATAGCAGCTGAGTTTGGTTTCTTAAACGAAGGTTTACATGGTGTTCTCCATGAGCCTAGTATATTTTGTTTGATCAACATCTCCAAGATTTTGGATTTAGAACTATGGAGGTCAGCCTGAAGTTATCAAAGAATGATGATTCATCACCGATCAATGAATCACCCTACAAAGAATTGGTGGACAGCTTAATATATCTTATGTCCACACGACTGAATATTTGTTTTGTTGTTGGCTATATTTTTCAATTTTTTTCTACACTAAAGCTCCTACATTGGACAACAGCAAAATGTCAAAGGAGCAGTTTATAAATGTAATGACTAAACTCTTTGGTCCCACTTTGTTTGTAAAATTTTGGAACAAACTTGGAGTAGTCTATGGTTTTGTCATTAAGGGAGGGTGTTAAAATCATTAGATATTAGTTAACCATTCACTAATGGTTGGTTATCAACTTTCCCAACTGTTGTAACTTTTTTTGTGCTTAATAAAAAGACGGACACACAAGTATGTAAGTGTGTTGTATGCCTTCCATTTCTCTTCATTTTTTCAGCATTCATATTTGCTAACAATATGCAATTGGTGTAGTCTTCATAGGATATGGACACCTAGTGACCATATGGAGACATTAACCAATACGTTTCACATATACCCAACATGTGGCTATAAGATAGGATGCATTCAAAGTAAGAGGGTGAAATTATTGACTGTCTACCTTGCAGCCTATCAAGCAATTTGACTGCAATCATCAACAGCATTTACATTCAATGTCGATTTCACACATCAAAATCCATACATGCTCAGATATTTTAATGGAGTAAACATCATAACATAGAGATTGAGGATATTTTTAACCAATTCCAGATTAATAAAAGACTGAAAATCAATCATGAACTATGTGCAGCTCATATGACATACATTTGAAGATACTTGGTCTTCTTGACAATCTTGAACTGTTCCTACTCCTTCAATGCATACAAATGAACTCAGAACAAGGCAAAATACATTGATCAAAATATCTAAACAGCCTACAAACCACTTTCTTCAAAATTTCAATCCTCATACAAACCACACAACAAAGGAACAAGAATCTGGCATTTTGTCAAACAATTAGCTTAAATTTGGACAGTTATAATATGCTGCAAAACAAATTGATGTTTCACTTTTGAATGTTGATCCTTCAATAAAATGAAAAACCTGGATTAAATATACTCTTTGTTGCTCCTGAAACCTCTCCAAATTCTCTATCTTTCAACTCATCACATGCCTATGTTTTGCTAAAACAGGCCTGCACACATACGATGATTACTCAAACTAAGATTTGGCGATCCCCTCACATTCTCCATGCCAAGATCCTTCTAATGATACCTTGGTTGCTGACTAACGCTTTCCCAAAGCTTTCAACTTGCACAGCACCTTCTAAAATGGCTTGTTTAAATCAATAAGAATACATTTTCCTTCAAGCTACTGGGATGATGATGAAATTTTCTGAGTTTCATTGTACTATGGACCACCTCATGCCCCTTTTCCACTATATCTTCCTTCACTGCAAGTGTTCCTTCAATTTTGTACTATGGGTCTGTTAGGGTCTTTGATCTCCTAACAGACCCTCCTTACTATCCATCTCCCTCAGGAAGTTTTTCTGAACCTCTCCACTGCTCCCCAAAGTTGTGCTGTCTTCAAAAAAGGCTCCCCTTCCACAAAAATGGATTTTTTCCTCTTCCCAGGTAGTAAAAATGTCCCATCTTTTTTCTATACATGTTTATGGCTGTGTTTTTATCTTTTCTTCTTCTTTTGGACACCTGTGAGGTGTTTACCATCCCTCCTAATCGATGGTTTTGCAGTTACCACATTTTTTCCCTTGCCAAAAACGGCTCAAGCACGAAGAAAAATGTTCCCCTTTCCCAACAACCTGAGTTTCTTTTTCACTGTGCATCTTTTTGAATTTTCTTGGACTTTCTAACCTCCACAACACCATCATAAGCCTTATTCCTAGCATGGTGACCTTTTCAGAGTTCAGAAACAAGTTAAAACACCACATGAAGATCACCGCTTATTGGCTAAATTAGTAATGTTTTTGGGTTATACCAGACAGTTGTTCTGTACCAAGGATGCTCTTGCATCAATTATAGACAAAGAGACTCATCCACACACATTGTAGGCCTCTCCAATTCATGTAAACACATATTAAATAGCAAAATGACCCATTAGAAGTGATCCACCTACCTTTAGTGGTTCCATCTCAATATCAAGCACAAGAAGATGAGTATAAGGCAAGAGGGGCTAGAACTAAAATTCTTACAAATTGATATTGGGTTGAATCAAAAGTCAGCCAGTGAGTTGTAATCATAACTAAGAAAATTGAGTATAAGGATAAAGAAATACGATTATAGGATACATGCATTGAATGGAAGGGGATGTGCCTTCAAAAATCATTTTTTTATACTTAAAAGAGAAGAAAAAAGTCAGCAAGGATTCTAGCACTTTGAGATCCCAATGGAAACCATATGAAGGATGAGCTTCAAATTTGTCATATTTTTCAAGACCATTTTCAAAAGATTTTCGCTAAAATTTGCAGGAATTTACTCTTTGAGTGACACTTCCATTAAGATTACTAAGCATATCGTTCCTCAAAAGGTCAATACTTATGAGAGAGTTTACCCTTCTAGGAAGATGGAGGAATTGGATTCAGCTGTGAAGGATCTCAAGAATAAAGTCTCTAGGACCAAATGGTCTTCTATTGGGAGTTAACAAGAAGATGAGCATGTAATTATCCCAACATAATTAAATATGTACCAAGAATCTATAAAAGTGGAAATATGAGGAGTTGGTCAATGCAGGTTTTATCAAGCTCATCCATAAAGATTAAAAAATATAATTGATAGGAGGATGGCATCATATTACAATACTCAACATCTCTACAAAATTCTAGAAAAATCTCTATCCAATAGAACTAAGTTTATTGTTGCCTAGATAGTTAGAAAGGAACAAATTGCATGTGAAGTTCGATTTATTCTTGATAATCTATATCAGCCTAGGAAGGTCTTGAATGGGCACATTAATCTGGCCAAAAATATCTTGATATGTGCACAAGAGGGGTCACTCATGACTAGCTTCTCATTGCGGTACGCTTGTCGTCATTCAAACACTTTGCACAACCACATGCATCCCACATAGCACCAAACTAGACAATGTAGAGATTGGCAAACAACATTGAGATCCCTTCACTCGTAATGGGGTGAAGCCCCAATATGACTCAAGGGGTTCCCCTTGTAGGGTGTGGGGCAACATCCTATGGGCCAAATTTGATCATCAATGTTTGCATCATTCAAAGCTACTCAACGTTTAGCATAATGCAAGATTCACGAAGCACTGCACCAACATGCACCATCGCAGTTGTCTATCCTCACTCGATGCTCTACTCAACTGGCATACCTTGAGATAACACATGACACTACACATGTTTATTTCCACAACCACCTCCACACCATCATCCAAGCACATCGATGCTTCCTCAAGCATCACTTAGCTCGATTGGCATAACCCAATTTGAGATTGAGCACTAAGGAACAATGTGCCATGTCACACGTTCTTGTGCAACCTACACACCTCTATGCCAATTTGCACCATCCACACAACCTCTACACACCCTTGTGTGCATGTGCAGTGCAAAGAGGCATACCATGCAACATTCAGACTCTTTACAGGACATTCAGAACTCAGCAGCCACGTGGACACTCTAGGGCACATTGCGCCATGCCAAGTGGCACTTCTGGGGCTTACATCATGTTAACACATGTGTCAACATACTGCACATCTGGGAGGCAAACCATCATCCATTGCATAATTTGAATTGTTTTGTAATCGTCCTCTTTTGTAATTGCTTTCTTGTAATGATATATTGTAAGCCATTCAACCTCAAGGGAACAAAATGCATATAAGCATAATTGAATGATCATTTGTTCACTAACTAGTCTGGGAAAATCCGTTAAGAAGTGTTTTCCCCTTGATGATCATGGGAATCCTCATTCTCAGCTTTGATGCACATAGTACACATATGTACCAAACCCTATTCTTTCTCATTGAATAGATGTAGCATTATTATGCTAATCTCATACGCTTGAGTATGTAATAGTTTATTGTTGTTATTGTTTTCTATTGCATGTTCTATAACTTGGTGATTTACAAGCTAAGTTATTAGGTTTTCCTTTGCACTGCACTCTTGGGCTACGTGGTGTGGGTCATTGGTATCTACGCTACAAGTCTATCACATTGTCTTGTCATTGGTTGTCTACACCAAGTAAAAGAATTGGTCTTAGACACATGCCCATCTCCTCTATCACAACTATGGGAAAGGAAAGAAAGAAATCAAACAATCAAATGAAAGAAACACCTTAAAAATATTTGAATGATACCCAACGATCGCTCAAGGAGATCTAACATCTCCAACACAAAAATCAACAATTGTAAGATGTGCTCCATTCGAAAAAGGAAACCCTCAGTCTTTCCTTGAGGAAGATTGCAGACCTTATGGCGCGAAGTATTAATCTTGCAGACCTTGTCCTAGATGGTCTTGTTCAAGTCGAGGATAGATGTACTCAAGTCATGCAAAAGCTACGACAATAGATTTTCACAGAGGAACTACCACAACTCGAAGCCAAGTGCACACAATTCCAAGTGCCAGATCAACCAGTTATCAACATGCCAACATGCCCAATCATGACATGCAAAGCTTAGGCAATGAGAGATGAATGTTTGTTAAGTCCCTACCATTTTCCACATTCTGATTCAACATGCTTGTTTGGCAGTTTTGAGAGACACACCAAGGGCATTGGTTCCAAGCTACCAAAGCAAATGGGCTATGAAGGCCAAAGTCCAAGAAAAAATGGCCAAGGCAATATCAATCCCTTCAAACAAAGATGACACCATGCAACACCAGTCTTGGTTTGTAATGTCCCCGAATAGGACGATTTAACAAAAAGGGGTTTTTCCCCTAAAATCCCCAAAATCTGAAATTCTGAAATTTACAAATCAGCAAACCCTAGTTTGCAGAAAATGATCTAAAACCCTTATCAAACCCTAAGAGACTTTAGGCACCAATATGCAAGGGATGCTTAAATGATTTTCAGCCACTAATTTATCCAAAATTCACCTGAGTACTTGCAGAAATAAGCAATAAATTGATAAATAGAAAAATGTACCTTTTTGCCAATTTTTTAGGATTAATTGCTATTTAATAATAGCTGTAAAAATATGATTTTTGTACCAAATACAGTTGTTCTGTGCTTAATTTATATTTCAAACCCTTGCCAAAAATATGCTACATATGCCAAAAATCAAGGATAATATCCAGCGAACCTCTAGGGCATCCAAAATGGCCCAAAAAGTCTTCCAAGCTAATCGCCCAAGTTGCCAAGGTGCAGGAAAAATAGTAGAATATTTATTAGGCAAAATCCCACCTTTCACAAGCGAAAATAATTAAGAAGCCTTGTCATAAAAAATAAATAATAATCTGAAAATTATTATTTAATATTTTAGCAATTTAGAGCTTATGCCAATATTCAAGAAAATTAATTCCAGAATATTAATTTGCCCCAAATAGACCCAAAAAGGATCTCCAAACACTCAATGAGGCCTCCAAACCTAGTCACTCCACTTGCAAAAGTAGTGCAAATAATAATCATAAATATTATGCATCAAATGGACCTTAAATAGTCCACCCAACCATCTCAAAAGCCTCTCAAAGTAAATCGCCTCACTCTAGGGCAAGTAACAAACCTCCTTTTAGCAAAAGTGGCGTCAAAAGACACCTTTTGTAGAATAAACAGCTCCAAATCTGCGAACACCTATTGGGCATGCATCCTAATAGCTTCTTCAAGCATGAAGAAATAATTATCAAATTTAACATGTCTTCAATTGTGATCTTCACCTTGTATTTGTACCTTCCAAAGGGGGGCAAACCACCTTGGAAAGGTAAAATACTTCATAAGCCTCACTTGCCCTTTTTAGAATATATTTTCCTTTCTTTGCTTTAGCTCCCACGCTGACATTCCTCTTTTTTGAATATAATATTAATTAGTTGCCTTAATAAAATAGTAATTAAAATTACTTTTAGGCAATAAATTAATAATTAATTCAATTAAATACTTTAGTGGTAAAAACCACTTTTATCAAATATTCTATTAATTAAATAATAATTACTTTATAAGAGAAAATGATAAAAATCACTATTTTGCCAATTAATAATTAACTAATAAAATATAACCCCAAAAAAGATTCATTTAGTCTATGGGGAAGTAGACTAAAGGTCTTCAATACCTGCTTATACATGATGTGGAAATGGGGACATCACATGGTTACCCCTGTTGCAGTGCAAGCACAGAAGGTTTCATACACTTCTCCTCATAGCCAAGCGCAGACGATTCTTCCACATTGCACCATGTATCACATGGTTCAATTGTTTCCACTGGTGCGCCAAGCAATCTAACCCAATGTCTCGCTAATGGAGTTGAAGAAGTCGCATTTGCATCTCAACAATGCTCGGTGATATCACCAATTCAACAGGTGCAAGCCTCCAAGCAGTGTTCCACATAGCAACATCCTCAAGCACGTGCATAGGCTTCGTAGAGACAACCTGTACAACACCAATGCCAAGCATTTTGTATGCCTCGACAACATGTACGACAATAGTGCCAGGAATTTCACATGGCTCAATCACAATTTCTTGCCTACTTTGCCTAGACAGTTCTTGGCTACCATTTGTATAGAGTTTGTTTGCTACCTTTATGATTGAATTTTTCATATGTCATGCCTTTCAGTCAGACTTCCATTTTTTTGTAGTGTGTGCTAATGGTAGTAGTTTGTAGTTTCCCTTTAATGTTACTATCATTGATTGTTTATAGCAACAAATGAATCCATACTGCCAAGCACATTTTTTATTGCGAGTTTCTCATCTGATCTCTCCCATGGATAAAACTCTTTTTGTACGGGTATATCTTTTGATTTTAAGATTGTTCCCATCCATTTTATTGGAGACGTTAACAAGAGCAAAATAACTAAACTTCTTGGATTAGCTTCCTCAATAAACTTTTGAGTCCAAAAGATAACCTCATGATCCTCTTTAGCTGATAAGGTGTACGCATAATAATGAATGTTAACAGCATTCCTTGTAATTCCTCATGCACTTTTTTCCTACTGAACTCCCCCATCTAATGAATAATATTCAAGACATGCCCATTTTGACCCTATACATTGTCTTTTACATGATTATTTTCCTGATCCACCCTTGCTCTATGCTTAAGTCCTACACAATTCCCATTTATTGTCTTTTTCTCCACTACAGGGGGATATGAGGTTTCACAAAGTATCTTCTATCAAGATTAAAGAGAAACTAGTTCCTAAGTTATTTTCCCTACATTCCCTACAAGTCTTCCCGTAGTTCGAATCCCTAAGTATCTTCCATTGCCATCTTTAGAATTCATGGATCCAAGCTTCCCAAATGATTTTTTCCATCTATGCAACAGACCTGTTTACTTTCCCCCTTCAGGATCTTACAAATACATTTTTCTGTCTCCAAGATTGCCAAAGTTAATGCTTTGTGCACTTCCAACACTTATTATTTTTCCTAGCATTCCAACATTCTTCCTCCACCTTTGGAGATGTGAATATACTTTTCAAATGTAAGGAAATTTGCAAATATAAGTTTACCACTAACCAAGGCTGCTCACAAATACTAATCAGCATGACAGTTGTGTATGTGTTGTAGAGAGGGAAAGATGTTATGATTCCCATAATCTAGACTAGAGGCTTCATATAACATTTTCCGAGATGTGCATATCTTCTCATTTATGTACAACAAACAGCCTCAACAGACTCCAAAGGAGAAAACTACCATTTTTTAGCTGGGATTCAAAATCCTTGCTAGCACCTTCTGCTCAAGAAATTTGGCTATTTCTCTTCCATCTCAGAGAGATACACTTGTTATGATCCTCATTAGGAATTTCTTAGTGAGAGAGATAATGTTCGGGGAATAAATATGATACTTTATAAACATTTGGTGCCAATAATATTATTATGAATGTTCGAAATCAGTTTCTTATATCAGAACTGTTAGGACCGATTCAATGCCAAGTTAGAGTACACAAGACATCAAGATTGTCCTTGTGTTAGAAGAATTGCACTCCTATTCCTATAAAAGAGGCCTTTTCTGATATGCAAACCACTCTCAGATGCATACTATTATGTGATGTCCCCTTCTAGTTGACATCAGTCAGCTGAGTAGATTGGCCTATCATTGACCCTCATAGGCTAATGAGGTCGGTTAGAGGGTCCCTTGTTGGATGCAGCTTTTTCAATGGTCAGAGTGTTGCAGGACTGACTTTCGTTTGAGGTCTCCAGGACTCTGTATGCACTACTTACTATTTATAGTAAGTTGGAGATGTTAGAGATGGACCCCTGCTATTTTTAGTAAAGGGGTATGATCGTATGCAGTTTCATTATGTTAGCGCCCAGTTCAGACAGCGTGCAAAAATGATGAGTAATAATGGAGATGTTAATATTTATTTGGCTAAAATAAATATTAATAGTTTTTGAGCTTATATTATAAAGTTATAATATAATTTTATATTATAACTTAAGTGACTTAAGTGAGGGTCGTGGCATCATGAAAAGGGGGCCATTTGTCAATTATATTTTATGAAATATTTTGAGGTGCCTGCTATAGTTTTGATAATTAATATTAAATTAAATATTATTACTCATGTCAAATCATGAAAAGGAGCTTTTGGGAAAGTATGACCCTCTTTGCTATATATTCATTTTTGCAAATGGTAGAAGCCATTATGTGATTGTTGATTTGATAAACTTCTTCTCTGGAGCATTGGAGTTTGTGAGAAACCAAGGGTTTCTGCAGAGTTCTGAGCTTATCAGCATTGGAGTGAGTTGCATCTTCATTGTAGCAGCAGTCAGAGGGTGTGAAATATTCCTCTAATATTGCTTGTGGAGTTGGCTTCATTCAGGAGTCATCATTGCATTGATTAGAGGGTTTATTCACAGAGTTTCTTGCCAGATTGAGGGCTTATTTCATAGCAGATTGAGAATATTGAGAAAGGAGACTTATTGCTGTCATTTGAGGCCAAGTTCTTTACTTTATTGCTGTTCATACCCAGCCGTAGCCTCATTTTCTTCAACTGGGGCAATTTTATGAAAGAAAGGGATACTAAATTCAGTAAAAATGGCCAGATGGGACGCCTAGGGTGATGGAAGAGTTTGGCATCAGCAGATTGAAAATTCATTGCTGATTAAGGGATCTACGAGCTGCTCAATCATTGATTTTTGGTCCAGCACTTACGAGTTTTCAGTTTTGCAATAAATGGTATGTTTCTTTATTGTAATATAACTTTTTGGAATAAATGACGGAGAGTGAATGGTTTCAGCTATTTGTTTCATAAGTTTATTTGGTTTTTTTTCCGTTCCAGAAATATTTATTTCATTATATGTATTTGCTTTTTTATGCAAACCCTCATCGAAAATACAAAAAAAAATTGCAAACAAGTAAACAAACCAAACAAACAAGTTCAGTTCAGCAGTTAGAGCCTTGAAGGGTTCCTACATATTATATTTTTTAAAGTATTGATTATCTCCTCATTGATCTCTGCTTAGGATCTACATAGTAAGTGCTTGTACTTTCCCTTTATTACTAGTTAACATGCAGATACCTACATATTAACTTGATCCATAACACTTGGAACTGTACTGAAAGTTCAACCTCTGTTGCATAAAGAGCTCTACTATTGGTCTCAATTCAGCATTCCTTCAATGTTAGACAAACTGAGCATTTATAATTTTGTATTGCTTTTTAGAGCAAAAAATGGATAGACATTATATAATATTAATCTTGATCCATAACTCTGGTAATTGAATTAAAAAATATATTTATCCACTGCTGAAAGAATTGTAAAATTGTTCCTCACTAAACATTAAGCATAATTAGAAAAATATGCCGTTGAACTGAATTTCATTATTGAAAATAATAAATTTGAAGATTTGTATACTTACCGTTGGCAAGCAGATTTGCTGTTGAAACTGCCTGTTCCATTCTTTTGAGATACCTGCAATTGAAGAATAGATGTGCAATCAGATACATAATGCCCACTCACTATGACCCAGGATTGCCAAAGCTGACTTCTGCCATTCTTATGAAAGCAAAATCTGTTAAAGGTAGCACCCAATAAAATAGACCATAAGGGTTTGAAGAAAGAAAAAAGTTGTGCATACCAGTCTAGGACTGGTCTTGGACGAAGTGTTCCTTTCCAGTAATTCCCATCTGCTAGGCCAGCTGCATTTCGTAGCCAATCAGGTCGAGAAACTTTGGCAACAACAGTGCGAATGCCTTTTTCTTCCAAGGAAGACACCAACTGTTGGTAATCACTTGAATTATTGCCCAATCCCTGTGTTCAAGATAGACACATCATTTCTAGAGAAGACTAACAAGATTATTGATTGCAGAAAAGAGATTTAAAACCACTGTGATAGTCCTTATCCAGAATAGCGTTGTATCTTACGACTACCATAGACAAAGGGAAAGCTGCAAAGATAATAAGAAAACTGACAACAAAAAATAATAAAATATTAGTCTTCTATTCAAGAAAATAATACTAGAATCTTTAAGGACTCGTAATTTGTACAAGTGCTTTGTGGGCTGCAATAAATAGGTTATAAGCATTCAATTTGAAATCTACTTCTCACTTCATATTTACATAAATGTTGAATGCCAAAGAATTTAAAGAGTTTATAACCATATGAAGCAACTAGACGGAATGCCCATATAAAGAAGATGAATGGCCTGCTTACACATAGCTTCATAAATCAATGGAAACCCTCTAGCAGCAAATTCTCTAACTGAATCTAGTCAACCTTGTCCATTTGAAGCTATTCATGAAAAAATGTTAGAAAGAACATCTATTTTCTAAAAATTAGTCAGCCTGAAGATTGTTATGAAAGAACTTGTGGAGCAATATCATGAACGAAGCTTGACAGATTGATGGTTCTCTTCCTTGCCATATCAAGCAATATGCAGTGGATATAGTTCCTCGTATGTCTTTAACCACAAACCATTTATTACATCCAAAATTAGAGGATATTTAAGTTCTCCAAAGGTTTGTTTTTGTTCTTTATCCCACTTACAAGGTTTCTTGTTCCTCACTAATTCATTCAATGGGACTCTGATCTTAGTAAAATTCTCAATGAATCTTCAGTAGTACCCCACATTCCCTTAAAAAGTCCATATTCATCAACATTATTCAGAAGTCTGATAGCAATCTCAGCATGATCCAAAGCTAATCTGCCAAGCAACTTTCCCCTATTTTTCATAAAGATACCCTTCCTTGGGTGCAATCCATTGTAAATCCCCATGCAGTCTTGTACAGGTTTTTGAGTTCCATAGAACGATCAATCATCCCAAAAAAGTCCACCTATCGCAAATCAAATTTTCAAAAAGTTGCATGCTTACTTTCTAAAGCATGGTTGGCACAACAAATTCACTGTTCTACATAACAGGAGAGGCTTCAATACAATTGTGTCTTGTTTTTTTTCTCTTTCTTCTCCTTTGTGACATATTGTTCTTACCCTCCCTTCCTCTATATGTTCTGATTCGTCTTCATCATCACTTATGGAACCAACTTTCTCATAACCTATTGTACATACTTGTAGGCATGCAGAGTCAAATGCCTCATAGTTCTTCATCTAGCAACGGAACAATCCATTATCCAAAATCAGTCTTCAAAAATAGTGTTCTGCATCAGAACTCCATCAACCGGTTTGGGATGCCCATCGAAACCCAAACTTGATGATCCCTACCATTCACTTTTTGAACTCTCTTTTGATGTGGTGGAAAACTGAAAACAGAATTCATGGCAAAAACAAATGATTTCCAATCACAATCTCATATCCAATTGGTATCCACTTTAGTCCCACATGACTTTGATTTTCCACTTTCATTCTAAAATTAGTTGATCATAAGGTATATTTCCCCAACTTCCCCCACACTTCTTGCAGCAACAAGATACACGTCTGAGCCACTGTCAACAATAATTCTCCTTAACTTACAGCCTTTCACCTTGGTGGATCTCAATGGCCCTATAATAATGGACTCTGTTTGTTAGGAGGCAATGCCCTCCTTTCAAAATTTGTTTGAATACTTGGATCATCCATTGTTGATTCCTCTCTGTGGGCATTCAACAACAGTAGTTGGTCTTGGATAGTTGTAGTCTTACAGACATGACCGCCTTCCCCTTCCATTGCACATGCTTGTTGCACTAGGTCCTGAGATACGGCCAGAAAATGAGCAATTAGTGTCACCATCTTCACAGAAGTATTCATCTGAAGCACTTGTGTCAAAAAATCTTGTCTGATTCAGGCTTGCACTGAAAATGTAGCTACCTCCTCCTCACATTGCTCCTGCAAAAAAATTATTGTTTTATGCCGAGGACAAATATCATTGTCGTGATCCTAGAACCATGCCATTGGCATATCTTCCGAAGTTTTTATTTTGAATTGTTTCTGGTAGAATGTACTCATTCCATGCATCTATGGAATTTCACTTTTTGTCAGCCTCGATTATATAGATTTTTGCATTTGGTTCTTTAAACATATTTGATTGTCTATTCTTTGTGGAATCTTCAGCAAAAAGCATTAGGTTTTGGCTCCCAACACTTCTTTTACAATTTTATCCTCTTGAAGGGCTCTTCAATATAGGTATCCTATAGTCTTATCATTGTTTTCATCCTGAATTGGAGACACTGATGTACTTGGTACTATCCTCATTCTTCAGGTCAGGGATTCTACCGACCACCTCTTCACATGTAGTGGAGGTAAGACCTTCCTCTTGTTCTTGTGATTAGGCAACAACAATTTCAGGGGCCATTTCTTTTATAGGCCATTATTTGATAGTGCAGTCAGGTGTTGCAAAAACAACAGCCAGCTGCTCAGAGTGCAAAACAAAATTCCACAACACTAGAAGGAGAAAATACAAAAAAACTAGGAGAAAAAAAAAAGATTGAACCCAGAATGTATAACAGAATTCTGAAATTTTCTTATTTCTTCCCTTCTTTAATCACTTACATCTCAAACTCTAGAGCAGAGAGTTTTCACATACTTTACTTGATTTCTAAGAAATCAAAACAAATAAAGTTGCTCTACCTTGCTTCTTAAGAAAATCACTTTACTTGCTCACTAAGGAAACTATTTCTCTATGTTTAAGCTCCAGACGGTCAACTAATAATACAGCAAGTCTTTGAGAAGACATTAAATTTTAGCATATGCAGCCTTGGACGATGCCCAACAAGAAGAGTAATAAACATGGTTGGCTGCAAGGACCTTGAGCATACCTGAAACTTAGCAACCAAGGAGAAAGGTTTAGTGACCCAAAAAGCAACTTTTATCTCCACCCTCTACACCACATAGTTCCATAGGTTTGAAGGGGATGCCTGAAAGGCAAAAGGGTGCCCAAGAATTTGTATTATTCTCCAAGCTAAATCCAATACCACTTGAACTTTTGTAACCAAGTCGGGATGGGAGTGTCAGACAATCTGTAACACAGTTTTCTTCCATTGAATAGAAGATCCAGAGGCCAAGCAGAAAATGTCCAAGAATTTCATGGCATTGCTGACAGATGTCTCCTCTTCAGCAAGGGTGAGAAAAGAATCATCAACAAAGTGTCCATTTACCAATTAATTATGAGACTGAGGGAGGGCAATACCTTTAACCAAACCTCTAGAGGTGTAGTCAGCAAGGAGGTAACTAAACCCTTTTGTCGCCAAAATGTAGAGGGAGGGAGCAAGAGGGCAACCTTGCCTAATGGATCCAAACAGACCAAAAAAAATAAGATTGAACTCCATTAATGGTTATACAAGCACCATCATCCCAAAAAAGCATACTAATCATTTGCACAAATATTTCCTGAAGCAAGGCAAGGATAAAGGGCCATTCAATTATGTTGTAAGCCTTCTCAAAATCTATCTTGAATCTTGATGTACAAGGCTTTCTGCTCTGAACAGTGAGTCCATTCCATCACTTCCCTAACTGCAATAACATTATCTAAAATGTATCTATTGTGAATGAAACTAGTTTGCTTTGGGCAGCTAATGAGAGGCAACAAGTATTTCACCTTGAGAACGAGGGCTTTAGCAATTATCTTGTAGGATACATTCAAAATAGTAATTAGATGCTAGTTGGTAATGAGCTTTGGGTTCCCAGCCTTAGGAATGAAATTAATGTTACCTTGATTGATGAATGTGCCAAGGGAATTGGTTTGGACAGCCTCTAGATATATTTTGTGCAAGTCTGGACCTACAGTGTCCCACAAAACTTGGTAGAATTCACAAAGGAAACCATCAATTCCAGGGGCCTTGTCAACAGCCATGTGCCAAACTTATTCATGAAGTTATTCTAATGATGATAATCGATTACAGACCATTTGTTGGCCCTCAAAAAGTTTGCAAGGAACAACTTACAAACATCTTATGCAAGCCTCCTCATGGGCTGGGGTAGACAATTGAGCTGAAAAAACTCCATGGTAATGAGAAACAAAAGCACTCAAAATATCAGGAAGCTGTGTCAATTTTTATTGGCCTCATGAATGGCTTTCACACTATCCATTCCCTGCTTGGAACAAATAAGGGAGAATTCTTTTGGAATCTCATTCTCCAATTTGCAACTAGTGCATATGGGCACAAATTTGGGCACCACAAGCGCGATAAGTCTCCCCGACCTTGAGCTTATTTCTCCATTTAGCAACTTCCTTTTTCAAATCCTCATTGAGAGGAGACATCTCAAGATTATGAGAAGACCACAAGTATTCACAGTATGACACAACATGGGCTTTGGAATTTTGGGAGATGGCAGCTTCCCACCATTCAATCCAACCAGACTCTCCTCCAGGACAAGGAGCAAGGTTCCAAATTCTAATGACATGGGAACGAGTCCATTCATGTTAGAGGTGAGAAGTGTTGAGATAAAATTGGAATTTGGATTTCTTGACTTAAGGTGCATGCCATTCAATTCCAAACTTAATGAGGGAGTTGTCTGAAAGAATTTATCCTAGGATAACACTAGTAGGGAGATCAAAATTGTTGGCAAAAGTAAAAAGGGTTTGTAGTTGGTGGTGGTTTAAACCAGACAATCCAAGTTTATTGCGCATATAAAACCACGCCTCTCTTTCCTCAATGCACCATTGCATCAGGAGGAGCCCCTCCTTGTCTTCCATAGATTTAATCATATTAAAATCTACATAATCCAGTTGGAATTGGGAAGTGTGTCCACAATCCACTACCAAAACGCGGCAACCCACATATCATATGGTTTGTGGCTTGGCACCAAAAGCAGGTAATTAGCATGTTGATACAACACACATTGTGAAATATCTTGTCTCCTATCTTAATATCTATGGTTTCCTTGAAATCCTTGGAAAGATCGACCTGTACACACACTCGCTATGCAGCCATAGAACTTATTATGTTCATGGCAAATGAAACAACCTAATGGTTTGATTAACCGGTCAATGAAACCCCAAAGGGGTAAAGGATGACCTGGAAACTCCATGTAGACTGGTATTTTAAGCTTGGCTTGTTCATAGACAACGAAACCCCTAGACCAATGGGAAAAGACCACGAGGGTGTTTTGGGCAAACCAAGAGCCATGGTTGACAATGGCTTTGCAATGCTCAACATTCAAAACTTTAAACCCAAAAAACCTTTAGTTTGGTTTTGAACACCCTCGAGCCTAACACCATGGGATTGTCAAATATTATGCACACAAGTTTTGAGCATACTCTTAGAGGGGATACAACCAACAAAGTATGCAACCAAAGTAAATTTTTCAAACTAGTGACAAGTTTTATCAAATTTAGGACATTCAAAAACCACATATGGTAAAGAGTCAACTAGAAGGGATTGTTCGTTACCCCATGGAATGCTTTCGGGGTGAACTTCCTAGCTTGCTTCAAGGCCATTGCTTTTACTATTCAAAGCTCCACCAGCTACACCTACACCAAAAGATGTAAGAGCAGAGGAGTTGGGCATTATATAGACAGACTCGCTGCTCAGGGGATGGTGAATTGCTAGATGCAGCACAATAAATGTGACTTAAGAAAGGAATCCTACCAAAAAATGGTGGTATGAAAGCTCAGACAAAAACAATGAAAGGATAAACCCTAGCAGAGTGACTTTCCAAGGAACTATCTTTGACAAGTTACCAGCTTTGCTATATTTTGAATAATGCACCCATTTCTCTATTTTAACTCTAGATGCTATGCTAATAATAAGTCTCTCAATTTATGCTAATTTTGTTTGAGATGCTCCTGCATCATTAAAAACCTTATCATCCATCTTGATGTGGAACTTTAACTTGAAACTGTACAATCTTCCCCTTAATCATTTAGCTGTTATCAACATCACTTTCATCCCTTAAAAACCTAAATTATTTTTAGATAGTTTCTCAAATGGTACTCCCTGAGGATTTACATTTTTTTTCTCCCTGAAAATGGGTACTACACGTGGTACTCAAAATGTCCGATTTTGTTTCTTTTGACATAAAGGATCCAAAAACTTTTCAATCAAATCTTTGTCATCTTGAAAACCTACATGATCTAGTTTCTCAAATCTTCCCTCTTAAGATTATAGTGGAATACTTTATAACAGTAGTTTGCAATATTTTTCAATGTGAACCAGGCAAAACCTCTGCTTATCTGGGCCATAATCGAGATAGTTTCACAGATACTGCAATCTACTTTTTAGCTGAAGCAAACAGTCACACCTACATTGGAAGTGTATCGGAAGGTTGGTACTTCCCACAAACTTTGAGAATATGGGTACTTCACCAAATTAATATGCACTTTGTGCAGGATGTTCATTTTTCTGCCTTTTACATCAAGACATCATTATTGGGAACAATTAGACCCAATGGGATTCAAGTGAGCCCACCATTACAGCTTTCTCACCTCAAGCTTACCTTGTCTCTGCTTCTAGTTAACAGGTGGTTGGCTGCATTTGAAAACATTTTTCAGCCTATTATCTTACATTGTTCTAATCTTATAATCCCAGATTTCCAATATGAGTGGGCCTGTCAGTAAAGATCTTGTGCTTGAGTAGCGGACGCACAAGTACAAATCATAAGAGAGATAAGGGTATGTCTGATCCATAGTCTAAGTATAGTCACATGTACAGGGTGGTCTCATATACTGTAAGCTATCTGCAGTCTAAGCACAATTAGGTGCATAGCACACCATGCATCATGGACCTTAAAAAAGATCTTTCCTTTCTTTTCCTTTTTTTTTCCTATAAAATGAACATACAATTTGAAAACAATCGTTCTTATTAAAAATTTTATGCTTTCATGGTCCATACAAATCAATATTATAGCTTTTGGAATAAATATGTTTCTGTTTATTGCTCAACGTTGATACACGTCGAGCAATATGCAGAAACACAGTTATTCATTGAAACTTCCTTATTGGTTGAAAACCTTCAAGAAATAAATGTTACTAGTCAACCAGGAGTTGAATTGGTTCACACTTTTTCAAGAACTAAAACACACTTGAGTAGGAGTATTCTAAAGCACCACACAACAGCTGAGCGGAAAGGTAATAGCGTAAAAAAGGGTTCCAAAAACAAAGGGATGTGATGGTAAATCATGAAAAGGAAATATTTCAAAGCCCTCATGACAAGTGCTTTATATTTGTCACTCTATGGATAATCATAACCTTACTTACAATCAAAATGCTGCAATGTAAGAACTAAAGTTCAACTGAGAGAACTAAACTCAACTGGAAGAATTACAGCAGGTCGATAGCCGCCTTCTCTTGTTTTGGCATTGGACATGCATTGGCATTTTAGCCTTCTTCCGTTGCGCTTAACTTCAAATGGTGAGAAAGGAGCCACTGGAATTACAACTGTTGTTATGGCCATTACCCAATTGGGAGCCTGCTATTCTGGTTCTACTTGCTGGCTCTGGGCCTGCCTGAGCTCAATTTTCCTATCTGAGCTCATTTTGAATGCAAATATGCCAAGTGGAAAAACTTAGACCATCTGTTGACTGGGTGTTTTATTTTTTTATCTCTTTATTATATTCAAAGCTTTTAATTTTCCCTGTTTTTAATGATTTTAATCGAGTTTTTTTGTCATTAAGAGTATAAGAATTACTTTTTAATTATTTTATTTTTTATTCAATTAATTAAAAAATTTAAAATACATATTATTTTAATAATTATAAAATTTATTATAAAGTTTAACATATAAATATTGAAATATTTCATAGGTGTTATTTAAGTATAATTTTGTAGATTTAATGTATTGTTAAATTCTCTCTATTTAATGACCATAAAAGTGGGGTTAGAATTGTGTCTATCATTTATCTCGTACAAAAATCACAAAATTTACAACTAAGTATTTATGCATTGTTTCTTTTCGCTTAGCTATATTAAGTAAAGAAAGAAGAAAATTAAATTATGAATTGTTCCCTGATGGATAAATAATTGCAATGTGCACGTTGTCAACATGTGTCTACTACAGTTTACGGAAAAAAACAAGGACATTAATGCCAAGTGTATAATAGAGAATTCAGCACTATTTTTTATTAATAATGGGTTATCAACTCCATGCAACTCTATTCCCATTTTCAATGTGTTGTCATAAAAATTTTAAATGCCTAATTAACTCCTCATAAATGAATTATGCCTAGCAAACATAACCCTAGGGTCTCTCTTTTGAAATATATATACCATCTTTCTCAGTTAAGGTCACTCTTAAGTGTACTATGGATATGTAAAGTCTTAACATTGACAAATGTAAAGAAGATGACAAAGGCAAAAAACTAAGAAAAACATCTAACCACTATTGTTAAAGATAAGCAGTTTAATGATTGCCATATCAACTAATTAACTAGAGCTTAATATAAGCTTGCTTATCATTGAGGATTATTGATTTTTAGTTTTCTTTTTTTTTGGTATTTATATTCGGTGACATTATTATCTCTTTTTGCTTACTATGCTACAATCTCAACTTTCCATTTAATAAGGTTTGCCATTCTTTCCACTAGACTTCAAATCAATTATAAGTCATTGTTTTGCAAAAAATCCATCTATTTGCATTAGACAAGATTTGCTCAACCATTCCTGGCATTTGAGCATTAAGCAAAAATATTATCTTCTCCAAATTCAATGTATAACATTTGTCAGTGTAGGATCTGCCATTTGAGAAGTATAGTTTGCATATCATTTCACCAATCGTACTTCTTCGTATATGTCTTCTTTTTGTTTAACATCATGCAATGAATCATAACAACTCAGCATCAAAATATTGGCATAAAAAATATCTCTATCAAAGGCATGAGCTACATTTTAATATGCATTCTTTCAAGCCTACCAATGAAGACAATACTCCCTACATTGATAGAAATTTCACACTGACTATATCACAAAGAATGTTGTCACTATCTATCTGCTCCAAGGATGTTTCAGTTTAAGGAAAAATTACTCTTCACCAAGAAAAAGTCATTTTACAAGCTCACATAACAAGCAACAACTAAGGTATATCATCCACCTTTAAACTTATTTTCTTTTGAATTTCAAATTACACACTTCTAACTAGTTTTTACTCCTTGTTTCATCTCACAAGGTCAATTGACTCTTTCATATACACAAACAAGATAGACAACTAATTTGTGAATGGTTAATAATTTTATTGTCTATTCTTGAGTAGCATCTCACAATTATACTATGTTTTTCTTTTGCGAGCAGTGTATATATAGTTGCCTTTTTCCTAGTCTCTTTATCATACACTTATATTTGCCTAAATCTATGTTAACGACCTCTATAAATTTGGACTAAACTTCAATATTTATGATGTATTTGTTTCATGTTCTCATCAATTTTTTCTGTTGCTTTTGTGCAATTTACATGGTATTTGTATGCAATATTATCTTCATTTTATAACAAAATTGTTTATTTTTTAATAGAAATTTCATAGTCATTTGCATAGTTGTATTTTAGTTGTTATATCAACACCCACATTAGGATAGAAACGAAATACTTTTCTACCTTGCAATACTTATTTTTAAAGGCATGTTCAATTATTCTTTGTTTGTATGGTTTCAATTATTTTTTAATTTATTATATTTTATATCTTATTATTATTCAATACTTCTTAACTCTTTGTTTTATAAATATAAATATACCACTTATTTTTTTATCAATTTTTAGAAAAATGTTTTTATATTATTTTGATTTTTAATATTTTTTATTGATCATTACTTTTGATCGAAGCTACGAACTGGTTTGGGATACATACAGGGGCCCAGATCCCAAGAAGATTATCAGATAAACAACTAACAGGGCCTTAATGCACCACATACATCCATAAGAAGTCTCACAATTACTACATATCCACAACCAATAGGTCTTAGATATGCCATATACAACGACAATTGGCCTCACATGCCCAACAAGATTTGACCCTAAGTGGGGCTAAAAACAACCAAACCACTTCACCAACTCATCCACATCTCATAACAATTTTTAGCATTATCTTACATTAGGAAATGCACATTTAATTGATAATGATCTTTAACATCATTTAGATTAAATTAATTTGTCTGATCCAAATATGTTTGTAAAAAATATAATTTTGCCTACAATTTTGGTTTAGTTAGATATTAGTTTGATAGGACCTCTCCAAATAACTATTGCTAATCAAATCCAAATTGCAACAAGAAGTTACAAAATATTAAATTTCTATTTTCAAGTTCAAATTATTAAATCAAACTTACATTACAAATTTGGATGCAAACTGAAGCACAAACAATTCTCGATACAAATGTAGAGACTAGCTACTACACGGCCCTTGTTAATTGAGGGTTTCATTCTATTGTATTTAACTATATTTTGTTATAGTATGTTTATTTTTTGGGGCTTCCCCTTTTCTACTATGTGGCATCATGATCCTTAAAAAAAAATCTCAATCAAATGCCTATTAATCTACGCTTTAGCACCTTGGTCAAATATGCCTCTTCAATGCATATTGGAATTGCTTCTACTACTCTAAAATCCTCATTAATTTGTGCATAAATAAATGTTATGCTTATCATATATCGATAATAATTGTGACACAAGAAAGGCTATAGAACAAGATATCCCACACTATAATATGTAAGAGTTTGTCTTAAACTAGAAAAAAAGTTGTTATCTCAATATTTGTACATGTAGATACCCAAAATTGACACATACGCATTTATTAGTTGTTAAATCACATGATTTGAGGATGCTTATGTACTTGTTGATTATTCATCTAAATTAAGTGTTATTAGCATATTTATCAAATTTTAATGGCCCCTTACATTCTCCCACCACCCAATGGATGTCCCTTTCTCTTTCCTACTACTTCCCCCCCATCATGGGCTCTATAACCAAATCATTTAGGTGTTTTGGGGTTTGTCTATAAAATTGGAATACCTTGGGCTCTTTCATGTGGTCCCTTCTATCTCTTTTCCATGTGACCCTTGATCCATCTTTTTCACCTTTTTGATTGTTGGATGTCAATTTGGATATCAATAGGATCTCAATTTGAATTCAAATTGTAAATAAATACGTAGGAATTGTAGTTCGTTTACATGGATAATCATAGAGTATCGATTTATTATTTACAAAAATCTATTGAGCACTCACAAGCATTATAGTGTAGACACCTAATTTTGTTACAAAGCTTAATATTAGAATATTTTAGTATTATTTTGTGCATATGGATCATTAGTTCTAATTAGGGTCTTATTGGCACTTTCCCGTGTGTTTTTTGCCTCTTTCTTCTTTTATGTGTGGCCTTATGTTGTTCTATTTTCTCTAGTTTATCTCTCTTCTCTATATTTTTTGTGTGTAGAGGCCTCTCACGTGTTTCTCATTTTCATCTTTTGCCTTTATTTTAACCGAGTCAAAATTGACAACCTGTTGATTATGTCTCATACACAATCAACAACTTGTTAATTATGTCCCTTTTAGTTTTGTGAGGCCTTCTGCCCTCCTTCACCTCTTTTCGATGTTTGGACCCACAATTATTGATTCTTATGTGTTTTCTTAGTCGCCTTGTATGACAATAGGTTTCTAATTCAAACTTTAGACGTTTATATATAAAAATCCTCATATAAACATTTCAAGGAAAAGCATCAAGAGGAATCAAGTCTAGGCATATGTTAAACTGCTATATTTTTACTCTTAAGGGCTTGCAACAAGATTTTAGTTGCATCTTATACCAAAAGGAGGACTAGGAAAATGTCATGTAATTGCACTTGATTTTACTAGGGAGAGAAGGCTACACTCTTTCTCTCAACATTCCACTCACACGCACGAGAACTAAATTATTTCTAATTACATGCATGTAGGATGTGTAGAAGCAACTCCCTAGAGGTGTCCCAAACTAGCTAATCTTACACTTATTTTATTCCTCATATAACATTTGTGGTAAATTAAGTCAACTACAAAGGAGAAGACAATATGAGATTTTTTCCACCAAATCAATGAAGTAAACACACATTTGTACTCAGCGTCTGACTATGCACCTACCCAAAAAAATTAGAAACTAAAAATGAGCAAGGTACACATTCGACAATTACATATATGTACATATTCGATGGCCTTTTGATTTTATACAATACAATTTTTTTGACCTATGATATTGTCTCCTAGCATAATATTAAACCAAACTGTAGGATTTTAATCTAGACAGCCTCTAGATCTTGTTTCCATCTCTAGAGTTTCAAAATAGTGACTAGGTGTACTTGTTTTCATCTCTCTTCTTTCAATTTCATTACTTGTTCAATTATTTTCTCTTCCCTCGGTTACAATTTTTAACCATGAGATAAATCTAATTACTGTAATTTATTGTTATATTATAGATCTATCTTGTGACAATATTTTAGTTGTTAGTGTGCACATTATTTTACTCTAAACGTCAAATAGGTAAAACATCTAGATGATTTAAGCAATTAGAGAATTTATTGAATCACACAAGTTTGAATTGCACACATCACACAACATTAGGTTTTCATGTTATTGGAACTATTTCGATTATTGACGTTTGTTGTTTTCAATATTGTAGTTGTCTAGGAACCTAAAAATATCAAAACAATATTATTATTATTATCTGGTTTACCACATGCCCCAAAATATTTATTATTTTCCCTAATTTTTTAGATATTTTTGCCCAATAAGGGCAAGATAAATGAATATTTTTTTATAGGTGATCAGATTCAAAGCTCAAAAAAATAGCGAAGTTTTTAGATATTACAATTAGGCGAATGCATCCATCAAATTATTTTGAACATATACCTTTCACTTCATCTAGAGCATCCCAATGCTTTGTACATTATCTAGAGAGGAAGTGACACTCCTGGGAAACTTCTTTGTTCATCATCAAAAGTTTGGTCAAATCTCTATCATTTTTAGGCACACATTTCCACTATTAGATCATAATGAATGTCACCATATCGCAAAATAAAATAGATAGCCTCTAAGGCTTGAATGATCACTCTCGTCTAATTTTATAATTAATTAATTAGGCTTATATTATTGGTTTGCACATGTTTATAGCCTAGTTAAAATTAACTGGACATTCGAGTCACAATTTGGTTGTAATTCATTTATTCATATTATATTTCAATGAACCCATTCTCTCTTAAATCCTTTTTAGTGTTAGATCTTTCTCCTTTAGAGTTTCATAAAAACATGATTTGTTGTGCACCCCCTAGGGTTATATCTTGTTCACATAGTGTTAAATATGATTTTTTATTATTTTTTTAAAGATTAATTATATTTCATACTCTTATATTCAATAGCCCTAGCTTCCATTTCACTTGATTTTCTCAAGCCCAAGCCCAAGCCCTAAGTTACTCTAAATTTCTGAAGGAAAAAAAAAAAAAAAACTTAGCATGCTTTCAAAAGTGTGATTTCTTATGTGCTTATTTCTAAGGTCTTCTTTAGAGTGGTATTTTCAAAACCCTGTCATTGATCATAAATTTATTGTAAAATATTTGTCTATATGTGCAATATTTCTCTTGTTATGGATAGGATAATTATTTTGATCAATAAAGATTGTAGATGTTATTTAATATGTTATGCTTTAAAATGTACAAATCTATATGGCACAGTGCTAACAATTGTCTCTTATTTCTTAATCCATTCTTCTTGTTTTATAAAATTCTAGTATTTATGTTTAAATATTAAGTCTTTAATAGAAAGTTATAAAATCTTGAATACTTTTCAAGACATATCAGGACTTCAAATAATTATTTTAGTGTTGTGTATGTCTTTCTTCCCTTACCAACAATAGAAGAAGTTGAGAGCCTTATGCAAAGACGTATTATTCCAACATAGAGAATTTTCATTGTATGATGAATAATTATGAGGTGAACCATACTATGAAAAGGAGGGATAGAGATAAAAATGCAATATTCCCTCCCAATATTTTTCAAACCCAAGGAAGGAATAACCAAGATATCCTTTCTAATTACCCTCGGGCTCCTAATATTCAGTTACATATTACAAAAGACTAATATTATGGATCATTTACAAAATAATCAAGCTAAATAATCCATCCTTGAATTATTTACCAAATTTAATGTTATAAAGATATCCTTTACAAACCATTAGAGTACATACAACATTGCCAAATGATACTCAACCATCTCAGTTCACTTGTATTACTATGTACTGAAATATAGTGAGAAAGTAATTACTTTTGAAAATGATGAAATATTGTTAACATATATTATTGATTAAAATTTACCCTTTCATATTCAAGTTATTATCAATAATTTAGGGATCAAAATAGAGCTCACTGACAATGGTTAAGATTGAATATTTGTAGTGAAAAATTTCTTCTACAACTAGGAAATAGTAGAAAGGCCTTTGTTAATTTAAAAATGATCATAAATGGATTTGATAACTATTGACCATTTTCGGTCACCATGGGAGAAGCCATGCCTAATTCAGTTTAAGGATTTGAATCACTTGCAAGCTTATCAAGACTTAGCCGATTCGAGGAGAAATCAAATGAGTATGAGGTCGGGTCCATTCAAAATTCAGCATTTAGGCATTTTTAGGGCATTCCTGACCTTCTTATAATATCCCTGACCTTTTTATAATCTTCTTAGCCTTCTTATCGGTCTTCTTGTTGAACACAAAGCACTCTTAGAGACTATAGGAATCGAACAACAAAAAGACACCTGATTTCAAGCTTTTTTCTTGGTGACAGCTTCAAAGGTCACTATGTTAAATTTGACAGTCTCCTGACAATGTCTTGAAGACTTCTTGGGTTATCAGTAATTTTGAGAGATCTATAGCCACATTTTTGCACATGAAGCCTTTCAAATTGAGTTATGGTAGTTGAACTATTAAATATTGATTGTTGCATAACTAATGACATAAAGAGATCAAGCTAATAAGATAGAATTGATGTAATAATTGGCATACCTCAAGGACATTTTCATGATCCCCAATTAATTTGGCCATCCATATATGATTCTAGAGAGATTACACGTCTCAATTTTTGATATATCTTCAATTTCTTTAGCAACATTTTGGTTTTAATTAATGATCTGTGGGCTTCCCATTTCCTAGAAAATCCTAGGTCTTACATTGTAAAGGGTCAACATCTTTTAAGCACAATAATATTGCCAAAATATGCCCTCCAAGAGCGTCTTTACTACTTGAGCCTTACATTTATATGAGAATTGAGTTCACCTCCCTTCATTTTCTTCCATTTTGTGTGTATTTATTTGGTTTGTCAATCTTTGTCTGTGGATAATATTCATCCCTCTCATCGTTGTCCATTCTTTCGCAACTCTATGAAAAAATTGACTCTCTTTTATATGTTGTATGTTGCGTGCACATAGGTCTATGCATACATCACTTGTGGATCATTTTTCATCCTTTTTAGTGTTGTATTGTGTCATGTGCTTCATGCAAATTACTTATGCAATTGAAGTGTTCATTTTGGAGTATGTGTGATAGTGTCTCATCCTCTGAGATATGTAGTGTGTTCTTTAAGGCATGCAGAGTTACTCTATCTAATCTTGGTGCATCACCATTATTTCCATTTCATCATTCGTTATCCCTTTTCCCCCAATAGTTTTAGACTTAGGATTGGCTGTAGATTTCCTTTCATTTCTTTTAGGCCTGCATGCTAATCCTAAATCAGATGTATTTAGATTAAAAGGAAGTTATCCTTCTCTGGATGTTTGTCCCAAGGAGCGTAAGTGTCCCACACCTTGGGGGATGATCCGATTATCTCATTGAATCATTCAATTCAGTCGGTACAAGGTTTGAGTGATAATAATTTTTGGCACACCTAGTGGGACAAGTACAAAGATTTTAACTATGATCTTGGTGTTGTTCTTAATCAATAGTGTTTAAGACACTCTTCAAAGCACTTGGCAACTACAATTATTTCTAGTTTGCAAAGATTAATGCTCCATATTTATGTCAAGATAAATGAGATCATCCTTATGAGGTATTGTTTTTCATTCTATTAAAGTACTTGTACCTTCTAAAAGAAGAAGAGCTAGAACATCCTCATCTCCTATTAGGAGAGCCAACAGTTCAAGGAAATCCTCCCCAAGAGATCTATTTATCTCTCCATTTGGTAGATTTCCCCTACCTGGAGGAGGGTTATTTCATATCCCCTTCATGGATGCCCAAATAAACTAGCTATTTGTGCCTTTTAATGGAGGCATTCCTTTGGCTCTAGCTCAATATAATGACATTTCAATTTTAGCATGTAAAATTTTGTCATACTTTACCAGTGAGATTACAACCACCCCCATAGAACACATACATGATATTTCTAACATATCTCAGTACATAATGTCATTGAATATAATGTAACAGTTAGGTTACTCACCTCTTCTTTAAAAGGAAAAGCCCTCCAATGGTATAGGATTTTGACACCTAACTCCATTGGCAGCTGGGATGAGCTAGGAGAAATTTTGTGCAAGTAATTTGAAGACAAGAGTGACCACCTATCTTTGATGGAGCAACTTACCACCATTAAGAGAGCCCCACATGAGCTGATGGTTGATTTTAATTTCAGATTCTAAAGGGTCTAGCACAAAATACCCCCTCATTCAAGCCATCTCCAAATACTAAATTTTTATATTATTTAAGGTTTTTAAACAGTGATATTGTTATAATGGTCCAATTTATGGGAGGAGGAGTACTTTATAATGCATATGATATTGATTTGAGGGGTAATAATTGCCTAATCTAGGCTAGAAAAATTACTCCTAGGCCTCCCATGCCTCTCTTTCTAGATCCACCACCCAACTAGCCTACTGCTCAACCTTCATTAACACCTATCGCCATTGCAGTCAACCCACTAGTTACATTTGTTGTTCCCTCCAGTGAACTACATGAAGTTAAAAAACTACTATAAAGTTTTGGGAATGATATAGTAATCATAAAGTGATAATAAGCCCAACATCCCAGACCATACCAACCATTTAATCATCCTCATCAACATGCTAGGTAGCCATATCAAAGTAATGCACAAACCCAAGGCCAACTTACTTATTCTAGACTACCTAATACATAAAATCCAAATGTTTATATTACCTCCAAATCACTTATTCCCATTCAAAATAATCTAGCACAAGATTATGAGTGGTGCTTTCCTTGAAATCAACCACATAATCAGGTTACCTATGCAAATAGAGTGCTGAATCAAGCTTTGATGGTGCAAAGTATATCATACCCTTAGGAGTAAACAAAGGAATCAACTTCACAAAGGGGAGAAGTATGTGAGGAGGCCCAAACACAGATGGATGAATCCACTTTGGTAAATTGGCATGAGAATGACTTCATTGGCATAAATCAAAACCAAGTACCAAATATAGTCATCACTCTAGTGGCTTATAACACTAGGTTTAAAAGAATAACAATGGAAAGTGAGAAGCCTTCTTCAGCAAGCCAAGCCTCTACTTCACAAGCTCCATGTGAAGTTTATAAATAGAAGGTGATTCTTGTTTCCACACAAGCTCAAACAAATCAACCTTTTCAAAAGGAGAATCAACCTCAAGCCAATTAACACACTAAGGAGGATGTTGCTATCTCAAAAACTCTAACGAAGGGAACTCAAATTCCCTTCAATATAGTTGAGCAAATGAAAAGAACAAGCTTGAATGTGACTATGTGGGAAGCCCTATCTATTCCTTCTCAAAGGGATTTTCTACAAGAGGCATTGAAGAGATTTCATCCTCATGAACCAACAAAGGCCTCTCCAGCTACTCTCACAATCTTATGTCAACCAAAAGAAGGAGAGCTTAGCAAAAGCAGCAAGCCCCCACCATTTTATATCTACTTGATCATAGGTAAGCACCTCTTCCATAATTTTATGATTGATTTGGGTGCAAGTAGCTTAGTTATGCCCAAAAAGATAGCTAATATGCTAGGTATAAACTATACCCCAATTGCAAAAGGAGTCATTTAGCTAGATAGAACAATTGCCAAAACTGTAGGGGTTATTAAATGTTTAAACCTTACCATTCATGCATGTCTTATCCTCTCCATAACTCAAGACATCTTTGTTATAGACCTGCCTCCTATTTTTTCCATCTGTCTTTCATTTGACTTTACTAAAAAAATGGGTGGATATTTATCTTCTAACTAGACACACATGTTGTTAGGGACTAGGTATGGGACCAATATAACTATAAAGGCTAAGCCCATTTGTAGAGATCATATAGAACCATACTCACCCAATACAATTGATATGAACTATATAATGTATGATCCCGAAGATAGTTCAATCCTACATCAAATCGATACACCTTTAAAGGAGGTCCCAGATGCAACACTGGATGACTAGGCTAATGAACATTATGGATTTGATCCATATGATTATATGGAGTAAATATAACTTGAGAACTACTACATCCTTGAAGAGGGCTTTGCCTTGCCAAACCTCATTAAAACTCAATAAGATTTTGAAGGCACATGGTAGCTATTCTTTGATGGCTCTAAGATTAGAAATGGTGCAAGTATATGTGATGTGATGATTTCCGCTAAAAAAGAGGAATAATTTCATGCATACAAGTTGTAGAAAAGTTGTACCAATAATGTGGCCAAATATGAGGCACAAATTTAAGGCCTCCAATTGACACAAAAGAAAGGAATTAAAATGTTACAAGTGTTTAGGGACAACAAGCTAGTTGTAAATCAGGGGAAACCCCAAAATACATCAAAAAATAGCCTACTAAAGGCTTATAAACATAGAGTTTGGTATCTCATTGAGAGATTTAATGCTTTCAACATACAAGTTGTGCCTAGGAAGAATAGTGTTGATGCAAATAGACTTACCATACTAGTCTCTCAATATGACCTCCCTATTGAGGTTGCAAGAGATTCATGACAGCTTGTCAAACTTATAGTTAGACCTGCAATGCTTGATAATGATGCTAATTTGAAAGTGTTTGATAATGATGAGAAAATCATAATTTTTTTACAACAAGAAGAAAAGTTTCTTGACAAAAACTAGTTGGGGTTGCAAGCACAGTATGGGGATCAAATCATCCAATTGAAAGAAACAAGTTGCCTAAGGAATTGGTCACTCTAGAAAACATCTTCAACTCTGAAAACCAATTCAAAGGTGAGAAGAGAAACATGATGATAAAGAAAAAAATTGCAAGCAAGTGGTCATTTACAATGGTAAACTCCTTAGGGCTGGAAAGGTACATACTCAACCTAAAAAGGAAGGGTTTATCCACCTATGTAGAATCTATGATGATATATTTGAATGGAGTTACCAAGATCTCAAGGGTTTTGACCCAACCTTGGCCCAGCATACAATTGAGTTAGCCCCCAATGCCAAGACAATTAGGGAAAAGTAAAGGCCTATAAACCCTAAAATGGAACCACTTATGAGGGAAGAATTGACCAAGCTCATAGAAGCTAATATTATATTTTCAATCAAACACTCCTCATGGGTATCTAACCTAGTCCTAGTGAGAAAGAAGAGTGGGCAGATCAGACTATGCATGGATTTCAAAGACATGAATAGAGCATCCCTCAAATATCACTATCCCCTTCCACCCATGGAACATATCCTCTAAATAGTAGCAGGAGTTGAAAGATTTTCACTTATTGATGGCTACTCAGGCTACAATTAAATATTGGTGGTGTAAGAATCTGATCAATTCAAAATAACCTTTACCACCTAATGGGGCACTTATGCATATAGGAATATGCCTTTTGGGCTGACCAATGTTGGTGATGCCTTTCAAAGAGATATGGACATGGACTTTAAGAGCCTGATCAATGATATGATCCTAGTTTACCTCAATGAAATTGCCATCTTCTCCAAATGTGCATATGATCACTTGGATCATTTGAAGCAAGTCTTTGATAGATGTAGATTGTTTGGGGTACCTTTAAACCCAAAGAAGTGTGGGTTTATTGTCAATGAAGGTCAGTTATTGGGGCACATTATTCTAAGGATGGATTGGACATCAACCCAAAGAGAATAGAAGCCCTTGGGTTCCTTTCTCTACCAAGCCATAGGAAATGCCTCCAAAGCTTTTTGGGAAATATAAACTTCATGAGAAGGTTTATATCAAACTTTGCTTCATTGGTCAAACCACTCACCTCTATGCTCAAGAATAATGTCGCCTTCAGCTATACAAGAGAAGGTAAGGACAACTTTGAAGTGATCAAGAGAAGCTCCCACACTTGTGAATCCATGTTATGAAAATGACTTCATCCTTTATGCTTTCAAAAGAGATGAAATCATCTCAGCAATCTTAATACAACAAAATAGTGACAAGATGGAGCAACCTATCACTTTTTTTAGTCAAGTTCTTAAAGACTACGAATTAAGATATAGTTGTGTGTAAAAACAAGTGTTGGTTGTTATAAGGGCATTGAATAAATTTAGACACATGCTCTCTATAACAATATCTAGATAATGGTTTCACATCCAAGCATGAAGGATTTTCTATTGAGAATAAATATCAATGAAAAAAGGGTTGGTTAGATTACTAAGGTGATGGAGTATGACATTAACATCAATATCACAAGGTTCATAAGAGAAAAAGGATTGTGTGAGTAATTAGCAGTTGATCTAGAAGTTGAAAGTAAAACAGTCTTGATGATGTAGGAGGAACGACCAGCTGATCAGGATCCTCCTAGTTGTTGGATTCAAAACATGAAAGCCTTCTTCTAGTCAAGTGAGTATCCACAAGAGCTTGACAAGTCTAAAAGGAGACGTTTTAAGTTGTAGGTTATTCCTTGTGTTATTTTCGATGATGTGTTATTTAGAAAAGACACCAATGGAGTCTTTCTAAGATGCATAAAATAGAATCAGACCAACAATATCTTTCAAGTGTTTCATGATTGATTGTTAGAAGGGCATTACTTACCCAAAACCACCATTATCAAGATCATGAGGGTTGATTATTATTGGCCAAGTTTATGCCAAGAAGTTCATAGATGGGTAATAAGTTGTATAAAATATATACTTCTTTATAGGCTAGCAGCTCTTCCACTTCATCCATTTCAAGCTGACCAGCCCTTCTTTTAGTGGGGTCTACATTTCAATGGAATAATAAAACCTCCTCCAAGTGTTGGACATAAGTGGATCTTTACTGCCATAGACTATTTCACAAGATGGATAGAGCTAATGGCCCTCAAAGAAGCAAATAAAACATCCATCTTGGATTTTTATGAGGGAATTGTGACTAGATTTGGTGTCCCAGCCACCATTATCTCAGACAATGCTATGGTTATTAATGGTACCAAAATCAGTGAGTGGGAAATAAGACATAACATATATTTGAGCACCTCCTTAAATATTACCCTAAAGGTAATGGTTTGGCTATGTCCACCAATAAAAATCTGATCCACATCATCAAGCAAACCATGAAGGAGAATCAAAGGACTTGAAATGCATAACTCAAAGCAACCTTGTGGGCTGAAAAAATAATGCCTAAAAGGGTGATTGATAACTCTCCCTTCATGTTAGTATACTAAAGAGAGGCTAGGTTACCTATGTCACTAGAATTACCCTCAATAGAGCTTGCCCACTAGTTGGAACTAGATGAAAATGATCCTATGACAATGAGGCTAGCTGAACTAATAGAGTTAGAAGAGACTAGGAATCAAATGATGCATACTTTAGATCTTCAATAAGCTCAAATGAAGATAAGATTTGACAAAAATGACACTAGTATAAGTTTCCATGAAGGAGACTTAGTTTTCAAATGGAATGTAGATAGATAAAAAACTAGGAAGCACACAAAGTTTGATGCAATATGGAGTGGGCCTTATGTCATCACAGGCTATAAGTAGGCCAATGCTTTTTATCTCTCAAGGTTAAATGGAGGTTGGCTACTAATCCCAGTCAATGGGATCCATTTAAAGCACTGATTTTGAAGTGATCTTCAATTATATATAGTAGTTTAGCTACATTTTCTTTCCTCAAAGTGTTGCACCACATTAATTTAGATGTTTTCTTTACCTAAGTGCCTACATACACATTATAAATAGTTTTGTTATTCTTTTTTTACCCGAGTGCTTGGGAAATTTTATTTGCTTTTGTTTCTTACTATCTCTATTTTTTGTGAAGTGGACCTTATTTTGGTTCTTTCAATATGGGCCTAACAGGTTGCAACTATTTTGCACTTTCACAATCAAGAGTTTTAAATGCTTCTATGACTCCATACCTAATAGATTGCTTTAAGGCTACTAGGTTCGTGCTTATCAATCAAGCAACCCATAAATGTCACTAGAATGTTGTCTATTTTAGGTCACCATGGGATACACCACGTCCAATTCAGTTCAAGGCTTGGATCACCCATAGGCTTATCAAGACTTAGCCAATTCGGGGGGAAATCAAACAAGTATGAGGTCAGGCCATATGAATTTTAGAACTTAGGTGTTTTGAGGGTGTTCCTAACCTTCTTATAATCTTCCCAACCTTATCTTATTGGCCTTCTTATCGACCTTTCTAATGAACACAGAACACTCTTAGAGCTTGCAAGAGTCTAACAACAAAAAAACTTAGCTGATATCAAGATTTTTTTCTAGTGATAGCTTCAGAGGGCACTTTGTTAAATTTGATGGGATCTTAATGATGTCTTGATGGTTTTTTGGGTTGTTATTAGTAACAAGTCTCTAATCCAATCATCTCAATTCCACACGGTAGTAATTCACAGGTCCCACTGAGTTTAACCCCTTTTCAAAACATCTCGACACTTAGTAAATTCTTCAAACTTTTCTCAATGCCACACATCACCCTCTCAATGGTCTCGAGCTTGTTCGAAAGGATTTTAAAAAACTTAGTAAATTTTATTCAAAGTTTACCTAGTCGAAATGATGATGTCAAAAAATATCTAGGAAAGAGAGCAAACAAGATGCTTCCACGTGTCTTAATCTTGAAAACTCATCAATTTGGAATTATCTATACAAAGCTCGAAGCCTTCAGGCTAGCGGGTTGGTAAGATGATGCCATGTGATGAAATCCCACTGCCCTACTCTCTCAAAGATTTACATACAACTCAAAATGTTTTTTAGAGAGTGGGTTAGTGATATGACACCACATAGTGAAATTACATTGCCCCACTCTCCTACGATATTTTGTACAGCTTACAATAGTTTATTAGAGCATGGGTGAGCAAGATGGCACCATGTGTTGCAATCTCACTACTCTATAGGCCTATAATTATTGGTATAAGCATAAAATACATACATATAATAGGTTATTAGGATGTTTCCACATGGTAAAATCCCACTTCACCATAAGATGAATAGTTTGGATAGATAGTCAGAGAAAAGAAAGAATGAGAAGTAGCCATATGAAGATGGTAGGCCTGAACACACAATTCAGAATCAACCATGTGGCAAGAATCATCAAAATTGAGGACACATTAGTTACACAACCAACAAGGAATGAGCCTAATATTGACAACCCATCAGGTCATCAAGACTATCAAAATCCAAATATTACAGAGTCTAGAATGGGTGACAAATTGAAAAATGTCGCAATTGTCATAGTGGATCTACTTGAACCTAGACCTACAAAATTTAATGCAGATGTTACAAACACATTTAAATCCATGACTAAACATGCATGAATAAGGGGAACCTTAAATTGAATATGGAATGGAGATCTGCAGATAGTATCATTGAAATAAAAAAAATTGGAATCAAGCAAAGTCTTCTACGGTAGTAATTTTGAGAGATCTATAGCTACATTCTTGCACACAAAGCCTTTCAAATTGAGATATGGTAGTTGAATGATTAAATATTGGTTGTTGCAAAACCAATGAGAGAAAGAGATCAATCTAATGAGATAGAATCGAGGAAATCTTTGGCATGCTTTGAGGACACAATCAAGATCCCCAATGAATTTTAGCCATCCATATCTAATTGTAGAGAGATTATGCATCTTGATTTTTGATATCTCTCTATTTTCCTCAACTACATTATGGTTATAATTAATACCTATGTGCTTCCCATTTCTTATAAAATCTTGGGTTTTACATTGTAAAAAGGTCGACATATTTTGAGCACAGTAATATAGCCAAATTTGCCCTCCCTCTAGGATCCTCTTTACTACTTGAACTTTACATTTTTATGAGAATTGAGTTCACCTCCCTTCATTTTCTTGCATTTTGTGTGATTTTTTTTTGGTTTGTCAATATTTTTCTATGGATAATAATCCTCCCTATCATTACTATCCATTATTTCTCACCTCTATGCATAACTTGACTCTCTTTTGTAGATTGTATGTTGCAGGAACATAGGTCTATACATACATCACTTATGGATCTTTTGTCATCCCTCTTGGTGATGTATTATGTCCTATGACTTCATGAAAATTACTTATGCAATTGAAGTGTTCTTTTTGGAATATGTGTGATATTGTCTCATCCTCTGAAATTTGTAGTGTGTTCTTCAAGGCCTATAGAGTTGCTCTATCTAGTCTTGGTGTATCATTATTATTTCCCTTTCAGCATTCCTTCTCCCTTTCCCCCCCAACAATTTTAGACTTAGGATTAGTTGTATATTTCCTTTCAGCTCTTTTAGGCCTACATGTTAATCTTAAATTAGATGCATTTAGATTAGAAGGAAGCCGACCTTCTCTAGAGGTTTGTCCCAAGAAACACAAGTGTCCCACACCTTGGGGGACGGTCCCATTATCTCACTAAACCATATTCTAATTCAATGGGTGCAAGGTTTGAGTGATAAAAATAATCAAGAATGAAAATCTCTTGAATCAATCACACTAAATCTAACACTTAGGCGAAAAATAGTAGCAATAAAATGTCAAGTTGTATCTAACAATGTAAGTTGAAATATTTTACTTGGGAGACCTTGGATTTATGACATGGGTGTTTTACCCTCTATTTTACATATATGTATGAAGTTCTTACATGACACTGTTCATACATATTTAGATTATGATGTGAATTTTAAAAATTTTAAAATGGTTGAGCCTCAAGATAACATAGTTCCTCATTTGAAAAAAGATCAATCAACTATAGTGGCACCTAAATAATTCATTCCAATAAAACATGTAGAAACATTTGAGTTTTGAGAATGTAACAATTATAAGAAAGATAAGGAAGAAAATAATGTCATAGTTGATGACATAGATGAGAAGTTATCCAATATATGTTTTAAACTAATATGCACTCGAGAGTATAGAGATGATATGCATGTATTTGATATTCGTGCTCTTTATATAACCCCTATAGAAAGTCAAATCAAGCATTAACAGTCACAAAAATATAATCAATTGATGTTAAGGTAAAAAATATAATGATATATGATTTTTATGCCATGGGAAAACCTTGAATAAACATCCTAGTCATGTTTGAATTGCACTAGAAAAATACTAATTTATACTTAAATGTGTGTAAAATATGGATTGTAATGGTCAAGGACTAGGAGAAAGTGAAAAAGGCATAATATAACTTATTATCCCAGTTGCTCATCCATTAAAAAAAATAATTAGTTGTACAATACTAATAAATCAAATAATTCATAAGAAATGACAATTCATATTATACTCTTTGATGTGGATACAAGATATTTAAGAGCTAGGAATCATGATAATATTACCAAATGATCAGTTTAAGAAGTCCATGTTGAATTATTCTCAAGAGATGGAAAATATAATGAAAATTAATGATCACATGTATAGAATATCTCATGGAAGTAGAAAGCAAGAGAAACTACAAATCATATCCCCTATGTTGATAGATTTTGATAACTGCAAATATTATTCCTTGATACCTTCTCTATTGACAAAGCCCTAATCATTTTTTTTGGAAACTCAGATATTTTCCTATATTTTATAATAAGAATAAATTCCATTTTAATTTGATTAAACATGCTTATCTTGGGTAAGGATAACCCTCACATAGTGATGATATGTTATTTAGATAGCTCAAGGACACTTTACCTACTATACCTTATGTGGAGGACATATCAACATTATCGATTGAGAGCATTATTGATATTAATATTAGCATCAATGACACACCTAATAACTTGAATTTAATGGGTGCATCTTTAATGCTTGATGAACATATAACATATAAATAATTTATATTGAATGTCAAGACATTTTTTCATGTTTTTACATTTATATGCCTAGTGTGTCCATGCCTATTGAGATACAAAACATTGTTTTAAATACTGATGTTTTAAATAAAATGCACACAATGACAAATTAACTCTACACGTGAATTAAAACAATGGCACAAGAGTGATCTCTAATAATAAAATATAAAACAGTAATCAAATCTACATTATGGCTAAAAACAAGAACAAACGAAGTAAGAAAATGACTTAAGAATGTAAGATCGATGAAAAGACAAATAAGGCTAGAATCTGACACACTTGGTAACTTTTTTGATTTTTTTGAAACATAATTGTGGAAGTGACTATTGTATTATTGTGGGAATATTATTGTCAATGGTTGAAAGGACATAATCAACATAGTGTCAAATTTGTAAGATGCAAAATCAAAGATATTTTGAATGTGTACCTATGTAGATGCCAAACTTATACCCTATTGTTGAATATGTACCATTTTTTCCATTTTTTGAAAATTTCTAGGAGATACATTGGTAGATGAAGAATAGCTATACATGTTTACTTTGTTGAATTGGTGGCTAAAATTTTGATTTTATCTTCTCTTTTGTCTTTTACCTAACTCACCATAAACAAATGCAAGAGGAAAATAAATAAGTGCAAGGTTAGCTGACTAGGGAAACCTCATCAAAGAATTACATCTACATATCTTTCATGCTTAGAATCAGAGTCAATGTAGTTTTCATGTGCATGTGAGTAGAAATGTGAGAAAGGACTTCACCTTCTCTCCCAAAGTTAAGTGTAACTATATGAACATTTTCCTATCCTTGTTTTGGTACAAAAAATAGCTAAACCTTATTTCAAGTTATTAAGATTATAAATATAGAAATATGATGTGTGTCTAGACTTGAAATCACTTGAATTATTGACTATGTCTCAAACTAAGATCAAACCTTTCAAAGGGCACTTAATTAATAAAACTAAAAAAAAATATCAAATAATGCCTCATCAATCATCATTGATCCTAAGAATATATAATGAATCAATGAAGGCTTTCGATTGAATAATATGATTCCACATCTAAGGCACCTAAAACATGATATTAGAAATTAAAAATAAAAACAAAAATTGTGATTTTATATATTGAATTAAAAATCAATAAACATGCACTTGCTAATAGAAACGTGTCGAGATCAATGGGGATTCCATTTCAAAATAAATGGGGGCATATTGGGCACAAAAAAACCAAAATTTTAATAGTTTAAGATAGAGGAAAATAATTGTTTAAGGTGAGCATATGGTCTCCATGGCCATCAAATAATTTGAAAGTTCATATAAGCAAATCACATGGGAGAGGCATGCCAAATATTTATCTCAGAATTGGATTTGAATAAATAATATTAGAAGACATGAAATGAATCTATAAAACATGCACTTATTTTTATAATTCACCTATGGAATGCATTAGGGTCACTATTTCATGGGTAGAGACAATAGAACACTTAAGAGGTCTATTCAAAGAAGTTGATTTATTATGCATTGAAAACATGGGCACACTTGAAGAGATAGGAGTAGAAGTTGAAAAAATATTAAAAATCACATGTCATCAGTATCCATATGAGAATGAAAATGTATCATATCTAATTCATTTAACATTTGCATAATTCAAGGAAAATAAAATTGAGTTTTTTTATACTAATTTGTCTAAGTTGTTGAAACATATCCTTATTAATCCTATCATCACATATAATATAAAAAATTTCATCATTCATATATTATTCATTCATATCATAAGAATCCATATTATTAATATTCCATGAATTGAGCTAGGTAAGATCATAGACTATGAAACAATTAAAAAAAAGATTTAACTAGGAAAACCTTAAAACTAAAAGTTGAAATAAACAAGATAAACAACCTTAAGGAGAAGAAAGACGTGAAACCATAGATAAAACAAAAGATAGGTTTAGGTTCACATAAATATTAAATATCTCAAGGATGCTTCCATTCATATCATATATTTCATCCCCATCCCCATAGATAGGCCCATATATCTAGGGAAATCACCCCCATCCCCATAAATAGGCCCATATATCTAGGGCAGTCACCCCCATCTACCTCTTCCCCATTCTATTTACCATACTAGATAACACTCATCATCACTATCCTCAACCAATGCAAATCCGAGGAATAGATATGAAATGTAAATGAAAGCACTAGACTAAGGCTAAATCCAATTATCAAAGCAAAAATAAGACATAGATATGAGAATGTAAAAATAACAATCAAACCTTAAGTGGAAACCTTAAAAGGTGTAAGTGTTCAAACAATGAAGGGTTTCACTAAATTATTCTAAATAAAATGTGTACAATGGCAAATTAATTATAAAAAATGAATTAGAGCAAGGAACAAGAGACAGATCTAATAATATGGTCAAAAATAGTAATTAGATCTACCTTATAGCTAAAATTAAGAATAAACAAAACAAGTAAATAACTAAAGTGTGTAAGAACAATGAAAAGACAAATAAGGTTGGAATGTGACACACTTAGTTATTGTTTTAATTCTATGAGACTATACTATAGTTGGGTAAGTTAATACCCTATTTCCATGTGAAAATGACTATCAATGGTTTAAAAACAATGGTAGACTAGAAAATATGTATAGTTTGGAATCAACAACCCACTGAATGTTACCTATGTAGGTGTCAATTATGTACATTGATGCCTAACCTATACCCTATTATTTTTCAAATTTTAAATATTTATGGGTAGATATGTTGGAAGATGAGGAACAAGGTTGTGTATTCACTATGCTTAATTTGTAGCCAAAATGTCATATTTATATTCTCTTTTTTCTTTGACCTAATTTGCCAAAAATAAATTAAATATGAAAAGAAACAAGTGTAAAGTTAACAGACTTGGGAAACCTCATCAAGGAGTTGTAGCTACATATCTTACATGCTTAGAATAAAATTCAATGTAGTTCTCTTATGCATGTGAATCAAATTGTGAGTAAGTGTAATTATGTGAACTTTCACTTATCCTTATTTTAGAATAAAATGCAGATAAACCTTGTTGCAAGTCCTTAAAAGTAAAAATATAACCATATGATGTGTACCTAGACTTGAATTCACTTGAATTATTAATGATGCCTCTTAATACTTGTTCCCTAAAATTTCTATTAGAGGATTTATATATATAGACGTCACAAATTTTAATTAAGATCTTACTGGTGCACAAGCCAACCAAATAAAATATAAATAACCAAGACACATGGATCCAAACATTAAAATAAAGCGAAGGAGTGTATAGGGGCCAAAAAATTGATGGGGGATTGAATCATCAGGGTGCCAATTCTATATAGGCAAAATTGACAATAGACATTTTTGACCGAGAAGAAGAAAGGGTAGAGACTGAAGAGAAAAGAAAAACAAAAATCATGTATGAACAATGAAAACAAATAAAAAGAGAAAACACAATAAAGATAAGGGCATGAGATCACATAGAGAAGAAAGGGAGGGACGAAAGCACATGTAAAATCACTAATAAGAGCCTAATTAAAACCATTAATTCATATGCATAAAATAACACTAAAAAAATTCCAATAATAAACCTTGTACAAAAATTAAGTATCTACAATTAATACTAAGCCTATAAAGAAAAATATTAGAAAGATGTATCCTAAGGTGGCATTGTAAGTTAAAGTTTATAAATCTATAAAAAATGGTGTTGGTTTCATTAAATTTATTAACTCTTATAAGTGGATTTATAATATTCTACAAGTTGGAAAACCAACTAGGGGCATTAGGGTATACAACAATTTTTTATATATTAACGAGGCATGTCCCAAGAATGATTTATCAATACCTAATGTTGTTATGAATGTTGATTTTAATATTGGACCTGAGATGCTTTATTTTATGGATGTATTTTTGGGTTATAATCAAATCAAAATTAATGCTAGTGACCAACATAAGAATTATTTTACCACAACTTGGATTTTTATTTTATGTGGTTATGCCTTTCAGTCTTAAGACCATGGGCGCCACTTATGAAAGAGCCATGCAACATATATTTCATGACTATATGCATGAAATCTTAGGGGACTGTGTAGATGATATCTTGAGAAATTCAAAGATAGGAGATAATCTTGTGCATGAATTGAGAAAAAAACTTAAATATTAAGGCAATATAAAATTTGATTAAATCCTAAGAAAAATATTTATAAAGTAATTCTAGTAGATTATTGGGTTTCATTATTTCTATAAGAGGCATCTAGATTAGTCATTAAATTTATAAGAGGAATAAATAAGTTCAATTGAATTTAGTTGTAATGTCTTAAATTGTATATCTTCTGATGATTATTATGGCTTGCTTAAATATGATGGTATAATTTGTTAAATAATCAATTATGCTTGTAAATTAACACTATAATTTGTTTTACATTTATTTCTTGTTTCTTGTTATGACACTTGCTTATTTAATTTTCCTCCTAATTAGGATTCTTATATTCTATTTCACCCTCAAGATATGTTTTGCTCTCATGTTATGTATTTTTAAATTTTCTTTGGATCGTCTTTGCCTCTTATATTGATGTTCACGATTTCAATTTATATTTTGCTATTGTTTTAGAGTCACTTGTTACCTATTTTCTTTGTTTGCATTGGATTTTTTTCATCTTGTTTTTCACTAATTTTCCTTAACAAGTTATCTTGTTCCTTTTCAAGTGGTATTATTGGGTTGCCTTAACTTTAATTTGAATTTTTCTTGCAGTTGTTAGATTATTATTTTCTTAAGTTGACATTTCTAATAATTTTCTATTTTTTATCCTCTTGATTTTGATTGCTTTATTCAATTACAAAAAATCCATAGTAACCTCTCAATGATGATGGCACATTTATTTTTAGAAACAAGCTCATAACCTAACAAAATCTGATAGATTTTTTCAACTACCAAGGAACCCCTTTTGCTTACACTTATTTCTATTTTTTCCCATGTACGTGATTTGTTGATTTTATTATACCTTTTGATTGCAAATGTTTGTCATATATTTATCAGAAGATTTAATAATAAATATGTGTCTTCTAAAATTTATTTTCCCTTATCTTCTTCATTGGTGATTTCAAATATATTAAAATATTGTGATTGTAATAGGGTACACACTTCATGTTCATATCATATGACTATAGAGAGAGGCCTTACTTTACTACTTTTTATATATCCTATTGATGAGATTATCAAGGTAAATGAAGGTATTATTTTTTGATAGGTTGTAGGTCCTTTACCTATTACCTTGGCTTCACAATAGGTTTGGGACACATCACATCTTTGTTTAGGGGAAATATGGGGAATCTTCTTATTACAATAGATGTTATGCATGCAATGTGTATTTTTTATGTTATCATGCTTCCATGTGATATATTGCTTTGTGTCTCTTACATGTATTCTCTATGGATCAATATATCTTATTTGTCTAGTGTGTTTTTAAGTGTTTATTATGTTTTCATGTGCAAAACATATCTTCATTTATTTGATGTGTTTTCATGTACTTGACATGATTTCCACTATTTCACATGCTTCTTTGTGCCTTTGATATATATTCTATATGAACTTGTTCTTGTTATGTGCCTTCATAATGTCTATTTTGTTTTGTACATTAATGTTTGAAGCAATTACTCCATTTTTTGTTATATATTTGACATGAATTTTCTCATGACTAATGCTTGATTGATGTGTATCTCATGTGTTTGACATGCATATTATGTGCTTGATATGATTTCATGCTTTTTACATTACAGATGTAACTTTAGTGCTTTAAGTGTTTTTTTTGTGCTTGGTCATATATTTAGCATGCCTTCTATAATGATTATTTTACTCACGTGTTTGGCATGTTTCATGTTTCCATATTTTTATCATGCCAAATGCATTTACTAATTGTCTATGTTGTCACGATTCCTATCATGCATCTATTGGGGGGGGGGGGGGGGGGGGGGGGGAGGGGGGAGGGGGGGGGGAATATTATACTAATGTTTTACACAACTATATCATACGATGATGATTATATATTGAGTATATCTTGAGAACACATTGGGGCATAATGTTCTTGATATTACATTGCATATATTGTTGGCCCATATGGTGAAACTTATCCATAACATACATGTTTCTAAGGTTATATATTTATATGTTATACACTATCAATTTCATATTTTATCTTACACATGTTGCATTTAATCCATTTTTTTAGATGTGATTTTCATTGTCGCATCTCAAATCTCAAAAGGGACTCATAAATCTCACTCAACATATCTATATACATGCTTCTAGGACATGTGCATCACTATATCAAAAAAAAATTAACTCATATTTCATTTAGCTTTTATTATAAAGGATTTACTCCATTTTATTAACCCCATAAGAATATGTACTCAATATATCATATAGATTTTAATATATGATATTATGTCCCATTAGGCAACGAAAAATAATTTTAAAAATGACCTGTACATCAATCTTATAGATACTTAGCAAACTTTAAAGTTTTGTAAAAAATGTTGATGCTCTACTTCTCTGTATATATAAGCTAATAAAAATATGTATACCCATTTTAAACATCTAAATTCAAGTTTTGTTAGTGATAAATATTTTGTTCATGTATACAAAATTCCAAAACATAGGACATAGATTTTTCTATCACTATTTAAAAATAATAATTATATTCAAGGCTTTAGACACGTTTGGAGGACAAAATATGATAGGGTGTCTAACTCCATTCTATTTCCTACCAGGATCATATATCTTATATTTATTTTTTAGATTTCAGAAGAATATTAATATTTGACACTTTCTCTTGCATGTGTATAAAAATAAAGAATGTTTTTGCAGATTCTCATGTGCATTGGCTTTGACATTGGAGATCAAGGCAAATAAAATTATGTATCCATACCATGTCTTTTTTTCTACTTTGATATTAATGCGCATGCACACACATCAAAGTAGGGGACTATGTTAACACCTAAAATGGTCTGGTGCATTTATTAGTAGTTAAATTGCATGAGTTTAAGATGTTTTTGTACTTGTATATTATTGGTCCTATTATATCTTGGAATTGCACCCTTGTGAGAGAGTTCTTCAGGCTCTCTCACTTCCAGCTACAAGCATAGGGACAACCTCAGGATGTGGGTATCCCATGGTGAGGTTGAATCTCTAGGCTTTTTAATGAGGCTAGTTCCTTAGGTGCTTCACTTTAGCTCCTTGATTCCCACACTAAAATATACTAATGGCTAAGGAAAAGGGATAGGAGGATTACTTAAAAATAAATCTAAGATAAGGGAGGTGATGCACCAAAAGTAAGTGATCTACTTGGTCTGGGGAATGACACTAATTTAGCATAAGATAAGTTTGCTCACACAACCTCCTAACCAGCTAACTTGCATAAATATTTTATAAACTAGGCTCACTGAACCATATGTGAAGCGAAGAGGGATTTATAAATCCACATTAAGCATCTATTAATGGTACAAAAGCTCAAGTTTAGACCTACAACTCACTAGAAAACACCTAAAAATAAGCAAGAAAGAAGGACAATAAGGTTGGAAGGACACTACTTCACAACACTATTGTGCACAAGCTAACTCAACATAATTTTTAGACAAAGAGATAGGTAAAATAATCTTTATTGCTTCAAAGGTCTATTACACAATGATTTTTGTAGAGTGATTCTATCACTAGTCTAGGGATGATTTGCTTGGCTCCAAGGCCTCTACTTATATAAAAAAGGGGGGAAAGAGAAGGGAAAGAAAGAAGAAGTCGTTGATGGCTGGAAATCTAATATTGTTCTTCCTTGTTGTCCCTAAATGTGTCGCTCAGGATCACTAAACAATCCTCTCGAGCCCCTCTCGTCTTTAATTTTTTTTTGGTGCATCTAAGAAGCTATGTTGTGAACAACTGGAATGTCTCTTATTGGCATGACGCATTCAATCTTTGAATTTAAATGGCATGGCATATTTCACTTTTACATGTCCTATTTGAAGGACACAAGTATTTCTATTAAGTTTTTGGGTTTAAGACAGAGTCACCACCTATAACTACATCTTGGGATGACAACCTATATGTTTTGCATTCACTCATGTACACTTGTGAATAAATTTTTATATAAATGGGATACAAAATATATTTTATATACTAAGGACAAATAAACTGATGAAAATGAATTACACATATCATCCATAGGTCTTGGTTCCATGTGTTTCAACCATGCTACATTTAAGCATCAAATGATGATTATGGGGAGTGAACTATGGCAGATGAGAGCCTTTATAATTCTAGCTACCAGTCGCATGAAATCCCCTTACTCATTGGTCATCCTTTTACCACTTGTCCTTTACTAATTAGCCCTTTATGATCTAGCTTATGCCACATGACAACATTTTATTCGTTGCATCATGATTCTCACATTACTGAACCAAGCTTAAGTCAAGCACTTGAAGAATCTTGATGTACTTTATGCAGAGTAATTTGGGTTTTTTGATCTCTCCAACTTTAGACTTTCCCAGATCCTTTAATTATAGAGATTTTTAGGTAAAGTACTTGGAGAAACCTGATTCACTCTATACACAGTAATTTGGATTCTCTAAGCTTACTTACTTCAGACTTGTCCATCTTGAAGTCTTCGGGCTTCTGCATCTAGAAGTCTTTTTTTTTTATGGGTTCCTATTTTTCTCAAGAAAATCTCCTGAAGGAATTCCTTGGGACAATTTGTTTGAAGGAATTCCTTTGAATTTTTTGTTTGAATTTTCCTTTTTGCTCTCTTCCTTCAGAAATTACCTTTTAGACTTTTCAAAATTGAATTTCTCAAAGGGTGAGAGACCCTTCAGGCTCCCTATCATGATTTTGGACTTCTAAAAATAATCCTCTTGAAGGGAAATATACCCTTTGAGAATTTTAAAATGGTCCTTCCAAAGGGTAACATACCCTTTGGGAAACTTGCAATTGTCCACTTGGAGAAGGAAAAGCCATTCGGATTTTATGAAAGTGACCTTCAAAAAATTTGACTGATCTTTCGAAAATGTTGAAAAGATCCCTTTTGCCTATAAAAGGCCCTTTAGCATTTTGAAAATGCCCTTCATATTTTTGAAGTGTACCTTCAAGTTTTTGGAGAAGACTTATCCCTTAAAGAACTCGAGAAACACTATTTTTCACGACCAAATCGGGTTTATCACGCCCTTTTACTTATTTTGGGCTTTTGAATGATCACAAATTATGAAGTAATCAAGTAGTGCTCCTTGAAGAACCTGAAATACACTATCCATGAGTAATTTAGGTTCATAAACCTGAATTAATTCTACTTATAAAACATTTAGAAGTCAAGCACCGTTGAAAACCCAATCTGCACTGTGCCCTTAAAAACCTAAAGTTGTTACTGCTAGAAAACCTGAAGTCCTCCCAAAGACTTGTCATTTTCTTGCTTGAATATTTTTTTCATACTTAGGCAAATTTTGATATGTGGCCCAAAAATGGCCAAAATTTATGGTGACTCAAAGGGAAGCATGCCTGTTATGCTTGAGAACCCAGCTCATTTGCTTCGTTCAATCCACTGGGCATAGAGTCACTACTTTTGTACAAAGCTGGATCTATCTAGAAACTTCCCTTGAAGCAACAAGAACAACAAAAATGAAACAAATTGTGCCCAAGGCACTTAGGGAAGGGAAAACACTCAACTGAAATGGATGTGCATAAGGTACTTAGAGAAAAACATGAAAAGTTATATAAAATGTACAATAACATATAATGGATGCAAACTCTTCTCATAACATGGCTTTAGATGAATCTCATTGATTGGGATGGGTAATACCTTTCCATCCAGTTGGGCCAGTTGGAAAGTGTTATATTGTTTACGTCTGTGGATCAAATAAGGGTCACTCCATAAGTTGTCAAACTTGGTATGGTTGCCTAGTTTGGTCTTTTTTGAATCCCATTTGAAGACCAAGTCTCCCTCCTTGAAGTCCCTTGCTATGAATCTCTTGTCAAAAGCTTTCTTGACCTGAACCTGATGTGACTCTAGCATCTTCATTGTAAGGTCTCTTGTCTCCTCAAGTTCTGTGAGTTTTTCCAATCTCACAATCATGGGTTCATCTTCTAGCAACTCCAACTGATAGGCTAGCTCTAATGTAGGTAGCTTAAGAGAAATGGGTAAATTGGCCTCTCTTCCATATACTAGAACATATGGAGAATTACCAACAATAGCTTTAGGAGTTACCCGATCAGCCCACAAAGCTATCTTCAACTTGGTGTGCCACGTCCTATAATTCTCCTCCATGGTCCTCTTGATAATCCTCAACAAATTTTCTTTTGTGCACTCATCCAATCCATTGCCTTAGGGATAATAGTTTGAGGATGTGTTGAGGTAGATGCCCATTTTGAGAGCCCATTCACTTATTTTAAAACCAAGGAAAACCAAAGCATTATCAGATATGATAGCGGACGGAATACCAAACCTGGTCATAATGTTATCATAAAAATCTATGACTATGCTTTCATTGGCTTCCTTCAATGCAATGGCTTCCATGCACCTGGTGAAGTAATCAATTGTAATAAGCACCCACTTATGTCCTGCACTTGATAGGGGGTTGATTACTCCAATGAAGTCCAAACCCCACTGGATGAATGGTTGCTCTACTTGAATCGAGTTGAGAGGAAAAGATGCTAGCCTTTCCTTACCTGTGAAGAGAGCACATTCCTGACACTTCCTCACCCATGCATAAGCATCCTTGAAGAGGCTAGGCCAATAATAACCAACCCTCATGATCTTTGTTTTAGTAGTCCTTGGAGCAAAATGACCTCCTACATGCCCATCATGGAAATGTTCTAAAAGCTTAGCTACTTGATCATCATCTACGCACCTCAGGAGTAGTCCATTGAGGTCTCTTCTAAAAAAAACCCCATCAACTAAAGCATAAGTTATGGAATGAAGTCTGAAATACCTTCTTTTTTATTTATCCATACCTTTAGGGCACTCACTTATTAGCAAAAAGTGCATCATACCATGGAGCCAACTAGTGTGAGGTGGAGGTATATCTACTTGCAGGTTATCTTGTGTTATTAAGATGACATTTTTGTATTCATGAAGGTCATCAACCATATGCTCACATAATCCTTTACCTCTACTAGCTTAGTGACCTTGATCTCCACATCATACTCCATGACTTTAGTAATCCAACTAGCTCTTTTTTTTGCTCAAATCCTTGTTAAGGAAGTCTCTTACTGCAGGATGAGACACCATAAGGTGGATTTTGCTGTTGGATAACATTGACCTGAACTTATTGAGGCTCCTTACTACTGCAAGGACTTGCTTTTCTATAAAGGTATACCTCACCTCATACTCTTTAAGCCCCTGACTGGAAAATGCTAATGGCTGCTCAAGTCCTTCACCATTTCTTTGCATCAGCATAGCTGATATATTATCAATGTTGGCAAAAGCATACAATATGAAATCACTTGAGAAATTAGGATTCATAAGTGTGGGTGCTTGAGTGATGGCTTGCTTGATAGCCTAAAATGCTAAATTACCTTCATTTAACCAATTGAACACTTGGTTCTTCTTTAACATAGCAATGATGGACTTGACCAAACTTGCAAAATTGGGGATAAATCTTCTCATGAAGTTTATCTTTCCAAGGAAACTTTGGGGTCCCTTCTTGTGCTTGGGTAAGGATAAGGCTAAGATGACACTTATTCTCTTAGGATCAATGGACATCCCCTCCTTTGAGATGATGTGGCCCAAAAAATTACCTTCATGCACGATAAATATGCATTTCTTGGGATTCAATGAAATCCCATATTCTTTGCACATTTCAAAAATCAGCCTTAGGTGGTCTATATGCTTATTGGCATTCTTGGAGAAAAATGTGATGTCATCCAAGTATACCAACACCATTTGGTTTAGTAGCCCCTAAAAAGCCATATCCATGGCTCTTTGGAATGTTGCTTTAGCATTTGATAGACCAAAGGGCATCTTTTGGTATGCATACATGCCTCATTTGGTGGTAAAGGCAGTCTTGTAATGATCTTCATCTTTCACCCAGACTTGGTTGTAGCCAGAAAATCCATCCAATAGAAAGAAGCATTCTAATCTTATAAGTACTTGGAGAAGTTTCTCCATGGATGGTAGAGGGTAGTGATCCTTTAAGGAGACTTTGTTCAAATCTCTAAAGTCTACACAAAGCCTAATATCCCCACTCTTTTTTCTTACAGGAACCAAGTTGGCTACCCATGATGAGTGTTTGATGGGAAAGATGATCCTAGACTCGATCAACTTGGTTAGCTCCTTCCTCATCAGATCTTCAATCTTAGGGTTAACATGCCTTTGCTTTTACCTTACATGCTTGGCATTGGCCTCCAACTCTATGGTATGTTGAGCTAACTTAGGATCAAAACCCTTTAGGTCACTGTACTCCCAAGCAAAAATGTTTGCATACTCTTGGTAAAGTGCTATGAAAGCATGCCTCTCAGCCTTGATGCTTACCTTCCCAAGCTTGAGAAATTTGTCTTTGAAGATGAGGACTTTCTCATAGTTTTCTTCATTAGTAGACATTACTACCTTTTTTTTCCTCATATGTTTTCCTTCATGAAAAAGGACCTCAAGTGTAAACATCCCCTTAGGAAGTTTGTTCGAGTTGAGCTGAACAATCTAATCCTCATATTGATGCTACAATTTAGCTTGGCTAGAGGAGGAGAACTCAGCTTCTTACTGTAATAAGCGAGTAATTTTCTTGTCATTCACAAAAAATTGCCAGTGGGCTTCATTATCTAGCATTGATGACCTCACCACCACCTTGACATGTGTATGAACCTTAGCATCTTTCAGGTCTCTTAGAATGTCAAACTGAGCTCATATGGCTACTAGCTTGTCAGCATGTTGGTTTTGATTTTTTGGTATAGCTTGAATGTCAAAGGCCTCAAAATCTTCAATTAGGTCCCACATTCTATTTTTGTAGGACATCATCAAAGGGTTTTTTTGTGATATTCAATCCTTTGACTTGGTTAACTATGAGCTCGTTGTCCCCATAAGCTTGCAGTTGTTTGATTCCTCTTTTAGTGGCCCATTGAAGGCCACATATCAAGCCTTCATATTCTAATACATTTGAAGAATAGCTAAAATAGAACTTGTAGGAAGAGAAAAGCTTATTACCTGAGGCTGAAATTAACATTTCCCCAGTACCTGCACCACTTTTCCCCCTTCAGCCATCCAAGAACAAAATCCATAAACCATTGGGGTCTTCTTTAGGTCTAATGAGGGAAGGCATGGATTGATTCTCTTTGTGCAATAAATAAACACCCATGTCTCTTTCCTCAACACCTTCCAAAGGGTTGAAAAATTGGTTATCTCCCCATAACTCATCCAAGAACAAGTCTGGAACCTCTTTAGGATGAGTGTTCATCTCTTGGCCAATTATAAACTCATCCTCAACAAGGATAGTATAATTGAGGTTTATGTTATCTACCTGATGGGGTTCAATGTGGAATTGTGCCATGGGTTCAGCCTTGATTGAGACCTTAGTCCTGTACCTTGTTCTGAACACCATATAAGACCATTTTATAACAAGGTAACTCCTAATCTTAGCTATGAACTCCCTAGAAAGACATAATGCAAGGTGAGGAGTGACATCGAGGATCAACACGTCTTATACCATGGACATGTTAAGATAAGCATGCAAGGTTAGGTTCAAATTATTGATGACACTTGATGGTTTTATTGAAGAACCATCAAACTGTAGGACTCCCTTGGTGTGCAGCTCATACTTGAGGTTCAGCTGGTCAACAATAGACTTTGGCATGACTGAGGTGCTGGCCCCACTATCCACCAAGTAGTTGTGCACCAAGGAGTCATTGATGATTAATGAGATGTATAATGGGGGGGCTTGGACACACTACTTAACCTTCCTCCCAAAGGACTCTTCATTATATTTGTGAAGACTTCAACTTCCTTGCTTGGTTGCTTACTTTCAGTTGTATGAAAACTCATCTTGGACAAACCTTCCTGAAGAATATCCACTTGTCCAGGGATGGAAAGCATGTCCCACATTGGTAAGCTCATGCTGGATTTCTTCATTTACTCCATAATGTTGATTGGCATACCCCCAACCTTTGCCTAGGTTTTAGGAGTTACTGCTACTGGCTTTGTTAGTGAAATAATGGTGACAAGAGGTTATTTGAAAGCTTCTTGATTGTCACCCATATTCCTTCTCTAAAACCTTATGTTTATTGAGACTAGGATGTGGGTCAAACTGGGGGTAGCCTGTAGATTAGATGCATAAAATTCCTCTTGCTCACTAATGACCATTGAGGCTTCTAATTGGTTTGACCTTTGATCCAAACCTTATTCTTGTGGAGGCTACTCTTGCTTTGTTAGCATGGGCACCTCTGTGCTCTGGGCTATAAGAGATTGGTTATATCCATAAGCAACAACCTACTACCATTGACCATTGAACACTTGGTTAGAGCCATTAGTTGGGATAATGGATTGTCTAAAAGAATGATTCCAAGGCATTGTCCCTTCAAACTCTTGAGCCATATTGTTCTGAATTGGGACTAAGGAATTGGAAGGGCCTACAACATTTGGATTATAATTATACTATCTAGCATAGTTAAGCTACCCCTGTCCTTGGAAATTTCCTTTGTAGGGTGGCCTATTTGCTTGATAAGGCTGCTATTGAGGCTAGTATAGAGCTTGATATGGCTTGTTGTAAGCTTGTTACCTCTTAACATTGACCACATCATTCCCTAAGGATTGGAGCATACTCTTCAGTTCCAAGTAATTCTTCTACTCTTGGGAGTCATTGAATCCACTAGTAGAGGCCTTCTCTTGCTTAGGTGAAGGCACATCAACAATTTATAGCATTGGAAGTATAACATCAAGTGGAGGAATGACTGTAGGAGGTGGTCTGATCTCTAGAAAAAGAGGCATCGGGGGTCTGGGAGTAAGCTTGTTAGCCTGAACTAGGCAATTTTTTGCCTTGATTACCACCTTGTATATATATGGTAGTATGTCTTCTCCCATAGATTGAGTCATTACAACTATGTCATTATTGGGAGCCTTAAAGTAATATAAGAAATCAAAGTTTGGAGATGGTCTAATAGTTGTTGGAATTCTATCCCATGCCTTCTAAAATCTAGTATTGAAGTCTTATCTGACTTCATAAGGAACTCTCTTAATTGTGGTCAGCTACTCTACAAGTGACAAATTATCACTATTATCTGCAAACCTTTTACACAAGGTTGTTCCCAGCTCATCCCATGAGTGGATAAAATTAGGAGCTAGGACCCTATAATATTCTAATGCCTTTCCTTTGAAATATATAGCCAATATCCCAACAACCACGTTCTCCACTATGATATTATGAATGTTGCATAAGTTGGCTATGTCCGTTATGTGCTCAATAGGAGTTACAACTTGGTCTTCTATGTAATAAGGGACACTTTTGATGGATTCTACTGGCATAGGATCATAATGTGGTAAATTTAAAGGACTGTGGCCACTGAAGCCCATGAAAGCTCTTTGGGGAATCATGGTATCAAGATGAGCTAATAAGGATCTTCTTACGTAGGTATACCTTATGATTGGTTTAGGAAAGTAGCTTCTTACGTAAGGTGAGTATGGGTGAACCTTAACCTTCTTATTAATTTTAAAGGTAATTCAACAAACTCAAAAGGAATACCTGTAGAAGTTGATCTTGTAGTCGCCTTTGGCATGAAAGATAACTATTGCTATGCCACCAGATAGTTGGGTGTTCTTTGGAGTCACCAGATGCTGAAAGATGAATGCTACCACTACTATAAAATGATCAAAGCAACATCAAATTTGATCAATATTTCATAAAAATTAAACTTCAAATGGTAGTAGTCCCATTGGGTGTGCCAAAACTATCATAACTTAGAATTGCACTCTTGTGAGAGAGTTCTTCAAGCTCTCTCACTTCCAGCTACAAGCATGGGGACAACCTCAAGATGTGGGTATCTCATGGTGAGGTTGAACCTCTAGGATTTTTAATGATGCTAGTTCCTCAAGTGCCTCACTTTAGCTCCTTGATTCCCACACTAAAATCTACTAATGGCTAAGGAAAAGGGATATAAGGATTACTTGAAAAGAAATCTAAGATAAGGGAGGTGATGTACCAAAAGTCAGTGATCCACTTGGTCTGGGGAATTACACTAATTCAACATAAGATAAGTTTACTTACATAACCTCTTAACCAGCTATCTTGCATAAATATTTAGTAAACTAGGCTCAATGAACCATACGTGAAGTGAAGAGGGATTTCTAAATCCACATTAAGCATCCATTAATGGCGAAAAAGCTCAAGTTCAAACCTGCAACTCACTGGAAAACACTTAAACATAATCAAGAAAGAAGGACAATAAGGTTGGAAGGATTCCTCTTCACAATGCTATTGTTCACAAGCTAACTCAACACAATTTTCAGACAAAGAGATGGGTAAAATAATCTTTATTGCTTCAAAGGTCTATTACATAGTGATTTTTGCAGAGCGATTCTATCACTAGTTTGAGGATGATTTGCTTGGCTCTAAGGCCTCTATTTATATATAAAAAGAGGGGAGAGAGAAGGGGAAGAAAGAAGAATTCACTTATGGCTGGAACTCTAATATTGTCCTTCCTTATTATCCCTAAATGTGCTGCTCAGGATCACTAAACAATCCTCTCGAGCCTCTCCCATCTTTAAGTTTTTTTTTGTGCATCTGAGAAGCCATGTTGCGAGCAACTGAAATGTCTCTTTTTGGCACAACACATTTAATCTTTGCATTTAAATGGCATGGCATCTTTCACTTTTACATGTCCTATCTGAAGAAGGATTTGGGTCTCCATGTGTTTCGATTGTGTTGCATTTAAGTGTCAAATGATGATTATGGGGAGTGAACTATGGCAGATGAGAGCTTTTATAATTTCATCTATCAACCGCATTAACTTCCCTTGGTCATTGGTCATCCTTGTGCCACTTGTCCTTTATTTATTGGCCCTTTTTGTTCTAGCTTATGCAACATAGCAGACTTTCATTCGTTACATCACGATTCTCATGTTACTGGACGAAGCTTAAGTCAAGCACTTGATTTACTCTATGTAGAGTAATTTGGGTTCTTTGATCTCTCAAACTTCTAAATTTCCCAGATCCTTTACTTATAAATATTTTTAAGTAAAGTACTTGGAGAAACCTAAGTTACTCTATGCAGAGTAATTTGGATTCTCTAAGCTTACTTACTTCAGGCTTGTCCCTCTTGAAGTCTTTATGCTTCTGCATCTAGAAGTCTTTTTTATTCTATGGGCTCTTATTTGTCTCAGGCAAATCTCTCGAAGGAATTCCTTGGGACAATTTGTCCAAAGGAATTCCTTCAGATTTTTTATCTGAAGCTTCCTTCCTGCTCTCTTCCTTCAAAAATTACCTTTTGAACTTTTAAAAGTGAACTTTCCCGAAGGGTAACCCTTTGGGCTCCCTATCATCATTTTGGACTTCTAAAAATAATCCTCTTGAAGGGAAAGATGCCCTTCAAGAATTTTGAAATGGTCCTTCCAAAGGGTAACATATCCTTCAGGAAACTTGCAACTGTCCACTTGGAGAAGGAAAAGACCTTCAGATTTTATGGAAGTGACCTTCAAAAAATTTGACTGAGCTTTCAAAAATGTTGAAAAGATCCCTTTTGCCTAAAAAAAGCTCTTCGGAATTTTAAAAATGCCCTTAGGATTTTTGAAGTGTACCTTCAAGTTTTTGGAGAAGACTTGTCCCTTGAAGAACCTAAAAAACACTATTTTTCGAGACTAAATCTAGTTTGACAAGCCCTTTTACTTGTTTTGGGCTTTTGACTGCTCACAACTTATGAAGTAATCAAGCAGTGCTCCTTGGAGAACCCAAAATACACTATCCATGAGTAATTTAGGTTCGTAAACCTAAATTACTTCTGCTTATAAAACATTTAGAAGTCAAGCATTGTTGGAAACCTGATTTGCACTGTGCCCTCACAAACCCGAAGTTGTTACTGTTGGAAAACTCAAAGTCCTCCCAAAGACTTGCCATTTTCTTTCCTAAAATCTCCCTTTTTCATACTTAGGCTAATTTTGATATGTGGGCCAAAAATGGCCAATAGGTCCAATTAAGGTATTATTGGCACATTTATCAAATTTTGATGGTCCTCACACCTTATCCCATCACCCTTTAGATGTCCCCTTCACTCTTCTACCCTTTCCCCCACCTCAGGCTTATTACTCAATGCTTATAAATTATATTTGTATAAAGTATTGGGGCATTCTTAGGATTGTTGATGTGGTCCCTTCCAACACTTGTTCACAGGTTTATTGTTTTGTATTTTTCACCTTTTCAACCATTGGATGCCAGTTTGGGTGGTAATAGGGTCCTAGTTTAAATTTAATTTTTATATAAATACATAATCATTGTAGATCGTTTACACAAAAAATCATATAACATCCATTTATAGTTCAAAAGAATCTACTAAACACTTACAAACATTATAGAAGAATCAAAAAATCATTAAAGCATTTGTTAAAGCACACAAGTTTATGCTACACACACACACACACAACATTGGGATTGTATGCTATTGGAACTATTCCAATTATTTGGGTTTGTTATTTTCAACATATTACTGTCTACGAGCTTGATAAATATCAAGATAGTTTTCCTATTCTTTGGCTTACCAATGGCCTCAAAACATATATTTATTTCCTTAAATTTTTAGATAGTGCTAACCAGTTGGGGAAAGAAGAAGAATATATATTTTTTTAGATGATTGGAGTTAAAGTGCAAAAAATAGAGAAAGGTTTTTACAGTTTAATATCAAGAAAATGCAATAGTCAAAATTTTAACCTATTTAACACTTTTATCTAAAGTGTCGTAATGATTTTTACATTATTTGGAGAGGAAGTGAATGTACCTCGAAGACTTCTCTATTCTACATAAAATTTATGGGTTAGATCTTTGTCATTTCTAGGCACATATTCCATTGTCAAATATTGATGATTATCACTTGATCATGAAATGAAATAGATACACCTATAAACCTTGTGTGAACACTCCTCTATAATTTTAGAATTAATTAATTATACTTATATTACTATTTAGTACATATTATTATCTTTTTTAAAGAATTAATTAAACTTATGTTATTATTGTTCTAACTATTATTAACCCAGTGTTTTGCCCAGAGAGTGAACAAGTGTTAATAACACTATGATAACCAAGTAAAACAATGGAAATAGGTAAATTAGGTAAAATACAATAAATCATACCTACTTGGTGTTGTAGGATAGGAAATACAAACTTACTTTTAATTGTAAATGGTAGAAAGAAATGAAAGTGATAGGAAGTGATAGATAAATACCTATTTTGACTTTCCTAGATGCTGATAGTGGATGAATGCATTATAAATGAGACTTTAGAATAGTGCAGAAGAAAATCCAAAAGGAAGGCAATAAACTGAGATGGCATCCACTTTCAAACTATTTTTAAAAGAGTAAGACAAGATATGGGATACTTTATAAATGAGTCCATCTGAAAATGGTTAATTTGCTTTGAAAATGGCTTTTTAGATCCTCAAGGTCTGAAACTTCCTCGAATCCTTCATCAGTAGTAGGACCATATTGTTAGGGTGTGGAGCTAAAAGCTTCACCAAGGAGCATACTAAAACAGGTTCGGGTCTACACAGACACCGACGTCGGTCAGGATCGACCGACGTCGGTCATGTTCAGTTGCAGAGGCACCGACGTCGGCAGTAGTGTCGACCGGCGACGGTCATAGGCGAACAGGCAGGAACCGACGTCGGTTACCTGTGTGTCCAGAAAGCTATTTTCGTGGACAGAAGCGAGTGTTTGCATGATGAGTTTGAGTTGTAGTCTCAAGCTCGCGTCTCTATTATTAGCAATATTATTTTTAGAGCCCTTGTTCAAGAGGCTTAACTGTTTGTTGTAAGAGCATGCTCAAGTCTCCTAATTCTATATTAGGATAGATCTTCTTAGCTCATAATGGTAAGAGTGTAATGTTGAATGTCAGTATTAGTAGAACATTGTGAATGTTTGAAGGACAGTACTGAGTTGCATCAATCCAGGTTGTTGGATTTGAGTGTACTTGAGAGAGAGAGCTCTTAAGGAATAGAGATCTAGTGAGAGATCTTGTGTGCATCTAAGAGAGGTGTGGAAGAACGAAGTTTCTTCAATTGTATTCCTTTTGTAAAGAGTTTGTTAATACAAGTTTTCAGAGTGTTTTCTTGTATATCTTGTTCTGTGCTATTTATCATTCTAGTTACTTATCTATCTGATTTATTTCCGCGTTTATTGCTTTCACAAGTGTAATCCATTGTTGGTTGATCCCCAACAAGTGGTATCAGAGCTCAGGTTCACTAACAGGTGGTTCAGATCTGTGTAGTGTGTTTGGATTACAGGTTGCTCACAGGGGTTTCTGCAGGGATTTCTGTTTGAGTGGGAGAAGCAATGGCAGAAGAAAGTAAGTTGAGAATGGAAAAGTTTAATGGCAAGAACTATCAACACTGGAGAATGCAGATAGAGGACTATCTGTATCAGAAAGATCTCTACTTACCGTTAGGTGGGATTGCAAAGAAGCCCAAGGACATGCAGGATGAAGAATGGGAAGTTCTTGACAGAAAGGCTCTGGGGTCTATAAGACTGAGTCTGGCCTCCACTGTGATATCTAATTTGTCACAGGCAAAAACAACGGTAGAGTTGATGACTACGTTAGCAAATATGTATGAAAAACCCTCAGCTTCAAATAAGGTATATCTTATGAAGCAGTTATTTAATTTGCATATGCAAGAAGGTGGATCTATTTCTACTCATCTGAATGATTTCAATGGAATCGTTAATCAATTAAGTTCTGTCAATATTGTATTTGAAGATGAAATAAAAGCTCTTTTGATATTATGTTCTTTACCTGAAAGCTGGCATGGCTTAGTAATGGCAGTTTCTAATACTGCATCTGCATCAAATATTTTGAAAGTAGAGGATGTTGTTAGTGTTATCTTGAATGAGGAAATACGCAGGAAAAGCACAGAAGAGACATCTGGGAATGCTTTAAATTTTGAGAGCAGGGGAAGGCAAAAAGAAAAGAGCAAGAGGAGATCAAGATCTAAGTCTAAGGTGAGAGGAAGATCCAAATCCAGGAATGGCAGGAAGCCACAATGCTGGAATTGTGGAAAGATTGGGCACATAAGCAGAGATTGCTGGTCAAAGCCTAAGGAGGACAATCAGCACGAAGGAAAGGAAGAGACAAAGGTTGCAGGTATTGCACAGGATGCTCTTATTTTCTCTTTGCATAATAACATAGAATCTTGGGTATTAGATTCTGGTGCATCTTTCCATGCTACCCCTAACAGAGAATATTTCAGTGACTATATCCATGGAGATTTTGGAATAGTGTACTTAGGGGATGATGAGCCTTGTAAGATTATTGGCAAAGGTAAAGTGCAGCTGAAGATGCAGAATGGCAACACATGGGTGTTGAGAGATGTGATGCATGTTCCTAGTTTGAAGAGAAATTTGATCTCTGCAGGTAAGCTAGGTGATGAGGGTTGTACAATAACTCTCACAGCAGATTCTTGGAAAGTGACCAAGGGTGCACTTGTTATGGCCAGAGGTAAGAGAGAAGGTACTCTCTATTTGTGTAATTGTGTTACTAACAAATCTCCTTCTGTATTATCTACTTTAGATGTGGATGCTAAATTGTGGCACTCAAGGCTTGGCCACATGAGTGAGAAGCGGATGTCAATTCTTAAGTCTAAAGGTATGCTTTTAGATTTAAAAGGCATAGATCTAGAGTTTTGTGAGCATTGTGTATTTGGAAAACAGAAAAAGGTTAGTTTTCTCAAGACTGGGTCTACTAAGAAAAGGCAGAAGTTGCAGCTTGTTCACACAGACGTGTGGGGACCGGCTCAGGTAGCCTCTATTGAAGGATCACGGTACTATGTTACATTCATAGATGATGCTACAAGGAAGGTATGGATCTACTGTATTAAAAAGAAATCTGATGTTTTTGAGACTTTTAAGATTTGGAAAGCTATGGTTGAGAATGAAACAGGCAGAAGATTAAAGTGCTTGAGATCCGATAATGGCGGCGAGTTCTGCAATCTTAAGTTCAAATTGTATTGTCATACACATGGAATCCATAGGCAAAGGACGGTTCCAACGACACCTCAGCAGAATGGTATTGCTGAAAGGATGAACAGAACAATCATGGAGCGTGCAAGATGTATGAGATTGCATGCAGGGTTGCCCTTAGAGTTTTGGGCAGAAGCAGTTGACACCGCAGTGTACCTGATTAATAGAGGACCCTCTACAGCTCTGGATGGTGGAATTCCAGAAGAGGCATGGACAGGTAAAAAGGTAGATCTCTCATATCTCAAATTTTTTGGTTGTGAAGCCTTTGTGCACATAGATAAGGAAAATAGAAATAAGCTTGATGCTAAGTCTATGAGGTTCACGTTTATTGGCTATGGCTCAGATGATTTTAGTTTCATATTTTGGAATCTAGGAACTAACAAGGTAATCAGGAGCCGTGATGTTGTTTTCAATGAAAGAGTGATGTACAGTGATCAGATGAGGAAGCTGGATCAGTCTGGACAGAGCAATGGTGAATTGGATGAAGTTATGGTCCAAAATGAGCTCGCAGGAAAAAGAAATAATCACTTGCAGAAAAACACAGAGACCGACGTCGGTAGGTTAGGAACCGGCGTCGGCTGTACAGAAACCGATGTCGGTCATACAGAGACCGACGTCGACAGACCAAGCACCGACGTCGGCCAGGAAGAACCGGCGTCGGCTAGTAACAGGTCTGCAGGTGACCGAGGTCGGTCACTGTCAGAAAGTTTGGGTGGACAGCATGTTGAAGACGAGTCCAAGACACCCATCAGGAGGTCTGAAAGGGTAAGTAAGCCTCCAATTAGGTACTCTCCTTCCTTATATTATTTATTGCTAACTGATGGTGGAGAACTAGAGAGTTTTGAAGAAGCATTACAGGTGGAGTCCAAGAGTAAGTGGGAGCATGGCATGGTTGAGGAGATGGAGTCCTTAAGAGAGAACCAAACATGGGATTTGGTTGAATTGCCAGCTAGTAAGAGAACACTGAAGAATAGATGGACCTACAGGTTAAAGGAAGGTGAGGATGGATAGATGAGATACAAGGCCAGATTAGTAGTGAAAGGATTTGCACAGAAACCAGGTATTGACTTTGGTGAGATTTTTTCTCCAGTTGTTAAAATGACTTCAATAAGGGTTGTATTGTCTTTGGTTGCTTTTGAGGATTTGCATCTCGAGCAGCTAGATGTTAAGACAACGTTTCTTCATGGAGACTTGGATGAGAAAATATACATGGAACAGCCAGAAGGATTCGAGGTCAAGGGTAAGGAGAAGTTAGTGTGCAAACTGAAGAAAAGCTTGTATGGCCTCAAGCAAGCTCCAAGGCAATGGTATTTAAAATTTGACAGGTTTATGACTGAGCATGGCTACAGTAGGTGTCAATCGGACCATTGTGTATATTTCAAGAGATTTGATAACGGTAGATATATTATTCTATTGTTGTATGTAGATGATATGCTGGTTGCAGGATCTCACATGCAGGATATCTCTGAGCTTAAGGTGAAGTTAGCTCAAACGTTTGCTATGAAGGATTTGGGAGCAGCGAAGAAGATCCTTGGCATGAGCATTAAGAGAGACAGGAAAAATCACAGGTTGATATTGTCTCAAGAAGATTATGTGAACAAGGTGTTGGAAAGGTTTAATATGCAGGATGCAAAATCGGTAAGTACACCTATGGCTGGACATTTCAAGTTAAGTAAAGAACAATGTCCCAATTCACATGATGAGGTAGAGTACATGAATAGAGTTCCATATTCTTCCACAGTAGGGAGTTTGATGTAAGCAATGGTGTGTACTAGACCGGATATTGCCCAAGCAGTGGGAGTGGTAAGTAAGTATATGGCCAATCCAGGTAAGGAACATTGGAAAGCAGTTCAATGGATCTTTAGATATCTGAGAGGAACCAACAGTAGGCACTTATGCTATGGAGGTTCAGATACTTCTCTACATGGTTATGTAGATTTAGATATAGCAGGTGATTTGGATGGCAGGAGGAGCACTACAGGTTATGTTTTTACTGTAGGTGGAACGGCGGTTAGTTGGATATCTAAGTTGCAGAAGGTTGTTGCCTTGTCAACTACAGAAGCTGAGTACATTGCAGCCACAGAGGCTAGCAAGGAGATGATATGGATGACACGGTTCATGGATGAGCTTGGTAGGGAACATGAGAGTTGTAGATTGTATAGTGACAGTCAGAGTGCAATCCATTTGGCCAAGAATTCGGCCTTTCATTCAAGAACAAAGCACATACAGCTAAGGTACCATTTCATACGGCAGGTATTGGAAGATGGGGAGTTGAAGCTGGAGAAAATCCATACAGATAAGAATCCTGCGGATATGCTAACAATGCCGGTTACTAAGGAGAAGTTGAATGTTCATTCAACTTCTATTGGTCTTCATGATTGAGTTGAAGATGGAGGAGCTAGAAGATGTTGTTGTACAGGTCTTGGTGCAGCTGTTTATCTCCAAGTGGGAGATTGTTAGGGTGTGAGCTAAAAGCTTCACCAAGGAGCATACTAAAATAGGTTCGGGTCTACATAGACACCGGCGTCGGTCAGGATCGATTGACGTCGGTCATGTTCAGTTGCAGAGGCGCCGACATCGGCAGTAGTGTCGGCCGACGACGGTCACAGGCGAACAGGCAGGAACCGACGTCGGTTACCTGTGTGTCCAGAAAGCTATTTTCGTGGACAGAAGCGAGTGTTTGCATGATGATTTTGAGTTGTAGTCTCAAGCTCGCGTCTCTATTATTAGAAATATTATTTTTAGAGCCCTTGTTCAAGAGGCTTAACTGTTTGTTGTAAGAGCATGCTCAAGTCTCCTAATTCTATATTAGGATAGATCTTAGCTCATAATGGTAAGAGTGTAATGTTGAATGTCAGTATTAGTAGAACATTGTGAATGTTTGAAGGACAGTACTGAGTTGCATCAATCCAGGTTGTTGGATTTGAGTGTACTTGAGAGAGAGAGCTCTTAAGGAATAGAGATCTAGTGAGAGATCTTGTGTGCATCTAAGAGAGGTGTGGAAGAACGAAGTTTTTTCAATTGTATTCCTTTTGTAAAGAGTTTGTTAATACAAGTTTTCAGGGTGTTTTCTTGTATATCTTGTTCTATGCTATTTATCATTCTAGTTACTTATCTATCTGATTTATTTCCGCGTTTATTGCTTTCACAAGTGTAATCCATTGTTGGTTGATCCCCAACACATATAACCCTCTCTTGGTTATGCAAATATGTGCATGAAGGTGTTATAATATTATCTCCTTTTATGCAACCCTAATTAGACCACATACCTAGAGATACATCCATTAATAGAGGAAACATGTAGAGTTATTGGCCTAACCCCTTGAGTGGGGTTTGTTCTACATATCACACATGCTAAGAAATATGGCTCATGTAGTTCTACACATTCAAGTGATTGACCCATCCCAATGATTGAGTTAAGTATCTACATCCTCTCCCTATGATAACTAATGAATATTATATGCTCCTTTGCTCAAACATTCTATTGGTACAGGTATGTATAAAAAGAAATTAATAAAATTTATACCTCGATGTTATCCTTTCAAATCATAAGATATGGTAAATAAGTTTGAATCTACTTAATTACTTGCTTTGAAATTCATTAAGGTGCTTGTGTATATATAGACTTATTGAATTCAAATTAAGACCTATTGGTGCACAAGCTGACCACATCAAAGTGGGAAAACCAATAATCAGGCACAATGACATGTGGTGAACATCAAGAAGAATGGCTAATGGATGCACAACTAACTTGACCACTTTTAGACTATTCTAAAAAGGGTCAAGAGCACTTTTTGATTGCTCTAAAATTGATCAACATAGAAATACCCTAAAATAGAGTCCAAGTTGAATGATAAGACATAAGGGTGGATCTCAAGGTAGACAAATTATAGATCAATAAACATTCAATAAAAAATAATGACACACGAAGGCAATATGAAGCCCAACACAAGGGGAAATGCGTCAATAAAAGCCTAAAGTGAACCATTTATCTATATACATGAAAAAATGATAATAACATTTCAAATACAAGCCTTGTACCAAAATCAAGTGTCTACATAATGTTCCACTTTGATATGCATGTGTGCATGTTTATCAAATTAAAATAAACATGTGATATCTAAGAAGGTTTGGAATAAAACTATGCACTCGTTGAAATGAATGCCCAATCAATGCTCCAAGCAAACATACTGAATGTACTTACAAGCAAACATGAATACACAAAAGTAAATCAATGTCTTGATAAATTAATAAAATGTAACCAAATGAAATAATATAAAAAATTAAAAATGAGCAAAGAAAAAAATACATGTAGTGGTATGCAAATCATGTTGTCATCTCTGAAAACTTTGAAATTGATCATATGCCTCGACTTCCCCACCCAAGTGGCTAAATGACTAAAAACTAAAATTGATAAATGGATTCTAATAATGAATGTCATGGGGAAAAATTTACTTCTTGGTCAAATAACTAAACATATGCTACCTATATAACCTCTTGATAATTTGTAATCAAAAAATAAAATAAGTTATCTTTATATCCCCCTTTTGAGGTGAGGCATGTCCTTGCATATCACTCATCTGAAATAACCTCTTGATAATTTTTAACCAAAAATTAAAATTAATTGGCTATCTACTCACCTTTTGAGGTGAGGCATGTTATTGCATATCACTCATCTCAAAAGAAAGAATCACACACACCATGTGTAACATAGATAAATAACAAAAGTTGTAGTAATCATTGAAATGACATTTTTAGAAACATGTATGTAAACATAGAAATATATCATCATGTAAAGCTCAATAGTAATATGTAACCCAATAATAATATGTTGACACTAAAGCATGGGATGTATTGGTGTAAAAAATTGAGGGTTAAGTGATATGCCCTAATTTTATCTCAAAAAGAGGGATAAGTGATATGCCCCATTGTACCAACATGCCCCAACATGGAAAAAATATAAAAATGATTGTTTCAAATATCATAGGTCCCAACATGACTCTGATGTATGAAGAGTGTGAGGCATATTGATATAGAGGTGCATGAGAAAAGACTCAAAACTCACCAACTCTTGACTTTGATTTTGATCATCTTTGGTCTCAACTTGTAAATGCTATGCTTTGTCCTTAAGCTTCAATCTTCATTCTAGTCTTTCAATTGCTCACTAGGCTTAATAGCCTCATGTCTTTGTCCCTATTTAAGAAGCACCTTGGAGTCGTTATCATGATAATAAAACACTTTCCTTGACCCCTTTTAACCTCTCAACCACTTTCTATCATCCACTGTCACACCTCAAGTTCAATAATGACCCTGTCTCCTTGTAGCTTTTTTTCACAAATTCCATTGGTTAGAACACTCTACAAGTATTCATGAAGTTATAAGCCCATATTCAGTCACCCTATATCTTCTTACATCATTCTATGAAGTTTTAAATCCTAACTCATTGTTTAGATACCCTTTCCTTTATAAGGTCCTAGCCAATTAGGCCTTTTTGATCTCATTCACTTGTCTAGTCACCAAATACATATTAGACCATATAGTACCAAACTAAAACCCCTTGATTCCTTTCCTCATGGAACAATACATAAGATTAAAAATTTTGGTCATGTTTCACTAGTTAGAACCAAATATATAGGGATTTTTGTTTGGAAACCCTAGTTAGGCTAATGTTCAGGTATGTACAGGCTAAGAGGGCTCAAAATTTAATAACTTTAGTTTTAGGTCACTTAAAACTATTACAAGACCTTCCCGAGGTATGTCCTAATCATATCTACCTTATTTTATAGATAAATATCCTTGATCAAACCTTATAAGCTCTTAACCATGTAAAATACAAAATTATGTGTTCTTTGGTATGACTGTGTCATTACCTTGTATTAACCCTTGTAGTTAGGTTCATGATATCGAATATATGAAGGCATATATGTACTTATTCGGGTATATGAAACCCTAAATTGACCTTTTAACATAGTTTATTTGGAGTTAAGTAACCTATATAAAGCTTTCACGTATAAGAATATAGATTCTTGGTAATTGTAATGACTGTGCTTTACAACTTGTTCCTGTGATGAAAGTGTATGATTATATAGAAACCTAACGTGTATAATATATTCATCTCATCAAGTATACACCACCAAATCTATAAATAACTCTTGAACAAAACATCAATCACAACTATCTTTCCTTTTATGTCAAAATATGACCAAATAGAGTGGTTTCCTTAAGGGGCTGAGAACAGGGCATAAAACTGTGTTAACAAGTTGCTTATATGGGAATTCAAATAGTATTGGTTTACTCCATGACAATTCTTGTATAAACATATAAATTCAATCCATAAATAACTTAATAAGCTATTCATTTATAGACCTTACTCCTTTCTTCTTTACTGACTGTAACCTCAGTTTCTTTCTTAACTATCACCTACAGTCCATTGCTCAAACCTGCAACTACAAAAATAGTGACCTAATCATGGCGTCAAGGGCATTTAAAATATATTATATAATCAATAATACTATATATGTTTATCAAGGGAGAGTAAACAAAACAAAACACTTTTATTTATTACTAGAATCATTTATCATTACATATTCAGTCCATGAATAGACTCTACCACCTTCTTGCAGCGGTATTTAATATTGTTTTATTCTCCTCCTTATCAGAGATCTCTATACCTTCCTCGTACTCTCCTCTCATCCAACAACTACCTTGAAACTCCCTTATCATGTAATATCTATGTTAGTTTGGGTAGTTATCACTAAATCTCTTTTACATTGGCCAACTCATCGTATGAGTGGCAGTTATATTAGTTAACATGACTCTTGATTCTCACCACCTTAATGAATTAGACATATTATGTCTTAAAAAACTATGTACATGACTCCTTAGACCCTTGAACCAACATTCTCTCACCTATTCACTTCCTACCATGCTATGGTCCTTCTAGGCTTAGTTCTAGGATTTGAATTTTCAAATTTACACTTTTGGAGGGAAAACTCCGAACACATATAAAACACACTCTTGATGACTAAAAATGACTCTAGGATAAAAAATACTTCCTAAATTATCCCTCACACACACTTATACTCTAAAATGGATCATCTATGACCCCTAACTAGCATATAAGTTCTTAACAACTGAAAAATGATGTTTTCTTACTAGATGCTCCTGCATCATACTCCCTAAGAGGGAGAAAACTTAGTGATATCAAATTATTTCTTACCTTCAAATTCATCCTTTGAGGATATTACATACTCACTTTACTTCTCCTCCTCCTTTATTGCTCCTTTCTCTTCATTAGATTCTTGTATTTCTGTTTCCTTACCTTGTCTATTCATCTTCTATCTCTATGAGATATATTAGCTACTACAAATCTTTGTTATCTACATTTTGACCTTTTACAACTCAATTTGTGCTTCATCATACTATGTTTATAACCAATGGTTCTCACTCTTCATTATTACTCTTGTTTTATGGCTGGCTTCTTCATTAATCTCACTTTGTTCTTGTTTTTTTAGGTGTCTTTCCTCCTTGGCAATGTTATTTCCTTACCCTAATGGCCTCATAGGCATCTCAACCTCTATCACTTGTTTAAGAATGTTCTCTTGTGTTTCCTCTTCATTACGCTTTTCCATCTCTTGATGTCTCTCCACATGACTTCGCTTACCTTGAAATAAAAACTTCTTATCCAATTCACCTTCATCATGGTACAATATTGTTTGACACCTTCTTGTCTTTCCATCATCATGAAAATAAATTAACAACTTAGTTGTAACTACACCCATGGAATAGATTACCTTATGGAATAGATCCTTGTACTTCACTTTACTACTTATCAATCTTCTTATGTTCATCATCATATTTTCCTAACCTATATCCTTTACTTAGTGCCTTATTTGCCCATTTTTGTGTTGGAAATAACTCATTAGATTTCATACCCAGCCTTCCTTGATTTTTCACCTCACTTGCATCATCTTGTACCATCTTTTGTTCATCTCTTAGGCTAAAACTCATCATTTGATTCTAATTTTCTGTTCTCATATAACTCACAAATTCATCTTCATCTCCTTGGGCATATTGATACATAACTTGTCCTTGGAATCCCTCTCCCATAAGAGTCAAATAAATATCATTTTTTTGTTGTACATCAAGTATTTGAAGCACTCTATGAGGTACTTCATCTTTACATTGACTTTTCACAAGTCTATCCATCAATGTTACTATTTCTCTATACAAATCATCTTCATTGTTTGAAACATCTTCATATGCATCATTAAAATAACATTAGAAGTTAAATTTGGAGAACACTTGGCCTCTTCACACTTGTGATCTTGCTCACTCAGCTAAAACATCATCTCTTTGTCTTTGATTACCTTCACCTTGTCTTTTATTTGCCTCTTAGACATGAAATCTTCTTCTACCTTCATGATTTATTGGAGTGTACCTGTTAGACGTATTTATGTACTCCTTCCATGCTCTTCACAACCCATTTTTTGACTTGAAAATTCTTGGACTGAAGTTTGATTCTTGTCTCATCTTCTTCATTGTTCTTGGATTGATATCTTGTCATGCTAACTTGATGCAACCTGCCCTTCACTTCTTTTATATTTGTTTGCTCTTATCTTTCACTTGTATTCTTGCCTTGCATGACCTCTTGACTGAGGTTATCCTCCTTATTCTCACCAACAAATGGATTGAGTCACTTAGGCCAAACATAACCATGCTCTTGTAATCTCCTTAAGGGATGTACCTTATTCTTTATTTATCCAACCTACGTATTAGCTTCTTCTTTCTCATATGTACAATCAAATTCAAGTCCCAAACACTCATTTACCTCTTTGAAGTATGTTGAAAGATCATCTTCTTTCACATGTCTTCATGGTTAGCTTCCTCTCTTTCTTCAATTTTTATCATATTATCTTCTACAACTTATCCTCTTATCTTGACATCTTCTTTCATTTTGTTGGGTGATGTACTAGACCCATTCTTTAAAATCCTTAAAGTCTCATTCTTGACCTTCATCAAACTTTGCTTGACACCTACATACACAAACTCAGATGCAATGTTAGCATAATAAATAAGAGACCACATAGTCTCCATGAATGTCTCTTTCATAGACATTCTCCTCTCTCTTTTTGTCTTCTCTCTCAAATGCTTCTCTTGGCACTTATCTCTCCATGTTATCCTCAATGATAACTCTTTTCTCAAATTCTCTATATTGTTTCTCTCTTGGCAACTCTTCATCCCTCATGCCTCTATGGGTTATACACTCTCTTTTATTCTCTTCTCTCGAGGCATTCATCTCATGTCTTGTCTTTATCACAAGTAGCTTTAATGGCCACTTCACCCTCTTCCTTACATGATATCCAAGCCATTGGATACCTTTATCCTTCACAAGCTTCAACATGTGATCTATCTTCTTCAAACTTTTCCCCAATTCTCTTATTATGTCTTTCACTTCCTCTTCTACATCTAACTTCTCTCTTTTCCTTCACTTTCTAGGCCTACTTAGACCTATCTCTTAGCAAGATACCTACTTGCCTCCTAAAACTCTCTTCTATCTTCTTCTCTTTCTCTAGATTTTATCTAGGACTTCTCTTATCCCTATTGAATCTCATTTTTAGTCTTTCACTTCTTTATTTCTTGATATTTAATGCTCTTTTCACTCTACCTTCTCTAGTTCTCTCTTGACCAGTTCAAGTTCTTCCACTGGACTTAGGGGTTTTAGTTTCTCTCCTTATCAACCTTCAATTTATTTTTACTGACCTCAATAGGTCATATATACATCATACTCTTTTCCCACTATAGCCATACAATGTCATCTCATGCAATCCTCATAGCATTCTTTACCTATCTCAAATCAACAATCTTTAAGAACTCAAAACAAAATTGAACTAAGAGCTTACCTGGATATGATACCAAATGATGCAAAGGTACATGGAAAAATAATCAAATCTTACCAACTCTTGGATTTTATTTTGATCATATTTGGTCTCAACTTGCAAATGCTATCATTTGTCCTTAAGTTTCAATCTTCAATCTAGTCTTTTAATTGCTCACTAGGCTTAATAGCCTATTATCTTTGTCCCTACTTAAGAATCACCTTGGAGTCATTATACTAATAATAACACACTTACCTTGACCCCTTTTAACCTCTCAACCACTCTCTATCATCCATATGTCACACCTCAAGTTCAATAATGACCCTATCTCCTTGTAGCCTTTTTTTCACAAATTCCCTTGGTTAGAACACTCTGCAAGTCTTCATGAAGTTATAAGCCCATATTTGGGCACCCTCTCTCTTATTATAGCCTTACATGAATTTTCATGTCCTAACTCATTATTTAGATACCCTTTCCTTTGAAATCTCCTAGCCAATTAGGCCTTTAGCCCTCATTCACTTGCCTAATCTCCAAATCTGTATTAGATCATACGATACTAGACCAAAACCATTTGATTCCTTTTCCTCATGGCACAATACATAAGATTAAAAAGTTTTGCCATGTTTCACTAGTTATAACCATATATATAGGGGGTTTTGTTTGGAAACCCTAGTTAGGCTAATGTTTAGGCTTGTACAAGCTAAAAGGGATAAAAATTCAAAAACTTTAGTTTTAGGTCACTTAAAACTATTCCAAGACATTCTAAAGGTTTTTACTAATCATGTACACCTTCTTTTACATACAAATATCCTTTATCAAACATTATAAGCTCTTAACCATGCAAAACACAAAATTCTATGTTCTTTGGTATGACTATGTCATTGACTTGTATTAACCCTTGTAGTTAGGATCATGATATCAAAGATATCAAGGAATATATGAACTTATTAGGGTATGTGAAACCTTCACTTGAATTTTCCCAGAGTTTCTTAGGTGTTAATTAACCTACATAAAGCTTTCACATATAAGAATACAAAGTTCTTAGTAATTGTAATGATCATGATTTATAAATTGTTCATGTGATGAAAGTGTATGATTCTACAAAAACCTAATGTGTATAATATCTCCCTCTCATAAATTATGCACACTAAAGCTATAAATAACTCTTGAACAAAACATCGATCATGACTATCTTTCCTTTTATATCAAAATATGACCAAACAGTTGGTTTCCTTATAGGACTGAGAATAGGGCATATAAATGAGTTATCAAGTTGGTTATCTCAGAATTCAAATAGTATTGGTTTACTACATCACCGTTATTATATCAACATATAAATCAATCCATGAATAACTTAATAAGCTAATCATTTATAGACCTTACTCCTTTCTTCTTTACTAACTATAACGTTAGTTTCTTTCTTAACTGTCACCTACAGTCCATTGTTCAAACCTAAAACTACACAAAAAATGATCTAATCATGGCATCAAGGGCCTTTCAAAGATATTATATATGTTTATCAAGGTAGATTAAACACAACAAAACACTTTTCTTTATTTATATATTCATTCATCATTACATATTTTGTCCATGAATGGACTCTGCCACCTTCTTGGAGAGGTATACAATCTTCTTTTCTTGGTTTCTTCTCCTCCTTCTCCGAGCTCTCTACCTTCTTCCTAATCTCCTATCATCTAAAATCTACCTTACAACTCCATTCTCATCCAACATCTACATTGGTTTGGGTAGTTATCACTAAAACTCTTTTGTATTGGCCAATTCAATGTAGGAGTGGCAGTTATATTAGTTAACATGACTCTTGATTCTCACCACCTTAATGACTTATACATATTATGTTTTCAAACACTATTTACATGACCCCTTGGACCCTTGAACCAACATTCTCTCACCTATTCACTTCTTACCATGCTTATGGTCCTTTTAAGCTTAGTTATAGTATTTAAATTTTCAAATTTACACTTTTGGAGGAAAAACTCCAAACACATAAAACATAGTCTTGATGACTCAAAATGACTCTAGGACAACAAATAGATCCTAAAGGATCCCTAAAACACACTTATACCCCAAAATGGATCATATATGACCCCTAACTAGCATATAAGTTCTTGACAACTGAAAAATGATATTTTCTTGCTAGATGCTCTTGCATTTCATGTTTGCCTATCCTGATATAAATAATGTAGAATATATAAAAACATGGATGTATCATTATCCTAATAATAATTTATAGGTGATAATCACAATAATAATATGCCCATGTATCAGCTAGCGACGTAGGGTGCTAATGAGTTTCTCCTAATGTAGGCAAGACACACTTGATAAAAGAAGAATCATAAGGCAATCCACACGATGGATAAAATATAATAAATAAAGTTCATGAGTAATGCGTAAGTATCATCCCCACTTGGTAGGTGATATATGAGAAATAAAATTAGAATAGTGATGTGCCCTAGTATGAATAAGATATTGTAATCACCTAAAAGTGGTATTGAGTTCTAAGAGTGTTACTTGAGACTACTTATCCCTAGCTTAGGCCTAGACCTATCTTAGATCCTATTATCACACTTATCCAGCTTTCATGTGTGCCAAAGGCATCCCAAATCAGCTTAAATGTAGTCTTAAACCCTCATTTCTGACCCTGATCCTTCATGCCTAGTGTTCTACTAGTTGAACTTTAATGGCACATCAAGGAAACTAGAGCCACATGGTTCCAATGTCCCCAAAATGGTGCCTATTTCCTTTACCCTAACTTTCTTGAACACATATATTTTCAAAATCAAAAGACTCCTAAGGATGGCCTAGACATCTTTATTATTTGTACAAGCAACAAAAAACTATAAATACATGACTTTTAGTACTCTATCCACTAGATGGAAATTAGATGTAAAATACTTATTCAAAAATGAAAACAAGTTAATCAAAATCAAGATTATTAACACCTATTCTTCCCTACTTCTGCATACTACCATCTGCATTAGCCCTAAGCCCACATTTTCTAGGTTTATAATCTCAAACACGCTCAAGGCACTCAAAAACACTATCATAATAGCATCACTTGCACTAGCACATATACTTAGGTGGGAAAAACTACATCAAGATTGATCCCTCCTCAGAGTATTTGTATTTAGGCAACTCTCTTCATAGCGAGGTGTTGAGGATGTCCAACCTATCCTACTAACAAACACACTTTTCATCTCATACACTAATTACAAAGAGTATTAGGGTTTGTATCATAAATCAATCATTATAGGCATAATACAAAGTTATAAACTTCATGCAAACAAAATATAAACCATAAATCTAGACACAGGTGCATCCAAAAGTTTGAGATAGTCTTGCACAAAAGACATTAACATCAATATCAGGATATTAGAGCCATATGGTGCTATTGCCCAAATGTGGTGCTACTGTACTAGAGGGGTTATGATATAGGGATCTATTTTGATGACACTCAAACTTTCTACCATCTCAGTTTATAACACTCATATCATCCGTATTAGGTGTTTTCTAGATAAGTCTTTATTTTTATATTTATTACTATTTTTTGAAAAGCCAAAATTAGTCAATTATACAACAAATTAATGGCTATTTTATGCATATTATTTCCCTAATTTAGTCTACTCAACCATTTAATCTAACATAGGATTTACATAAGCTAAACCCTAAAAGGTTAAAACATTTGGTAAACCCAACTTACTTTGAACATTGTTCAAACCCTAACCCTAGATGATCCTAGGGTTTGTATCCTTCTTTTTCCTATTTTCATTAGTTACTTTAATTTTTTCAAATTTCATATATTCTTTTTAGCATCTCTATTCTAATTTTTTTACTATATGCCATCTCAAAAAGCTATCTCTCTTCCATTAAGAAGAAGTGCTAGGCTAGGTGGTAATCCTGTATAACATATTTAAATTCCTGCCATTCAATCTTATAATATGGATAAGGATGTTGTTGATCCTTCACATCTTAATTATGTGGATTTCAATGATAATACCTCCAAAGATGAACAATATAATCAAGAACAAGATGATACACAAATTGGAAATCAGGACACTTTTCCTCCACTTAATAATGATAACATAATTGTCAATAAATATGAGGTCCTACATAACTTCAGAGATAGAATTAAGAAACATCCTCTTGGTCATGCAAAAATATTATAAGCCATATTATAAATTAAGAACAAATCAAACAATGGTCAATCTTCAACTCCCCCAGGTAATAACATTGTTACACCTACTATGGGGCCAACTCAGCTACCACAACCTACAATTATAATTCAACAACCTTCAGTGATAGCCACACCTCTTGTGGTTAGTTCCTCCATTATATATGTACAATCCCTTATGCATGAGATTCATACTCTATAGGCTAAGGTGTTACATCTTGAGAAGGGAACCACTAGGACATCACATGCCTTGGATTCTAATAGTCTCTTACATACACTTTTGGCACACCACATAGCAATAACTCCCTTGCCAAGTAGATTTGTGGCACCTAAACTTACAATATATGATGGTAAAGGTGACTCAAAGAACCATCTCTTATATTTTCATACAACATTTTTGGAACACATGTCCAATTATTGACTTCTCACAAAGTTGTTTCCATGCAATTTAAAGGATTATGACTTACATTGATTTTATGACTTACTGAATCAATGTATCGCAACATTCAATACTTTGGAAGACATGTTTTTAGCACACTTATCCATCAATATCAGTGACAAGATATCATATGCCCAAGTTGCATAATAAAAATAAAATTCAAATAAACCTATTGTAGAATATATCTTACGATACAAGACTATTTTAGCCAAATTGACTAGCCCCATGATAGACAAAGAGCTTCAGGGCATCTTCAAACATAGCTTTTTACTAGCATTACATGAAGCTATCTTGTTTAAGAAGTTTCTTACGTTCACAAATTTATGCCACATAGTAAAGAGAGGTCAAAATTCTATCAATGGGTAAACTCAAGTATACCTATGGACCAAAATAAACTGCTAAGAGTTCAAATAAGCCTCCATACAAGGTAAATGCCACCAAGAATAAGAGTGATAACAAATCCACAGTTAACATAGCTTCTAAGCCATTTCCTTGCTTGGTTTTATCCACTCCTCAACATTGAATCTTTCCCAACCTTCCAGAGTCACTAGCATGGGTTTTATAATAACTCTTGGAATGCAATGTCATATCGCTCCCTCCCATCAAAGAGTTTGATATGACATAACCTCTTCTAAAGAAATATGATTCCAATGCATTTTACAAGTATCACATGGCACTAAGCCATACAAAAAACATATGCATAAGCTTAAAACATAATATACAAGATTTGAATGAGACTAAAATTATTGATGTGGACACACCCATAGAGGTACAAAAAGTAAAACAAATGTAAGTTAAGGCATTAAAGATATTCTCATATTTGTTTCCAAAGCACATAATAAATGAGGTATGGAGCACTTCAGGTGTTCACTACACATATCAAGCACATCCACCACCAACTTCATATCAAATTATTATAGAAGAAACACACACATTACACAATATCATTGATATGTACCACACTATAGTTCTAGATAGACCACTCATCACCTTCTTAGACCAACAAATTGTTGATGATGATACAAATTTACATGCATTCTTCATATGAGCATACATAGATCATCATCCTATCTAGAGTGTTATGGTTGACAACGGGTCAAGCATTAGCACATATAGCACTTTTAAAACTATGACACTTTTACAACATTTGGGGTATTCAAAGAAGGATATATTCCCCATAAACATGGTTATTATTGGTTTCAATGGTCATGTTCAAAGCTCCATTAGGGAGATTGTGCTTCCATTACAAGTTGGACCATCACACATAACCACTTAATTCATAGTAGTACATAGTGCAGGTGTGTTTAATATGTTATTGGGTATGCCATGGATACAATAGATACGATCCATCCCATCCATAGTGCATAGATGCCTCAAACACATACACACAAATCATGTGGTCAAAGTTGAGGGTCTTCCATATGAGTATCCTCTACTATTCCATAGGCAGTTACAACACAATCACCATTTACGGTTCTAGCATAGTTACCAAACATAACTGTTGACCATTTTGGTCCTACAGGGCAAAAATCGATCTCCTTCTTCCTTTGCTGTTATGAGCCATCAATAGTGAATTTGGTTTGCACAAGCCTTTTGACAAAGAGATGAACCAGTTCAAAGAATGTAAGGCTTTTACAAAGCTCCAAAGACAAAGTGCCTGAAGGGATTTCTTTGGACATTTTGTCCGAAGAAATTCATAAGGAAAGAGACCAAAATTTGAAGGCACATTTCCTAAAAAATTGGAAAAAGTGGTTCAACATCGGGGTTCAATGATATGAAATGAACTACACAGACTGACCAGTAGTCACATGATCTTTCCAGGAACTTTTAACTTTTAACTTGGAAATATTGAAATATTGAACCATTGAACCATTGTAGGTTCAAGTAGTAGGTTTAAGCGGTAGGTTCAAGTGAAAGATTCAAATAGTAGGTTCAACGATACATTAAATTCAAAAGAGAATTGAGTGAACACGACTCCTTGCAGAACATAGAGTGTTAAACTATTGAACCGTTGAACCATTGAACTTTGAAAAAGGGTTCAGGTTCAATCGAAGGGTTCAAAGTAATAATTGAAAAACCTGAAATGGCCTAAGTAGCTCACAAAAAGGGCAATAGAATTTCTTTAGAGGTCACTTTGGTCAAGGACCAAATAAAAAGTTTTGAAGGGGCATTTCAAGACCCAAAGGGCCCTCACAGAGGGCAGCGAGTAGATTCATCAAAGATTGAAGGGCAAAGGATTCCTTCGGATTTTTTGTCTGAAGGAAATCCACTACAAACAAAGGCAAAAAGTTATTTTAAAAAATACAAGGTAAAGAACCAAATCATAAAAATCCAAAGGCACATTCCTTCAGACAAAATGTTTGAAGTGTTGTTCCCAAAATCTGTCATTCATTTTTGGGGACAACATATCAACTATTTTGGGTCCTGCAGGTGAAAATTCTCTCTTCCCTTCTCAAAAAATGTTTTGAGCACTCCAATTCTTCAATTATTCAAGCTTTTTCAGCTAAAGGATTTGCAGGTTCAACAACTTCAACAGGCGAGCTCTCACAAAGAAACAAGTTCCCAACACTTAGGCAATTTCAACGTCGAGGTTCAACCAAAAGGTCCATCGGCAGGCTTCAAATAAAAGATTGAACCATTAAACCATTGAACCCCACCTCCAAAGATTCAGAGGTTCAATGGGTTCAAAGGTTCAATGACATCGACATACTTAAAGAGTTAAGCACTTTGGCAAGTTCAATGAGTTCAATAAGATCAAAAGACTTAAACAAAAGAAGACTTCAAAGGAGAATGATTGAACCGTTGAACCATTGAACCTTGAACTAAAAGAGTTCAAAGGTTCAACGAGTTCAAAAAAGTTTGAGAGACTTCAAAAGACCAAAGGATTCAGAGAGTTAAGAAAAAAAGGTTGAACCGATTGAACCTTGAACCAAAATGGTTCAAAGGTTCAAGAAAGCTCTAAGCAAAGGAAGGAAGCAGAAGATTCCAAAGACAAGTTCGATAAGTTGGTTCAATCGGAAGGTTTAAAGGAGTCTCCCAAAGCCTGAAGGACAAGTGCCCTTGCGGAGGGTAGGGAACATTTGCGAAAGAATCAAAGAGAAGGCCGAAAGGGTAAGGTTTTCTTCAAAAAAGTAAAGGATGAATTTCTTTGGACATTTTGTCTGAAGAAATTGATAGGTCACGGAACAAAAGGATATCTTTTGGAAAGATTTTCCACGGCAAAATTTCATAAGAGAAATCTTTCGAAAAAAATGTCCAAAGGAATTCCTTTGGAAATTTTATCCGAAGGAATGTTGAAAGGCCTAACAGAATGCGGCAAAGGCAGAGGAAAGATTTCTTTCAGACAAAATGTTTGAAGGATTTCCTTCGAATATTTTATTCAAAAGATTTGAAGAACAAGGCCGCTCGAAGGACCTCGAAGGGCAAGTACCCTTGCGAAAGACTCTCGACGACCACAAAATGGACCATTCTCAAGGCCCGAAGGGACACTTTATCTTTAGGGGGTTCTAAAGACAGAAAGCCAAAGGAATTTCCAAGTTCGAAGAGAAGGTTCAACCGAAGAGGAAAGAAAGCAATTCAGCCAAAGAATCAATTAAACCAAGGAGCCGCTTGGACCATTTGAACCATTGAACCATTGAACCAATGAACTCTCATGGTTGAAAGGTTCAAGGTTCAATGTGGTTCAAGCGACCAACAACCAGCGACATCCCTATAGATGTCAAATTCAAGGTAATGAAATGCTTGTTTATTTTCAAATATGGCATGGAACCTGAAGAGCAAAACTCAACGAACAGCTAAAAAAAGAAGCTGAAAGAGCCTGCTGAAGGTAAGAAGATAGCCTAAGAGCTCAAATTGCAACAAGAAAGAGGGAAAGCTATAGGATATACTAAAACATCTATAGGGGAGTTATTCCAGTAGGTGGAATAGTCTACCAAGTAGACGTCTGAGCGCACAAACATTAAAAGGCGTGGCCTATTTTTCTCCCTTTGAATAAAAGTGAGTGGACAGTCACGTACATATCTGGAGATAGATCAGACAACCCATGCTAAGGAGAAGACATTAGAGATGATTCTATACACCAAAGTCAAGGTTGATGCTCTGTTCTAGCATGGCCTCTTCACAAAACTGAAAATACATTCAAGGCATTGAATGCAGCATGGGCCATTCCATGAAACAAAGTGCCCGAGTCTTTCTTAAAGTGTTATATATTATAATCTCTTATTTTATGCAAAGGAGTTTTTTTTGTTATCGAAAGCAAAACTCTACCCAAACTGAAAGGCATTACTGAGACTTTGAGCTCAGATTGTTAATCATATTTCATTATTTGAATGAGAAAGCAAGTGACTTTTTAGACTTTGTGCTAAAATAGCTTGTGTTGTTGAGGAAATTGTTCTTATGTCTGTTTCTTGAATGCATTCTTGTCCATTTAATTTAACAAGTAGAATTAGTGGAAGTAATCAGGAAGGTGTCCTAAAGCCGAATGTGGAGAGACTTTGTGTTGCCACAATTGTCTTTAGCATGTTTATTTTTCTATTTCTACGTAAAGGATCTTGAGACGACTTTGTGCCCCCATTGTCCTTCGTATATTTCACTCTTTGGCAGTTAAGGTGGAGACTTTGTGCTACACCTCATTCTGCTAGTTATTGCACCCTGTTACACTTACTTATCACTACCAGAAAGAATTGTTGTTGTTTGTTGTAGACCACTTTTGAAAGAAGAGAAGTGATTTCTATCATTTCACCAAGATTTCTTTTTTGTTTGTGAACATCATCTCTGAAAAAAGAGAGATGGATGGTGTTATCCTACCCCTGTGTATTATTTTTAGCTTATTTATAATGTATATATATATATATAGTACCTCATATTTATAGGGAACCTCCCCTTGATAAGATGAGAGATTTGTCCCCTTTTGATGTGGTAAAGCTACATATTTGGCCGATCAATCTCCTGATGCTATAGTTGAAACAACCTATTTTGCCCATCAATTAGCTGGTGACAAAATATTCACCCAATAGTTTTTGGTGACTTTGCTGGGGATCGACGAGCATTTTCAGTCTTTTTTCAGTCTATTCAAATTGAAGCATTTCATATCTCTAGGGAATGACATGAAGTAGGAAAGAACACTGCCAGCTTCACCCCAAAAGTTTTTGGTGACTCCACTGGGGAAACAACACGTAGTTTGAAGCCTCAAGCTTCAAATTGAAGCAGTTCCAGTTCTTTCCATTTCAACATTACAATCTGGAAGCTCCACGCTATACAAGAAGCCAGAGATATAAAAGTATTGTTGACCCTATATTCGAGTTGGTACAACAAAGTGTTTTTGATCTTTTTCCTTCACCATCTCACCTTCAGCGAACCAAGAGTTTTCCTCCTACAAAATTTAGGTCTCCATTACCAAGCAAAGCATCCCTTTCTACTGTTAGCAAAGCTTTGTCAATATAGACCCCTCAGACATTTGTTAACCCTCCCTTCAGTAGTCAAATCATGGCAGTTCAAGGCCCCTGGGGTAACTCTTTTGGCCCACTCAATTTAACTCCACCTATACATGAGCTACCTCACAGTTCAAGGAAGAATTTCTCCAAATTCTTTGGTGATGAGAGAGTTCATCTTGATGAACATATTACAGCCTTCAGCATAGCTTGTGGAATCATAGGTGTGGAGTATGAAGACGTAGTAGTCAGGTTGTTCATAGAGACATTACAAGGTGCTGTTGTAGACTAGTTTTATCATCTGCAAGCACAATCTGTGACTGACTGGAACACCCTCAAAGCCAAATTTGAAGCCAGGTTCAAGCCTGCAGAAGATGTGCATACCCTACTGGCTCAGCTCACACAAATTAAGAAAGAACCTCATGAACCTATGAGGGACTTCATAGCTAATTTTGACAAGCTAAGGAATAGGATTCCTACCATTACTCAGCCAATAGTTGAGAATCTCAAATGCTTCTTCATCAACTCTCAACTTCCTAAAGTGAGTTTCTTATTGAGACATGCTGGTCACATAGATCTTGCTGTAGTGCAGGATTTGGATACTAAGGTGGAAGATGATCTCATCTTGATGGAGAAGATAAGGAGAGATCCTAACAGAGGTAAATCTTCTTCATCCTCTAAATATCCATCTACATGTACCACTAATCCAATGGTGTAAAAGCTAGAAAATGAGTTGCTAGCTCTCAAAAAGCAAATGGTGCAAGGGATGTTGTTCCCCCTTCATATTGAGATATACCGAGGAGGACATTCCCCAATCAGTCATACCAAGGCAACGCTACCAAGAATCAAGGGCAGCCAAATCGTCTTCCTCCCCCTTATGGGAAACTTGCTATTGAAGCAACTTCAGCCAACTCGGAAGTTGGATACCTTGAAATAGAATCAATTTTTTTTGCCAATCTGAGTTGAACCAGGAAAATGGCACTAATCTCTTTGTGGAAGACCAAGATGAATCAGCTGGCAACTCCAACATTAGTTTTCTAAATTACCAGGATGAACCCAAAAGTAAAGGTGAAGCATTTGATGGATCATACACTGTATTCACCCAGTCCAAGAACCAGTCAGCCTAACAAGCTGATAAGAAAAAAATAGAGGAGCGATCTCAACCAACAATTTCAATTGCTAAGCGGGGAACCACTCTGCCTTTTCAATCAAAGGACCCAGTGATTGCTAAAAAGGTAAGTACATCAAGTTTTCCTTCATCTTCTGCTTCAAATTCACAGACCAATACCACCCCTCCAAAAAACTAGAAGGATGAATTACCTTCCCTTGTTCTTAATTCATTTCAAACATTTGATATAATCAACCATGTCAAGAAAACCAAAATTTAAATGTCTGAATTTGAATTCTTGCAATCTAACCCTGAGCAGTTGGATAAGTTGGTTCAGTGTGTAAAGAATAAAACCATCCCTATAGGACCATTTGTTTTAAAGGTGACTCTCACATCTACCCGAAATAACCTTGTCATTACTCCTCCTGCTGCTCCTAGGAGGACAAAACCATTTTATGTCTCCCTGCTGATAAATGGAGACCAGTTGAATAATTATATCATAGACTCAAGTGCATCTAAAAATATCATGCCTTTCAAAGTGGTAGAATCTCTTGGACTCACACTAACCAAGACCTTTAGGAGATGTTTCTCCATGGAGAACAAACAATTGCCACTGCTGGGACAGATCAAGGATGCCCAATTTGTATTTTTGGTATTCCTAGATAAGAGAATTAAGATGACAGTCCTAGTGGCCGACATCCCAGCCTCATATGGCATTCTTCTTGGGCAAAATTTTTATAAGGATGTTGGTGGTGGGTTAAGTATGGACCTATCTAAAGCAAGGATCTTGGTCAAAGGCGTCATGTAGAGATTGCTCCTTGAGAAGGAGGTAAATTATGTTGTCACTCAAACATCAACGCCTAAAGCTCAAATTCTATTTGAGTCTTCAGGTGTGAATAATTACTTTCTGACTACAGAGGATGTTCTTATCCTAACTGATGAAACTTCTGAAGATGACAGTCTAAAAATTGATTTAGATAAAATAACAGAAGAATTGATAAGACGCAGTGCAAGTGCAGAAGAATCCTCCCCTCTAATTAAAGAAAAATCTAAGGAAACATTAGTTTTTGATGATGTCTAGATTTTGGAATTTGATGGTAGCTGTTCTTCTACCGATTCAAGAGCTAGGATTGTGTTGATATCTCCTCAAAAAGATATTTTTCTCTATTCTTATAAGTTGTAGTTTAGGAACACCAACAACACTACCAAGTACGAATCTCTGTTACTCAGATTAAAGGTCACTCAAGACAAGGGTGTCAAACTCCTTCATGCCAAAGGAGATGCTGACTTGGTGGTTTGCTAGGTCAAGTATCTGTACCAAACCAAAAATGAGAGATTGCACCATTACCGCAATCTAGTTTGGGATCAAATTAAAAGTTTTGATACTTTTAATATCTCTATAGTACCCAGGGAATTTAATGACCGAGCTGATGCATTAACTATTTTTGTAATTCTTTTAGTTCCTCACTTAGATTTTAAGGGAGATAAGTACACTATCAAACTGGTCTGTCGACGAAGTGTGCCTGACAATGCCAATCATTGGCAAGTGTTCAATGGTGACAACCAAATCAATGCTTTTCTAAAACAAAAAAATAGCTTTGAATAGCTTCACTTTGAAGGTAGTGAGCCTTAGAAACTTGAATTAGCTCAGGAAACAAATTCAAACGTAGGTGAAGATTTCTTACAGCTAAAAGAGAATAAAATTCTCAAACGATTGGTTTCCTTTGAGAATCTATTTGACAAGCACAACAGGTTCATCAAACAACAACAAATGGGTTCAAGCTCCTCCTAGGAGTTTGACCAAATAAATTTAGGTACCAAAAAAAATTCTAAGATGGTGAACATTGAGTAGTGTTGCACTCTTGAGGAGAAGCTCAAATTTATTCCCCTTCTTCACCATTACATGGATGTTTTGGCATACTCTTATGATAATCTGAAGTCGCTTAGGGCTGAAGAAATTTGCCATGAAATTCTTCTCAAGAGTGATTCGGTGCCTTTCAAGCAGAAATCCTAGCAGTATAATCCAAAGATATCATGTACTATTCTATCTAAAATACAAAAAATACTGAATGCTAGAATAATTTTTTCAATCCATCATTCCACATGGATTGCAAACATTGTTCCTGTAAGAAAGAAAAATGACAAAATTTACCTCTGCGTGGATTTTAGGAATTTGAATAAATCCTCCCTAAAAGATAATTATCTTCTACCCATCATGGATCAAGTCTTTCAGACGGTGACTGGTTCAGAGATGTTATCAATGTTAGACGGCTTCTCAAAATATAATCAATTTGAAGTTGGTGAAGCAGACCAACATAAGACTACCTTCACCACACTTTGGGGCACCTTTGGATATCGAAGAATGCCATTTGGCCTGATAAATGCTAGTGCCACTTTCTAGAGAGCAATGGACCTTTCTTTCAAAGATGAAATGGGTAAGTTCATTGTGGTATACCTTGATGACTTGAATATCTTTTCCAAGCATCGCCCTGATCATGTATGCCATCTGTAATGAGTGCTAGAATAATGTCGCCAGAATGACGTTTCTCTAAATCTTAAAAAGTCTATTTTTGGGGTAATAGAAGGGAAACTTTTCGGACACATTGTATCTCAAAAAGGCATAAAGATTAACTCAAAAAGAGTCAAATCTATCTAGGAGCTTACTCTGCCCATAAGTAAGACTACAGTTCACTCTTTCTTTATAAAGGTGAATTTTTTACGAAAGTTCATTCCTGAATTTGTTGAGAAGACTGACCACATTGTGAACATGATGAAGGGAAATGCCACTTTCAGCTAGACTGAAGAAGGCAAATTGGCATTTCGAGACATCAAGATGGCTATCACCCATGTCCCAATTTTGGTTTGTCTAAATTATACCAAAGATTTCATAATGTACAGTTATGCTTTTGAGCACACACTTTCAATAATTTTGGTTCAACAAAACAAAGAAGGCGTGGAATCTCCCATATGTTTCATGAGCTGTCCTCTTAAAGCTCATGAATTAAAATATTTAAATCTAGAGAATCATGCTTATGCAGTGGTAAAGGCAGTAAAGCACTTCTATTTTTACATCTTGAATTCACACACTATTGCCCTGGTTCCTGATACCACAGTCAAATCCATATTAACTCAATATGAGTTTGGAACCAAAAGGGGCAATTGGATTGCTAAAATTCAAGAGTTTGATCTTGTTATCAAACCAACAAAGCTTATGCGGGGAAGGGGTCTTTGCTAATTGATTGCTAATAATAGACCAGAAAAAACAAGGCATGAAGAAGCAAAAATCAAAAACACGCAAACAATCCTCTTTGTCTCCACCACAAGTGAGTGGTATTCGAGTATTGCTTATTTTCTGACTTATGGTGAGTGTCCTGCTCACCTGTCTCATAAAGAAAAGAGGACTGTCAAGTTAAAAGCTGCCAATTTTATCTTATGGGACAACAACCTGTATAAGAGGAACCTTGATGGGGTATTCCTTTGCTGCATGGATAAAGAGCAGCAGAACCAACTTTTAGTGTCGTTTCATAATCTGGCCTGTGGAGGACTTTTTTTGCACCTGTAACTGTCCATAAGATTCTACGAGCCAGGTATTACTGGCCTACTCTATTTCAAGATGCATACAAATAGGTACAAAGATGTGAACTGTGCCAATAATTCGTTGGAAGACCCAAATTGGCTGCATTACCTCTCAAGCCAGTGGTAATAGAAGAGCCATTTCAGTAATGGGGAATCAACTTCATTGGTGTTGTGAACCCATCTTCAAGTGCTGGACATGATTATGTCTTCAGAGCCACATATTACTTCACCAAATAGGTGGAAGCCATTTCAGCCAAGCATGCTACTTCAGAAGTAGTATATAATTTCTTCAAGGAAAATATCATTTCCAAGTTTGGAGTCCCAACCAAGATTATGACAGACAATGCAGCCTGTTTCTCTTTCTAAGAGATTACTCAGTTCTATTTTTATTATGGGATCACCCTCTCCCACTCTTCTAATTATTTATCACAAGGGAATGGCCAAGTAGAATCGAGCAACAAGAACCTAGTGACCATCATCAAGAAGCTAGTGGATGACAACCAACGAACCTAACATAAAGCATTAGTTGATGCTTTATGGGCAGACAAAATTACACCCAAGAGGGTGATAGGTATGTCACCATTCCAACCTTTGTATGGTCTCAATGCAGAGATACCAATCACCCTAGAATTGTCAGCACTAAAATTGGCAAAGGCGGTCAAAGATCAAACATATGAAAGCTCCATCGACAAAAGAATCATGTGCCTGACTGAGCTAGATGAGCAGTGAACTATGGTGGTGGACCGAATCGCTACACATCAAAGTCTAGTGAAGAATCTCTTCAACCAAAAAATAAAAATCTGTGATTTCGAGATTGGAGACCAAGTCTTGTTATGGGACAAGAGAAAAGAACCAAAGGGAATGCATGGAAAATTTGATTCCCTATGGAGAGGCTCGTTTGCTATCGATCAACTCAATGGTGAAAATAGTTTCCTACTGAAGTATCAAGATGACACGCCTTTTTCTCTACCTCACAATGGGCAACATCTGAAGCAATTCAATTCTTAAAGTATCAGATAAGATCATTTGTACATATGTATAATTTTTGTATAGTCTTTAGTTCTATTTTATGATTTTCAATTTTATTTTTTGGTGCATTTCTTTTTTGGGTAGCATGACTCCGTGGCCCAATGGCATACTTAAAGGCACTAGAGATTTTGGATTCTACTCCCTCCTATTATTTTTAATATCGATGGAAGTTTCCTAATTGGAGCCAACTATTGTTCCCAAAATCTGTCATTCATTTTTGGGGACAACATATCAACTATTTTGGGTCCTGCAGGCCAAAATTCTCTCTTCCCTTCTCAAAAAATGTTCTAAGCACTCCAATTCTTTAATTATTCAAGATTTTTCAGCTAAAGGATTCATAGGTTCAACAACTTCAATAGGCGAGCTCTCACAAAGAAACAAATTCTCAACACTTAGGCAATTTCAACGTCGAGGTTCAACCAAAATGTTCAATGTTTCAAACAAAAGATTGAACCATTTAACCATTGAACCCCACCTCTAAAGGTTTAGAGGTTCAACGGGTTCAAAGGTTCAACGACATCGGCATACTTAAAGAGTTAAGCGCTTTGGCAAGTTCAATGAGTTCAATAAGATCAAAATACTTAAACAAAAGAAGACTTTGAAGGAGAATGATTGAATCGTTGAACCATTGAACCTTGAACCAAAAGAGTTCAAAGTTCAAAGATTCAACGAGTTCAATAAAGTTTGAGAGACTTTGAAGGACCAAAGGATTCGAAGAGTTAAGAAAAAAAGGTTGAACTGATTAAACCTTGAACCAAAATGGTTTAAAAGTTTAAAGGTTCAAGAAAGCTCCGAGTGAAGGAAGGAAGTGAAAGATTCTAGAGATAAGTTTGATAAGTTGGTTCAATCAGAAGGTTCAAAGGAGTCTCCCAAAGCCTGAAGGATAAGTGCCCTTGTGGAGGACAGGGAACATTTGTGAAAGGATCAAAGAGAAGGCCGAAAGGGTAAGGTTTCTTCAAAAAAGTAAAGGATAAATTTCTCTGGAAAAAATGTCTGAAGGAATTCCTTCATACATTTTGTTCGAAAAAATTGCCAGGTTAAGTAACAAAAGGATATCTTTCAAAAAGATTTTATGCTATAAAATTTCACAAGAGAAATCCTTCAGACAAAATGTCTGAAGCAATGTTGAAAGGCCCGACAGAAAGTGGCAAAGGTAGAGGAAAGATTTCCTTCAGACAAAATGTCTAAAGGATTTGAAGAACAAGGCCACTCGAAGGACCCCAAAGGGCAAGTACCCTTGCGGGGGACTCTCGATGACCATGAAATGGACCATTCTCAAGGTCTGATGGGACACCTTCCCTTCGAGGGGTTCCAAAGACAAAAATCCAAAGGAATTTCCAAGTTTGAAGAGAAGGTTCAATCGAAGAGGAAAGAAAGCAATTGAACCAAAGAAGCGATTGAACCAAGGAGTCGCTTGGACCGCCCAAAACCATTGAACCAATGAACTCTCATGGTTCAAAATTTTAAGGTTCAATGTGGTTCAAGTGACCAGCAACCAGTGATGTCCCCACAGACATCAAATTTAAGGTAATGAAATGCCCGTTTATTTTTAAATATGACGCGAAACTTGAAGAACAAAACTCAGCAAACAACTAAAGAAAGAAGTCGAAAGAGCCTGCTGAAGGTAAGAAGATAGCCTGAGAGCTCAAATTGCAATAGGAAAGAGGGAAAGCTATAGGGGATACTGAAATATCTATAGGGGAGTTATTCCAGGAGGTGGAATAGTCCACCAAGTAGACATTTGAGCGCGCAAACATTAAAAGGTGCGACCTATTTTTCTCCCTTTGAATAAAATTAAGTGGACAGTCGCGTACATTTCTAGAGACAGACCAAATAACCCAGGCTAAGGAGAAGACATTCGAGATGATTCTGTACACCAAAGTCAAAGCTGATGCCTTGGTCCAACATGGCCCCTTCACAGAACTAAAAATGCACTCAAGGCATTAAATGCAGCATAGGCCATTCCATGAAACAAAGTGCCCAAGTCTTTCTTAGAGTGTTATATATTGTAATCTCTTATTTTATGTAAAGGAGATCTTTTTATTATCATAAGTAAAACTCTACCCAAATTGAAAGGCATTACTAAGACTTTGAGCTTAGATTGTTACTCATATTTCATTATTTGAATGAGAAAGCAAGTGAATTTTTATACTTTGTGCTAAAATAGCTTGTCTTGTTGAGAAAATTATTCTTATGTCTGTTCCCTGAATGCATTCTTGTCCATTTAATTTAACAAGAAAAATTAGTGAAAGTAATCAGGAAGGTGTCCTGAAGCCGATTGTAGAGAGACTTTGTGCTGCCACAATTGTCTTTAGCATGTTTATTTTTCTATTTCTGTGTAAAGGATCTTGGGATGACTTTGTGCCCCCATTGTCCTTCATATATTCACTCTTTGGAAATTGAGGTGGAGACTTTGTGCTACACCTCATTTTACTGATTATTGCATCCTATTACATTTACTTATCACTACCAGAAAGAATTCTTGCTATTTGTTGTAGACCACTTATGAAAGAAGAGAAGTGCCTTCTATCATTTCACTAGGATTTCTCCTTTGTTTGTGAACATCATCTCTAAAAAAAAGAGATGGATGGTGTTATCCTACCCCTGTGTGTTATTTTCAGCTTATTTATAGTATATATATATATAGCACCTCATATTTATAGGGAACATCCCCTTGATGAGAGGAGAGATTTGTCCCCTTTTGATGTGGTAAACCTGCACATTTGGCTGATCAATCTCCTTATGCTATGGTTGAAACAACCTATTTTGCCCATTAGTTAGCTGGTGAAAAAATATTCACCCAACACGAAGGAATTCCTTCATACATTTTGTCTGAAGGAATTCAAGAAGAGAAAGGGCTGAGACTCCAAAGAAAAAGACTAAGGCATGAAGAAATATTTCCTTCAGACAAAATGTTTGAAGGAATTCCTTCAAACATTTTGTCTGAAGCAATTCCTTTAGACATTTTGTCTGAAGGAATACCTTCAGACATTTTGTTCGAAAGAATTAAGAAGACCAAGGCAAACCGAAGGAATCCAAAGGGCAAGTGCCCTCACGAGGGACTCTTGACTGCCAAAAAGGGGACCTTTACCAAGCGCCAAAGAGACACCTTCCCTTCGGGAAGGAATAAATACAAAAAGGGCTGAAGAAATTGCCAAAGGGGTGACGGGCCTGAAGACGTCAAATTCAAGGCATCAAATTAGCCGTTGGCTTTTAAAAGGTGACAGGCCTGCTGGTGTGAAATTTACAATGATGAAATAGCCATTTTATTTTCAAATAGCGATGGGCCCATAGAAGTCAAGTTTTGATGGGATGCATTTCCCATTGATGAGAAGCCAAAGGACTAATGCCTTTAGATAAGCAGTTGAAAGAGCTCAAATCACTGAGAAAGGAGCTCGAGGAGCCCAAAAAAGATGAGAAGAATAGCCCAAGATCTCAAAATTTCCAAAAAGAGACAAAATATAGCAAGGAAAGAGGGGGAAAAATAGAGAATCCAGAACATGGCCACACACACATACAACATTTGGAATGTTCTAAAAGATGCACCCAGTCAAGCACGAAAAAGAATAGATCAACTCAGGTGGCAAAAGAGAGCATCGACAATAGACAGTCGCATAAGTCTTAAAGAGGGGCCACCTTGTAATTAAAATAATTATGTAACCCATGCTTTTGCAGTAGCGTTTAATACATTTTAAGCACTAAAGTCAAGCCCTGTGACATCAACATGGTTATGTTAGGCCATTTCTAGAAGGATGATATCAACATGAGCAATTTCCTCTTCCCTAGACATTCAACGCAGCATGGGCCACTTGTTTTGAAAGGTGCCAAAGTATTTTATTTTATGCTATATATTGTAATCTCTCATTTTGTAAAAGAGATTTCTCAACTTGTATGGTAAAACCCTGCAGGATTTTACCTTGAATCAAGACATAGCATTTTTACCTCCATTTTGAGTTTGTACTTTTGCATGTCTATGGTTTTGTCTTGTGTTAAGTCATTTTCTTTCATGCTTTCACAGAATGATTCCAGCATGTCTAGTGTATTGTGAGTTCTTCTTTTGCAGGTCAGCCAAAAGTGTCCATAATAGAGTATAGGCACATGTGAACAAGGTGCCATAGTGTGTCTTAGAACACCTCTGGTAGTTCTTCCTCCCTGTATCTCTAGAGGACCCCTAGTTCATTGATGCAGAAGAGTTTCTCGTATCAAATGAAATGTATATCAACTTGTTCTTGGTGTAAAGTGTATGTCAAAGCTAAGTAGATAAACCATTTTGGTGTATCATTGCTTTAGTTTAGGTTCTATTTTTAGTAATCATTCTCTCTTTTCATCCCCCCCCATTGTTAGCAGTAGGAAATCTAGGACCACAGAGATGCATCAAAGGGAGCTAGCCCTTATCTAGAGATTTTCCCCCTAGTTTTCCCAGACCCACAGCAAGAGGGGAGTCTCCATTGTGCCACATGGAAGAGAGGAGCCGAGCCTCCTCTTAAGGGTGCAATCCACAACTTCAATAGTTTTTGGCATGCTCGGTGGGACATTTTGTCTAAGAGGTTGAAGAATTCTTGGTGTGTTCTTCAACAAATCAGCCTTTGGAGGCATTTAATCAAAACCAAATGACGACTCTGAGTTAAATTAGCTGGTTAAACAGTCTTGGTACCATCAAGAAATCACTTTGGTATGTATAATTCCATTGCTGAGAAGCATGGGCCTTGTGTTCCTTCATATAACTTTGATCAAGCTCAAGTTGTTCATGGAATCACCTCAAACAACAAGGATGCATACGATTATGAGTTTTTCCCTTTATAGTTTGGTGAAACATTGTGGGCTTTGCCTCTTCCTCCTCGGTTTGAGCAAGTCCTTGGCCAGCGTGGCTATGATCCTTACCAACCTTGTGTTGATCCTTACCATGTCCAGTATGACCAGTGTCAGCCTTGTCATGAGATATATCAGTTTTTATGCCCAGTCTTCTCAATGTGTTACTTCTTCTACTCAACCTAATCTTTTTGCCAATCAACCCATTTTCACCTTCAAACAAGCACTGCTGGGGTATGAAAAGTATGTAGTGGAGCTTGACACTAGAAGGGGATGTGGCCAAGAAATTCTTGATCATTTCATCCATCAAGTGAGAAATGCATTAGATCTAGTTAAGAGTGAATAGACTCCTATTGAAAGAGCCAATTGGCAAAGACTTATAAATGAGATGCTAGATGTGAGTGGTTTAATTGCATCTTTGGAAGAGAAGATGAGTATTCATGAGAGGTAACCTTACCAAGTCTATCAACCTACATACTTGTTGCCCCAAGTTTCATATCAGCCAGACACAGCCCCTACTCATGACCCAAGTTAGGCCTGTCAAAGTCCTTTCCCCAATCATGTTGAGGAGAGTTTTGAAACAATAAATCTTATCTTTAAGGTCAATCTTGATAAGTAGATTGAATTGGAAAATCTTCACATGCAGAAGTCTATGTTAACAGCAAGGGAAGTGGAATCCAAACCCTCACTACCCTCTCATATCGCAACCCCATTACCCCAAAAGGAGACTTCCAGTCCTAAGATTATGAGCTGGAGTAAAGTAGTTGAGTCATGAAGCAGCAAGGAAGAGAAAGGCATTGTTTGAGAGTGTGAGGTACAAAATGAGGCTAGTCCTTCTCGAGTCCTTCCCACCCTTCCTCAAGAAGCTTCTTGTATTCCATGGCAGCCTTCATGCACTCCCCATTTCCATGATGATTCTTATGAGCTCCAAGAAATACTCTTTCAAGAAAATCTAACTAAACAAATTGAGGAGTTAGAGGCAAAGATGAGATTGCTTAGTAAAAGAGAGATGGAAGTTTCAGACCTTAGAGAGGAGCCTATGCCAAAAGACACCCCTTCTACCAATCCTCAAGCTAATTTTGATATTGATGAAGTGTTGGTCAAGTGGAGAGAAGATAATCAACTGATTTTGGCCCAAGGTCTGCCCCCATTTTCTCATAAGTTTTCAAAAAGATCCCCTACTTTCCATTCCCAACCTGATTTTGACAATCCATGTGTTCCACCTCCTTGCCTGGTAAATGAAGAATGTTTCTCTTATGTTGAGGAATCCATCTTGAAGGAAGCAAGTGAAGAGGAGTATGCTCAGTTCATGACTGATTATGGAGACTTCATGAGTGCAGATGAGGAGGAGATCACCATATGTATCCCCTTTGATGAACAAGAAGACAAGTCACAAGCTTTTGCCTCTATCTCTGATGAGGAAGAGATGATCTTTGACTATTTTCTCACTTTGCAAGATGTCATGGAGGAGCATGGACAGATTGTTGATCATGTTTTGAATGATTTATTTGAAGTCATTGGGGCAGGTTACACTCCTCTTCAAGGAGGTTATGAGCTAGCTAAGGGTGGAGAAGGCAACATTGGGACTCAAATGAGTATGCAAAGGGGCTACAAGCTTTCAGATTTATCCTTTCAAGAGGTTGGTGAATCTGAAGATGATGTTTTTGAAGTCATCAAGGAGGACCTATTTTGCACGAGGCAAGTGAAGAAGAGAGGATCTAATTTGTAGCTACCCAAGAGGCTATCATGAGTGACAATGAAGATGAAATCATCATGGATGCTCTCTTTGAAGACATCATCAACAATGGAGAAGACACAGGGCATGCATACATGCAGATGTTCCAGCAATATGAAGAAGTTGACAAAATTTATTTGTCAACAATGGATGATGAGGAATGTAAGCATGGTAAGCTCTCTCCTCCCTTGTTTGATGAACTTCCTTGTTGCTTTGATGAAGCGAATGACCATGCCATGGAACCCGAGTTGGAGGAAGATCAGGAAGATGTATTCAAACAACTAGAGACTCTATTTTTTGAGTAAGAAAAGGAGAGGCCTGTCCATCTTGAGGAAAGCTTTGAAGAAGAGAGCCTTGAACAAGAAGCTGAAGTTGTATGGGATGAGCAATCAGTTTGTGATCTCATTTTAGACATCACAACAATCAACCTTCTTCACAAAAGCAATGATAAAGTAGAGGATCAATTTGACCGGGTTTTCCATGAAGCAATAGGGGACAAGTCAGTCCATGATGCATATCAAGGGGGTTATGAGCTAGATGGTCCCTATGGTGATAAACTAACAACCATTGATTTCTTGATGAAACACACCAACATGAAGGACCAACATTGGACAAGCTTGAAAGTCAAGATGAATACATATATGTTGGAAGCATGTTTGACCCTGATTCATTTGGATATAAGCCAATTAAGGTGGCACACAAGAAGAGCAAGTCACCAAGTCTCCTTTCCATTTAGCCACTTGTCTGGCACCATAAGTTTTCTTGCCATGAAGGAGACTTAAGAAGTTTTTCCTATGATCCAGGAGGGAGGAAAATGTACCTAGTTAGTTGTATATAATAGTTTGCTTTTAGTTGTGTGTTTTTCATTTTCCCTAAGTGCTATTGCACACGTTTGTGTAGTTTTTTAGCCTTTATTGTGTGTGTTTTCCTTTATGTTTGAGGTAAAGTTTTGTTGGTTCATAGGTCTTTAGAACGTTGTTTCTAACCTTTTCAAGCTGCATTCTGATTTCGTGCCCAATAGACTTTGAGGCTACGAGTCTTTCTAAGCATAGCAGGCATGCTTCCCCTAGGAATCACCAATTTGTTGACCATTTTGGTCCTACAAGGCAAAAATTGGTCTCCTTCTTCCTTTGTTGTTTTGAGCCATCAGTCATGAATTTGGTTTACACAAGCCTTTCGACAAAGAGATGGACCAGTTTAAAGAATGCAAGGCTTTTACAAAGCTCTAAAGATAAAGTGCTCGAAGGGATTTCTTCAGACATTTTGTTTGAAGAAATTCACAAGGAAAGAGACCAAAATTTGAAGTCACATTTCCTAATTTTTTTGAAAAAGTGGTTCAATGTCGAGGTTCAATGATATGAAATGAACTACACAGACCGACCAATAGTCACATGATCTTTCTAGGAGCTTTGAACTTTGAAATACTGAACCGTTGAACCATTGTAGGTTCAAGTAGTAGGTTTAAGTGGTAGGTTCAAACGGAAGGTTCAAATAGTAGGTTCAACGATACATTAAATTCATAAGAGAATTGAGTGAGCACAACTCCTTACAAAACATAAGGCATTGAACTAGTGAATCGTTGAACCATTGAAATCTGAAAAAGGGTTCAGATTCAATCGAAGGGTTTAAATTCATAATTGAAAGACTCAAAATGGCCTAAATAGTTCATAAAAAGGGCAACATAATTTCTTCGGAGGGCACTTTGGTCAGGAAGGATCAAATCAAAAGATCTGAAGGGGCATTTCAAGACCTAAAGGGCCCTCACAGAAGGCAGCGAGCAGATTCATCAAAGAGTGAAGTGCAAAGGATTCCTTCATATTTTTTATCCGAAGGAAATCCATGACAAACAAAGGCAAAAAAATCCTTTAGAAAATACAAGGTAAAGAACCAAATCAGAAAAATCCAAAGGCACATTCCTTCGGATAAAATGTTTGTAAGAATTCCTTCAGACATTTTGTCTAAAGGAATTCAAGAAGAGAAAGCACTGAGACTCCAAAGAAAAATACTAAGGCATGAAGAAATATTTCCTTTAGACAAAATGTCTGAAAGAATTCCTTCAGACATTTTGTCTGAAGGAATTAAGAAGACCAAGGCAACCCAAAGGAATCCGAAGGGTAAGTGCCCTTGCAGAGGACTCTCAGCTGCCAAAAAGGGGACCTTTACCAAGCTTCAAAGGGACACCTTCCATTCAGGAAGGAAGAAATACAAAAGGGGCTGAAGAAATTGCCAAAGGGGTGACGGGCCTGAAGACGTCAAATTCAAGGCAACAAACTAGCCGTTGGCTTTTAAATGGCGATGGGCTTGCAGGCATCAAATTTATAAAGATGAAATAGCCATTTGGTTTATGAATAGTGACTTGCCCACATACATCAATTTTTGATGGGATGAGTCAGCCTTTGAGGAGAAGCCAAAGGACTAATGCCTTCATACAAGTGGCTGAAAGAGCTCAAATCACTGAGAAAGGAGCCCAAAAAAGATGAGAAGAATACTCTGAGAGCTCAAAATTGCTAGAAAGAGACAAAATATAGAAAGGAAAGAGGGAACAAAACAAAGAATCTAGAACATGACCACGCACACATACGATAATATTTAGAATGTTCCAAAAGATGCACCCAGTCAAGCGCGAAAAAGAATAGACCAGCCTAGGTGGCAAAAGAGAGCATCGAAAGTAGATAGTTGCATAAGTCTTAAAGAGGGGTGGCCTTGTCATTAAAACAATCAAGTGACACATGCTTTTACAGTGGTGTTTAATATGTTTTAATCACTAAAGTCAAGCCCTGCGATATCTACAGCATGGTTCTGTCAGGCCGTTTCTAGAAGGATGATATCAACATGAGCAATTTCCTCTTCCCTAGGAATTCAACGTAGTATGGGCCACTTGTTTTGAAAGGCACCAAAGTCTTTTCCTTTATGCTATATATTGTAATCTCTCATTTTGTAAAAGAGATCTCTTAGCTTGTATGGCGAAGCCCTATAGGATTTTACCTTGAATCAAGACATAGCGTTTTTACCTCCATTTTGAGTTTGCACTTTTGCATGTCTATGGTTTTGTCTTGTGTTAAGTCATTTTATTTCATGCTTTCATAGAATGATTCCAATATGTCTAGTGTATTATGGGTTCTTTTACAGGTCAGCCAAAAGTGTCCACAACAGAGTATAGGCGCATGTGAACAGGGTGCCATAGTGTGTCTTAGAACACCTCTGGTAGTTCTTCCTCCCTGTATCTCTAGAGGACCCCTAGCTCATTGATGCAGAAGAGTTTCTCATATCAAATGAAGTGTATATCATCTTGTTCTTGGTGTAAAGTGTATGTCAAAGCTAAGTAGATCAACCATTTTGGTGTATCACTGCTTTAGTTTAGGTTCTATTTTCAGTAATCCTTCTCTCTTTTCATCCCCCCATTGTTAGCAGTAGGAAATCTAGGACCACAGAGATGCATCAAAGGGAGCTAGCCCTTATTTAGAGATTCTCCCCCCAATTTTGCTAGACCCACAGCAAGAGGGGAGTCTCCATTGTGCCGTGTGGAAGAGAGGCATTGAGCCTCCTCTCAAGGGTGCAATCCATAGCGTCAACAATAACATAGTTATCAATTACATTTTAGAGCATAGTTCCTATTGATACATCACAAATTTTAGTAGAGACACCAGTGTAGGTGAGTTCTACTCCTACAATATCGGCATGTATGAATACTCTCCCATAGAGACCATTATTAGAGAGACCCCTATGTCAGAGATATGTCATAGATTCTAGACAGCCTTCCTCCACTCACTTTTTGACGAGATCATTATTATTGGATTCTCAACACAAGACACTTATGTTACCTACAACTTCTTATACTAGAGGTGTTCCTAAGACCACTACAATTCATAAGACACCATAGTCAGCACCATAAATTCCTTGCACCACTACACCGATAGATACAAATATATATTTCTCAGTACAACAAATTACGGGATCATAGTTACCCTTTTACATAGCACACATGATCATAATTCTCATATTTAACACATGTCATAGTGATAATGAGTTTCCCATGAGACTCATCGGTTAGTATGGTTTCTCCCTTCTTGTACACACTTTCCCTCTCTCTTATTCCTTGTACATAGTTCATTTTTATATTGCTTGTGCATAGTTTATTTACATAAAATACAAAAATAATACAATATTTCAAAATACAAAACATTCAAATAATTACTCAAAAAATATAATACTTATAGATATTGTCCATTGCTATGTTTACACTTCTTATATTTTCTAGACACTACATATGCTAGCTATCTTAGTATATTCAATTTTATCATATTACATGTTTCACTTGTTCTTGTTGAGTGCTTGCAGATTGCATATACGACTTAGGTCCATTACGTTGATCCAGACATGTTATGTGTTTGATGATCAAATGAACCTAAACACTTATCTGTTTATAGGTGACTAAATTCAAATGCTATGAAAATATCCATGCATGACTAACTTTCAATGGCTAGAAATGGGAAAGGTGTAAAGAGGCAGATGGCCCATCCAACTAAAAGTGGGCTTAAGCAAATATGCTAAGACCATACACATAATCCTTATAATTATTGGGACTATGTGTAAAATGTTGGCAATGGGAGATGGCCAAGGATGTGTAAGAAAGGGTTTCCACCATCATAGTTCACTAATGCCTAATTTAGACTAATTAAAAAAAACATACACAAATGTGTACAAAAATATATAAAGTAATGTAAAATAAATGCAAACATTAAGAATATAATTATACATCAAATTTTATTTAATAGAATATAATGCAGACATGTTTAATTTTTTAGTGTCCACACAAAGATATCGATAAATATACATCAAATGATATAGTTGGGCATTAGAAGGAAATAAAATAGCAATAATAATAGCCTTAGCTAAAAGTGGTATTAGGATAATTTTCTTTTTTTATGGACATCATAAGCGATATTTTGATTCATTATATAATAAGTTGTAGAATATAGGTTTTTTTGTTATTGAAAAGTGTACCTTTATTGATATACTTTTTTATAGCATGATCCCAATCATACAAAAAATATGGGTAGAGAAGTCACAGCCCATAAAAAAGCCACACTAGGTGAAACAAATCGAAAGGCTAGCAAGAGAAAAAACAAAAGACAAAAATTAAGAATGGCCAAAGCCCATATCTACAATATGACCTTTCTTACCCTTTTTTATTTTGAACTCAGTCTGGTACTCTAGACGACTAAGATCCATCGGACTAGCAATAACCATCAAAAACTCATGATTATGTTGAGGATTAAAAAGGGGTTGATCCTTGTCAAATTTTGAAGTTTCATATTCATGTGATCATTTAATACTACCTCTTGTAGTATTATCTGTAAATGTCATTTGACAAGAAAATTTTGAACCTTATTTTTTTCCTATGCCATCTTTGGATTCTTTTGTGACCTCAATTGGAAGAGTGTGCTCATAGGGTTTCCAACCTTTAGGATGTGACTGGTCCTTTTTATTTTTTTGGCTTGCCTACATAAGGATAAACCCTGTAGAAATGGCTAGGTTGGTGGCAGAGATGGCATCTAAAAGTAGTGTTTTCATAATCCAATATCTGAGCCAATAAATTATTTTTATAAAAATAAGCTGTGTGAGAAGGAATTTTGTATATTAGATTATAATAATTATGTTGATTGGTGTTTTACAGAAGCAAACAAGTGTTGATGATGAATTGTAATGTCAATGAGTTGTTTATAATTAATGGTCACCTAAAATTTAATGTTTTTTTAATTGTTATATGGATAAATATTTTCTAATTTGGAGATGTCGAGAAAATTAATAATATTTTATTTATATGATGGAGTTTAAATCTTTTTTTTCTGTAACAACCCCTAAAAAATTGGAATTGTATACCATAATACATTTTTGGATTCGTGTTAGACCTAATACCTCACTTCCTGATGCAAGAGATAATCGTTCAATGCACTAATGTATGCACAATCAAAATCGAAGGAGGTAAACTGATGTAATTATTTAGAGGTAACTACATACAAAGGATGTTGTGGAAAAACATGTTACCTTCTAAGATGTTTATAGAGTTTGGGACATATCGATGTACGTAAAAATGGATCAACCCGAGTGTCATATGTGGCCCTCGTTCTTTCACATATGAGCGTTTCTAGGTCCTTAACCCTAAGTAAATACCTCACTCTCCTCAATGGGTTTCAATTTTGCTCGAGGATGATTAAGTTCTTAAAATCAATTTAACCGAGAAGGATGACTCTAACATTCGATGCTATCAGTTAGGTTAAAATAGGTTTACGTTAAAAGTATATGTTACTTTAACGATCTAATCTCATAATCAAACATGATTTTAGATGAGTTATAGGCAACAACCATAAATCAATTCAACACATACAGATTTATGTTAAGTATGTAGTAGAAAATACTATTTCATAAAAGAGAACACAACAAAAACATAATGAAACTCAAGGCCTCGTAGGCATCTATTAGTTCTATCGGCCAAGGTTGTAATCACCTTGCGACCTAAAAGTCACTGCACAATTGCCTTATTAGTTGACATAACACTCAATTAATAAGCATAAATGTCATTATTAGAATAAATGAACAACGATATAATTATAATCAATATCATTATTCATTAAATAACTTTCATGGATAGCCTATAATTGAATCCATGTTACGACTTTATATTGGCATAGCCAATGCGATATAATAAGATAAAAGAAATTTAAAACATAGTACAACTGAGAGTATCTATTCAATTAATCATTAGTCATTTAATCCTTTATAAAGGGAAGAACATATATATTATTCTTATATTTTCAGTCATTCCTCAACTTATAATTTATTTAACCCAATAAACCACTATCACCTTAACCATTCATAGAGAAAGGAATTATTAAAGGAACAAATATCTTTATATAATAATAATTTCCATTACCATTTAAGGGAATATATTTCATTATGAACTGAATTATCATATTTCATATTTGAACAAGTATAAACTAAGCTTGCATTCAATAGATCTTTAAATGAACTAGATGATTTGTAGGTAGATAATTTTCATACAACTGAATGCATGTAACAAATACAAATTGATATTCAACTGAGTTTCAAGTTGAGTGGAACCCAAAAAAAATGTTCCACTTAAAAAATTTGTAAAAATTTATGTTGGGCATGCCATGGTGCAGCAATGCAACCAAGTTTAGCTATAAAAAAAGGAGCGAAAGTACATGCAGTCCAAAGAGATGAAAATCAACAAGCAAACATGCCTCCATTTGTTTATACAACATAAAATTGAAGCAAAATGCCATAATCAGCTAATTCATTTTATTCATTGAAGTAATCTAACATAGTTTCAAAATTAAATCTAGATTAATTCATTTAAGACTTTCAACTTAATTCCATTACATGCATCCTTTGTAATAAACTATCCCACTCAAAAATTCTATTCATGTCTACGAAATGTCTTCATTAAATGAGAGAAATATATCAACTTAGAATTATCACTCATTCCATGAAATGTTTACTTATTAAATGAAAGAATGAAATTATTACTTTTTCGATTAATACAAGCAATATGCATATATTTACGCAATCAGGTATGTTTGAAATATATTCTATAGGAGGAGATTTTACTTATGTTTCTATATGCACAAGCAGTTAGTGTAATTGAATAATCCATGCATAGCTGAAACAACTAAAAAATCTTCATGTTTTATACATCTTTTAATGATTACAACATCACAATTTCACAAGTATTTATTGAAATGCATCAATAATTATTATTATGCTAATTCACTTTATCAAACAAAATTTGTATGTTTCTATATCAAAAAAACATGTGTATGTCTGAATTTATATTATCATTATTAACTATCATGAGTACATAACCAAATCAAAGACAACTTTTGCATTAATACTAACAACAAAATACTCTATGTTGCTTATCAAATATAATCTCTATGCTTCTAAGTAACTTATGTATATGATTGAGTAAATATTTACTCATAATAAATGTTAAGTAAATATGAGCTAATAACAAGATCATATAACTATATCAAGGAACCAATACTGCATTGATAAATTCAAAGATTATTCTAAGTTAACAATATACAAGAATCTATGTTAACTTAACATATAACTAATATCAAAAGAGTAATCACACTTTAATAATATTAACATAATACTTTAGCAATAGGAAGGAGAAATAATTAAACATTTTAATAACTTAATATATGAAATGAATTGCTTTTTACAATATAACAATTTCCACTTCCTACCAATTAAACAATACTTAAGCCTTCCGTCCTTTCCCTGCTTTCCATTAACAACACATGTTAGTAATAATATAATTAATCAATATTAAACCAAAATAACATATTAACTAAGTTCATAATCAAATAACATTAAATACAATTAACTAGGTAAAGAACATGTGATTAACATAATTAATTCATTACCAACTTACTTCACGTGTTCACAAGATCATCAAGCATGGAGCAACAAGTAACTGAATTGGACAAACCCTCCCAACCAACCTTATGAACCCAACCATCGGTGGCCCTTACCACCCTAACCATAAGTTAGATGGTGGTTGTGAAAATCAAGGATGAAAAGGGAGTTCTAAGCAATTTGATTTTGAACCAGTGGACATCTCGACAAAACAATATAACATAATGAAAGATAAAAATCACCATTCTGAAGGAAGATGGGAATAACCAAACCATCATTGATATAAATTAGAAGTACAGTTGACTATTTGCAAGTTATCGAATGATATAATAATGGATTAACAACTAAATCCATTTCTATAGTTTCCAAGATAACCAACTTGGATCCCCATCCAAATATGTGGTTAGCCTAAGTCATCTCAGCTGCAAATTTATACCCCAAGTATACAACATACCCACAAAATATTTAATTATTCAAGTCTGGTCTACGAATGGCAACCTAACAATAATGCAGTCAATATAAAATGCACAACATATAGCTCAGTCATACAACATTCTGAACATCATTCAACCATTTTAATGATACATAAATATTCAAACCAGAATCAACATAAAACAATCACATTAAATCAACAAACCATATACAGGTTCAAACTCAAACCCTCATATCCAATATATACATATGAAATTCTAACAAACTTTATTCAACACCCTCAAAGTTTCCAACAGAATATAACCATTTAATATTCAAGCCAAAACTCAACAATGGTAAGTTAAATCTTACGTAAGAATTTATTCAAAATGAAACACACATGATTTCCACAACACAACCACTTAAATGTGCCATTTTAATAATATACAAAAGGACATTAAAAGAAACACAAAGATATGTGTATATATCAAATAATAGGCTCGGTTTAAATAAATCATTCAAAAATATGTTTCAAGAACCATGACTGTATATAAATGAAACACAGTCAAAGAAATAACAAGAAACTTAGTTGAAACTTTGCTTTAAAGAAACCACAACACACACACACATATCTATATATAAACTCAATCAACGAATTAATAAGAAAACCCAATCGATTCAAAAGTATAACTCATCATGCAATGCATACAGGGTGCCTCGATCATGGACCCATTTTAATATCTTTCTCAAAGAGTCGTTAGTGTAATAAGCAACTCGACCTCAATAGAATCCAAACAATAAAACACACTCGTCAACCTTTAAAAAAAACCCAAACATTTTCTATAATTTTCCAACTTAATATATTTATTCGAATAACCCAGATAGGAACTCATTCTAGTAAACAAAAGTTAAATATAAACCTAGCCTTCATAAATATAACAAACACCAATCATTTTTTTCCAGAAAGAATCCACAAAGATAAAATGAATACACAGTCAAGTTAAAATAAGGGCTAAATTACAATAAAATATCAGTTTGCATAACCCAATAAACACACACACACACACACATATTTCAAGCGTAGGGTTGGCCAAACAACCCATTGTTACATATTCCAATGAATACAAATAAAGCCATGAACCCTTTACAGACAGGTTGATGAAATACCCAGAAAGAATATACACCATGCACACAACAAAACAATAAAGTTGTTGACCTTTCTTCCAACATATAATCGGCAAGCTCAATAGGGTAAAACAAAATATAAAACCTATGGAGATTTTTTCAAAACACACATAGTCAAATAGTAAAATGTTCCAAGTCAAGATTTAAACAAAAATACTAATTGTTTTATATATATATATATATATATATTGCAAATTTATATGCAAAATATGAAAATTGATTCATATTAGTTTGCATAACCCAATAAACACACTAGCACACACACACACACACACACACACACACACACACACACACACACATATTTCAAGCGTAGGGTTGGCCAAACAACCCATTGTTACATATTCCAACGAATACAAATAAAGCCATGAACCCTTTACAGACAGGTTGATGAAATACCCAGAAAGAATATACACCATGCACACAACAAAACAATACAGTTGTTGACCTTTCTTCCAACATATAATCGGCAAGCTCAATAGGATAAAACAAAATATAAAACCTATGGAGATTTTTTCAAAACACACATAGTCAAATAGTAAAATGTTCCAAGTCAAGATTTAAACAAAAATACTAATTGTTATATATATATATATATATATATATATATATATTGCAAATTTATATGCAAAATATGAAAATTGATTCATATCAGTTTGCATAACCCAATAAACACACTAGCGCACACACACACACACACACACACACACACACACACACACACACACACACATTTCAAGCGTAGGGTTGGCCAAACAACCCATTGTTACATATTCCAACGAATACAAATAAAGCCATGAACCCTTTACAAACAGGTTGATGAAATACCCAGAAAGAATATACACCATGCACACAACAAAACAATAAAGTTGTTGACCTTTCTTCCAACATATAATCGGCAAGCTCAATAGGGTAAAACAAAATATAAAACCTATGGAGATTTTTTCAAAACACACATAGTCAAATAGTAAAATGTTCCAAGTCAAGATTTAAACAAAAATACTAATTGTTATATATATATATATATTGCAAATTTATATGCAAAATATGAAAATTGATTCATATCAGTTTGCATAACCCAATAAACACACTAGCACGCACACACACACACACACACACACACACACACATATTTCAAGCGTAGGGTTGGCCAAACAACCCATTGTTACATATTCCAACGAATACAAATAAAGCCATGAACCCTTTACAGACAGGTTGATGAAATACCCAGAAAGAATATACACCATGCACACAACAAAACAATAAAGTTGTTGACCTTTCTTCCAACATATAATCGGCAAGCTCAATAGGGTAAAACAAAATATAAAACCTATGGAGATTTTTTCAAAACACACATAGTCAAATAGTAAAATGTTCCAAGTCAAGATTTAAACAAAAATACTAATTGTTATATATATATATATATATATATATATATATATATATATATATATATATATATATATATTGCAAATTTATATGCAAAATATGAAAATTGATTCATATCAGTTTGCATAACCCAATAAACACACACACACACACACACACACACACACACACACACACATTTCAAGCGTAGGGTTGGCCAAACAACCCATTGTTACATATTCCAACGAATACAAATAAAGCCATGAACCCTTTACAAACAGCTTAATGAAATACCCAGAAAGAATATACACCATGCACACAACAAAACAATAAAGTTGTTGACCTTTCTTCCAACATATAATCGGCAAGCTCAATAGGGTAAAACAAAATATAAAACCTATGGAGCTTTTTCAAAACACACATAGTCAAATAGTAAAATGTTCCAAGTCAAGATTTAAACAAAAATACTAATTGTTATATATATATATATATATATATATATATTGCAAATTTATATGCAAAATATGAAAATTGATTCATATCAGTTTGCATAACCCAATAAACACACACACACACACACACACACACACACACACACACACACACACACACACACACACATTTCAAGCGTAGGGTTGGCCAAACAACCCATTGTTACATATTCCAACGAATACAAATAAAGCCATGAACCCTTTACAGACAGGTTGATGAAATACCCAGAAAGAATATACACCATGCACACAACAAAACAATAAAGTTGTTGACCTTTCTTCCAACATATAATCAACAAGCTCAATAGGGTAAAACAAAATATAAAACTTATGGAGATTTTTCAAAACACACATAGTCAAATAGTAAAATGTTCCAAGTCAAGATTTAAACAAAAATACTAATTGTTATATATATATATATATATATATATATATATATATATATATATATATATATATATATTGCAAATTTATATGCAAAATATGAAAATTGATTCATATCAGTTTGCATAACCCAATAAACACACACACACACACACACACACACACACACACACACACACATTTCAAGCGTAGGGTTGGCCAAACAACCCATTGTTACATATTCCAACGAATACAAATAAAGCCATGAACCCTTTACAAACAGGTTAATGAAATACCCAGAAAGAATATACACCATGCACACAACAAAACAATAAAGTTGTTAACCTTTCTTCCAACATATAATCGGCAAGCTCAATAGGGTAAAACAAAATATAAAACCTATGGAGCTTTTTCAAAACACACATAGTCAAATAGTAAAATGTTCCAAGTCAAGATTTAAACAAAAATACTAATTGTTATATATATATATATATATATATATATATATATATATATATATATATATATTGAAAATTTATATGCAAAATATGAAAATTGATTCATATCAGTTTGCATAACCCAATAAACACACACACACACACACACACACACACACACACACACACACACACACACACACACATTTCAAGCGTAGGGTTGGCCAAACAACCCATTGTTACATATTCCAACGAATACAAATAAAGCCATGAACCCTTTACAGACAGGTTGATGAAATACCCAGAAAGAATATACACCATGCACACAACAAAACAATAAAGTTGTTGACCTTTCTTCCAACATATAATCAACAAGCTCAATAGGGTAAAACAAAATATAAAACTTATGGAGCTTTTTCAAAACACACATAGTCAAATAGTAAAATGTTCCAAGTCAAGATTTAAACAAAAATACTAATTGTTATATATATATATATATATATATATATATATATATATATATATATATATATATATATATATATATATATATATATATATATATTGCAAATTTATATGCAAAATATGAAAATTGATTCATATCAGTTTGCATAACCCAATAAACACACACACACACACACACACACACACACATTTCAAGCGTAGGGTTGGCCAAACAACCCATTGTTACATATTCCAACGAATACAAATAAAGCCATGAACCCTTTACAAACAGGTTAATGAAATACCCAGAAAGAATATACACCATGCACACAACAAAACAATAAAGTTGTTGACCTTTCTTCCAACATATAATCGGCAAGCTCAATAGGGTAAAACAAAATATAAAACCTATGGAGCTTTTTCAAAACACACATAGTCAAATAGTAAAATGTTCCAAGTCAAGATTTAAACAAAAATACTAATTGTTATATATATATATATATATATATATATATATATATATATATATATATATATATATATATATATATATATATATATATATTGCAAATTTATATGCAAAATATGAAAATTGATTCATATCAGTTTGCATAACCCAATAAACACACACACACACACACACACACACACACACACACACACACACACACACACACACACACACACACACACACACACACACATTTCAAGCGTAGGGTTGGCCAAACAACCCATTGTTACATATTCCAACGAATACAAATAAAGCCATGAACCCTTTACAGACAGGTTGATGAAATACCCAGAAAGAATATACACCATGCACACAACAAAACAATAAAGTTGTTGACCTTTCTTCCAACATATAATCAACAAGCTCAATAGGGTAAAACAAAATATAAAACTTATGGAGCTTTTTCAAAACACACATAGTCAAATAGTAAAATGTTCCAAGTCAAGATTTAAACAAAAATACTAATTGTTATATATATATATATATATATATATATATATATATATATATATATATATATATATATATATATATATATATACACACACACACACACACACACACACACATTGCAAATTTATATGCAAAATATGAAAATTGATTCATATCAAGTCACCTTGAGGACTAGATATGCATTTGGAAGTCCTAAGACTTTTGACTATGTATGCATCCTCCTTTTTCCAAGATTCTTCCCATAAAGAACAAATAACTAGCCACAATCTAAAAAAATGCTTAGTCGAAAGCGTAAAAGGAAAAATCAAACAAAAAGCTAGTAAGATCAAACAATTCAAATAAATTTTTGATTTCCAATTCATGGTGGTGAAAATCCAATGTGCTCACATTAAACAACTAGTCAAGCTCTCCACTATTTTATCCATTCTCCTTCCATCTTCCTAACCCTGTCCAATCTTTCCATCCACCACGTAACTCTCCATGCCTTATGTCCAAATCCCCATACCAATTCAATGCTTGCATTCAATGTGAGGAGAGATAAATCTTATTGTATTGATGCCAACACCATGCAATGCAATCCCGCTAAAATATTCCAATTAATGCAATGATCATTAAATGACCCTCTATAAAGGTTGATCCCTATTAACAACAAACAATAAAAAAATCAACCATAATTAATAATAATAAACCTAATTAACATCATAAACCCATTCAAAAGTTTATGCCATCGAACTATATACCAAGCCAACATAATAAACCATGTCACCACCTTGTTAACGATGGTTTAAGTAATAGTCCAAGTGGGTGTCATCGGTAGGTCTAGGTAGGTCCTTAGGAAGTCTATAACCAAATAAGCAGGTAAAATCTAAGTAGGTGCATAGGGTCATAATAGAGTTTGCATGAAAGGACAAAGCAAGCAGAGTTATTTGCAGAAGCAAGAGGAGTTTGCTACGGGTTGCAAATCAAGAATAAAAAAAGCAAAACAATACCAAGTCATCAAGCGACAATCAACATAGTTGTACAAAAATAGTATTCAAATGAAATACAATAAAAACAAATTTTGAGACATTGACATAACAACGAATAAATTGAGATGTCCAATGGTGGGGAATATAACTAAAATCATGAATACCTATCGAACTTGTGTGACCGCTCATAATTCATTCTAGTAGTCACTGTACCATTGCCAACACTTGTCTAGCTCATAAGAAGGTACCTGAAACCACAAAAATATATTAGTAGTACTTGATCGAATAATTGATAAATAATTAAAAAACTATAATAGAATATCAACTACCATAATAATCTATGAAATCATCAAGTGCAAATTAAACATGCTATGTCATCAATCATGCAGTCCTAATACCACTGCATCAAGTCCAACCATATAATCTAACTTAAGAAAAAAAAATAGTAGTCAGTTATATATCAACAATAATAATCATAATGTTTTAAACAATATAATATATTATAAAAAGGTGGGGTTATAACATCCTCCCCCTTGAAAGGGAACCGTCTTGATGACTAGTCAAATAACCATGCATAATGTTACCTGAAAAGATGTGAATCTTCTCAAGTAGTACTTCTTTCGATTAACAAATCCTATTCCACTAAATTTTTTTGTGTCTTTGTTTTGCATCCTAACACTGTGATGGTCTAGGATTCTCACTGATTTCAACTGGGTCTTTTCATCTTTTATGACCTGTGAATGAGTCTAATCCAAAATATAAGATGGATCAAGTATGTATTTTTTTAGCAAAACAACATGAAATACATCATGAATCCTTGATAGAGAAGGAGGAAGAGCCAATCGATAAGTAACAGGACTAATCTTCTCCATAATTTTGAAGGGCCCAACAAAACGTGGGGCTAGCTTGTTAGCTTTATCAAAATTTATAAACTTATTCTTTGGTCTAACATGTAGAAAAACTTTGTCACACATGCTGAATTCACCCAAAGTTATCTTTTGATCAACATAAATTTTTTGTCGTTCCGATGTCACTTTCAAACTCTACCTTATTATTTCCATCTACTTGTTATATTCCAGTGATAAATTAGGCCCAATAACAACTCTATTTTCCAAGTTGTCCCAACTGAGAGGATTTTTACACTTATGCCCATATAAAGCTTCAAAAGGTGCCATCTTTATTGCAAAATGGCAAGAATTATTGTATACAAATTCAATTAAATGGAGGAAATATTCCTATTTAGTTTGCTGATCCATGACATATATGCGTAGCATGTCCTTAACCACCTAGTTGAGCCTTTCAATTTGACCATCTAATTTTGGATGATATGGAGAACTAAAATTCAGTCGTGTTCCAAAGGCTACAATTAAAGTATGCTAAAATCTTGAAGTAAATCATTTGTTATGATCTAAAATAATTACTTCAAGTATGCCATGAAGTCTAACAATTTCATTCATGAAATATTTCGTAAACACGAAAGCGTCATCCGTCAAATTTCTATTAATGAAGTGGCCAACTTTAATGCCATATCAATTATCACAAAACTAGTATCATGCTTGCTGCATGATTTAAGCAGCTCCACAATAAAATTAAGTGAGATTACAACCCACTTTTTTCTTGGAATATCATGAGGGTACAACCCTTCTAGATGACAATGCTCCACTTTAACCTGCTAGCATTTCAGGCATTTTTCCACAAAATTGATGACATCATGCTTCATTTTAGACTAAAAATAGAGCATTCTCAGAGCATGTATCATCTTTGTGACACCTGGATGAGCATAATAAGGTGTTGTATGCACTTCTTTTAACACATAATTTATTAAGTCACCTAAATCGAGTACATAAATTCTATTTTTATGCCTTACAAGGCCATCTATTTTAATAGAAAAAACAATAAATCTCTTTGCTACAAGATCGTCATCCAAATCTGCTCTTACATTATGGCATAATTCATCAGCAATCTATTGTTCTAAAATAACACTTCTAAAATTTTCTTGTAAAACTAATAAGACAACAAAGTATGTGCATTTTTTGAGTGCATCAGCCACACAATTCTTTTTGCCTTTGAAATATGATATATCCATGTCTAAAGTGCTCAAAAATTTCAGCCACTTGTGCTGGTGCACATTTAAATCACCTTGAAAGAATAAATACTCAAGGTTGCGGTGATCAAACTTCACTTTAAAAGGCTTTCCCAACATAAAATGTTTCTATTATTTAAGCACATGATAATGGCAGTAAGCTCCATGTCATTTGTAGGATAATTATTTTCATGTTCTTTTAGTTTTCATGACTCATAAGCCACAACCTTACCATCTTGGGTCAAAATATCTATGTATCATTCCTTAGAAGCATCAACCCAAACTTCAAAGTTATCATTTGGGTCCCGAATGATAAGAATATGTGATGTTGTTAGCATCACTTTTAGCTTGGTAGAAGCCTCCTCACATTGAGACGTCCATACAAATTTCTTGACTTTGCACTGCAAAGAGGTAATTAAACGGGCTATGCTAGAATTTTTTCTGATAAATCATCAGTAATAACTATCCAAGCCTATGAAGCTATGTACTTTATGCATATTTGTAGGAGCAAACCAATCTTGTATGACTTTTATTTTCACTGGATCTACAAAAATGCTAGCCTTAGAAACAATGTAGCTCAAATAATGAATTTTATATTCATAAAATACAAATTTGGAGAGTTTCTCATATAACTTATGTTGTCTTAGTATTTGCAAGACTAAATGAAGGTGTTGATTATGCCCAACCATGTCCTTAGAATAAATAAGAATGTCATCAAGAAAAATCAGCACAATTTTATCCAAAAAGTCTCTAAACACACTATTCATAAGATTCATAAAGGTTGTAGGAGCATTAATTAGGACAAATGGTAGAATCATGAAGTCATAATATCTATATCGAGTTCTAAAATCTATTTTATGAATGTGATATTCTTTGATTCTCAGCTGATGGTAGGCTAATCTCTAATCAATCTTTGAGAAGACTACAACACCCTTCATTTGGTCAAATAAGTAATCTATCCTTAGCAAAGGATATCAGTTTTTAATTGTTACCTTATTAAGTAAGTGGTAATCAATGCAAAGCCTCACTGTACCATCTTTCTTCTTAACAAAGACCACCGGAGCACCCCAAAGAGACACACTAGGTTAGATTCTTCCATTGTCCAAAAGTTTTTATAGTTGTACCTTTAATTCCTATAGGTCAGCCACATTCATGTGGTAGGGAGTTTTAGACACAGGTGTAGATCTGGGCATTATATCAATGGAAGAATTAAATTTGTAGTTAGGCAGTAAACCAAGTAGTTTCTTGGGAAAGACATCCATAAATTCCTTCAAATTAGAAAAATCTATGTGAAATAGTTGTTTTTTCTTAGGTAATTCCTGCAGTTGGACTGCATAAATCTTGCAGCATTTTCTAACAACCTTTTTCAACTACAGGGTTGAAAGTGTTTTATGTCTTTCTAGCCCTTAAATGCCTTAAAATTTTACAAGTTTCCCAAGGTCATTCATGCACTACACTCTTTTTCCCACATAATCAAGCGTGACTTGATATTCAATAAACTAATCTATCCCAAGAATGAGATCATAAGACCCCAAAGGTGTAAGGAATAAATTCACCTTGGTTTTGAAGACACCAAGATCAAATTTTACTTGTTCTAAGCATTCAAGAATAGACACCTTTTTTTTGGTATCAAACTCAACCTCCCAACGTTTTCTTATCAAAATAGGTTCAATTTTACATTGCTTGGTAGCAAAAAGAGAGATAAAACAAGTCATTGTACTTGAATCAATTAAAATAGTTAAGGGAAACACATTTATTGTACCTCTAGTTTCAATTGGAGTGGCCTACATGTTAGCATTTTGATTATCAATAACGACATATACCCTGTGATTAACTGTTTGGCTTGATTTCAGTTTAGGACAGTCTTTTTTATAATGGTTATCACCATATTTTTAGCAAACAATAAGTCTAGAAGATGCTACCAGAATAGTATTAGCACTCATGGTAGGTCTGCATTGGTTGTTTTGATATTGTTCCTTCTTAAAAGGATCAGATTTAGATGATTCCTGAGACTTGAAAGTTGTGTTCTGATTAGAAAACTTTTTAAAATTCTTATTGCCATAAGAAAATCTATGATTCTGATCTGATTTCCAAATTTTTTTGTTCATGGAAGAAAGACTTTTAGCTTTAGATTGCTTCTTGTTTGACATAAATTCCTACCTTACTTTTTGGTGAGACTTTTGTTTTTATTTAGCCCTGTAGACTAATTCAATCATTGCTGTCAAAGTCATTGGGTTCGTCATATTGATGTTATGCATCAATATTTCCTTAAGCCCAAGTTTGAACTTAGTAATTTTGGTTTCCTCATCATGCATATAGTTTACATGATGCAATAAATTTAGAAATTATTCTCATACTTAGCAACATACATGTTTTCTTGCTTTATAAGCTGAAAAGTAGTGATTTTTTACTCTTTATAATTGGCATTCAAGTATCTTTTACAAAATTGAGTCTCAAAAATTGATCAGGAAAGGTTCAAGGGCTAATATATTTCAATGGAACAAAGGTGATTCCACCGTAATGTTGTGGGACCAACCAACTGATAGGCTGCCACCTAGGCTTTCATATTAAATGGTATGTTATATAGGTTGAAATATTTTTATAAGTGTGCCAGCCATGCATCAATTGCATCACCTGATTTCTCACCCAAAAAGGTAAGTGATGGAAACTTCTTCAACTCTTTGATGATTGGGTCAATTGTGGTCTAACACAGTTCTTAAATCACAGGTCCTTCTACTTACCCCATTTCCAATCTAGGTACTTTCTCTTAGGATCCCCTTTCAAGATTGTTCAGCTTTTGCTATTGGATGTCAATCTTTCCTTGCAAAGTGTTAAGGGCTATCAAAATTTTACTGAGGATCTCATGTTTGTCAGTTGGATTCTTAATAAGTAGATTAGTGTTTGGCACCTTGATATTACTCTCAACATTGTTTATGGGCAACTCTTCATGGTTACAAATGGGGATGTGACCATGATGACCCCTTCCTCACCCTCTACCTATGCCGCTAGCTAGGTTGACATTGAATGAGTTATTGTGGATGTTGCCTTGGTTTGATCAAGTTTTAACCATCCTAAAAATTATAAAGTGATAACTCAGTAGATTACAAAATTTAAAGAAGAATATTCATTCTCAAAGTTTTCTAAAGCAAATACTTAGTTGATACCAGATGAAACAACCCCCCCTAATTTTTTTTGGAATTGTATATCAAAGTACATTTTTGGATGTGTGTTAGACCCAATATCTCACTTGTTGATGCAAGTGATAATCATTTAATGTATTCACGTACATGAAACCAAAACTGAAGGAGGTGAACTAAGGTAATTAGTTAGAGGTAACTACATTCAAAAGATGCTATGGGGAAGCATGTTACCTTCTTAGATGTTTATGGGGTTCGAGGCATATCCTTGTATGCATACATAGATAGGATTTGAGCATCATATGTGGCACTCTTTCTTTCACATAGGACCATTTCTAGATCCTTAACCTTAGGTAAATACCTCACTCTTCTCAATGAGTTTCAGTTTCACTCGAGAATGGTTAAGTTCTTAGGATCAATTTAACTAAGAAAGATAAATTTAACATTCTACAGGGTTATGTTAAAAGTATAAGTTACTTTATTGATCTAATCTCATAATCAAACATGATTTTAGATAAGTTATGGAAGAAAACCAGAAATCAATTCAAGACATGCATATTTATGTGAAGTATATAACAGAAAATACTATTTCATATAAAAAACACAATAAGAACAAATTGAAACTCAAGACCTTGCAGGTATCTTTTAGTGCAACCGACCAAGGTTGTAATCACCTTGCGGCCAAAATTTCACCGCACCATTACCTTATTAGTTTACACAACACTCAATTACTAAGCATGAATGCCATTATTAGAATAAATGAATAGTGATATAATTATAATCAATATCGTTATTCATTAAATAATTTTCATGGGAAGCCTATAATTGAATCTATATTATGACTTTATATTGACATAGCCAATGCAATATAATAAGACAAAAGGAATTCAAAACATAATACAACCACGAGTATCCATTCAATTAGTCATTAATCATTTAATCCTTTATAAAGTAAAGAGAAGAACATATATATTATTTCAATATTATCAATCATTCTCCGACTTAGAATTTATTTAACCCAATAAACCACTATCACTATAACCATTCATAGAGAAAGGAATTATTAAAGGAACAAGTTTCTTTATATAATAATAATTTTCATTACCATCTAAGGGAATATATTTCATTATGAACTACCTATCATATTCCAGATTTGAACAAATATAAACTAAGCTTGCATTTAATAGATCTTTAAATGAACTAGATTTGTAGGTAGATAATTTTCATACAACTAAATGCACGCAACTCATATAAACAAAAATCAGCCGAGTTTCAAGTTGAGTGGAACCCAAATAAAATGTTTCACTTAAAGAACTTTTACAAATTTATGTTGGGCATGTCATGGTGTAACAATGCAATCAAGTTCAGCTATTACAAAAAAATTGAAAGTACATGTAGTTCAAAGAGATGAAAATCAATAGGCATGCATGCCTCCGTCATTTGTTTATACAACATAAAATGAAGTAGAATACCATAGTCAACTAATTAATTTTATTCATTGGAGTAATCTAATATAGTTTCAAAATTAAATCTAGATTAATTCATTTAAGACTTTTAACTTAATTCCATTACATGCATCCTTTATAATAAATTATCCACTCAAAAATTCTATTCATGTCTACGAAATGTCTTCATTAAATGAGAGAAATAGATCAACTCAGAATTATCACTCATTCCATGAAATGTTTACTTATTAAATGAAAGAATGAAAGTAATACTTTTCAGATTTAATACATGCAATATACATACTTTTATACGAAATAGATATGTTTGAAATGTATTCTAGAGGAAGGAATTTTACTTATGTTTTCGTATGCACCAGTAGCTAGTGTAATTGAATAATCCATACATCGCTGAAACAACTAAGTCTTCATGTTCTATACATATTTTAATGATTACAACATCACAATTTCACAAGTATCTATTGAATGGATCAATGATAATCATTATGTTAATTACTTTATCAAACAAAACCTGTATATTTCTATATCAAGAAAACATATGTGTATGTCTAAGTTTCTATTACTCATTATTAACTATCATGAGTACATGACAAAATCAATGATTACTTTTGCATTAATACTAACAATAGAAACTCTTTGTTGCTTATGAAATATAATCTATATGCTTTTAAGTAACACTATGTATATGACTAAGTAAATTTTTATTCATAATAAACGTTAAGTAAATCTGATCTAATAATAAGATCATATAACTATATTAAGGAACCAATACTGTATTGATAAAGTCAAAGATTATTTTAAGTTAATAATATCCAAGAATCTATGTTAACTTAACATATAACTACTATCAAAAGAGTATTCCTACGTTAATAATATTAACATAATACTTTAGCAATAAGAAGGAGAACTAATTAAACATTTTAATAACTTAACATATAAAACAAAATACCTTCAACAACATAACAATTTCTGCTTCCTACCATTTAAGCAATATTTAAGCCTTCCATTCTTTTCCCGCTTTCCATTAACAACACATATTAGTAATAACATAATTAACCAATATTAAATCAAGATAACATAATAACTAGGCTCATAATCAAATAACATTAAATAAAATCAACTAAATAAAAAACACGTAATTAACATAATTAATTCATTACCAACTTACTTCACGTGTTCACAAGATTATCGAGCATGGAGCAACAAGTAACTGAATTAGACAAACCTTCCAAACCAACCCTATAATCCAAATCATTGGTGGCCCTTACCACCCCAACCATCAACTAGATGGTGGTTGCAGTAACCAGAGACGAGAAGGGAATACTGAGCAATCAAATTTCAAATCAATGGACATCTTGACAAAACAATATAACATAATGAAAGACAACAACCACCATTCTGAGGTGTGATGGGAATAACCAATCCATCATTGATATAAATTAGAAGCGAGGTTGACTATTTGTAGGATGCCGAATGATATAGTAATGGATTGATAATTAAATCTATTTCTATAACTTTTGAGATAACTAGCTTGAATCTCCGTCCAAGTATGCAGTCAGCCTAAGCCATCTCGACTGCAAATTTATACGCCATGTATACAACATACCTACTAAAAACTTAATTATTCATGGCTAGTCTAGGAATGATGACCCAATAATAATGTAGTCAAAATAAAACGCACAACATATAATTTAGTCATACAACATTTTGAACAACATTCAACCATTTCAATGATACATAAATATTCAAACCAAAATCAATATAAAAAAATCATAGTAAATCGACGAATCATTTACAGGTTTAAACTCAAAACCTCATATCTAATATATACATATGAAATTCCAACAGAATTCATTCAACACCTTCAAAGTTTTCAATAAAATATAACCATTTAATATTCATGCCAAAACTCAACAAAGGTAATATAATAGGTCTTACGCAAGAATTTCATCAAAATAAAACACACAAAATTTTCACAACACAACCACTTAAACGTGCCATTTTAATAATATGTAGAAGGCCATTAAAAGAAACGCAAAGGTCTGTGTATATGTAAAACAGTAGGCTCAGTTTAAACAAACCAATCAAAGACATGTTTCAAGAACCATGGCTATGTATATAAAAAAAATACAGTCAAATAAATAACAAGAAACCTAGTCGAATCTTTGCTTTAAAGAAATCATGACACACACACACACATATGAATATAAACTCAGTCAACAAATTAATAAGAAAACTCAATTGATTCAAAAGTATAACTCATCATGCAACACATACATGATGCCTTGGTCATGAACCCATTTTAATATCTTTCTCAAAGAGTCGTGAGAACAATAAGCAATTCAACCTCAACAAAATCCAAACAACAAAGCATAGTCATCAACCTTTAAATAAAACCCCAAACATTTTCTAGAATTTTCCAACTTAAAATATTTAATTGAGTAACCCAGATAGAAATTTGTTCCAGCAAATGAAAGTCAAATATAAACCCAGCCTTCATAAATATAACAAACACCAACCATTTTTTTTCAAGAAAGAATCCACGAAGATAAAACGAATACAAAGTCAAGTTAAAACAAGGGCCAAGGCCCAATAAAATATTAATTTGCATAACCTGATAAACACAACATAATATATATGCATATATATTTCAAGCACAGGGTTGGTCAAATAGCCCATTGTTACATATTCCAACAAACACAAATAAAGCTATGAATCCTTTACAGACATGTTGATGAAATACCTAGAAAGAATATACACCATGTACACAACAAAACAATAAAGTCATCGACCTTTCTTCTAACACAAAATTGATAAACTCAACAGGGTAAAACAAAATATAAAACCCATGGAGCTTTTTCAAAACACACATAGTCAAACAGTAAAATGTTTCAAGCCAAGTTTTAAATGAAAATACTACTTGTATAAAACCAAACTATATATATTGTAAATTTACATGCAAAATATAAAAATCAATTCATATCGAGTCACCTTGAGGACTAGATACACATCTAGAAGTCCTAAGACTTTCAATTGCATATGTAGCCTCCTTTTTCCAAGATTTTTTCCATAAAGAACAAATAACCAACTATAGCCCAGAAAAATGTTTATCCGAAAGCACAGAAGGAAAAATCATACAAAAAGCTAGTAGGTTAAAATAATTCAAATAAACCTTTGATTTCTAAGTCATGGTGGTGAAAATCCAACATCCCAACATTAAAGAACTAGTCAAGCTCCTCCACTGTTTTCTCCAATCTCCTTCCATCTTCCTAACCTTGTCCTATCTTTCCATCCACCGCATAACTCTCCATGCCTTCTATCCAACTCCCCATACACATTCAATGTCTGCATTCAATGTGAGGATAGAGAAAATCCTTCTGCATTGATGCCAACACTACCCAACACAATCGCCAAAATCTCCCAATCATTAAATGACCCTCTAGAGAGGTCAATCCCCATTAACAATAAACAATAACATAATCAATCATAATTAATAATAATAAACCCAATTAACATCATAACCCCATTCAAAAGTTTATGCCATTGAACTGTATACTAAGCGAACATAATAAACCATGCCACCACCTTTTTAATGATGGTCTAGGTAATAGTCCAAGGGGGTGTCATGGGTAGGTCTAAGTAGGTCCTCAGGAAGTCCATAACCAAGTAAGCAAGTAAAGTCCAAGCAGGTGCACAAGGTCACAATATAGTTTACACAGAAGGACCAAACAAACATAGTTATTCATGGAGATGAGAGATGTTTGTTGCAGGCCGCAAAGCAAGAATAATGGAAAGCAAAATGATTTCAAGTCATCAAGTGACAATCAACACATTGATACAAAAATAGTACATAAATGAAATGTGACAAGAATAAATATTGAGACAATGACATAACAACTAATAAATCGAGATGTCTAATGATGGAGAATATAACTAAAATCATGAATACCTGTCAGACTTATTCGACCATTCAAAATTCACTTTGATACTTGATGTACTACTACCAACATCTATCTAGCTCATAATAAGGTACTTACAACCACAAAAGTACATCAATAGTACTTGATCAAATAATCGATAAATAATTATAGAACTGTAATAGAATATCAACTTTAGTAATAATCTATGAAATCATCAAGTGTAGAATTAAATATGCTATGTTATCAATCATGCAGTCCCAATACCACTGCATCAAGTCCAACCATATAATCCAACTTAAGCAAAAAAAAAACAATCAGTTATACATCAACAATAATAACCATAATATTTTAAACAATATAATAGATTATAAAAATGTAGGTTGTAACATTTTCTTGAAAATATATTTTGAGGCTTGACAAAGTATTACAATTAGATTGAGTAATCTATGATCAATTAACAATTTTTTTTGAGAAAAAAATAAAAATATGGATCAAATATTTATAATAAATCCAAAATAAAATACCCCATAATTAATATCTCTCAACATTTTCCAAATAAATATATTTAATATATCCATGATAATTTAAGTACATTGAAATGTTGAATTAATCAACCATGGGTTTTAATTTTGTTTTGTTTCATTTTTTATTTGGCAATTGGTTCTATTTTAATTTTGATCTTCCTTTTCTTTTTTAAATTGTTTTTTACGATGTGTAATTTTTAATAATTGAAACAATATATTATTATTACATAGCTAAGTATTAATGATGGTTTGTATGAATCATTTAATTTTAAAATTTCTTTCTTTATCTATATTATTATGATGTTTCTTAATCTCTATAACTTCTCTCAACTTTATTTTCATGAAGGGATCTTCCTTATTAAGACTTGTGTTATATTATCCATTTAGGGAATACTGCAATTAATTCATAAGTAGTTAACTAGGCATTAAACAACATTTTGATAACAATGTATTTATTTCATAATGTTTTAACTAGGCATTAAACAACATTTTGACAACAATGTATTTATTTCATAATGTTTTAAACAACATTTTGATAACAATGTATTTAGTTCATAATGTTTTAGTGATTTATATTTAAAAAAATTCAATTTCAGAATTTTTTTGATGGTTTTAGATGAATGGCGAGGTTTATTTAGAGGAGAGTTAAAGAACATGTTGTTGATATCCTCTTTGAAAAAAAAAAAAATCGGTGTTAACAAAGCACTTGCCAAAAACCTTGCATGCCTTCACATCGAGAACACTACAATTTTGGTAATAGAGAATCATTTCTTTTAGTGTAAGTTAATGGAAGGAGTGGAAATTGGCAAACACTATCAATATTCAAATAAGGATGGGAGCTTGGGTTTAAATCACGCATGGAGACTTATAATCAACAAATTAAGCAATACCCCCTCACATTAAGATATGATTATACTTACTATTTTAATTAGTGGTTACAATTTAATTATTGTAACGAGTTTAACATTTAATAATCCTAAAATAAATTTAATTATACATCATGCACTGAGTTATCTATATAAGGAACTTAGGTTTGTAATTTTTGTATATGTTATGTACTTTGATGATAACTTATGTGTTGTAATCCAAAATGTCGATGGATAAAACTAATCAACATATTTTTTTTCCAAAAATATTCTAATCTTAAACAAACTCAAAAATATTAAATGATTAACATATATTTAATCTTTAAATAAATAATTTGTTTGTCCATCATTTGCTTTATTTTTGAATAGGTTAGAACATTTATAAAATAATTATATTTAGTAGCAGTTATCCTAATGGTGCAAGGAACGTCGGAAAGGATGTAATTTTTTATTTTTAAGTGTCGATATATTGGTAACATGAATGAATGGAGACAACAAGATAGACCTAGAACATCAATATCTTGTCGTCACATTAGTGATATTGTATCATTGATTCGAGTTGCACATCAAATGTGAAGTCCTATTGCAATCAAATCAACTCTCATGACATCCTTGTCCACCCTCAACTATATCGGAAGGAGATATTTTGTTTCACAATGAGCTTGAGCAAATGTCAAAGTGGTAGGGAACGACAAAGCAATATAGAACATGAAAGTAAGGAAAATTTTCAAAAAGTGTTGGGTGGTGAAGATGAAAGGTAATAAAAATACAGTATAAACAAATTTTCATATTTTTAATAACAACAATAAAAATATACTAAATAAGAAGTAGACAACATATAACTTAATCCAAATCAATAACAAATTTTTAACTACTAATATATATTATTATTACATCATATTATATATATGTGTAAAATGTAATATAATATATATTTTATATTATTATAAATATATATTATTATATAATATAATTACCGTCACATGAACCATTACCGCCCCATTTTAGAAGAAAAACCACCAAAATCATGTTGGTTTACAACTAAGCACGGCCATTTTTAGGTGTTTATAGATTTGTGTGAATTGTTTTATTTTATTGTTAAATTACAATTTTATTAAACATTGTTTATTTAATTGATGTTTTATTTAATTCGTAAAGTAGTTGATAGAATCCGATCTTGTTAAACTTTGACCCTCATCTTTACAAATTTTATGTTGTGATTTAAATTAATATTTAAACTAAAGCAAAGATTTTATTGTGACAATAATGAATATATTTATAATATTTATGGAATCTTATATGAAGATGAATTTTAATATCCTTTAAACCAAAGTGTATAAATAAATTAATTTGACTTTATGCAAGTCAATATTATTGTTGTTTTTTTTAATGTCGAATATTTCTTTTTCCTTACCCTTCAACTTTTCATAGGCACTTCATATGAAGTGTTTTTAATAGGATTCATATAATAATAATTATTTTAATTAATAATATTATAAGGATGGTCATGAATATAAATTGGACAATTGATATACATGCTTTAAACTTTATCGGTAAGAAAACACGGTTCATAAATCATTAGTTGCGTACGATAACCGATAATTTAGAAGATTATATCAAAAAACCTAAATAACATATCTTTAAGCATAAACAATAATCTCAAAAGGTGGTGGAGGTAGAACATCCTTGGGAGGCTGGGCGCTCCAAGAAAAAGCCTCAACTAAAGGAGGATTAGGGGCCACCCAACCATCTTGAATGGTTTTAGGGAAGGAGGAGGGAATGAAATAATGATGACACAACCAAAAGATGGTTGAACATAACTACAATCAAACCACCCCCTACATAGGCAAACTCCATCACGACGAGCCAATAATGGGCTTGTCACATGGCGATGGCAGACTCCAACCCCCTCATTTAGGAGGACGAGTGGACAAGTAGTTGCAACTCTGAGAGTAAATCTGTCAACACCTGGGCATCAGAGGAGGGGAACCATGACGTGGTTGGTCCGAAGGGGGCGACTCATAGTGCATGGAACACTCCCCCAATAGTTGAGCAATAGCTACAAGTGTTGAAACTCAAGTGCCACCTTCTCGACATGATATTGGATCTACATAAGAGTTAAAGAGATAAAAATCACCTTGTTATTCATAGAAAACTGTGAAGATGGATATTCATTGTCAAAAATAGTTTAATTTATATATTTCCATAAAAAAATTTTATGGCTTTGAAGAAGTTCCATATTGAATGTCAGACACTGAGCTTTATCCCCAAAAACACCATGTGCCAAGAGAAGGGCTCTGAGTAGAAAGGTTGGAAAAGGCTATGGATCCATTGCCAAACATATTGAGCTCTTGGACACATCTAAAAGAGATGTTTTAAGGACTTAGATCTAGAGCAAGTTGAACATCTAGGTTGAGCAATTCTATTGTGCAAGAGTCACTCCCCAAGAGGCATACCTTGATATACGAAACACTAAATAAAATATGCAAGCTTGGGGTCAAGCTTGGCATTCCAATTTTTTTTAACTCTGATGAGCCATGTCTTAAGCAAAGAAATTAAATTCCAATGCCGAATTAATTTGTCCAGAGTAGAAGAGAATGGGTGCTTGATTTGTTAAATGAGACCATGAGATAAATTCCAATGCCGAATTAATTTGTCCAGAGTAGAAGAGAATGGGTGCTTGATTTGTTAAATGAGACCATGAGACTAATTTTTGAACTGGGTATCATAGTTTTATCTCTAGTCCTTCCACCATGCATGTGGAAGTTGTAACCCCATCTTATGCAACATGGCTTCAGGCATCAACTCTTGCATACATAAAATGAAAGGTAAGTTTGTATTAAGCAACTTGTATGCCATTTAGTAGAGGCCATGGGATCCAATCTTGAGAGGAAGTCAAATCCTTAATATTCCGAATTCTTTTTTTAAAAAGATGCAAATATTTTATACCTCGCATTTCTGCTAAAGGAAGACTAATATTAGTAATTATAGGGGACCACCAAATATTATGGTCATTGAAGGAAACACCACTACAATATCCATCTCAAACCCCTTTTATAAAAAGCTTGACAATGTCAAAAGCTTTCTAAATGCTCTTGACTAAAAAATAACATTCTACCTTGAAAAGGGTAGTGGTAATTAACAGGGTGTGTAAACTAATGTTTTTCCAAGCATTTTTGCTAGAGGGTGCACTTGTATAAATACAATGCCTTGGAAGGATTTTCAAAGATTCATTATATTTAGTTACTCTAACCTCTCACTTAACACAAATGAAATATTTTTTCTATAGACATCAATCATGCTCATTCCTCCTTTGTAATGAGGAAAGAATAAAATATTCCTTGTAACCCTATAATATCCTCTACTTTGTTTAGCATTCAACCAAAGAAAGTATAAGGACTGTTGATAATTTTACATACGAGGTTTTGGAGGGGGTTTGACATGAGGAGTAGTAAACATGAGTTGTTGCAAGGATTTTGGTATAAACCTGAAACTTACCAGCTAAAGAGAAAGGTTTGGAAATACATTATGAAACATTAATTTCTACTCTGTCAATAACATGTTACCACAAATTTGAAGGAGATATATCAAAATCAAAAGGAATATCAAAGAATTTGAATACCTCTTCTTTATGTGTCCACTTCTATTAGATCCACTTTGGCAAATGTATCATGCTTTGTCTATAACTATTGTAGCATAAAACTACACCCTTGTGGGAGAATTCTTTAGGCTCTCCCACTTTCAGCTACAATATTGGAACAACCTTAGGTTATAGGTATCCTATAATAAGGTTGAACCTCTAGAGTAGGCCGACTTCCTCTTTGATCCTCACTTAAAACTAATGCTAAACTAATGCTTCACAGGGAAAAGGGTTAGAAAGGGAAAAGGGCTCCTAAAGAAGTTAACCAGGTGATGCACCAAATAAAAAAATGGGGAACTCCCATAAGCTTGAACCCACACTAGATCTACAGAGGATAATATTAGCTCACACAATCTCAAGATCAAGTTGATTGCATAAGTGTTTCATGGAAGAGGTTCAGGAAGAAATGAATAGAAACAAAGATGAGTTTTAAGACTCACTGAAAGCTCACGTTAATGGCTGAAAGAACACTAATCCAAACATGAAAACAACATTGAAAACTCCCTAAACAAGGTCAAAAAGAAGGACCATGGATGAGGAAGATTCTTCTTCACACAATGCCATAGTGCACAACTCACCAAACACATAATCAAGGCAAAATATAGGTAAGGAAAGTCCTATATTGCATCAAAAGGTAGTTCTTACAGATGCTTGACAAAGTCGAGCCTAATCAAGAGGAGAATACTTTACAATATCTCAAAAAGTTTCCCAGTTCCTCTAAAATTTCCAAATAAGAGAAAACTAGTTTCTCCAAATTTCAAATCAGAGAACCCTTTTCCAAATGGAAAGAATGGGATATATAGAAGAGTGAAGAGAAATAGAGAGATAAAGGAGAGGGATGCCCCACCACCCTTGTCTATGATCATTGAATGAGCTCCACCTTTCCAGTGATGCCACACTACCCCTTTTTCCAATCAGGACAAGTCCATCATCAACATTTATCCTTCAATAACTCTAGTTCGTTCTCAAGTTCTTCTCATTGGCTGAGAAAAGCGCACTAGAGGACAAGAGTTTGTTTTTATATAGTGAGTCATGATCCTTTCAAGGATAAAATATCTTTGAAGGTTTTGATCATTATTGAATGTTTCAATATTTTCTCCAATCTCCCAAATTTGCTTCGTGAATCTCACCATACCTTCCACTTGGCTTCATTATGAGGACAAGGTCCTCATATCTTAAAACTGACAGAGCCATACCATGTGTGCTTTGAGTGGCGGTTTGTCGAAAGCATGGCTCGGGCCATTATTTTCATTAATCACATACCTGCTCTATGCTTTGGGACCTGAACCTAAACTATAGGTTGAAAACCAATCTAGATTATTAGTTTTCCTATAGTTATAATAGATGAACTTTGTTTGATGCCTGGTCTTTTTTTTGTTCGTTGATCTCCTTGCTAGATGTTGACAAGTTTCAAGCTTGTGACAATCTTGATGAACCTTTTGAAAACTTGATCAAAGGCAATGACTACTTGCAGGGGCTCAAACTTGACATTTGCGAGCCCGTCATTAATTCCTTCAAACTTTTGTTTGGACCACTTCTTCAGACTTTTTGCTTGGACCCTTCAAAACTTTGAAAATGACCTTTTGAAAAAATTGAAATGGACCCTTTGGAATTATAAAAAATCTCCTTTCCCTTTGAAAATACCCTTCAAAATTCTTGAAATGGTCTTTCAGAACTTTCAAAATGAACCCTTCTACCGAGAAAAGTGCCCTTCGAAAAAGTTCTTTCGGACAAAATGTCAGAAACAATCCCTTTGAAAAGATATCCTTTGATAAAATTGCTTCGAAAAAAATGTCCAAAATAATTCCTGACACTTAGTCAAATGAAGTAACTTGCCCTTCAAAAATTTTGTCAAACATTTTCCCTGAAAGAATTAGGTCTTCGAGAAAATTGTTGCAGAATTTTTGCCCGAAAGAAATAAGTCTGCGGGATCCTTGCCTTGGACAATTTTATCGAAGAAGTCCCCAACACTTGGTTAAAAAACCCAACACAATTTCCTGAAACAAATATTATCATTTGGTCCAAAATATCAACATTTAGTCGAATTAAAAGGTTTGCAAGAATTGAACTTAGCCAAACAAAAGCCCGAAGTAATTATGCCAAGTAAGGATTTAGCCAAAAAAAGGGTTTTGCACTTAGCTTTTCCAAGGCCTGTATGTTCTTCCAAACTCATGCTTGAAATGTTGCTTGATCCATGACCTTGAATTATTTGGTTTCACCATGAAACCTACTCAAGAGCTCTTTTCTTTATTCTATAGACCCGTCCCTTAAAATTTGACAAGATACACTTTAAGCAAACTTAAAGTATTTCAAAAACTTTATGCGCACTATAAGATCTCTCTGGTCCACTCATTCCATCCAGAACATTTGTTCATCTACTCATCCATTAGCAACTTGATCCATCTAGGCACAACTTGTTATGTGGGCCAAATTTGGCCAACATTTCTAGTGACTCGCAGGGAAGCATGCCTGTTATGCTTGAGAACCCAGACCACTTGCCTTGTTTAGTCCATTGGGCATGGAGTCATTAGCCTTTGCAATTGAGTTGGTCTGAAACTAGATACAAGGTTGGCCCATTTTGGAACTTCCTCTTGAAGCAACAAGGACAACACAAAACAAAGTGCCCAAGGCCCCTAGGAAAGAAAAAATTGAACATAAAGGAAATGCGCACAAGGCACTTGGAGGAAAGCATGCAATTTATCCTAATATATACAAGGTTACAATTTAAAAGTATCTCCCTCCTGGATCAGATGGGAAACTATGAGTATTATTCACCTGTAACAATCCAAGATGAAAAATACTTTGCTTTGGACGTACTAAAATTGGTGAACTAGGCAACTTTATGGTCAATCCTTTTGATGTGATCTCTAATGGATGGAATGGAACAAACATGTCTCTAATGTAGATATACTAGTTCATGTCCTCCAAACTTTGTTCATGTTGGACTTTAGGGGCTTCTTCAATCTTCTCATTTGATGGCTCAATTTTGTGTTCTAAATCAAGCACATGTGATGGCTCCATTGAACTAGTGCTTGGTTTACTATCTAGGCTTAGGCAAAAAAGCTCTAAGTCATCCCAAAAGGCAACTTCCTCTTAGTAATCTGAGACAATGCCAACTTCAACACCATCTTGCTCTACTTGATTTGAAAGGGGCCATATGGTGGTTCATCAATCCACCTAAGGCCCAACATGTCATATTCTTGTGGCTCTGAATCTGACCATTTCCCCTCATTCTTGAATACATTAGTAGTACTTTCAATGGACAATTCATCTTGAGGTTTGTCAGCTTCTTCAACCTAATTAGCAAGTTCATCCTCATACTCTAGAGGAGGTATAGGCTGGTTTACAACCTCTACCTGATCCATGAAGTCATGGTACAACTACTTCCATACTTCATCCTGATCCTCTTGCTCATTCATGACCTCTCCAACATGGTTAGCTAACTGATTGACTATGTCAATCTTTGTACCTTGGTCATCTTCTTCTGTAGCCACACCAAATGGAAGTTGTTGGGGCCAAACAAAATCCTATTTGCTCTCAGCTACATCTTGAACACACACCTCTTTAATTATGAAGGCATCAGTACTGCCTTCAGGGTCTAATTCATCAATGTCAAAGCCATGCCATAATAGCTGGTCCAAACCTGATTTCTCCTCCCTTTTTTGAAGTGGACTACCTATCATTATCTCCTCATCATAGACACTTGTGTTTTCATCTTCAGGCTCAAATTTGACTCTAAGTTCCTCCTATATTCCTTGCAAAATAGGTTCTTCCTCTAAGAGGAAGATTGTGGGAGGGTGAAGAAGTTCATTCTGCCCGTAGCTTAAGAGAGTGTCTTTCCAACTAGGTACTTTGAGTGGTCTCTTTGGTGGTTCTTGAGGGAGGAAGAAAGAGTCGTGGAACTCTTGTAGGGCAACATCATCGAGCTGAGCTAACACCTCTTTTTTATTTTTTTCAACCACTAACTCTTCCTCTTGAACTGGTTCTTGGACCACCATAGCTGACACCTCTTCCTGTTTCTCTATGCCTTTCTTAACTAATTTCCATGATGGAAATGTGTAGGGAACAACCACCTTTTCTTCTTTTTGATCGCGTATAAGAAAGGGTGGTTTCACAAGAGAGGGCATGAGATAATCAGGGTCAAAGGTATAAGAGAAGATCCATGATGGAAGGGATTCATGCTTTTGAGTGGGAATGGGTGTTGGGGTAGGAGAGGGCAAACTGATTGGCTCTTGGAAAGGAGAGGACACATAAGAATGATCTAAATGAGCCTATTAATTTTCGTAAGATATCAACAAACTTTCTGAATCTTGGACAATGCTTCTCAATCACACCTTATTCTCCCTCTCACAAACTGCCCATTGTTCATCCTCACAAACTGACCACTTGTTCTTGACCAACTAAATAGAACTCATTGCCTCTTGTACAACATGAATATGGATGACTGAAGAAAGTTCTAAACCCCTACCAATCTCCCTTATCAACTCAATATAATCTGATAATGCTTGCTTAAATCCTGACAAGGATGCAACAGGATAAACATAGTCTTGCCAAGAGGAATTATAGGACTGATTTGAATGCAAATGAGACTGATCTTGGTCATATGTAGGAGTGGGAGGATGACAAAGGCCATGATAGAGCTGATAGGTTGTTTGAGGGGCACACAAACATTGTTAGCTTGATAAGTGTGATGTTGAGGTAGAGAATAAGCATGTTGATCAAAAGATGATTGCTTGAACATACCAGATAATGATGATTAGGTAGTTGGGCTATGTATAACAACTGATAAATACTTGGAGTTGCCATTGGTGTTTACACACATGCCTCCAAAGGCTGATTGGATGAAGAGAACACCAAAACTCTTCACTTAGTGAACAACATAGTCCCATTTGGCATGCCAGAAACTGTTGTAACGTATAACTTCACCCTTGTGTGAGAATTTTTCAGGGTCTCCCACTTCCACCTACAATATTGGAATAACTTTAGGCTGTGGGTATCCTGTAATGAAGTTGAACCTCTGGAGTAGGCTGACTTCCTCTTTGATGCTCACTTAAAACTAATGCTTCAAAGGGAAAAGGGTTAGAAAGGGAAAAGGTCTCCTAAGGAAGTTAACCAGGTGATGCACCAAATAAAAAAATGGGGAACTCCCATAATCTTGAACCCACACTAGATCTGTAGAGGATAATATTAGCTCACATAATCTAAAGATCAAGCTGATTGCATAAGTGTTTCATGGAAGATGTTTAGGAAGCAATGAATATAAAAAAAGAGGAGTTTTAAGACTCACTAAAATCTCATGTTAATGGCAGAAAGAACACTAATCTAGACTACAAACAACATTGAAAACTCCTTGAACAAGGTCAGAAAGAAGGACTATGGATGAGGAAAATTCTTCTTCACATAGTGCCATAGTGCACAGCTTACCAAACATAGATTCAAGGCAAAATATAGGTACATAAAGTCATATATTTCATCAACAGATAGTTCTTATAGATGCTTGATAAGGTCGAGCCTAATCAAGAGGAACATAATTTAAAATATCTCAAAAAGTTCCCCAGTTCCTCTAAAATTCCAAATCAGAGAGAACTAGTTTCTACAAATTTCAAATTGGAGAACCATTTTCCAAATGAAAAGAATGGGATATATAAAAGAGGGAAGAGAAATAGAGAGAGACAGGAGAGGGGCATGTTGTCCATGATCATTTAATGAGCTCCACCTTTCAAGGGATGCCCCACCACTCCTTTATCCAATTAGGACAAGTCCATCATCAACATTTATCCATCAATACCTCCAGTTAGTTCTCAAGTTCTTCTCATTGGCTGAGAAAAGTGCACTAGAGGACAAGAGTTTATTTTTATATGGTGAGTCATGATCCTTTCAAGGCAAAAATATCTTCAAAATTTTTGATCATTATTGAATGCTCCCACTGTGTCTCCAATCTCCCAAATTTGCTCCATGAATCTCACCATACCTTCCACTTGGCTTCATTATGAGGACAAGGTACTCATATCTTAAAACTGACAGAGCCATGTCGTGTGTGCTTTGAGCATAGGTTTGTCGAAAGCATGGCTCAGGTCACTCTTTTTATTAATGACATACCTACTCTATGCTTTGAGACTTGAACCTGAAATAACTATAGGTTGAAAACCAATCTAAATTATTGGTTTTCCTATAATTATAATAGATGACACTCTGCTTGATGCTTGGTCTCTTTTTCATCCATTGATCTCCTTACTAGATCTTGACAAGTGTCAAGATTGTGACAATCTTGATGAACCTTTTTAAAACTTGACCAAAGGCAATGGCTACTTGCAGGGGTTCAAACTTGATGTTTGCAGGCCCGTCATTAATTCCTTCGAACTTTTGTTTGGACCACTTCTTTGGAATTTTTGCTTGGACCCTTTAGAACTTTGAAAATGACCATTCAAAAAAAATGAAATGGACCCCTTAGAATTCCCAAAAATTTCCTTTCCCTTTGAAAATACCCTTCAGAATTCTTGAAATGGTCTTTTAGAACTTTTGAAATGAACCCTTTTGCCGACAAAAGTGCCCTTCGAAAATGTTGTTTCAGACAAAATGTCAGAAACAATCCCTTCAGAAAGATATCCTTCGGGAAAATTGCTTCAGACAAAATGTCTAAAACAATTCCTGACACTTAGTCAAATGAAGTAACTTGTCCTTCTGAACTTTTGTCAAACATTTTCCCTGAAAGAATTAGGTCTTCAGGAAAATTGTTTTCAAAATTTTGCCCGAAAGAAATAAGTCTACGGGATCCTTGCCTTGGACAATTTTCTTGAAAAATTCCCCAACACTTGGTTATAAATTTTGACACACTTGCTTGAAACAAATATTAGCACTTGGCCCAAAATATCAACATTTAATAAAAAGGCCCACAAGAATTGAACTTAGCCAAACAAAAGCCCGCAACAATTATGCCAAGTAAGGACTTAGCCAAAAAAAAGAGTTTTGCACTTAGCTTTTCCAAGGCATGTATGTTCTTCTGAACTCATGCTTGAAATGTTGCTTGATCCATGACATTGAACTGCTTGGTTTCACCATGAAACCTGCTCAAGAACCCTTTTCTTTATTCTGCAGACTTGTCCCTTAGAATTTGACAAAATACACTTTAATCAAACTTAAATTGTTTAAAAAACTTTATGAGCACTATAATATCTCTCTGGTCCACTCATTCCATCAAGAACAATTGTTCATCTACTCATACATTAGCAACTTGATCCATCTAGGCACAACTTGGTATGTTGGCCAAATTTGGCCAACAGTAACATTGGGTTTTGGCCCATTGCAGATTAGACACTGAAGCTTTGAAAAAAATGACAAGGCATCAAAGCACCTCTTTAAAGGAAGCTTCTTGCTCATTGATACTAAGGAGTTATCATAATAAAAATGCCCATTGATGAGCTAAGGGAGCAATCATGAATAACTATATCCCTGATAAGTCCTTGATCTACTTTGTGAGTAAGAAGATAACCAAATGTCTCAATGTCCAAAACATATAAATAAGGAGCTAGAGGGAAACCATATTTGATAAAGTGAAAAAATCCAAAGCTATCAAAATTATGCTCATTGATGGTGAGGTAGGTTGATGCAATAAAAAACAAAGTTTGCATTGTCGAGATAAAGAATTGGCTGAAACCCTAAGCCTTAAGCATAGTGAGAATAAAGGGCTATTATATTTGATCATAAATTTTTTCAAAATTAAGTTTGAGAAAGATGATCTTCTAATGAGAGGTTCAATCTCATTCTATTCCTTCGCATATTCCAATTAAATTAGAAGATATATATATATATATATATATATATATATATATATATATATATATATATATATATATATATATATATATATATATAAAGACCATTTGTGTAGGTTTGATGATTGTAGGTAGAATATGACCTAGAGGTGATTTGCTAGGGCCTTGACGATGATATTATAAAAAACATCCAAAAGGGTGATTGGGTGCCAACTTGAAATAAGCTTTGGGTCACCAAAATTGGGGATGAATTTAATATTTCCTTGTTTTATGATAACTTTAATGACTTGTTTTCTAGGGTATTTTTTTGTAAACTTGCAACAAGTTGGGCCCCACAAATTAACAAGTACCTTTATAAAATTCATAAGGAAACCCATAATCATTGGTGCTTTATCAATGGCCATGCATTATACTTGGTCAAAGAGCTCATAAAAAAAATGGGAGCATCATAATGTTTTTGGTCCAAAAGGCTTAACTTGTGGGGCATCAAATATAAACATTCTTGTAATGCATGTGCTCTCTCCACCGAATCTTCCTCAAATTGGAAAACCAATTTTGAAGGGTCTAATAAGGCCTAAGAGATTTCAGGTAGGTTTATAAGGTGCTTATGTGAAATTTTTATGGCTTTGATATGTTCCTTGGCTTGTTTGGCCCTAAGAGACTTTAATAAATCCTTTGAGGCATGGTCCCCAATCTTAAGCCAATCCAAAGAGGCCCTTATTTGTACCCCTCTAGTCGCATGGCTATCAAATATTTAAATCTTGTACTTGAGAGAAGCAACCATGCCCTGAAGATGTGAGTCAAAATGGTTTTGCTCAAAGATGGAGGAAATCCTCTATTATTCCTTAGTGAAAATGTTATCAGCTTGCTTTCGATCTCGTACAATCTACTTTCCATAGTGGCAGAGGAAGGTGACAGTACAATTGATTGCCTCATTCCACCACTCAATCTAGTTGACAGTGTATGCTAGATGTGGAGCCAAATTCCACAATTTAGCGATGAGTTAGTTGGAGCCCTCATGGCTGAGAAGAGATGTGTTCAAGAAGAAATGATTGTGTGGGACTTTGAAAAGGCCACTGCCCCACTCCACTCTGTAAGTGATGGGACAATGATCAATATCTAAAATTGAAAAGGATAATACATGATTTTTGGAAAGCATAACACATTCTAATTATTTATGAACCCTATCAGCATTGATATGAAAATTAGACCAAGTAAGCCATGGTTTAATAGGTAGCGATGTTGTCAAATCAGTGGGTCCACTAAGCATCATCAATGTCTAAAATAATACCATATTTCACATTCTCCAACACATCATCTCACCGGAAGGGCACCAACTTTGTCCTCATGACTCTCAATCATATTAAAGTCAACACAAATTAGCCAGGTGGAAAGGGATAAATTATCAACAATCCATCTCTATAATATTGTTCTATCAGGGTCATCATTTGTGGCAAAACATTGAGAACCTCTAATGATTGACAATCAATATAAATTAATACCCAAATAGCTCAATGTGATGGATCATTTCTGAAGGAAATAATTAAGGGGGTAAATTTTGATGAGACCAAAATACTGGCACTACCATGTCCATCTTCATGTGAAGTGGAAAAGTGTGATGTCTCAGACTATATACTCCTCAGGTATGATTGTAGAAGAAATATTGAAATCTTAACTTCTTGTAAACAAATGAAATCTAGAACAACCAACCATTGAAAGGCAATACACACTAGAGAATTTGTGAAAGGACTCTTTAAGACCTCAAACATTATAAGAGAGAAGATTCATTGGGAGGAATCATCCATGAATAATTATCCCTATCCATATTATATATCTTCTTTTGAACCAAGTGCTACAAAATAGTTGCCCTATCATAATTATTGGTTTGGAAAAATAAAATTCTTGAGCAAAATGGAATGGCATGAAGCCCAATTTACTTCTTGTAGATACTAAAATTTGGTATTACATACTTGACAATGACAAGCTTGACATACATTTACCATGCATGACTTATGCACATAAATATGGTCTTAACCCACCATTCTCTCACACCTACATACTATCTTATGAGTTTGATCCATACACTTTGTTGTTACACACATAAAAGAGCATCAATGTCTATTGCAAACATGATTACTATTCGACACAAACATCTACAGACCTTCAATTTGATACTCTTTTTCACAATTCAGAAACATTAGATTGGTTCAATATCACTAGTTGAGATTGACCTGAGCCTAACAGTATTGACCCTCTCACTGCAATGGATAATTTTAAGAATAAAAACCAACCTTAGAGTTGGCCCATATGCCTAGTGTGTCGGTGATGTAATAAATTACCCAATTGGACTCATATATAAATTAAAAATCTCACTTAATTAATGACTTGGAACTTATCTGGTACACATATATACACTACTACACATTGAAAAAATATGTCTTGTTCTTTCAAAATGGTGAATCAATCAATATAAGTAGTCCCAATCCAAGTTTGAAGCATACTAAAGCCAAGTCAAAGCAAACATTGTCAAGAACCAAATCTAAATCATTAGTTGTATTCATATAACAAAGGAGTGCAATTTCACAATCACACTAGGTGGGAGAACTAGGTGTGTCTTGATTTTCCTCCTCGAAGCATTGATTTCGTAGGCAATGGTCAATCATCAAACAAGGATGATCAGGGTCAGATCAACCCATTACATTTTTCCAATATTTGTAAGTTTCTATCCCTAACAAGTACACATAGGGTTTCAAGACGAAGGAGCTTGATTTATGGAGTTGTGTGAATAATCAAGGTTTGGCATCACATGTACAAAGATTACAAATATAGGTGAAGTCAACTGTACGTCACATGAACATCTTTTGGCATAGCTCACTACCAACCACTCAAGTTAGTATCAACAACTGATACTAACCCGATCTAATGGAATTGACCTTGAGTAGAAATAAACCTAGTTCTTGAACTAGACAAATCATAGGCTTGCTTCAATCTATTTTCACTTGCCAGAACATAGCCATAGTCAAATATAAAAACATAAAAGTTAAGTACTTATACATTTGTTGCACTTATTTTATTTAGAATATGCCACTTGTCATATCATTGCAATCAATTTTAGTATTTCACCTTCAGATGTATGCTTGCATTCCATATTTATCAATATGAATTATTCTACTAGTTTCTATTATATTTGAGTTTTCTAAACTAAATTAGGATAAAACACTTCCTAAAAAGAGTCGTTGTTGTTGTGAATCAAATTGTGTGACCATTGTAAGGTAGGACTACTTGAAAAGGGTTTCACAACATGGGAAGAACTTAATTTTAAATTATTAGCTTGACAAGCTTAGTTCTAATACGTCATGAGATCACTATGACACTAAGAAGGACTAATGAGAGGGGAGTAACTTTTTCCGTCTTACCCTCTTGATGAGGTTTGATAATGAGGGTAATGGAGGTTACCATAGGAATTATTTTCCTGACCACTATTTTTTTTTTAGTGACCATATTCCAACCTTCATGATTTTTATCCACCTTTTGCTTTTTAGGTGGTGCATGCTTCATAGATGACTTTGACTGAACCATAAGAGGGAAATCAAGAATCCTATGGTTGAGTGCCTAACATTTAAATCATATGTTTAAGACATTGAATTTAGTGGTCTTATTCAAGGAGCATTCTATCCATACTTGAATATTAATAAACTCTTTCAAGTCCTTTGTTAAATCAACCCTTAATATGAACATGCTTATTAGGGTGTGCAAAGTAAAATTTATCAGCCTCATGATAAAATACTTTCCCTATGGGTTTGATAATCTCGTCAAGTAACACCCATAGATGAAGTGAAAGACCTAGAACCTCAACCCAAATATCCACCTAAAGAGACGTCTAATTTGACACTTTGAATTTGTGCATCCAATTACGGGACACAATCATGAGGTTATTCCTTAAGAACCAACAACTCAACTTAGAAAGGAGGGCATGGATTTGAGAGGGATCCTTAGAGGAGAACCAAAAAAACCCTTAGTAAAGTTAGACACCAGTAACCTGACAACCCTAGGGTTCCTAGTGGTGTCAAATCCAAGAATTGAGGGAGTCCTCAGAGGGGACACGACCAAAATAGTAAGTAATAAGACAATTATTTTCACACCTCCGACACATATTATCAACATATACTTGTTAAAAAAATTAGGCTGGGGATTATCAGAATTTATACCTCATTATAAACCTTTGAGATGAACTTTTGAGCTCATTTTGACACCATCCTTCCCAATGTTAGCAACAATGGTTATGACATATTTGTCAAGGGACATTTAAATAAAAATAAATGGAATAATAATAAAGTGAAATAAATGCAATCTTAATCTTTTAAGTCTCACGAAAGTGGTATAATAATAGGGCAAAATAGGCTAACATAACATAAGACTGACATGCAAACCCTAGTAGAGCAAATTTCTCTAGTTTTTTCTAAGTGCTCTTAATAGGAAGTAAGAGAGCATATAATTATTAATTAAACAATTAAAAAAAAAAAAAAGGATAAATTTCATTTAACATTCTTAAGGCTAAATTTGGTCTATATAATCAAGTTATATATATGTATATATATATATGTATATATATATATATGTATATATATATATATATGTATATATATATATATATATGTATATATATATGTATATATATATATGTATATATATATATATATATATATATATATATATATATATTAAAAAAAAAATTGTGCGTGTGTGTGCGCACACGCGTGTGTGTTTGTTTTAAAAAATGGTGGATAAGTGTGTCTGTTCCTTATACTATGGCAGGTTTCTAGTGATTATAACAAACTTGAAACTTCTTAAAATGATTTGACAAAGGTATAAGTTCATGAATCTACATTTACTTTATAAAATTGTCTTTTGGAGGATCTCCAAATCAATTTCTTCTTGGATGTATCCATACTTTGTCATGATGTTGTAAAAATGTAATATATGTGCAAGGTTAGTGATCCAAGCCCCATGAGGGTTGCAATAATGTATCTCGCATGATTAGAATCATGTCTCAATGTAGTTATATTGCTTTGTGAGTGTTCCCAACCCAAATGAGAGAAATAACTTCACCTCTTCTACTTAATAATAAAATGAAACATTTTTCTTCTCTATGACCTTATTTTGGTACATGTGTATTGGCACAGGACTTTAATAGATGATGAGTGCAGAATAGGACCAATGTCTAGGTTCATTGACAAATGTGCAATAGATATACTCAATGTTCATCTCAATTATGAATTATTGGATGGAATTGATTGATCTAAGGAGACCTTGATAGAAAATATGAAATATATTATGGTACATTTGTTTATATATAATTTGTAAAATAAATTCACGCATAAGATGACCATAAAAATAAATGAGAAATGATAATCAAGGCACTGGAAATCAACATAGGTGAAAATGACCCAAAAAATGAAAGTGAATAAAATAGACCACCCTCATTTATGGTCATATTAGAATCATGGACCCATGATTATGGTCATAACACAGAAAGATCTCAAAATAGAGATCAAGCTAGCACGAGGAAAACTAGATGGATATTGATGCAAACAACTAAGATATTTGAGGTGTTTATGAGGAAATATGGATGACATAAGGCTATAAAGAGTATAATGTGAGGGGTTGATTTATGGAGTTACACACATAATCAGGGTTTGGAATCACACATATAGAGATTATAAAGATAGGTGAAGGTGATGATATGATCATAGGCATATATTTTTGCATAGGTCACTACTAATCACTCAGGTAAATATCAACAACTAATACTTACCTGATCTAACAATAATGACTCCGAGCTGACAGATATCTAGTTTTTGAAATAGATGAATCACATGTTTGATTCAGTCTATTTTCACCTACCATAACATAGTCATAGTCAAATAATAAACCATAAAAACTAAGCACTCATCCCCTTGTTATTATTAAATTTGCACATATTACTAGAGAGGACTAATACTGATACTAGAGAGGACTAATACTAATACTAGAGAGGACTAATGGGAAGAGGAGTAACTTTGTCCATATTACCATCTTGGTGAGGTTTGATAATGAGGGGAACAAAGGTCATCTTAGGAATATTGTTTCCAACTGCTAACTTTTTATTAGCCACCATAGTCCAACCATCATTTTTTCAATCACCCTTTGCTTTTTAGGTGGTAGTTACCCAAGATAGATTTCACCAAACTATAAGAGGGCAATCAAAAATCCTATGGTCAAGTGCCTAAAATTTAAAACATGTGTTCAAGATATTGGAGTCAGTGGCCTTATTCAAGAACCATTCTATCCATACTTGAATACTAATGAACTCTTTCAAGTCCTTTTTCAAATCAACCTCGACACAAACATGTTTATTAGGTGTACAATGTAAAATTTATCAACCTCTTAATAAAACACCCACCCTATGGGTTTGATAATTGTTATGACTTTAATGTGCACCCTCAAAAAGGGTTCTCCGGGCTCTCTCCCACTAATTCATAATATTGGGACAACCTCAGGCTGTGGGTAACCTATGTTGGGGCTAAACTTCCAGATTAGGTTGGTTTCCTCTTTGATGCTCACCTAAACTAAAGCTTCACATGGAAAAGGGTTAGAAAGAGAATAAGGGCACATAATAAAGTTAATCAAGCAATGAACCAAATTTAAAAGGGAAAATCCCATAAGATTGAACCCATACTAGATCTGTAGAAGACAATACTAGCTCACATAACCTTAAGATCAAGCTAATTGCATAAGTATTTCATAGAAGAGGTTCATAGTAGAACACTAATTTAGACCTGCAAGCAACATTGAAAACTCCCTAAACAATGTCATAAAGGAGGACAATGGATGAGGAAGTATCTCCTTCACACAATGCCATCATTCACAACTCACCAAACCAAACCCAAGGTAAGAGATAGGCAAAGAAAGTCTTATATTGCATCAATAGGTAGTTATTACAAATGCTTGATAAGGTCAAGCCTAATCAAACTGAGCAAACTTTGCAATATCTCAAGGAGTTCCTTGTCTCCTATAAAGATGAAAAAGTATAAAATATGAAAACACCTTTACAAATGGAAATAATGAGATAATATAGAGGAAGGGAGAAGAGAGAAAAGAGGGGCTCGTTATTTGAGAACAATCAATGCACTACCACTTATGTAGGGATGCTCCATCACACTTTGGCCCCATCAAGAACTAGTCCATCATCAACAATTAGCCCAAATTAGCTCCAGTAGTCTTTGAACTCTTCTCATTGACTGAAAGAGAGGCATTAGAAGACAAAAATTAGTTTTGCATGATGAGTGGGTCATGATCCTTTCAAGGAGAAAAGGTCCCCAAAGGTACTGATCTAAATTAAATGTTCCAACTACTTATCCAATTTCCCAATCTACTCTATGAACCTTGCCATCCTCCACTTGAGTTCATGATGAGGATAAAATCCTCATATCTTTGATCCTGACAGAGCCATGACTAAATCTACTTGAGCAATTGTTTGTCAAGAGCATGCCCCATAATACTTCTTCATTAATTACACATATCTGCCCCTGATTTGAACTTAGACCTGGATTAACTATAGATGAAACCAATCTAAGATCATTGGTTTTGCTATAGTCCATATAGATGTGACACTCTACTTGATGCTTGGTCCCATTTAGCCACCAATTTGCTGACCTTTGATCTATATTAGGTCTAAAACACCTAATCTATCTTTGTAAATCCTGGTCTCAAAATATTCATTCTGGTTCCACCAAGATCCACATCAAACTTATGTCTATGTATTTCTACCGGATCGAGTCAAACTCAAGCTTAGTTCCTTATATTTATCTACCTAGTGTAAAAAACTGGCTTATCGACCTCTATCAAAATGTGTCAGGCTTGATCCTTTTCCCATTGGTTGTCAGTAATCCAATTCAAAGCCATTAACTCCTTGACCTTCGTTTGCACCATCGGATCTAAGATTAGATTGAACATGGATCATAGATCTTTGGGACCCACTGCCTCGAGCTCAGCCTCACATTCATCCCTAGGAGTCACTGCCTATTTGACTCTGACTCGCACCATTGATCTCCTCTAATAGGTTGAATGTGTGCCATTATATCTTTTGCTAGATTCATGTGCTATTAACACTTGGCACTTGCACATCTGCTCTTTGGATCCTCTATCTTGTTGACTTGCTTGCATATTGTCGATCTTAGATGCACAATTAAAAGTGAACCATTGATCTATCGAGACCCACTATTTGAAAGCCAATAGCTTGTTCAGAGACTTAAAATTAATGTTCACATGCCTATCATTTGACATCCGCATGACCATATTTAACATTCACGTGACCATCAAATTTAAGCTCATGAAATAGTTATTTATCATGAGCTTAAATTTGATGTTTGCATGAACATCATTGACATTCATGTGACCATCAAAGATGTTTGTGATATGGTCACCTTTTGCATACCAAAGGTTTAACTATTGATTTTGATTTTGACACTATGAGCCCGTCACTATTTTGCTAGATCAACTTTGTCAAATCAATTAATTATTTCAGCCTTGTTGCACTGGACATTTGCTTCAATATTATTTCTTTGGGACCTTTGATTTAGATAATTTCTTCAAAATAAATACGTCTGTCGGTCTTTTGTTTCAAACTTTTTGTCCGATTGAAATGTCCTTCGGGTTTTTTGCATAGACACTTTTCCTGAAAGAAACAAGTCTTCAAAAAAATTGTTAAGGCATTTTCTCAATAAAAAATCCATCTTCAGAACTTTTCTTTTGGTTAATTTGTTTGAAATAATTCCAACACTTAGCTAAATACTTGAAACAAAATCCTTGAAGGAAGTCCTAGCACTTAGCTAGATAAACTTTGAAGTATTTCCAAAGTATAAACTTAGCTTTTAGGCCTATAGGCTTTTTTGGGCTTGTTCTAGTAGTTGATTACTTGATCTTTGAAAGTTCGAAATGGACTTTTGAAGCTTGTACAAACTTGTCCCAGACCTTTAATTGCTCAAACACCATAAAGACCCTCTTTCCAAAGGAACTTTGCTCAACTTTTCAAAGCTTTGTATGTGGGAAAAAAATGGCCAACATTTCTGGTGACTCACAGGGAAGCATGTTTGCTATGCTTGAGAACCCAGACCATTCTGCTTTGATTAGTCCATTGGGCATGGAGTCACCTCTTTGATTGGGAAGGCTAACCCTTTATGTAGCTTCCTCTTGAAGTAAAAAGGATAAAAAGAAATGAAACAAAATAAAGTGTCCAAGGCACTTAGGAAAATGAAACAATAGAACAGAAAGGAAATGTGCACAATGCACTTAGAGGAAAGCATGGAACCTACCTACCCTAAACTAACCAATCAAAATGGGACTATACAAAACCATTGACTGGTTATACAAAATAGCTACCCTTTCTCACTAATACATTATGCTTTACATGCATGAGGGCTGCTAAACAAAGATGGAGTGGGTATTTAACATATTGATGATACACTTCTCCAAGAAAAAGAACAAAAATAAACTTACCCACCCAATCTGGTTGATTGGACATACATACATCTTGGATTGGATAGGCAAGCTGATCTTGCTCTTTTTGATGCTCAAATTTGTGCTCTAAATTAAACACAACCTATGTTGGCTCCTCCTTGTCATCTTCCAACTGAGATAGGTACCTGATAGGCAATCCTCTTGTCAACACAAACATTAAGCAATCAGATTTTACCTCACTCTTGCACTTTGTTGCTCCATCATTATGCTCCTCAGGCATAATCAGATCATAATATCCTTGAAGGACATGCTCATATGGAAAGCTTTGTTCACCCTCAAGGTTTTCCTCCATCACATAAAGTGGTGGTTCTTCAAGCTGCATTTCTTGTGCACTTAAGATGTCCTCTTCATCAACCTCACTCAAGATTTCATCTTGTTCCTCAACTGCAAATGAGGTTTGATGTGACCTTGTCTTGCTCAAGGTCTGATTTCCCTTCCTCTAGCTCCAATCCATCAAGGTTTCCTTCATTTGACAACTCATTTTGAAGTGAACTATCCTCTGATTTTAGGTTCTAATCCTCTTCTTGATTTATGTAGAATGGACCTTCAGTAGTCCATTCAAGGTTTGTTCTATCTTCAACTTGAGGATTGTCCTCACCAGGACCTAGTTCATTAGTGTCAAAGCCATACCAAGAAGGTTGGTTCAAACCTGACTGTTCACCTTCTAAATGAAGTGGGATGCCTATTATGATCTCCTCATCATAGACACTGGCATTGTCCCTTTAGGTTCATCTATGACTGCAAGTTCCTCCTCTATCCTTTGTAGAACAGGTTCCTCCTTTATGAGGGAGATGGTGGGAGCGTGAAGAAGTTCACTTTACTCGTAGCTTACGAGAGTATCCTTCCAGCTAGGGAATTTTAATGGTCTCTTTGGTGGCTCTTGATTGAGAAGAGAGAGTCTTGAAACTCTTGTACACCAAGCTCATTGAGCTGAGCAATGGTTGCTTGATCTACTTTTGGCACAACTTGTGACTCCTCCAATGATGCCTATTGGGCTGCCTCAACTAGCACCTCATCTTGTTGAAAGCATTTTTGAATTGACTTCCATGAGGGAAAAGTATAGGAACAACCACTTTTTCTTGAACTGGTTCTTGGACCTTCATAATTAATGCCTCTTTTTTTTGCATGCCTTCCTTGACTGATTTCCATGAGGGGAATGTGTGGGAAACAACTACCTTTTCTTGATCTTGATTCTCTTCCTCTTTCCTCATTTTTTGCTCTAATTATTTGATTTGTCTATCTATATTCTCTTAGAAAAGCCTCTCTTTAAGGTGGTTAGTGGCCTCATGAAGATAATGAACATAAGAGGGTGGATATGAGGTATAAGAGGAGTCTTGAGTAAGATAAGTAGGATCTTAGATATCAACAAGAGGTTGTTCCACAATAGTCTCTTATTTTCTTTGAAGGCTTGCTTGGATTGAATTCCAAGAAGGGAAAGTCTAAGGAATACATGAAGAACTTGGAGCATAAGAGGGGGCACTTAAAGTAGTTCCTTGGAGAAGGATTAGTGGACTATATGAGTGTTGAGGTGGTGCATATGAAGCTACATAAAGTCAATGGGAAGGGACCTTCTATTCTTCAAGGTTCCTTAGCTCATCCTCAATGCCTTGAATGTAACCACTTACATCCAACATCTTACTTGAGAGGTTTTTCTAATTTGCTCTCTCAATAGGCACCCATTTATCTTACATTAATTGCAATGCACCTCTTATGTCATGAATGATGTGATCAAGGATATCTTGACCATCTACCCTCTATGTATTAAGGCTTATCATGTACTTTTGATAGCTTGAGAGCATTTTCCTCTAACCTAAAATGGATTGGTTTGGGGAAAAACTATGGGCACTTTGATCCTGAAAACGTTGTTGCACTGAATCTTGAGAACCACTTGGGTGAAGCCATAAACATTTTTAACCTAATATGAAGGATTCTGAGGTACAGAAAAAACATTTTGATCAAAAGATAATTGATTGTATATACTAGATAATGATGATTAGGCATTTGGGTTGCTCAAACTAGCTGATAGATGCTCAAAGTCATCATTGATGTTTGTAGAATGCCTCCAAAGACTAATATGTAGAAGAACATCAAAAATCCTTCCACTGCTTTGGACCTTAGTACCATCAGGGATGCCAAAAACTATTATGACATTAATGTGCACCCTCAGAGAAGGTTCTTCAGGCTCTCTCCCATTAAGTCACAATATTGGGATAACCCCAGGCTGTGGGTAACCTATGCTGGGGTTGAACCTCCAGAGTAGGCCGGCTTCCTCTTTGATGCTCACCTAAACTAATGCTTCATGGGGAAAAGGGTTAGAAAGACGATAAGGGCTCCTAAGAAAGCTAACTAAGTGATGCACCAAATTTAAAAGGGAAACTCCCATAAGCTTGAACCCACACTAGATCTACAGAAGACAATACTAGCTCACACAACCTCAAGATCAAACTAATTGCATAAGTATTTTATAGAAGAAGTTCAGAATAGAACACTAATATAGACCTACAAGCAACATTGAAAAATCCCTAAACAAGGTCAGAAAGGAGGACAATGGATGAGGAAGACTCTCCTTCACACAATGCCATCATGCACAACTCACCAAACTAGACCTAAGGCAAGAGATAGGCAAAAAAAGTCTTATATTGCATCAAGAGGTACTTCTTACAAATGCTTGACATGATCAAGCCTAATCAAACTGAGCATACTTTTCAATATCTCAAGGAGTTCCCTATCTCCCAAAAAGATGAAAAAGTCTAAAATATGAGAACCCCTTTACAAATGGAAAGAATTAGATAATGTAGAGGAAAGGAGAAGAGAGAAAGGAGGGGCTTGTTATCCAGGAAAAATCAATGAGATGCCACCTATCCAAGATGCTCCATCATGCTTTGGTCCCATCGAGAGCCAGTCCATCATCAACAGTTAGCCTGAATTAGTTCTAATAGTCTTTGAACTCTTCTCATTGGCTGAGAGAGAGGCACTAGAAGACAAGAATTAGTTTTGCATGATGAGTGGGTCATGATATTTTCAAGGAGAAAAGGTCCCCAAAGGTACTGATTAGAATTAAACCTTCTAATTTCTTCTCCAATTCCCCAATCTTCTCCTTGAACCTCACCATCCTTGACTTGACTTCATGATGAGGACAAAATCCTCATATCTTTGATCCTAACAGAGCCATGACTAAATCTGTTTGAGCGACTATTTGTTGAGAGCATGGCTCAGGATGTTTCTTTATTAATTACACATTTCTGCTCCTACTTTGAACTTCGATTTGGGTTAACTATAGATGAAAACCAATCTAAGATTATTGGTTTTCCTCTAGTCCATATAGATATGACACTCTACTCAATGCCTAGTCTTATTTAGCCACCAACTTGCTGAACTTGATCTATATTAGGTCTAAAAGACCTAATCTATCTTTGTAGAGCCTCAATGGCAAAGCGTGGTCTCAAAATGTTCATTCTAGTTCCATTGGGATCTGCATCAAACTCGGTTCCATGTATTTCCACTAGCTCGGGTTGAACTCGAGCTTGGTTCCTTATATTTATTTATGTGGGGTCAAAAATTAGCTCATCGACCTCCATCAAAAATGTCTCAGGGTCGATCCTTTTCCCATTGGTTGTCAACAATCCAACGCAGCTCCATTGACTCCTTGACCTTCACTCGCACCATCAGATCTAAGATTTGATTGAATGTGGATCATAGATCTTTGGGACCCACTGCCTCAAGCTCATCCTCGCATTCGTCCCCAAGATTTTTTGACTATTTGACTCCAACTCACATCATTGATCTCCTCTGATAGGTTGAATGCATGCCATTATATCTTTTCCAGATTCACATGTTATTGACACTTGGAACCTATGCATCTACTCTTTAGATCTTTTGACTTGTTGACTTGCTCGCATACTGTTGATCTTAGATGCATGATCAAACGTGAACCATTGATTTGTCAAGACCCGCTATTTGAAATCCAATGGCTAGTTCAAAAGGATTAAAATTGACGTTCACATGCCCATTATTTGATGTCCACACAATCGTATTTGAAATTCATGTGATCACCAAATCTAAGCTCATAAAATAGTTACTTGTCATGAGCTTAAATTTGATGTCCATGCAAATGTTAATGACATTCACACGACTGTCAAAGACGTTCGTGAGACCGTCACCTTTTGAACACCAAAGGTTTAGCTACTGAGCTTGATTTTGACACCGCAAGCCTGTCACTATTTTGGTGGATTAACATTACCAAACCAATTAATTCTTATGGACTTCTTGCACCAAACATTTGCTTCAGAAGTATTTATTTAGGCCCTTCACTTCGAATAATTTCTCTGAAAAAAATACATCTACATGTCTTTTGTTTCAAACTTTTTGTCTGACTGAAATGTCCTTCAATTTTTTTGCATAAACATTTTTCCTATAAGAAACAAGTCTTCGTAAAAATTGTTAAGGCATTTTATCTGAAAGAATTCCATCTTCAAAACTCTTATTTTGGATAATTTCTCCAAAATAATTCCAACACTTAGCTAAATAGCTGAAACAAAATCCCTGAAGGAAATTCTAGCACTTAATTAAATAAAATTCGAAATATGTCCCAAGTATAAACTTAGCTTTTAGGCCTGTAGGCTTTTATGGGGTTGTTCTAGAAACTGATTACTTAATCTTTCAAAGGTCAAAATGGACTTTTGAAGCTTGTACAAAATTGTCCCAAACCTTAAACTATGCAGACACCATAAAGACCCTCTTTCCATAGGAACTCTGCTTAGTTCTTCAAAGCTTTGTATGTGGGCATAAATTAGCCAACAATAACCTCATCAAGGAACACCCATATAGGAAGAAGAAGACCTGAAACCTCAACCAAAATAGGTACAAAAAGGAAGGTCTATTGAGACAATTTGAAATTATGCATCCAACTAGGGGACATAATCATGAGGGTATTCCTTAATAACCAACAACTTGACTTATAAAGGAGGCAATGGACTTGAGAGGGATCCTTAGAAAAGAACAAAAACAAACCTTAGTAAGGTTACAAACACCAGTAACATGACAATCCAAGGGTTCTTAGTGGTGTCAAATCCATGCATTAAGGGAGTCCTAAGAGGGGATACAACTAAAATAGTAGGCAATAAGACAATTATTTTCATACCATATACACATATTATCAACAACATCTACTTGTAAACAAAAATTAGACCGAGGATTATCAAAATTCATACCTCATTGTAAACCTTCGGGATAAATTTATGAGCTCATTCGACACCATCCTTCCTAATTTCAAAAACAATGGTTATGATTGATTGGTTCAGGGCCATTTAAATAAAAAACGGTGGAATAATAAATTGTGATAAATACAAGCTTAGTCTTGGAAGCCTTGCAGAGGTGTTATGATAACATGCTGAAATAGGCAAACACAACATAAGACCGACATGCAAACCCTAGTAGAGCAAGTTTATAAAGTTTTTTATAATTTATCTTAATAGGAAGTAAGAGAGCATACTATTATTATGAAATAATAATAATAATAATAAATCATTTAACATTCTTAAAGCTAAATTTGGTCTATATAATCAAGTAAGATTATGTTTTTATTTATTTATTTTTATTTTGTTTATTTGTGTGTATGTTTGTTTTACAAAATGGTGTATAAGTGGTAATAACATCACACATAATTAAACAAAGCGATGACACATTAAGGGGATCACATAAATATGGTAATTACAACTCCCTAGTATCCTTAAATAGGGGATGAACGTACAATGAAACTGTAAATGATTAATAACAATGGAAAGAGAGATAAGTTAGTGACCCAATCTCCCTTAAGGGTTGAAGTTACATATCTTGCACACTTAGAATCATGTGTCAATGTAGTTTTAGTGCTTCACGAGTGTTCCCAACATAAATGATAGAAATAACTTCACGTCCTCTCCCTAAATAATCAAATGAATATTTTTTCTTCTCTATGACCTTATTTTGGTACAAGTGCATTGGTACAAGAGTTTAATAGATGATAAGTTCAGAATAGGACCGATGTGAAAGTTCCTTGACAAATGTGCAATGGATATACTTAATATTGGGTGGAATTGATTAATCTAAGGAGACCTTGATAGAAAATGTGAAATGGTTTAGGACACACACACACACACACATATTATTTGTAAAATAAATTCACACATAAGCCAACCATAAAAATCAACGACAACTTATAATCAAGGCATGATAAATCAAGTTAGGTGATAATGACCCCAAAAAGGAAAGTGATTAGAATAGACCACTGTCTATTATGGTTATATTAGAATCATGGACCCATGATTATAGTCATGTCACATAAAGAATTCAAAATAGATATCAAGTTAGCATGAGGAAAATTAGATGGATCTTGATATAAACAACTGAGATACCTAAGGTGTTTATGAGGAAATATGGATGACATACAACTATAATGGGTTTAATTTAAGGTAAATGTGTCTGAAAGAGCTAAATTTACACCATTCCAAGTACATGAAAACATGAAAACAATGTAGTGACAACACAACTTGTACCAAAATTATGTCTCTACAAAAAGCACCACTTTGATTTGTGTGCATAATCAATTAATTCTATACCTAAATAAAAATAAAAATACATTAATGCATGTGTATCAAAGTAAAATAAAAATAATTGTATACCTAAGTGTTACTTGATAGGGATGGAAGGATGAATCATTTTTATTTTTAGATTGGGTTCTCTAATGGTCCAATGTTGATAACTTTGGTGTATTTTCAAGCAAACGTGAACGAATGCAACTAGATCAATTTCCTGGTAAATCAATGCAAATGTAAAATAAAATAAAAAAACTAGAAAAAATGAGCATAGGAATGAACACACATGGTGGTATGTGATCCATGCTATCTCTTTGGGAACTTTTGTATTGAAACTAAAAAATGGAAAAATAAACTGAGATTGAACGGCATATGAACAAAACTATACTTCTTGATAAGAAAAGTAAATATTTGATAATATCTCTAGCTACTCTATTAGTATCTCTTGTGATTTTGGGAATCGAGAATCTAGAAATTTGGAAAAATAATGATAAAATATACGGCAGTAGAATAGTTGGATAGATTCCTTCCTTTTGAGGTCAAGGATGGTCAGACAAATCACTCATCTTAGAAGAAATGAATTAAATGCACCTTTATAACATAAAAATATAACAATTTAAATTATTTTCTAAACACATGTATGTAACTATATGGAGATATTATCATGTTAGGATTGATAGGTATATGTGATCCATGTGAGGATATGATAAGAATATGTGATCCATGTGAGGATGTAATAGGAGTAGGGAGAGACAAGTGATATACCCCAATAGTATCTAGTGAAGAGGGACAAATGATATGCCCCATTGTGGACAAGATATAACAATAAAAGTATTAAATATTGATCTATAATTTGGTGAATATTCCACACACAATCAATTAATATGAATCCTATTCATACTCCTAACACACTTCAGAATGTTTACTTATTATTATGCCTTATTTTTATTAGAAAACATAGACATCAGATGTTGTAAATAAATGGAATGAAAACAAAATGCAAGTAGGAAGAATACACAAAACACATAAAATAAAAAATTATCCTAACAAAACACAATATGAGAAAACTACAATATAGTGAGGTGTTTATCTTTCCTCTTTCTACTATGTAGTTCTCAAGCATAGGTTTACTGCTCTAAAGTGGCCTTCATGCACGCATTTACAATTCACACTTTGCAAAACCCTTGCATTATGATTTGCACATTTACAATTCACATCCCCTAACAAACAACACCAACTAGGATAATAATGAAACACTGACTCTTGGACTCTAGACTTGCAACTGCACTATTAAACTCAACTTCCATTGAATACATTTATTTATCCCATAGGCCTGTAATAGGAGGTACATGGACCACCTAGAAGATGAACTAAATTGATAAAAAGTATAAAACCAAGCCACACTTTCAATTGTTACAACTCAAGTCTTGTAATTTTATAATTAGTTTCATTGATTTCCCTAAAAAGGCACAACCCCACAATGGGTTTCTCTAATAATCTATGAAAGTTTGCGTTAAAATAAAAGAACACTCCCAAAGTGTTTAGATCAATATGAGACTTCCTCTAACTCTGAAAACTCCTCATGCACCTTTCTAACAGAGATTCTTACATGAATTGTCTTCAACAAGTGTCTTACAATAATTTATTATGTAGATGAGACTTGTGGAAGTAGGTAGCTCACATGGCTAACATACAAGATCTGAAATTTGGATCATGCCTCCTCAATTACAGGCTTTTAGTTCACAAATGCTTTAAGAACTCAATAAATGAGGAAATTTCTTCCCCATCTATAATTGGGAATACCATTTTTACTTGTTGGGTAATTGAACCTTTAACTCAACCTGCCATATTTCTTGCACTCCTCTCTTATTTGTCCTTTTTATCTTTTACAACATCATGTCCTTCTTCAATTCTATTTGATCATCAAGAGTAAGGTATTCAATAAAAGGTATAAATTTTTCTCCTTCTTCATTGTTTAACATCAAATTCTCAAAGAGACATAAGTTATCAACATTGAAAACAAAATATATTTTCATATAAGGAGGGAAATCCAATCTAAAAGCATTCTTGCCCCCTTGATCTAAAGTCACAAGTGAACCATATTTAAGAGGCCTAATCTTATCAGTTTTATCTTACAATCATTGTCTAGTCAAGTGCATTCATAAATTTTATCCAACAAGAAAATGATGTTTAGCCTTATGTTGATCGTGTCTTACTTTTACTTGGCTTGTGACTCGTTCAACCTTACACTGGGAGGTGAATTTACCGAATTTTATCAATGAAACTTTCAGCTTTGTGTATCTATGAATCCACTTTCCCTTTCCATTTTTATTTTTATCCCCAAAAATATCAAATGCACATGGAGGTAAACAACCAAAACACATTTCATAATGATATCTATTAGTAGAAGAATTCAATGTGTTGTTATAGCAAAGTTAAATATACATAAATTTTTTATCCCAAGTCTTCAAATGTTACCTATTGTACCCTCTCAAGAGCTACACCACGGTTATATCAACCACTTTGATTTTTGCATTAGTTTATGGATGAAAATGGTAGATCATTTTAGTCTACTTTCCATATTTTCCCATAATATGGTTCAAAATTTTCCAACAAACCTTGAATCCTTATAAAAAATGATATAACTAAGCAATCCAAAGTGAACCCACATATTAACAGTAAACAAGTTAGTTGGATCATTGCCTTTAAGAATCTTTTTACAAGGAATAATAATACACATCTTACTAAACCATTCCACAACTACAAAAAAATAGTCATGTCCCTTCTTAGAAATAGAAAACATGCCTACAAAATTCATGGAAATGATTTTGTTATCACTCAAATTTGCACCCTTTGGAAGAGGTTTCTTCAGGCCCTTTCCATCTTGATTAGAATTATGGGAACAACCCCAGGCTATGGGTCACCTATGGAGGAGATGAACCTCCAGAGTAGGATGACTTCATCTTTGATGCTCACCTACAACCAATGCTAAACTAATACTTCACAAGGAAAAGGGTTAGAAAGGGAAAAGGGCTCCTAATAAATTTAACCAGGTGATGCACCAAATAAAAATGGGGAACTCCCATAAGCTTGAACCCACACTAGATCTATAGAGGACAATTATAGCTCACACAATCTCAAGATCAAGTTGATTGCATAAGTGTTTCATGGAAGAGGTTCAGGGAGCAATGAATGCAAACAAAGAGGAGTTCTAAGACTCACTAAAATCTCATGTTAATAGTAGAAAGAACACTAATCTAGAACTGCAAACAACATTGAAAATTCCCTAAACAAGGTCATACAGAAGGACAATGACGAGGAAGATTCTCCTTCACACAATGCCATAGTGCACAACTCACCAAACATAGATTCAAGGCAAAATTTAGGTAAAGAAAGTCCTATATTGCATCAAGAGGTAGTTCTTACAAATGCTTGATAGGGTCGAGCCTAATCAAGAGGATCATACTTTACAATATCTCAAAGAGTCCTCTAGTTCCTCTAAAATTTCCAAATCAAAAAGAACTAGTCTCTGAAAATTTCAAATCAAAGAACCCCTTATAAAATGAAAAGAATGGGATATATAAAAGACAGAAGAGAAAAAGAGAGAGAGAAAGGAGAGGGGCACATTGTCCATGATCATTGAATGAACTCCACCTTTCAAGGGATGCCCCACCACCCCTTTGTCTAATCAGGACAAGTCCATCATCAACAATTATCCTTCATTAGCTCCAGTTAGTTCTCAAGTTCTTCTCATTGGCTAAGAAAAGTGCACTAGAGGATAAGAGTTTGTTTTATATGATGAGTCATGATCCTTTCAAGGAGAAAATATATTCAAAGGTTCTGATCATTAGTGAATAATCTAATTGCTTCTCCAATCTCCCAAATTTGCTCTGTGAATCTTGCCATACCTTTCACTTGGCTTCATTATGAGGACAAGGTCCTCATATCCTTGGTCTTGATGAACCATGCTATGTCTACTTTAAGTAGCTGATCTAACTATCATATTTATGCTTTGGTGTGCTTTTTCTGCAAACCTTGAACATTGATCTATTATAGGTTGAAAACCAATCTCATATTGGTTTTCCTATAGTCAATATCTCCACCTGGATGCATTTATATCATTGAACAATGAGTAGCTTGCTTTTATTTATGTCAAGTACAAAAGGACTTATTTTACCTCTATGGCCATTTAATGGTAGAGATCGATCCTTTAAATGTCCATCTGGTTTAATTCAGACCCTATTCAAGCTTGGTACCTTTTTGCATTAGCTTGCTCAAGTCAAAAACTACCCTATCGACCTTTGTCAAAATATCATAGGATCGACCCTTTGCTTATTGGTCATCAATTGTCTAACTTAGCCTATTGACCCCTTGACTCATCTTTCTCTATTGATCCTAACTCTTGAGATATTTCCATTTGTCATCTTTGCACTTGTCCACGGGGGCATGCTAACTTGTTAAACCTAGCTCGTTCGCGTGCCATAGATCTTTGATGCATGATCAAATGCCAATCGTTAAATCTGTTGGAACCCACTACTTGAAATCAAATGGAAAATTCATGAGGCTAGAATTTGATGTCTATGTGCCTGTATTTGACATTTGTGTGGCCGTCACTGCATATTTGAAAACCAATGGTCACTTGTCATGGTTTAAACTTGACACTTACGTGCCCATCATTTGATGTCTGCATGAATGTATTTGAAGTCTGCACGACCGTTAATATTTGATCCCCATATAGATGATTGTTGAGATTTATTTTGACATTTGTGCAATTGTTATTACTCTACTGAAATACAAATTACCCAGGTCATTTCATTCATACTTCTTATTTGTGGGCCTTTTGGTGAAGAAATGACTCTTTGAGACTTTTGTATTGGACACTTTCCCAAAGAAATGACTCTTTTGGACTTTTGTATTGGCCATTTTCTTGAAAAAAATACTCTTCGAGACTTTGTCTCAGAATAATTTTTTCAAAGAAATGACCCTTCATTACTTTTGTTTGGGCCACTTTGTTGAAGAAATAACCCTTCAGGAGTTTTGTTTTGAACTCTTTGCTTGAAAATTGACCCTTTGAGCTTTTGTTTAGGGAACTTTGTCGAATAAATGACCCTTTGGGCTTTTGTTTTGGACTAATTTCCTTGAAAGATACCCTTCAAAACTTTTGTCTAGGACTTTCCTTGAAAAATGACCCTTCGAGAGTTTTGTTTCAAACAAAATGTTCGAAACAATTCCCAATACTTAGCCAAAAAATCTCAAAATAAATCTCCCAAATGAAATATTAGTACTTAGTCGAATAAAAGATCTGAAAGATTTTAACATAGAAAAATAAAGACTCGAAACAATTTTCTCGAGTAAGGACTTAGCCAAGAAAAGGGTTTTACACTTAGCTTTTTTAAGACCCGTATGTTCTTCTAAACTCATGTTTGAAATGTTGCTTGATCCTTGAAGGCCTGAAAGAGCTACAAAGACTTGCAGCTTGTGAAAATTTGTTTCATGACCTTGAATTTCTTGGTTTCACCATGAAACCTACTCAATAACCTTTTTCTTTGCTTTGCAGACCTATCCCTTAGAATTTGACAAAATACACTAAGCAATCTTAAAGTGTTTCAAAAGCTTTGTGAGTACTGTAAGATCTCTCTGATCCACTCATTCCATCTAGAACATCTATTCATTTGCTCATCCATTAGCAACCTGATCCATCTAGGCATAGCTTGGTATATGGGCCAAATTTGGCCAATATTTCTAGCAACTTACAGGGAAGCATGTCTACAATGCTTGAGAACCTAGGCCAATTTGCCTTATCTAGTCTATTGGGCATGGAGTCCCCTACTTGTGCATTTCAACTGGTCTAAAACTAGAAAAAGGCTGACCCTTTCTGTATAACTCCTCTTGAGGCAACAAGGACAAAAGAACAACATTAAAAGCAAAGGCAAGTACACACATGCACTTGTAGGAAGGAAAAACAAGTAACCTACTGAACAAATGTGCACAAAGACACTTGGAGAAAAACATGAAAACTATTCTAATATGTACAACCTGCAATTTACAAATACCTCCCTACTGGGTCAAATGGAAAACTATGAATACCATTCACTTGTAACAAACTGAGATGAAAAATACCTTGCTTTGGAGGTACTAGAATTGGTGAGCCAGATAACTTTATGGCAAATCCTTTTGATGTGCTCTACTATGGATGGAATGGAACTAACATGTCTTCACTATAGACATATTGGTCCATGTCCTCAAAGCTTGGTTCATGTTGGATTGCAGAGGCTCTTGCAACCTCTTCATTTGATGGCTCAATTTTGTGCTCTGAATTAAGCACATGTGATGGCTCCTTTGAATTGGTGCTTGGTTGATTGTCTAGGCTTAGGTAGAAAAGCTCTAAGTCATCCCAAAAGGCAGCTTCCTCTTGGTCATACGAGACAATGCCAACTTCAACACCATCTTTGCTCTACTTTTTTTGAAATGGGCCATATGGTAGTTCATCAATCCACCTAAGGCCCAACATGTCATGTTCTTGTGGCTCTGAATTTGACCATTCTTCTTCATTCTTGAAGACATCAATATTGCCTTCAAAGGACAATTCCTCTTGAGATTGATCAGTTTATTAAACCTGATTGGCAAGTTCATCTTCAAGATCTGGAGGAGGCATCAGTTGGTTTAGAACCTCTACTTGATCTATGAAGTCATGGTACAATTACTACCATACCTCATATTGATCCTCCTTTTTCTCTATTTCTTCCACAACTTCATCTACAGTAACATCAAATGGAAGCTCATGGGACTAGTCAAAATCTCCTTTGCTCTTAGTTGCACTCTGGGTGCATACCCCTTCAAATATGAAGGCATCAATACTGCCTTTAGGCTCTAGTTCATAAAAGCCATGCCAAGAAGTCTAATCGAAACCTGACTCTTCCCCTTTTGAATGAAGTGGATTGTCTATCATGATCTCTTCATCATAAACACTTGCATTGTCCTCTTCAAGCTCAACTTTAATTGCAAGCTTCTCCTCTATTCTTTGTAAAATAGGTTCTATCTCCAAGAGGGAGATGGTGGGAGGGTGAACAAGTTCACCTTGCTTTCAACTTAAGAAACTGTCCTTCCAGCTAAGGACTTTGAATGGCTACCTTGATGGATCTTGAGGAAATGAGAGAGAGTCTTGGAAATCTTGTACATCAAACTCATTGAGTTGAGCTATGATTACTTAATTTACTTTTAGCACATCTAACTATTCCTCCAAGACTACTTCTTAGACTGCCTCAACCAGCACCTCGTCCTTCTTTGTGTCTTTTTGAACTAATTTCGATGAGGGAAATGAGTAGGGAGCATGTACCTTTTATTCAATTATAGGAGAGGGTGGTCTCAAAATTGAGGGCATGATATAGTTAGGGTCAAATGTATTGGAGAAGATCCATGATGGAAGGGCTTCATGCTCTTGAGTGGGAATGGGCATTGGGGTAGGAGACGACAAACTAATTGGCTCTTGGAAAAGAGAGGACACATAAGACTGATCTAAAAGAGTCTGTTGATCCTCATAAAACATCAACACACTGTCTATGTTTTAAATGATATTTCTCATCATCGTTATGTCCTCATTCTCATAAAATGACCACCTTTCACCCTCATAAGCTGACCATCTATCATTGACCAATTGACGAACACTCCTTGCCTTTTTTAGAACGTGGATAAGGATGTCTGGAGAAAACTCCAAACCCCTACTAATCTACTTTATCAACTCAACATAAATTGATAATGCTTGGTTAATTCCTAACAAGGATGTAACATGATAAGCCTGGTCTTGACAAGGGAAATAAGGGTACTGATTTGAATGTAAAGGAGGCTGACCTTGGTCATGTTATATCTTGGAATAACATCCTTGTGAGAGAGTTCTTCAGGCTCTCTCACTTATAGCTACAAGCATGGTGACAACCTCATGATGTGGGTATCTTATGGTGAGGTTGAACCTTTGGGCTTTTTAATGAGGCTAGTTCCTTAGGTGCTTCACTTTAACTCCTTGATTTTCACACTAAAATATACTAATGGCTAAGAAAAAGGGGTAGAAGGATGACTAAAAAAGAAATCTAAGATAAGGGAGGTGATGCACCAAAAAGAAGTTATCCACTTGGTCTGAAAAAAAGCCAACTACTGATGAACCCAAATAGGACACAGGCTATTTTGGTTCTATCTCAAGGCCATAGCCATGGAGCTTTTGTGTGGAGGTTGAAGGGAAGCCTTGTGCTTTGAAGGATAACAAAATTAAGTTTACAAGAGACACTATGAACTAGTAACACTTCAAAGAGAGCTTGATACACAAACACTTCATGTAATCCTACACAAAACCAAAAGGATCAAAAACAAGGTGCTGGAAAAAATCATAGGTGATGAATGACAATCATACATTCTGCAAATGAAACCTCATGTGCACACTTGTTTTAACTAGAAATAGAAATGTCTTCCTTGTATTTCTTCAAATGAGTCTTTTACAAAGTGATTGCTGCAGAGTAATTCTATCACTAATCTGGGGATGATTTTCTTGGCTCCAAGGCCTCTATTTATATAGAAAAGAGGAGAGAGAGAAGGGGAAAAAAGAAGTTGCTGATGGTTGGAACTCTAATGTTGTACTTCCTTGTTGTCCCTAAATGTGTCACTCAGGATCGCTAAACAATCCTCTCGAGCCCCTCTTGTCTTTAAGTTTTTCTTTGGCACATTTGAGAAGCCATGTTGTGAGCAGCTGAAATGTCTCTTCTTGACATGATGCATTTAATATTTACACTCAAGATTGATGTGGTTTCTTTCTTTTTACGTGCCCTACTGAAAAGACATGGGTCTCCATGTGTTTCAGCCATGCTGCATTAAAATGTCAAATAACGATTGTGGGGAGCGAACTATGACATATGAGAGCCTTTATAATTTCTAGCTATCAACCACTTGGACTCTCCCATGCTCATTGGTCATCCTTTTGCCACTTGTCTTTTATTGATTGGACCTTTCTGCTCCCACTTACACCACATGGCAGCCTTTCATTCACTGCATCATGATTCTCGCGTTGCTGGACCAAGCTTAAGTCAAGCACTTGAAGAATCCTGATTTACTCTATACAAAGTAATTTGGGTTTTTTGATCTCTCCAAATTTGGAATTTTATAGATCCTTTACTTATAAATCTTTTTAAGTAAATTATTTGGAAAAACTTGATTTACTCTATGTAAAGTAATTCGGGTTCTCTAAGCTTACTTCCTTCAGACTTGTCCTTCTTGAAGTCTTCTTTATTCTACAGGCTCCTATTTGTCTCGGACAAATCTCCTAAAGGAATTCCTTGGGACAATTTGTCTGAAGGAATTCCTTTAGAATTTTTGTTCAACGCTTCCTTCTTGCCATTTTTCTTAGAAAATTACCTTTCAAACTTTTCAAAATGGACTTTCCCGAAGGGTGAGAGACCCTTCGGGCTTCCTATATGTCCCTTCAGACTTTTACAAATGATTCTCTTAAAGGGAAAGATACCCTTAAATAATTTTGTGATGGTCCTTTTGAAGGGTAACATACCCTTTGGGAAACTTGCAACTATCCACTTGGAGAAGGAAAAGCCCTTCAGATTTATGAAAGTGACCTTCAAAAAAGTTGACTAGTCTTTCAGAAATGTTAAAAATATCCCTTTTGCCTTGAAAAGAAGCCCTTCGAAATTTTGAAAGTGTCTTTTGAATTTTTGAAGTGTACCTTTGGGTTTTTGGAGAAGACTTATCCCTTGAAGAACCTAGGAAGCACTATTTTTTGAGACCAAATCGGGTTTGTCAAGCCCTTTTACTTATTTTGGGCTTCTGACTGCTCATAACTTATGAAGTAATCAAGTAGTGCTCCTTAGAGAACCTGAAATACATTGTCCATGAGTAATTTGGGTTCATAAACCTGAATTACTTCTACTTATAAAACATTTAGAAGTCAAGCACTGCTGGAAACTCAATTTGCATTGTGCTCTCAAAAACTCAAAGTTGTCACTGCTGGAAAACCTGAAGTCCTCCCAAAGACTCGCCATTTTTTTGCCTGAAAGATCCATTTTTCATAATTAGGCAAATTTTGATATGTGGACAAAAAATGGCCAATATTTTTGGTGACTCATAGGGAAGCATGCCTGCTATGCTTGAGAACCCAACGCATTTGTTTCATTCGATCCATTGGGCATAGAGTCACTACTTTTGTACGAAGCTAGCTCTATCTATAAATTTCTCTTGAAGAAATGAGAACAACAAAAATGAAACAACTTGTGCCTAAGGCACTTAGGGAAGGGAAAACACTCAACTGAAACGGATGTGCAGAAGGCACTTCGAGAAAAACATGAAAAGCTATACAAAATGTACAATAACATACAATGGCTGCAAACTCTTCTAATAACATGGCTTTAGATGAATCTTATTGAATGGGATGGGTAATACCTCTCCATCTAGTTGGGCCAATTAGAAGGCATTATATTTTTTGCATATATGGATCAAATAAGGGCCACTTCACAAGCTATCAAACTTGGTATGGTTGTCTGGTTTAACCTTATTTGAGTCCCATTTGAGAACTAGGTCTCCCTCCTTGAAAGTATTTGTTCTAGCTCTCTTGTCAAAAACCTTTTTGACCTGATCTTGATGTGCCTCCAACATCTTCATTGCAAGGTCCTTTGTATCCTCAAGTTCTGTGAGTTCTATCAATCTCACATTCATGGGTTCATCTTCTAGCAGCTCCAACTGATGGACTAGCTCTAATGCAACCAACTCAAGAGAAATGGGTAACTTAGCCTCCCTTCCATAGACTAAAACATATGAAAAATTTCCAACCACATCTTTAGGAATTACCAGGTCAGCCCACAAGGTTGTCTTCAACTTAGTGTGCCACGTACTCTGATTCTCCTTCATGGTCCTCTTGATAATCATGAACAAAATTTTATTTGTGGACTTAACTAGCCCTTTACTTTGAGGATAATAGTTTGAGGAAGTGATGAGGTAGATGCCCATTTTGAGAGCTCATTCATTTTTTTTCAAACTAAAGAAAGCCAAAGTATTATCATATATGATAGTGGATGGAACACTAAATCTGGTCATAATGCTGTTATAGAAATCTAAGATTGCACTTTCATTGGTTTCCTTCAATGTAATGACTTCCACAAATCTGGTGAAGTAATCAGTTGTAGTAAGCACCCACTTAGGCCCTGCACTTGATGGGGGGTTGATTACTCTAATGAAGTCCAAACCCCACTGCATGAATAATTGCTTTGCTTTAATCAGGTTGAGAGGGAAAGCCACTAGCCTTTGCTTACTCGTGAAGAGAGCACATTCCTGACACTTCCTCACCCATGCATAAGTGTCCTTGAAGAGGCTGGGCTAGTAGTAACCAACCCTCATGATCTTTGCTACAATAGTCCTTGGAGTAAAATGACCTCCTATAGGCCCATCATGGAAATGCTTCAAAAGCTTGGCTACATGATCATCATTTATGCACCTTAGGAGCACTCCATTGAGGTCTCTTCTAAACAAAACTCTATCAACTAAAGCATAAGGTATGGATTGAAGTCTAAAATACCTTTTGTTTGCTTTATCCATACCTTGAGGGCACTCACCTATTAACAAAAAGTACGTCATATCATAGAGCCAACTAGTGTGAGGTGGAGGTGCATCTGCTTGTAGATTATCTTGTGTTACCAAGATGACCTCTTTGTCTTCATGAAGGTCATCAACCATATGCTCACATAAGCCTTTACCTCTTACTAGCTTGGTGAACTTGATCTTCATGTCATACTCTATAATTTTAGTAATCCAACCAACTCTTTTTTTGTCAAATCCTTATTAAGAAGGAAGTCTCTTACTCTAGTATGAGACACCATAAGGTGGATTTTACTGTTGGATAACATTACCCTAAACTTCTTGAGGCTCCTTACTATTGCAAGGACTTACTTTTCTACAAAGGTATACCTCACCTCATACTCTTCAAGCCCATGATTGAAAAATGCTAATCGCTGATCAAGTTCTTCACCATTTCTTTGCATCAACATAGATGATATATTATCAATGTTGGCAAAAACATACAATATGAAATCCCTTGAGTAATCAAAATTTATAAGTGTGGGTGCTTGAGCAATGGCTTGTTTGATAGCCTCAAATGCTAACTTGCCTTCATTTAACCAAGTGAACACTTGGTTCTTCTTCAACATAGCAGTGATGGGCTTGACCAAACTTGCAAAACTGAGGATAAATCTTCTCATGAAGTTTATCTTTCCAAGAAAACTTTGGATTCCCTTCTTATGATTGGGTAAGGATAAGGCCAAGATGACACTTATTCTATTAGGATCAATGGAAAACCCCTCTCTTGAGACGATGTGGCCTAGCTACTTGCCTTCATGCACAACAAACATGCATTTCTTGGGATTTAATGAAATCCCATACTCTCTTCACCTTTCAAAAATCAACCTTAGGTGGTCCATATGCTTTTTGGCATTCTTGGAGAAAACTATGATGTCATCCAAGTATACTACCACCATTTGGTTTAGCAGCTTTTAGAAATCCATGTTCATGGCTCTTTGAAAGGTTATGCTAGCATTTGATAGACCAAAGGGCACTTTTGGTACGCATATATGCCTCATTTAATGGTGAAGGTGGTCTTGTATCGATCTTTATCTTTCACCCAGACTTAGTTGTAGTCAGAAAATCTATCCAACAAAGAGAAGCATTCTGATCCTGTAACTACTTGGAGAAGTTGCTCCATGAATGGTAGAGAACGATGATCCTTCAAGGAGACTTTGTTCAATTTTTTTAAGTCGACACAAAGAAATTAGATTAAATAAAAAATATATAATATACTAATTCACCCCCCCTCTCAGTATATTTCATGCTTAAGAATTGATATCAGAGTAGATCTTTTTGAAAAAGTTTTATAGCTTGAAAGTAGATCAAAGAAAACACGATGGCTGGATCACATGAAGGTTTTTCTATAAATAAAGCAACTTTGTTTGATGGGACAAATTATGCTTTTTGGAGTAGAAGGATGAGGACTTATTTGATGGCCCTTGGATTCTACATTTGGCAAGTTGTAGTGGAGGAATATGAAGAGCCACAAACACTTGTAACTACTATGGTGGAAAAAAAGGAAAGTGAAAATAATGCTAAAACTTTAAATGCTATTTTATGTGGTTTATGTGAATCAAAATTTGTTGAAGTTATGCAATATAAATCTACTCATAAAACTTGGGTAAAGCTTGAGAATATTTACAAAAATGATAGAAAATTTCAACAAACTAAGCTTCAGACTTTAAGAAGACAGTTTGAGAGTTTGAAAATGGAAAAGGAAAAAAATATAACAAGTTACCTTTTGCGAGTTGATCAAATAATTAATAAGATTCAAGGTCTTAGAGAAAAGTTAGAAGAATCAATCATGGTACAAAAAGTTTTGAGACCTCTACCATTGAGATATGATGCAAAAGTTTCAGGAATTGAAGAGATAAAGAATTTAGTCAAGCTAAAGATGGATGAGCTATATGGTATTCTTACAGCATATGAGATACAAACTAAACAAAAGAAACCCTCAAAGAGAGAAGCTACTTTCAAGACATAAAAAAAAAAAAAGGCTAAGATTCAAGAATCAAGTGACATTTCTTGCGATGATGAAGATGACAACAGAGCTCTATTCATTCGTAAGCCGAAAAAGGGCACAAAAAATATTTAAAAAATTACATTTTAAATGTTTTAATTATGAAAAGATTGGATATTTTGCAGTTAAGTGCCCAAATAAGGATAATGGTGACAATGAAGAAGGAAAGTCTACATATAAAAAGAATTTCAAAGAAAAAATCAAGAAGAGATTCGAGAAGAAGAGTTTGTATTCTAAAGATCCTAGCTCAGTCAAAGATAGTGGAGTCAGTGATTCAGAAAAAGAAGAGATTATATTCATGGCCAAACATGAAGATGCCTCTGCAAGCAAAAGTACAGGTGATCAAAATGAACAAGATGAAGTTGAAGTGAATTTGAAAGGAGAACTCATTTGTGCCTTAGAAGAGTTAAAAGCTCTTGAAAAGAATAATCAAATATTGAAGCTCTAGATTGAGAAAAATGAAAAGAAGTTAAAAGCAATAATTGAATATCTACAATCACACTTTGAACAAGTCAAGAAGAATGAAAAAAATTTAAAGGCACAACTGCAAAAAATAAGTGAAAAATATGAAAGGTATGTTATTAAAATTTCTTCTTTAAAAGCAAATATTGAGAAAATAATAAATCAATCAAAATAGAGTAGCCAATGATTCAAAATTTGAGAATAACAATAATATGTTGAATAAGATATTAAAAAGTCAAATATCAATGTCAGATAAAATAGGTATCAGATTTAAAAAGGAGAAAGAGGAGGCCACTACTTTTATAGATAAAGTTAACATAGAAAAAAGAAAGAGCTATGCTGAAAATCTTACAAAAGAAAATAAAAAGGGAAGAAGTTAATAATATAAAGGACATCTTAAACAAAGAAGGTTGGAAGGAACAAAGCTACCAAAAAAAAAGTTAGAGATACACAAACAGATCTTATTTTTATGGTTACTATTTTTATTGTAATGGATATGGTCATAAGAAGATATAATATTGACAAAGGGCTCACAATTTTAGAAATAATGAGAAGGAAACTCATGCAGAGTCAAACATAAGCCATAACTGTTTTGCTCCTCTATTAGGGTTTACTGAAGAGGCCATAATATGTTACAAGTGCAATAATTTTGAACACATAGCCTGGTATTGTAGAATCGTATTTGAATCAATCAAGAAGGACTAGAGTTTCAAGGCTCCATTCATCAAAAAGAAAGTTCAGACATATTCATGATAGAAAAAATAACTTGAAAAGTCTATGTTGGTCCAGACAACTTTGCATGCAAGAAATGAATAAAAGCCATAGTTCATTGACAGTGGATGTTTGAGGTACATGATAGGAGACAAAAACAAGTTCATAACTTTGAAGAAGATCAATGGTGGTATAGTAAAATTTGAAGATAATACTACTGCTAGAATTTATAGAAAAGGTACACTAAGTTTAGATAATGGTAGAACCAAAACTAAAAATATTTTATATGTAAAAGGTCTTAAGCATAATTTTTTGAGTGTAAGTCAAATGTGTGATCATGGCACACACTAAAGTTTTATATAAAAATTTGTGAAATTAGTAAAAAAGATTTAGATGTGTTAGTTGCAAATGCTCAGAGAACAAACAATAATTTATATATGTTATCATACATCAATGGTCAAAGATGTTGTTTGAGTCAAATTGAAGAAAGTTGGCTATAACATAGGAGAATGAGACATAAATTTTGACAATCTTGTCAACATCAGCAAGAAACAAGCAGTCAAAAATCTTCCAAAGATTACAAAGCCATCCAACACGCTTTGTGAACCTTGTCAGCATGGAAAGCAGGCTAGAAGGTGGTTCAAAACAAAAGAATACTTGACAACTTAGATTTTAGAGCTTGTTCACACTGATTTGTGTAGACCTATGAGAACTCAAAGTATTCAAGGTGAGAAATATTTCATATTGCTTATTGATAATTTTTTACATATGACTTGGGTAATATTTTTTAAAAAAAAATTAGAAGCTTTCAAACATTTCAAAGTATTCAAAGCATTAGTTGAGAATCAAACTAGTTTGAAGATTAAATGCCTAAGCTCACATTGAAGATATAAATTTATGTCATATCAGTTTATTGAGTTTTGTGAAGACCATGAAATAAAAAGATATTATTTAGCAACAGAACTCAACAACAAAATAGAGTAGTTGAACGGAGAAACAAAATAGTCTAATAGATGGCAAAGATAATGCTAAATGAATCCAAAATACCAAATAAATATTGGAGAGAGACAATTGATACAGTAGTGCATATTCAGAATAGAGCATTATTGAGAGTCAATAGTGACAAGACTCCTTATAAGCTATGAAAAGATAAATCAGTTACAGTTGATTATTTTAGAGTTTTTGGTAGTAGATGCTTCATAAAAAAAATCGATACAAAATTAGGTAAGTTTGAATCTAAAGTAGATGAAGGTATATTTCTTGGTTATTCTTGCAAAAGTAAAGCTTATATATATTATAACAAAAAACTAAAAAAATAGTTGAAAATACAAGTGTCAGGATAGAAGATGGAACATAAAGAATCAATGATCCAATAGACATTCATAAAATTATTGAAAAAGAAGATTTTGAAGAATCAGATGAAGACGAGAAGGAGAAAAAAGACACCAAAACCTTATCCAAATATGTCAAGAGAAATCATAATGAAAGTGACATCATTAGGGACATAAATAAAAAAATTCACACTAAAAGAATGATGGTAAGTGAATTTGAGCAAGTTAATTTCTCTTTGTTATCTAAAATTTAGTCTAGAATTTTTTCAGAAGCTAAACATGATAAGCATTGTGTTAAGATAATGAATGAAGAATTAAATTAGATAAAAAAGAATGATACTTAGGAATTAGTGCCTAGACTAAAAGATCACAATGTGATAGGAACAAAATAAGTTTATAAAAACAAGTTGAATGAAAATGAAGAAGTGATCAAGAATAGAATAAGATTAGTATGCAAATGATATGCTCAAATTAAGGGAATAGATTTTGAAGAAACTTTTGTACTAGTGGCAAGGTTAGAGGCTATTAGAATATTTTTTGCATATGCAGTGTTTAAAAATTTCAAAGTATTTCAGATGGATATCAAATCTACCTTCCTAAATAGGAATCTAAAAAAGAGGTCTACATTGAGCACCTTGAGCGATTTATTCTCTCAAATGTTAGTAGCCATATATGTAGATTAAAGAAAACACTGTATGGATTGAAACAAGCTCTTCAAGCTTGGTATGTAAGACTTTATAAGTACTTGTAGGATCAAGGTTTCAAAAGAGTATTTGCTGACAGTAATATCTACATCAAAATAGATGGTGAGCATCAATTGATTGTTGTGGTATATGTTGATGACATCATTTTTGAAATAAACATTGAAAATATGACAATTTTTTTTGATAATATACAAAAAGAATTTGAGATGTCTATGCTTAGAGAATTATCATTTTTCTTAAGGCTACAAATATTTCAGTCAGATAAAAAAATTTCATATCTCAAAGTAAATATGCCAAGGAAATATTGAAAAAAATTAGTTTTGAAGATTATGCACCAGTTGGTACACCAATGAGTATAGGAAATAAGATGAGAAAAGATGAAGATTCCCTTGTTGTAGATCAATCTTTGTATAAATATATGATTGATAGTTTTTTATATTTGACAACATCGAGGCCAGACATCATGCATGCATTAGGTATAGTTGCAAGATATCAATTAGCTCCAAAAGATAGTCATGTTCAATTGGTGAAGAAAATATTTAGATATATCAAGGGGACATTGGATTATGAATTGTGGTATCTCACAAGCAGAGATTTCACTTTGGTTGCTTATACAAATTCAGATTGGACATATTGCTTGGATAATAGAAAGAGTACAAGTAGAGGAGCTTTCTTCCTCAATGATAGCTTAGTATCATGGCTAAGCAAAAATCAAAATTCAGTATCACTTTCTACAACTGAAGCAGAATATATTACAATGATATTGTGTTTTACTCAAGTACTTTAGATGAAACAAATTTTAGAAGATATCATGGTAAAATATGGTGAACCTATTTCTATTTTTTGTGACAACACAAGTGTTATTGATATTTCTAAGAATTTAGTGATGCATTCAAGAATAAAACATGTTTCCATCATATATCACTTCTTGAGAGAGTAGGTTGCAGATCAGTAGGATAATATGGAATATATCAGTATTACATAGTAGATTGCAAATATTTTTATAAAAGCACTATCAAAAGACATATTTGAGTATCTACGAGAAAATTTGGGAGTACTTTATTTTACTTCCTACCATTGAAAATCAACATCAATTGAGGGGAGCTAAGTGTTAGCTCCAGGATAGGCCCTTTGCCATTGATGTCAAAGGGGGAGAAGAATAGAAACAAGTATAGGTATAGATACATGTGTAAAAATAGGTGTAGAAATATAGAGAATAGGTACGAGTTGCTACAGTAAGGGAGAGCTACTATATGTTTTTTAGATGGTAGTATATGCAGCTTGATATGTGTAGTACAAGTTTTAAGATGTGGTAGTTTCAGTTTGATGTTGCTATCAATAACAAATGAGGAGATTGTTAGAAATATTATCATTGATATCAAAGGTTTAATATTGGTGATAAAGGCCCCATTACATTTAATGGTGTTTTTAATATTCATATCTTGGCTAATGTGTGTTAATATTTATTGAATATTAACAAATATATTTTTAGTTGCATAAAAATCAAAAGAGGACCCATGAAGAAGTCAAAGAGTCATGGAATAAAGACAAAAGAGGAATGGGACACATTTTTCCATGGAGAGTCATCTTGAGGAATTCCAAGAGTCACCAAGTGAAGACAAAAGAGAGTATAGCATATTTTTCCATGAACGGACACTTTGAGGAATACAAAAAGTTACGAAGATAAAGATAAAAGAAGAAAAGATATATTTGCTTATTAAGGTTCACCATGTGAATTTTCAAATGTAAGGCTATGAAAAGTCATGTAAGTTTGGCATTTTTTTCCATGAGAATTGAAAAGTCACGAAGGGTGAATGCCAAAGGTCATTTGGAAAGCTATAAATAAAAGCTTGAGAAGCTATTTGTTATATGCAAGTGAGTGCATGATTTTGTAATTGTTTTATAAGAAAAGAAGAGAGAAAATAAAAAAATATTATAGAGTTCTATCATTTATTGAATAAACAACATTGAGAGATATTTGTGTTTTATATACAAGAGTGGTTGGTGCTCTTGTGGGTTGGTGTTCACAAATCTTTGTAAGGGGTTGGTGCTTTTGTGGGTTGGTGCTCACAAATAGTTGTTATGTTGGTGCTTGGCAAAAGGATTGGTGCTCCTACAAGTTAGTGCTTGTGAACTTTGTAATTTGAGTTGGTGCTCATTCATATACTTGAGATTGTTCTCTATAATTTTTTCCACTTTAACTTTCCACGTAAAAATCTTGTCTCTCTCTCTCTCTCTCTCTCTCTCTTGTGTGGTGCATGTTATTGTTTTAATTTTATTGCATATATTAAATGTGTGATTAAGTGGTTAAAAAAAGAAATTAGATTAAATAAAAGATATATAATATATTGATTCATCTCCCCTCTCAGTATATTTCATGCTTAACAATTCCTTCCTCATTAGCTCTTCAATCTTGGGGTTGATCGGCCTTTGCTTTTGCCATACATGCTTGGCATTAGCCTCCAATTTTATGGTATGTTGAGCTAACTTTGGATCAAAACCTTTTAGGTCATTTTACTCCCAAGCAAAAATGTTTGCATACTCTTGGCAAAGTGCTACGAAAGCATGCCTCTTAGCCTTGCTGCTTACCTTCCCAAACTTGAGAAGTTTGTCTTTGAAGATGATGACTCTCTTATAATTTTCTTCGTTAGTAGACATTACTATGTTTTCTTTCCTCATATGGTCTCCTTCATGACAAAGGCCCTCAAGTGTAACCAAACCCTTAGGAAGTTTGTTCGATTTTAGCTAAACAATCTGATCCTCATATTAATGCTACAATTTAGCTTGGTTGGAGGAGGGAAACTCAGCTTCCTGCTGTAAGAAGTAAGTAATTTGATTGTCACTCTCAAAAACTTGCCAGTGGGCTTCATTATCTGATATTGATGGCCTCATCACCACCTTGACATGTGGTTGAACCTTAGTTTCCTTCAGCTCACTTGGATTGTAAAACTGAGCTCTCACGACTGCCAACCTATCAACATGTTGATTCTAATTTTTTGGGGCAACTTGAATGTCAAAGGCTTCAAAATCTTAAATAAGGTCCCACACTCTATTTTTGTAGGAACTCATCAAGGAATTCTTTGTAACGTTCATACCTTTGACTTGGTTTATAATGATCTTACTATCCCCATAAGCTTGCAACATTTTGATTCTTCTTTTGGTTGCCCATTGAAGGCCACATATCAAGTCTTCGTATTTTACTGCATTTGAACATCAACTGAAATGGAACTTATAAGAAGAAAAAAGCTTATTACCCAAGGGTGAAATCAATATTTCCCTAGCACCTGCACTATTTTTTCCCCTTGAGCCATCAAAGAACAACTTCCATAAACCATTGGGGTCTTCTTTAGGACTAATGAGGGAAGGCATGGGTTGATTCTCTTCATGTATCAAATAGACACCCATGTCTCTTTCCTTGACACCCTCCAAAGGGTTGAAAAATTGGTTATCTCCCCTTAACTCATCTAAGAACAAATCCGGAACTTCTTCAGGATGAGTGTTCAACTCTTGACCAATTTTTCAACTCATCCTCATCAAGGATGGTACAAGTGAGGTTTATGTTAACTGGCTAATGGGGTTCAATATGAAAATGTGCCATGGGTTCAACCTTGATTGAGACCTTAGTCCCATACCTTATTCTGAACACCATGTAAGACCAATCTGTTGTAAGGTAACCCCCAATCTTGGCTATGAACTCTCTGAAAAGACACAATCCAAAGTGAGGAGTGACATCTAGAATCAACACGTCTTGCACCACAGACATGCTAAGACAAGCATGTAAGGTTAGTCTCAAATTCTTGATGTATCTGATGGTTTTGTGAAAGAACCATCAAGCTGTAGGACTCTCTTGGTGTACGGCTCATACTTGAGGTCAGTTGGTCAGCAATAGACTTTGGCATAACTAAAGTGTTAGCCCCACTCTCCACTAAGTAGTTGTGCACCAAAAAATCACCAATGATTAATGAGATGTAGAATGGGAGGGGCTTAGTCACACTAATTGACCTTTTTTTCAAAGGACTCTTGGCTACATTAGTGAAGACTTCAGCTTCCTTGCTTGGTTGCTTACTTGCAACCGTAGAAACACTCATCTTGGACAAACCTTCTTGAAGAATGTTTACTTGGTCAGGCTTGGAAAACATGTCCCACATTGGTATGCTCACGTTGGATTTATTCATTTGCTCTACAATGTTGATTGGCATACCCCCAACCTTTGCCTTGGTTTTGGGAGCAACTGCTGCTGGCTTTATCAATGATGGAGCAGTGACAAGAGGTTCTTTGAAAGCTTCTTGGTTGTCACCCATATTCTTCTCTTGAACATTGTGTTTGTTGAGACTGGGATGTGGACCAAACTGGAAGTAGTCTATGGATTGGATGCATAACACTCCTCTTGCTCATTGATGACCATTGAGGCTTCTGGTTGGTTTGACCCCTGAACTGAGCCTTGTTCTTGTGGAGGTTGCTTTTGCTTTGTCAGTGTGGGAACCTCTATGCTTTGGGTCATAAGAGCCTAGGTATATCCATAAGCAACAACTTGTTGCCATTGATCATTGAACGCTTGATTGGAGCCATTAGTTGGGACAATGGATTGTCCAAAAAAACATTCCAAGGCATTGTCCCTTTAAGCTCCTGAGCCATATTATTCTGAATCGGGACTAAGGAATTGGAAGAGCCTGCAACATTTGGATTATAATTATGGTATCTAGCATAGTTAGGCTACCCCTATCCTTGAAAATTTCCTTTATAGGGTGGCCTATTTGCTTGATAAGGCTATTGCTGAGGCTTTTATGGAGCTTGATATGGCTTTCTATAAGCTTGTTGCCTCTTGACATTGACCACATCATTCCCCAAGGATTGGAGCACACTCTTCAGTTTCGATTAATTCTTCTACTCTTGGGAGTCATTGGATCCACTAGTAGAGGCCTTCTCTTGCTTAGGTGAAGGCACAACAACAATTGCTGGCATTAGAAGTATAACATCAAGTGGAGGAAGGACTGCAAGAGGTGGTCTGATCTCTAGAAAAAGAGGTATTGGGGGTTTGGGAGTAAGCTTGCCAGCTTGAACTAGGCAATTTTTTATTTTGATTGCCACCTCGTATGTATCTGGCAGTATGTCTCCTCTCATAGATTGAATCATTACAGCTATGTCACTATTGAGAGCCTTCAAGTAATACAAGAAAGCAAAGTTTGGAGATGGTCTAACAACTGCTAGAATTCTATCCCATGCGTTTTGAAATCTTGTATTGAAGTCTTGCATGTCTTCATGAGGAGCTCTCTTGATTGCGGTCAGCTACTTTACAAGTGACAGATGATCACTCTTATCTGCAAACCTTTTACACAGGGCTATTCATAGCTCATCCCATGAGTGGATAGAATTAGGAGCTAATCCCCTATACCAGTCTAATGCCTTTCCTTTGAAAGATACAACCAATATCCTAACAACCACGTTCTCCACTGTGATATTATGAATGTTGAAAAAGTTGGTTATATCTATTATGTGCTCAGTAGAAATTACAACTTGGTCTCTTATGTAATAAAAAACACTTTTGAGAGCTGCTACTAGCATATGATCATATTATGGCAAATTTAAAGGACTGTGGCCATTGAAGCCCACAAAAGCTCTTTGGGGAATCATGGTAGCAAGAGGAGCCAACACGGATCTTCTTGCGTAGGTATATCTTATGACTAGTTTAGGAAAGTAGCTTCTTACGTAAGGTTGAGTATGGGCGAACCTTAATCTTCTTGTTGTATTTAAAGATAATTCAACAAACTCAAAAGGAATACCTGCAGAAGTTGATCTTGTAGTCACCTTTGGCATGAAAGATAGCTACTGCTCTGCCACCAGATAGTTGGGTGTTCTTTGGAGTCGCTAGATGTTGAGGGATGAATGCTACCACTATTGCAAAATGATCAAAACAACATCAAATTTGATCAATATTTCATAAAAATGAAAATAAAATGGTAGTTGTTCCATTGGACATGCTAGAATTGTTATAGCTTATAATTTCACCCTTGTGAGAGAGATCTTCAGGCTCTCTCACTTCCAGCTACAAGCATGGGGACAACCTCAGGGTGTGGGTATCCTATGGTGAGGTTGAATCTCTGGGCTTTTTAATGAGGCTAATTCCTCAAGTGCTTCACTTTAGCTCCTTGATTCCCACACTAAAAGCTACTAATGGCTAAGGAAAAGGGAGGAAGATCATTGAAAAGAAAATCTAAGCTAAGGGAGGTGATACACCAAAAAAAGTGATCCATTTGGTCTAGGAAAAGAGCCAATACTGATCAACCTAAATAGGACACAGGCTACTCTAGTTCTATCTCAAGGCCATAGACATGGAGCTTTTGCATGGAGGTTGAAGGGAAGCCTTGCGCTTTAAAGGATAAAAAAATAGGTCTACAAGAGACACTATGAACTGGTAACACTTTAAAGAGAGCTTGACACACAAACACTTCACACAATCTTACACAAAACCAAAAGGATCAAAAGCAAGGTGCTAGAAAAAATTGTAGGTGATGAATGACAATCATCCATTCTGCAAATGAAACCAATGTGCATACTTGTTTTAACTAGAAACATAAAAGTCTTCCTTGTATTGCTTCAAAAGAGTGTTTTACAAAGCAATTTCTACAGAGTAATTCCATTACCATTTCGGGGATGATTTTCTTGGCTCCAAGGCCTCTATTTATATAGAAAAGGGGGGAGATAGAAGGGGAGGAAAGAAGAAGTCACTGATGGCTAGTAATTTGATATTGCACTTCATTATTGCCCCTAAATGTGCCACTCAAGATCACTAAACAATCCTCTTGAGCCCCTCCCATCTTTATGTTTTTATTTGGTACATCTGAGAAGCCATGTTGTGAGTAGCTAAAATGTCTCTTCTTGGCATGACACATTTAATCTTTTCACTCAAGATTGACGTGGCTTCTTTCTCTTTACGTGCCTTGCTAAAAGGATGCGGGTCTCCATGTGTTTCAGCCATGTTGTATTTAAGCATCGAACGATGATTGTGGGGAGCGAACTATGACAAATGAGAGTCTTTATAATTTCTAGCTACCAGTTGCTTGGACTCTTTCGTGCTTATTGGTCATCCTTGTGCCACTTGTCCTTTACTGATTGGTCCTTTCTACTCCAGTTTATGCCATGTGGTAGAATTTCATTCGTTGCATCATGATTCTTGTGTTGTTGGACCAAGCTTAAGTCAAGCACTTGAAGAATCCCAATTTACTCTATGCAGAGTAATTCAAGTTTTTTGATCTCTCTAACTTTCAACTTTCCCAGATTCTTTACTTATAAAGCTTTTTAAGTAAAGTACTTGGAGAACCCTGATTTACTCTATGCATAGTAATTCGGGTTCTTTAAGCTTACTTACTTTAGACTTGTCCTTCTTGGAGTCTTCTTTATTCTGTGGGCTCATATTTATCTCGGGTAAATCTCCCAAAGGAATTCCTCCAAAATTTTTGACCGAAGCTTCCTTCTTACTCTCTTCCTTCAAAAATTACCTTTCAAATTTTTCAAAATGGACTTTCTCGAAGGGTGGGCGACCCTTCAGGCTTCCTGTATGTCCCTTCAGACTTTCACAAATGATTATCCCAAAGGGAAAGATACCCTTCGAGAATTTTGAAATGGTCATTCTAAAGGGTAACATACCCTTTGGGAAACTTACAACTGTCCACTTGGTTGACTGGTCTTTCAAAAATGTTGAAAAGATCCCTTTTGCCTTAAAAATAAGCCCTTCAGATTTTTGAAGTGTACTTTCAAGTTTTTGGAGAAGACTTGTCCCTTGAAGAACCCGAGAAGCACTATTTTTTGAGACCAAATCGAGTTTGTCAAGCCCTTTTACTTATTTTGGGCTTTTGACTGCTCACAACTTATGAAGTAATCAAGTAGTGCTCCTTGGAGAACCTGAAATACATTGTCCATGAGTAATTCATGTTTGTAAACCTGAATTACTTCTACTTATAAAACATTTAAAAGTCAAGAACTACTAGAAACCCGATTAGCACTGTGCCCTCAAAAACCTAAAGTTGTCACTGTCGAAAAACCCAAAGTCCTCCCAAAGACTTGTCATTTTCTTGCCTGAAAGCTCCCTTTTTCATACTTAGACAAATGTTGATATGTGGGCCAAAAATGGCCAACATGTCATATGCAGGGTTAGAAGGAGGATAGAGGCCATGGTAAGGCTAATAGGCTGCTTGAGGGACACTTGGGGGGAATACATAAACATTATTTGCCCGATAAGTGTGATTCTGAGGTAGAGAATAAACATTTTGATCAAAAGATTGATGATACATACCAAATGATGGCAATTAGGAACTTGGGCTACTTATACTAGCTGATGTTGATTCAGAGTTGCCATTGATGTTTGTAGAATGCCTCCAAAGGCTAATATATAAAACACCAAAAAAATTCCTTCCACTATTTTGGACCTTAGTCCCATCAGGCATCCTAGAACTGTTACTGCTCAAATTTGCACCCTTTGAAAGAGTGTTCTTCAGGCCCTTTCCAACTTGAGCAAAACTATGGGAACAACCCTAAGCTGTGGGTCACCTATGGTGGGGTTGAACCTCCGTATTAGGTCGAATTCCTCTTTGATGCTCACCTAAAACTAATGCTTCACCAGGAAAAGGGTTAGAAATGGAAAAAGGCTCCTAATTAAGTTAACTAGATGATGCACCAAATAAAAATGGAGAACTCTCATAAGCTTGAACTCACACTAGATCTGTAGAGGACAATACTAGCTCACACAATCTCAAGATCAAGCTAATTGCATAAGTGTTTCATGAAAGAGGTTCAAGAAGTAATGAATGCAAGCAAAGATTTTTAAGACTCACTGAAAGCTCACATTAATGGCAGAAATAACACTAATGCATACCTAAAAACAACATTGAAAACTCCCTAAACAAGGTAAAAAAGGACCATGGACAAGGAAGATTCTCCTTCACACAATGCCATAGTGCACAACTCACCAAACACAGATTCAAGGCAAAATATAGCTAAAGAAAGTTCTATATTGCATCAAGAGGTAGTTCTTACAAATGCTTGATAGGGTTGAGCCTAATCAAGAGAAGCATACTTTACAATATCTCAAAGAGTCCACCAATTTCTCTAAAATTTCCAAATCAAAGAGAACTAGTTTTTGGAAATTTTAAATTAGAGAACTCCTTACAAAATGAAAAGAATGGGATATATTGAAAAGGGAAGAAAAAGAGAGAGAAAGGAGAGGGGCACACTATCCATGATCATTGAATGAACTCCACCTTTCAAGGGATGCCCCACCACCCTTTTGTCCAATCAGGACAAGTCCATCATCAACAATTATCCTTCATTAGCTCTAGTTAGTTCTCAAGTTCTTCTCATTGGCTGAGAAAAGTGCACTAAAGGACAAGAGTTTGTTTTATATGGTGACTCATGATCCTTTCAAGGAGAAAATATCTTTTAAGGTTTTGATCATTATTGAATGCTCCAACTACTTCTCCAATCTCCCAAATCTGCTCTGTGAATCTCGCCATACCTTCCACTTGGATTCATTATGAGGATAAGGTCCTTATATCCTTGGGCCTGATGAAAACATGCTAAGTCTGATTTAATCAGCTAATTTGACTATAATATTTATTCTTTGGCGTGCTTTATATAAAAATTTAAATATTGATCCATTATAGGTTGAAAACCAATCTCATATTGGTTTTCTTATAGTCAATATCTCCATCTAAACACATTTATATCATTGAATAGTTAGTACCTTGATTTTATTTATGTCAAGTCCAAAAAGACCTATTTTACCTCTGTGGACATTTAATGGTGGAGCTTGATCCTTTAAATGCCCATATAGTTTAACTTAGACCCTATTCAATCTTGGCACCTTTCTACATTAGCTTGCTCGATTCAAAAACTGCCCTATCGACCTTTATCAAAATATCCCAGGCTTGACCCTTTGCTTATTGGTCATCGATTTTCTGACTTAGCCTATTGACCCCTTGACTAATCTCACTCCATTGATCCTAACTCTCAAGATCTCACCATTTTTCACCTTCGCACTTGTCCATGGGGGCCTATTGATTTGTTGACCCTAGCTTGCCCGCATGCCATAGATCTTTGATGCACGATCAAACGCCAACTGTTAGATCTATTGGGACCCACTATTTGAAATCAAATGTCTAATTCATGAGGCTAAACTTTGACATCCATGTCCCTGTATTTGACATTTGCACCACCGTCACTACATATTTGAAAACTAATGATTTTTTCATGGTTTAAACTTGACACTTATGTGCCTCTCATTTGATGTCTGCACAAACGTATTTGATGTCTGTGTGACCATTAATCTTTGATACCCATATGTATGATTGTTGATCTTTATTTTGACATTTGCACAATTGTTATTACTCTAATGGAACCCAACTTTCCTCAGTCATTTCCTTTGGACTTCTTATCTGCTGGCCTTTTGGCAAAGAAATGACTCTTAAAGACTTTTATATTGGACACTTTCTCAAAGAAATGACCCTTCGAGACTTTTGCATTAGCCCATTTCTTGAAAGAAATACCCTTTGGGACTTTGTCTTAGGATAGTTTTATCAAATAAATGACCATTTGGAACTTTTATTTGGGCCACTTTCTCGAAGAAATGGCCCTTCGAGAGTTTTGTTTCATACACTTTGCTTGAAAAATGACCCTTTGAGATTTTTGTTTAGGGCACTTTATCAAAGAAATGACTCTTCGGTCTTTTGTTTTGGACCAATTTCCCTAAAAGATACTATTCAAAACTTTTGTCTAGGACTTTCCTTGAAAAATGACCCTTCGAGAGTTTTGTCTCAGATAAAATGTCTGAAACAATTCTCGATACTTAGCCAAAAAACTTGAAATAAATCTCCCGAAGGAAATATTATCACTTAGCCAAATAAAAGATCCAAAAGATTTGAACTTAACAAAATAAAGACCCAAAACAATTTGCCTGAGTAAGGACTTAGCTAAAAAAAGGGTTTTGCATTTAACTTTTTCAAGGCCTGTATGTTCTTCTAAACTCATGCTTGAAATGTTGTTTGATCCTTGAAGGCCTGAAAGAACTATGAAGACTTAAAGCTTGTGCAAACTTGTTCCATGACCTTGAACTACTTGGTTTCACCATGAAACCTGCTCAAGAACCTTTTATTTTTTGCTTTGCAAACTTATCACTTAGAATTTGACAAAATACACTTTAAGCAACCTTAAAGTGTTTCAAAAGCTTTGTGAGCACTATAATATCTCTTTGGTCCACTCATTCCATCCAAAACATCTGTTCATCTACTCATCCAAGCAACCTAATCCATCTAGGCACAGCTTGGTATGTGGGCCAAAGTTGGCCAACAACTTTCCCATGGCCTATAACGAATAGGTAATGACATATACAAACCTAACTTCTAGTTACTAGGATTTATTATACTATACAACACACATCATCTTATGAACTTAAAAATATCAACTTGCATCTTTAGCCAATAAAATACCTATCTAGATTTGTCATTGTCTTTGTAATCCAAAGTGACCTACAACTCTTGAATTATGTGCTTCTCTCATTAGCATAACTCTTCCTCATTTAGGCACACAAAGCTTACCCATCTTCTATAACAACCTATCTGGAAGATAGTAAACCTCATTGGGCTCAAAACCTGCACCTTGAGGTCTTTTTGCTTGAAAATATGCTTTCCCAAAATTTGCATCATGTTCATATCCTTTTACATAAAATTCATGCACAAAAGGGTCAAAAAGGGGTATGGTGTCCATGGCTAAAATCAAAGGAGGTCTAGATAACATATTCACTAACTTGTTAGTCACACCTTTATTATATTTTATAACCAAGTGAATTTGTTGAAATAAACCCATTCGCTTATCTATTTTGATGAGGTTTAATTTGTGCTTATAAATATTAGAGAGGTTGGAAATCCATATGAGCAATGGTTTCCTTATCCATTAGATAGTGCTTTTATTTATTAATTATTTTAACAAGCACATACAATTATTTATTATATGTACAATAATTCATAATTACACCATGAACTAACTATGAAATAATAGCATATGGGTTTACCTCCTTGCAATAGGATAAGCACCATAACATAGTTACTAACATCTATTTCCACCTCAAAAAGATGTTTCAAGTTAGCTAACACTAAAATTGGAACACTATTACTCTTATGTTTAAACTCAACAAATGCATCTTATTGTTTATGCGCCAAGTAAAAGACTTACCCCATGTTGTTGTAGCGTGCAAATGTATTACTTTGGAAGATAAATCTTAGACGAACTTCCTAAAATGTTGAACTATACCTAAGAACTTCTTATTTATATCACATTGGAAGACCTATGCCAATTCATGATGGCATCTACCTTTTTTAGATCAGTTCTCAACTTTCCATCTCCAACCACAGGCCTCAAACATACAAGTGATTGTTGTGTAAACTCACATTTATTTTCATTCAACAATTATTTATTCTCCTTAAAAAAATTCAAAACTTGTTTTAAATGAATTAGATGTTCATTTTATGTTCAATTGAAAACAAAAATACCATCCAAAAATAGAATAACAAAAGCATCTATAAATGGTACTAATACCATTCATTAACCACATGAAATTAGCTGGGTTGTTGCACAACCCAAAAAGTAATACCAACCATTCATATAACCCTTGTCTTGTCTTGAATTTTGCCTTCCATTTTTCATCTTCCTTAATCATTGGTGATATCTGGATCTCAAATTCAACTTAGTAAAGTGTTTGGCACATTAGAATTGACCTAGAAGATCATCAATTCATTGAGTGCTCTATAACCAACACACATGCTCCATGAACCATCTTTCTTAGGTACTAAAACAACTGGATAACTATATGGAGAAGTACTAGGATGAATTATATATTAATTAATTAAAGACTATAACTAATATTTTATCTCACTGGCATCCACCAAAAGCTACCAATAGAGACGTAGATTTGGAAGAGGGTCATTTGGTAGAAACTAAATCTCATGCTCAATAGGCTTTATAGGTGGTAATTTTGTGGACTCTTGGAAATTTTCCTTAAACTATTGCACCAACTCTCCCATATAATCCTGCTCTTTATTAGTAAACATGGTACAAGAAGTTATATGTGCATCCACTTCATCATTTTGTATATCTCTTAAAAGAAGAACAACAAATTTGCCACTATCATTAATAAACCTTTTAACTTGAAAGGCACTTACCAAGGAGATATTCGAGTTGCCTTCATAGGTTTTAATAATGTTAATTTCACCATCCTTTACCAAATGGTATTTATTGGCTCTTCTCATGAATAAGGCATCTTGAATATAGATGTAAGGGTTGATAAACACTACACCATGCACATCAAGGGAACAACATCCACTATGACTTTATTAATGAAATGTTTGTCAATACCAAACTTGACCTTGCATTGTTTGGTCATATTTAACTCTACTCCTTGCTTTACCCCATCCAAATCATATAAATTAAGATGATTGAAAGTTTATAACCCCAACTTATCCTCTAACTCCTTGCTTATAAAATTTTCTTGAGAGCAAGAATCAAATAGAGCATCCAATTTACTAATCTTAATTTGAACTTTAATATGGAAAAGTTACATAAATTTGCCTTGATCTTGAGCATTATTGTTACCCAAAATACCTCTTTTGCATGGAGGCATAATATAATGTCTCATCCACATTAGAGTTGCATCCAACCTTTTTTTCCTTATAATGTAGTTAAAGCCTTATTTTTCCTCTTGCCTTCACATGGATGAAATTTTGAATGCAACTTCCAATAAGTCTTAAATGAATGACTATCAACATCATAATTGCCACAATGCCTTTTAGTATCCTTTTGAGAAAAAATAGTAGTAACATTATGCTTACCTTTCCATTTACAACACTTTAAATCTTCTAAGCAAAAGGGGAAAGGTAAATGAAAAGATAAGAAAAATTATACTACCACATTCTCTCAAAAGGACACTAAAAGGCATTATGGGCATTGTGATGTTAATAGTCATTCACAGAAAACTTGTTGGAAGTTGCATCTAGAATTCTATCTTTATAAAGGCAAGAAGAAGAAAAATGCTTTAACTTCATTCCAATGGAAATAAGTTGGGTGCAACTCTGATGTGGATGATAAATTATTGTGCCTCTATTTAAAAAGATGTATATTTGGGTAGCAATAGTGATCAACATCAAGGCGAACTTAAAAAATTGTTCCATATTAATGTTCAAATTAATAAGACTAAATTGGATGCTCTTTTTTATTCTTGCTTTGAAATTTTCTGATAATCAAGGAGTTAGTGAACAAGTTTGGGTTATAAACTTACAATCATCTTAATCCATATGTTTCATGTTAAGTAACGAAAGGAGAGAGTTAAAGGTGACCAAACAATGCAAGGTCAAACATTTGGGAAAGTTTGAATTGAAAATGTGTATGATATGGATCATGACGCCAATCATATGATACACATAGTATACGCAATCAAATCAAACACAATCATAGTAGATAAAATTATTGAACATGCAAGATGACCCACAAGCAATCAATGACATGACATGGCAACTAGAGGATCCTCTATGGACAATGTGGGCAAGACATGATAAACAACACACACAATCATAATCACACACATGTAAACAATCAAGCAATCATAGGGCATGTAAGTGAAAATGCAACATATAAATGTCACACAGTATGCAAGATGTAAACTAGAGAAATATAAGCAACAATATAAATCCTTATATGAAAAAATGAAAAATAAGAAGGATAAAACCTAAGACCTAGTGGAAACATGTCCCTAGTATAAGCATGCCCCCAATGTGAGAATGCCCTTGGGTGTGGGCATTATTTAGCATAAAGCATCTATAAATCCATGATCATATGTAACTTGTATATCTTGGATTCATCTCACAAGATACCATGAGAAGCACTTAAAATAATAATGTATTAGTAAATCTCTAGCATAAGTAGATAAACATGATATGTATCAATGTGTCATTATGTAATTGATTAAGATAATGGCAAATAGTTTTATTTTTATTTTTATGTTTTACCATGTTCTTAGTTCTTATATTTTACATTTTATAGAATAATGGACCAAACAAGGAGGAAGGCAAGGGGTGTAAGCAAGAAGAAGCAAGGAGAGCTAAATTAAGTAAGAAATAATCCAAATGAGTGCAAAAACAAGAGCACAAAAATAAGACACAAGCCAAGGGGCACAAGTGAGAAGAAGCAATACGAGGAGATTCCTAATAACCTAAAACTTCCCTTGTAACTCAATACATATTAGGGTAGAATGCCTCAATGTATCAGTGTTTTCATCATTAGGAATTCTCCACATGTTTGGAATGGGATCAACAATCAAAGAAGCAAGGCCCAAGGCAACAAAGCAAAAAACTTAAACCAAGGGGGCACAAGATTGTTTATGCAAACTGAGGCAAGACCATAAATGCCAATCCTAGAAGAAGCATGAAGCCAAGGGAAACTCAAGAAAGAAAGGCACATGAAAGGCCAAAAGGAAGCATGACTCACATGACTCTAGAAGAAGGCACAAGATAAACGTGACATACGGAGGGGAAAAAAAGAAACTATGAAAAGTAGATTATATTACTGAAGTATATGAGATAAGCTATAATGATAATCGATAGCCCCATCTAAATTTATACAAAGAGAGGATGTGAATGTGGGGAGTCAGATGTGTCACTAGAAGTATTGTAAATATGACGAGGATTTATATCTTAACCTAAATCATCATCACTAGGAAATTTAACATGGGTATTTGCTATAGGAGCTGCCTCAATCTCTTAGAAAGAAACATACTTATCAATTTGAATGTTTATTTGTGTAGTTGAACTCTTTGTAGGTATTTTAGCATGAACATATGAAAGAGGTTGTGATAAGACAATATTGTGATGTGGATGAATGGGTTACTATAACTATGGGTGGTTTAATTGTAGGAGTTGATGTTGCAGGAACTATAACTCTAGGATATGTAATTCAAGATGCTAAAACTATAGATGTGGGAACTATAGGATGTGTAACTCAAGAATATTTGACTTGAGGTTGTATGATTTTATGTTTGAGTAGCACTTTGGGTATTGTTGTTGATGTTTTATAGGTGACTCATAAGATGTGGTGAGCATAGTAAATACTTTGTTATCATGCACACACTTAATACATTAGTTTAATGTGGATGGAATAAATCTTATTTCATTTATCCATGGGCATCCAAGTAATAGATCATATATCTCATTATCTAACAATACGTAAAAACATATTAAAAGGGTCTTAGGATCTACAATGATAGGTAAGGTAATACCCCTTACAGGTGCTTGTGTGAGACTGCCATAACTGTTAAGAACCATTGTTATACCAAGTAAGTCATGTGAAGTATACCTTATTATAGAAAGGACTGACATTATACATAAGTTTTGACTTGAACCATTATCTATTGTAATGACATATATAATCATAGGATGTGAATTACTGAAAACATGTATAAATAGTGGACCATCCTAATAATTATTTGTGGCAATCTCATGATTGTATAATGTAATAGATGGACCTTGAGGTCAAAAACCTATAGCCATACCAATGATACCATCTAAGATATGGGCAATGGAAATCATTGGTTTTTTAGGTATTTCCATGTGAAGATTATCTTGCTTTGGAGTATCATGATTTGAAAGTGGATTGTTGAAGTTTTTTGAAGTGTTTGTTCATTGGAGCAAATAACTCATTTAATTTACTATTATATCCTTCCACTTAAATGAAATTACTATCAATAATATATTTTATCTTATGTCTCAACATATAGAATCTATTGGTAGCATGTCCTAAGATCGATGGTACTCATAATATGCATTCAAATCATAGTTTCCAAGTAAAGTTTGAAATGTATCCAACTCACTTGTGGAGGTAAATAAATAATTTTGGATTCAAGAAAAATTTTAAGTGCTTAATGAGGAGGATCAAATAACCTTGTAAATTATTTAGGTGCTCTAGAAGGAAGGACAAGCCTATCATGTGATTGTGACATTATATTTACTCCATTTTTTCCCTCCCCACTAGCTTGAAAGTAGGATTATCATTAGTTTTAGCCTTGAATGTTGATTTACCTTTATATTTGGAGTTGGTAGAGGTAGGAACAATAAACCAAGATTTAATCATGTTTGCCTCTAAATTTTTGATCTCATTTTTTAAAATCAGATGGCAAAGCTCATCAAAAGAATGGTATGTGTTAAACATTGTTTTATATTTAATAGGTTGAAGTAAACTATTGGAGAAAATAATTTTTAAGTCACTATCAAGCATTTGGTGAGACATTTTAGTAAGCATAGTTATGAATTTAAACACATACTAACATTCTCATTAGGTCCTTATTTAAGTTGGAAAAAAATGTGAAAAATGTGAACTTTTGGCTAATGTTGATATCAATGTGAACTAAGAAACTATTGGCCAAATCATTGAAATGATGCACAAAGCCCAATTGTAGGACATAAAACCAATCCAAGGCATATCCCTGGAGATTCCTAGGAAAAATATTAGTCATCAATATGTCATCATGTACAAAACCAAAGAATGAAGAATAGAATGATCATATATGATGCAAAAGATCACCCTTGACATTGTATACTTCAAATTTAACAACTATAAAACTAGTAGGGAAAGGGTAGACGAGGACCTCATGAGCCAATGGGTTGTGTAATATATCATGAGAAGTGACCACATGGCTAGGTTTTTGAAATAATTCAAAAAGTTGTTTGATTTGCATTTGCATATCTTCAAGGGTTTGTTGAATCAATGCATCCTTAGATGTAGTAGCATGTGTATGATCCAAATCATAAGTAGCATGCATATAAATAGATGTTGTATGATTTCAACCAAGACCAAGACCAAGACCAACTAATATAACATTATAATCAAACCAAGATAATCTAGTGACATTAGGAGGCACAAAAGAAGTAGTAGGTTGTGAAAGAATATACTTAGAACCAACAAAAATGCAACACACAAGATAGAAAAATAGGAGCATCAACCTCGTGACCTATGGTAGGAAAGCCTCTAGTAGGTGGATTAGAAACATATAAAGGATCATTCGTAAATTATTCATTCTTAAGTATATATTCCTAAGCCAAAATTTTATTTTATGTTCATTTTAATGGAAGTAATAAGTCTTCTAAATCATCAAGATTATATTTAACCAATCGTCTAAAGTGAGCAATTCTACCAATTATTTATTTATCTACATCATCATTGTTATCCTTCACATAATTAACATACATGCCATTATCATCATCATATTTATAATCATGTTCAATATAAACATATACACCATTCAAATGTGTACCATATTGAAGAAGTAGTTATTTCAATAACAACCAAAAATTTAGTTTTCAAACAATTACAAAGCAAAGGAAGTTAAATTAAATCAATAGTATCACCGCTCAATCTAGCACTTCACCTATTAGGAATGATATATCTAGATTTATTAATTGGCATTAGATGTAAGCATGGATAACATATAAATATTGAAAGGAGATAGGACTAATGGCATTGCACTAATGAAGCAAAACCATAGATAAATCAAATCTAAAATAAACAAAACAACAAACCCTAGAGAACACGAGAGCATAAAACTCTATGGTTGATATGTTCGAAAAATGGAAGGGTCCACCAAAATATTTTATAAAATGGTGGATATGTGGTAATAACACCACACACAATTAAGTAAAATAATGACATGCTAAGAGGATCACAGAAATACAGTAAACAAAAATAGATATAACTCCTTATTGTGTTAAAATAGGGGATGAAAGTAAAATCAATATATAAGTGATTAATATCAATGGAAAGAGGGAGATATATAATTGAAACAAACACACATGGGTTCTAGAAATGACTTCTAATGATATAAAATAGGTTTTGAGGATGATTAAATTGAAACCCTAAAAATCAGACTAAGATCTAGAAGATGACCATAATCGACCACTGCTGATAAAGACATGTTTTAACCATACAACCGATCATGGAAAGTTTTTGGTGATTCTAGAAAATTGCTATGATTATGGCAATTTTGATTTTTAGTGTCTTAAATTGCCTAAGATAATTCAATGGAAGTAGAGGTATGTGAATCTGGATTCACTTTGTGTAATTTTAGGTGTACAACAAACCCTAGAGAACACGAGAGCATAAAACTCTATGGTTGATATGTTCAAAAAATGGAAGGGTCCACCAAAATATTTTATAAAATGGTGGATATGTGGTAATAACACCACACACAATTAAGTAAAATAATGACATGCTAAAACAAAAATAGATATAACTCCTTATTGTGTTAAAATAGGGGATGAAAGTAAAATCAATATATAAGTGATTAATATCAATGGAAAGAGGGAGATATATAATTGAAACAAACACACATGGGTTCTAGAAATGACTTCTAATGATATAAAATAGGTTTTGAGGATGATTAAATTGAAACCTTAAAAATCAGACTAAGATCTAGAAGATGACCATAATCGACCACTGCTGATAAAGACATGTTTTAACCATACAACCGATCATGGAAAGTTTTTGGTGATTCTAGAAAATTGCTATGATTATGGAAATTTTGATTTTTAGTGTCTTAAATTGCCTAAGATAATTCAATGGAAGTAGAGGTATGTGAATTTGGATTCACTTTGTGTAATTTTAGGTGTAGTCCTCTGAATAAGCTTATCCTTGGATGTATCCCTAATTCACCAGAATGCCATAATAATATAAAATATGTCCAAGGTTAATGTCCCCAACTCCCTTAAGGATTATAGATACATATCCCCTATGCTCAAAATCGAGGTTCAATGTATTTTTAGTACTTCATGAGTGTTCCCAACCAAAATGAAACAAATTACATCACATCCTCTCGTTAGATAATGAAAGGTAACTATACAATTCACAAAGACCTTATTTTGGTAAAATTGTATTGGCACAAGACTTGACTAGATGATAAGGGCAAAATTGGTCCAATGTATCGGCTACTTGGCAAATGTGCAATGGATATACTCAATGTGTAGCTCAATAAGGAAATTCCAATATGGAATTGATCGATAGGAGACCTTGATAGAAGATGTAAAATGGCTCAGGACACATTTTCATATATATGCATCATTAAAAAAATTGCACATAGGTCAACCATGAAAATTATTTATAACCGACAATAGGGGCACGAGAAATTAGCATAGGAAATAATGACCCACAAAATCCAAGTGACCAAAATCAACCACTATTGATTATGGTCATGACGTAATCGTGGACCCATGTCATAGAAAGGCCTCAAAACAAAGATCAAGCTAGTTTGGGGATAACTATGTGCATGAAAAAATAAAAAATGTGTAGTGACAATATGGCTTGCAACATAATTCGGTGTCAACAATATGTTTCTATGAGTATCTAAACTTAAAATAAAATCTGCAATATTTATTTGATTGTCTTGATTCAGAATTCACGACTGTAATTATAATTGTAAATATTTACATAGTTATGTTTAATATCATTCATTATATAATGAACATGTTAGATGGAAATGTGTTTCCTCTTCTATTTAATTTAAGTTATAAATTTTATAGATTCATTTTTTATTAGATGATTTTGGGAGTTTCTATCTACTAGTTTTATTATGGTGTTCAATTGAATCAGTGCTTAGGTTTTTAATCACCATGATTTTTTTGAAACTTACAACATTACATGGGTAAAAATGATCGACAAGTTTGGGATAAATGATGGTTTTATCATGTCTCTCCAAAAGCTTGTTTTTACCTTTAAGGATTGTGGAAGCCTTGTTTATATAATTGTTATCTATGATTATTTTTTTAAATTCCAAAGCTTATTAGAGGTTTTAGTTTTGATTTCTAATTTTATACTTTCCTCATATGATAAAATCAAATCATTATAGATGTCTCATAACTTTAATTAAATGCCAATTTTTATTCCAAACCTCTTTTGAGGTGATTTGTTTGAAATGATTGTCGAGTGATGAAGTCTATATTCAATTCTAAATTCGTCCACTTGTGTAATATGTACAATATATATTTCTTTAAAGCTTTGCTTTCAATAGGAAACATAAAAGCTTCCATAAAGAGGATAGGGTACATTCTAACGTTGAAATATTGACATCCCTAATTCTATATCAATTTTCCACTTGATATTTCATTGTGGTATGATGATTTAGATTGATATAAAATAGCATATGTCAAAATTTTAATATCTTCAATAGCATAAAATAAAAAAACATGAAGGCCTCAAATTTACAAATGTAGAGAAAAAAAGACATCTACAAATGAGGATACTTAAGAGAGGAAAACGATAGAGCAAGATTGGATTTGACAAAGAAGGGAGTGGATTTGATAGAAAAGGGAGTCAATATGAAAAAATTGGATCCTATGTGAAAGAGGAGGATCCCACATTGGCAGTTATCATCGTGTCACATGTTAAAATTGGTTGTTATGTATGTATGTATTTTTTTCCATTTTTTTCTTACACAAACACTGTTTTATGTGTTGTAGAAGCTTTTTAAGTGCACATTTTGACTGCATGAGAATATTTTTAGCATACATGTTTGAGTAATAATGCTTAAATGATTGAAATTACATCATAGCGTATTGTATTTTGATTGAGATTGGATTAAGGTATTTTACATTTTGGCTAAGATTGTATCATGGTATATCACATTTTTATTGAAACTACATTATGATGTATCACATTTTGACTAAGAATACATTAGGGTATATCATATTTTAATTGTGATTGAAATAGTGTATATCACATTTTGACTTGAGATTACAGTTGAGGATCTCACATTTGTACTGATATTGTCTTTTGTTATATCATAATTGCATCATAATATCTTGTAGTCATTGCATAAGCTTCTCAAAGCTTTGTTATGGAACATTTTCAAAATCTTTCAACTATTGCATTATTCCATTAAAGATTTGTTAGGGCACATTTTTCATATCATATAATCATTGCATTATTTTGTCAAATATTTTTTTGGAAAAATGTTACATGTCATGTAATCATTGCATCACTTTGTCAAAGCTTTGTTAGGGCATGTTTTTCATATCATGTAATCATTGCATCACTTTTTTAAGGGTTTCTTATGGTGCACTTTTCATATCATATATTCATTGCATAGGCTTTTCAAATCTTTGTCATGACACATTTTCCATATCTTGTAATCATTGTATTTGTTTGTCAAGCAATTAACATGTCTTCTCTATGTTGCCACATTTTTATGTGAGATTGCATTATGGTCAACTTATTCATTGTAATAGAATAAATTTAGTCATTGGATTACAAAAAACTCAATTATTGTATTAGGACCAATTCACTCATTACATTAAGATGTCTTATAATCATTGTATTAGTTTGTCAAATAATTGATGTGACTTTTCTATGCTACCACATTTTACAATGAAATTGCATTAGGGTAAAATTACTCATTACATTATGATAAACTCAATCACTGCATTAGGACCAACTCAATCATTGCATACAATTAAAGTCACTTGTTACATTAAAATAATTCATGTAATAATTGTATTAGTTTGTCAAATAATTGATGTTTCTTCTCTATGTTAGAACTTTTTACAGATAAGATTTCATTAGGAACAACTTAAGATTTGTATTAGAATATTCTATAATCATTGCATTGATTTTTCAAACAATTCACATATATTCTACATGTTGCCACATTTCGTAGTTGAGATTACATTAGAGTGAACTCACTCATTTCATTAGGATATTATGTAAGTAGTGTATTACTTTGTCAAACAATTCACACATTCTTTATGTTTCACATTTTGCAACTGAGATTGATTAGAGTCAAAACGTAATATTGTATCCCATAGGGCAGCTAAAAAATAATTAAAAATTAACTCCCAAAAAGTGCTTAACAAATTTTATTTTTTTATAAAAGATTGGATGCTCTACATCTTTTTATATTTAAACTTAAACACCTATATTTTATTAATTTTAGTCAAACAAACTCAAAAAAAATTGGAGTGAGATTAAAAGTGTTTTTGGCATCTTTATGCCCAAAAGTGAGACATAATATTATAATTTGACCCATTAGGGTCAACTCACACATTGCATTAAGATCGACTCACTGAGACACCTATATTTTATTAATTTTAGTCAAACAAACTCAAAAAAAATGGAGGGAGATTGGAAGTGTTTTTTGGCATCTTTATTCCAAAAAGTGAGACATAACTCTCGGGAAAAGTATCACAATGTTGTTACAATTTATATACAGGTATAAAATACTATCCTTTGAATGGGCATACTTGATAATTGTTGAAGATGTAGTCCAATAAAATATAAAGAATGACAAGGCTCAATAGACTTAATCCATACTGAATCTGCTATGAGTATATGGGTCTAATGTTTTATATGAGAGATTCATATTTAGTAAATTGATTTAATTTAAAATATGTATGTTTTAATATTCTATTTCACAAAGTTGGAAATGCAAATGAAAGAACATATGGTCATATAAGAAACAAGATTTAAAGTTAATCCAACAATGTTTTATGTGATTAATCAATATCATGCTTATATGTATAAATGCCTCTTTGAAACTAATAAACATAATTTGTTTGGTTCATGTTGAGTATATGACTTGTGATTTTGTAGCAAAATATGTTCTAATTCCATATCTAACAACATATCTAGGGGGCATGAGGAGGCTGACACACCTAGTACTTATGCCTCTAACCTAGCATTGAAAACATCAAGTGTGACTTGGTTCTCAACAATAGGTATTGGATATTAAGCCCATATCACTTCGCCTCCTATCAACCCCCAACAAGAACATGATCCCCGTTTCATTAATTATCTTTCCTTGTGTTGGCACAACAAAAAAGAAGTATTGAAGTAGGGATCGTGTTCTAATTAGGTGTTGATAGGAGGCAAAACAACATGAGCTTAATACCCAAGACCCATTGTTGAGATCAAGGCAAGCTTATGGTTCTAAAATAAAATTATACAAGATTTTCATGTGACTTTTTAATGCTTCCTATGATTACATGATATGCAAAACATGGCTATAGCAAGGATGTCAACTATTGTTACTTGAATAGGTGTCAATAAAAATATTTATGTCCAGTCAAAATGTGCCCCACCAAAGCTTCGATTAGGCACAAAAACTTAACAAAAAACAATTATATTTACACCTCAAACAACTATCAAGTATGCCCGTTCAAGGTTTAGTATAATATGACATCTTAACATTTACAATTGACAATACGGATGAGTTATTTGAGTTGTTGCTATCCATTGATACTTTCATATGGTGTTGTTGCAAAAATTCTACAAAAATGTGTATTGCAAAATGTGACCATAAAACACAACTAAAATTTAAATGGTGCAAATCCATCACCATAGTCATTGTGACCAAATTTTTTAAAAAAGAAATTGATAAATTCATCCAATTTCACAAACAATGTGAAGGGACAAGATCATTACAACATTTACTTGTGTTTAATGAATAAGCAAGAATTTTGACATTTTATCATAATATGTTGACAAGTATTGGATATTCTTAATTGAGGATGATATATATTTTAGCATTGAACATTTTGAAATTCGACACTTCTTATTATTATTTTTTTTAAGAAGTAATTTGTGAAATTAAAAAAATCAATATTTATCCCCAAAATGTATATATTGTTTGGTACATGTAATTGACTAAGTTTTGAAAAAATCATTAAAAATGAACATTTGTTCTATAAGGTTATCATTTCAATCCATGTAAATACATTTTTTTGAGTTGTTTTGTCAAACATCTCATATTCCTTTTTTGGAGTGTAAGTTACAAACCCTCTAATGTAATCTCAGTTTCAAAATGTGATAGCATAGAAAATGCACAATTTTTTTTTGACAAACTACAACATTCATATATTGTTGCATTGAATGCACAATGATTATAGGATATACAAAACATGACTATAGTAAGGATGACATCTTTAATTACTTCAATAATTTCCATAAAAATGCTTCTTGTCCTGTCAAAATATGCCCTAATAAAACATGAAGTAATTATTGGATATGAACAAGTTTATTATTTAGGGTTTTTTTTGTTAAGGTTTTACGTGATGTAGGGCCTCGTTGTCTTATTTATCTTCAAATTAAAAAACATTTATTTTTAAGCTTTACTTTCATGTACGATTATTATTTCATTTGAATTTTAAATTCTTTTGAATTGCAGGTATTGTTGATGTTGTGCATTGTTTTGTAGGTTGAAGACAAAGGGACACAAACCTAATAGGATAATTTCCAACAATTTGTACCACTTTAACAAAGTTCATAGGATTATGTCAAATGCATATTCATAATAAAAAGATTAATGTATTTTACTTATGCTATCAATACTTGTGAGGTTTTGTGTTGGAACCTTGCTCTTTTCTCTTCTATTGTATTATAGATGTCAGAAATTAGGCAATGGTTGCGATGTATGGACCACCATGACTGGTTTCATGTGTATGTTCCCTTTTGTCTCGCTAGACATTTCAAGGATATTCCATTATAATTATGCAATAACTTTATGCAATGAATACATGATATTCTAATGCAATCATAACACATTGTAATGCAATATCAATCAAAACATGACATACCTTTACGCTTCTAACTTTTTGAGTATATTTTAGTTGTATCAATTAGTCTAAAATGAATGAGTTCACATCATGGGATTATTAACTAAAGAGGTAAAGTACTCTACCTCCACAGATAAAATGTCTATGCTTTTATGCTACCAAAATTATAACAATTCATGTGCCTTGTGTATTTTGTCGCATTTTGCATGCATGTCTATTACGATGTTTACAATTACTACATATAAAAAATATTCTCTTTTGATTACGATTTGATGGATGTATGTACCCTTATCTAGCAACCTATAAATGTTAAGCAAGGTACATATCCTCTAATGCAAGCTCAATTGCAAAATGTGCTAGCATAGAGAAGGCGCATGAACATTTTCACAAACTACAATATCCATATGTCATGTCCCCTTTTTAGTTGACATGTGCAGAGTAGATGATTAGCCTATTATGTGACCCTCGTAGGCTAATGAGATGGATAGAGGGTCTTGATAGAGATGGGTTGGAATTCGTTTGGGCTCTTTCGGACATGAATTAAGGGAGATATTAATATTTGATTGATTTAATCAAATATTAATTATTTGATCTCATTTTAATTAATTATTAATTAATTATTGATTAATTATTAATTAATTATTAATTATTAATGATTGGGTCTAATTTTAGGATCCTAATCCTAATTTAAGACTTGGTCTAATTTTAAGACCCTAGTTCTAATTTAAGGGAGTCTAATTTTAGCAAGCACACCTTTGGAGGTGTATAAGAATCTCTCATGGGAGAGAGTTTGTATTCATGATTATTGATATTGATTCTTGTTAAGAAATTCTTCTGTGAAGACTGAGCCAAGGGTTCCAGGATTCCAATTGCATTGAAGAACGTCAACTCTTCATTGTGTGCGATTCAGAGGTTGTGAAAGATCAGTCGATCTATTGCCGAATTGAGAGATAACTTCATCCAGAAGTTATCATAGTATTACAGGTATTTGAGAGATAACTTCACTCAGAAGCTATCACAAGGGTTTACAGGTATTTTTCTTTATTTTGGGGTTTGATTCAAGAATTATCCAGATATAGATCTTTTGTATCATCCCATAATTCTACAGATCAGGATCAGGCATACAGGGTGTGTTATATCAGCGGCCATACGAATTCCGTACAGATCCGTAACAATCCGTACGCATCAACAAAAAGTACAGGTACCGACATCGGCCAACAGATACTTACAGAGATCGACATCGGTCGACATACTACCGACATCGGCGGAGTAATGACTGTAGATCGACCGACGACGGCAGTATAACCGGCGTCGGTGACTGTGTGTTTTACACGGCAGGCCGAGACGAACCAGATTCAGAATTCTTTTCCAGTTTATGGAATATTCAGGCTATTCAGGCCGTACTTTCGATAATTTTTTGTATACTTGACAGAGGATCTCTATTGTAAGCTTATGAGCAAATAAATAAGAAATTATACTGTGATTTATTCATCAATTTGATGATATTTTGCAGAAATTCAGATAAGCAATTTGGACTTTTGTTTTGATATTCGAAGGGATATTACAGTGGTATCAGAGCTAAATCCTGCCATCCTGAGGGTTTGACAGATCTTATGCAGCCACAAGGGTTGGGACCACACGGGTATTTCACGCGCAGTAGAGCTTTGCTTGAAGGCACTCAAGTTTTAGAACAACCACCGGAAGACATGGGTGATGATATTGGCAGGGCCCGTATTCCTCACCATCCGAGAGATCAAGATGATCCAGAGGTTTTACTTACTCTTAGAGAACTACGAGAAGGGCAAAGGCAAAATAACCAGGTATTACAGCAGTTGGCAGCAGCACTGCCAAGATTGGGTTCTCCAAGGAGACATTCCCCACACCGTGAAGATGTCAGAAGTGTTGCAGGATCACAGAGAGGCCATGGGACTGTTTCTCATACAACGAATAGGCCTACTAGGCCTATCTTTGTGAGACAGGAAGCAGAGGAGGTGATAGCAGGTGAGGAGCATGAGGAGGCATTTACAGACACACTCAGGGCAGCGACTGAAGAGTGGGAGTCATTACCACCTATGGTCAGGGAGATGATTACTTTTGACCGATTCCTCACACAAAGGAAAGAACATTACCGAGGTCGACAGAATGGGAGACCAAGACCCCAGAACAATGATCTGAAGCATGCTACGAGTAGGCTCACACTAGCAACATTTGACGGTAGTGGTAAGGTGACAGCACAGGCCTAGGTTAGTAAGCTGGATACATTTCTCACATTGCAACCGATGGGTGAGGAAGATGCTATCAGATATGTGACACTACATCTCGAGGGAGTAGCTCACGAGTGGTGGCACCATGGGATGGTGACACTCCATCATGATCGGATCACTACTTATCAGGAGTTTGTGGACAGGCTGGTGGAGCGTTTTGACAGGAGGGATCCAGAGTCTTATTTTCGAGAGTTGGCACAGTTGCGCCAAAGCGGCAGTCTAGAGTCATACATTGGTGACTTCCAGAAGTTATCAGTCATGGTTCCTGACATTTTAGAGAGGCGACTAGTAGTACTCTTCATGGAGGGATTGACAGAACCACTGAGAGGTTGGGTCAAAGGCTTTGATCCTCCTTCCTTACAGGAAGCTATGAAGAAGGCACGTAGTATGGAGATGTCAGCCCCATCTAGTAGATCTAACTCCAGAGGCACTTCTTCATCTAGAGACCATAAGCACTCCAACGGGGATACAGAGAGACCGGATTTTAACATAGATAAATCCGGGGTTAAAAATGATTCAAAGGCTAATCCAGCAGCACCACCTTTGGATCGTGAGGCGCTTAATGATTTACGCAGGAAGAAGCTTTGCTTCTACTGCAAAGGTCCATATGATATCCATCACGATTGTCCTTTGAGGCCTAAGGGCAAGACGAATCGTATGATGTGGGTATATTATGAGGAGTCGGAATCAGAAGATTTCGAACAACATGATAGTTCTGAGGAGGCAGAGGCTTCAGAGCCTAAGGCAGAGGCAAATTTAGAGCTTCATATACAGGAGGCACGCCTATCCAGCATTCAGTCGAATGAGTCATTTAGACTCCGTGGAGTTTTGGCAGGGCAGAAGGTTACCACCCTTCTTGATACAAGAGCCACACATAATTTCATAGATGCTACATTTGTGGAGAAGCGTGGACTCACTACCAAAGATTTTGAGGGAATTAGAGTTAAGGTAGCCGATGGTCACACTCTGAGGTGTGAGCGCATGATTAGAGACCTCCCATTGCGCTTGAACAACTATGAGTTCAAGGCTAATTATTATGTAGTGAACATGGGGGACATAGAATTAGTTTTGGGTATGAAGTGGCTTCATTCATTTGAGGAAGTTACTCTTCATCTCAAAGATATGGAGGTTCGTTTTCAGGTTGATGGGAAAACACATATTCTTAAGGCAATACGGGGCAGCAGCTTCAAACATATGTTTTTTCATCGGATGGAGATGCCTGTACAACATGACATGAAAGAGTGCGATGATAAGTGCACATTGGCACCAACACAGGAGAGATATGAGGACGAGCTTTGTCTTGAGGTGAGTTCAGTTCAAGGGTTAGCACATGTGGTAGAGTCTCAGCTTTCTTTTACATGTGGGTCACATGTTGATGACGATATACGTACAGGAGACAGAGGTGATGTGACGCCATTGGATGAGAGTGGGGATGGACAGGGCTTGGAGTTTGTGTTGGTTGACAGCATTGTAGATCGAGACTTCATTTGGGATCCAGGTATTCAGCGATTGCTTGAGGGCAAGCAATTTCAGGAGGGGCAGATTGTCATGTCCCCTTTTTAGTTGACATGTGCAGAGTAGATGATTAGCCTATTATGTGACCCTCGTAGGCTAATGAGATGGATAGAGGGTCTTGATAGAGATGGGTTGGAATTCGTTTGGGCTCTTTCGGACATGAATTAAGGGAGATATTAATATTTGATTGATTTAATCAAATATTAATTATTTGATCTCATTTTAATTAATTATTAATTAATTATTGATTAATTATTAATTATTAATGATTGGGTCTAATTTTAGGATCCTAATCCTAATTTAAGACTTGGTCTAATTTTAAGACCCTAGTTCTAATTTAAGGGAGTCTAATTTTAGCAAGCACACCTTTGGAGGTGTATAAGAATCTCTCATGGGAGAGAGTTTGTATTCATGATTATTGATATTGATTCTTGTTAAGAAATTCTTCTGTGAAGACTGAGCCAAGGGTTCCAGGATTCCAATTGCATTGAAGAACGTCAACTCTTCATTGTGTGCGATTCAGAGGTTGTGAAAGATCAGCGGATCTATTGCCGAATTGAGAGATAACTTCATCCAGAAGTTATCATAGTATTACAGGTATTTGAGAGATAACTTCACTCAGAAGCTATCACAAGGGTTTACAGGTATTTTTCTTTATTTTGGGGTTTGATTCAAGAATTATCCAGATATAGATCTTTTGTATCATCCCATAATTCTACAGATCAGGATCAGGCATACAGGGTGTGTTATATCAGCGGCCGTACGAATTCCGTACAGATCCGTAACAATCCGTACGCATCAACAGAAAGTATAGGTACCGACATCGGCGAACAGATACTTACAGAGACCGACATCGGTCGACATACTACCGACATCGGCGGAGTAACGACTGTAGATCGACCGACGACGGCAGTATAACCGGCGTCGGCGACTGTGTGTTTTACACGACAGGCCGAGACGAACCAGATTCAGAATTCTTTTTCAGTTTACGAAATATTCAGGCTATTCAGGCCATACTTTCGATAATTTTCTGTATACTTGACAGAGGATCTCTATTGTAAGCTTATGAGCAAATAAATAAGAAATTATACTGTGATTTATTCATCAATTTGATGATATTTTGCAGAAATTCAGATAAGCAATTTGGACTTTTGTTTTGATATTCGAAGGGATATTACACCATATGTCACTACATTGAGAGTGACATTTACTAAAATTACTAACCTATTAGGCCATAATGCTAAGATCCTTTCTTATTCATAAAACACAAGTAAATGCCCCAAGTCCCTCATTGCATTCCCATGTGACCACATTTCCTTTAGACATTTTTCCAACAATAAACCTACCTTATGAATGTTTCCACATTTTTCCCTAGGGTGTTTTCAATGACAACATATGAAAAATATTGCATCCTTATGTTTGCTCCCACATTTTGCATCATGCCATCATTGCAATCCATGTAACCACATTTTGTTAAAACATGTCAAATTGTTCACATACCTTGCAAATACTCCCACATTTGTCCTACAATATGCATAAATCAAAATGGGTTGTTTGCAACTACAACATATGAAAAATATATGTTTTTAAAACTATATTGTAATAGATGTCCCTACACTTATGTAACAGATCTTCAGTTGTTAGACAAATAAATGTAATGATTACAAGATATTCTAATACCACTAAACTCTTTGAGTGAATCATGGACTACAATAATCACTTGATATACTCAAAATTGTTGTCTTGGTTTGTTTTTGTTAAGTTTTTATATGTTGTAGGTTGTTTTTGCTAAAATTATCTTCAAATGATTAAAATAATTATTTTGAAGCTTTACTTTCGCGTACAAACATTATTTCATTTGAGTTTTAATCCCTTTAAAATTACAAGCGATACGTATATGTTGTGCATTGTATTGAAGTTAAATACAACTTAGAGGACACCATCATATCAATTTTCAAAAGATCATGCCAATTCAATAGTATGAAGATTGAGGTTTTTTTTATATATCAATACTTATGAAACTTTGTGTTGGAATCTTTCTCTTTTTTATTCCATACTATTATAGATGTAGAGATTAACCAATGTTTGGGGTGGGTATGGGCCACCATGTTTGCGTCCATGGGTTTGTTCTCAATCTGGACAATATCGGTCGATGTAGGGGTTTGTGCTTCATCGACAAAGTCTGTGCAAGGTTTGAGCTCTTGTTTCTTGATATGAAATAGACATAGGGCATTTTCAAGGATTGTGATGAATTCAGTGAGCAATATAAATATAAAATGAGCTAAGTGCATATTTCCTGTATTGCTTTGTCAATTCTAAATATAGTAAGTGCAATATCAATCTACCTTTTTACATTCAAATTTATATGATTATCTATGTCTCTGAATAATTGTAATGGGGGTTGAAGCACATGCTTATAAGATGCACTCAAACTATGGGTGGATAATGGACTACAGTGATTGTTGGTTTTTTTTTTTTTTTGTTAAGATTGTATGTGTTGTAAGCCATCCTTGTCATAACTATCTTAAGATGATAAAATTGTTTATTTTAAGGATTTAATTTCATGTATGACTATCATCATCTAATGAGTTTTAAATCCTTTTAAATTACGAATGTTACTCATGTTGTACATTGTTTTGTAAGTTGAAGATAGAAGAGCACAACCCTTCTAGGATAACAATAAAAAAGGTATACCACTATAACATTGTTTAGAGGATTGTTATAAACACATTGATAGTGTAAAAATTGAGGCCTTTTTATTTATGCTATCAATATTTGTGAGGTTTTATGTTGGCGACTTTCTCTTTTATCTACTATGGTATTATGGATATGAAGGTTAAGCAATGGTTGTGGCGAGAATGGACCACCATGGTTGGGTACATGAGTCCATTCCCCTTAAACTTTGGAGAAGTTTCATGGAGGCTTAAACACATGCTTATAAGATGCCCTCAAAACTCTTTGAATGAATTATAGATTGTCATAATTGTTAGGTATAAACAAAATTACTATTTTAGTTTTTTTATTAAGATTTTATATGTTGCAAGTCATGCTTTTTATAGCTATCTCGATTTAATAAATCTTTTATTTTCAAACTTCGTACAACCATTATTATTTCAATTAAATTTAAAATCCTTTTAATTTGCAGTTGTTGCTAATTTTATGTGTTATTTTGTGGGTGGAGGAGACAGGGGCACAATCCTAGTAGGATAATCGTCGATAATTTGTACCACCATAGCAATGTCCAAAGGAATGTGGCCAATTTTTTTTTATAGTATGAAGATTGAGGCAATTTTATATACAACATTAATATTTGTAAAGCGCAACTTTGTGTTGGCACCTTGTTTTTTCCTCTACTATGGTATTATGAATACAAATGTTAGTCAATGGTTGGGGTGGGTATGGGCCACCATGGTTTAGTGCATGGGTTTGTTCCCCTCTGTCTTGACAATAAATTTCATGGAGGATCAATCACATGCTTATAAGATACCTTTAGACTCTTTGTGCAAATCAGAGATTGCAATAATAATTGGGTGTGCAGAAAATTACTATTTTGGTTTTTTTTGTTAAGGTTGTGTTGTAAGTCATCCTTGCTAATTATCTTGAGATCATAAATCCTTTATTTTTTAGTTTTAATTTCATGTATGACCATTATTATCTCATTTGAGTCTTAAATCAATTTAAATTGCAAATATTATTGATGTTGTGTTGTTTTGTAGGTTGAGGACAAACAGGCACCAACTTCTAACAAACTAGATCCCCCACTGATGATAATAATTGTAGAATCACAAGAAAGGGCCTATGCCATCTATCTTTTATTTTAGTTGAAACCCTCGTTTTGTCTTTCCCAAATTGTATGCAAATGGGGAAAGCGATTCAACAGATCTCTAAGAGCTATGAATGTAATTTATTTTTTAGTTGATCACTACTACATTTGATACAACTGGCATTGCATTTCAGGTCAGGAATGCATCGACAAGAAACTTTTTTTCACATAGTTTTCAAAATTCAAACCAAACTCAATGCAAAGTCAGCCCAAGGAGCATCAACTTTATGTCTCAAATTACCTTGAATATAAAAAATATAAAAAATCACTTTAACTATATAAAAAATGCACTTTTAATACCCTCATTTAAAAAGATAACCCAATAAAAGATTATCGGACATTGATAAGCTGTAATTTAATGGCTCTGAGCTAACTAAACTCACACCAACACTTTTTTCAACTAACCTTCTTTAAATATTGGATGGTTTTTTTGTAGTTTTTTGTTTGTGGAGGGTGACAGAGGAAGATGGAACGTGGTGGAGAATGACAATGTGGAAGGTAGAAGCAACATATCCTTGCAAAGGAGGCACTTGTGTTTCAAGGATATTAGGGTTTTTAAGGATTTTATTATTGATTCCCCAAACTCGTTGACCTACTGATGCCCTAACAATGTAAGCCTAGTTATTTTTCATAAGAAGCCATGTAAGTCGACAGGGGGCAAGGGTTGAGAATACATCAATGAGGATGGGATTTGAATGCGTCATGTTTGAATCCTTCCTAGACAACAAGAAAAACAAGGTTTGGGAGTAAATATACGAGTAAATTTTTCATCTAACATCTAATCCTCGATGGATAACCCAAAAATTGACCTACCCAGGGCTGAAACTGTCAAGGGAACATCAATGGAAGACAAATTCCAGCCATGTGTTCCAATTTAAACTCTTCACCAGCCCAACAGACTAATAATAAGGATGGGTGGTCTGAAGTCCAAAAAAGGAAAAAAGAAAGAAAACCATTGGCTCAACCCTCTGGTATGTCCCTCCACTCAAGGGGACCCCATGTTGAAACTCAAAAGACAAGTGAAAATGGGGTTAGGGCCCCTGGGTAAGTTTGGTGGAAACTTCACAGAAGTTTCCTGGGAAAGTAAGTTAGGTTCTTTGGTTGATTTTTGGAAAAATTTTAATGGGTGTTACTTATTGCTGCCACTTTGTTGCTGTTGATAGAGGCATCCCATTTGATCATTAATGTTTCACCTTTTGTTCCTTTGTAAAAGACTTCAGGGCCTTTCAAAACCCATTTTTAACCTTATCAAATAAAACATCTAATATCTAATAAAGACTATTAAATTTTTATTTTGATAAAAAAAATATAGAAATCCCTAATGACATGGTAGCGTTCTTGTAGGTGCAAGTCTACAATGGTTGAAGATACATACGAGTCTACATGGTGTTGTGTAATTAGCAGCATGTGCAATGCCTCTTGTAACTAACCCTCTTTACATAATCTTGTGACTTTTAGTTTGAGACTGACGTTACATGACATTGACATTGTCATTGTATGATTAGAATTTAAGTATTGGAAATGTGAAATGCTATTCAATCTATTGCTACTACATTAAAAATTAAACATTGTCAACGTATTCTTCATCAAAAGATGCCAGTAAAGAAGCATTCATGCCCCACACACACACACACACACACACACACACACACACACACATTAAAACAATGATGCAAAAGAGAAAAATAATAATTTTTGAAATTTTATTTTTTGTGTAAAACATACAAAATTTGCACCAAATTTTTACAACAAAAAACAAGCATGAGATCGAAGCAACTAAAAATGCTTAGTCGCTTCAACTTTTGGCTATGCAAAAAACTTGAATTTTGGCCCCACAAAAACATCGATTTTTGCCAAAAAACCCGACACAATTGGTAACACATTTTGCACATAATGTAGTGATAGGAATTCCAAGAGCCAAACACAGAGAATTTTAATCACACACAATAATATAATTCTGCTTCATATTAAATTCAAACCATTATACAAATATATAGGAAACTCTAACCTATAAATAAGGAGATTTACTTAACCACTAAATATCCCTATTTATCTCAAGTTAAGATTCTACGTGAGTTATGTTAACAAGTCACCTAACATAGGAATAGGCTTAACCACCTAAGCTATTTACTACCTTACTAACAATAATAATAGATTATAATATAATACTCTATATGAACAGTATAAAATATCCAACGTTCACCCCCTTAGTGTGAACATGGGGATACAATCACATTCTTAAAAGATTTAACCACCCTTTGAAAGTGTTGCCTAGACCACGTACAAACTCCATAGATTATCTCTTTACCTCCTTGAAGTCTTAGTGATGAGCTGAATTATGCAAGACTAATCCCTTCCTCTTTGGGTCCCTGTGAGACTTTCCCTTCCTCCTCAGATAACTGAATTCTGAATCTCCAAGATCCACAAGCTTGGCACTAACTAGATAGTTGTCTCTGAGTTTACCTCGAAATCTTCCCTACTCTCCAAAGGTGAGTTTATGAAAACATGAATTTTCCTGGATTTCTACAAAGGGGTTTATTTGCAAATCAACACGCTGAAAATATGAAATACACACAACTGAAATAAAATATGCCACCAAAGTATATGGACCCCGTCGTTGGTGACTTGATGAGAGGCTTGAATGGCCTCCTTCCTCTATTGCCTCCAACCTTCAAAATAGGGAGCTACTTACTTTCTTTGTAAGTGCTTGATGTATTCACGTGCAGTCAAGCGTTGACATTTTTGAGGTCGAGCTCACTCAGATTTAGTGTCTGCATCATACCCTGCTTCAAAAATTTTACAAATTTTGTTGTCTTAACACTTGACATTTTGGATGTCAGTTTCAATCGAGAATGCATCATTTACAATGAAAAATTTAGACATGAACAATTCTATTTTTGACATTTTCAAAATTTTGAAACCTATGACTATTTTAATCTTAATGACACTCTTAATCTATTTAACTTAAGACACTCTTGGATTTTTGGTAATATATAAAAAAAATCACTGACTTATAAAATTTTTATCAACCTTAATATAGCAAATGGCTACTATTGAAAAAATGACCATATAATTTTATTGGCATAGACCAAATTAAAAAAAAAAACTTGACTCTAGACACAATAAATATCCAAAGACTTGTAAATTATTAGACAAAATACAAAACATTAAAATACCAAATGTTAAGAAACGACTATTTTGATACAACTTTAAAACAACTCATAAAAACTTCGACTAAACTACTCTTTATATTGAACATATAAATACGGTTTGACTTTATCAAAGTTAAATCTAAAGAATACTTAATGACATTTCAAAAAATGGTGTGGAACTTTAAAACCAAGACTCTAAACGATAACTCACGGAAGTATTTAAAAAACAAAAGACTGCATGAAAGAAAAACATAGGCCGTATGAATTCCACGGGGTGCTCGTGGATCCTCCTCGCCGAGAGTTTGAGGCTTGAAGCTTGTCACCAGACCGTTCAGAAGGAGCTCCAGGAGCATGATCTGAACACAGCTGAATTTGTGGATGCTTGAAACGACATATATCCAGACTGAGGTGATGGAAAACAACTATGACATGGCTGATGCGGAAGCTTGGGATTAGATCAGAATGCACATGGTTCAACGTGCTCGAGTTGGGCGGCGTTGAATTCTCAAGCTGACTTAGAAAGGCTCCAGATCTGATCGAAAGATGAGAAGGTTCATGCAGTTGTAAATGGACAATGCAAGCAAGGATCGAAAATCACGTAATTTGATCAAAATGCAAAGTCTGTAGAATTAAGCACAGAATAGTCGAGTCAGATTTATTGGTGCATGTGGAAGATAGAGTTGACGAATCATGAAAGCTGTGATTCACACGGATCTGGATCTTAGTAGAACTGTACACACAACCACACAGGTGGATGAATAGTGTCAATGGCGCAACTTTGATCTACATGTCTCAAATGGCTGTATACTTCATTTACTTGTACATATCTAATCTCATCAATGATTATTCTACGCTATGGAGGAAACAGGCATAGATATATTTGACTTCAAGCATCAATGAAACAGACTGTATAGATATCACGTGGGTTATCAATAACATGACTACTACAGATATAATGCACACATCTAGTTTATCTCATTACTAGGGCAATAGTGAACACCATAACTACCCCTGACTACGCTCAAAATTCCATCACAAGAAGTGGATTAAGACTGCTCTAATACCACTGATAGGAATTTCAAGAGCCAAACACAGAATTTTAATCACACAATAACATAATTATGCTTCATATTACATTTGAACCATTACATAAATATATAGGAAACTCTAACCTATAACTAAGGAGATTTACGTAAGCACTAAATCTCCATATTTATTTCAAGCTAAGATTCTATGTGAGTGATATTAACAACTCACTTAACGTAAGAATAGGCTTAACTACCTAAGCTATTTACCACCTTACTAACAATAATAATATAATATAACATTCTATGTGAACACTATAAAATATCCAACATGTAGTAATGGAATGTCAAATCTCACCTTCCCATCTTCACACATCGGAAAAGAGAGAGGGAGGGTTTCAATTGAAATTAAAAATATAAGGTTTGGCCCTTTTATATGACATCATGCATGTGTAAGGGATGATGATTGCAAGTACATCCCTCTTGAGAACATTTATTATTATTATTGTTTATTGATGCCTTTGTGATCTTGTATGATATTTATCATATTTATTTTTTAGTGATTACCTTGCGATGACAAATGGTTAATTGTAAGCCTTAATTTCATGTAAGGTCATGATCTAAATTAAGAATTTAATTTGGAGTAAAAGACACCACTTGTTAAGGATTATTGTGTTATAATAAACCCAAACTCTTATATATTTAAGTGACAGATTTCCAAAAATAATAAAAAAATATTTATTTCAAGATAAAAGAGTTTATAAAAAGAAGGCAATCTCTATAAAAAAAATATTATATATCCACTCTGAATTAGAGTATGGTAAACCCTAAAGAAAATTAATAATAGTAAATTGTTTTACATCTAAAAAATCTAATAAAATTCATTCAATATGCAAAGACATGCAAATAGGAGTTTTATTTAAAGATAAACAAAACTAATAATATCCTTTCAACATGGATATGCATGTGAATAAGACAACCCCTAAGAATAAGATATATGTTAGAATAAAAATTATCAATAACAAACAATTAGGGGGGATCACTTTGTCGAGGTCAACTTTTTAGCGTATTCTTTGCTTTTCTATTATAAGACCTTTCTAAAAAGCTCAGATCACCATAAATACATTCACCTAACTAAAGCTCAGTGGTGAGGCTCTTTGAGATTCAAAAATGCACTACAGGCCTCTGAAACTGCCAATTATGTTATACTGAACTTTTTTGAAAAATATTAACTTACTAAAAATAAATCATTTCCCCCCTCCCTTTAGAAGCAATGGGCCCCATTGTGTCCATATATTCAACCATATGTTGACATTTTTTTCTAAATTTGACTCCTTGTTAGCCACTTTCCTTAGTGAGCAAACTATCCTACCTTGATCATTTGATATAGTCCTCTGAAACTACACATAAGTGTACTAAGTGACACATAAGCCCTTCTTTAGATGTAGTTGCAACTTGTCATCCCATATTTAGTGCTTCATGTAAGTTGAAAAATTCTTGATCACTACCATACAACATGAGTCATTTAGAAGTCTCGTGGCCACAACAATCCAACATTTTTTTTAGTTCTGCAATCAAAGGTAGGCTTAAGTAATTTACAGCTTGATTGGAACTACCTTTCTTGTGTTTAATATTAAGATGAAAATGCTTTAGTGGGTAGTGTTGACCATTTTTTTCCCAATAGGGCAAAAAATCGGTCCCCTTCTTCCCCTACTGTTTAAGGCCAATTCATTTTTTGATTTTGCACAAGTCTAGGAGTTTCTACGGACTCTGCAGGTCCATTTCTACACATTCTGCAGAGCTTGGTTTTCTACGGACTCAGCAGGTGAAATCCTTGGCAGATGAAGAATCAGTTTAGAAAGTGTTGGGGTTTACAAGGCTCTTTTGGGCCTTCGTTTGAAGAAAATTTACAAGGGAGGTTGGCATCTTCGAACCATTGAACCATCGCTTCAGTTCAAAGCCTTGGTTCAATCTACAGTTCAATCGGCCCTAGTTCATGCCTTAGTTCGTCGCTTCAAGTCCATCGCTTCAACTTCAAGCCTTGGTTTAATCTTTAAGTTCATCGCTTGGTTTAGCAAAAAGTTCAACGATCTTGGCTCAGCAGTGATGAACCATTGAACCGGTTCAACGGGTTGGTTCAAAGCCTCCAGTTCAACGTGCAGGTTCAACAACAAAAGTGAACAAGGAAAGTTCAAAGGCTTGGTTCGATCAGCTCGACGTGCAGCGTTGAACCGTTGAACCGGTTCAATGCTTTGGTTTAACGTGATTGGTTCAAAGGGTCAGTTCAATGAGGTGCCCCAAAAGCCTAAGGGCAGGAGCCCTTGCGGAAGGCAGTCCAGGTTCAATAAGCCCTTGCAGAGGGCAAAGGCACTTCAAAGAGACCACAAAGGAGGAAAGCCCACAGAATTTGGAGGGGCTGCCCGAAAGACTAAAGCAAAGACTAAAAAGCACAAAAATTTGGAGGCAGCGAATTCCCCCAGACTTTTTGTCTATGGGAAAAGGGCCGGAAGCAGGAAAACTCGAAGGAATTAGCCAAGGACAGTGACATCCCGAAAACCGTCAAATTTAAGAGGGTGAACTAGCCGTTGGTTCAAGCGATGACGAGTGCATGAACGTCAAATTTAAGCCAGTAAAAAAGCTGTTGGTTTTTTTTAATACCCAAGCGCCAACCATGAAAGGAGCCCAAGCAATGCAGCAACCCATCTAGAGATAGCCCCGAAGGCCGAAGGAGCCAAAAGAGACAAGGCAGGGAAAAGACAAAAGCACCAAGAGCATGGAGCAGGCAGATAGTCCAAGTGGTGAAGGGAGGTGCCAATTCAAGAAGTTACTCTAGCAGGTGAAATAGTGTCTACGAATTGACCATTAGAAGGCGTGAACGGCCAAACGTGCGACCTATTTTTCTTCATTTCACATTTATGAGCAAACAAATCGCATAGGTGCATTCAAGGAGCAATCTCGATTAATGGGGAAACGGCGCGACCTGTGTCAAAAAATGCCTGAAGTCAGAGCTAAGGTCGACACATCATTTATGTTTGAGCGGCCTGCTCTTCCCAATGCTTGGAAGGCACATGGGTCACTTGTAAAAAGGGTGCCAAAAGGCCTCTTTTCTTCCTCTATATATTGGAGACTTGTCATTTGAGAAAGGATCTTCCACATTTGTAAGGTGTAGCCCTGGCAAATTTTTCACCTAAATCAATAAACGCATTTTTTACCTCTATCTTGGTTAGATATCTCTGTGTATGTCTGAGTGTTAGTTTGTGTTTAGTCATTGCTTCTTGATGCTTCCATAGGTTCAACACCAACATACCTGGTGTCTATAAGGTGCCAGTTTTGTAGCTGGCAAGGAGAGCTGTATTTGGAAGTGAAAAAATAGAAGGAATTACTATTAGAGTGCCTTTCATAGCACCTTTGGTGAATCTCTATTTTCTATATTTTCCATTAAAGCCTCCCTGCCAAGTTTCTTGTAGCATGGTCCTTCTGCTAGTGTGAAGTGTATGTATGTGTTTGTCTGATTTTAAGTGTGAGTGTGAGAAGGTCAGATCATTTTGGTGCATCACCTCCTTTAGAGTAGTCTATTTTCCTGCAATCTTTCTCCCTTTTCATCCCCCCATTATATATATATATATATATATATATATATATATATATATATATATATATATATATATATGTTATCACCTACTGGAACAAATCAAATGCATCAAAGGGAGCTAGCCCTTACCTAGAGATTCTCCCCTCTAGCTTCACCGGTCCCACAGGTGAGAGGAGAGTTTCCATTGTTGCGTGTGGAAGGCAGGAGCTCAACCTCCTTGCCCCGGGTGCAATCCACTACGTCAACAATTTTTGGCATGCCCGGTGGGACCAACTAGGACAAGTTGTGTCCAAAGAGTTGAAGAATTTTTGGTGTGTTCTTCGACCAACCAGCCTTTGGAGGCTTTTGCATCAAACACCAATGGCAACTCTGAGTTAAATCAACTGGTTAAGCAGTTCTGGTACCATACCATCAAGAAACAATATTCTGGTATGTATACCCCCATCGTTCAGAGCCATGTACCCTATTTTCCTTAGCCAGCATGGCTATGATCTTTACCAACCTTATGCTGATCCTTATCAGGTTCAATATGGCCAGTCTCAACCCTGCCATAAGCTATATCAGCCTTATGCCCAGTCTTCTCAATGTGTCACTTCTCCTACTCAACCTAGTCTCTTTGCCAGTTAACCCGTTTCTACCTTCAAGCGAGCACTGTTGGGATACAAAAAATATGTAATAGATCTTGACAACAGAAGGGGATGTGGCCAAGAAATTCCTGATCATGTCATCCATCAAGTGAGAAATGCACTGAATCAGGTTAAGAAGGAATGGACTCCCATTGAAAGAGCTAATTGGCACAGGCTTACAAGTGAGATGCTAGATGTGGGTGGTTTGATTGCATCTTTGGAAGAGAAGCTGAGTATTCATGAGAGGCAGCCTTACCAAGTCTACCAACCTGCATACTCGCTGCCCCAAGCATCATATTAGTCATATACAACCCTTGCTTATGAGCCAAGTCAAGCCTGTCAAAGTCCTTTCCCCAATCATGTTGGGGAGAGTTTCGAAACAACAAATCTTGTGTTTAAGGCTAATCTTGATAGATAGAACGAATTGGCAAACCTTCAGATGCAGTAGTCCATCTTGACAGCGAGGGAAGTGGAATCTAAATCTTCACTACCCTCTCACATTGTGGCCCCATCACCCCCAAAGGAGATGCCCAGTCTGAATTGCTTGAGCTGGAATAGAGTGGTTGAGTCATGGAATAGCAAGGAGGAGAAAGGCATTGTCCAAGAGTGCGAGGTACAAAATGAGGTTAGTCCTTTTCAAGTCCCTCCCACTCTTCCTCAGGAAGCTCCTTGCATTTGATGGCAATCTTCATGCACTCCCCATCTCTATGATGACTCCCACGAGCTCCAAGAGGTACAAAATGAGGATGATCTGGCCAAGAAGATTAAGGAATTAGAAAATAAGATGAGACTACTTGGAGAAAGAGAGATGGAGCTTTCAGACCCTGCAGAAGAGCCGACACCAAAAAACACCCCTTCCACCAATCCACAAGCTGATTTCAATATTGATGAAGTGTTGGTAAAGTGGAGGGACGAAAACCAAGAGTTTTTGGCCCAAGGTCTGCCCTCTCCTATTCTAGAGAAAACTCCCTCTTGTGTGCCAAATCCTTTCTATCAGATGGCACTTGCTCATTCTAACTCATCCGATGCATCAATCGATCCTACCCTCAATCCCGTGCGCCTAGCTTTTCAGCATGCCTCTTTTCAGACAGCTCTTCCTATACATGAGCAGACCCTCCCAAATCTTCCCCAACCTCCTCAAGTCTTTCAACATGATCTCTCCGAGCTGGAAGAAGGAACATCATGAATCAGCTCAGGACCTTGAAGAGGATAAAGTTGTTGCATGTTCGCAGGAGCAAGATTCCAATCTGAAGATCATGAGCTGGAAGCAAAAAGTGGAATTTTGGGGAAGAAAGGAAGGAGAAGAGAAAGGTTTTGTTCAAAACATTGAAGAAGATGGGGCTGCTCCTGCTCCCGATGATGATTGTGACTTTCGAAAAAGGCTTTTCCAAGAAGATATGGATAGGCAGATTACAGAGTTGGAGTCCAGAGTAGGTCTCCTCAGTGAACATGTGATGGACATTTTAGACCAAATAGCAGATTCTGTGTCTAAATACACTCCATCCATACACCTCCAAGAAAGCTATCAGGCCTTCCCTGATATAGATTATGCTCAGTTTATGACTGACTAGGGAGACTTCATGAGTACGGATGACGAAGAGATCACCTTAGGTGACATGGAGGAGCATGGACAATCTCTTGTTCATGTTTTGAATGATTCATTTGAAGTCATTGAGGCAGGTTGCACTGTTCTTCAAGGAGGCTATGAGATGGATAAGAGTGGAGAAGGTAGCATTGGGGTTCAAACAAGCATGCAAAGAGGTTGCATTTTTTCAGATTTACCCCTTTAAGAGGTTAGTGAATTTGAAGATATCTTCTTTGAAATCATCAAGGAAGATGATCATACCATGGAACCCAAGCATGAGGCAGAAGAGAACAAGCCAATCAATGATGCATATCAAGGGGCTTATGGTGATGAACCAACAGTAATTGATTTCTTGATGAGATACACCAGCCTGAAGAACCAATAGGAGGCAAGCTTCCAAGAACAAACAGAGTACGTATACATTGGAAGCATGTTTGAATCTCCACTCAAGTACAAGCCAAATTAAGTGACAGGCAAGAGGAGCAGGTCACCAACTCTCCTTTTCATTCAGCTACTTGCCTGGCACCATAAGTCTTCTTGCTAGGAAGGGGACGTTAGAAGTTTTCCCTTTGATCCAGGAGGGAATAAAAAATACCTGGTTAGCTGTATATAGTAGGTTGCTTTCAGTTTTCTTTCCCTATTTTCCCTAAGTGTTGTTTGCACAAGTAGTTTTCTTAGTTTTATCTGTGTTTTCATTTCCTTTGAGGTATATCTTCATGATTGATTCTAAAATTTATCGGGGTTGTTGCTGATTTTAAAGTTACAATCTGACCTCGTGCCCAATGGATTTTTAAGGCAACTGGGTCCTAAGCATAGCAAGCATGCTTCCCCTAGGAGTCGCCAATTTGTTGACCATTTTTTGCCCAACAGGGCAAAAAATCGGTCCCCTTCTTCCCCCATTGTTTAAGGCCAATTCATTTTTTGATTTTACACAAGTCCAAGAGTTTCTACAAACTCTGCAGGTTCATTTCTACACACTCTGCAGAGCTTGGTTTTCTACGGACTCAGCAAATGAAATCCTTGGTAGATGAAGAATCAATTCAAAAAGTGTTGGGGTTTACAAGGCTCTTTTGGGCCTTCGTCTGAAGAAAATTTACAAGGGAGGTTGGCATCTTCGAACCATTGAACCATTGCTTCAGTTCAAAGCCTTGGTTCTATCTGCAGTTCAATCGGCCCTGGTTCATGCCTTAGTTCATCGCTTCAAGTCCATTGCTTAGACTTCAAGCCTTGGTTCAATCTTTAAGTTCATCGCTTGGTTTAGAAAAAAGTTTAACGATCTTGGCTCAGCAGTGATGAATCATTGAACCGTTGAACTGGTTCAACGGGTTGGTTCAACGCCTCTAGTTCAACGTGCAGGTTCAACAGCAAAAGCGAACAAGGAAAGTTCAAAGGCTTGGTTCAATCAGCTCGACGCACAGCGTTGAACCGGTTCAATGCTTTGGTTCAATGTGATTGGTTCAAAGGGTCAGTTCAACGAGGTGCCCCAAAAGTCGAAGGGCAGGAGCCCTTGCAGAAGGCAGTCCAAGTTCAATAAGCCCTTGCGGAGGGCAAAGGCACTTCAAAGAGACCACAAAGGAGGAAAGCCCACAGAATTTAGAGGGGCTGCCCGAAAGACTAAAACAAAGACTAAAAAGCACAAAAATTTGGAGGCGGCCAATTCCCTTGGACTTTTTGTCCACGAGAAAAGGGCTTGAAGCAGGAAAACTCAAAGGAAATAGCCAAGGACGGTGACGTCCCAGAAGCTGTCAACTTTAAGAGGGTGAACTAGCTGTTGGTTTTCAAGTGATGACAGGTGTGCAAACGTCAAATTTAAGTTAGTAAAAAAGCCATTGGTTTTTTTAATACCCAAGCGCCAACCATGAAAGGAGCCCAAGCAATGCAACGACCCGCCCAAAGATAGCCCCGAGGGCCAAAGGATCCAAAAAAGACAAGGCAAGGAAAAGACAAAAGCACCAAGAGCATGGAGTAGGCAGATAGTCCAAGTGGTGAAGGGAGGTGCCAATTCAAGAAGTTACTCCAGCAGGTGAAACAATGTCTACGAATTGACCATTAGAAGGTGCAAACGGCCAATCGTGCGACCCATTTTTCTTCATTTCACATTTATGAGCAGACAAATCGCGTAGGTGCATTCAAGGAGCAATCTCAGTTAATGGGGAAATGGCGTGGCCTGTGTCAAAAAATGCCTAAAGTCAGAGCCAAGGTTGACACAGTATTTATGTTTGAGCGGCCTACTCTTCCCAATGCTCGGAAGGCACGTGGGTCACTTGTAAAAAGGGTGCCAAAAGGACTCTTTTCTTCCTCTATATATTGGAGACTTGTCATTTGAGAAAGGATCTTCCACGTTTGTAAGGTGCAGCCTTGGCAAAATTTTCACTTGAATCAATAAATGCATTTTTTACCTCTATTCTGGTTAGATATCTCTGTGTATGTCTGAGTGTTAGTTTGTGTTTAGTCATTGCTTCTTGATGCTTCCATAGGTTCAACACCAACATACCTGGTGTCTATAAGGTGTCATTTCTGCAGCTGAGAAGGAGAGCTATATTTGGAAGTGCAAAAATAGAAGGAATTACTATCAGAGTGCCTTTCATAGCACCCTTGGTCAATCTCTATTTTTTGTATTTTCCATTAAAGCCTCCTTGCCAAGTTTCTTGCAGCCTGGTCTTTCTGCTAGTTTGAAGTGTATGTATGTGTTTGTCTGATTTTAAGTGTGAGTGTGAGAAGGTCAGATCATTTTGGTGCATCACCTCCTTTAGAGTAGTCTATTTTCCTGCAATCTTTCTCCCTTTTCATCCCCCCCCCCATTATATATATATATATATGTTAGCACTTACTGGAACAAATCAGATGCATCAAAGGGAGCTAGCCCTTACCTAGAGACTCTCCCCTCCAGCTTCGTCGGTCCCACAGGTGAGAGGGGAGTTTCCATTGTTGCGTGTGGAAGGCAGGAGCTCAACCTCCTTGCCTCGGGTGCAATCCACTGCATCAACAGGTAGTTCACTTTTGATGGCGATCATTTTGTAAATTGGATTGGGTCTACATGAACTATAGAGGCTTGTGATTTATATGGATGATGGTCTATGTTTTGAGAATGTAATACTTCCATTTCTTACACTCTTATATAATGACATAAAGTTCTTTGTCATATGTAGGATACCTATTTACACAATCTGTGAATATTTCACTATGGTAGGAAATTGGGTGCCTATGCTAGGTGAGGATTGCACCAAGTGTATATTCTAAATCAACAACTTCAATCTCAAAGGGCTATTACATATCTGGTAAGGCAAGGGCTAGTGTTGAGCAAATTCACCTTGTTAACTCCTCAAAACCTCATTGTTGTTATATGTTCCACATAAAATTGGCCTTTAACCCCACGCCTTCCCTCGCCCATCCCCCCCCTCTTCGCCCCTAGTTTTTCAATTTAGGGGCCATGCAAGATGAGAGAATCAAAGCACCATTTGATGGTAAAATTGACCAAACCCCAAGAAAGTTTTGCATTTTGTAAGTGTTGTTTGGGTTGACCATTCTCTAATGATTCAAATCTTCTTTGGGTCAATGTGTACACCATCCTTATCTATGATGTATCCTAAATATTATACACTTTACTAAGCAAAAGAACACTTATCCTTGTTGGCATATGGCTTATGACTGCAAGGGTGTCATGAACTTGTTGAACCTATTGTAGGTGCTTCTCCCATGATTTACTAAAAATAAGGATGTTGTTGTTGTAAACAACCATAAAAGAATCAATGGATGGTCGTAAGACATCACTCATCATCTGCATAAATGTTGTAGGTGCATTAGTCAAGCCAAAATACATTATTAACCATTCAAATAGACCTTTGGACATAATCATTGTCTTACAAACATTAGAAGGTTCAATGGGTACTTGATCGTAACCTGACTTCAAATCAATCTTTGTGAAGGATTTTTCTCCCTCGAGTTGGTTTAGGAGGTCATCAATGTGTGGGAGTGGATACATGTTCTTGATAGTGATTTGGTTAAGCACCATGTAGCCAATACAGAATTGTTATGTCCCATCCTTCTTTCAAGCTTACACAATTGGCTTCCACAAGATGACACATTGGGTCGAATATGGCCTTTCTAAATCACCTCCTAGATTTGTTATTTGATCTCTTCATTTTCCAACATCAAGCACTTGTATACTAGTCTATTTGGCAAGGGTGTCCCAAATATTGGGTCAATGGTATGTGTCACATGGAATTGTAGGGGCACTCCAATAGATGCAGTGAAGACATATGTGCAATTTGTTAAGGCCTGCTCCCCGTGGTGTTATATAGTTTGATTTTGTATAGTATCTTGTGTGGTTGTAATGACATTTTAAATCTTCTCTGGCCTAATAAATGTTGACACCAAATATTTCACCCTAGAGGAGGGTGTTCAAGCCTCCTCTAGATTTGGGAAACATGGGAATACTTCTACGTATGTGGGTTTACCTATAGCAGAAGTAAACCTCTAGATTTAAGGGCTAGCTCCCTGAATATACCTTGGAATGCTTATCACCTACCTAACTAGTTGCTTGTGGGAAAAGGGATAGAAGTTTGCATGAAAAGAAACTAATCTAAGGGGGTGATACACCAGAAGGATTTCTACAAGACCATCATACTTGTTTCACTAAGAAACAAGACATACAAACTCGCTTCCAAGTCCTAAAAGGTTCTAACATAAGTGTTTCAATATAGAGGTGATATGCATGAGATAACAAAAGGTAAATGAACCAAAGCGCATATTGCACACTTAAAGAACAATTGTACACTTGAAAGGAGCCTAACATACTAGCTACACTCTATATGACATGTTAGAATAGGAACTCTTGCATAAACATGAGAGGATAAGGAGAAGTAAGGATAGAAGATTATCACTTAGCATCACCATGCATCACTTTGCACACTTAGATAAATGTTCATGAACTCAAAACTAGACTTGCATTTATTGATCAAAGGCAAAATAAAATGTCAATCCAGTAGGGCTTCGTCATACATGGTGTGGTATATGTCTATAAGAGCCAAAATGGCTACTACTTATAGAATTAGAGAGAGAGGAGAAGAGAATGAAGTCCAAGAGTCACTAGGACGTGTGTCATGTTGAGAAAAGGAGTTACACATGCAGGAGAAAGGTATATAGAATTGACCATGTAAGATATTCTTGGAAAAATGTCCCTCAAAACATGAAACCCCTGAAATGTGGTGTAGGATTCCTCATTTGTCTACCAAGAACCTGCCTTCATCATTTGACCTCCTTGGAACACTCCACAACAGACTAGGGACATATGTGATGATTGCACTGAGAGGGATGGGTTGTAGATGTGATCCAACATGCATTGGAGGTGTCCCTAATCAACAAGATTCTTCTGGACATGAGTTATCATTGCTTGTAGTCCAAATAACTCCTCTTTCACTCACCTTGCACACTTGGCACCAAAGTTGCCTTCTGTTTTCCAAACCAGTCCATAAAAATAAATGTATGACACCTATAAAGATCCATCATGGCCTTAGATTCTTCAGTAAAACCTTAAAAGGCCTCCCACTTAGATTTTTCACGTTGTCACTTGCTTTTTCACTATGCCAGTTTAGACTGTCTAAGATGAAGGCACTTGTAGAGGCACTTGTGAGATTTTTTGATGCATGAAATGGACATGAGGAGTTATCTCAGGTCACAACCTATCTCCCAAAGTACTTTCATCCTTTGAATCTCCATTGAACCTGCAAAATACAAAAAATTATCAAAAAAACCAGTTGTGTGCCATGTCCATACAAGTAGGGTACAATCCAGATGGGTGGGAAGGAGATTTGGAGAGTTCTCTGCAACCTCTAATCATTTCCCAAGCCATTCTAGTCCATATGGATGCATCTCCTTCATTTTCCCAGTCAGGTCACTAACAAGGGTTTTAGAGAGTTTGGAGTGGTTTTGCCTTGTAAGGATTGTTCATACAGGTTTGACGTTGGAATTTTGAATAAATTCCAAAAAAACATTGTTCAAGACCTTATTCAACATCCCCCAACTCCTCAGACTCCCATGCACAGTGTTCATGCAAGTGTTAACATCTCAAGTTAGCCTCTCAAGCTTTGTTCTCCATTCTACATAAACCTAGGTTGGTCTGAGCAAAGAAATGGATTTCTTGTGGTTTTCTATGTATCCCAAAAGTTTGAACACATCTGAAAAAACACTGTGAACATGTTCTAATGCTTTGGAATGTCTGTCTAGTGCTAGAAATGAAATTGACCCCCTCTTGGGCTTTAGACCTAGTTGAGACCTAATAGGTCCATCTTCTCCCATGTGGGTTTGGACCACCTTGACATGCTTTTAACCCTTATGAATTGTTCCTCATGGATGACATATGTCTATAGCAACCTTCTACTGCTCCTTGCATTGTCTCATGAACCTAAACCTACCTTTTTCTACTTTTCATGACCAACTTGCAGGATTTGCTTCCTAGGGGAGTGCCCTCTATCTAAGACAAAACAAAGGGCACTTCCCTTGTTGTCCCATATAAAAGGAAGGTATGGTGGGCTTCTCCAAGTTGTGAGGATGCTTTTTGCAAAGTTTTAGATCTTGATTACATGAATATCTCTCCAAACATCATAAAACCCTTAAGGCAGATTGTGAGAAAGTTGATTGTGTAGGCTTTAGACATGTGACTGTAGGTTGCCTTGTTAGAATCTCTGCTTCCCCTATTTCTATTGTATGAGGGTCTTACAAGGCAATTACAACTATGATGAAGGTGTTCCATACCTACTTACCACCCAAACCTTGCCAAACACTTCAACATATACCTTGCACTTGACTGGTCTAGATTGTTGACTGTGTTTTCTTGCTTGAAAGAGACACTTGTAGGTGCATACTACATGGTTTAACCTTGAATATGATGCCTAAAGACATTATTAGAGTTCCCAAGTTCATTTGACATCCATTTGTATCTATTCACATCATTCTCATGCTATGCCAACATCAAGAACACCATGTTCTAGCTCACTATTATCTATACTCAATTGTAGTTGATCGTTTATGCAATAACAAGGTTTATGTAGGTGAGTATCCATCTTGAAATCTATGCCATGTGGTATATTATCCCTTTGAAGTCCTTGAAGGCAGATTTCACTAGCAAGTGTTGGTGTTTCCATGTCTGAACTCACCTCATGGACCTATAGGAGTCTACAATCAACTGTAGGTAAGTTGTCTAAGGGAAAAACACACCTATAGGTGTTGATGGGGTCAAAACCCTACATTTCAACCTTTGTTGACTACCTTGGAAGCATTGGTGTCCTCCTCATCCTTATAAGACCACTTTCCATACATATATATGTTCTTACATTGCAACTTTGGATTGTGAGGTTCTTTTGAGGCTCAAAATTGTAGACGATACTTAATAACTATAGTGAGAAAAAGTCAAAATTGGAGACCTCTAAACATCGCTCCTCTAGTCAAAAACCCATTATCTTTTGCAAGGTTCTACCCATATATGAGGGCTTCATGATGGAACACTTAGGATTCATCTAAACCTCTTGTTACACTATTCCATGACATCACCAAAAGTGGCTAGGCCTCTATTTTGGGGTTTAAGAGAAGCAAGTCCTTGAAACTTAGTTCTCTTCTCTTGAAGTGACTTCTCACTCTTGCCTGCCAATCTAATTTTCAAACATGACTATCATGGTTTCTCCAACATCATAAGATCTCAAGAATTTTCTCAAAACATGTTCACACATCTTTGAACAATGCTTTCAAATCTCTTTGTGGCCACCTATAGGCGTGCAAATTTGTATGCAGGCAGTGACTATGAGTATAAGTAGTATGCATCATATATGAGCATTCAATGAGGTTTAGATCTTCTTAAGGTCTCCCAATGCATCCTTCCCACCTTGAAGGATTTGAAACAAGTTTCAATACTCTCAACTCAATGTTCTCAACCTCCTGTAGGTATGCCTTGATGTTGCAGACAAGGTAGTGAATGCAAGACTTGAGCAATGTGTATGTTATTTAGGCTTTCAATCAGTCATATACCCTGCTAAGGTGCTCAATTGAATGTTTATAAAATTGAAAGGTTTAAAAAAAAATTAATACTCATTTCAATGTGATATCCTTTTGCAAGCACTTGTAGGTGCGTATCCATGGTATATGACTGTGTATTTGGTTTACACTAACTGTCACAACTCTTTATGTGCCATTTGGAGGGACTAACTTGTTAACCCATGCTCTAAGAAGGTATTTAACACCTTGAAACTATTTATCACACCTCCATGACCATTTTCACACTTCAAGTCACCATGACTGCAATTGGAAGCTTGCAGGGGTTGACTGTGTGTTACATATGACTTTGTGTATAGTTCAATGCATGATCTTGAGAGATTAAGCTTGGAAAGAAGTTTATTGTTATGACATGAAAACATGAAGTATAGAATATCATATCCATTTGAAACCATTGCAGATAAATAAACCTTCTGAAAGTGTTGAAATCTAATTGTAACCTCACTAGCATACTCCACCTGCAACCTAAGAGGTTTGTACTCATCAAAACACTTCTAAACATGAAACCAAAGATGGGAAACATGTGAGAAGTAATTTCACATCCTATATAAGCCATTTCATTAGCTAGATTGTATGAAAAAATTCAAACAAAGCAAAACTTGCAGGGTGTGGCGATTAGAATGCAAAAAAATATAGTCAACTTCTAAAGGATGGTTCATAAAGCACAGGAAGCCCATCCTTGAAATCTTGCCATGAATGTGAATTTGACCAAGTGTACTATCCACCACCAAGATCATTTGACCTGGAAGTCCTCCTAATGGTCGTACCAAGAAGAAACCTACTAACTAACTCTATTTGTCTAATGGAGTGATGGAGAGATAGAATGGTTTTAGCCCATTTTTGGTACTTCCAAAGCATATTAAGTGTGAAAATGGAGTTAGGGAAGCTGAAAGGTCACTGCATAATATTCTCCCATGTGCCACTCTCTCCCATAGGTCATACAACCTGCAAAACTCCCTTTTTAACTTATTTTCTTGATTTTCAGTTAGGAACCTACAAGTTTCAGTTAGTCCTGACACTCCTAACAAGGAATATGACATATTTGGTGTTGGAAGGAAGTTTGGAATACTTGTACACTAATAAAAATCGTAACACCCTCATTAATGACCCATATATGACCCCTAAATGACATAAAATGACATAAAGACTAAAATGAACTATGACCAAGGCTAGAAGCACATTGAATCACATCAAATGAACCATGACACACCATATGACATAATAATAGACCCCTATATTAAGTTTTGGACTATAATGGGTTGACTCATTTTGACTTGTGGTCAAAATGGTCAACATTTTTGGCAATTTTCCAAAGGTGGTATTCTTGTTATGCCAAGACCAGTAGACTAATCATATCCATTGGGCCATGGAGTCACCTATACACTAGTTTGACACACAATTTTCCTTTGAAACCACACCAAACACAAAGGAAAGACACACAAAACAAGACACACCCAAAAGAAACACACATGTGTTCAACTAGAACACTTATGGAACACACACAACTGAAAGAAAGACACACACACCTAATCTACTATTTACAAAACCTCACTCTTGAGGTGAAAAACATCTTAGCATACTTCAACCAGGGTCAAAGATGGTTCTTCCTGCATCTTTGTCACTCCATGAAGGCAATCTAGCATGTCCATCATCAACCACTTGCATATGTGAATGCTCAAGAAGCCTATCACCTTTAGATCTTCTTAGGTCTACAAGTGGACTTTTTGGAATCTTCATGAATGTTCTTCCTTGATCTCTAAAAGCCTTGATTGGAGCTGCAATCCTCTTGATCATTGTCATATCTGACATGCCTTTCTCAAACTGCATATTGGAATGTATGATAGTTGCCTCAATATTTCTATCTTCTTGTGCATGACGTGTTTGATACATGGAGACATCAATATCTTCTTCATTATGTTCCAATACCTTTGAATGTGATTCAACATTAGATGGAACTGTTGACTGTCCTTGAAGCACAACAAAGCTTGCCTTGGACTCATGAGACTCCTCTTTGACTACAATGTTTTGAATAACAGTAAGTCCTTACTTTCATGCTTGATGAACCTTTCTTTTCCTTGTTCAATAGAACACTCAACATCATGTTTGTTAGGATCATTAGAAAACTTGTCAGATATACATTTCTTGGAAGGGGGAGTCTTACTTAACTGCTCAAATTCTTGACATGTGGCATTGAATTTTAGCCATAGGTCATCCTCTTCTTCCTCATAAGTGTCACCATCAAGGGCAGCTTCATCAATATCAGGCATAAAGACAACATTCTTCCCACTATGGTGATCAATCAGATTCTTCAATACATCATCATCATATACATGAGTCAAATAATAACTCTCAACAACTTGTGAGAAAGGATGTTTGACACTTACCTCAGCTCCCTCAAATGGCTCATCATGTATAATATATGTGCCAAGGTCAATTTCCTCAAAATATGCATAAGGACCATGCTCATAAACATCCACACCATATTCATCTAGAAACAAGTCAGATATGCCCTCAAGTTTAAAATCACCATCATCCACATTAGATTCTTCTTTCTCATTGATCACACAATTCAAGTTAGAGCTTGGTTCAACATAGGGCTCAATGTGAAACCTTGCAAGGGGTTGAGTTCTTATTGTTACCTTTGCTCCATATCTTATCCTGAAGGCCAAGAAGGACCAATCAGCTGAGAGATAGCCACCTATCTTGGTTGTGAAGTCTCTTGAAAGACAGATTGCAAAATGAGCAGGAAGGTCTACAACAACAATATTCTTAAGGATGGAAAAACTAGGATAGTCATGAAGGAAAACCTTCAAATTTTTGATCAACCCTATTGTCTTACCAGGTGTACCATCTAGGAAAAGCACTCCTTTGCTATGAGGTTCATATTTTAGGCCCAAGTTATTAGCTACAACCTTGGGCATGACTAAAGTAGATGCACCACTATCGACTATGCAATTGTGGACTAATTTGTCACCCACTATGAGAGTGAGGTAGAAAGGTGGAGACTTTTAGCTCTAATGGATGGTTCAACAATGGTATTAAGGGCATTTTAAAGAGAAACATGACCATGATTTTGACTTGAAGGTGAAGGACTAGTAGGGATAGTGGACATCTACTTTTTTAATAATTCCTTTGGGCCAGGCATATGGAGGACATCCCATAAAAAGATAGATGCTTTGGCATCCTTCAATGAATCCATTATGTTTAGGGTAGTATTACTCACCTTCTCTTGAGTCCTTGGAAGTAAAGAAGTTATTGAAACTTGAGGATTTGAAGCACCTTGAGTAGACCTTCCAATGTTTTGATTTGAAGAAGGTGTAGGAGCATTTGGGACTGCCATGCTTGCAGCCATGCTTTGTTGCCTTATAAAAGGATTAGATGAACTTGTAGGCATGTTATTATCACCTCCTAAAGCCTTCCTCTTAGATCTATTGTTGTTTGCAATAGAGGTTCCTTGATTGAGCACAAAGGTATCTTCTACCAAGAAATTAGTGAAGCTATCTCCATGAGGCTACCAACTTTCATTTGCTTGCATCATAACTTCATCTTTAGCTGATAGGAGAGAAGTGAGCCCTCCTTGAGCAACTAGAACTTGCTTTCCACCCTCATTGGCATCCATGAATTGGCCTTGTTTCCAATCTTCTCTTTGCACCAAGTTGCTATGCACTGGTACCATTTCCATTGCATTGGTAGTGGAATTGGGATTGAACACATTGGCATGCATGTTGAAGTTAAGTTGCCCGTGATCTCTTCCTATCCAATATTGCCAACCATATTGTTGTTCATATGGATAGGGGTTTTGATGAGCACGTCATGGTATATTGTCTTGCCTAAGTTGAGCTCTTAGCATTTGAATTTTTGCTTATGGATCCATGGCATCATCTGCCCTCTTAGGAGCAATCTTTGGGTTGGCATTAGTATTAGGAATTGGAGCAATGTTTGGAGTGTTAGCAGGAGTATTAGGCAATAGAGGCACAAACAATTTAGGAAGAAAGTTTCCTACTTGATATGAGGACATTCTAAGCTCTAATGGCAAGTTCATATGCTTCGGGAAGAGTGAAACCACCCATGAATTGAAGCATGATAGCAATATCAGTACCAATGGCTCTCAAGTATGTAGGGAAGACAAAATTATCAGGTGGTCTCATGGGAGGAGGCAATCTATACCAAGTCTTTTGAAACCTCTCATTGAAGTCATGCATTATTTCCTTGGGAGCCCTTTTGATTACATTGAGTTGATGTATGAGAGAATTATGGTCACTTTCATCTTCAAACCTTGAAGTTAGCAACACTTCAAAGTCATCCCATGATGTGATGCATCCACTAGGCAAAGTCCTATACCAGTCAAGTGATTTCCCTCTAAGGGACATGGCAAGGAGTCTAATGTCAATATTCTCCTTAGTAACATTGTGGAAACTACAAAAATTGGAGATATCCCTAATGTGTTCACTAAGTGTGACATGACTTTCACCATTGAATGTAGACACACTCTTTGTAGCATTAGGAGGAATGTCATCATAGCCTTGGTGGTGAATTGGATTTTCAGTATTAAAGGCAAGAAACGCATGTTGTCTAGCCATGTTCTCTTCAAGATCTTTGATTTATTCAATCTCTTCACTTTCTTGGCTACCAAAATCTTCTTCATCTTCAAAAGGTGAATTAGGATGAGGGTATTGAACTTCAAAAGGATGTTCAGGCTGAATAGGTGGATTGATAGGATTGAGAACTCTACTATATGATGACCTAGTAAGGACCATGAAGTATGAAAGCAAATTTATGACAAAACAATGGCCTTGAACCATATTTTACATTGAATGGAGTCGCCAAACGTTGAGTAGGACACCAATTTGTAGCTGATATTGTCAAAACCAACATTCACCTTGACAAGTTGTATAGACGACAAAGGGTCCCACCAGGCATGCCAAATTTGTTGTCACCAAATCTTGTACCCTAGAGAAGGGTGTTCAAGCCTCCTCTAGATTTGGGCAACATGGAAATACTTCTAGGTATGTGGGTTTTGTTGACCAAAGGTCAAATTGGGGCACCCCTAAGTAAAAACTTGAGTTTTAAGTGTATTAGGGGTCGAATATGGATGTCACAAGGTGTTTTATAGGCTAATTAATGCCATTTAATGTTATACTAGCCTTGGTCCTCAGTCATTTTGAAGTAAAAATGTGCATTTAATGACTTCTATAGATTTTTTGGGAATTGTGAAGATTCCAAAAGATGATATCACATTCCATGTGTTCCAAGAGGTCTTAATAAATTGACATAACTGAAAGGTGGCAGCTTCTTCAAAAGAAAATGTAGTTTTTAAAAAAAAAAGAGAGTTTATCACTTGTACAACTCATTGGGAAGTGTGCCATGTGGGAGAAGGTTGTAAAATGACCATTCAACTTCCTTTGATCCATCTCAATGCTTGGCATGCTCTAGAAGTGCAATTTTTGTCCCAAAACTGTTCTTATCCCTTTTCACCCATTTTGGCAAGCAAAAACAGTCTTCAAGTTTGTACTTAGTATGGCCAATAGAGGAGTTTTCAGATCAAACGCTTTGGGAAGGTTATACTACACTCAGAGACCTTCATTTTCATATAAAGAGTTTGAAGAATTATGCCCTATGCTTCACCAACCATCATGAAGTTGACTGTGTTTTTATGTCTGCTAATTTGTGTACCCTATAGGTTTTGTTCCATTTTGGGCAAGTCTGTATGAACTAGTTGTTGAGGATGATTCTAGATGATGTTGGCTTCCTTCTCTAATGCTATCTATGGTTGGTTTCATGTTTCAAGTTGATTTGATAGTTCAAATAACTCACTTTATAGGAAGGTGTCACCCTGTGAGGTTTCAATCAAAGATCTTTGTTTGCAGAGTGTTTGGTTCTTAGAGGAAGCCTCATAAGAATGTGATGTGATGTTTCTCATATCTTAATGCCACATTTATCACCTTCCCTTCCATCTTAGTCTCATAACACCATGTTTTGATCAAATATGCAGTGATGAACACCACACTAACCAACCACTAGATACCTGCCAGCTCTATTCCATATGTCTGTAAGTGTTTTCACATTGAATGAGATGTTTTGGAATTGGTCTAAAGACTTCCTCAATGGAAATCATGTAATTGAAGAATTGGAAATGAGTTTGAGTTGTACATAAGGCCTTTCATCCACATTCTTGCTCCATTTCATGTTCATTGTCCACACTCAGCGCTTACACACATACAGGGGTTTCCATGACACGATGTCATGCCATTATGAGAGCCTTAGTAGTGGTGTCAAGCTCTTTGATGCATGAAGAGTGCATTTGGAAGCATGGAGATAAGTTTGTAACTCATAAAAGGATCAAATGTAATACGTTCTACCTACAATGCTAAACAAAATTGAGGTTACCTTCAATGCATGACTGTGTGTTTCAAGCCCTTTATCCCTTAATTAGCAAAATAGAGGACCTGGGAGTTTTTTGAAAGATCTACAATAGGGTTTCAAGTGACTTTTGATGCATCTAATGACCTTGTTTTGTAACCTCTGGCATAGGCAAGTACTTGGCAAAATTTGAGAAGCAGATGGTCAATGGAGGTTAGTTTTTGTAAGCCCAAGTTGTGATTTTATGCACTAAAACTAGGCAATGACATCTACAAGGTTTGAACCAAAGGATACATTCTCCATCTAAAAGTTGCAACAACTAGACTAGGCCACTATGATGGAGTGATGCCAAATAGTGAAAGTGGCTTTTATGATCTAAAGGATCAAAGAAATATAATGTATATTGTCTCTAGTTTCTCATGAACACCTATAGGTTTCTCTCTCCTAAAGGTTGACCTACAACTAGCCAAAAATAGAATTTTGAAAAGGTGTTTTCCTTCTAATGAATCTTAGTGCTTAGTAACCTAGAGCATGATATGAGCATTGTTGAACATGGAAACCAGAAAGGAGAGGTTGGAGTGTCAAGTTTTGATTAGAGAATCACCTTCAAATATCCCTCATTTGGACATGAACACCTACAAAGAACTGTAATGGCAAAGAGAGGCAAAGAACAAAGGGAATGTGTTTGATGAGACCTAGCCTATGCAAGGTGGACAAAATGGATCCAAACTGGTGTGAAAACTTAAAAGGAGCTCATTCAAGGTTTTAAAAGTCTAATACAAGCATGATTAGCTTTAGGTACCCTTTCCAAAAAAAAACACAATTTGATATGGATGATTGTAATGTAACAGTCAACAAATAGTGAGTTAAGGAGTCAAGAATGAAGGTTGCCAATGTATAGACATGATCCCAAGTGATTCCAAAAAAGCATGAAATGGTTATAGGAGACACCCTAAAATGATCTACAAGACTTGTATCTAGATAAAGAGGCATGAATACCTACAGGCATGGTGTTAAGAAGCAGAATACAGGCAATAAAGCACACTCAGTCTTGACTAGTCAAGTGTGAGGAGAAGTTTAGGAAATTTGAAGTGATTCTTCAAGATCAAAACACTTTCATCATGACTTGAATAGTCTTAAGGAGATCTCACAAATGTATATTGAATAGAGAAGGGTTTTAAATAAGTAGCACAGTCATATTTGAAGAAACCTTGTACACAGTCACTCTTCTAGCAGTCTGCCTTAGTTTTTTATGCTTTTGAAGGATCAAATGAAATGATCAAGAGCCCATTTTTTATATAGAGCATCCTTATAATTTGGAGAAACTTAGTCAATTATTTTTTTGTCTAGACAAACATAGCAAGTTCCCTCTATTTTGTCTAGACAAATAAAGGAAGTTCCCCTTGAGCACAAACTGGCAGATTTGAGAGTCAATGATAAAAGATGAGGCCAAGAGCCATAAAAACACTTTAGGAAGGTGTGGATAGTTAGGAAACATCAAAAGAAATATGTTAGAACATGCAAAATGGGATAGAACTCGACAGGGTACCCTACACTCTTAGAGTTGCAGTCATGACTCTTGAGCAGGATTTTGGCCAAGAGCCCAAACAATAGGTCATTTTCATTTCTGTAATACCCCTTGTATCAAACTTATGTATCTAATCATCTTGATCCATTTATCATTTGTGGTGACCCTTAGATGTGTGTAAAATTTAATGTGTGATATTTGATGTTATCCTAATTGTATTATTATTTCATATTATATGTTTTGGTATATTTTGTGATCTCAATGGATATGTAGGAGATTATATAAGAGTATCGCTATGTACCTTAGTAGCTAGTTCGGTAAACTTCAATTGGATGTATGATTACTTAGTGTAATTGGTTTGAGTAGATATATTTTTTATTTGGATTTTGATGTTGAATAACATGATGATTCATTTCGACTTATAATTGATTATATTAGACTAACCAAAGATTATGATTCGGTGTTGTGACATTCTTATATTAACAGTTTTGTGTGTGTGTGTGTGTGTGCATATCATTTAGACATCAATTATTTTATTGGATGTATTAGATGTTGTATTGAGTGTGCAAATTATAGGGAACCAAAGATGGGATTACAAGGGACTCAGGCATACCTTGATGGACCATATGCACCACTGAAATCACTCCAACCTTTAACCTTATACCAATCATTTTTTTTTAAATTGATAATCAAATTATTTTTGTGTCTTTTATTCCTACTTTTATTATCTTTCATTAGGATGTTTTATCCTAATCCTCCTTCCTAATTAAATTACCATAAACTTATGCTAGCCTCTATAAGGTTAATAAACCTTGACCAGGAGTTGGGTTGACCTAAAAATAGAACCCATGTGTCTGATACCGAAATTTGTTTTACACCCACTTTTTACATTGAGTTTTGGACAAGTAAAGCTTGTCTCACAAGTCTCTTTTATGCCCATACCCATACCCATTGGGTAGGAGGGTTTTCCAAGGCCTTTTGACCACTTTTTGGTCATAAAAAGGATCTTATTTATGACCTATATTTTCATCCTCTCAAGCAAGCTTGCACTTGGTACAAGTGAGACTTGTATTTTATATGTTTTGTGCAAAGAACACCTACATAGGTGTGTAAGTGCATTTATGAGATTGTAAGAGATTTTTTTTGAAAGTTGGTCACATCCTTGGGATGAGGATGGACAAGTGTCATTTCCCTATTGGCTCTTAATTTTGTTGTCTTCTCTATTTTAAGAACCTTGTTTTTGTCTTTGGAGGGGAGGGGGGTGATTGGATGGAGGAGAGCTTGGAGCTTGGTGAAAGAAAAAAAAACTTGGAGAAGATTGTCAAGTAGAGCTTTGGTTGAGGTAGGTCTTTTACTTGTGTTTTTCTTATGTTTGAATGCTCTCTCCCTTCTATTGTTTTTTTGAATAAATATTCCTTATGGAAAATGTGATAAGAGTTTTGGATGAATTTGATTTCCTTGATTTAAGATTTTGTTCTTGAGTTTTTCCTCTTGTATTGTTTCCATGTTCTTCCTTTCTTCTTATTATACAAATGTTGGTAGTGGGCTTGGGAAAATGCTTACAGTAGGAGGTCTAGGGAGGAAGATTGATACTTATGCATAGACTCCTTTAGATGTTTTGACATCACTCTTGATATTAGTTGATATGTGACAGATAGTGGTTGTTAGTATTGGATAATATTGCTCGCTAATGCCTAGTATTATTTAGGATAAATTGGCCATAGGATGATAGAGATTTCAATACCTTGGATCTTAGTTGGTTGAGATAGATTTGGATAGCATTATGACAGTTGGACACTATGGGTTATGCCTTAAGGAGATTAATGATAATTATTAACTTCAAACTTTCTTAATTACAATAAATCAATTCCACTATAATAAAAGATGTTGATAATTATAAGATTTAAATAAGATAAACTATTGAGAATAACTAAACAGGCATAAGGACATTAAAAATCTGTTGATGAGCCTCTAGAAATTGAGAACATATGTGATAACAATTTTAGTATCTATAATGACCTATGTTGCATTAATTGTAGCTTAGTATATCATATGAAATGTGTGGTTCTTCAACCCCTTGTATTGATTCGACGCATCGAGGATGATGTTTTTATAAGAGGGAGAGAATGTAATACCCTTTGTATCAAATTTATGTATCTAATCGTCTAGATCCATTTATCATTTGTGGTGACCCTTAGATATGTATAAAATTTGATGTGTGATATTTAACATTATTTTAATTGTGTTATTATTTCATATTATATGTTTTGGTATATTTTGTGATCTCAAAGGATATGTAGGGGACTATATAGGAGTATCGTTATGTACCTTAGTAGCTAGTTCGGTAAACTGCAATTGGATGCATGATTATTTAGTGTAATTGGTTTGAGTAGATATATGTTTTATTTGGATTTTGATGTTGAATAACATGATGATTCATTTCGACTTATAATTGATTATATTGGACTAACCAAATATTATGATTTGGTGTTGTGACATGTATATATATATATATATATATATATATATATATATATATATATATATATATATATATATATATATATATATATATATATATATATTGTGTGTGTGTGTGTGCATGCGCGCATATCATTTAGACATCGATTATTTTCTTGGATGTATTTGATATTGTATTGAGTGTGTAGATTACAGGGGACCAAAGGCGGGATTACGAGGGACTCAAGCATACCTTGACAGACCATATGCACCACTGAGATCACTCCAACGTTTAACCTTATACCAATCATTTTGTTTTAAATTGTTAATCAAATTATTTTTTTGTTTTTTATTTATACTTTAAATTATCTTTCATTAGGATGTTTTATCATAATTCTCCTTAATTAAATTACCATAAACTTATGTTAACCTCTATAAGGTTAATTAACCTTGACCAGGAGTTGGGTTGACCAAAAAACTCAACCCATGTGTCTAATCCCGAAATTTGCCTTACACCCACTTTTTACATTGAGTTTTGGACAAGTAAAGCTTGTCTCACAAGTCTCTTTTAGGCCCATACCCATACCCATTGGGTAGGAAGGTTTTCCAAGGCCTTTTGACCACTTTTTGGTCATAAAAAGGATCTTATTTATGACCTATATTTTCATCCTCTCAAGCAAGCTTGCACTTAGTACAAGTGAGTTGTATTTTATATGTTTTGTGCAAAGAATGCCTATGTAGGTGTGTAAGTGCATTTATGAGATTGTAAGAGTTTTTTTTTAAAAGTTGGTCACATCCTTGGGATGAGGATGGACAAATGTCTTTTTCCTATTGGCTCTTAATTTTGTTGTCTTCTCTGTTTTAAGAACCTTGTTTTTGTCTTTGGGGGGGTGGTGATTGGATGGAAGAGAGCTTGGAGATTGGTGAAAGAAGAAAAAAAAAACTTGGAGAAGATTATCAAGTAGAGCTTTTGTTAAGGTAGGTCTTTTACTTGTGTTTTTCTTATGTTTGTATGCTCTCTCTCCCTTCTATTGTTTTCTTGAATAAATATTCCTTATGGAAAATGTGTTAAGAGTTTTGGATGAATTTGATGCCCTTGATTTGAGATTTTGTTCTTGAGTTTTTCCTCTTGTATTGTTGCCATGTTTTTCCTTTCTTCTTGTTATACAAATGTTGGTAGTAGGCTTGGGAGAACCCTTACACTAGGAGGTCTAGGAAGAAAGATTGATGCTTGATATGCACTTTTACATTTGGCTTGGAAGCCCTTGTGCACATTGATGATCTTATGTGACAAAGAAAGTATAAGTTTTTTTCTCTTTCCCTAATGAAATCTTGGTGTTTGCCATGTGACTTATGTTCTCTTGCTTTGTTTCCCTTGATTTATTATTATGGATTTTGGTACTCTTTTGTGATATTTGAAATCCCTTATACCTATGCATATGGCATTGATGGCATGCCTCTTTCCCTTGGGTTTTGGGGAGGCTATGCATGGACCTCAATAGTTGAGGATCCCATGCGATGATGCTTATTGGATGGATGGTCAAGCACCTTCCTTTGGTCTATTTTGAAGCTTTTAGGAATGGATTGGAAATATTCAACTTTTATGTAAAATTTCACTTGGAGCTTGGAACTTGATATATTAACACCTTGCTTACTTCGTTGGATTCTTTTAACTTGTAAATCTTCATCATATTGTTGTAAGAGCTCTCTTATTATGCCTCTTGCAAAGTGAGATTTTTGATATTTTATGAATATGCTAGTACCCTCATGTTCCTTGATGGACTCCTCATAATTTTTGTAGGAAGAGACAATGTTTGTGCCTATGTGGATTTGTAACTCATCTCTTTTACATCTTGGTGTATGTGTTTCTTTTGAATCCATTGCATTAATTTTACTTAAAATGTTCATGTGATTAGTGGAATGATAATGAAATCATGCCTTATGTTATTCAAAATAATATATGAATAATCTTGAGAATGAGGTAGAATGGAAGCCATATAAAAGCATTCATATGTATTGCATCTTTTTAACAAATGGGTTAAAATAGAATAAGTAGATTAAGAAGTAGATAAACTTCATCTATCTCTCCCTCATATTTATGTTTTGATAGAGGTGTGATTCATTGCATTATTATACTTCAATAAAAATATTTCATATACATCTCTCTCATAGTTATATGTGAAAATTATAATTTACTTGTGGAATGCTTCTTCTTCTATATTAGATTATTTGAAAAATAAATATAAATATTATTAAGTTCAAGAATACATACATTTATAGTTATGTTCAATATATAATATCATTTACAAAATAAATTCAATTAATATTCATTTTAGGTGTACATGTATATGATTATGGGTTTGCCAATCATGTTCTTGTATTTAAATATTAATTAATTATAATAAAAAAAATGAATCATTTATTATTGAGTTGTTTAGATTCTATATATATATATTAACAAGTGAAATAAAAATAAATTAGTACAATTAACACCATTATATATTTAAATTAAAAAAAATCTTGAAACAATAGACTATTTTATCTATGAAAATATATAAATTAAAAAAAATACAAATAAATAAATATTAACATTCATATTTTAATGTTTAAATAAAACACTTATTATCTCAAATTTATTTATACAAAATAATAATTTATACATTAAATATTATTCACTCTATTTTATTAAATAATTATGAAAATGAAAAGAATTAAAATATTTGCATATATACAAACACAATTTTATATATATATATATATATATATATATATATATATATATATATATATATTTATAATGTTGGCCGCGGTCAATGCTTGACTGCTCCAAGCAGGGCCATGGCCATCACCCCTCCCCCACATACATATATTTCTTTTTTTTTAAAAATTTTTATTATTATTTTTAAATTTTTTTTCATTTTCATTGTTATTATTTATATTAAATTTTTATATATTTGTAAAGAAGATTTAGGGCATCTTTAAGGAAACCCAGATCTAAAGGATGAGATTGAAACAATCCTAGGGTAGAGATATAATCCACCACCAACGAGTAGGACCTTTTGACTCGTTAAGAGACAAATTGAATTTAAATTTAAGAGGGCTTTTTTATTTTTATATTTACTTTTAAATCCTTCACATACAAATGGGATAGAGCTTTTAATTTTTTTATATTTACTTGTGACTTTTTTGAATAAAAATAAATGATTAGTTAATTAGTTAATTTTTATTTATTTATGTTTATTTTCTTCATTTTCACTTAGTTTATTAAGGGTATTAGTTTATTTACTAGAGTTGTTTGTAAATAAAATCTTAGTAAATTAATACATTAAATATTCTATTTTATTTAGGACTACTCTTGATGGGTTACATGGAAATAATTAATTGGTTTTAATTTATCTTTCTAAATTAATAATTATTTTCCTTTGAACTTGTAAAAATTAATAATTAAGTATTTTCACTTAATCTTTTTATACTAATAATTAAATAAAATTATTTAATTTAATTTTTGGTGATAAATTATATTTAATTATTAACAATAAACAATAATTTGTAAATGAAATTTGATAATTTTATTATCTATGGGTAATTTAAATGGAACAAATATGTTTTGATTTTTTTTTTTCGGTTAAATTTTGAATTTAATTATTAATGGACTAATTTATTAAAATCATTTTTGGATTTAATTACTTGGAATTATTTCTCTAATTTGGATGAATAAATTTTTATAAGTTAAAATAATTATCCATTTTCCTTGATTTTTATAAGGTGTCTTTTAATTATTTGATTGAAAATGACAATTATTAAAAACTATTTAAACATTTTTTTAAAACACACTCAAGCGACACCTTAATAATTAAATTACGTACCGTAATGTAATTATTATTAATATTGTTAAAATGATGTAAATTATATTAAAGTATTTAAAAATAACGATTATTAATTGTTCATATCATTTATAAAATCGCATTTCAATGTCTAATTAATTTATCGGTTTGGTTAGTAAAAATTTAGTAGTAAGGTGGAATTAGATTGATGTAGTGACATATGGACTTAGCCTAGTTGTGCGAATAATTTAGTCTTAGTAGTTTTAATTTTTTTTTTTAAATGGTGTTTTTATGGGTTTTATCTAGGTAAAATTTTGAGCGTTACAATTTCTAACTGTTGGAAAACTTTCTAGACAATTGGAACATGTTTGTGGGACCATATAAAAGGTGTTCAAGCATCTATTTTGAAGGGAAAGCCATGATGAGCCATTTTGAGCTTCAAGGACAACTTATGCCTACTAAACATGACTAGGACTAAAGTTCAAGTGAGGAGCCAACTTCCTTTCCAACTTTCGCAGAGCATTCAAATGCATTTGGTCATGTTCTTAAGATCACTACAGAAGTGTATGAACCATTGGGATGCAAAGAAACCACAAAGGAAGCCATTTTTGGTCTTTAAGACAATTTAGGTTAATTGGAATGGAGAAAGGATCTCAATAGGTCTAGTTCAAATGCTCACATCTTCTTGGAGGGTTTGCATGGAGGCCAGAGGAGTTCAGGGATGTTGATGAATGTCTTGAACTATGAATTTGTGGAATTTGTTTGGAAATTGGACGCAGAGCTTTATGAACGAACCTTAAGAGGTCAAACTACTCAAAACCCTTGCAAAACCCTTACAAGGACCAGTTTGGAGAAATGAAGTTAGAAAGCTAATCTAATGGCATAGTTTGACCATGAAACCTATTGGAAGTTGCGGAAGACTCACTCAAACTACTCTCCATGCTTTTTGGTTGTCCTCACATGGAAGAAATAAAGTATTTTTTACCATTTTGTGTGTTTTGCAAGTTACAAAAGGTTTCAAGAGGTGCAATCAAGTTTGGGGGGAAGCTTTAGAATTGTTCTAACTCCCTATGGTCATTTCATTTCAAGAAAAAACTCTTAAGTGTCCAAACTAGGTGTTTCATCTCAGCCAATCAAAATTGGTCTAGTGGACAAGCTAGTGAGAAGGGTGGAAAACAGCATGTGAGCTGATTTTAAAGCATCCTTGATGCCTCTAAGACTATGGAGGGTCTTGACATGTGTCATACATTCCCTCCCATGGATTTGCATGGAAAATTGAAGTCTTTTTGGAGGCTAAGTGTGCAAGGTGCATGAAAGAAGAGTTTTTTGGACTGCAGATGATGATGGTCCATTTCCAAAAGGTTCTAGATGATTAGGCCTACAACCAATGCATAGAGAGGCATGCTTGAGACCCTTCCCCTTCTTTCCAATTATTGGACCTGGTCCTAGTCAGTTATGAGGTGTTCAAATAGGTCCAAATCATGAAGACAATTTTTTGAGCAAGAATAAAGAGTTTTATGCCACTTTACAAGAGTTTTATGCCTTGTATGGATAGTTGTGTTTCCTAACCTTGCATGCTTCATTCCACATCCTTCTCTTATGCACAAGTAATTGATTTTATCAGCTTGACAAGTGTCCTTGTGACCCTTGGACTTCTCTCTTCTCTCTCTCTCAAGTTCTATAAGAGCTAGCCATTTTGGCCATTGTAATTTATGCTCCATCTGAGTACGGTGAAGCCCTGCTCATTTGCATACCTTTTGATCAATAAGACTACTGATTTTTACCTCTTTCATGACTTTTCTTAGTTTGTTCATTTGGAATGTTTGATTTTGCATAAGTGATAACTCTTGTTTCTTTATCATGATTGTTTCATTCTATCATCTATTTGCAGTTGGAAAGCATCTTCTTGTAGGGCATGTGAAGTGTTCTAGGAAATGTCAAAGATTGAGTTAGTATTTTCATTGGTGCCATTCAAGGCTTTTTGTCTAGTCCTCCTAACTTTACACATTCATCCATAACCTTCACAATGTAATATTGATGTGAGAAAATGTAGATTGGAGAAGTGTATGTTTGGTTAGTATCTTAGTTTCAAGTGTAACATGTTGTTGGTTGGAAGTCATCATCTGATTTGATGTATCACCTCCCTTAGAATAGTTTGTTTTCAGTTATCTCTCTCCCTTTTTCCCTCAAAGTTTATGTGTAGTTGCAATCCAAAGTGATAACATCAAGGGAGCTAACCCTATCTAGAGATTCACTTCATCCTTAGGTTACCCATAAGCCTAGAGATGTTTCCATTGTGCCACTTGGATGAGGAGAGCTTAGACATCTCTTCAAAGGGTGCAAATCCAAGTGACAATAGTTTTTGGCATGCCTGGTGGGACTCTTGGTCCAAGAAGTTGAGATATTTTTAGTGTTTTCTTTCAACAATCAACCTTTGGAGGCATCTATCCAAGCATCAATGGTGACTCAAAGATATATCAGCTGGTCAAGCAACCTAGGTTATCCTTTGAAGATTGTTGGTAACATTTTCCTTTATGTTATTGCTTTTAATGTGGTTTCATAGCTAATTTTGGTGTTGAAATTTGTCTTACACAAGTTGGTGAGACATTTAAAGCTTGTGCCATTCCTTATCAATAAGAGCAAGTTATTAATCAGCCTTGGTGTGATTCTTACCAATCTTGTAATGACCATTTCCAACCCCATCATGATCCTTGTTAACACTATAGCCAGCCTTGTCATGAGTTGTATCAGTTTTATATCCAACGTTCTCAATGACTTGTTCCTCCTAGTCAACCTAGTCACTTCTCAAGTCAATCCATTTCCACCTTCAAGAAAACTCTTTTGGGCTATGAGAGGTACATGTTGGAGCTCGATACTCTAAGAGGATGTGGTCAAGAGGTTCCTAGTCATCTTATTCATAAGGTGAGAGATGCATTAGAGTTGGTCAAAAGAGAGTGGGTACCTATTGAGAGAGCCAATTTGCAAAGGCTCACAAGTGAGATGCTTGATGTGAGTGGTCTAGTTTCTTCCTTATAGGATAGGCTAGGAGTTCATGAAAGGCAACCTCACCAAGCCTATCAAATTTCATATCCACTTCTCCAAGTTTTGTATCAGCCATATTTGATCTCTACTCATGAGCCCAATCAAGGATATCAAAGTCATCCTTTTCCCAATCAGTTGGAAGAGAGAATTGAAAAGAAAAACCTTGTTTTTGAAGCTAACCTTGATATGTAAATTGAGTTGGCTAATATGCATATGCAACAGTCCATGTTAGCAGCAAAGGAAGCATAATTCAAGCCTTCATTGCCCTCTCACATTGCATCCCCACCACTTCAAAAAGAGACTTCTAATCCTAACATCCTAAATTGGAATAAGATAATGGAGTCGTGGAGAAAGAAAGAGGAGGAAAGTCTTGACAAAGAGTGTGAAGTTGAGAAGGAGCTTGATCCTATACAAACCCCTCCCACCCTTCCTCAAGAAAAGACTTCTAATCCTAACATCCTAAGATGAAGCAAGATAGGGGAATCATGGGGAAAGAAAGAGGATGGAAGTTTGGTTGATAAGGAGTTTGAAGTTGTGAATGAAGTTGATCCTTTGCAAGTTCCTCCCACCCTTTCTCAAGAAACTTCTTGTGTTCCATGTCAACCCTATTGTTTTCCTTATACTCATGATGATTCATATGAACTTCAAGAAATATTTTTTCAAGAGAATATAGCCAAGCAAATTGAAGAGTCAGATGTAAAGATGAAATTGCTAATTCAAGGTGTGATGAAAGGTTTAGACCCCAAAGAAGATCCTATGTTTAAACACACCCCATCTAACCTCCCTCAAGAGAATGATCAAGCTAAATCAGATGTGAATGAAGTGATTGTCAAGTGGAAGGAAGATAATCAAGTTGTTTTAGCCCAAGGTCTACCTCCCCTTCCTCAAGAGCTTCCAAAAGAATCCCCTACACTTCACTCTCAATCTGATTTTGAGTTTTATGTGCCACCTCCACCAACTAGTTCATCTTGTCCTCGCCCTATCACCCTTTGCCTTGATAGACCTGTGGTATGGGAACCTAAGAAGGAGTAGTTGGTTGAAAAAAACTCAGAACTCTTGCTTGAAGAAAGTCTAACTCCTTGGCAGCCTCATTGGACTAAGTCACATGATTTCAAAATGCCTAGTCTTGGCATCACCAAAAAAGAGAAGGAGATGGAAGATCTTGCAGCCCTTGAGAAGGAAGATCATATTGTGGCAGCTAAGATACAATTTGAGAGCCATCAAGAGGTCTTAAACGATGAAGAAGAGGTGGTCTCTTATGTTGAAATTTCTAATTGGGTTGATGAGGAAAAATGTTCTCCTTTTGCCAAAGAGGAAGAAATGATCATTAGCTCTTCCATCACTTTGCAAGATATCATGGATGGACAAGAACAAGCTCCACACCAACCTTGGGATGATTTGTATGTAGTCATAGGAGCAAGTTATACTCCTCTTCAAAGAAGTTATGATCTAGTCAAAGATGGAGAAAGCAAACTTGGTACTCAAGTAAGTATGCAAAGGAAAAGCAACCTTTCAAATATGTCCTTTCAAGAAGTATATACATTTTATGATGACATGTTTGAAGTCATCAAGATGGGCTATTATCCTCTCAACTAGTTGGGAGAAACACATTAGCTTTTGGAAGATGGAATAAACTCCTATTGGCCTCAATCTTCTAAGGAACAAGAAATCACTCCTCTTGAAGCCATGCCTACAAAGAAGATGCAAGTTGACCATGAGATTGTTGGCAATTTGAGTCATCAATGTCTGTAATATTGTCATTGATGTCAAAAGATGAATGTGTTATCATGCACTAATGTCAAAGGATGAGTTGAACAGACTCATGGAGTAAACTGGGTTTGTGAAGAGCTTCTACTTATAAAATAAGTAAAACAGTCTTGAGAACCTGGTTGGGTCTTGTAGTGCAAATTGGGATTCCAGAACAACTTTACTTTTCTCAACTCAATAAGTTAAGTTGTCCCGAGAACCTAAATGTGTCTAGCAGCGTTAATCAGGTTTATGCAACGACTTTACTTGTTTCATTTTTATAAGTCAAGTTGTCTCAAGAACCCTAAAGGGTCTAGAAGAGTTGATCGGGGTTTCAAAAGCACTTTACTTCTTTCATGTTTATAAGATAAGCAATGTGGAAAACCCAAATGGGTCAAGGAAGAGGTAATCGAGATTTTGGAGTGACTTTACTTCTCTCATGTTTATGAGTTAAACAATGTGAAAAATTCGAATGGATCTAGGTGAGTTGATTGGAGTTTTCCAACAACTTTACCTAGTTCATTTTAATAAGTTAAGCAAAGTTGAAAACCCGAATGGGTTTGGAAGATTTGATCAGGTTTCTAAGATGACTTTACTTCATCCAAGTCTATAAGTCATGTTGAATGAAGAACCTGAAATGGTTTTGCAGAATTATTTCAAAAAAATTGGCAAGGACAAATCTTTCAGAAAAAAAGCCCGTGGAAATTGTTTTGAAGGACATTAGACGCCTGCAAGAAAACTGAAGGGTAAGTGGACCATTCAGAAAAGTCAAAGGGTACATTCAAGAAATCTGAAGGGTATGTGGACCCTTTCAAAAAATCTGAATGACACTTCTCAAAAAGTCTGAAGGGCAAGTGGACAGTTCAAGAAAGCCGAAGGGCACTTCTTAAAAACTCTGAAGGGTAAGTGGGCCGCTTCAAAAAGTCTGAAGGGTATGAGAACATTCAATACTAATGAAGGGACTGTTACAAAAATGCTGAAGGATATGTGGACCTTTACAGAACAACCGAAGGGTACATTTGTGAAGCCCCGAAGGGTATGTGTCCTAAACAATAGTGTCGAAAGGGGATCCGAACAAAAAATCTGCGAAAATTGTCCCAAAGGGGACCTGGACAAAAAGTCAATGAAAATTGTCCCAAAGGGGACATGTTAAAGTTCGAGAAAGTCTAAAGAAATTGAAGGGGAAGCACCTCAAAGACGTTGAAAGAAGTGAGATGAAGTCAACATGTCGAAGGTTAATGATCTAGTCAACATAAAGAGCAAGCATCTTTGATGATCCAACAACACATGTAAGTTAGGACTAAGAAGATCCAACAGAGCGTGTGGCTCCAAAGCCTTAAAAGTGCTCGAACGTTAAGGGATAGTGGTGAAGTTAAACATAAAGTAAGTCCAGTAAGATCTATCGGAGTGAAAGTGTTAAGCACGGGATATACTGAGAGGGGGGTGAATCAGTATATCATATATCTTATAAAACTTTTCCTTTATCCAATTCCACTTAATCAAACATTCAAGATATGCAATAAAATTCAAACAATAAACATCACACAAGATAAAGAGAGACACCAAATATAACGTGGAAATCCAATGTGAGAAAAACCACGGAGAACAATCTCAAGTATATTCGTGAGAACAAACCCACAAGAGCACCATACCCCTTTGCCGATTACCAACCCAGCTACAATTCGTGAGCACCAACCCACAAGAGCTTCAAACCCCTTTGCCGAGCACCAACCCAACAACTATTTGTGAGCACCAACCCACAAGAGCACCAACCCATAGGAGCACGAACCCCTTTGTGTATACCACACACCTATCTCTCAATGTTGCTATCTCAACAAATGATAGATCAATACAACATCTCCTTCCTCTCTCTCACCTTTGCTCTTCTAAGCTAGATATAACAAATACAAATCATATTCATCTCTCACAATTGCTCTTCTAAGCTAGATATTACAATATCACATCAACCTCTATATCTCATATTACAAATGGCTTCTCAAGCCTTTATTTATAGCTTTCCAAATGACCTTTGGCCTTCCCCCTTTGTGACCCTTCAATCCTCATGGAAAATGGCACCAATCTTGGATGACCCTTCATATTCAAGCCTTTGAAAAGTCATGTGGTGACCCTTCATGACCAAAAATGTCCTTCCCACTTTTGTCTTTATCTTTGGTGACTTTTCGTATTCCTCAAAGTGTCCATGAGAAATTGCGCCCTTACTCTTTTGTCTTCACTTGGTGACTCTTGGTATTCCCCAAGATGACTCTTCATGGGAAAATGTGTCCCATCCTTCTTTTGTCTTTACCCCGTGGCTCTTCGACTTCTCCATGGGCCCTTCTTTTGTCTCATATGCAACCAAAAATATATTCGTTAATATTAAATAAATATTAACTCACATTAGCCAAGATAAACAACATTAAATGCAAAGGGGCCTATATCACCAATAATGCTAGACCTTTGACATCAATGACAATATTTCCAACAGAAAGCTCTCATGAATGCCATGACAAACAAGATATAGTCAAATTTGTCGAAGATTAACGTCTGACTAAAGTATTGGATCAAGCATATTCGAATAAATTGAAAGGAGCGAAAGTGAACCAATCATATAGAAGATATCGAGATGCGGAAAAGAGCTCGATGGTTAATGCAAGAGAGATCGACGGTTCTATTTTAAAATGAAAATATCTGAGGGTTCAAGACAGACAGTGATTGGTACCAAAGATAACATGAATAATCCTTAATTAAAGAAGTGACGCAGTTATGACCAAAATCTAATAGTTGCCAAAATAGAAAAGAGATCTGACCATTGCAATGTGATGCATGAACTGAGACATTGAAAAGAGCATAAGTCAAAATCATTTTTAATGAGAACTGGTTAATTGCAACTGAAGTATGAACACAATTGGAGATAGAAAACCCTAAGCTACATTGTCTATACATATATGACATCTTAAACATTGAAAAATTATTTTTATCGTTGATGTTGTTGCCACTGTAATTTGAAGAGAAAGAGGAATAGAGGCAAGAAGAGGACATTAGCATGTCAAACAAAGAATATATAAAAAGACATAAAGGAAGAGAGGCTAAAGCGGTTGGTGTAAACGGACTGTGTCAAACAAAAGATATAACGACATAGAACCAGTAAGGCAGAGAGGAAAAGAAAATACTATCGATGATAGACGTATACAGATAAAGTAAAAGGCAGAAAGGAAAGGAAATGAAGTGTGTCCAACTAGAATATATCTAGACACAAATAGAGTGATATGTAGAGAATGAGTAGAGAAGAAGAATAGGCATGCATGAAATAAGCTAAGAGTGAGCAGTTACAGAATAGACTTGTAACAAAGAAACTGAACTAGATTCATTTGTGAATCTATCTTGAATGCTGGAGTTGTAGCTCCATAGTTTTGATTGGTTGGTGCCATCAGACACATTGAGTTGGTGCTCAATCAGGGGATTGGAGTCTCCTTAGGGTTGGTGCCTTTAAATCTTGTAACTAGTAAGGTTAAACTGAGTTGGTGGTCAGTTAGGAGATTAGTGTCTCCTAAAGATAGGTGTCCTTAAATGTAACCAGTGTGGTTTTACAGTGAGGTGATTTAACTGTGAGGCTGTATTAGACAGTAGATTCTAGTAGCTATTCTCACAGTGGTTTTTTCCTTTGGGTTTTCCACGTATAAATTTGGTGTATTGTACTTATGTGTGTGTGTGTGCTCTCTACATTTGTTCTTTGATATGCATATGTTTTTTATCTTCATTAAAAAGTTAAAAAACTAGTTTTTTAGTTGATCTGTTGATTCATCCCCCCTCTCAGTAGATAGTTGTGTTCAACAATTGGTATCAGAGCCTAGAGTTTCTTAGGAAGAAGCTTAATCAACTCAAGTAGATCTTCGTTAGTGAACACAATGGCTAGTCACGAAGGATCCTACTCAAACAAAGCACCTCTCTTTGATGGATTTAATTATGCTTTTTGGAGCATACAAATAGAAACATATCTGTTCTCATTAAATTTTGATGTATGGATGTCTGTAGTAAATGGATATACAACTCATGCTGTAACTCCTACTGATCAGGCTGCTAAAAAGGCATATGAAAATGATGCCAAGGCAAAGAATGTTGTTCTTTGTTGACTGTCAAACTTAGAGTTTGTTAAAGTTATGCATTGTCAAAGTGAAAAAGACATTTGGAACAAGTTGAAGAGCATCTATGAAGGAGATGACAAGGTGAAGTAGGCCAAGATGCAGACATACAAAGGACAATTTGAGAGCCTCAATATGAGTGAGGAAGAGAAGATTGCAGAGTACCTCTTCATGGTAGATGAGATTGTGAATGCTATCAGAGGACTTGGAGAAACAATAGATGAGTCAATTACTGTCAAGAAGGTTTTGAGATCTCTACCACAAAGATACGACTCCAAAATCTCTGCAATAGAAGAAGCAAGGGATTTGAACAAGCTCATAGTAGATAAAATACATGGAACCTTCACTGCCTATGAGATGAGAATGGGCGATGCAGACTCTTCCAAAAGAGAAGTTGCATTCAAAGTTTCCAAACAGACAAAAGAAGAAACATCTACATTGAGATCCAAGAATGTAGATGAGGAAGTTGCCAACTTTGTTAGAAGATTGAAAAGAGGATCTTGAAAATACAAAGGTAAGTTACCCTTAAAATGTTTTAACTGTGGTAGAATAGGACATTTTGCTGCCAAATGTCATTAAAAGAAAAAGGGTGATTCCGAGCAAGAAGAGGACAATACAAGATTGAAACCTCACCATTCCCAAAGAAGGAACTTCTCCAAGAACAAGAAAGGTCTGTACACAAAAGAAGATAACGACTCAATGGAATACAGTGAGAGTTCAGATGATGACTATGATTGTGTCTTTGTAGCAAAGGGAAATGAATCTCTGTTCATGGTAATAGAATCAACCTCAAAGGATTCGAATCAAGATGATGATGAAGACTGGGATGAAGAAGAGGAAGGAGAAGTGAATCTAGAAGGAGAACTCATATGTGCCCTAAATGAGATTAATAGTCTGAGGAAGGAAAACTCAAAACAAAAGAAGATTAGACAAAAGAAAATTGAAAATCTATCCAAGAGTCTTGAAGAGTCTGATCAAATGGTGGTGAGCTTAAAGACTCAAATTGAAGAGCTCAAAAGAACAAAAGATGTAATCAAGATTGAACTACAACTCAAGTCTATTGAATGTATGAAGCTAGAGGCAGAAATAGTTGCCATGAGAAAGGATCTTGAGAAGACTAAAGAACAAATTGATAGAGGTCTGAAACTGAAAGAAAGTTCAAACATTATTGATGCATTGATCAACTCACAAAAGCCATCCAAAGAAAGATCTAGTCTTGGCTATGAGAAAGGAAAGAATCTCATGACAAATGCATCTGCTAAGTTGTATGACAACTTCAAACAAGGAGGATCAGGGTCTAAGAAGGAGACAGCTTGCCCGAATACAAGCAATGTTGATAAGAAGGCTAGAGGAGAGAAGAAATCTAAGGCAAATAAGAACCAAGAATCTGTCTATGCAATTTTGAAGAGGCAAAAAACAAATGTAATTGAGGCAACCAATTACACAAAGAGAAGAAGATCAGTAAGGCAACCTAATGCTATGACCATGTATTCTTCATCTTTTTACGGTTATTGTTATAGTTGTAATCAGTTTGGTTATAAGGCTAGTAAATGTAGAATTGTACCTATAAGGAGAAATAACCTTATAAGCAAAAATTCAGTTGCACCCTTGTTAGATACAAATGTAGTGTGTTATTGGTGCAATAATTTTGATCATGTAGCTAAACATTGTAGAGCAAGCTTTGTGAGATCAAAAGTGCAGAAAGGTATGCCTCCGAATGTGAACAAAGTTTCACAAGCCTCCAAGGAGAAAAGGAAACCCAACAAGACACACAAGGAGACCAAGAATGTGAGCAAGGGTGAGTGCTTCAACTACCATGATGAGGGACAAATGGCCAGGTTTTGCAAGCAAAGGTCTACAAGTCAGAACAAGCTTATCTAGGCTCCTAGAGCTAAAAAGGGGAGGCATTTTAGTTCATGGAGACCAAAGGTGATGAGCATGAAGCATGATGAGTTTGTGGATCACATCAATCTAATTGATGTTGTGGAGAGTGCAACAGAGGCTAGAAAGGGTCAAGAGATCTCAACATCAACCACTGTTGAGAAGGAGAAGACAAAGCTCAAGGAGAAACCTAAGAAATCCACTGAATACAGGTCAAGGGTATGCATAGATTCAAGTGAACACCCAGAGGTAGTAGAGCAAGTAACAAGCATAAAGTGTCAATCTTCTGGTCCTAGTGATGAGATTTTTAGCTGCAAGGAAGATTCATCAGATGAACAAGTGTATCATGGATCCATATTGTCTCCATGTATTCCAATACTAGAAGGAAAAGAGAACAGTTTGATGGATAAGCATGTCACTTCTCTCAAACCTAAGAACAAGAAGAATAAGGAGGAGGACTATGAAGAGTTATGTGTAACTCTTGGTTTCACATGGTTCTAAAACATTGTGAAATAAGGTGTCTCTATCTATGCTTCTTAAGAGACCCCTTTAAGCAAAGAAGCAAGTGGTGTTCTTCAGAAGATGCTAAAGGAAGGAATGAGTGCTCCTAGGTGATGTTGTTGTGCCAAGATGAGTCAAGTACTTTGAATATGGTGTCTAATGAGATAGAGTGGGTATTCTAACAATGTGTTCACGGACTCTAGTTCCAAAGTCAGGATATGAAGACTTCTAAGTGGGAAGCAAGTATAGTTGCTCTGAGATCATAATATCAACCGATGTAGAGATATGAAGATTGTTGATTGGTCTTTTCAGACCAATGCTATATCGATGTGTAAATGATCCTATGCTGAGTAGTCTTGTATTGATTATTAGTGAGTTAGTAGAGCAAGTAGGAGCTAGATTGTTCAGTCTGTCAGGATCAAGAAGGCTCAGGATAAAGGAACTTTTTGTATGACTTGTGGTGGCAGATTTGAAAATACTCAAGTGGATGCTAGTTGAGACTGGATTGTGCTACATAACAAAAAAAATCTTGAGTTCTGAAGATGACAAGCTGCATATACCATGGAGTTAGAGGGAGCTAACTCAGATAATCTGAATGGTTTGAGGAGCCATGCATGATGTGAAAAGGAGCATATGTGGAAAGCTTCAGTCATAATTGAAAGAAAAGATGCTATCTTCTATAGATGTTAACTCAAGAAGGCAGAGAATGACATGATCAGACCAAGTTAGGTGCTTAGACAATATACTAAATCTTCATGAGTAAGCAAAGTGAAAGCTTTGTAATTGGTCAGGTCCTAAGATTAGAGGACTATGTATGGAGACTTGTAAATGCTCAAGTGATACATTGAGACAAAATTTGGGAGAAATAGCTACTACATCACATCACAAGATACTAGTGATAGGGCATGAATCCAAGGGGAGTATTGAATGAATTTTATTAACCCCTAGATTAAGAGAAAAGGCAGTCTAGTGAGATAGCTACAGTCCCTTTGCTATGTGATAACAAAGGAGACAAATTTGTTGGCTCTAGATTACTATGACTATCTATAAAGAGATATGCCAATTATTAATTGGTCTTTCAGACTAATGCTATATACATGATCTGTTGAAGAATAATGGAGCCAGAGGAATTAGACTTGAACGTGTCCAAGTAAGAGTTAGGCGAATGTGCCATTGCCCAAGGGGGAGTTTCTCTCAAAGTGATCTAACTAGCTAGGTCCAAGGATCAGAACAAACAAGCTGACAGTAAAGGAGCAGTCTGTTTCCATGTTATGGCAAGGACACTTTGTCATTAATGTCAAAGGGGGAGAAAGCAAACTGATGCATGAATGAAGAAGGGTAGTCATTATGAGGATGTTTTGCCATCAATGACAAAAGGTTGGCAATTTGAGTCATTGATGTTTGTAATATTGTCATTAATGTCAAAGGATGAATGTGTTATCATGCATTAATGTCAAAGGATGAGTTGAACAGACTTGTAGATTAAATCGAGTTTGTGAAGAGCTTCTACTTATAAAATAAGTAAAGCAGTCTTGAGAACCTGAATGGGTCTTGTAGTGCAAATCAAGATACTAGAACAACTTTACTTCTCTCAACTTTATAAGTTAAGTTGTCCCAAGAACCTAAATGGGTCTAGCAATGTTAATCGGGTTTATGCAACTACTTTACTTGTCTCATTTTTATAAGTCAAGTTGTCTCAAGATCTTGAAAGGGTCTAGAAGAGTTGATCGGGGTTTCAAAAGCACTTTACTTCTTTCATGTTTATAAAATAAGCAATGTGGAAAACCAAAATGGGTCAAGGAAGAGGTAATTGGGATTTCGGAGTGACTTTGCTTCTCTCATGTTTATGAGTTAAGCAATGTGAAAAACCTGAATGGGTCTAGGTGAGTTGATCAGAGTTTTGCAACAACTTTACTTAGTTTATTTTAATAAGTTAAGCAAAGTTGAAAACCCGAATGGGTCTGGAAGAGTTGATCGGGTTTCTAAGATGACTTTACTTCATCCAAGTCTCTAAGTCATGTTGAATGAAGAACCCGAAATGGTCTTGAAGAATTCTTTCAGAAAAATTGGCAAAGATAATTCTTTCAAAAAAATTGGAAAGAACAAATCTTTTGGATAAAAAGCCCACGAAAATTGTTCTGAAGGCCATGTAGATGCCTGCAATAAAGCCTAAGGGTAAGTGGATAGTTCAGAAAAGCCGAAGAGTACATTCAATAAAATTCGAAGGGTATGTGGACCCTTTTAGAAAAGTCGAAGGGCATTTCTCAAAAAGTCCGAAGGGCAAGTGGACCATTCAAGAAAGCCGAAGGGCACTTCTCAAGAAGTCCTAAGGGTAAGTGGGCCGCTTCAAAAAGTTTGAAGGGTATGAGGACCATTCAAGACTTCCAAAGGGACTGTTACAAAAAAGATGAAGGGTATGTTGACCTTCATAGAAAAGCCGAAGGGTACATTTGCAAAGCCTCGAAGGGTATGTGTCCTAAACAGAAGTGCCGAAAGGGGACCCAGACAAAAAGTTGCAAAACTTATCTCGAAGGGGACATGTTAAAGTTCGAGCAAGTCTAAAAAGATCGACAAGGGAGAAGCATCTCAAAAAAAGCGAGATGAAGTCAACATGTCAAAGGTTAATGCTCTAGTCAACATAAAGAGCAAGCATCTTTGATGATCCAATGACACACACAAGTTAGGACTAAGAAGATCCAACGGAGCGAGTGGATCCCAAGCCTTAAAAGTGCTTGAAGGTTAATGCACAGTGGCGAATTTAAAGATCGAGCAATTTCGATAAGATCTATCAGAGTGAAAGCTCTCATGAATGTTGTGACAAGCGATATATAGTCAAATCTGTCGAAGATTAAAGTCTGACTAAAGTTATGGATCAAGCATATTCAAATAAATTGAAAGGAGCGAAAGCGAACCAATCATATAGAAGATATCGAGATGCGAGAAAGATCTCGATGGTTAATGCAAGAGAGATCGATGGTTCTATTTTAAAATGGAAATATTTGACGGTTCAAGATAGACAGTGATTGGCGCCAAAGACAAGATGAATAATCCTCAATTAAAGAAGCGGTGCAGTTATGACCAAAAGCCAATAGTTGCCAAAAATAGAAAAGAGATCTGACCATTGCAATGTGATGCATGAACCGAGACAGTGAAAAGAGCATAAGTCAAAATTGCTTTTAATGAAAACTGGTTAATTGCAGTTGAAGTATGAACACAATTGGAGATAGAAAACCCTAAGCTACATTGTTTATACATATATGACATCTTGAACATTGAAAAATGCTTTTTGTCATTGATGCTGTTGTTGTTGCAATTTGAAGAGAAAGAGGAATAGAGGCAAAAAGAGGACATTGATGTGTTAAACAAAGAATATATAAAAAGACACAAAGGAAGAGAGGCTAAAGCAGCTGGTGTAAATGGATTGTGTCAAACAAAAGATATAACGACATAGAACTAGTAAAGTACAGAGGAAAATAAAATATTGTCAATGATAGACATATACAGATAAAGTAAAAGGCAGAAAGGAAAGGGAATGAAGTGTGTCCAACTAGAATGTATCCAAACACAAACAGAGTGATATGCATAGAATGAGTTGAGAAGACGAATATTCATACACAAAATAAGCCAAGAGTGAGTAGTTACATACTAGACTTGTAACAAAGAAACAAAAATAGATTCATTTGTGAATCTATCTTGAATGCTAGAGTTGTAGCTCCATAGTTCTAATTGGTTGGTGCCATCAGACAAACTGAGTTGGTGCTTCGTTAGGAGATTGGTGTCTCCTAAGGATAGGTGTCCTTGAATGTAACCAGTGTGGTTTCACTAATGAGGTGATTTAACTATGAGTGTGGTTTTGAAAGGGCACACAATGGATATGTATAGAATGAGTAGATAAGAAGAATAGGCATACACATAATAAGCCAAGAGTGACCAGTTATAGACTAGACTTGTAACAAAAAAATTGAACTGGATTCATTTGTGAATCTATCTTGAATGCTGGGGTTGTAGCTCCATAGTTCTGATTGGTTGGTGCCATCAGACAAATTGAGTTGGTGCTCAGTTATGGGATTGGAGTCTCCTTAGGGTTGGTGCCCTTAAATCTTGTAAACAGTAAGGTTAAATTGAGTTGGTGCTCAGTGAGGGGATTGGTGTCTCTTAAGGATAGTTGTCCTTGAATGTAACCAGTGTGGTTTTTCTAGTGAGGTGATTTAACTGTGAGGCTGGATTAAAACTATAAATTCTAGTAGTTATTCTCACCGTGGTTTTTTATTTTGAATTTTTCATGTATAAATCTGGTGTACCATGCTTTTGTGTGTGTTTGTGCTCTCTACATTTATTCTTTTATATGCATATGTTTTGTATCTTCATTAAAAAGTTAAATAACTAGTTTTTTAGTTGATCTACTGATTTACCCCTCCTCTTAGTAGACAATTGTGTTCAACAGAGATGAAGCGTGGGCAATAGAATGAAGTATGTGAACAATTTCAAGAGGAATATATCTACATTAGAGACCTATGAAAGGATGATCTACTTGAAATTAGATCAATTGAAGTGCCAAGGAATAGTTCTGATCCACAAAGCATTCAATCCAAGGAGAAACATGTTTGGCACTATGTTTCATCACACCATGAAGATGATTCAAGGAGTTTTCCTTTTGATCATGGAAAGGAGGTATGCTTAGTCTCTAGTTGTGCATAATAATTTGTTATCAGTTTCCCTTAAGTGCCTTGAGCACATGTGTGTGTGTCTTGTTAGTTTGTTGTCTTGTTTTGTGTGTGTCCTTGCTTTGTGTGGTTGAGGTAATCAAGTGGTCTTGTCTTGATAAAAACCTATGGTCAAAGTTGTTTCATTTGTCTTAGATTTCACACGACTCTCTAATCCCAATGGACTGATAAGGCTACTGGTCTAGTTAGTATAGCAGGCATACTACCCCTATGAGTCACTAATTTGTTGACCAATTTTGACATTTAGGTCAAATTGGGGCACCCATAGGTATAAACTTAACTTTTGGGTGTTTTAACGCTATAATATAAATGTCACAAGGTGTTTTATAGGTTAACTAATGTCATTTAATGTTATACTAGCCTTGGTCTTTAGTCATTTTGGGTCATTTTGAGGAAAAAAGATGCATTTAACGACTTGTAAGGATTTCTTGGGAAGTGTGAAGATTCTAAAAGATGATGTCATGTCCCATGTGTCCCAAGAGGACTTAATCAACTAACATAACTGAAAGGTGGTAGGTGCTTTCGAAGAAAAAATAGTTTTTTTGAGAAAAAAGGAGAGTTTGGTACTTGTACAACTCATTGGGAAGTGTGCCACATGGGAGAAGGTTGTAATATAACCCTTTAGCTTTCTTTGATCCATTTCAGTGCTTGACATGCTCGGGAAGTGCTATTTTTAGCTCAAAACCATTCTACTCCCTTTTCACCCTTCTTGGCAAGCAAAAACAATCTTCACGTTTGTACTTGGTATGGCCAGCAAAGAAGATTTTAGATTAAACGCTTTAGGGAGGTTGTAGTACACTTAGAGAACTTCATTTCTATATAAAGTGTTTGAAGAATGTTGGCCTTTGCTTCATGAAGTTGACTAAGTTTTTCTGCTTGCTAATTTGTGTACCCTATAGGTTTTGCTCCATTTTGGGCAAGTCTGTATGAAGCAGTTGTTGAGGATAATTCTAGATGATGTTGGCCTCCTCTAATGCTCTATATGGTTGGTTTCATTTGGAAGCATGGGGATAAGTCTGCAACTCATAAAAGGATCAAAGGTAACATGTTCTACCTACAAATCTCCTTACTACTTGTATAGTGAAAACACACCTACAGGGGACTTGGCAGAGAATTGGAATAGCCATTTTGAGGTGCTAAGACACATAATGTAACCCATTTTAAATTTCTAACATGTTAAAGGGATCCTAACATACACACCAAGAAGACTAGACTGCTAAACAAAGTTGAGGTTACCTTCAAAGCATGATTGTGTGTTTCAGGCCCCTTATCCCTAAATTGGCAAAACAAAGGCCCTGGGAGTTTTGTGAAAGCTCTACAACAGGGTTGCAATTGACTTTTGATGCATCTAATGACCTTGTTTTGTAACCTCTAGCATAGGCAAGTACTTGGAAATTTTTGAGAGGTAGATGGTCAATGAAGGTTAGTTTTTTGTAAGCCCAAGGTTGTGCTTTTATGCACTAAAACCAGACAATGACATCTACAAGGTTTGATCCAAAGGATACTTTCTCCATCCAAAAGTTGCAACAACTAAACTAGGCCACTATGATGGAGTGATGCCAAATAGTGAAAGTGGCTTTTATGATATAAAGGATCAAAAAAATAAAATGTATATTGTCTCTAGTTTCTCATGAACACCTATGGGTTTCTCTCTGCTAAAGGTTGACCTACAACGAGCCAAAAGTGGAATTTTGAAAAGGTGCTTTCCTTCTAATGAACCCAAGTGCTTAGTAAATTAGAGCATGATATGAGCATTGTTGAACATGGAAACCAGAAAGGAGAGGTTGGAGTGTCATGTTTTGATTAGAGAAGCACCTTCAAATATCCCTCATTTGGACATGAACACCTACAACCAACTGTAATGGTAGAGAGAGGCAGAGAACAAAGGGAATGTGTTTGATGAGACCTAGCCTATGCAAGGTGGACATAAAGGATCCAAACTAGTGTGAAAACTTAAAAGGAGCTCATTCAAGGTTTTAAAAGTCTAAAAAAAGCATGATTACCTTTAGGTGCTCTTTTCAAACAAAAACACAGTCTGATATGGATGACTGTAATGTAACAATCAACAAATAGTGAGTTACGGAGTCAAGAATGAAGGTTGCCAATGTATAGACATGATCCCAAGTGATTCCAAACAAGCATGAAATGGTTATAGGAGACCCTAAAATGATCTACAAACCTTGTATCAAGCTAAAGAGGCATGATGGTGTTAAGAAGCATAATACAGTCAGGAAAACACACTCAGTCTTGACTGGTCAAGTGTGAGGAGAAGTTTAGGAAAGTTGAAGTGATGCTTCGAGATCAAAACACTTTCATCATGACCTGAATAGTCTTAAGGAGCTCTCACAAATGGATATTGAATAGAGAAGGGTTCTAAACAAGCAGCACACATTGAGATTTGAAGAAACCATGTACATAGTAACTCTTCTAATAGTCTACCTTAGTTTTTTATGCTTTTGAGGGATCAAATGAAATGATCAAGAGCCCATTTTTTATACAAAACATCCTTATAAGTTGGAGAAACTTATCCAATTCTTTTTTTGCCTAGAAAAATAGGGGAAGTGCCCTCTGTTTTGTCTCAGACAGGGGGTACTTCCCATTGAGGACAAAGTGGCAGATTTGAGAGTCAATGATAAAAGATGAGGCCAGGAGCCATATAAACACTTTAGGAAGGTGTGGAGAGTTAGGAAACATCAAGAGAAATATGTTAGAACATTGAAAATGGGATAAAACTCAATAGGGTACCCTACACTCTCAAAGTTACATTCATGACTCTTGAATAGGATTTTGGCCTAAAGCCCCAAACAACAGGTCATTTTCATTTCTAACTATTGGAAAGCTTTCTAGACTATTGGAACATGTTTGTGGGACCATATCAAAGGTGTTCAAGCATTTATTTTGTAGGGAAAGCCATGAGGAGCCATTTTGGGCTTGAAGGACAACTTAGGGCTACTAAGCATGACTAGGACTAAAGTTCAAATGAGGAGCCAACTCCCTTTCCAACCTTGGAAAAGCATTCAAATGCATTTGGGAATGTTCTTAGGGTCACTACAGAAGTGTATGAACCATTGGGATGCAAAGAAACCACAAAAGAAGCCATTTTTGGACTTTAAGACAATTCAAGCTTGTTGGAATGGAGGAACTCAATAGGTCCAGTTCAAATGCTCACATCTTCTTGGAGGGTTTGCATGGAGGCCAGAGGAGTTCAGGGATGTTGATGAAGGTTTTGAAATACGAAGTTTTGGAATTTTTTTGCAGGTTGGATGTCAGAGCTTTATGAACGAATCTTAAGAGGTCAAACTGCTCAAAACCCTTGCAAAACCCTTACAAGGACCAGTTTAGAGAAATAGAGTTAGAAAGTTGATCTAATGGCATATTTTGAACATGAAACCTATTGGAAGTTTTAGAGAACGCACTCAAGCTACTCCCCATGCTTTTTGGTTGTATGAAATTTGTATAGACATGACAGAAACATGGTATTTTTGACCATTTTAAGTGTTTTGCAGGCTACAAGAGGTTTAAAGAGGTGCAGTTAACTTTGAGGGGAAGCTTTAGACTTGTTATAACTCCCTATGGTCATTTCATTTCAAGAATTTTTTTTAAGTGTCCAAACCATGTGCTTCATTTCAGCCAGTCAAAATTGGCCTAGTGGACAAGCTAGTGAGAAGTGTGGAAAACTTCATGTGAACTAATTTTAAAGCATGTCTGATGCCTCTAAGGCTATAGAGGGTCTTGAAAAGTGTCATACACTCCCTCCCACATATTTCCAAGGAAAATTGATGCATTTTTGGAAGCCAAGTGTGCAAGGTGCATGAAAGAAAAGTTTTTTAGATTGTAGATGATGATGGCTCATTCCTAGAAGGTTCCAAATGATCAGGCTGCAACCAATGCATGGAGAGGCATGCTTGAGATCCTTCCCCTTATTTCCAATCATCGAACCTGGTCCTAGTCAGTTATGAGGCATTCAAACAGGTCCAAATCATGAAGGCAATTTTTTGAGCTAGAATAAGGAGTTTTATGCCACTTTGACAGAGTTTCATGCCTTGTATGGACACTTGTGCTTCTTGTCCCTACATCGTTCATCCCACATCCTTATCTCATGCACAAGTAACTAATTTTCTCAGCTTGACAAGTGTCCTTGTGACCCTTGGACTTCTCTATTCTTCTCTCTCTCTCAATTTCTACAAGAACTGGCCATTTTGGCCATTGTAACTTATGTTCCACTTGAGTATGCAAAGCACTATTCATTTGCATACCTTTTGATCAATAAGACCACTGATTTTTACCTCTTCCATGACTGTTCTTAGTGTGTTCATTTGGAATGTTTGATTTTTCATAAGTGATAACTCTTGTTTCCTTAGCATGATCGTTTCATTATATCATCTATTTGCAATTGGAAAGCTTCTTCTTGTAGGGCATGTGAACTGTTCTAAGAAATGTCAAGGATTAACTAAGTTAGTCTTTTCATTAGTGTCATTCAAAGCCTTTTGTCTAGTCTTCTTAGCCTTACACATTCATCCATAACCTTCACAATGTAATATTGATGTGAGAAAATGCAGATTATAGAGGTGTATGTTTGGTTAGTCTTGTTGAACACAACTATCTACTGAGAGGGGGGGGTGAATCAATAAATAAGCTAAAAATTAGTTCTTTAATACAAATATGAAAGTATATGCAATACAGAAAACAAATGCTGAGAACACTCACACACACAAGAGCTCATTACACATGATTTTTACATGAAAATCCAAAGGGAAAAACCATGGTGAGAAAAGCTGCTAGAATCTACTATTATAATCCAGCGTCATAGTTAAAAATGCCTCACTAGCAAATCTCATTGGTTACATTCAAGAGCACCCACTCTAAAGAAGCACCCACTCCCTAACTGAGCACCAACTCAATCTGTCTGATGGTGCCAACCAATCAAAATTATCAAGCTACAACTTCATAATACAAAGGAATCAAACTCTATATCTTTGTTAGAAGTCTTGTCTATAACTGCTCATACTACGCACCTTATCTCTAGGTGCCTCTCTTCAACTCTTCCTCTATCTTACTTTGTGTCTAAATGTATATCTATTTGACTCACTTTATCTTGCTCTCTGCACTCTCTTCATCTTCTCTATGCTATCTTGGTTTATATCTGCATCTTTTGTTTGACACCCTTCGTATTGCTCTGATGCTTGCCTGTGGCAATCATTATATCAATTGCAATTTGTGGCAGCCACACTAAATACCTTTCTCGTAAAGTTAACATATATGACAACTTTTTCTTTAGGGTTAGCCACCACATAGTGTTTACATTCAGACAACCCTATTCTGGTTCCAGTTCTAGATTCTCATTTAATGCGACTTGACATGTACGCTTTATGCATATCATTTCAAGGGAACCCACCGCTCTTTCTTATTAACTATGGCAACTATTTTTGACAAATCTTAAATGCGTATATCTTCTAATCACAGATTGATCGGTTGAATCAATCAATCTTGGTCTCTGTGTTAACACATTGAGCTAACCATTTATCTGGTCATGTCTTTAAATGAGGATCGTTGATCTTGTTCTGTCAGATCTTTTGTAGCATTAGTTCAACTTTTGAAATGCATCCTTTGATTTCTTTATCCAAGCTCCCGCAAGTCGTTGGATCTCTAAAATAGCATTCATTTTACCTCACTTTTTCATTTATTGTCGATCTCCCTTTTTGCATTTCGCTATCTCCTATATAATTGGGTCATTTTCGCTCCTTCTGATTATCTCAGATATGCTCGATCTTTAGCTCTCTATTGTGTGATTATGTATAGATTACTTAGCTCCACTAACTCCACTTTGCTTCCTTGGATTGTTCTTATCAAGCTTCTGCGTGTCATCCGATTTTAGAAGATGCATGATATTTATCACGTCTTGATCATTATTCTTCGGTATGTTGACTTCATCTTGTTTTCTTTGGTGTCTATGTATTACTTTCGCATCGATGATCTCTTCAGACATTCTCGACCTTTATCTTGCCTTGATCTTTCAGCACTTGTGAAAGTGCCCTATGTCCTTCGAAATTATCCTTCGGGGACTTTGAAATGGTCCTTGATCCATCTAAACTTACCATTCGACACTTGTGAGAGTGCCCTTCAAATCTCCCGCAAATAACCTTCAGAACTTGTGTTTGGGGCACATACCCTTCAGAGCATATCCTTCGAAACAATTGTTGCAGGCTTTGTGTCAAGGGGACTTAGACAAAATTCCCGAAAGAAATCATCGGGACCTATTTCCTTTGAAAATTTTGTTGCCGACATTTTGTCCAACAAAGTCCAGACCATTTTCCTGAAAAGAATTCCCAAGCTTGCAAAATCGACTGAGGAGACCAAACATTTTCCTGAAGCACTCTTTCCGAACAAATGTAAATTTGTAAAAATGACTAAGTGTTCAAACATTGTTCAAATGCCTTGTAGCCCTAATTTGCACCTGCATAACTTTTGCTTCTCTCATCCGAAAGACATGAAACTTGGTCCACAAAGACTAGGCACAAACCTGAGTAGCCTGGTGTGATTGTTTCCTTTAGATCCTGCCATGTATGCAAATGTTGTCACCCATAACCTATGTACTTAGCCCTGTCCATACAAAATCGTTAAGGCATTCATATGACTGTTCTTGGAATTCAAGGTACACACACAACTCCATGAGGTCTCGGCAACTTGACCATTTAGCTCAACACCTTTGTCATTAATGCATAATATCACATGTTGCCTTTGACATCAATGACAATCCTTCATACATCAATGACTATGTCCAACAATCTCCCCCTTTGTCATTGATGGAAACACATCATCGGAATGACTTCACTTCTTTATCTTCATTCTGCTTTCTCCCCCTTTGACATTAATGACAAAGAGTCTCTGCCATAATATGTCAACAAGCTGCTTGATTATGCATGTAAGTTGATTTCTCCGCCTTGATTATTTTCAATAATTTGTTCTAATCTTGGGACTTGTCAGGCTATAACCTAGTGTAAGGAACTCCCCCTAGGCAGTGGCACATTTGCTTCAACTTTACTCAGACACGTTCAATTCGAGCTTCCCCTAGCTCCACTATCCTACAAATAATCAATGCAAGACTTTGCAACATAGGATCATTTATGTAGCATTGCTCTGAAAGACCAATCAATAATCTACATATCTCTATATAAATAAGCATAATGATCTAGAGCCAATCACACCTTTTTCTCCTCTAAATGGGTAAGGGACTGTAGCTTTCTCACCAAGTTGCCTTTTCTCTTCTTCCAAGAGTTAATAATGTTCTTGCAATGCTCCCCTTGGACTCATGCCCTATCACTAGAATACTCAAATTGCTCCTTGGGAAGAGGTTTGGTGAATATATCTGCAATTTGATCATTTGTTGGCACAAACTCCATTGTGACCTTCTGATCTGCAACCTTTTCTCTCAAAAAATGATATTTGATGGATATATGCTTGGTTCTAGAATGCATCACTGGATTCTTGGATATGTTTATGGCACTTGAGCTATCACAAAAGATAGAAATAGGTACGTGGTATTCTACCTTAATGTCTGTGAGAGTCTGCTTCATCCACAAGACTTGGATGCAACATGTTGCTGCTACATACTCTACATCTATTGTAGAAAGCATAACCGACTCTTGATTTTTGCTTAGCCATGACACAAGTTTATTTCCAAGGAAAAATGCACCACCACTAGTGCTTCTCTTGTCATCCACACTTCCTATCCAATCAACGTCTGCATATGCAATCAAGATGAGATCTTCACTTTTAGGGTTCCACAGACCATAGTCAATTGTGCTCTTGATATATCTGAGGATTTTTTTCACAGCATTGACATATGATTCCTTGGGCGCTGCTTGAAATCTTGCAACCATGTATACTACTTGCACGATGTCTAGTTTTGATGTAGTTAGGTACAACAGACTACCTATCATTGATCTATACATGGTATTATTTGCATAAGAAGACTTATCTTCTTTGCTCAACTTGCATCCAGTTATCATGGGAGTACTAATTGGTTTGTTGTCTTCCATTCCAAATTTCTTGAGCATCTCCTTTGCATACTTGGTTTGAGATATGAATATCCCTTCATCATTTTGTGCAATTTGTAGATCAAGAAAGAAGGAAAGTTCTCTCAACATAGACATTTCAAATTCATTTTGCATGTGTATCAAGTTCCTTGCACATTTCACTATTGCTACCTCCAATGATGATATGATCTACATAGACAACAACAATGAACATATGCTTACCTTCTGATCTAAAGTACAAATTGTTGTCTGCACATCCTTTGCTGAAACCTTATTGTTGCAAGTACTGATCCAATCTTGAATACCATGCTCTAGGTGCCTGTTTCAAACCATATAGTGCATTCTTCATCTACTAGCTGAAAACCTTCTAGTTGTTCAATGTAGACTTCCTCTTCTAAATTTCCATTCAAGAAGGTTGACATTACATCTATTTGATATACTTTGAAGTTTTTATGAATAGAAAATGCCAAAAACATTGTTATAGCTTCCAGTCTTGCTACTAGAGCAAATGTTTTTTCAAAGTCTATGCCTTCTACTTGTGCATATCCCTTGCACACCAACCTTGTTTTTTTTTTATAACAGCTCCATCTTCATTGAATTTATTTTTGTAAATCAATTGTGTTCCTATCACATTCTTGTTTGAGGGTCTAAGAACTAATTCCCAAGTTTTATTTTTTTCTATTTGGCTCAGTTCTTCTTCCATGGCTTTTAATCGATTTTCATCATTGTTGGCTTCACTAAAGGTTTTAGGCTCAATTTTTGAAAATATAGCAAAACTTACTTGCTCCTTGTTCATTGCAGCTCTTCTCCTAGTCTAAACTCCCTCATTTTTGTTGCCAATTATCTGCTCCTTGGGATGTTCCTTTTGAAGAAACCTTGGAGGTGTCTTTTCACTCTTTTCTTCCTATCCACTATCTTCTTCATTTTATGTTCCTTCTAAATCTTCAATTATGATCTCCTGATCAGGTTCAACATGTTTAAATCCTTCTTCGACCTTGACATTGATGCTCTCAACTATTTTATGTATCCTCTTATTGTAACATAATAGGCTTTTGTATGAGTGGAGTACCCAAGAAAAATTTCCTCATCACATCTTGGCTCAAAACTTCCTAGTTTGTCCTTTCTTCTGATGTAGCATTTGCTTCCAAACACTTTGAAGTACTTAATAGATGCATGTTTTCCATACCACAACTCATATGGGGTTTTATCACTCTTCACCCTTAGTTGAACTCTATTCAAGATGTATACTGTTGTTTGGACTTCTCTCCAATATCCATTAGATAGTTTGGCCTCTTTCAACATTGATCTGGCCATCTCCTTAACAATTCTATTATTTCTCTCAACAACTCTATTTTGCTGTGGAGTTCTTACAGCAGATTAGTGCCTTTTAATCCCATGCTTCTCACAATATTCTAAGAATTCATTGGAGGTGAATTCTCCACCTTTATCAGATCTCAAACATTTGATATTTCTTCCCATTTCATTTTCAACTATGGCTCTAAGGATCTTAAATCTCTCAAAGGCTTAAGATTTGTCCTTCAAAAAGGTTACCTATGTCATCCTTGAGTAATCAACTACAAACAACATGAAGTAATGAACTCCTTTAGATCCTCTTGTTTTGGTAGGACCACAAAGATCAGTATGAACTAATTGTAGAGGCTTTGTAATTGCATATTTTTTTGTTTGAAACTTGACCCTTGTTTGCTTGCCTAATTGACATTCTTTGCATGTAGTATCTACAGGTTTGGTTGTCTTGGGCATATGTCTTACACACTTATTCGAACTCACTTTGACTAAATTATCAAAATTGACATGACTCATTCTTCTATGCCACAACCAGCTTTCATCAACCTTTCGTATGAGGCAACTATTACCGTTTACCTCAACAAGATTTTAGATATTACTCTCGATACTTCTCCCTTCTGTGACTATTTTGCCAGATCTCTTTATCTTGCAACCTTCGGCATCACATATGACTTTATATCCATTATCACACATTTGATTGACACTCAGTAGATTATGCTTTAGTCCTTCAACATAAAGGACATCATGTGTAGGAAGCTTACCATCTATGTGCATAGTTCTTTTGCCTTTGATTTTAACTATTGTATTATCTCCCAAACTGACAGTTTCTTCCTTGCACTTGCTCAACTTGGTTAACTTGCTCTTGTCACTAGTCATATGCTTTGAGCACCCACTGTCTATCACGCACAAATGCAGTGTTTTTTAAGCAATCAAGGATTGATTTTTCACTTTCCACATTTCCTTGGGTCTCTTATATGTCCTTTTCTTTTCTTTATCAATGACTTGTGAACCTTTGTTCTCATTAGGAGACTTGTCTTTCTTTACATTGTATATTCTTGACATTGCAAAGGTAGTCCTACAATGCCTGGCTATGTGACCAAAATTATTGCAATTGTAGCATATTGTACTTGAATCTAATAGAGAAGAAAATGAGTTTTTACTTACAAAATTAGTTATCCTCGTAGATACAACTCTACATTCAATAACCCAATATCCAAACTGATTAAAACTGTAAAAATAACCATAAAAGGATGAATAATACATGGTCATAACATTTTTTGGTGCAGTATATTGAACTTTCATATGCTTTTGTTTCTTCAAGTCTGCCACTTTAGTATATCCTTTTGCATCTTTGATTTTTGTCTTTTTCTTTTCAACAGGCTTCTTTACAGAATTTATTTTCCTCACCTTATATTTGTTTGGATCATTCTTAGTGTCTTTGCTGACCTTCTCTTTCTTTGCTTCTGCTTCTCCTCTTATCTTGAAATTATCATATAGGTTAGTTGACGTACTAGTTGAGGAATGTTTTCCTTTCTCATATCCAAGACCTGATTTTTCATTTGAGGGCTTTTGAGTGCTGATTAGTTCATTAAGAAAGTCTAACCCTTTTGTCAGCATTGGACTTTTATCTAATTGGCCTTTTGCCTTCTCAACTTCTTTCTTCAAGGCTACTATTTCTGCCTCAAGCTTCATCCATTCTTCATATTTGGATTGTAGATCCATCTTAACTACTTCTCCTATTCTTTTAGCCTCCTCAAATTGAGTTTTTAGAATCACTATCATTTGATCATATTTTTCAAATTCTTTTTTCCCAAGCTTCTTTTATTTTGAGTTCTCTTTTCTTAGTTTCTCAATCTCTTTTAGAACATAAACAAGTTCACCTTCTAGATCAATTTCACCTTCCTATTCTTCATCCCAATCTTCATCTTTGTCTTGTTCTTGATTTATGGAAGTGGATTCTTCTATCATGATCAAGAATTCATTTCCCTTAGCTACAAAAGCACAATCATGATCATCATCAGAGCTATCACTATCACTATCTTTCACAGAGTCACTGTCTTCTTTTGTGTATAATCCTTTCTTATTCTTGAAGAAGTTCTTCCTTTTTGCATTGTGGGGTTTCACCTTTTTGTTGCTCTCTACTTGCTCAAAATTGTCCCTTTTATTAGAGGGACATTTGGCAGCAAAGTGTCTTACCTTACCACAGTTAAAGCATTTGAATGATAGCTTACCTTTATATTTTCTAGATCCTCTCTTTAGTTTTCTGACAAAGTTTCTTCTCCATTAGTCTCCTCAAATTCAGACGTAGATGTTTCTTCTTTTACCGGCTTTGCTACTTTGACTGCAGCTTCTATTTTTAAAGTGTCAATCTCTCTCATTCTCATCTCATAGGCTATGAATGTTCCATGCAACTCATCATCAATGAGTTTGTCCAAATCTCTGGCTTCCTCTATTACAATTTTTTCTTAATCATATCTTGATGGCAATGATCTTAAGATCTTCTTGACTATAGTTGACTCTTCCATTTCTTCACCAGGACCTCTGATTGCATTCACTATTTCATCTACCCTGAGGAGGTAGTCCACAATTTTTTTCTCTTCATTCACCTTAAGACTCTCAAACTGCCCTTTGTATGTTTGTAACTTGGCTTGTTTCACCTTGTCATCTCGTTCATAGATGTTCTTTAACTTGTTCCAAATGTCTTTTACACTCTGACAGTGCATAACTTTGACGAACTCTGAGTTTGATAGTCCACAAAGAATAGCATTCTTTGCCTTGGCATTGTTCTCATATGCCTTCTTGGCAGCCTAATCAGTAGGAGGTACAGTAGGAGCTGTGTATCCATTTATCACAAAGATCCATACATTGAACCCTAATGAGGATAGATATGTTTCCATTCATATACTCCAGAAAGCATAGTTGCTTCCATGAAAGAGAGGTGCTTTGTTTGAGGAGGATCCTTCTTGACTAACCATTGTGTTCACTAACCAAGATCTACTAAAGCCGATTAAGCTTCTCCTAAGATACCCTAGGCTCTAATACCAATTTTTGAACACAACTATCTACTGAGAGGTTCGGTGAATCAGTAGATAAGCTAAAAATTAGTTCTTTAATGCAAATATAAAAGTATATGCAATACAGAAAAAAAATGCTAAGATTACTCACACACACAAGAGCTCATTATACATGATTTTTACGTGGAAACTCAAAGGAAAAAACCACAGTGACAAAAACTGTTAGAATCTATTGTTCTAATCCAACCTCAATTAAAAACATCTTACTGACAAACCTCACTGGTTACATTCAAGAGCACTCACTCTAAGGAAGCACCCACTCCCTAACTGAGTACCAACTCACTCTGTTTGATGGCACCAATCAATCATAATTATGAAGCTAAAACTTCAGAAACAAAAGAATCAAACTCTATATCTTTGTTACAAGTCTTGTCTGTAACTGCTCATACTATGTTCCTTATCTCTAAGTGCCTCTCTTCAACTCCGCCTCTATCTTGATTTGTGTCTGAATGTATATCTATTTGACTCACTTTATCTTTCTCTCTATACTCTCTTCATCTTCTCTATGTTGTCTTCGTCTGTATCTGCATCTTCTGGTTGACACCCTTCATATTGCTATGATGCTTGCATGTGGCAATCGTTATATCAATTGCAATTTGTGGCAGCCACACTAAATACCTTTTTCGTAAAGTTAACATATATGACAACTTTTTCTTTAGGGTTAACCACCACATAGTGTTCACACTTAGATTACCGTATTCTGGTTCCAGTTCTAGATTCTCATTTAATGCAACATGACATGTACATTTTATGCATCTCGTTTCAAGGGAATGCGCCACTCTTTCTTATTAACTATGGCAACTATTTTTGCCAAATCTTAAATGTGCATATCTTCTAATCATAGGATGATCAGTTGAATCGATCAATCTTGGTCTCTGTGTCAATACATCGAGCTAACCGTTTATCTGGTCACGTTTTTAAATGAGGATCGTTGATCTTGTTTCGTTAGATCTTTTGTAGCATTAGTTCAACTTTTGAAACGCATCCATCAATTTCTTTATCAAAGCTTCCGCAAGTCATTGGATCTCTAAAATAGCATTCATTTACCTAGCTCTTTCATTAACCGTCCAGATCCCTTTTTACATCTTGCTATCTCTTATATAATTGAGTCGCTTTCGCTCCTTCCGATTATCTCATATATGCTCGATCTTTATGTTGGCAATATTGAGTGTCATGGTGTACGAGGAGATTGTTGTTTGTAATATTGTCATGGTGTATGATGAATGTTCTATCAAGCATTAATGACAAAGGTGTTGAGTTGTGCTGAGATGAATAGATCAGGTGTAGAGTCCTCATGGAGGTTGTATGTGCACCTTGAATTCCTAGAATAGTCATGTGAATGCCTCTGCTATTTTGTTGAATAGGGCTTAGTACACAGTTTGTTGGTGGCTACATTTGCATTTATTGTAGCGTTTGGAGGAAACAATCACACCAGTTCACTCAGGTTTGTGCCTACTCCTTGTGATCCAAGTTTTGAGTCATGCATATGGAAGGGGCAAAAGTTATGCAGATGCAAAGTAGGGCTCCCAGGTAACTGAACGGTTTTTTAACACTTGGTTTTACAAGCTTGGGAATTCTGTCGGAAAAGTGTCTTGGAGAATTCAATTAGAAATGTTGGTTGAGTCGATTCTTTCAAAAACATTGGTTGAGTCAATTCTTTTGGAAATATTGGTTAAGTCAATTCTTTCAAAAAAATGGTTAAGTTCTTCTCGAACAAAATGTCTGAAGGAAATAAGTCTTGAAGAAAACTTTCGAAGGGATCCTTGCAAAACCTCTGGAGGGTAAGTGGACCGTTCAAAGCTTCTGAAGGGATCTTTATAGAAATGCCTAAGTGTATTTTGCAAAAGGCCGAAGGGTATGTGGACCTTTACAGAAAAGCTGAAGGGTATGTGGACATTTCCACAAATGTCAAAGGGTACTTTACAAAATCTCGAAGGAAAAGTGATCCAAACAAAGTTGCCAAAAGGTACTTTACAAAAAACCTGAATGGTATGTGTCCTAAACAAAAGTGTCGAAAGACATGAGCAAAGAATTGAAGGACAATTCAAGAAGTCTCAAAGGACACTTAGGCATTTTTTTGAGGAAATTGTCTCAAAGGGGATTGGACAAAAAACACGCAGAAATTGTCTCAAAAAAGCACCTTGACAAAAAGCCCACAACAATTTGTCTGAAAGGTAGTTCGAATGAAGAAGGGACACTTGTAAAGTTCCGAAGGACAGTTTACAAAATCTTGAAGGATAGTTCGAAGAAAGAGAGGACACTTGCAAAAACCCGAAGGGTAGTTCGAATAAAGGGAAAGGACACTTGAGCATTTGCTGAAAGACATAGGGCACTTCCACAAGTGCCGAAGGACAATTGCGGAGGACACAAGGACCATTACAAAGTTTCCAAAAGATCACTTGGATTGTTTCGGAAAGAATATAGGGCAAGTGGACATTTACAAAGTTCTTGAAGGGTACTTTATCAAAGCTTTCGAAGAACACTTCCCAAGAAGAAAATGACACTTGCAAAGTTTTGTAAGACAATTTGCAAACTCCCAAAAAGTATATAGGCAAAATTAAAGTTCGAGTAAGTTTGAAGAAATCAACGAAGGGGAAGCATCTCAAAGACGTTGAAATGAATGAGATAGAGTCAACATGCCAAAGTTTAACGACACAATAGAAAAATTAAAGGTCGAGCATATTGAATATAATTGAAAGGAGCAAAGGTGATCCAATTATATAGAAAATAATGAGATGTAAAAATGAGCTCGATGGTTAGACTTGGCACGAAGAAAGAAAAGGCACGCATTTAATATGTTTTCAATGGACAAATGAAGGAACAGACAAAACTATGAATCATTACACATAGCTCAAGATTGATCGATCCAACCAATCAATTCTTGATTAAAGAAATGATGCAGTTATGACTTGATTCCAATAGTTTCCAAAAATAAAGAGACTTGACCATTACTATGTGATGCATGAACCGAGACATGGGAAAGCATATAAGTCAAAGTCACATTTAATGAGAAATGTAAACCTAGATTCATTTGTCCATATATGCAACATCCAAAACCTTGCAAAAATAGTCTCACACTGCTATTGTTGAAACTAAAAAAGTGCCATCAGAGAAAACTCGAAGGGTGTCAACTCATGATGTATGTAGACATAGAGTGAAAGATAACGGGACACATAGCGAGGTAGAGAAGAAGAAAGAGCACACAGAGAATGTGCAGAGATTGAGCAGAGAAGAAGAAAGAGCACACAAAGAATATACAAAGATTGAGATGAGAGTAAGAAAGAGCACATAGAGAATGAGTAGAGAGTGAGGTAGAGAGAAAGAAAGGGCACACAAAGAATGTGCAAAGATTGAGTAGAGAAGAAGAATAACATACACAGAATAAGCCAAGAGTGAGCAGTTAAAAGCTAGACTTGTAACAAAGAAATTGAACTTGATTCATTTGTGAATCTATCTTGTATACTGGAGTTGTAGCTCCATAGTTCTGATTGGTTGGAGCCATCAGACAAACTGAGTTGATGCTCAGTTAGAGGATTGGAGTCTCCTTAGGGTTGGCGCCCTTAAATCTTGTAACCAGTAAGATTAAACTGAGTTGGTACTCAGTTAGGGAATTGGTGTCTCCTAAGGATAGGTGTCCTTGAATGTAACCAGTATGGTTTTGCCAGTGAGGTGATTTAACTATGAGGCTGGATTAGAATAGTAGATTCTAGCAATGATTCTCATCGTGGTTTTTTCCTTTGGGTTTTTCATGTATAAATCTGGTGTAATGTGATTTTGTATGTGTGTGTGATCTCTGCAACTGTTCTTTAATATGCATATGAATCGATATCTCTAAAAGTTTTAATCATCTAGTTTTGGTTGATACGCTGATTCACCCCCCTCTGAGTAGATAGTTGTGTTCAACACTTTAGCTCTCTATTGTGTCGTTATGTATAGATCACTTTGTTCCACTGACTCCACTTCACTTTGTTGGATTTTTCTTATCAAGCTTCTGCGTGTCATCCAATTTCAGAAGATGCATGATCTTTATCACGTCTTGATCGTTATTCTTCAGTATGTTGACTTCATCTCATTTTCTTTGGCGTCTATGTATTGCTTTCGCGTCGTTGATCTCTTTAGACTTGCTCGACCTTTATCTTGCCTTGATCCTTCAACACTTGTGAAAGTGCCCTATGTCCTTCGAAACTATCGTTCGAGAACTTTGAAATGGTCCTTGATCCATCCAAACTTACCCTTCGGCACTTATGAGTGTGCCCTTCAAATCTCCCATAACTAACCTTTGAAACTTGTGTTTGGGGCACATATCCTTCAGAGCATATCCTTTAGAACAATTGTTGCGGGCTTTGTGTCAAGAGGACTTAGACAAAATTCTCGAAAGAAATCATCGGGACCTATTTCCTTCAAAAAAAATTTGCCGACATTTTGTCGAACAAAGTCCAAACCATTTTCCCAAAAAGAATTCCCAAGCTTGCAAAATCGAGTAAGTGAAGAGACCAAACATTTTCTCGAAGCACTCTTTCCGAACAAATGCAAATTTGTAAAAACGACTAAGTGTTCAAACACTGTTCAAATGCCTAGGAGCCCTACTTTGCACTTGCATAACTTTTGATTCTCTCATCCGCAAGACATGAAACTTGGTCCACCAAGACTGGGCACAAACCTTAGTAGCCTGGTGTCATTGTTTCCTTTAGATGCTGCCATGTATGCAAATATTGTCACCCACAACCTGTGTACTCAGCCATGTCCATACAAAATTGTAAAGACATTCATATGATTGTTCTTGGAATTCATGGTACACACACAACTCCATGAGGTCTTGACAACTTGACCATTCAACTCAACACCTTTGTCATTAATGCATAATAGCACATGATGCCTTTGACATCAATGGCAATCCTTCATACATCAATGACTATGTCCAACAAGTCTCTTGGTTTCAAGTGTAACATGCTATTGGTTGGAAGTCATCATATGATTTGGTGTATCACCTCCCTTAGAATAGTAGTATGCTTTCAATTATCTCTCTTCCTTTTCCCCCCAAAGTTTAGGTGTGGTTGCATTTCAAAGTGGTACATCAAGGGAGTTAGCCTTATCTAGATATTCACCTCATCCTTAGGTTGCCCATAAGCCTAGAGGTGTTTCCATTGTGCCACTTTGATAAGGAGAGCTTAGGCATCTCCTCAAAGGGTGCAAATCCAATTGACAACAATTTTACCTATAGTAGAAGTAGACCTCTAGGTTTAAGAACTAGCTCTCTGAATATACCTAGGCATGTTTATCACCTATCTAACTAGTTGCTTGTGGGAAAAGGGATAGAAGTTTGCATGAAAAGAAACTAATCTAAGGGGGTGATACACCAGAAGGATTTTCACAAGACCATCATACTTCTTTCACTAAGAAAGAAGACATACAAACTAGCTTCCAAGTCCTAAAAGGTTGTAACATAAGTGTTTCAATATAGAGGTGATATGCATGAGATGGCACAAGTTAAGTGAACCAAAAGGCATATTACACACTCTAAGAACAATTGTACACTTGAAAGGAGCCTAACATACTAGTTACAATCGATATGACATGTTAGAATAGGAACTCTTGCATAAACATAAGAGGATAAAGAGAAGAAAGGATAGGAGATTATCACTTAGCATCACCATACATCACTTTGCACAGTTAGACAAATGTTCATGAACTCAAAACCAGACTTGCATTTATTGTTCAAAGGCAAAATACAATGTCAATCCAACAGGGCTTCAACATACATGATGTGGTATATGTTTACAAGAGCCAAAATGGCTACTACTTATAGAATTGGAGAGAGAGGAGAAGAGAATGAAGCCCAAGAGTCACTAGGAAACGTGTGATGCTGAGAAAAGGAGTTACACATGCAGGCGAGAGGAATATGGAACTGACCATGCAAGGTCTTCTTGGACAAATGTCCCTCAAAACATGAAACTCCAGAAATGTGGTGTAGGATTTCTCATTTGTCTACAAAAAAACTACCTTCATCATTTGACCTACGTGGAACACTCCACAACAAACTAGGGACAGATGTGATGATTGCACTAAGAGGGATGGCATGCAAACATGCTCCAACATGCATTGGAGGTGTCCTTAATCAGCAACGTTCTTCTGGACATAAAATATCACTGCCTGCAATCCAAATAACTCCTCTTTCACTCACCTTACACACTTGCCACCAAATTTGCCTTCAATTTTCCAAACCAATCCATACAGAGGAGTGTAAGACACTTGTAAAGATCCCTCATGGCCTTAGATTTCTCAAGTAGACCTTAAAAGGCCTCCCACTTAGATTTTTCACCTTCTCACTTGCTTGTTCACTATGCTAGTTTGGACTGGCTAAGATGACGGCACTTGTGAGATTTTTTGATGCATGAAATGGACATGAGGGGTTAGCTCGGTTCCCAACCTATCTCACAAAGTGAATTGCATCCTTTGACTCTCCCTTGAACCTGCAAAATTGTCAAAGAAACCAATTTTGTGTCATGTCCGTACAAGTAGGGTATAATCCAAATGGGTGGGGAGGAGCCCTAGAGAGTCCTCTACAACCTCCAATCATTTTCCAGCCATTCTAATCCATTTGAATGCATCTCCTTCTTCATTTTCCTAATTGAGTCACTAGCAAGGGTTTTAGAGGGTTTGGAGTGGTTTTGACCTCTAAGGTTTGTTCATACAGGTCTGACGTTGGAACTCTAAATAAATTCCACAAAAACATTGTTCAAGATCTTCAACATCTCCCAACTCCTCAGACTCCCATTCAAAGTGTCCATGTAGCTGTGAGCATCTCAAGTTAGCCTCTCAAGCTTTGTTCTCCATTCTATGTAACCCTGAGTTGGTCTAAGCCAAGAAATGGCTTTCTTATGGTTTTCTATGCATCCCAAAAGTTTTAACACATCTGAAAATCCCCTATGAACATGTTCTAATGCTTTGGAATGTCTATCTAGTGCTAGAAATGAAATTGACCCTCTCTTGAGATTGAGACCTGGTTGAGACTTAATAGGTTCATCTGTTCCCATGTGGGTTTGGACCACCTTGACATGTTTCAAAACCTTGTGCATTATTCCTCATGGATGATATAAGTCTGTAGCAACCTTCTATAGCTCCTTGCATTGTCTCATCAACACTCAGCCTAACTTCTCCTTTTCATGACCAACCTCCAGGATTTGCATCTTTGGGGAGTACCCTCTGTCTAAGACAAAACAAAGGGTACTTCCCCTATTGTCCCAAGTTGTGAGGATGTTCTATGCAAAGTTTTAGATCTTGATTACATGAATAGCTCCTCCAAACATTATAAAACCGTTAAGGCAGACTGTGAGAAAGTTGATTGTGTAGGCTTTAGACATGTGACTGTAGGTTGTCTTGTTAGAATCTCTCCTTCCCCTGTTACTATTGTATGAGGGTATTACAAGTCCATTACAACCATGATCAAGGTGTTCCATACCTACTAAACACCCAAACCTTGCCAAACACCTCAACATATACCTTGCACTTGACTAGTCTAGACTGTTGACTATGTTTTCTTGCTTGAAAGAGACACTTGTAGGTGCATACTACATGGTTGAACCTTGAATTTGATGCATACAGACCTTCTTGGAGTTCCCAAGGCCATTTGACATCCATTTGGATCTATTCACATCATTCTCATGCTTTGCCAACAATCAAGAACACCATGTTCTAGCTCACTATTATCTACAATCAACTATAGTTCACCATTTATGAAATAATAGGGGTTCTGTAGGTGAGTATCCATCTTGAAATATGTGCCACATGGTCTATAATCCATTTGAGGTCCTTAAAGGTATATTTCTCTAGCAAGTGTTGGTGTTTTCATGTCTAAACTCACCACTTGGACTTATAGGAATCTATAGTCAATTGTAGGTAAGTTGTCTCAAGGCAAAGTGCACCTATAGGTGTTGATGGGTTCAAATCCCTGCATTTCAACCTTTGTTGATTACCTTGGAAGCATTGGTGTCTTCATCACCCTTATAGGACCACTTTCCATGCATATATATGTTCTTACAAAAGTCAAAATTGGAGACCTCTAAACATCATGCTCCTCTAGTCAAAAACCCATTCTCTTTTGCAAGGTTCTACCCTTATATGAGAGCTTCATGATGGAACACTTAGGATTCATTTAAACCTCTTGTTACACTATTCCATGACATCAACCAAAGTGGCTAGGCCTATGTTTTGGAGTTTAAGAGAAGCAAGTCCTTGAAACTCAGTTCTCTTTTCTTGAAGTGACTTCTCACTCTTGGCCTGCCAATCCAATTTTCAAACATAACTATCATGCTTTCTCCAACATCCTAAGACCTCAAGAAGGTTCTCAAAACATGTTCACATATATTTGAACAACACTTTCAAATCTCCGTGGGGCCACCTGTAGGTGTGCATTTTTGTATGCAGGCAATGACTATGAGTATAAATAGTATGCATGATATATGAGCATTCAATGAGGTTTAGACCTTCTCAAGGTCTCCCAATGCATCGTTCCCACCTTGAAGGATTTGAATCATGTTTCAATACTCTCAACTCAATGTTCTCAACCTCCTGTAGGTATGCCTTGATGTTGCAGACAAGGTAGTGAATGCAAGACTTGAGCAATGTGTATGTTTTCTAGGCTTTCAATCAGTCATATACCCTCCCAAGGTGCTCAAATGAATGTTTACAACATTGAAAGGCTTGAAACAAGTTTCAATACTCATTTCAACGTGATATCCTTTTGCAAGCACCTGTAGGTGCGTATCCATGGTATATGACTGTGTATTTGGTTTACACTGACTGTCACAACTCTTTATGTGCCATTTGGAGGGTCTAACTTGCTAACCCATGCTCCAAGAACGTATTTAACACCTTGAAACTGTTTATCACACCTCCATGACCATTTTCACACTTCAAGTCACCATGACTGCAGTTGGAAGCTTGCAGGGGTTGACTGTCTGTTACATATGACTGTGTGTATAGTTCAATGCATGCTCTTGAGAGATTAAACTTGGAAAGAAGGTGATTGTTATGACATGAAACATGAAGTATAGAATATCATATCCATTTGAAACCACTGCAGAGAAATAAACCTTCTGCAAGTGTTGAAATCTGACTGCAACCTCACTAGCATACTCCACCTGCAACCTAAGATGTTTGTTTTGACAATTTTTGACCCTACAGGTCAAAATTTCAACTTTTATCATTCAGAACTTTGCTTAAACATGTTTTCGAAGAAGGGGAAGAGGACTAGGCCAAGGCAATACTTTGAAAAGGCTTAAGACGAAATTCCTTTGGACTTTTGTCTGAAGGAAATACAAGAGGAATGGTCCATTACAAAAAGGGTGAAGGACTATTTTCCAAAGGCCGAATGACTTTAACATTTTTCTCGAAAGGTACTCGATGAAGGGACTATTTTCCGAAGGGCTCATCACGGTTCCAAAGGGACGTTTGTAGAAATCCTGAAGGGCACATACCCTTCAAGAATATTCAAAATGAAAATTCTAGAGGGTTATTAACCCTTTGGAAAAGAACAATTGGGAAAAATCCGAAGGAAATGGGACATTACAAAAATCCTGAAGGGCACATACCCTTCGAGAAGGTTCAAAACAAAAGTCTGAGGGTTTATTGAGGAAGCCTGAAGGGCACTTCACGGAGAAGGCTATTGGCAAGTTTTTCGAAGGTCCTTTACAAGAAACTCGAAGGGTATATACCCTTCAGAAGAAGGTATTTCTCTAAGCGCAGAGTTTATTTGCAAAATCTGAAGGAAAAAATGTATGAAGCAAAGCTTCGGACATTTTGTCTGAGAGACAAAAGCCGAAAGAAAGAGGACCATTTACATAATTCTGAAGGGCACTTTTCGGAAGAAGAGTCCACTTGGAAATTTTTGAGGGGAACTTGGAAAAACCCAAAGGGTCCTTTTCACAAAGCCGATGGGACACACAAAAGTTTCGAGAGACACTTTTTGAGAGTCTCGAAGGGTATTTACCCTTCGAGAAAGTTCATCACAGAAATTCCAAAGGGTAATTTGGGAAGGCCCAAGAGACGATTTTCGCGGACAAATTTGTCTGCGAGAAAATGACTTTACAAAAAGTTCGAAAGAAAAGAGAGGCCACAATAAAAGTCTGATGGAATTCCTTCAAACAAATTGTCCGAAAGAATTCCTTCAGAAGACTTTCCAAGAGAGATAACCCACAGGTAATGACAAAGACGAGGACTTGTCCGCAAGAAAGTGAAAAAAATTCAAGTGGAAGAGAAGTCTGAAGGAATTCCTTCGAAAGGTTTGCCAAGTGAAAGTTTGAGCAAAAGACAAAGCACCAGGAGAAAGTTTCCTTCAGACTTTTTGTCTGAAGGAAATAAAGAGAACAAGATGAAGAGAGAAGTCTAAGACAATTCTCGTGGACAATTTATCCACGGGAAAATGACTTGACAGAATTCCCAAGGCCAATGAAAAAAGACAAAGGAGATGAAAAGGCCCGCAAGAATAAACCTGAGACAAAAACATGCAAGGGCCAAAATATATAGACAAATGGCTAATGAACATGCACAATAACAAAGAGCCAGATAAAGTGAGAGATGTCAACAATGAATATAGACAGATTAAAGGGTTCTTCATGCAAAGTGGTCCAAGCAGGATTAGACATGTCTAGGTGTAACCATTGCAGCACGACACCTTTAGTTCTAAATATGGAGACTCGTTTGCATGAAGGACTCAAGTTATTTAACGTTGGAGAGCTTAATGTGATTTACGTGCATGCACTTTTGTTGGTTCCAAGGTTTTCAAACGTTCCAATAGTTCAAACATAATTCTAAGTTCGGCATTAGCATTGTTTTCATACAAAGAAAAGCCTTTCAAATGTTCTGGTAGCTCAAGAAGAGTTCCATTTCTAGAGGTGGGCATGGATATCATGCATGAAGTAGATTAGTCCAAGCTTGAGCCCACCATCTATTTTTCAATGCCAAAGGATTTTCATGCAGGATAAAATACAAGAAAAGACAAATTTAGAAGGCTTTGTTATCTTGGCATAATAGAAATTGGACTTGAGCTAATGAAAGAGTTATCTTCTTCTATTTTCAATGTCAACCTCTTAGTTGTATATTTTTCTATATAAGTTAGTTTTTTAGCCTTGAATTGTATCCCTCTTTTGGCAAGACAAAATTCTATCAAAGACTGAGTTGCAACTTTTTTCAAATTAATAGGACTATTGTTTTCAATTTTTAGCAAGCTGGTATAGTGTATTTTGTCATTGATTTGCATAAGTGATAGAGTTTTCTTCCTAGCCAAGTCTTGATTCTTACCTAGTTCTTAATTGTTCAAATTATGTAGGTCATGCTTTGTGTTTAAGTGTCTTTTGGTTAGAATTTTAGTGGATGCAAGTGGCTGATTAGTGCCTTCAATTAGGCCTATTATTTCATTTCTCTAAAGTTTTAGTTACTAGATCAAACATTTTCGTGAAATACTTATGCATATTGGTCAATTGGAGTTAAAATTTTAGCCTTTATATTGTCTAAATTAGTATTTTTAAGAGCTCTAATTGAGTGGATCAACCAATCATTCAAGTGTATCATCGTCATTACGTAAGATTTTTTTTCAAATTTTATTTCTCCCTTTTTCTAGGCAAATTATAGTGTAGAGTAGAAAGATCCTAATTGATACACTAAAGGGAGCTAGCCCTTAAAGCTAGAGACTCAATCCACTGATTAGGTCACCCACAACTTAGAATTGTTTCCATGTTTCAGCAAACTGTGAAGGCCTAAAACTACCTTCACAAGGGTGCAAGTCTGATTGACAACAGTTTTTGCAATGTTCGGTGGGACCACGAAGAAATTCTTTGCATATCTAAAAAAAATTGCAGTAGAAGAAGATATCATCCAGTTGCAGAGCTCATAGCATCTTTTAGGAAATTCGTTCATGCCAAAGGTTACCACAAGATCATCAATTAAAGGTACTCCTTTTGAATTTTATCATACAAAAGACAAAGGTTTAAAAGGGCAATACCATATCCTCAAAAATAGTATTTGACTCTTAGTCAACATATTGTTCTAAGCACTCCATTCCCCACTATCCAAATGGCCATTAGAAATCAAGTGTTTGCTCCATTCAATAGACGCAGCCCCACTGAATTTGGCCTAGTTTGATGACATTTAAATGGCTACCCTCAAGAACATCCCATTCTTCACAGGGAAAAATCAAACAACCCCTATTGAGCATATCCAAGATGTGGCTAATCTTTGTTCAGTGCATAATGTTGTTGAAGATAATGTTGCTATTAGATTGTTGGTTGCCTCCTTCAAAGGAAAATCATTGCAATGGTATAGAAATCTGCCACTTAACTCCATTTCTACCTGGGATGATTAGATGTAGCCTTAGTCAAGCAATTTGAGGACAAATCTAATCACCTATCTTTAGTTGAGCAATTGATCACCATAACAAGGGCTTCTCATGAGTTCATTTCCGATTTTAACCTTAGATTTTAAAAGACATGGACTAGGATACTTGTGTTGATTAGGCCATCTTTTGAATATGCATTTATGTACTATTTGAAAGATCTTAATTCTAACATTAGTGTGATGATACAGTCAATGGATGGTACTATCTTGTCAATGCTTATGAGGTTGCAATAAGGGAGAAAACTAGTTTGATACAAGTTGGTAAGCTTTCTCCAAGACTTCCAATGCCTATATTTCCAAAAATAAGTTCTATACTAGTGCCTCAAGCTCCCCAAGTTCCTCAAATTCCATCTTTGACTCCTATTCCAGCACCTCAAGCTCAAATTGCAGAGCTTACTAGCCAAGTTAGTGAGATAAGAGAGTTGAAAAGCTTGTTACAATCTTTTAAGAATGAAATAGTGTAGCTCAAAAGGCAACAATTTAAGTCAAATAGGCCCTATCAGCAGCAAAATCAAAACACCTATCAGCCCTTCAAAGATCAAAGGCCTCCTTATCAGAGTTTAAGAGAGAATAGATCACCTTATCAAGCACAAGGAGCCATAACTCCAACTAAGCCAGATATTGCCCTTGATCTTAATGCTCATTCCACTTCAAAAGCCATTGTTCCAACCCCACCTCAAAATAACTTGGTACAAGATTCAGGGTGGCAACCTTCAAATCTCAATGATGTTCAACATCAAGCCTTGGTATCACAGAACATCACCATGCCAGAAATGACATAAGAAGAGTTTTCTTTTCAAGAAGGTCAATACCAAGATATAGGTTTGGCATCACAAGAGACTCAACAAGTTCAAGGGCAACCTGATGCCATTAATATCAATTGGCAAGTAGATGATCATGTTGCTTTTACTCAAAGTGTTGAAACTAACAATTCAAATGGTCAAGTTGCAGCTATAACTAGAGCTAAAAGAAGAGCCATTGAAGAGGCTCAAGAGATGACAAATGCTTCAAGTACTCCTAAGGTTGTTTCTAAGAGTACAAAAGAGCAACTTGATGTCCCTACAACTCAGAAAATTAGAATACAAAAGTTAGTAAAGTTAATAAACTACCTCTAGTTCGTGAACAACTAGTGCTTCACAAAGTACAGCGAAAGGTTAGTGGATCTCATTTCAGTATAGATCAGATGAAGAAGACTAACATTAGCATTAACATGTGGGATTCCATTTCCATTCTAGGACAAAAGGATAAGCTCATCCAAGAGCTTTTAGCTCTTGAATTATCTCCAAAATCGGTTGAAAAAGAAGGGGTTGTCTTGGCTAATTCAGATCAACCAACTAAGCAGTAGGTACAACAAGAAAATCAGAGGGCAAAGGTTGACAAAATTGAGATAAAATTAAAAAAAAACCCCTCCTTTCTACCTTTCTTTGATATTAGGTGATACTTTGGTTCATAACTGTATGGTGGATAGTGGAGCTAGTAGTACAGTCATGCCTAAATAGATTTCAGACAAGCTTGGACTTGTTTATGAGCCAAATACTAAAAGAGTTTTGCAATTGGATGGGTCGCCAATGAAAATGATAGGCATCATCAAGGATCTGAAATTGACATTACATGCATGTCCCAATGTTATTATTGAGCAGGATGTTGTGGTAGATTTGCCTCCCTACTTTGTTATGTCTTTTAAGAGATTTCACCTCAAAGATTAGGAGATATTTATCAGCTGATTGGACTTATTTGCTATTCAGAACCAGGTATGGTACCAAGGTAACAATTCATTCTGAGCCTGTTGCACGTTTTCATATAGAGCCATATACGTCAAGGGTTGTGAATACTAACTATATCATGTCAGATGATGTACTAGAAATTAGTGATGTAAAAAAGGAATCACCTTTGGATGGAGTTCCAGATTTGTTTCTTGATGAGTGGGCTTCTACTTTGCATGAACATGATCCTTATAAGCTGATTGAAGAAGGTCTTGGTGTGTATTGCCTTTATGAACATGATGCACCAATTCCAGCCATGGTCAAAGAAGATGAGTCTAATGAAGGTTTGTGGAAATTGTACTATTGACACTGTGGATTGCACCCTCGAAAGAAGGTTGGGCTTCTCTCTTCCACGCGACACAATGGAGACTCCCCTCTTATTGTAGGTCTGACAAAATTGAGGGGAGAATCTCTAGATAAGGGCTATCTCCCTTTGATGCATCTCTGATGCTTTTCACTGCTACTGCTAATAATGAGGGAGATGAAAAGGGAGGATGATACCCAGAACATAAACTAATCTAAGTGGTGATGCATCAAACAATTTTGATCTACTTAGTTATTCACATTTCAGACCAGAAGAGGGTAGACATACACTTTATTTGATAAAAAGACCAGACTATAGGGAGCTTTAACAATAGGCTTAATGAAGACACACAGAAGATGAACTTACCACAAGTGTTGTAGAAAACACACTCTCTGATAACCCTTTTCTATCTCTGTGCTCTAGATGCAGCACTTCCAGTTAACCTGTAGAAATGGTGTTTTGTCTACACTAGGTGTGTTGGTGTCAATTTGTGAAAGCTTCAAGCTAAAAAGACTGAACACATAATTGATACACAGACATACTCAAAAGCATAACCAATCAAATAGAGGTAAAACACATTCTTATTGATCAAGGTAAAATTTTAGTAGGGCTTCGCCTTACAAAATGAGAGATATCCTTCTCAATTGAGAGGTGACAATATATATATCATTTTGAGAAAGAGTTTGGCACTTTCTAAGAAAGGGTGACCCATACTGCATTAAATGCCTAGGAAGGAGGAAGTCTGTTGTTTGAACCATGTTGTGGCTATCACAAGTGATGACTTTGCTACCTGGGCATATTAAACACTCCTGCAAAATTATGGGTCGCTGCTCTCCATAACTGACAAAGCCATCCCTCCATGAAAGTTTGTGCAGTGATCCTCCTATTAGTGCCAAACAAAGAAAAAATGGGCTGCCCTCTTGAATGTTCGTGCTCTTTGATGACCACTTGGTGGAGACTGTTTCATCCGCAACAGTAACTCCTTGTGCCAACACCTTCTTTTGCCACTTGGGCTGATCTGATTTTTGTCTGTGCTTGGTTGGGTGCATCTTTTGGAACATTCCAAATGTTTTCGTATGTGTGCATGGCCATGTTTTGGACTCTCTATTTTGTTCCCTCTTTCCTTGTTATTTCTTGTCTCTTTCTAGCAATTCTGAGCTCTTTTGGGCTATTCTCGGCAGGTCGTTGATTTTCCCTAGGGTCTTATGCCCCTTTGAATTTCGTCGGTCCTACACCATTCAAGCTCTTTCAGGCCACTTGTCATGAAGGCATTAGTCCTTTGGCTTGTCCTCAACGGCCAATGCATCCCGTCAAAAATTGACGTTTGCGGGCCTGTCACTCCTTTGGCAATTTCTTCGACTTTTTGTATTTCTTCCTCCCCGAAGGGAAGGTATCCCTTCGGAGCTTGGGAAAGGTCCCCTTTTTGGCAGCCGAGGCTCCCTCGCAAGAGCACTTGCCCTTCGAGTTCCTTCGGGCTACCTTGGTCATTTTAATTCCTTTGGACAAAATGTCCGAAGGAATTCCTTTAGACATTTTGTCCGAAGGAAATCTTTCTTCATGCCTTAGTCTTTTTCTTCGGACAAAAAGTTCGGAAGGAATTCCTTCAGGGTTTTGTCCGAAGGAATTCGCCTTCGTCCCTTGTATTTTCCTTCTAAGTCTCGGCCCTTCCATTTGTGTTTTTATTTTGACAAAATGTCTGAAGGAATTCCTTCAGGCATTTTGTCCGAAAGAAATGTCCCTTTGGTTTCTCCCCTTTTGCCTTGTCATTTTTTCGAATGTGCCTTTGCCTTTGTTTGCCATGGATTTCCTTTGGACAAAAGTCTGAAGGAATTCTTTGTCTTGCTCATTTTTTCGAAGAAAAACTCTGCCCTCCATAAAGAAATCTTTTGTCTTTAGTTGTCCTTCGGAGCTTGCCAAATGGTCCCATTTTGTCCCATGCCTACCCTCCACAAGGGCACTTGACCTTCGGAGTGTTTATAAAAGACTTGCATTTTTTTAGAATTGGCCCATTCCTTTGCAATAAAAGGCACGCTCGAGGTAATTTTTTGAAGCAAAACAAGCCTCAGATCAACCCAAAACCTACATGACTCAAATCACTCGGCTTTTTCATGGAACAAGGCTATGACAAAGGGAAAAAACCATGATTGCAGCAAGGTGAAAGGCATCAAAGACCGGGACAGCAAGGAAAGAAAAGGGGGGACTGATTTTTGGCCTGTAGGACCAAAAAATGGTCAACAAATTGGTGATTCTCAGGGGAAGCATGCCTGCTATGCTAAAGAAGACTGGTAGCATCGAAGTCCATTGGGCATGGAGTTAGGATGCAATTTGAAAGAGTTAGCAATAGCCTTCTAGAGACCTATGAACCAACAAAGATTTACCTCAAACACAAAGGAAAACACACACAACAAAGGCTAAAAAACACTACACCTGTGCAAACAACACTTAAGAAAAATAGGGAAAGAAAAACTGAAAGCAAACTACTATGTACAGCTAACCAGGGATATTTGCCTCCCTCCTGGATCAAAGGGAAAACTTCTTAAGTCTCCTTTATGGCAAGAAAACTTATGGTGGCAGACAAGTTGTACTTTTGATGGATCAAGGAATAAGCATTGAATCGGAGTTGGAATGATGTTGGTTTCTCCAACAAAACAAAGTTATTTCTCTTCTATTAAATTTCAGTTTGGTTGTTCAAACAATGTTGCTGAGTATGAAGCACTAGTTCATGATTTGCAGTGGGCTAGGAAGATGAAAGTCAATTCTTTGCAAGTGTTTGGTGATAATGAGCTTGTAGTCAACCAAGTAAGAGGGTTGAATGTATGCAAAAAATTGTTGCTTAAATCTTACAAGCATAGAATTTGGGATTTACTTGAAGATTTTCAGGGTTTTAACATTCAAGCTATACCAAGAGATACGAATAAATATGTTGATAGGTTGGCTGCCATTGGGGCACAATTTAGTATCCTAGCTGATGTAAAAAATAAAAAAATTCAATCACACATAAAGGTGGTTGTAAGGCCTCTGTCCTAGATAATCATGAGAATTTGCAGGTGTTTGAAGATGACAATCAAATCATGAGATTCTTGCAAGAGGCTGAGTTTTCTTTAAGAAACCAGTCAAAGCACTTGCAGTAGTATGGTGATCAGATTGTCCAATTAAAAATGAATAAGTTTCCCAAAGGATTGGTCACATTTGAAAACATTTTCAGTGGAGATGATGAGCTAAGGAAAAAGAAGTCATCTTTGTCAACAAAAGAAAAGCACTATGCCAATGTAGAGATTGCAACTGGTAAGATTTTGAAGTTAGGTAAGGTACACACTCCTTCACAAAAGAAAGATTTCATTGAGTTATGCAAAACTTTTGCTGATATATTTACATGGTAGTATAGTGATATCAAAGGTTTTAATCCAAATTTGGATCAACACACCATTGAGTTAGAGGAGGAAACTAAACCAGTGAGACAAAAACAAAGGCCCATAAATCCAAAGCTTGAGCCTTTGATGAGAGCTGAGCTTCATAAACTCATAGAATTAGCTATTATATTTCTAATCAAGCATTCAACTTGGGTGGCAAATCTTGTTCTGATAAGAAAGAAAAATGGTGAGATTCATTTGTGTATTGACTTCCGTGATTTGAATAGGTCTTCCCTTAAAGTTCACTATCCATTGCCATCAATGGAACAAATTTTATAGCTTGTTGCAGGTTCAGAGAGGCTTTCTTTGTTGGATGGATATAGTGGCTACAATTAGATTTTGTTCAAAGAAGTAAACCAATTTAAGACAACCTTCACAACTAAGTGGGGGACAACTAAGTGGGGGGAATTTGCATATAGAAAGATGCCATTCGATTTATCTAATGTTGGAGCAACCTTTCAGAGAGCCATGGATATGGCATTCCAAGACCTTCTTAACAGGGTTATACTTGTTTATTTGGATGATATAACAATGTTTTCAAAAAATTCAAAAGATCACATGGTTCATCTAAAGCAAGTGTTCGAAAGGTGTATGCAATTTGCGATATCTCTAAATCACAAAAAATGTGTTTTTTCAATTCATGAAGGTAAGCTTCTTAGACATGTTGTTTCAAAGCATGGTTTAAGCATAGATTTTGAAAGGATTGATTCCATTATTGCACTTTCCTTGTCTAAGCACAAAAAACCTATGCAAAGCTTCTTTGGAAAAATCAACTTTATAAGGAGATACATTTCAAATCTTGCCATTTTAGTTAAGCCACTTATAGCCATACTAAAGAAAAATCAGAACTTCAGTTGGTCCAAAAAATGAATAAGAAGTTTTGAGGATATTAAGAAGGCCATAGCTAGTGCTCATACGCTTATAAATCCAGATTTCACAAAAGATTTCATTTTGTACATTTCTGCTAACATGGACACCATTTCAGGGATTCTTATGTAGCTGAATCATGAGTCCTTGGAGCAGTGAATAACTTTCTACAGCCAAGGCTTGGAAGAGTATGAAACAGTATATTCTTTTGTTGAAAAGCATGTACTTTCAGCCATAAGATCTCTTAAGAAGTTTAGGCACTTGTTGTCTAATAATAAAATACACATAATGGTTGCCCATCCAAGCATCAAAGAGTTTCTTTTGAACAAGGATATAAATGAGAAGAGAGCTAGTTGGATAGCCAAGGTAACGAAATATGACGTGGAAATTAAGGTCACAGTTGGTTAGAGGCAAAGGGTTGTGTGAGCATCTAGCACAAGACTTGTAAGAGGCTAATGAACTTGTTTTGGTGTCAAATGATGAAGAGGTTGCAACTGATCATACCTCACCTTCTAGTTGGTTTCATGACTTTGTAAATTATCTCCAAAATGGTATTTATCCCTCTCATCTCAATGCTTCAAAAAGAAGATATTGGAGATTGCAATCAATTCTATTTTTTCTTGTTGATGGTGTTTTGTTCAAGAAAGATATCAATGGAATGTTGCTAAGATGTGTAGAACCAAGCCAAACTCAGAAATTGCTTGAGCAATTCCATGATGGGCATGGTGGTGGACATTTTTCCACAAGAATTACAACACTTAAGATCATGAGAGGTGGGTACTATTGGCCTAGTATATTTGGTGATTGCCATGCATGGGTTAGAAAGTGCAAACAGTATGCTATGTTTGTAGGAAAAGTCAAGCTTGCATCCTTACCTCTTCAACCAATTGTGGTGGATCAACCCTTTGTTTAATGGAGATTGGACTTTATTGGCCTCATTAATCCTCCTTCAAATTCGGGGCATAAATGGATTATAACAGCTATAGATTACTTCACACATTGGACAGAAGCAGTAGCATTGAAAGAAGCAAATGAAACTAATGTTTTTGATTTCTATGAAGGTTTGCTTACTAGGTTTGGAGTTCCTTCAACTATTATTTTTGATAATGCAATGGCTTTTGTGGGATCTAGGATCAACCAATGGGTTGTCCAACATGGAGATTATCTCAGCACTTCATCGAACTATTATCCACAAGGCAATGGCCTTGTTGAATCTACGAATAAGAACCTATTGAGGATCATAAGGACTATTGAAGACAATCAGAGGTCATGGCATTTCAAGTTAAAGTCAGCTCTATGCGCTAATAGGATCACCTACAAAAGATCAATAGCCAAATCTCCATACAAGCTAGCATATGGTAAGGAAGCAAGGTTACCCATTTCTCTTGAATTTCTCATTTTGTAACTAATGCATCAGCTTGAGTTGTTAGAGAATGAGCCTATGGAAATCATGTATGCTGAGCTTATGGAGTTAGAAGAGACAAGAAATTAGTCCCTGCTAGCCATTGAAATTCATCAAGCATAGGCGAAGAGAACTTTTGACAAAAGAGCTTCTTCACGAAGTTTCAAAGAATGAGATTTGCTCCTTAAGTGGGATAAAGATAGAGCTAAACCAGGAAGACACACCAAGTTTGATTATCTTTAGAGTGGCCCATACACAATTTCCAGCTGCAAATCTCACAATGCTTTTCAACTTGCAAAGTTGGATGGTCATGAGCTTCCAATCCCAGTCAATGGGATACATCTGAAACATTGCTATTGAAGAGCAAAGCTCTTTGTGCATAATTAGTTGTTTTGCTTTCCTTCAAGCGTTGTTCATGCATAGTAGTTTCATTCTGTTTTGTTCCAATAAGTGCATGTTTGCACATTTACTTTGTTAATTAGTTTTCTTATTTTGTGTTTCCCTTCTATTTTGAAAGATGAAGGTTACTTTATGTTCGGTCACAGGAGATTTACAGTCATGGACCAGGTTTAACATTGTTTTTGTGAGTTCTATATCATGTATATGGCCAAGTTCTTAAGCATAGCAGACATGCTTCCCAGCAAAATCGCCAAAAATGTTGATAATTTTTGACCCTACAGGTCAAAATTGCAACCTCTATCATTGAGAACTTTGCTTAAACATGTCTTTCGAAGAAGGGGAAGTGGACCAGACCGAGGCAATTCTTTGAAAAGGCTTAAGACAGAATTCTTTTGGACTTTTGTTCGAAGAAAATACAAGAGGAATTGTCCATTATAGAAAGGGCGAAGGACTATTTTCCAAAGGCCAAATGACTTAAACATTTTTCCCGAAGGGAACTTGGCGAAGGGTCTATGTTCCTAAGGGCTCATCATGGTTCTGAAGGGATGTTTGTAGAAATCTCGAAGGGCACATACACTTCGAGATTATTCAAAATGAAAATTTCAAAGGGTTATTAGCCCTTCGAAAAAGGATAGTTGAGAAAAATCTGAAGGAAATGGGACATTACAAAAATCCTGAAGGGCACACACCCTTCGGGAAGGTTCAAAACAAAAGTCTGAGGGTTCATTGAGGAAACCCAAAGGGCACTTCATGGAGGACATTGGCAAGTTTTTCGAAGGTCCTTTACAAGAAACTCGAAGGGTATATACCCTTCGGAACAAGGCATTTCTCAAAGGGCAAAGTTCATTTGAAAAATCTAAAGGAAAAAATGTATGAAGCAGAGCTTCGGACATTTTGTTTGAGAGACAAACGCCGAAAGAAAGAGGACCATTTACATAATTCTGAAGGGCACTTTTCGAAAGAAGAGTCCACTTGGAAATTTTCGAGGGGAACTTGGAAAAACCCGAAGGGTCCTTTTCACAAAGCCGAGGAGACACACAAAAGTTTTGAGAGACACTTTTTGAGAGTCCCGAAGGGTATCTACCCTTCGAGAAAGTTCATCACAAAAATTCTGAAGGGTAATTCGGGAAGGCCCGAGAGACAATTCTCGTGGACAATTTGTTTGCGAGAAAATGACTTGACAGAAAGTCCAAAAGAAAAGAGAGGCCGCAGCAAAAGTCCGAAGGAATTCCTTCGAAAGACTTTCCAAGAGAGATAACCCACAAGTAATGACAAAGAAAAGGACTTGTCTGCGGAAAAGTGAAAACTTCAAGCGAAAGAGAAGTCCGAAGGAATTCCTTTGCAAGGTTTGCCAAGTGAAACTCTGAGCAAAAGACAAAGAGTCAGGAGAAAGTTTCCTTTGGACTTTTTGTCCGAAGGAAATAAAGAGAACAAGACAAAGAGAGAAGTCTGAGACAATTCCTGCAAACAATTTGTCCGCGGGAAAATGACTTGATAGAATTCCAAAGGCCAATGAAAAAGACAAAGAAAGGAGATGAAAAGGCCTGCAAGAATAAACCCGAGACAAATACATGCAAGGGGGAAAAGATATAGACAAGTGGCTAATGAACATGCACAATAATGAAGAGCCAGATAAAGCAAGAGATGTCAACAACGAATATACACAGATTAAAGGGTTCTTTATGCAAAGTGGTCCAAGCAGGATTAGACATGTCCAAGTGTAACCGTTTCAGCACGACACCTTCAGTTCTAAAGACGGAGACTTGTTTGCATGAAGGACTCAAGTTGTTTAACGTTGGAGAGCTTAACATGATTTATGTGCATGCACTCTTGTTGGTTCCAAGGTTTTCAAACATTCCAACAGTTTAAACGGAATTCTAAATTGGGCATTAACATTGTTTTCATACAAAGAGAAGCCTTTCAAATGTTCCATCAGCTCAAGAAGAGTTTCATTTTTGGAGGTGGGCGTAGATATCATACATGAGGCAGATTAGTCCAAGATTGAGCCCACCGTCTATTTTTCAATGCCAAAGGATTTTCATGTAAGACAAAAGACAAGAAAAGACAAATTTAGAAGGCTTTATTATTTTGGCATAACAGAAATTGAACTTGGGCTAATGAAAGAGTTGTCTTCTTTTATTTTCAACTCCAACTTCTTGGTTGTGTATTTTTTATATAAGTTGGCTTTTTAACCTTGAATTGTATCCCTCTTTTGGCAAGACAAAATTCTACTAAAGACTAAGTTGTAGCCTTTTTCAGATTAATAGGACTATTGTTTTCAATTTCCAGCAAGATGGTACAATGTATTTTGTCATTGATATGCATAAGTGATTGAGCTTTCTTCCTTCCTAAGTCTTGATTCTTACCTAGTTACTAGCTGGTCAAATTATGCAGGGCATGCTCTGCATTTAAGTGTCTTTTGGCTAGAATTTTAATGGATCCAAGTGGTTGATTAGTGTCTTCAATCAGGTCTATTCTTTCATTTCCCTCAAGTTTTAGTTACTAGATCAAACCTTTTCGTAAAATACTTATGCATATTGGTCAATTGGAGTTGAAATTTTAGCCTTTCTATCATCTAAATTAGTGTTTTGCAGGAGCTCTAATTGAGTGCATCAACTAATCATTCAGGTGTATCACCCTCATTAGGTAAGATTTTTTTCAAGTTTTCTTTCTCCCTTTTCCCAGACAAATTATAGTGTAGAGTAGTAAGATCCTAATTGATACACTAAAAGGAGCTAGCCCTTAGATCTAGAGACTCAATCCACTAATTAGGTCACCCACAACCTAAAATTGTTTTCATGTTTTAGCAGACTGTGAAGGCCTAAAACTACCTTCAAAGGGGTGCAAGTATGATTGAAAACAATTTGAACTCATCAAAACACATCTAAACATGAAACCAAACATGGGAAACATGTGAGAAGGAAGTTCACATCCTTTAGAAGCCATTTCATCAACTGGATTGTACAGACAACCTCAAACAGAAGTAAAACCTGCAGGATGTGGGGATTACTATGCAGAAAAGATAGTCAACTTCTAAAGGATGGTTCATAAAGCATAGGAAGCCAATCCTTGAACTTCTTCCATGAATGTGAAGCTGACCAAGTGTACTATCCACCACCAAGAGCATTTAACCTGAAAGTCCTACTGGTCGTACCAAAAAGAAACATGTTGACTAGTTTTGCTTGCCTAATGGAGCGATGAAGAGATAGAACGGTTTTAGTCCATTTTTGGCACTTCCAAAGCATGTCAAGTGTGGAAATGGAGTCAGGGAAGCTGAAAGATCACTGCATAAGCTTCTCCCACATGTCACTCTCTCCCATAGACTGTACAACCTTCAAAACTCCCTCTTTTCACTTGTTTTCTTGATTTTCAGTTAGGAACCTGCAAGTTTTAGTTAGTCCTGACATTTTTGACAAGGAATCTGACATATTCGACGCGAGAAAGAAGTTTGAAACACTTGTACACTAAGAAAAACCATACTACCCTCATTAATGACCCATATATGACCCTTAAATGGCATAAAATGGCATAAAGACTAAAATAAATTATGACATAGGCTAGAAGCACATTAAATCACATCGAATGAAGCATGACACACCCCATGACATTATAATAGACCTCTATATCAAGTTTTAGACTATAGGGGGTTGACTTATTTTGACTTGTGGTCAAAATGGTCAATAATAAACATTAGAACAAACTTTCCAATGTGACCAATCACAAGCCTACACTACTTTGCATTAATCAAGCCCATTGTCTTCTTAGAAGGGACCTCAAGGATTACATAGGATTCCTAACATGATGATGACACTACAGGTCATAAACTTATAGATTCAATTTTTCTTCCATGTGTATGGATGCCCAAGCATAACATCACCAAACTCTAGGGGTGCCTCATAACACAAAACCTCATCTTTGAATGGCTTTTTTGCATATGGAAGAAGACATTGTTAACTGACACAAATATCTCTCCCTTGATTTAGCCATCTGATGGAGTATGAATGAGGGTGAGGTGTTATTTTTAGAAAAATCATCCATATAGTTTTATAGAGGTAAAAAAAAATCACGTCCACTATACACGATGAAGTGCAGAGCTTTCCCTTGCACCCACATCTATGAATGAAAAATATGTTCTTCCTCAGATGATGTTATAACATGTGTTTGTACCAATAGTGGAAAAATGGATCAGAATCCATAATTTGCTTACATGTGTACATAGGATGAAATAAGTGTGTGTCCTCATCAATGTCTTGTATTGGATCAGATTCATGTGCCTCCATAAAAATTAACTTTATGGAATGACATTTGTATGTGTTTTCAATCACGCTCTAATGGTTCTCACACCATATTCCAATCTCCTTACGTGGGGGTTTGTCTATGCTATTTTTTTTAGAAAACCTTGTGACTGGGAACCTTGAGTTTTATCTCTGTTATGGGGCTTCTCTAGCATGTTGTTTGTTTACATACTTGGATTTGCCTCTATAATTTGATTTTTTTTTTCATGCAAGAAATTTTCCTTTCTGATTGAACTTTTCCTCAATCTTTGATGCATACCGATGGGTTGCTCCCATCGAATCAATAGTTAGGACTCCCATATTTGCTTGGACATATCGATGCAAACCACTCATGTATTTGATCACTTTATGCCTTTCAAAATACTCAATGTTGAGATTTGTTGATATATAATGGAAGTTATTTGTGTAGTCTTGCATAGATTTGTCCTTTTGTCATAGCAATTGTCACTACATGTTCTTTTCCTCATATATATCTTCTAGACAATACTCATTTGTAACAACATCAACAAAGTCACTCCAAGATGGATCTATGATGACTATATAGTCATCATGTTGGCATTGTGGATTGCACCCTTGACAGGACGCTGAGCTCCTATCTTCCATGCAGCACAATGGAGACTCCTCTCTTGCCTGTGGGTCTGGCAAAACTGAGGGGAGAATCTCTAGATAAGGGCTAGCTCCCTCTGATGCATCTCTGAGTTATTCCAATAATATTGCTAATACATATATATAATGGGGGGGGGTTGAAAAGAGAGAAGGATTACTGAAAACAGAACATAAACTAAAGCAGTGATACACCAAAATGGTTGACCTACTTAGCTTGAGCCTACACTTTCCACCAAGAATAAGCTGGCATACACTTCATTTGATATCAGAAACTCTTCTACATCAGTGAGCTAGGGGTCCTTTGGAGATACAGGGAGGAAGAACTACCAGAGGTGTTCTAAGACACACTATGGCAGCCTGTTCACATATGCCTATACTCTGTTGTAGACACTTCTGATAGACTTGCAAAAGAACTTCACAATACACTAGGCATGCTAGAATCATTCTATGAAAGCATAAAAGAAAAATGACTTAACACAAAACAAAGCCATAGACATGCAAAAGTGTAAGCTCAAATGGAGGTAAAAATGCTGTCTTGATTCAAGGTAAAATCCGGCAGAGCTCTGCCTTACAAGCCAAGAGATATCTTCTCAAATGAGAGTTTACAATACATATATAGAGAGAGAAGAAGCAATGGCACCCTTTTACAAGTGGCCTATGTGCGTTGAGAGCATTGGGAAGAGGAAAATGTTGAAAAAGAATGTTGTGTTAGCTCTAGTTTTGTCTTTAGGCGTTTAAAATATATTTAACGTCATGTGTGAAAACATGGGCCGCGCTGTTTGTCTGCAAACAAGACCTCTTTTTCAAGACATTCAAGCGGTTGTTTGACCATTTAATACAAAATGAGGAAAAAATAGGTTGCACCGTTCACTGTTCGTGCTCCTTGATGACCACTTGGCGAACACTGTTTCAACTACAGGGATAACTCGCCTCCTTTTTGCCACCTGGGCTATTTTGTCCATATCTCATATTTTGTCTCTTCCTAGCTTTGTCTTTTCTTGGAATTTGAGCTCTCGGGACTATCTTATCGTCCTTTGCTGGCTCCTTGGGCTCTTTTATCAGCAAGTCACTGAGTTCGTTCTTGACTTTTGTCTTTTCTCAGCTTTGTCTTTTCTTGGTTTTGTCTTTTGTCATCTCTTGGCTCTTTCTGGCAATTTGAGCCCTCGGGGCTATCTTCTATCAATCTTTGGCTCTTTCAGCTCCCTTCTCGGTGGTCTCTTCCTTTTGGCCTTAAGGCCTTTGAATTTCCTTAGGTTCGCGCTCAAGCATTTGAAGATCAACGACTATTCCGTTGCCCTGAAATTAACATCTATGAGGACGTCATCTGACGTCCGGATTCCAACAGCTAGTTCATGATGCTCAATTTGACGTCTGTGGGCCCATCACCCCTTTGAATTCCTTCGGCTTTCCCTTTCCTTTGACTTTTTGTTCCTTTGACCTTCTCCTTTGGTCGGGCTTTTGTCCTTGAAACCTCCCGAAGGGAAGGTGTCCCTTCGAGCCTTGAGAAAGGTCCCTTTCGCGGTCATCAAGAGTCCCCCACAAGGGCACCTACCCTTCGGGGTCCTTCAAATGGCCTTGGCTTCTGAATTCCTTCGGACAAAATGTCCGAAGGAAATGTTCCCTTAATTGTTCGGCCCTTTCTTTCAGGTGAATTCCTTTGGACTTTTGTCCAAAGGTTTTCCTTGTCCTTTTTTGCCACGAGATTTTCTTCCAAAAGGATTTCTTCGAACAAAATGTCCAAAGGAATTCCTTTGGACATTTTGTCCGAAGAAATTCAGCCTTTGCTTTTTCTTCTATCTTTGCCTTACGAAAATTTCCTTGGTCTTTCTTCCAAAGGGCAAGTCCCTTTTGGGCCTTTTGACCAGCTGCCCTCCGCAAGGGCTGTTCAAACCCAAAGTTACCCTTTGGAGCTTTGTAATGGTCCACTTTGCTCATCACCTACCCTCCGCAAGTGCTGCTTGGTCTCCAAAATTGCCTTTTGGAAAAGCTGCAAACGCCCTTTTTGTTGCCTGAGTGCCCCTCGCAAGCGCTGCTACCCTTCAGGCTTTCGAAAATGATCATTTGGTGAATACCTTCGAACAAAATGTCCAAAGGAATTCCTTCGGACATAAAGTCCGAAGGAATTCATCCCTTGATTTTCCTTGGGTTTCTTTTGCCTTAGTCTTTTTTTTGAAGGAAAACTCTTACCCTTTCAAGCGTTTTCTGCCCTCTGGACTTGGTTTATTTTGCCAATAAAAGTCCTCCGAAACAATTTATTTGCTCTGTCAAACCCGAGAACACATCATGGAGCTCCTTAGATGTTTGAGACACAGAACTTACACTCAACTTTGGGAACTCTCATGAAGCTAGCACCTTTTGCAAACTCCTGTATAATCGCTCCTTCCAACCCTGCCTGTTCTTGCAAATGCTTGAAGTTAACCCTTTTTGCATGCCAAGAGAAAAAATGAGGTGCAGAAGTATACTTCTGCATTATCCTTCATGTCTGAGCGTGGAAATGGAAGGAGAAGAAAAGGAAGACCGATTTTGGTCTGCAGGACCAAAAATGGTCAACACATCCTCTATATCTTCCTTAGATTGCTAAAGGTAAACCTGCCACATTATTGGACTTGGGGTTCAACTTTCAACAAAGAAAACATTATTTTCTCTGAACTTGAGAAAGTGTTTACAAAACATACGACTCCAATTTTGTGATCAACTTTTCAAGGACATTCATCTATTTTACCTTCAAACATCAAGACATCAAAATTTACTTGTACCTTAAAGGGTACGAACCCGTGGAAAGACCACCTTTCTGGAGCAATTAGAGGCTTCGTAGCATTTGCTAAAGAATATGCGTGAATTAAATCATCATTTTATACATTTACTTTTCAAAAGTCTCTTTGAGCATTGCCTTTATTGGGTCTGAGGATTTTTTTCTCTTTCTATGTTCATTTATGGTTGCTTGTGTCTATCAGGGAGATAGATGGATCTCTTGTTTCCAAGCCAAACTTATGATAGCTTGACCTTGTTTTGATGGGACATGCAAGATTTAACTTGCTCATATTCAATTGATCTAGATTAAGGATTCAATCTTGGGGGAAACACACCAACTACTATGGATTAGTGTGTAATGATAATTCCAAGCTCTTCTATACTGAATTCACATATATTTGCAAGAGTAATAAACATTTTTTTATTACAAGATAATAAGAGAGTTTATAAAAAGAAAACAATATTTGTGGAAGAGATATAAGTTGTCCACTTTGAATTACAATAGGGTAAACCTTTGACCTATACCTAAAAAAACTAATAAAAATAACTAACTTTAAAGCTAAACAAAGCTAATAACGTGCATAGTTTTGTGAATCGGATGTTTATTTAAATATAAACTTAACTAATAATATCCTTTCAATATGCATAGACATGGTAATATGAAAAAACTTGTAAGAATAAAAGATCTCCAAGAAGAAGAAAAACTAATAATAACCAACCAAGTTAGGCCACCTTATCGAGATCAACTTTTTTGGGCATTCTTTAATTTTATATTATAATACATTTCTAGAAAGCTTGGCTTACCTAAAAGACATTCACTTAGCTAAAGCTTGGTGGTGATGCTTTTTGAGCTTGAAAAAATGCTATAAAGGCCTCCAAAATTGCCAATCATATACTGTTGAAACTTTTAAAAAAATCGTAACTTTCTAAAAATAAACTAATACTCTTATCTAGTTCTCTCAATTCATTTTTAGGGTCATCTTATTTCTAATTTCATGTATAATCATTATCTCATTTGAATTTTGATTCTTTTCAAATTGCGAATGATGTTAATGTTGTGTGTTGTTTTGCAAGTTGAAGATAAAGGGGCTTGTACCTTCAAAGGATAATGCAAATAAGTGTCAAAGTTTGAAAGTATCAATGGCAAAGAGCAATTCAAATAATTTGCATAGAACATCAGCATGTGAATGATATGATACACGTGACATGTTTAGCATGTCCCACACATTTTGTTACTAAATTTAGTAGATGTTACTCACATGCCTTCACATTGGTTATGATATTGTAGGAAATTTCTAATTATTTGATAAAAGGTGATCACATAGTTTGCAATGATGGACTCAAGACATTTAGTTGTGTTTTTTGGTCACATTTTTCAATCATCTTAACATTGATTTCTAGGATATTTCATCAATTGATTCTACAATTTAATATATTATTTACATTAATAGTTTGAATAATCTACCTTCCCATTATTTTCAAGAGTTTGAGAACATCGTTTTGTCAGGTAGTTGATGTGCCTTATATATTTTTCAACATTATGCATGCATATCTACCATTTGCAAACCGTGGAAACATAGAAAAGATAGGTGAATTGTTTGACAAACTAATGCAATGAATTACAACATATCTTAATGCAATGAGTGAGTTGATCCTAATGTAATCTCGGTTGCAAAATGTGACAACATGGTGAAGGAATATTGAATTGTTTGACGCAATGAAGAATTGTCAACCTAGAAAAGGTGTGTTGAGTGGTAAGAATATGTAGTGCTTCTCAACATTTAGCCTTGTGCCACAAATTTTGTTTGACAAATTGCAACATTCATATGTTGTTTTATTGAGAACAACATCTACAAACGTCAGTAACATATCGAGCCATAATGCTAAGAACCTTTTCTATTCACCAAACACAAGTAAATGTCGCAATGATCTCATACCTTTATTTTTGTTTTGAAATTGAGGGAATTTATCAATTGCATTTTCACAATATGTAGTCATATGGACCATATTTATGGACTTAAGACATTAGATTGCATTTTGTGGCCACATTTTGCAATATACGTGTATGTCAAGGTGCTTGATACTACAAATATATGGAAAAAAATCACTTTCGACCACATTTAATTGATGAACATATCCAAAAAAAAAATGAGGCCTACTTGGTTGATCCTAATACATTTTTTTAATTACATATTTATCAATTCTTTGACAATTGCGATCACATTGACTGCAATGATGGAACTAGGGCATTTATGTGTGTTTTGTGAATAGGAAAGGATATTAGCAATGATTTTTTTGCTATTTAATAAATTATTTTTGTAAATCAATATATTGCTTTCAGAAAATGTTGAAGTTTGAAAGTATAAGTGCCAAAAAAGATATTGTCCTCAAATAAGAATTTGCAATACTTGTCAACATTTATTCCAATATCACAAATTTTATTTGAGAAGCTACAACATTCATATGTCATTGCATTGAGAGCAACATCTATGAAAGTTTGTAACATATTATGCCATAACTCTAAGATCATTGCCTATTCACCAAACACATGTATAATTTGTAATGTTGATATGTAAACTAGGTGGATATTCCACAATAAGCTTCACCAACATGATTCATTTACCAACAAGTGTTGTCCCTAAGTTCTCTGTCATAGAACAACACCAAAAATATTTTTTAAAATGTATTCCAACTTTTATTACTATCATCTACAACAACCACATGAATGCAACCTTTCATATGCAATTATCATGTGCTACATCTATTGCATACAATCCTTCACACTCTACCCATGCTACTACTCCATACATGTCTGCAATTGAAATGTTTGTATAGAAATGTAAGACCAATGTAAAGTTTGTTAACCTTTCAATACAAGTACTATGTTTGTGATAGATGATTCTTGAGCTTTCTTAAGTGTTTGATGTGTTAGACTAATTACAAGATATTAAAAACATACAAATCAGAAAAATAAACACAATGTAAAAAAGAGAGACAAGACATATCCTGAAGACAATCTAGGAAAAATCTAGCAAGAGTGATTTCATGCTTCCTCATCTCCACTATGTTTTGCAATTTACAAGCTTTTGTCTTCTTGGGGTTACAAGGACATCAACCTCAAGTATCTTAAACTCATAATGTTATTTGCACTATTCAATGGAAGACTTGTTTTTTTTAGTAAGAGTAACTATTGAACTTAGCCATCTCAACTATGTAGCCTTCAAATTAAAGCTTCTCTTCACTTGACTACCTTCTTTGCGCTTCACGAAGCTCTCATCACTCTCCTCTACTTTCAACTGCACATCTTTGAACAATATTTTCCTTACACTTGACACTAAGTGAATGAAGCAGTAAATAAGAATTGAATCAATGGATGACTTTTATGAATTCTAATGGTTCATATTTATGCGCAATAACACACCTTAGACTCGCACAAGAAGTCCAAGAGTCAGAAACTCAAGCCAAAATGTCCTTATATCCCTTCAACTTATTATGCGGGCAACACCACCACTATATGCAGGCCAAAATCACGCTACAATTGCTAAACCGCCATTAAAGGTTGCAAAACTGTCAAGACAATTTGCACAACCATCGGGAAAGTTGTGCAAACACCATTATATACAAATCGATGGTTTCACAACCATGAAGAGTCCTCTAATTTCCAAAGGCCATAACTTTTACATACGAACTCGAAATCACGTGCCCTTTGTTTTGAAATTGCATAATTTTTTTAGAGGAATCCAAATATGTACTCTAAAGGTACTTTGATACCAACCATATGTTATTTCAACCTGTACAATAGAAACTAGCTCTCTTTCAAGACTTAGCGTGTCATGAATACCATTGTTTGACAGTCGATTGTCTTACCAACTAAATTAGATAATATTCTTGATCCAAATTTCTAATCAAATGTTATTGTGCCTTCATGTTAGTTATGAAATTGAAGGAATTTCTCAATTGTCTGACAACATTTGGTCACATGGACTACAATGATAGATTAAGAACATTCAATTGTGTTTTTTGTGGTAACATTTTGCATACATGTCTGTTAAGGTGTTTGCAACTACAACATATATGTTTCCAATCATGTTTTGATGGATGTACACACCTTTATGTAATGTGGCTTTCTTTGGTTGTGCTACAAATACATATTTTATTTTATTTTTTTATTACAACTTCACCAATTATTTGGCATTTGTGGTTGTATATAATACAATGATGGAATTAGGACATTCTAGTGTATTTTGTGAGTATGAAAGATCTCAATAGTGTTGTTTTTGACATTCTGTGAATTACTCATACAATTTAATATATTGATTTCAATAAAAAATGTCAACATTTATCAAAAATCAATGCCAAAATAAATATCATCATCAAATAAGAATCTTTGATACTTGTCAACATTTAGCCCCATGTTACAAATTTTGTTTACGAAATTGCAGCTACAATGGAGCAACATATGCAAAATTCAATAGCACATCAAGGCATAACACTATGATCCTCTTCTATTCACCATTTAGTAAAAAAACTTTTGCCTTCACAATAGTTATGAACTTAAGGGAATTTATCAGTTGCATTTTCAAAAAATGTGGTCTCATGGACCATAGTGATCGGCTTAGGACATTCAATTGTGTTTTGTGGTCACATTTTATAATATACATGTCTATCAGGGTGTTTGCTAGCAAAACATATGACAAATATCCACTTCCAATCATGTTTTGATTTGTGTATGTTCCTTTATGCAATGTGGCATTCTTGGTTGTGCTCCTGACACATTTTATTTTATTGTTTGTTACACCTTTGTTATCTGTTTGACATTTGAGGTCACATGGACTACAATGGTGGGATTCAAACATTTAACCATATTCTATGAATAGAAAAGTATCTTAGGATTGATATTTTGTGAATTAATTATACAATTTAATATATTGAAGTGTTGAAGTTCGAAATATCAAAGCTAAAATACATATCATCCTCTAGTAAGAATCTCCAATATTTAACAACATTTAGCCCTATGCCACAAATTTTGTTTGACAAAGTGCAACATTTATGTTGTTACATTTAGAGCAATGTCTTTAAATTCAATAGCATATCAAGCCATAATGCTAAGATCCTTGCTTATCAACCAAGCATAACAAAAATCATGATGATCATGTGCCTTCAAATTAGTTATGTAATTGAGGGAATTTATCAATTGCATTTTAATAAAATGTGGTCACATAAACTACAATGATGGACTTAAGACATAGTTATATTTTATAGACACATTTTGCAATATACATGTTTGTTAAGGTGTTTGCAACTACAACAAATGACAAATATCTGCGTGTACACAGCCTTATGTAGTAGCAACCTCGAATTGTTTGACAAACTAATACAATGATTATGTCAAGACATCCTAATATCATGAGTGAGTTGACCTTAATGCAATCTAAGTTGTAAAATATGACATCATAGAAAAGGTGGTGATTTGTTTGACAAATTAATGAAATGATTATAGGGTAGATCTTAATTAGCAACTCGCAAATTCTCTCAATTTCATAAACAACATGAAGTCATAGGAGCACATTTTCTAAAGTCACTAATATATCAGGTCATAATGCTATCATACTTGAATCCCTACAAAACACAAATATAATGTCCTCAGTACATCATTGCAATCAATGTCACCACATGCCTTGTGTATGTTGCCACATTTTACGTACATTTCGACCCTGGTGTTTATGACAACATATAAAAATGTCTAAATTTGATTACGTTTTGATGGATGTACATACCTTTATGTTGCAACGTCAAAATATAATGAAGGTACAAACTTTCTAATGCAATCTCAATTACAAAATTTGGTAGCATAGAGAAGGGACATGAATTGTTCGCTCTACACTAAAGGCGATGATTCTAAGATATGCAAAGAATGGATAGAACAAGGATATATATATATATATATATATATATATATATATATATATATATATATATATATATACCATTTATGTCAAAATTTCAACATAATTTCAATGTTGAAACAAATGAAAGCACATAGAAATTGACCCCCAATAGAGCAATCAACACATTAGACGTGTTGAAATTTCAACATCCAAGTGTAAATCAAAGTTTCAATATCAAATCCAATGTGGAATTTTTGACCCATGGGATTTGACATATTTTTTCATATTTTTCAATTTCCCAATCCTTTGATTTCCATAACCAAATGTCAAAATCCTGCGTCAATATTAAATTGTATGCAAATCTCAACTTGTAAGCATCAATTGTGTACTACTAGTTCATACATAAATTAATTACATACATTCATTATCCATGACAAGATAATCTTGTTGAAGTTGAGAAACAAAGCTTTAAATAATATATAAACATTTTTTTGAGGGATGAATTGTGGTAAGGACAAAGCAAAGAATATAGGTAAGTTAGTTTAAGACTTAAAATATTGTGAAGTGGCATGTATTAAAATTTTAGAAATACAACTATCTTCTCATATAAAATACTGATAGCAATTATCCTCACATAAACAACATCAAAAAGAAACATCTAATAGATAATCATATCCACAATATTAAGAATGCATATGGAGGTACACTACTTCAATTTGTATATTTTGCATTTAACATCTAGGATCTATACACAATTTAGTTAAATAGTGTACAATACATAATTGTTAAATTTAATGTGTTCTTATAGAACAAAAAATGAAGCAAATAATATAGAAACGAATGAGAAGCAATCATGTAATATTAAATAAATATATATTAATATGAGAAAATTACTTACAATGATGTCAATCTCTGCAAAGAGATGTTTTGCTACTAAATTACTTTGATTTTTGCCTTTGGATGACAACTTGATCCAAGTTTGATTCACAGTCCAAAGAACTACATACTAAATTGCAAAAAATGATTTTTTATAAAAATAATACACCGAAACAGAGAAAATAAACCAACAAACAAAGATGATACTACAATATAAACGAAAGCTTTATTGAAAGTAGTATAAAAGGAGGGAGCAATATTTGAGAAGGGATATGAAGCTACAATACACTTGCTTTTTATATTTGAATGCCAATTCCTTTATATAAACTATTTTTAGCAAGAAATGAAGAATCTAAAATAGAAACTGAAGCAATTTGCATTGGAATCTAAAAAGCCATGTGCCAAACAAACCCCCAACAAGTTGACATGGTTTGTCACTATAGTTAACTAACCAAAAGACAATTTTGGTTTCACATATATTTCAAATTTTGTTCACATTTTTGTATTTCACAATTTTGGAGCCCTTCAAGGCATTTTTGGGGGACCATCATAGTTTTTCATCAAAATGTATGCCAGTGACAACCATTTTAATGGTTGTAGGATGACCTAATTTTTTCTGATGTGTTAAGTAGCTTTGAATTTTGAGCAAAAGCAATTATTCCTTTGAGAAAGGTGACCCATTAGTGATTTGGTACATTTTTTCACAATATTTTGTTCCAATCTTCCACCTAGATCCATCCTCTCCCTTGCTAGAAGCAATGGACCCCTCCTAGTTCTTGGATCAAATGTGAGAATTTTTATGAAAGTGATTCCTAGTAAAACACTTCCCTCCAAGAATGAATCCATCCATGTTAATAACTTGATAGGGTGGAATATATTGATTTCAAGTCCCTTTGCCTATGCATCAACTATATGATCTACTATCATTGGTGTCACACGATTAGAATTCGTCTTCACCCATTCGAAAACAATGGGCATGCTTAATAAGGGAGGTTAGTACAATGAAAGACGTTTCAAATTGAAAAATAGGTGCAAAGATTGGTTGTTACATTGAGTTCAAAGAAATTTCCCCCACCTTGGTGATGGCATACAACCCATATCTGAAAGCTATGATTTTCTTGCTTGGCCATTTTGGTCTCTCTTTATGAAAATAATCATACCTTATATCACTGATTTGATATTGATCATGTGGCACCATGTGCTAGTCTTGACATTGATTATACATGACATTGGGCTTCTATAGAATGTTGTGTATTTGTTGAATATGTTGAATTTGTTCAATTTTTTTTTTTGCTTTATCTTATTCTTTGTGTCCCTGGGAAGAGTCTTCCACTGAGGCCAAAGATATAGATACATCAATAGCACCAACAATTGGAATGTGTGAGAACCTAAAAGGGGCTATGTCTAGTCAAGTTGTGGAGGGCTCAATTTTAGTTGTATTGAATGTATTGAGGGCTCTTGCCCCACATGCATGGATGTTTGGAATAGTGCATTTTGGGAGATGTACAATCATGAAATGGACCACCTTTATTTATTCATCTGCATACAAATAGAAGGTAGTCAACTTGGTTACTTTTCTATCCATCATGAACTAATGTGGACTAAAAGATATACAAAAACATGTTATCTTTGTTAGCAAAAATGGTTAACACAAAGTGAACCCACAAGTTCTTAAAGAAAAGCCCAGCAATGCCTTATACTAAAATTCCCTTCTTACAAAGTGTTTGAATTGTATCTAGAAAAAATTGTCCACCACCACATAGACACAACCATGACCATTCTTTAAATGGGCAATCTTGACACAAAATCCATTTCGATGAATCCCAGGATTTGCCAACCATCGCCAATTGTGTGTATAGGCCTTGTTTCTTGATAGTTGGCTTTGCAATGGCATATGTGGTGCTTGATCAAAACTATCTATTGACATCATTATGAGCAAGAAAAGTACTTATGCAGTACTGCCATAACATTCTCCACCCCAAAGTGTCATGTCACCTGACTATAATGTGTCTTATGATCAACCTTTAACGTTCACTTAACAAAACATAAAGATATCCCAGATGACATAGAAGCTCATCTTGCAAATGAAAGTCAAACATATTTTTCTAACACCAATGCTTGATGTGTCATCGGAGTCATGGTCACTACCATACTTTTGGGGTCAATTTGAAGTCTCAAGATTGTAGGAATAAATGATTGTTGTTAGTGTTGATAGTGTAGGTCAACGCAACAATTTGGCACCCCGATTGTCACTTTTTTTACTTGATCTAAGATAGAATTGCTTCAAGTAGGTGGGCCACTTCTAATGTCGATCATTCTACAATTAAGTCTACATGAATTTGAAGGTTTGTGATATGTGGGTGATTCTCTTTTCCTAGAATGACATTCTTCCATTGTCAATAGGTCTTGACAATGGCATAGAGATCTTTATCATATGTCAGAAATCTAAGTAACGTGTTAGTAAATGTCTCATTGTGATAAGCCATCAAGTGCCCATGCTGAGTAAGGACAAGACACAATGCATACTTTCAATCATCTTCTCGATCTCAAAAGAGTGTTGTAAATTTGGAAGGAGTAAAAATGTTAGCATAGTCCTTGCATTAACTCATCAAATGTATGTTATTGTGCCCTGGTCCAAATGAACTATTTCTTTGCTCCTCCTTAAGTGTAATGTCCCCAAAATCCTTATATCTAAAATGAAAATCAACAAGCCCTAAATTGAGAATTAAATTCTCTAAACCCTTATTTAATTCTAGAAATGCTAGGCGCCAAAAAGAGAGGGCTTTATGATGAATTTTTGCCAATAAAATGCCTCGAAATAATCTAAAAATATGCAAAAAAATTTCAGAATTGAATCCACATAAATACCTTTTTCTCCCTTTTTTTGAACCTTCAACGCCACAAATAGATGAAGGAAAAATCTGATTTAATATTCAATTTTTTGTTGCTGTTTGGAATAAAAATAATCTTCAAACCCTTGCCAAAAATCACTGCCAACCTTTGAAAAATATAAGAAAATTCCAATGACTTGTTTTGGCATGAAAATCGCTAAATTAGCCCTCCTAGGTCAATCGCCCCACTTCCAAGATGCCTAGAAAAATATGAGAAAAATATAGGAAGTATCCTTGCCTTTTGCAAGTGAATTTTTTTTCGAAATCCTGTTAGAAAAATTAATAATAATTATGCAAATTATTAATTAATTTTTCTTCTTCAAAATCCTTCATAAATCGCCCAAAACTTCACAATAATAATTGAAAAATATTAAATAAATTCAAATAATTATTTTGTGAATATTTTGACCAATTGGAGCCTTCAAACCCTAGCGCCAACCTTTCCAAGTGGTTTGCTCCACTTGCAAAATTAGTATAATAAATTAGCAACGCCAAAATGCAAGTAGAATATCACTAAACCCTCAAAAACAAGCATTCAAACCCTCCAAGGTAGTTCGCCCCACTCCTTAGAGCATAAACAAGCTTTCATTTTGCAAGGTGGGGTCAAAAGACACCTTTTAAGATTGATCAATCACCAAAGTAGAGAACCTCTATTGGGCATGCATCCCAATAGTCTTTTTCACATATGAAAAACAAGAATATCAATTTCAACATATCCTCCATTGTAGCCTTCGCCATGTATTTATAACTTTCCAAATAGTGTGAACCACTTTGGGAAGATAAAATACATTTTCTTATCTTTGTTTTAGCTCCCATGCCGATATCTCCTTTTTGAATAATATACTAATTATTAGCTTTAATTAAAATACTTTAAGGAAAAATAAATTAATATTTAATTTACTTAAGCACTTTAGTGGTAATAACCACTTTTAAAATATTTAATTAATTAATTAATAATTGCCTTATGATAAAAATCACTATTTCGACAATTAATAAATAACCAATAAAATAGCCTTCTCCAAAAAGGGCTCCTTTAGTCTATGGAGAGATAGACTAAAGGTCTTCAATATTTGTTTATTCATGAGGGAAAAATAGGGACAATACTGTTGTCAATCAGACTTGCACCTTTGTAAAAGTAGTTTCAGGCTTCACAGTCTGCTAAAACATGAAAACAATCCTAAGTTGTGGGTGGCCTAATCAACAGATTGAGTCTCTAGATTCTAAGAGCTAACTCCCTTTGGTGTATCAATTAGGATCTCTACTCTATGTAACAACTACTAAGAAAAGGAAAAAATGAAAACTTGAAGAAAAAAGTCGTATCTGATGATGGTGACACACTTGTATTTTCGTTAAAAACACTAATTAGACAAGAAAAAGATTGAACTTTTAACTCTAATTGACTCCTATGCATAAGTATTTCATGAAAAAGTTTTTATCTGATGATCAAAGCTTAAAGGAAATGATGGAATAGGCTTGATTCAAGGCACTAACCAACCACTTATATTCATTGTGAACTAAACCAAAAGACATCAAACACAAAACATGACCTCCATACTCTGATCAACTAATAAATAGATAAGAATCATGACTCGACAAGGAAGAAAATTCTATCACATATGCAAATCACTAACATAAATACACTATACCAACATCCTAAAATCTGAAAACAGTCATATTTATCTGAAAAAGTTACAAAACTCAAATTTTGGCAAAGTTTGATCTTGCCAAAAGAGGGATGATTAAAATGGCTGAAAAAGCCAACTTATATAAAAAAGCATACATAAGCCAAGAAATTGACATTGAAAATAGAGAGCAGATCAACTCCCACATTACACAAGTCCAACTTGAGCTATCCGAAAATAACCCAACCTTCCAATAATATTCTTTTTGTCTTATGTCCTACATGAAAAGCTCTTTGGCATTTGAAAATGATGGAGAGCCCATGCAATAATCATTATTAAAATCTTCAAAATTCATCAACCCTGCATGGGTCTTCAAGGTTGGCGTAGAAGTCTGTATGGTGGGCCCATCTTAGACTAATCTGCTCCATGCATGAAGGCTATGCCAAATCTTCAGTTTGAACAAGTTGGAAGTGTTGAAAACCTTCAATTAACAAGATAAATCAGAATAGATGTGACATTTTAACAAAAGTCAACTCAAACTCAAGACCAATCAACTCCAATAGACCCTCCACTTGCATGAAAAAGCTCTTTGAAAACTGAAGCATGCATGAAATTCCATGTTAACTCCTTGAACAACCATCAATGTTAAACTCCTCGAGCCCTTCATGCATTCGAGCCTCCCCTTTGGAACTGGGAGAGTCGTGCTTGAAGGCAGTTACATGTCTTTTCCAAGCATGAATGATTTAATTATTGCATTTATTATTTGGCATGCTCTTTACTACAGTCTTGGACTATAGATCCTCTTATAGATGGAAAAAACAATATCTTTATTAGTTTTTTGCATGTTCGTGCTCATCCTGGATGTGTCTAATCTTGCTTGGGCCACTTTGCATGCTCTGCATGTATTCCTTCGACCTTTGTTTGGGCTCTTTGTTTTTGTTTGTATTCCTTTCGAAGTTATTTATGTCTATTCCCATGGACAATATTTCTTCGTTCATTTCCTTCATTCTTTTCTCCCAAACCCTTGTCTTCGTTCACTTTCCCGAAATTATTTCTTCAGACAATTTGCTTGGTCCATTCTCGCGGAATTGTTTCGAGCTTTTGTCTATTTCTTGCGGACAATTTGTTTGAGACTTTTCCCTCCGGACTTTTCTTTCTTTTGGGCAAATTGCCCAAAAGAACTTCTCCCTTTTCCTTCAGACAATTCCTTCGGACAAATTGTCTGAAGGAATTCATGTCCTCGGACTTTTGAAATTGCCCTTCGGATTTCTTGATATGGTCCTCAGAACTTTTGGAGAAGACCCCTTCGGAACTTTGAAAATGAACCCTCAAAATTTTGAAATGCCCCTTCGGGTTTTCTAAAATGGACCGTTTGCCCTTGAACAATTCCTTCGAACAATTTGTAATTGCCCTTCGGATTTCTTGCAATGGTCCTTCGGAATTTTTGAAACGGCCTTTCCCGAAGAAAAAGAGCCCTTCAAACTTTGTGAAAAGAACCATCGAAACTTTTGAAATTGACTTTTCCAAAGGAAAAGAACCCTTTAGAAAAGTTGAAATGGTCCTTCGAAAAAAATGCAAGTGTCCTTTTGGCAATTTTGAAATGGTATCTTCCTTTTTGGCCGAAGAGAAGGTGACCCTTCAAAAATCTTGAAATGCCTTTCGTAATTGTTGAAACGACCTTTTGGAATTGTTGAAATGACCTTTTCCACAGAGAAAGTGACCCTTCGGAAAAGTTAAGTGACCCTTTGGCTTTTTTGCAAGTGCACCCTCCCGAAAAGAAAGAAACTTAGGACTCTTTGCCAATACCCTTTAGAAAAGTTGAAAAGCACCGTTTTTTGCCGAGAAGAATACCTTCGGGATTTTTGGAAAGACCAATTCCCTCAGGAAAGTTGGAAGTGTCCCTTCGGAAATATTGGAATGGTCCTCTTGAAAATTGTCCCTTCGGATTTTTGCATTTGGACCTTTTCCGAAGGAATTGTACCGTTCGACCTTTTTTATAAAGGACCTTCGAAAACCTTGACAAGCCCTTCGGACAATTTGAACAAGTCCAATTCCTTCGGACTTATGGAAAAGCCCATTTTGACGAGAAGTGCTCTTCTGGAAAAACTGTTGAAATGGACCCTTTTTGAAAGGAAGGAGCCCTTCGGAAAAACTGCAAAGACCAATTTCTGACACTTGGACAAAAAGGCATGTTTATGCAAAGTTTTGAATGATAAGGGTTGCAATTTGCCCTGTGGGGTCAAAATTGTCAACAATTACATTTAAGTCACTTGATTTAAGGGCCACACAATGTGGGAGAATCCAAACATGAATCAGTGATATAAATTGGCCAACTATGGGAAGTTGTGAAGCTCCAAGAGGGTTCTCAGTATGGATTAATCTCGAATTACTTGAATCTTTACCAAATCTATGTGTGTTCATCCCCATCCACAATGTTGTCCCAATACTAGATCCTTTGCATTCCCAACAAACTTGTATCCATGTTGGTATATAGTTTAATGTTTCAATATAAGATGTTGATTACCTATCAAGGATGCTCCTCCCATGCTCTACTAAAAAAATAGTATCTTGTCCAAGCCCAAGTAGGTAACCATGAAGGAGCTTATGAAAGCATTGGAGAACATCATTCATCATTCTCATGAACATTACAAGTGTGTAGGTCAAGCTAAAGGACATGACCAAGCACTCAAACAATCCTTCCTTTACCTTGAACATTGTCTTCCACACATTTGGTGACTCAATTAATACCTTGTGACGCAAACTTGAGATCAATCTTGGCCAAGTATTTTGCACCTTTGAGTTAATCCAAAAAATTATCAATCCCATGTTGGCCAAATATATAAGATTTTGATTACTTATTAGACATGCTCCTCCCATGCTCTACTAAAAAATTAGTATCTCGTCCAATCCCAAGTAGGTAACCATGAAGGAACCTATGAAAGGGCTGGAGAACATTGTTCATAATTCTCATGAACATTACAAGTGTGTTGGTCAAGCTAAAGAACATGACCAAACATTCAAACAATCCTTCCTTCACCTTGAACAGTGGCTTCCACACATTTGGTGGCTCAATTAATACCTCGTGGCACATACTTGAGATCAATCTTGGCCAAGTATTTTGCAACTTTGAGTTAATCCGAAAAAATAGGTACCTATTTTTCCCAATGATTTTATTTAGTGCTTTGTAGTCAATAAAGAGGCCCCACATCCCATATTTTTTTCTACCAGTACAATCAAGCTTTCATTGGGTGATGCACTTGGTCGGATGTGACCCTTGTGCATCAATTCTTGATTTTCTACTTGATCTCATCATTCTCCAAAACAAAATGTTTAGATGGGACCATTTCGCATGAGGTTCTAGGGATGAGGTCTATCGAGTCTTTTGCTTCACAATGCAACATAACCCCGGTGGGCACTATGAAGATGTTCCCATGCTATTCCATTATCTAATCCATCTAAATGTTCCAATGTTTGATAGTTTACAATATTTTTGGTGACTGCATTGATTTTGTTCTCTTAGGGCTTGATCATGACAAGCACAAACTTTCTGGTCTAACCAATCACATTTATGCATTGTTTTCCAACGATCAAAGAGATTTGATAGTAGGTACTAGCTTTGGTAGTTTGTAGAGTTGACAACCCAGGGTGATTATGACACTTTGAAGCCTTGACTTGTAGACATTGTGTCGCTTCCACATAGTCTCCCAAATAGAATAGCAATGGCAAGGGTGCCACAACATAAAGAACATCCTAAAACGACTTGATTGCATATGAGAGCCGCATTGTTGACTAACACATATGTCCCTAACCTTATTCAAGCAATTGATTGTGTATGGATGAGGTGAGATTTCATTAGCAAATTCATCCTCTTAATTCACTTTCGAAATCAACTTCTTTTGACTATCGCTATCCACAATGAAGTGTAGATTCTTCTTATCCACCCACATCTATGAGTGGAACAGGGATTGTCTCCTCTTGGTCTGAGAGGGAAGCCTTGTGTTGTAGCAATGGTGTAGTAGGGATATGCCTCCATGATTTAATTTCCTTTATCAAAAATCTATAGTGGTCTTGGTGTCGATGCAAGTGCACGTATTGAAGTCTATGTCAACCAATAGTGTTTTTAGGTACAACACTCATCTTTTGAGTGCCATTTTATTTTGTGGATGCCATGCACCCCTTTGTGTTGTCAATGCCAATTTCTATTTGCAAGAACTTTCTTGAAAGGAATAGTTGGTTGATGATTTTGGTGTTGGCGTCATTGTCATGATGTTTATCATTTGACGTGATGTCATCATTCTCTTTGTTGTGCTATGACTTTTTGCTGCAATTATTTTCTTTCTTTCCCTTATGACTGAACTTTTCTTCAATCTTGACCACATGTTGCATACATGTAGACTTATCCAAACGTCTTGAACTTCAAGGACTCCATTTTTCCTTGGCTATAACCACACAGTGATGCAATATTTGAGAGCTTTATCTCACCATCACATATACCAACATTGCCTAACAAGGCATGGAATGCGTTGGTATAATCTTGCACTTTTTGTTCTTGTCTTGGGTGCAATTTTGCAACTTTTTGTATTGGTCATCATAGTTCTTCATAGGGTAGCACTTCTCTGATGACTAAGCTACAAACTATGTACTTCTTTGGTCAAGTGTTAACTCATCTTCTCTTCATCCTCCTCTTGGTTGTTTTGAAAACAAAATGATTCCTACCATTTTTTGACATGTGAAACAACTTTTAAAAGTGTAAGTGTTGTCTTTCCATTATTAAAAAAAAAATACAATTAAACATGATTCCAATTGGTCAACCCATTTGTCTAGTGCAATTGCATTAATTTTGCATTCAAAATGAGGGATATTAAAATTCAATTGCGCCTTTACGGGTGTTGAACCCCCCAAAGGTGGATAACTCAGGGAAAACTTGTGAAAGGGCATTGACAAACTATTCCATCATCTCCCTACTCTACTTCTCATGGGCTTCGACAAGCAATCTTTGAAGGATCTCTTGTTCCCTCTTTGATTAGCATCTAATATCATTTAAACTAACAAGGAAGACAATCGATGTATCTCAAGATCGAACTTTCAATAGTCTAACGTCCTTTGATGTGACATACTAAAATAGACCAAACTGCTCTAATACCATTGATTCAAATCTAACTGGTAGCCTAGTGAACAAGACACTAAATTTCTAAATTCAATGTGTTATAACAGAAAGGAAATTGAAATACATAATATGAAAAGGAAATAAGATCACTATTGCAATGTAAATCTAGAAACTTATTGGTATGAGAAAGATAATTACAATGGTAGCAATCTTTATGAAGATATCTTGCTACAAAACTACTCTGGTTTTTACATTTGGTTGACAATTCCTTTATTGCTATATTTTTAGTAGGAAATGAAGTCTGGAAATAGAAAATAAAACAATTTGCCCAAGAATCTGAAAAACCAAATATTCCACCTGAGAAGTGGAGAGGACCTGTCGTGACATAAAACTCATCAAAGCACAAATATTTTATTTTCCATTTTTTCGGAACTTTCTACTCTATATTTTGTAATTGTGGGGCCCTTTGGAGCATTTTTGAGGTTTGAACTTTTCCAAAAAAATCTGCCCATGCAACCAGTTTGATGGTTGTAGAGCAGGACCTACGGAGCATGACCTAGGCTTTCTGAGTCATTAAGTAGTTTCAGATTCCTATTCAATGGTGGTGTTGCACCTCCAGTAAAGTGTCATAATTTTTCAGTATTTTTCCAAAATTTAGACCCGAATTGCCACTTGAATGGCTACTATTACCTAACCTCTTGTAATAGGAAGAGACAATTCCTTCCATTATTTTTTTCCACAACTTTAAAAGTTAAAAATAAGAGCAAGATGGTGCATTTTAAAATTAACCTACCGATACTCAATAAAATATAAATGCTGACTATTTATCTTTCTCCAATCTCACCAAATAGCCATAGTTTGTTTTTAATGCTGAATAAAAACCGTTTGTACACTTCAAATACTTCTCTTACTCTATGGTAATTTTTCTTACTTACGACAAAGCTTCCATACATTTTCAATAAAGAAGATGATGCACCCATTTGTCAAGAATTGTACTTGAACCATACCATGGTTTTGAGATATCACTCAATCTGTTAGGAGAATGATAGACCCCTTCTAAGGTGATGTTTGTTGCTCCTTTCAAATGAGATGAGATTTCAGGAACCACTCCATCTCCCCATACATTAGCTTGTCCACATACCTATCAAGTTTATAAATAAGTAAAATGTTCTCACAGTTTTGTAAAAAATGAGGTCGACAATCTTCCATAATAAGTAAATGATAATCTTTTTTTTATAAGTATTTGTATTATAATATGGTCAATTACATGATAAATTCGTACACAAACTTTCCATTGAATTGAATTACTAAACATTTTGATTTGCATAAGTTAAAAATGTCACTTGAATAAGGGACCCCCTTGTGTGGACAAGGCATCTTTATATAAATGTATATATTCATTCTCTTTCTATATATACTATGAAATCTGTTAGCGATAAACTATTTAAACCTATTTGTTTGTGGATCAATTAATTGAAGTACTGTAAAAGTCAATCTACAAATTTGATTGTGTAAAGACCAAGTAGAAAATCAAATACAACTTGAAAGAATCATTTACCATGCATATCCAATACAATATTTGCTAGAAGCATGCCCATCTCGTTTATTCCTATGCTGAATTTGAGGGAAGGAATGAGAAGCATCGTTTTTCATCAAAGGTATGGTCAAAATTTTTGTCAAAGCCAAATGTATCAATGTAGCAAGAGAGGAAGTAACTTCCTTAGTATTGGGTGAATTTCGTATCACAATATCAAAATCAGGCAGATCTTTGTTCTCTCTTCATGCAAAATCCTTGTCTATGAGAACTCTGTACACTTGCATCTTCAAAAGTTGCAACATCGTGTTCCACCTTCCAGGAACTTAAAGCTAATCATAAAAGAGAGAAGGCTCATTTCTTAAGGATGACAAACAAATATTTGTTACAACCTCGAAAGCAGAAGTCAATGTATTAGGTTCGTGTCGGTTAGAAATGCACCAAGTCTCCTTATTATGAGAAGGCTTACTCAATTTTCATCCCTTTATTGTAATTAACTATAAATAGTTCCTAAAAGGATGAGCATACTCGTGATAATGCCCAGCACACAAAAAATAAAGTTTCATAGTCTACATATTGTTCAAAATATAGTGCAAACAATTTAAATATATTTTAATCGATTGAGACTTCTTAAAATTAAGATATGCAGATATCTAGTAAAAGGACCACGAAGAATATAGTATGCACATTTGGTGTGTTTACCAAGAAAGTAATCAAATTCTCAAGAACTATTTTGGCATACAATACTAAAGGAAGACCAATGAAACATAACCAAATAATATTTGTATATATATAACTCCATTGAGATCAAATAACTCCTTTGAAATATTAGTGGTTTTTTAACTTACCAGCTTCTTTCTTTCAATTAGATCAAATAACTCCTTATTGCCCTCTTTCTTTCATTTATGTCAATTGTCTAAAAGAAAAATAATGGTACCAATGCCCAAATATACGAGGGATTTGAAGCCAAGTTGTCCCTCAAAACCAAAGTTTTAATGCTATCAATGCCCAAAGATTTGAGGGATTTGAAGCCGAGATGTCCCTCAATGCCAAAGTTTTTATGTGTGAATTTAGGAGGCTTTGTTTCTTGACTTTGAACAGACATAACTTTTAATCATATAATTTAATTAAGAGTTATTTTATAATGTATATTTTAGGCTTAAAAGGGGAAACTCGAGTTTTCATTTCTAAATTTTTCAACAAAGTAGTTGAACATATTTGTAGCGAACAAAACAACACCAATATAAGAAACCTCATCATTTGAAATAAGAGACAAGGTATACTTGAGAGTTAAACCCAATAACTCCCTCTTGCTAAGGAAATGCACCAAACTATCTCTTAGATCTTACAAACCATTTACAATATTAGAGCAAACAAATGACGCAATGAACAAACTAGAACCACCATCTCATGTAAAGATGCACCCAACATTTTAGGGTAGTTTCTTGAAGAGATCAGATTAGGGTATGATAATATTCTTTCATTTTATGTGGATGCTTAAGAAGTAGAGAAACAAAATGAGGACCTCCTCAATATAATGAAAGACAATATGAAATTTGACAAACAAAGAATCAAAGAACGCCTTATTGAATGATCACAAAAACCTATTGAGAAGGCAACCTGGGAGAGTTTGGATTCCACTCAAAAAGTTGGACTCCTTGAGGGTTATAAGCCTTTTCCACCAGGAGGAAGAGGTGTTGTTGAGTCCTCCACGTTAAAATGAGACAATCAAATACTTGTTCAAACTATTGGAGAAAAACATGGAACTAGATACATGACACAAAGTAACAAAGAGTTTATGACGACATTTTTCATAATTATTCACAATATTATGAATTCACAAGTGTCTTTATTATAAATTTATTATTTCTCAAGTAACGAAAATCTATTATTTCTCCTAACAGATATAGCATTTATGACTGCATAAAAATCAGCCCTAATGCAAACTAGACCTGATTTGTGCTAAACCAGGCCTATACTTCCCTCAAAATTTTCACATAAATACAATAAAGCATTTCATTAATGATACTAATGAAGTCTATTCTAATTTCTCTCACATTTGATCAAGTGCGAAGTTGAAGGAAGAACAGACAATTGATAATAGATGGTAGATTGTACAATTGACATCAACATATGTTGTACCACCATCAATTGTCCTTTTATTGATTGATTTTACCTGCAATTGACTGCTGACTCTATTTGACCTCATTAATTGCGATGTTGACAAAGAAGATGGTTGCATTCACAGATTTAAAGACTTGCATTGTCTAAGATTGTTTGACTGAAGTAAATGAACCGAAAAGAATAATGTGGGAAAAAAGTAGGAAAGGAAAAAAAGAAGAAAATAAGGTTTCTTGGAAATGTTATGCCATGAAACAGCTTTCTTACCAAAAAATATCACATCAACCTTGAAATCAAACTCCTCCAGTGAAAAATTGTTCCAAATCAAGGATGAAGAGACAGATGTGAAGCCTACTTATTTTTAAAGGACCAATGTCAAGTGGACACCACTCATGAATGAATCAAAGCTCTAAAACAGAACGAGTTCATCATTCAAGTTTTGACCAGGGGATGATTCTTCAAGAGCCTAGAAACCTAAAGTAGTTATAGGCACCAATTAAGATGCTCCTTATAAGACGCAACAGCAGGAGAGGATAAGAATTTTTTCCAACCAACAAAAATGGTTTGTCTTCCATTCACAGATCAAGTAAATGAACAAGAATCAACCTTAAATTATCTGTAAAAGTCATTTTTGAAGGCAAGAGGAGAGAAGTTAAGAAACAGAGGAAACCACACTAGCAATTTTTGCATATGAAAAATCAGTGTAGTTGTTCCAAAGTGGACTGACATCTGTCTGTCCTAAAGTGTTCTAGAAAGAATGAAAGCAATATTTTTTTCTCCATAAGAGTTTTCTACCACAAGAGGGTTTCTCTATGTTCGATATTTTTCTCTTTTGCATGGTTACATCATTTTCTTGTATTTCAACTCAACAAATTCTGTAGTTATTTTCTACACACAGTTTAAGAATTTTAGATTTATGTTCACTTTAAGTTGCAGTTGTTCTTCTATACAGAAAAAGTTAAAAATTTTAGATTCGATATAATGATACTCTAGATTTTATTGGAAAGGATCCATTTGGTGAATTGTGGTTATTCATATAATTGGCAATTGCATATCAAATTTGGTACCATATCAGTTTTCCTTGGCACTGTGAAGGGACTATGAAGTTTATACACTTCTTACTAGAGAATGGAAGAGTGTTGGCAAAGGGAAGTTGTTTATATTTGAACAAGAAGCCAGATTCGCTAGAATGGAAGCCAATATTTCTTTGTAAACTAAAATAACAAAACATTTACAAATTTCATGTTCATGATATTACAAAATAAAATTGCCCAACAGAGAGAAGATATAGAGCTCAAACAAGAAGAGTAAGATGAGAATGACGCAATTGAGGGACATGTTGAACCCGAGCCCTTAGGCATCTGCACACCTTTCAAAGTAGAATCTAAGTTGGAAATCCAACTTAGAAGGGGTAAGTCAATGTGGAGAAACTCAACGAGAAGTTGGGACAGCTTGAGGTGTACTTCGAAATCCAAAGGTTCAATAATGAGCAAAAACATTATTCTAATTAGTTGAATGTGCAGGACACTCTATTTTGGTGGGGAAACTGTATGCTCTTTCACAAACCAAGTAAAAAGGCACCCATCAACATTTGAGAGATGTTGATCAAAACCCAAATCGGCATCTGTTGTGATACGCTTAAGAATATGAGAATGAAGCATCTTAGAGACATGTTGAACTCAAGCCCTTAGCATCTACCCACCTTTCAAAGTAGAGACCAAGTTGGAAATCTAACCTTACAAGAGACGTTTCAATGTAGAGACCAAGTTGGAAATCTAACCTTACAAGAAACCTTTCAAAGTAGACACCAAGTTAGAAATATAACCTTACAAGGGGCGAGTAGATGCATAGAATGTAAACAAGAGGTTGTGACAACTTGGAATAGTACTTCAAAATCCATGGGTTTTCTAATGACAAGAAAATTTGTATATAGTCAAGGTGCTTCTTTGAAATGCCTTAAATCCTCAGCAAGAACACTATTTTGTGTGGATCCTGAAACCATCATGTTGAATGAGACCACATTTCTTTGAGTAATTTTGTCAAACAGATCACATGTCTGGTGGGTGCGGCTCCATAAGGCCATAAATATCAGCTATTACTACATATTGGAGTGTCATCTAAGTTGTTGTAGAGCATTGTCTGTCCAGGCTGCTCTTGTTGGAAAAATAAAACAGATATCCCAATCAAAGTTTCAGACTGGTATGTGGACAGGGAGTTTCAAAAATAAGCCAGTGAAAATATACTTTGGAGGAACAGGGTAAATCTGACGTGACAGATTGCTTTGGGACATCTTATAAATTTGACTTCATATGCTGGGAAACCTCGCTGCTTGCTAGAAGACGGTTTTGACTTGGAAGAAGTGGCCCTATGCACATACCAGCAAACAACAAGGTCATTTGGGGTCTGACTGCACCATTCAAAGTGCTTCCATCCTCTTCTATGGTCTAGGCAATCCCTATAAACCCTTTGTATTTTTCAAGAATATGCAAGTTATTTTGACATTTAATTGATTGTTTAACCCTTTAGCAATGACAATTATATTTTTAAAATGGCTGTTTTTTTAAACGTCTAAAATAACTAATAACACCTAAACACCTTGCACATTCCAGCACTGACTGAGTTTGAGTCCTTGGCAATAAGTCTACGAGATGCTAAAAGGATCCATATGTTTATCCTCTTCGATTTTGATGCTCTGCCTTAAAATTTTGTTGGTTGTATTATAGAGATTCAAAAAAAAATGTTTTTATTGAATATTAAGGTTGAGCCTAGTGCCTTAGAACTGATGGTGGATCAATGTTGAGAATGGGCTTTGAACCCATGCCCTTTCAGACCAGAACCTTGATTTGGGGTCTTAAACCAAACAGACCATCTCAATAGTTGTTGGACTTCTTAAAATAAATGAAATGTTTTAGGAGGATGAGATGGTCCACCCTGGCTTGTCAGGTAAAATTTTCTATGATGATTACATGTTCAACATTGCCCTTTGATTTTAGCACAGCTAATAGTACAAGACATAAAAAAATAAATCAATAAACATATTCTAAAAAGTATCTGAAAAGACTTGTAATAACCCGTTTGAAACTTACAAGTGTATTGGTCTCATCATAAGTAATGGTTATTGACAATTGTGTTAAGTGTGTAATACTACCAAAATATGAATATGAATATGAATATGAATTGTATTGTGCATTAACTATCATGACAGATTATTAAGACTGCAAGAAAGTTATTTTTCAAATAAGAACTTGCAAGAAATATATAAAACTAAGTAGCTGTATTGTTTAGCTAGAAATGATAACAAAAACATGAATAGCTAGTAAAACAATGTAAGGGGTTTAACATTGATAGCTATAAAACATTAATAAAACCTTCAATGTTAGCTTGAAATATTTGCTAGTTTAAATCAATGCTAGCTATGTAAGTATGAACCCTTTGGAATAAGAATTATTGCATGCCCTGATGATCCCTAAGTTCTGCTATTTTCCCAATGGTCCTAAATGGATGAAGAAAAAGGTGACTTCTTCAAGTTCCGAAAACATCATGAATATAGTGGATGAAGAGTGAAACTACCCCGCATTGTAGTTATTTGTTTAGAACAATGTTATAGACTACCTAAAACAAAGTTTTACAAATGGGAAAAATAAGAACTTTTCACCTACTCTTCCCCTACTCTAAAGAGGGAAATCTAAATTGTGTTATGTTCACATACGACTATTATCATGTAATGACACTCGAGACTTTATTTACCTTGCCTATAGAAGGTCCATAGAAGCTCTTCATTCTTGATCAAGGACAAGATGCAATAGATCCTGAAAAATGTTACAGAGAACATGGTCTGATTTTCCGATTCAATCGGCTCTAGCCAAAGTTAGCCAACCTTCACAAATGGGTTTCCACCGTAGTTACCAAGTTCAAAATTCTAGATCTGTTCGGGAGGGCAAAAAATCTAAAATCTAGAATTCTTGAAAAAAATCGGAAAAATCCAATCCAAAATATATACATATATGTGTGAACATAGTTTAATAAATATGCAAAGTTGACAAATATAATGATAAACATTAATAAAATAATATAAAATGTTGATATTATATGATATTTATGGTTTTTGGGCCTTTTTTTGCAAAGAAAACCTAAAAAAAATTAAAATTAAAAAAATAGGGCCAACCCAGATGAACTTATCAGGATCGGCCAAAAAATCTGGATCTGGCTGATTTTTTTTGCAGATCTACGGTTTTCACCGCTTGGAAACCCTTGCTTTCACAGGAAGTCTACATTTATCCTTATGCTAAGGGTTCCTATATGATGGAGTGTGATATTGTAGAAGACAAAGATCACATCCTCAACGTCGGGCTTTGGTTTTGGTGACGTGTAGGGTTTTGTATGAAACAATGGTTTCCATCCTTTTAACCCTCTGTGTACACTATTTCTTCTACTCCTCTTTGGTGAGACTCCCAAACCTTCCTCTTCATTTTTGGACTCAATGTAGCTTCACATTACTTGGGATGCCCTCAGTTTATTTCATTTCTACTTAGATGAAATGAAAAGGCTCAGTGGCATTACACTATCTTCACCAGAATTTGTGTAGAGTTTAATTTTGCCAAAGGCCTCCCAGATGAAATTTGGCCTAAGGTGGGAGGACCAAGTTTGGAAGCAAAAACTAGACCATGAGCAGGTGGTTTTTGGGTGTCGGGCTTGCTTCTTCCATGGGCACTTTGCTGCCAACTACCCTGCCAAAGCCACTAAAAAAGCAGATCTTGGAGGATTCAAAAGAAAAAGCAAGCCTCCAACCCAATGTCATGGAGCAGAGGCACACCACCAGTTGGTGGATCCAATTTCTATCCCCTCGGAGTTTGTGGCTGAGCCTTCCCCCTTTGGGAAGGAGAAAGTTCGCCATTCTTTATCTTCCCCTCCTTCAAATGAAGTTTCTCCTCCTGTGGACTCAAAAAGTTCCCTTGCAAGATTGGATGCCCCTGCAATAGTTGTGCTCCTTTGAGAGAAGTACCTCTGACCTTCTCCCCTCACCCTCAAGTGGGAACTATAGGGGTCTTGTTGTAACAGTCAACCGCTGAATATGATGTTCTTTCAAGGCTCTCCACTCCCCTACAACCTTGCCTCCTAGAGATGCCTGTGGTGGAACCCTCTGATCATGGTTGGATAGAGGTTAAGAAAAGAAAGGAATTTGGGAAGTCGTCTTTCTTCAACCAGATGATTCTCAGACAAGAAAGGGTTTGAGCTAATTTTTATTTTTTCATTCTTATGCTTTTTTATTCTCTTTTGTTTCCTCTCCACTTCTATCTTCTTCTTTCTGTTGTTCTTCTATGTCTCCTAAGGTTTTCATCTCCTTTCTCCTCCTCTTCTCTTTCTTTCTACTCTCTCTCTCTCTTCTCTCCTTTAGTGAATTATAGCAACTTTATTTTCTCCATGGGTGAGGGCCCCAAAAGAATCCCTAAATTTACCAATTAAAAAAAAAGGATTCAAGTGTAATAGTCAACCGCTAAATATGATGTTCTTTCAGATTTCTCTACTCTCCTACAACCTTGCCTCCTAGAGATGCCTGTGGTGGAATCCTTTGATCATGTTTGGATAGAGGTTAAGAAAACAAAGGAATTTGGGAAGTCATCTTTCTTCAACTAGATGATTCTCAGACAAGAAAGGGTTTGAGATAATTTGTATTTTTTCATTCTGCTTTTTTTCTTCTCTTTTGTTTCCTCTCCACTTCTATCTTCTTCTTTCTGTTCTTCTTCTATGTCTCCTAAGGCTTTCATCTCCTTTCTCCTCCTCTCTCTCTCTCTCTCTCTCCTCTCCTTTAGTGAATTATAACAACTTTATTTTCTCCATGGGTGAGGGCCTCAAAAGAATCCCTAAATTTACCAATTAAAAAAAAAGGATTCAAGTAATTAAATTAGAAATTTATCAAAACCAAGAGATTGTATTGCTTGCCTTACTCTCAACCTACACATGGCTAAGTGGTGCATCAATTGGCATTCTTAGCATATCAACTAAGCTTTTCTCTATATCCATGATATTACATACTTTAGCAAATAAAACTCATAATGTGACTACAACTTCTATTACAAAACATTGAGCTATAAAACCAAAAAGAAGGAACGACTTGATACCTGCTTGTATCCTTGACCAACAATTCTTGCCTGCAATTTCAGTTTAGTTAACCTGCTCATTGAGTCTTCATTCATATCTTTATTAATATAAAGATTATCTTTGTGTCTACTAGGGATTAAAAGGGTACCATTGACACCTGCAATAGATTCCATGTCGGAAGCTTTTATTTTTGAATATTTAAGAAGGCATTCTCCTTTCATATACCTGAACAATAAATCTTGTTACAAATCTTTAAATAGAAGGATAATTGAACATATACTTTTCACTATAATAATCTACCATCCTTTTAACAAAGGGAAAGAGAATAACTAAAAGATTAAAAAAGACAAAACTTCAATGACAGGCATGCATGCATACATAGACGAGCATCTGGCTAAAGCAAAAAAGTTTTTAAAAATTTGCATGCATATTGAAATTTGATCTTCGTTAACTCTATAAAAAATTATTAAATAGAAATTAAATATCTAAAAATTTGGAAAAATGCGTGCGTGTTTAATTCGATGAGAAGTGGTGATGTTGTGGTGCAAGGTTTTGTTCCTACTAATAGTGGCAGTGGAGAAGAGCAAACAACCATGTGACTTATATCACATGCCCTAAATCTTAGTTAATTAATTAGTCTTCGACTTGACTACACTTGTAGCTTGGTTACTCATCCTAACACCATATCGTGCTTATGATTGATGCAATTAAAAATTCAGTGGACTTGCATATACAATATTAAATAATTATGCTTAAAATTACAAAATTGTACTCAAAGATTATTAGAACAAATTGATATTTTTTAACAATTGCATTGTAAAGTCCCTAGAAATTTTAGAAAAGTAAATTTCAAAGAAATATATATCAACAAAAACAAACGAAAAGACCCTTCAAATCTAGGTTTCTATGAAAAAGCATCATACTCTACTTTAAAATTGAATATTCATGAGATCTAAACCTAACATGCAGGAAACTAAATAGAGGAACTTCATTGAAACTATTGGAGAAATAGATAACATCACATTATTGGAAAGGATAGATTACACCTGTACGAAATAAAAACACCTAGAGGCATGTATCTTTGCCTAAACTTTCATTGATGTGTTTATATGTATAAAAAAGATGTAAACGTCTTTGTCCTCCACTCAAGTAGTCCCTTCCTTGGGTTCGTAAGTGTTGTGCCAGCACCCAAAGTGAAACTTTAGTGCTATAAGTTGGCTCACCAGTACATATATTTGGTTCCTAATTATACGTGTTGTTTCGTTTTCAAGGATCAACTTATGCGAAGCATGAGAAGGATCTTGCTAGGTACATTAGTTGTATTCTATAAAACTCAATCTGCTTTGATGGTGGCCAGTGTGCTCACAGTCAGTGCAGAGAAACATAGTCAATAACAGTTTATTTGAAACCCTAATGTTCATTCTTGAGGCAAATGTTTGATGCAAAGGCCAACCGGATAAGTAAGCAAGTTCAAAGCAGCATTGGATTCTGAATGCCAACTCACCAATTTCAATGTCAACAAACTATTATGAAGCAGTTTAAACTATCAAATACTGTTTCAATAACAGAGACCCAAGCTCAATAAATCAAGGGAAGCAAGAAGACTGTGATTAAGTACATGGCCCAATCTTACGCTGATTTTTTATGGGGCTGCTAAAAGTAAATATAGAATTGGAGTAGGAGTCATCACAGATCATCAAGGTTACAACTTAATTTTTTATGCTATTAATTTTAGACCATACATTCAATGATTTGATTGAAGTAGAAGCTTCAATAGTGGGCCTCAAACTCACCTCTGGTATTACATATTAGATTGCAGAAGGGGAATCAAAATTACTATTGATTTCATTCAATCACTGATCTCTGAATTGCAAACTTCAAGGATTCCTTTCATAATATTCAAATCAAGCATGTTTTTAGGTAACAAATAAGGTGGTAGATGAGCTGGAAAACTACGGATATGGGCCACCACAAAGGTCAGTGTGCCATAATTGATGTAGGTTGAATTCATCACTCACCATATTATCAAACATTGAAGCACTTAATCAATGTTGATGAAATGGGAGTATAAATGGCAGGAACAATATTTGTTTGTCGTTGTTTTTTGTAGTGAATCTGTTAATTGACACAATAGCTAGACATTAGGTATAGAATTTTTGTTATTTTTCTATTATGTTATAGACACGGTCAATTTTTAAATTGGATGTAACATACTAAATACTAAAATAGTCATCTGAGGCATCTTTGTTATAAACCAGGAATGCAATTGCTATATCTGATGATGGAAACAACACTTTCAAAACAAGTCTCAACATCCACACAAAATATTTTATCAGTTGAGTACTCAAAAGAAGAACATTTGCAAGTCTGATCCATGGCAAATTTTAAGACAGGCCCACCATCAAATATAGCTTACTATAACCTAATAAAAATAAATATGAGGCTTATCTCTTCTACAAATACTCATTAATATCTATTATATAGTTCAATTTGCCAGTTTGTGGAAGATACATGCACGAGTTGAGGATATCTTGTCAATTCAAAAGTCTTTGCAAACATTTGAGGCAACACGCATGTAACAAAATTGAAGGCTTGTGCCCAAAAGCTAGCAATTTTATGTGCATTTTGACCCATAACAATATACTGCGTCACTTGCATTATGTTGGAATGATGAAGCAAGAATTATGTCTGTGATTATAACAAAAGGATATGTAACACTTCTTCTAAGAATACAAGGGGGCAAACAAATTTGAATAATGCTAGAAAACATTATTAAAAATGGATAACATTGCAATAAATTATTTTCCAGCCAAATTGAGAAGATCAAAAAAACAAAACCACAATTACAAAATGGAATTGGAGAGGCATATCCTTTAAATCGTTATGGAAATTTGGGGAACTCGTAGACTCTATATATAACATAACGTAAGGTTGTACGCCGACTTGTGGCCAAGGTTATCAGTATTATTGTGAGACAGACATGAACATATTAGTAACAATGGTGTACTTATGATCAACCGAAGGAAGGTAGATGTGCAAGCTCTCAATTTAGGGTCCTTGGATAATCTAAGTAGTTTTATCTAATTTGTGCATCTGTAATAATATGCTTGTGTCGTGTGTTTTTTTCGCGCAAGTATAGATCTACTAGTAATTGTTGACAATTTTGACCCCACAGGTCAAATTGCAACCCTTATCATTCAAAACTTGCATAAACATGCCTTTTGTCTAAGTGTCAGGAATTGGTCTTTGCAATTTTCCCGAAAGGGTCATCTTCAACAAATTTGAAAGAATTGGGCCTTTTCCAAAAGTCCGAAGGAATTGACATTTTCAAAAATCCCGAAAGGCCTTTTCAACTTTTCCAAAGAAGGGGACCATTACAAAAATTTTGAAAGACACATGACACTTTCCCGAAGGGTATTTTTTGTCGAAAAAAAAGTCCAAAGAAATTCTCCAAGAGGGCAGTTTCAAAAGATCCAAAGGGTCTTTCCAAAGGCAAAAGGTCCATTTCGATTCTTCCGTAGGGCAAGAGGACCATTCCAATTTTTCCAAAAAGTACTTTTCGCAAGAAATGGTCCTTGTTAAAAAGTCCGAAAGGTCCTTTACAACTTTTCCAAAGGGTTCTTTTCCTTCAGAAAAAGTCCTTTACAACTTTTCCAAAGGGCAAGAGGACCATTCCATTTTTTCCGAAGGGTCATTTCAATTGTTCGGAATGACCATTTTAGAATTCCAAAGGACAATTTACAAAAGTCCGAGGATGGACAATTCCTTCAGACAATTTGTCTGAAGGAATTGTCCATTGCAAAAAAAACCCGAAGACCTAATTTCCTTCGGACTTTTTGTTCGAAGAAATTGTTCAAGGCAAAAGAGAAAAAAATTCCCCAAAAAAAGGTCCTTGTGAAAAAGCCCGAAGGGCATTTTCATAAAGCCGAAGAGGCATTTACATGAATTCCTTCGGACAAATTGTTTGAAGGAAAAGTGCATAAAGAGAAAAGCTTCAAACAAATTGTCCGAAGGAAAGAAAGAAACAATTCTTTCAAGGAAATTGCCCGAAGGAAAGAAAAGTCCAAGAGTGAAGCCGTGGACATTTTGTCTAAAGAAAAGGCTGAACGAAAGAAAAGCCGAGAGGACGACTTTACAAAGAGCCCGAACAAAAAGCCCACAGTAATTGGCCAAAACAGAGAAGGGTAAAGGAAATATAAAGCTACCCAGTGCAAATCTGAAGGACCAATTAGTCAGGGACAAGTGGCATAAGCGCATTCAACTAGTGGGATTTCAACAAAAGACGAGGACTTCCCCATTTGACTTTGATGACGCGATCTACAGCGCACATTCAGAGCATGCAAAGTGGCCCAAGCAAGATTAGACTGCAGTAAGAAACACACCGATTTTTTAATGCAATAATCAAATTATTCAGACTTGAAAAAGACATGCAACTGCCTTCAAGCACGGCTCTCCCAGTTCGAAAAGGAAGACTCGAATGCATGAAGGGCTCGAAGAGTTTAATGTTGGTGGTTGTTCAAGGAGAGCTTAACATAGAATTTCATGCATGCACTCTCGTCTGTCTTGTTAATCAAAGCCTTTTCAAACACTTCCAACTCAATTTCAAGTGGAGTTTTCTCTTTGAAGATTGGCGTAGCATCATGCATGAAGAGAATTGAATTACCAAAGATCCATCACGTTTGAAAAATTTAATCTTTATTCTAAATAAGGATTATGAAATGGGCTCACCGTCATTTTCAACGCTAAAGAGTTTTTCATGCAAGGCATAAGACAAAAGATATTATTTGAAGGCTTGGTTATCTTGGCATAGCTGGAGCTGGACTTCGGGTGATGTGGGAGTTGATCTCTTTTTCTATTTTCAGCGTCAATCTCTTGGCTTTTGTATGATTTTTCTATATAAGTTGGTTTTTTCAACCATTTTAAGGATCCATCTTTTGGCAAGACCAGACTTTGCCAAAATTTGAGTTTTGTAACCTTTTTCAGATAAATAGAAAGATTGTTTTCAGATTCCAAGATGCTAGTATAGTGTATTTATGTCAGTGATTTGCATATGTGATAGAATTTTCTTCCTTGTCAAGCCCTGATTCTTACCTAGCAATATAGTTGATCAGATTATGCAAGTCATGTTCTGTGTTTGATGTCTTTTGGTTCAATTCACAATGGATATAAGTGGTTGGTTAGTGCCTTGAATTAGGCCTATTCCATCATTTCCCTCAAGATTTGATCATCAGAAATTTTTTTTTTCATGAAATACTGATGCATAGGAGTCAATTGGAGTTGAAAGTTTAATCTTTTTCTTGTCTATTAGTGTTTTTAGAAGCTCAAATTGAGTGGATGAACCAAAATACAGATGTATCACCATCATTAGATAGGATTTCCTTTCAATTTTCTTTCTTACCTTTTTTCCAATAGTTTGTAACGTAGAGTAGAGATCCTAATTGATACATCAAAAGGAGCTAGCCCTTAGAATCTAGAGATTCAATCCACCGATTAGGCCACCCACAACCTAGGATTGTTTCCATGTTTCAGCAGACTGTGAAGGCCTGAAACTACCTTCACAAGGGTGCGACTCTTATTGACAACAATAATTAAAGAAAAAAGTGCAGATGAAATATAAAAATTTAAAAATAAGTAGAGTATTTCAAGAGCAGATCCATTGAAACAAAAGTTCTCAGTACAGTTAGCCTAGGTTTCTATAGGCAGTATCCAAATCCCAAAAGAGAATATAGAATGTGATCACTTCCTATTATAAATGAAGTCTGATTTCAAGTTTCAAACAATATTATCAAAAGATAAGTATTGAGAAGCATAAGCAGAAAACTTACCTTCCTGCGATACACACATATTTCACCATTGATTCATGGTTGACAACTGGGCAATATTTATCCACATAATCCAAAAGTCCTCGTGATTGATCAATAACTCCCAATACTCCTTTTGGAGGTGGCCTGCTAACAAAATTTTATTTAGATGTTCAATTCTCTATTTAAGTTTTAAAAATTAAAAACTATTAAGAACAAGCATCTAGAACAGATAATTGTACATGGTAAGCACAAAGACTAAACATTAGAAATTTTGAACAAATAACATTGTTGTCGTGTTTAGCAATTACTTTCCATAGTAAAAGAAAAGTGAAATTAAACATCAATTTAGGGGCATCATTGTACCAAAAACATAACACACAGCGACATAAAACTTATCTATATTTTACAACCTTAAATATTAATAAAAAGTCTCCTTTGATCTTTACTTGATATATAACATCTAAGCTTATAAAATAGAGCGCACACCACTTGTTGATTCAAGTGCCAAAGAAGAATTCAAAAAGTGTGGAGATGAAGCAATTGAATTGTCAAACTAAGAGTCTCTGAGGAACATGCAAGATTGAAAAGGCATCAAGAGGCTATGAAACTCTCAAGGGATGCATCTGAGGCATTTGCTATGTGACTGGTACTTATGATAAGCTGCTAAACTTATGAATTTTGGAAGAAGGGCGTGGTGAACAGACTTTCCAAGGGATTTCTAGCTGACAAAAAGATTGTGTAGTGGATATACACATGATTGTGGAAGGTTTGGAAGATGACTTTCAGTCTTGACTCTTATCAATTGGTTTCTGCTGATGCATTTCATGTTTTCAGACAATTCTACGGCATCTGGTATTGCTATCTACAATTACATTGATAGTAGATCACTCCGAGGAAAGAGACCCACAATGGTTCTGTTCAAATTGCTATTATAACCTGCTTAAACTAGCTCCTAAAAGCCTGAAATACTGTAATAAATTATGTCCGTAGCGTCACATTATTTCAGCAAACTTATCTGTTTTTTAGGTAATTGAATCTTTCAAGTGTTTTTTTTTATGGATTCGTCTTTGCACAACCATTGGTATTGGGTGCCCAGATTCCTTCGGCTTAGTGCAAACGTCTAAGGGGTATCCATTCTGCCAAACTCTCCCAAGATTCGAACCTGGCCTCATCTCTTTTTGGCATCGGGTCTTTGCACTCAGCAAGAATTGGTCTCTAGTGGGCTCTTTGTGAGCCAAGCAACTTTACCAATGGATAAACAACCCTTCAACCTTTTAAGCATATTTCACTCCTATGGTTGAGTTTCCAAGAATCATTTCTTTTGTACTTAGTAAGCACCAAAATATGGTATTTTCTTACAAAGTCCAAATTCTCATTTATAATATCAAGCACCATGCACATATACCACGTGTATGATATGACTGATCTAAAATAATGCCTTCAAAATATTTCAGGGCTATACAAAATCCTAATTGTCAGATCCAAAGTTGTCAAAATTTCTGATAAATCGCCCGTTTGGAAGTAGTAATCATGAAGTGTTCCTAATCATTTTTTTATAAAATAGTTCAAACCTATAATAGCTATTTTTTTCAAAAACAAAACCAAAAATCACAATTAATTGATAAAAAGTCATTGGAACATCACAATACCTTTAAAGATAATTTTCAATCTTTCTCTCATTTTCAAATTGCAGATTCCAGTGAAATCTCTGAACTGACCAGAGGCATGAATGAAACATAATGTAGTCCTCTTCATTCACATTTTTCATTAAAACATTTTTGAGTTGATTGTTGGAAATTTGGGCTATTGAAACGGGTTAAGAAATTGCGCAATTTTGCTTGCTGGATCAAGCAGCATCCTTCTACACAGGTACTCTTCCAACATAAAGAATCTTTTTCTATAGCTTATAATCAGAAATTAGGAATTAAAATAAATGGACATGTTTTGTTTAAAAAATATACACAATGGCATAAACAACTAGCTATTTCTTGCCCTAGGTATTTTAATTTCTGCACACCACCACGCCAAGGAACGTGGATGCATTTTAGGAATGCAAGAAACATGAGGAGGAAGCACCAAGCAGAGTCTAGTGCACCTTTATGTACTAAAGAGGTTTATAGGGGAGTTTATCAGTTCTAAATTATTTAGCAATAATCCTTGGCAGAGATGCCATTCCTTTTCCCAGTGCAACCCCTAAAATAATCTGAGCAGAAATGGTTGCCCTTGAAAATATCAATAAAACCCAATAAATAAGCTCTTCAACTCCGTGTTGCAAGAGCTCAGGCCTTCACCTGGTGTTAAAAGGTCAAGTGGGCTGAAACAGTCACTTCTATTATGCCTGCTATGGTCACATCCCCATTTTTATGGCCAGAACTCAAGTAGAGTCACAATGTGGTATCCATTCCATGGTATGAAGAAAGGAAAAAGCAAAAGCAGTAGGATTGTGAGCATAGGTATTTTCATGGACTCACATACCATTTAACACTCCCAAAACCATCCTACTAAGAGTTGAGATAACCACTTCAAAGTGAGAAAGCAGACAGCAATGAAATATTTTAGAAACTGAAAAATCATGAGCAAAAACCAGTTAAAGTATTATGTTAAATGGTTGGATTGATGGGAATTGTCGGTCTCTTATAAACATTCTAGTTCTTGTACCAAAGGGAAAGTGTTTATGAAATTTATTCATGATTTTTCTTATATTAAGGATGCTGCACGTGTTTGTGTCCCAAATAAGTTAATTTGGGAAATAGGTGCCAAAAAATTTCTACAAGTAATCACCAAAAACACAGCCAATTATGGAGGACCAGGATGTTATTGAACAAGTAACCCACTTTATTTTGGTCTCCATGTGCAGCTCGTTGAATAGATCTGATGTTGGAGGAATTATAATAATTAGAGTTTGTTAAGGCATCAGTTGAAGATGCGACAAAAGCCAAAAATCATAACCAAATCAATTACAGCATGGACAAGTACTTGGCATTTTGAGATAATAGTAGACTACACAGAAACGAGGAGTTGGTGTGGCCGCCTATCAGTATTTTTGTAATAAATTTTATTTCTATTCAATCAATTCATAATCAAAAGCTTGTGTTGAAAATAATGTTTGTTTATGATGAGTGGATTCATCCAGCATATAGCAGGAAAATGGAGGTGATGCTCAGCTTGTTTACAGATACGGTTTTGGGAATCATTGAGGAGGTGGTTATTGTGAATGAACCTTTGCTAAGAGTTGTTTAGTTGGTCTGTGAAGATAATCCCACCATGGGCTTACTCGTATGAGGCCGTAGATAGGGCTAACAAATCCATTTAAAACATATTATATGCCACTGGGTTAGGAAAGGTCCCCTCCTATGGAATACAATTTGAGTGACGGAACAACATGCTCCATTGCCCAAGACATGTAACTAAGCCCTTCCCCAACCTTTGTTGTTTTAATCTGATAGCGTAAACTATGATAGTTCTAGATAGCACTACATGACATACCATACAGGTTGTTTGGGCTGTTCTGACTGCCCCTCTGGCTTCCCACAAGAAATTTGATCTGCTGCAAGTATTTTAACCACTATCATCAAATCGGGATGGACACAAAGGTAAATGGGAAGTAGCTACGTCATTCATATCATCAGGAAAGATTCCCATAGCCACGTTCTGAATCAAGCCTAAATTATTATCAATTTGGACACTAAAGTTGGACGCTCAAATGCAGTAGTGATTGTGACAAACTAAGTAAAAGAGGAACAGAAATATAAGGTGTGGTTTTTTCTAGGATGGGTTGGGTACGGGTTAAGAATTCAAAAATTGGAATACTACTTCTAAGTAGCCTGATCTCACTGAGCATTATGATTATCCTCATTGTGTGAATCATTTAAATTAATGACAAAAGTAACAAAAAAAGGTAAGGAATGGAAGACGCTTCTTCTGCTGCTATATTTTGCAATGTTACATGTGTACCATCCTAGGGGTTAGGAAGCTGCTGTGTTCACCATATTGTAAGGCTTCTTCTTCAACCCTGGACTATCTGTCATCGTCATCATTCTCATTTTTATCAAATGAATATTCACCATCATCCTCACACACATTCCTACTGCTCTTCTTCCTCCTGTTAGGAATTGGATGTTGTTTCTGCTGGCTCTTCATCTTCTTGTCACTGCAACTTTGTTCTTGGTATAATCTTTTGTGATGGTTTGACAGGAATAGAACCTGCCTCTTCTTCTTCAACCAATGTATCCACAACAGATAGTAATTTGTCCTCCTTTGGAGGAGAGAGCTTTGGTGGAGGAATCAAATCCCCATGTGCTCCTTGTTGATGCAGTGGATTGCACCCGGGGCAGGACGCCTAGCTCCCGCCCTTCCACGCGCAACAATGGAAACTCCCCTCTCGCCTGTGGGACCGGCGAAGCTGGAGGGGAGAGTCTCTAGATAAGGGCTAGCTCCCTCTAATGTATCTTTTAGGCCCTGGTTTCTCCTACTGCTAACAAATAAAATGAAAAAAGGGGGGGGGGAATGAAAAGGGAGAGAGAGATGCTAAAAACAGAACCTAAGCCTAAAAATGAAAAGGTGATACACCAGAAAATGTTGACCCACTCAGCGCGAACATACACTTTTCACCAGGAAGAAACGCCCATACACTTCATTTGAAGGGGGAAACTCTTCTGCAACAGTAAGTCAGGGGTCCGTAGAGATACAGGGAGGAAGGAACTAGCAAAGGTGTTCTGAGACACTTTGACAGCGTATTGACATGCGCCTATATTCTTGCTGTAGACACTTCTGGCAGACCCGCAGAAAGGAGACTTCACAATGCACTAGACATGCTGTAATCGATCTGTGAAAAGCATGAAAGACAATGACTTAACACAAAAGAACACAGACATATACTTTAAAGTGCAAGTCCAGATAGAGGTAAAAATGCTAAGTCTTGATTCAAGGTAAAATCTGGCAGTGCTCTGCCTTACAAGCCCGAGAGATTTTTGGGCAGAGTTTTGCCTTAAGGCTAAAAGAATGGATCCTTCTTAAATGAGAATTTTTACAATATATATAAAGAGGAAGGGAACTTAGCGCTTTTTGGGAAAGACTCTGGCGCTCTTTTTTCAAGTGGCCCATGTGCACTCCGAGCCTTGGGAAGAGGAAGCCGTTTGATTGTCGGTTCCTGCTTTGACTTTGGTGTCCCAACATTAATAAGAAAACATGGCCCTGCCTTTTTTCTGCAAACAGACTGCTCTTTTCCTGCAGACAGACTGCGGTTTGTCCCCTCATAAATGCCAAAATGGAGAAAGCAGGCCGCGCCGCTCACTGTTTGCACCGTTTGATGACCATCTAGCAATAACTCGCCTCCTCTTTGCCACTTGGACTGCTTTGTCTTTTCCTGGTTTGTCTTCTCCCTCGCCTTGTCTCTTTCTGGCTCCTTCAGCCCTCGGGGGCTATCTTCTGGTGGGTCGCTGTGTTCCTTGGGCTCTCCCTGCTTGCTTGGCCACTTTTCGTCAATTTCAAATAAGTGACACATGGCGCGTTCCGCTGTGAAACGGGCAGGACACGTGGCAACATCCGCTTGACTCATGGAAGCTTTAGGCACCCTTTGAAGGTCCTGCGGAAGAGGACATGTGTCGGCTTCCGCTCTCTTTAACAATTCGTCTGGGGCCCACCACAGTTCTCACGGGACAAAAGAGAGAGACCGTGGAGGCTGACACTTGTCAACTTCTGTTGTGCTTTGCAGGGGACACGTGGCACGTTCCGCTGCTCCTAGAAAAAGTATGTCAAAGCCTTCCACGGTTGCCACTTGGCGCCTTCTACGCTCTGAATTTCCTGGTGTAAAATTTGACGTTCGCGGGCCCATCATTGCGTTTGAATTTCCAACGGCTAGTTCGTTGTGGTTAACTTTGACGTCCTCGGGCCCATCACCCTTGGACCTTCCTTCGGCTTTCTGCTTCGGCCCTTTTCCCCGCGGGCCTTTTCTGCAGGCTTATTTTCCATCGGACTTTTTTCCCGCGGACTTTTTCCTGCGGGCAAAAAGTCCACAAGAATTGCCTTGTCACTTTGCCTTTGGAAATTCCCTTTCGGGCTTTTGCCCTGCGGTTTCCCCGAATTCCTTCAGACAAAAAGTCCGAAAGAATTCATTTCTTTGCCTTAACAAAATTTTGAAAAGATCTTACCTTTGCGGCTTTCTTTCCTTATGGCCTCTTTGAAGTGCTCTCTGCCCTCGATAAGGGCTCTTGAACCCAGAACTGCCCTCCGCAAGGGCACTTGTCCTTCGGGAGGCTTGAACTTTTTACGTTGAACCGCTCCTTTGAACCAAGCTCGTTGAACCGTCCGACTGAACCAAGTAGTTGAACCGACTGAGTGAACCGAGTGATTGAACCATCCGATTAAACTGAAGCATTGAACCAAGGCGTTGAATCAATGCATTGAACCAAGCCAATGAACCATTTGATTGAACCTGTCGATGAACTTAGCCGATTGAACTAAAGCGTTGAACCCACTGAATTGAACCAAGCCTTTGAACCGAGCGTTGAACCGAAGCGTTGAACCAAGGCATTAAATCGAAGCATTGAACCAGTTCAATGCTTCAACGGTTCAAAGATGCCAACTTTCCTTGTGAATTTCTTCAGACAAGAGTCCGAAGAAGCTCTGTAAAACCTTGCACTCTCCGAACTGGTTCTTCATCTGCCAAGTGACTACACCTGCAAAGTTCGTAGAAATCCAAGCTCTACAGAGTCCGTAGAAATGGACCTACAGTGTGTAGAAAACCTGCAGATTCCGTAGAAATCGCCAGATTCATGCAAAATCAAATAATGAAATGGCCCAGAATAGCAGGGACAGAAGGGGACCGATTTTTGGCCTGTTGGGCAAAAAATGGTCAACACTCCCACTTTAGATAGTGATTTGTCCTCCTCTTTTGGAGAAGAGGGCTTTGGTCGAGGAATCAAATGCCCATATGCTCCCACTTTAAAACTGATGGCTTGCTTTCTGCAAAAAGCAGAGCAACTGTCTCCTATCAATAGTGCACCAACTCCACATTATCCAAGAACAATAACAAGGGATACAAAGTTAGTTAAAACTTTTGTTCAAGCAGTTTTCTTCATCTAAGCTGCTAATTTCTTGGCCCAGTTGTACACTACATTTGTCATAGCCTCTTACTGAACCAACCAGATGGGTAATTTAATAGCTCCCGATTCTCAAGCAATTTGCATGTGTATACAATGGAGCATAAATAGAAAGCTATTCTGAACACAAAATAATATAGGGTATGCGTGAACAAATCATAAAACCATTCATATTCACAGAAGTTGATCATAAATGAGACAAGATATACGGAAATGGCATTATTCTCATTAAGAACATCTGTAATGTACTATATATCTAGAATGTAAATACGATTTGGAGAGAATAAGAGAAAGAAAGAAAGAAAGAAATTATATTAATGTCTACAAATGATCAAAAGTAGGTCAATGGAACTGAAGGATACAACCAATAACAATAGAAAGTTCTAGGAAGCGAGAATCCTAGAGGCGAACAAAAGAAATAAAGTACGAAAGACAAAATAGAACAGCATGCCGCTAACACAAGTGGCAAAGAAACCAATACAAATAGCAATGAGGGGCAAAACAAAAGCCTCAAAAGTATGTGTTAATGAAGACTGGAGGCAAATCTCATCAAATGTCTCTATCTGTGCTTGAAGTGGAGTCATCCAAGACATTATTGATCACTGTGAGAGATCTGATCATGTTGTCTAGTGAGTATACAGGGTCAGAGGAGCCAGGTTGGGGGATCCTAGGAGGAAGCAAGAGACTTCCTCTAGAATCTCCCCTAACATCCAAGGGCGGAGTAACTTCCGTAGTAGAAAAGAAACTTGTAATATCGATTTGCCCCTGTGGTATGGGGGCTAGCTGGCAAGTAGTAGATCCATGTCGTCGGAGGGGCAAAGCCATGCCAATGGCACAAAGCAAAGCCACGATGCCAAGAGATAGCAAGCTTGGAGATCTAAGTAGTCTGAGTAGTAATGATGTGTTGATATAAGTGTCGCCTAACTGATTTATCAGCTCTAATGTGTGATATATCGGTGTCTAAAGGACACTTAGTGCTACCAATCACCTAGATGGGCTAAAAGAAAGAGGTAATCAAATATGGGAGCTCTAGAACCTCTAGGTTCCTCCTGTGGGAATCTACGCCTAAGGGTGATAGCCTCGCGAAGATATGGCACCATTGGTCTGTATATTTGAAGAAACTAGCTAGAGTGTTGTTTGAGTCTCTATAGAGGCAGTGATAACTTCTCCAAATCTCATAATAAATGGGGCATCTAAAAATGAATTGTGCCTCGGTCTCCACCTCCTGGAGGGAGCAACAACAGATCCAGTCCTAACAAAGAATGTGATGGTCTATTTCAGCCCGTAACTAGTGAGAACAAACTCTCATCTGGCCAAGCAAAAACCTCAAGCCATGAGACCAATGGCTCTGGAGATAGTGAGGGAGACGAATAACACTGTCCACAACCTATAAGAAATGCTCGACATAGAAATCAAGCTTGGGGCTAAGCGGCTCACAGGGGGAGATCCAGGTAGTCTGGATATACTGTTTGTAGATGTACTCTCTGGCAGCCCTAATGATGATGTCCTTCGTGGGAAGGAGCCTAGGAGGGGCATTAAAGGAATACATGAAAGGGAGTAGCTTGTCAATGGAGATGCCAATAGAAAGGAGCAGTCATCTTTTTTCACAGTACCAACAATGTTGGCATCTAGTGGGGACTAGTGAAGCAATCTTCTCTGAAGAGTAAAGTGCTAAATAGAGATACCTCTCATAATCAAAAGTTGAGTCCCCCAGGGATTTGAGTCTATGGATGTAGAAGATAAGCCCGAATATAGTCTCAAGGCATAACGATTGGGTTGCAAATTCAGCTTGGATGATGCATTGAGGAACTATCCACTTGCAACAGATTGTGTGTTGCAACATGAGAGTCTGGACCCACTCAATATGGGCCCAGCCAATTGCCCTTAAGCTAGGTCCCCAAACCTCTGAACCATACAAAATTGTAGGCTTGATGATAGTATCAAACAAGCGTAACTTGGAAGGGGTGTCCTAGAAGTGGATCTGGAAACACTAACATTCCAAAACAGAAAGAGAGGCATAACCCTTGCAAAGGTGTGGTTGAGTGGCAAACTTCATGTTAAAGCATGGGCCAGAAAATTGGACCCCCAAATAAGTGTAGGCTGATGCAATCTCAATAAGTTCCCCTTTGTACAAAAACTAGAATGTGGAGAGAGAGCGCTTGGAGATATTGAAAATTGTCACCTTAGTTTTACTAAGGTTGGCCACAACCTATTGGAGTTCTCAGAAGCAAACAAGGGCATCAAGTTGTCACTATAAGCCCTCTGCAGAGTGTAAGAGGAGGACAACATCATTGGAAAAAAGGATGGCTATAAGCCCCTCATGCAAAAGACAACCATCATCTATATGGGTATGCTACTGAAGAAACTCCTCTAACACATCAATGTATATGCTGAAAAAGGTTAGTGAGAGAGAACATCCTTACTTGATCCCAATGGCACTCTTCACAAAGTCGGACAAACTGTGAGAAGTACAAAGTTGCCTAGTGATTGTCTCATAAAGCCTCAAAGTTGCAATAATTAGAGAATTTGGGATGCCAAAATCTCTCAACTTCTAGAAAAATAGGTGTCTCAAAACTGAGTCAAAGGCTTTCTTGAAGTCAACAAAACAGCAAAAAACTTTGGAGGCCTTGTGATGAGCTTCTTCAATGATAGCTCGGAGTGTAAAGATGTGGTCAATAGTTTGGTTGTCCCTTTTGAAGCCAGCCTGCCCCTGAGCTCTGATATTATTCCTTTCCAAGTATTCTGACAGCTGCATGCCTAACACTGTGGCATAAAGTTTGGCAAATGTATGTCCAATCATAATGGTCTTGTAGTTGCCACGAATAGAGGGATCCCCAAACTTATGAATAGGGTGAATGATGCGTTGGGACCATGACTAAGGGAACCTTGAATACACCCCCTGATTAAAAAGTGTGACAAGGGGAAAGGCAAGGGAATCCACACCATAGTTCGCATAACCATAACCGGTGAGTACTCCCCAAGGGACAATTTTGGGTAATAGGCGATTATTCGACAGAGCTATTCAAATAATCGAGAATAACCAACAAAGGCAAAAAATACTTAAATTTATCAAAAAATATTTTTTTTAGAAATTGCAAAAGCAAAATAGATCAAATGGGTCTGTAAAACATTGGTAAAGTGTTTTTTATTAGATTTGAATACAAATAAAGAACAAAATCGCATAATCATGCAAATACAACTACAATGATACTTATAGTCTTATATAAGAATCTACAAGTACAAATTACAAGAATCTATAATTTTCTCTTCTTTGCTCTCTGAAAAACTAAGGGAGACTGAGAAACTCTAGTGCTCCCACTTGACTGCCTCACCTTGCTCTGTCTAGAAGGCTATGCCTATGGGTCCACCTCTGCCTCATCTTCAAGGATGTCTTTTAATCTAATCTCTCCTCATTCTACTACAACTACACCCTCCATAGCTTGCCTCTCAAATTAACAATCTTGTCCTCTATGAACATGGAGGCCTCCTCCTGTGCAATTCAATCACTATAAGGATAAATCTCATCTGGATCGATAGGCTCCTCTGATGCGATCAACTTTTTGTGCAAAGTCAAAAGTTGTATTGCACAAAAACCAGGTCATTGAGGTGTTGTTGATTCAACTTGTTCCGCTTCTTTATATGAATGGCATCAAATAAACTCCAATCGCTCTCATATCTAGAAGCGCTATAAGGTTGAGATAAAATGCCAAGGGCTAGCCTTTGAAGATGTGGGCTATTCCCACCCCAATCTTCTCACCATGATCCTGCAAACAAAATATTCAAAACTTTGTATGTAATTAATAACTATAAATATATAACTAGTATGGTATAAGCAAAAACATCTACGTGGCTCTCCCTCCGATAGCTAGTGTTGAAGAAAAGAGCCTCCCTCTTGTCTGCTTATAGTTTCACAACTCTACAATAATGAGGTTCCTCACCTCAACATCAGGTGTTATACTCTCAATGCATGTTGAGAGCCCCTCTGTAACCTCTCCACTAGCATCTGTGAAGCCATCAGAGTAGAAAAACTTGAAGTTAAGGTAGTACCATGTTGTATGGATGGGTTGGTAGAGTTGATTGTTCCACCTTCAATAAATCAACTCCCAAATGAGATAACATTTGGCACGATCCCCTCTATAATAGTTTTGGATGGCCTCTTTGACCCTATCCATGGCCTCATAAATATAACTCATTGGGTTTTGCTCCCCAACCATCAATCACAAAACCCTTACCAAAGGCTCTGACACCTACAAAGTTACAAAAAAATTAGAGTTAGTGTTACAAACTTATAAACAAATTATAACATAAATACTTTTAAAAATTAAAAACAAGGGAAATAACTTGAAATTTAAATTGGAATTTCAAGTTACCTTGACGATTTTTGTAGCTTTTATTTCATAGGCCTCACTGAAAACTATCTTCCCAACCTTGACTCCAACTTTCTTGGAACATGATGAGTCCACCTATGCTTGAAACACAAACATATTTTTCAAATGAGTCAACAAATTGCAAATACTTTGCACTGTAAGAAAATTCATTGCAAACTTGGTGACCCCTAATCAAACAAGCTTTTTTCCCTTGGTGTGCTCTCTCATCAAATTGAGAACCCCAAAATGATTGTATATATATTTTTTTATTTCTTTAACTTCTTCTACAACTAGTCGCACCCAATCAAGTTTTTCTATGTCCTCTAAAAGAAGGTCAAGGCAATGGGCCATGCAAGGGATCCAAAAGAGTGATGGATGTCTCTCCCTGAGAAGTCTCTCAGCGGCCACATATGTTTTTGCATTGTCTATAACTTGGACAACATTCTCAATGCCCACCTCTAAAACAACCTACTCTAGCATCAGGCTCAAAGTTTTTGCATATTTTATCTTGCTAAATGCATCAATAGACATCAAAAAAATCAGCTCATTATTTGAAGATGCCAAAAATTTGATGAGGGTGCGGTTCTTTCCATCCGTCCATCCATCGGAAAGAATGGTGCATCCGAATTTATGCCACAACCTCTTTTGATCTTCTACAATTACCTTTGCATCTTCAACTGCATTCTAGAGCAACTTCCCACTTAAGACTCTTGGAAAGGGTGCCATGTACCTTTTCTCTGCAACTGTTAATGTTGTCATCAAATATTCCCAGTACGGACTCCTCGCCATGTTGAAGGAAAGGTTGTTCAAATATAAAAAATTTATACATGTTTTATCTGCTTTCACATACACCTTGTTCCATCTTGTACCTTGAAGTGAAGGTTGTGCCCCAGAGTGTTTCTAGACACAAAAAAAGAGTGTATCTGACTCGATGAAGATGTGCCATGACGCTTGTGTAGACTACGACTAGAGCCCACAATTTTTATCATAGTTGTCTCTTCTTTCTCTGTCAATGTGGGAGCAATGCCCGTTGTTAGAGCTGCTTGCATCCTTGCCCTCTCTAGTTTATTTTAGTTCAGCAATGCAAGCTCTGCAATTATCTCTTGTTTTACTTTTTCCGTGACACTGGAACAAAGCATGACATCACAAAAAAGAATGCATGCAAGGTGGTATTTGAGACGATTGATGCCTCCTAACATCCTCTTTGAGCAAAACGAATAAATTGAAACCATCTGGGACATTTCAACGTGCACAACATACTTCCAAGTAGTAGTGTGAGTATAGGGGGAGTCGATTGGCCACCACTGACTAAATCTAACCTCGATGCACTAGCGGATGCCATTGTTAATGGATACCCTGTAAACATGAAAAACAACATTAAAAAATTAAAAAATTAAAATATTTAACACATTAAAATATGATAAATAAATTATAATGATAAACTATTAAACGAAAACTAAAATACATTTAATGAACAAATTGAAAATTTGAGAATGATTTTCTATAATAAGTAAATTATAATGATATACAGAAACTATAACGGCTAATAAACAACATTTTTAATCAAAATTTATAAAAAAATTATGTATAAATTGTAAATACTAAACACTAAAATTTAACTTAATGCATGAAATTTGAATGGAATGTATGAAATTTGAATATTCAAATTTAAAATATTTATCAAACATGTTTATAATTAAATTACAATTTCTTTACATGCTCAATTTTTTTTTAAATGTACTAACTTGGAAATCGCTTTGCTAAAGTCTTTCCAATTCGCTTTTGAATGCTCCAAATCTTGTGTGAATGAAATAAGAGGGGGTGTGTTTCAATTTATAAGACAAATTTACATGTTTTTGCAATGGTTTCTCAACGTTTGGCATCCATTTCCATGGTTTTTCTACGTTTTGCTTGTGTGTCCCGCATTTTAGCGGCGTATAGACAACCAGTGAGTACTTGTCGATTACTCATGGTTACTCATAACCGAGTACTCGCCAATTAACAAAAATTACCAGGTTTTTTAATGGCGATTTCGCTTGGTGTTTTTCCCGACAAGTAATCAAGCAACTGGCGATTACTCACCAGTTATGTAATCCATGATCCACACCGTACTTGATAAACAAAGCTTTGATAACTTCACAATCAGTTGCTTTGCTTGTGCATAATTTCAAAATAGCTCTTTTGATGGAGGAAGAGGAGAAAACTGGAGGATGGTGGAGTGGGGGTAATGACAACAGGATGGGCCGGAACATAATAGAGGGAACTGACATAAGAGACCTAAGCTTTGGGTGTGATGTCAAAGATGGTGGTTTTTCCTGGCAGAAGAGTACACCAAAAGTTTTAGGAGAGTGGTGGAGATCAACAAGGAGTGAAAGTCATCTAGACACAAGAAAATTTCATTTATTATGTTGAAGAAGGCAACAGTACTCCCTACGAAGGGTTGGTATGGAGGGAGGATCATGGGTTATGGAAACCCGAAGTCTCTGATGAACGGATTTACACTCATTATCATACCACTGGTTCATGGGAAAAGTTTTGTGATGGGTAGGGATCTGGGGTAATGTATAGTGTGGAGGCAAGAATCAAGGGCAGCATCCCAGAGGGTTTGACGTAAAAACTCATACATGGAATCAATGGTGGGAAGAGGGAGGGAGTAAAAACTAGACATAAGAAAGACGAGGCGGGCAGCATAATCAATGGTATAATCATTATCAAAATGGATTGTGGTGTGTTGAGTGTTGGGGGAGTGGTGGAAGGGGGGAAGGTGGGGGGAACGGGTGAGAACCAGTATGAAGAGTGAATGTCAAGACGACATCGTCAACAAAGAAGAGTTGAGGCAAAATAAGGAAGCCACAAATGAGGGATGATGGATTTGTTGATGAGAACATAGTCCACCACACTCGCACCACCACCATGGGGGAAACAACTGAATCTACCAAAGCCAGAGAAGTGAGGAAGCCCGTTGAGGATGTGGAGGCTCTGAGATTCACCCAACCGGGGGAGGTGTCTCCCATAGGTTGTAAATGTAGCATTCTTGTCACCAAAATCTGTCTATAAATTGAACTCCTCAAGATCTAGCTCATGAAGGCATGACACATCCTGAACAAGGTCATGAATAGGTATGTAGAGGTTCCCTGTACAGGCATTAAAATCACCCAAAAGAATGATATCACCAATAGTGGAGTATCAAGAGATATTTGGATAGAGGTCAAGGTACGGGTCCCCATTAACATGGATAGCAAATGGAGATGTGGCACGGGGAGTAGAAAACAGCTATGAAGACATCCTGAAAAGAAGGTGGATCTCTTTGAATATATATCCATATATATCTAGAGCATACATCAGAAGCCACAAGTGCAACTCTAGACTTGAGGCTGTCCCGAATGAGGCAAGCCAAACCACGAACACCACCTGATCTACGTGTCTCATGATGAAAGGCCGAAACCCACAAGTACCCTGTGAATTGAAGGAGGGCCCGTTCGGGGCTCTCATGGGTCTTAGTGAGGAAGATGAGATCCCAAGAAGCAATAACATCCTATAAGGTACCTGAGAAGACCATAATGCGTCATTGCAGTTCCAAGAAGCAATGGAGATGCCATCACCACCCACCAAGACCTGAGATCCTTATTATGTTGACGGTCTAGGCCGTGACCACTGAAAAGGGGGAGAATCACGAATGACAGCCCTACAATCTCTAATAACAGCCCACTTGTTCTCTACTCTAGTAGCTACAACCTAAATGCGAGCTTTTTGAAGCTTCTCTACCTGGAGTCGTGAGAAATCTTCCTTAGATCAATGAAATATGTTCATATGGGGTTGGCCACCACAAGTATTGTCAATTAGTGACAGCCACCCAAACATCCCTTATGGGTTTAAATAGCAACTATTTATACATTCATACCACAAAGTAACATCTCTCTCGCTGATTCATTTATTTATTTTCTAATGTCATGATAACAAAAATTCTTATTTCCTGCCTACAGTAGTCATTCACTATTTAATTTCAGTTGTTTTTGTGTACTCCATTTCCATCCTCTTGTTGCCATGTTTGAGCAGGGATTCTTCTCTCTCATCATCTGGCATAGTGTTAAGACACATTCTTCAATGTTCAATCATTTATCTTCGATATCAGAATTTAGTCATATTGAACTTTTAACCAGTTATTGGAAGGCTAATGACTTGATTAAGTATTTGAGATCACATATCACCACCAGTCTTCTACTCCAACACAATATCGAAACTCCCATCTATATTATCTCTGCCATTGTTATTTTCAAACAATGTACTCCAAGAGTCCAAACCTATCGATAAGTTTTCATTATTTGTAGACGTAATATTTTTTGTTTTCATTTCTCTCTTTCTCAGTATCGATAAGTATGTGATGTTTATTTAGTTTTCTCTATTGATTGTTTCTAGTATTGCATCCATGAACAATCTTCACATATATTATCTCAACATGAACAAGCTAATTTTTCTATAAATGTTTATTTTAATTTCAGGTTGAGATATGTGTGTAGATAGGGAGCATGTGTTGGTCAATAACCACCTGAAAGGCACTAGACTATGACCAATTTAAAATTTGCCAATCCACATAAATGTTGGTGGCAATTTGATAACCTAGGTTCTATTCTAAACTTGAGGCCTTTTGATTGTATACATACATTGGCTATTAATTCATCTTATAAGTCTTCGTTATATCTCATGTGCATCATATTTATGTTTGAAATATATTTGGACATGTCATATAAACATTGAAAGTTTCCCCTTGGAGAAGCACCATAAATATTCTCTTTAAAGTGGAAACTTGTTTCATAAATGCTTTTGATATTTATAATAGTAATAATTTTACATTAACTGATTACATAGCTTGTGCAGATTGAATTATGAAAAATCAACATTAATTGAAATAAATACCTGAGAAAATATTGACAGCAGCCAACATTTTCGTTCAGAGAAACATCTTCAAAACTTCAAAATGATTTTGGGTCGATAATCATTTGAATGTTTAGCCTTGCACATTTAGAATACACATAAAAAGATATCCAGCTTGTCCTTACAATATTTGACAGTAGTCTATAAATAAACTCAAAGAGTCTTCTATTTCATCTCTTTTACAACATATCTAGCTTCAGAGACGGTTTGTTTTACCTTCTATTGTTTACTATGATTACATTTTTATGTTCTTTGAGATCGTCGGTCCCTTGGGATGGAAAAATTTGGTCCAGCACAATGAACATCATTCCCAACAAAATATTACAGATAAAACTAGAAATCATGTTATAATTTATAAATTCTCCACTTGGTCTAAAGAAAAATAAATACACAAGGGAATAGAAACAAGGTAGATAGGCATCAAAAACTCTTATCAAGCACAAGTTTCAAATCATGCAAAGTGGACCAAAAATATATTTGGTTAGAAGTATATTTGGGTGCATTTAACTATATTCTTTAATATTATAAATTGTCTTCTTCAAAACCACTGTTAGAATATAGCTTTCAAATGTATGTTTGTATTGTTTTGCATTTGAAAAATGTAAAATCTACTCACTGATGAGGAGTTCCAAGAGTCAAAAGAAGAGAAATTTCATTCATCCCAAACTCTGCCAAGTATACACGTGCTATCCAACCTCCTATTGAATGGCCGATTAAGGATATTTTCCCACCTAGAACATTACAATACATCATTATTAGCAATATAAGAAAACAATAGGGAGTGATGTCACACAATAACACATTCATGCTTCCCAATAAAAAGAACAAGAACTAAGTTATTACACAGAAACTATCCCCTAAGTTGCTTATGGAGTCATCATGATGGAATAGAGCAAATGAAACAGTAGTTACTGTCCCAAGCCAGACGCCTAGCAAAAGATGTGTTACAAATCATATCGTATCTTGTAATCATGTAGTAATTACTAATAATATATACTCAAACACATCTTTTATAAAGTGGACTAATGTTATGGCCCCAAAAGGCCTTTCATTGCAAAGAGCAGCCATTGCTGCATATTCAACTAGTGAAGCAAAGCCTCAAACAACAAACGTTAGAGATAGCCCAAACTAGAGCTAAGAACATTTATGACATAATCATTGCATTTAGGATGAAATTCTTCATTTTCCTAGTTTAAACTTGAGTGTGTCTCTCCTGGCCAGCCTAGCATTAAATGTAGCATTAATTAAGGTGGTATTGCTGATTAGGCTGATATAAGCCCGTCAGAGCTAAGTTTCCCATTAAGTACATAAATTCCATTAAATCACTGCATTTAATGCATCCATCCAAGTAATTCTCTCCTCTGACCAAAGAGGAAGAGGGAGACGGAAAAGTAGGATTAAGGACATACTAGATTATATTTCTGAGATCAGCACAGCTGACTGTGACACCAATTAGATGACCAGACTGCTGACCACATTGTTTGACTGCCATTTGACAAAAAATTACCATTGTCTGATCAGAACTGTGTTGTTGACTGTTGGCTAGTCAAAATCTAGATTTGACATTTTTCAAGAGGTAAGTTGACCATTGACCCCTATTTGAGTGACATTCTTGATTTGACTGGAATAGGAATTTTTTTTACTACTACACTTGATTTGACCAAGGATCAAATTCTAGTTCAACTTATAAACTGATGCACTAACTTTAATAGTGATAGTCTATGTTACCGGTTCGCGATTTTCAACAGTCATTTAACAGGCAGAAACGAACCGGACAAGGGAACAGAGTCAAAACACGAACCCCAATGCCCAGGGTTCGTCCTTGGGCACCCAAGTTCGCTCAGATTCTTCTACCAAAAGAACCCGAGCAAACCCAGGTGCCCAAGACGAACCCTAGGCTTTGGGGTGCAGAACCCACAAGTTTTTTCAGTCACTGACGGATTTTTTATCATTTTTTCACAAAACCCAATGACTTTTCCCACTTCTCATTAGATGACATTGACACTCCTTCAACGACACACAACTTAGCTAATGGGAGTGGCAAAGGTGCTAGTCCATGTTGTAGTGTCCCCAAATAGGACAATTTTCTGAATTCTGGATTTATTTGGAAACCCTAGCCAAATAATGTAAAATTTTGAGTTTTGCAATAGCAAACCCTAGCTGCCAAATAACTCCAAAAATAGAAAAAAATTATGCCAAACTCTAAGCACCAATTGGCTAATCCAAACAAGCAATTTTAGTCCTTCAAAAGAGGAATTAATCCTCCAAACCCTAGGCGCCCCAACTGAAATATTAAACTGAAAATTACAGCTGATTATACCATGCAATACACCTCGCAAAACCTTCAAAAAATTGCACAAATATGATAGAATTGAAAAGCAAAATTTTTAGGAATTTTCCGAATATATTTAGGACCAAAAAGCTTCCCAAATCCAAATCGCCAAGCTGTAAAAGAATAGGAAAATTACAGAATTATTCACGGCAATGTTGACCCTCAAAATGAGGTCAAAACCCCTCCAAGCCAAGTTGCCAATATGCAGAAATAATATAATAAATTTCAAAATGTTACTTAGGGCACAACAACACCCTAAGGCATGAACAAACACCTCCAAAACAGGTCACCCACGTCCACAAGCAAGTCGCCCACCTGAAAATGATAGGTAATGGTGTTTAAATCACCTTTGAAGAACTCAATGATCCAATGGCAGCCCCTATGTGAAGCTACCTCTCAATGGAGAGAGAAGGTTTCCGTCCTCTACCCCTTTGTTTGAAGGTTTTAGTCTTCAAACAACGGCTCAAGCATTTGCGTGCTCAAAGACCAAATTTGAATGTCCAAAAATTAGCATGAACCTCTCCAAATGATTTCTCTTTTGTCTTTTATACCCTTCCCAAGTGTGGCACTCAAAAAGGGTAAGGAAGAGTAACTCGAATATTTAAAAGAACCTTACCTTATGATCTTTTTTAAATCATTTAAACATCCATGACCCTTAAAGGTCCCCTCTTTAAGTGAAATAAGAAAAACGAAAAGTAACTTTCAAAAAGTAACCGTTACATATATTCAATCAGAATCACTTTATTCTCTTTCCCTTCTTACTTGTCCCTTAGCCCCCGGGAATTAGTTAAGGCTAAGGGTCTTCAATGATGTCCTCATCAAAAGAGTGACATGACATGTAGTTCTAATGAACCACAACTTACATTACTGGATACACCCCCTGGACCTGGGAGCACGGGGAAACGCTCCCGGATATGGGAGCGTGGGGAAAAAATCGCTAGGTTTGAGCAGAAAATCGTGTGATAGTAAGCAGAGTAGGCAAAAGAACAGAGGTCCAAATGCACACATCCATCATCTGCCGACCGCCGACTACCAACCGCAGAGAACAAGTAGGGTTTTATTTCATTTTAGTTTCTTTATTTTGTTTTTTTAATTGCATTTTGTTTTATGTTTTTTTTTAATATTTTATTTAATACGTTTTGTTTTATAAATTTAGGTTCAGTTTTTATTTATTTATTTACACATTTTGATTTTATTTTTATTTTAATTTATTTTATTTTATGTTTTTTAAAGTTTTGTTTATATATATATATATATATTTTATTTTGATTATAATTTTTTTATTTTTTATTTTTTATTTTTCAATTTGGTTTTAATTTTGTATTAATTTAATTTTTATTTATTTAATTTTTATAATTTATAATTTTTTATTATGTAATTTAATTTTTTTATTTCCTTTTTAATATTTATTTATAATTTCAAAAACAAGATTATAATATATTTTAATTTTTTTATTTAGTTCGACAATTGAATATTATGATATTTGGCTTTGAATTATTAGTATGTTTTGTGGTTATTTAACTTATTAGTTATACTTATTACGTTTCTTCTATGCATATTATGTGGTTAATTTTGCTTATATTTTTATATTTTTATATTTTTTAATTTTTTATATATATTTTTGTACAGCCGTATCCAAACCCCCAAAAAAAAAATCGCCGTATCCCCGTATCCAAATCTCGTACCCGTATCCATATCGGCAACGTAGACCACAACATGATGTTGATGTTGATGCTCTTGACGAACAACAGGATGACTATGAAAATTAACTTTTAAGATTGACATAATTAATTACAAGATAATTATTGATGTTTATGTTTAATGATTATCATGACATTTGGCATTCGGTTAGTATTTTCAAATTTTGTGATTATTTCCATATTTTGTTTTTAATATCAATATGCATACTATGTGGTTAATGACAATGTCACTAATTTCCTATGTATTAGGCTATAATTTCTATATTTTTTAATTTTTTGTACATATTTTGTACGGACGAACCCAAAGAAAAAAATTGTTGTACCAGTGACCCAGAACCAGAACCAAAAATGAACAACCGGTAACTTAGGTGATAGTTGATTGTCTTAATTCTGTTGCACTTATTCCATCAAATACTGGATGTCATTATGGCTGTTGTACTATAGGTTGACCAAGTGTCGTTGACTTCCGTATTTGTACTTTGACTGTCATTACTGTTGTTCATTATGATTGTACTGCTGTTGATCAACACTTGTGTAATAATCCTAATTATTGCTAGTAGATGTCTTTAGGCAGACATCCCTACCTACTTACCTCTACAATGCAATTAAGTGTTCATTGTTGCCTGTATCTCACTATCCGTCTATTTATTAAATCCTTACTGTTTAATATGTACAAATTTATTAGTTTCTCTAAATATACTTTGTAGGCATATTCCAAGTAGTATCAGTCACTTTGCTTCTTGGGCTCTTACTCTCAGACCTGTGCTTCAACGGTAGCCATTTATCTTCTTCTGGCCTGTGTCCTGCCCTATTATCAGCTTGTGGCCAATCAAAACAGAAAAATGAATAATACTGTAGCCTGTTTACATAGAAACTCCTACCCTAAAAATATTGTAAGTGTCTGTATCGCTCCTTACTTCATTCTCGTTGATCTTTACCTCTGTGAAGCCGAATATACCTTTTACAAAAACTATTTTCAAGCACAACTTTAATAAAACATATGTTTCTTCTGCATTTTTTGTACATTGTTCAAGCATGTTTTTTGTCATTGTGTTTACTGGGAATCCATTCATTTACAGTCAATTCAACTTTAAAACTTGCACACCCATTTCCAAATTGAATATTTCTCTTCCATCTTCTGTGACTATAGACGCCAACTGGATCTTTTAAAAACATCCATTTTTTATTTGCATAGAGAATTCAACTAGTTATTGCATCAAAAAAAAGATCCTTTACAATGTACAAGGGCTGCGCCAGTTGTTTCTGACCATACCACCCAATGAACACTATAGCAGGCCAAGAAGAACCGTGTCAAGTCTGTATAAGGCCACATCTGATAGTGTAAAGTATGTAGGAGGCCAATAAGGGCTGCCTAGGCCTATAAAGTCCAAAGAAACCTTCCAAGCCTCCAGCGGACCTGCCAATTCCACGAGCGTCAATTAGAAGAGACCGCGTAGGGCTGTGATAGATAACAAATTCCATGAGGACCTGTACTGTGCCTTGCACTTTGGGCCGCATATTTTGGTTTAGGACTATGTTTGGTCAGCTTGGGGATGCATTTGGATGGCTGAAGGTTGTGACTGGCTGGTGGAAGGTCACGACAACCTTTGAAATTTGTAGGAAGTATGCTTAGTTAGAAGAGTTACATGCAAGAGTCATGATGTATCACCAAGTATCAGGAAAGGTGTTTGATCAGAAGCTGAGAGGAGACCCACTGCCGGTGGTGACCAGGGTAAAGGGACAGGTCAATGTTGGTGCAAGACCCACCATTGATTACTCTTTTAAATTATAAGTATATATATTTACATGCGCTATTTAGAATTTAGATTTTGGCATTGTTGCCCATAGAATTCAATTTTCTTAGTGACAGGAAAATAGGTTGTGAGAATGAAAGACAAACAAAAAACATAATGGATATCAAAAAATTGAAGTAAAAGAAATAGTAACAGCAGCACCACTAGAAGAACTTGATGAAGATGAAAATTCTCACAAGTTCTAAACAGCGGGATCTAATTATGTTAGGTATTAAAAAAAATAACCCGAGGAACTTCAGGAAACGATGCAAGTGGTGCATTCAATGGGAATTCATATTTTTTGCTGTGCACATGAAACAATGTTGAAATAGCATTCAGACCCCTAAAAAAGAATGAAGATATCTTCTTTATATATGTGGAAAATTATATATTCGATGAATCACAAAAGCAAGATGACGTAAGGCTTCTTACCTTGTTGAAGGCAGATGGTATTGATAACTCTGTGACTGATGAAATTCAACAAGATAAGTTTGTAGTTGAAAATTTTCAGAAATGGCACCTACCATGAAGCCAAATAATGATGTCAATGCACTAGTACCGGGGAGGACAAGTTATGGTTTAGATAGAGAACACAACAGAAATAAAGGAATTAACATCTTGGACATAGACAATTAGATTAACAGTCGGAAATGTTACTTTCAGAGAGTTGTGTTCAAGTTATCGAGTCTGAATGCATACAAAAATATGTACTTAATCAGGGATGTTGGGTACCAAATAGTCCTCTTCCTTGTAGTGGAGACATGCAAAAAAACCTATGAATGGCAGTTGGGTATTCAAAAAACTTTTTCATAGAGAGATATAATAATATTATCAAACAACAATACCTGAAATGGTCAAAAAAATAATACAGAAGGATAAATGATTGAAATCAAAGGTGTCGATCACACTTTTTAATAAAGTCAAGCACGACTGGTGCAATCCAAGAACAACATCTTGTGCCGATCAACATATGATATTAACTTTTCTCAATCAACTTAAACAAAGCAATATAGCCAATTGTCATAATCAAAACATGGGGCACATGACATAAATTCAGAAATAGACGGAATAGCTCTTCAGGAAACCAATGCTCAGGCAAGAATACAGCCTCTAGACAGACTTCGGAAATTTCCTAGGTGGTTTATGTGGTCAATGGACATTGTGAAGGAACAAAATGTAGATAAACATGCTGAAGAAAACATGTGCACAGAAGAGGTCCATAAGAATAACTAAAATAAGAAAGGAAAAAGAATAAACCTAATAATGATTTAGATGATTTAGAGGGAAAAATGTACCCAGGCAAGAACAGGGCAAATGTTAAAGTGAATGAAAACCTAATGAAATCACAGACAGAACATGGCAGAGGGAGGAGAAACAAGCTGGTAAACTTCCAAAAATAAGATGACACCCAAAATCAAATTATTCCATGCATACAAAAGGCTGCCCCCAGACATGGATTATCTACAAATGAGGATCATTACAATGCCGGTCAACAAGCAAAGTCTGCTGTGTTTGTAGCAAGATTGTTGACAGCCCATACACAAGTTAAATTCCAAACCCAAGCCAATCGAAAGCCCTCAGACAAAGCAAAAACTGGTCCGATTTCTCACTTGACAATTTTGAAAACATTTAGATATAAAAATCAATTTAATTTAGGTCCAAGAGACCATAGCAGTCTATGGGATGAACAGATATATCTAAAAATAGGAATCATGACAATTCCGGCCAAGAAGCGACGTCTCTTGCATTTGTAGCAAGATGGTTGACAAAAAGTATACTAAATTGAAAAATAAGAAATTCCAAAACCCCACACTGCTTATATTCCATACCCAAGCCAATTGAAAAGCCCTCAAACCTTCCTAGGCACCTAGTGTACCAAGGAAATGTCATAGTTTTGTTTCAAAATCACCTATAACCTACAATTAGGGAAAAATGTGAGGCATTACATTGTCATTCCTCATTTATAGAAATTGCTAGAGTGATCTTTTCTTTACCCTGTCGACTCTCTTCTGGCCTTCGGCAAAGGGCTTTGGAGACGATTTAAAATTGATTCTTCTTGTTCTTGATCTCTAATTGTAAGGTGAACAGTTTTTGTTGGTTAAGAAAACTTCTTGTTCTCCCTTGTTGATCCAAGTGGATTCTCCAAAAGCAGTTCTAGTGGTATTGCCAAGGCCATGTTCATATCTTGCAATAATGACGGTTCTTATTCAATGGTTTGTGGTAGTCTAGAACCACCTTCAGAGGATCATGATACCTCCAAGTCATCAATCCATCGCCACCAAATACCACACACTTCTATGGTGGGGCAACATTTGATATGGATGTTTAGAGTGCTTAGGATAGGCATATATATCCTATAGGTTATATTTCAGTGTGTATGTTATCTCATGTAAAAAGTGTGCAAACTACTTTTACGCCTAGTCAATAGGTGGTTAGTTGTAGATTAGTTTAGGGAGAGATTCTCATGGAGTTTCCCTATTCATTTGGGATGTATTATTCTATTTCCTTTTCTCACATTTGAATTCCCAACAAAAGGATAAGTGAGACTTACAAATTTGTAGGATGAGTTGTTATTTTTCAAAACCTATTTGAAGGTATCTTCTTTGTGAATACAATTAGTTGGAACTTTACAAATTTCATTTGGCATTCAAGCTTGTAGCTTCTTAGGTAGGATTCCTTATTTGCACGTCTTGTCTAGAAACTAACCACTACATAGCTTGTCCTTGAGAGGATCAATCGCTCACTCGAGTTCTCAATCCTCATCATTCATATCAAAGCAGTCCCACCCCATGGGATTTTAGAAACTCTAGTGCTCTCCATGAGAGAGCTGTAGTTCACTGCCATGGCCCTTTGAGTTTTTGTTTACCTGTGTATCTGATCTGATTCAAGTTAGGCTCAATTTTCCAATCTAGTTGGATAACACATCTAAATCCTCATTTAGAGTGTTGTCCACCCCACTTACTGGGATCCAGATCACTTGATATGGCGTTGATGGGAATTCCCAACCGCTGCCATTAGTTTAGGTTCCTCGGATCACGAAGAATCACCACATGGCCAAAAATCAAATAATGAACTTGATCATTTTTAGACTTTTAGCTCATTTTCACTTGATTTTCCATGAGTGCTGTCCACTCAAAACTGATCCTTTAAAACATATACGGTCCTAGCACCTGTCTCTTTGACGTAACATTTCAGCAAAAAAAATTGAGATTTTAAAGTAGATTTTGATGCAATTTTGACAAAAAACAAAGCCTCTCTAGGCTCTAAAGAGAAAATAATCAGAGAGAATTATTATTGAAGATGATTCAAGATGGAAGATTTCCAAAACCCTACTTTTCTTTTTTCCCGCATTATTGATTTCCAATCAAGATAAACAAGGGGTGCTTGGCTTTTAGCATGATTTCATAATAATCTTCATCTATCCTAACCTATTGAGCTTTGGTTACTACAGTTGTGTGTTTTATGTGCGAGTACTAGTGTAGACAGCATTTTTGTAATTTTCCTTTGTGTGCAAGTACTAGTGTAATCAAAATTCTAGTCTCCTATTTTGCCATTGCATACAAGTACTCAAGTGGTCCAATTTCCAACAACTAGAATGGAGAGGAAATGTTAATAGGAAAACATAAATTGAAAATATGATAAAGCCAAATAAGAAATGAAAGTTGCTATATTTTGTTCCTATCATAGGCTCTTAACCCATGCCTAAAGAAACAAGTATTTCAAAATGTGTACCAAGCAACTATTGATTGTAAACATAAACCTGCATGCCATGATTAAAAGACTCCTCCCATGGATTTGCATGTAAAGGCAAGCATTAAAAGCAAACACCCTGGTGATAGATTTCAAGATGAAGGTTGAAATGATAAGGAGGAAATGTTCATTATTCATGGTTGTAATGACTGAAGATGGATCAAACTACTCCAACAACATAAAGCTCTAACTAAAGGGTCATGCATGTGATAGTCCCATTCTAAACTCAGTCACAATAATAGACTAAACTTGTACAATTGATCTAGTTAATAACTACTCAGTAGTTCATGACATAAGCAAATAAGAACATTAAGGCAATCAAAACATCCTCTATGATGCAAGCCATCCTCCAAATCATTTGTCACTAATTAAATACATCACCCTCGCCCTACTGGCGTATGACCTACCTTAAGAGACTTGTTCATTATACAATTCAGTCTTGACCATAACCAAACCAAAAGGGAATAGCTTTATGCACTCAAAACCTCAAAGAAAAAGCTTTTGCAATGGGCGAAGTACATCAATTCATAATGATTATTAAAGTCATATGTTGGTAAGGTTAGGACATAAAGAGCATATAACCTAAGACATAATATGGAAGCCCAATGCCTATGTCAACGATTAAGTGATACATATAAAAGTTGACAATAAAATTCTCCAAAAGTATTCCTTGTAAGTATTCTCTTCTCTCCCTTTCAGCATTATCTCATTTGATTGTGAACACTCTTAAGGCCTTCCCATGTCTGAAAGGAGCAATTCCCTTAGAAACATTCCCATTTTCTAATTGAAGCAATCTCTTGAAGGAATTCCCATTCTAAATGGAGCATTTCCCCTAGAAACATTCCCATTTTATAATTGAAGAAATCTCTTGAAGCAACTCTAATTTTCAGCAAATGGATGGGAGCATTCTCTACTTTGGATGGAGGCACTTTTAATCTCCATACATTATCTTATCATAGTGGAGGTGCTCTTCTCTCTGTGAACGCAGTGTGGCTTGATCAAAATTGATATTTAGTTGAGGGGAGTCAAGTACTCTGTGATTTGCACAGCTCCCAAGTATGGATCTGCAAGAGGTAGATTTTTCAATTTCTTAATCAAACTCTTCCTAGTTTTAGAAATTTTCCCTTATTTCAGAAGAGAGAAATTTTTGTCAGAATTCCTCAGAACTTCAAAGATTTCATCGCTAGTTATGGCATATGTTCCAATTGATTTTCAGATTAGTAAGGATTCCAATGTCCCCCAATATAAAATTTTGGTATTCAATTATGGACATACTTTCTAACATGGATAGCTAGTGGACTGCACTTTCGCTGTTTCAACATTATGATTCAAATATGGTTTTTGGGTTCGTGATCTAATTAAATTGCTTTTCTTAAATTTGATGCTTCTCGCACAAATGGGAGAGAGAGATTTCCTTCAGCAACTACATTTATACATGGTGGAAGGAGGTTTGACACCCTTGTTCCTGTTGACAATTCTTCCACAGTGCAGATTGTCTCTTGACGTTCAGAAAATTTGCATCTCCATCCAAGGAAAGAAAGAAAACATTAGGAAGAATGCATTGTTTTTCTTGGTAAGGGGCCTTTGCTACAACAAGAAAATTCTGAAGGAATGGTTCATCAAAAGGCTTTTGCTAAGGACAGGTCTTCGGAGAGGTGCTGAGGACATAAGTCTGAAGGAAATAACAAAGGGGAGCCTATAAGACAAAGTAATTCCTTCGGACTTTTTGTCCGAAGGAATTCCTTCGGAGAATCCAAAAGTCCACCCAAAGAAGCAAAGAAAAGCCAAGGCCCTTCGAAAGGGTCATTTTCAACAATCCCGATGGCCACCTACCCTTCGGGAAGGTACGGGAACAGATTCAAAACCTTTGCAAAAAACCCGGGTGCCCTACAATTTTTCCGAAAGGTACAAAGGGAGAGCCACTAGCCCTTGCGGAGGGCACTTGGTCGGTGACAGGACCACTGTGACTTTCCCGAAGGGCATTTTACAGGCAAAGAGCAAAGGACAAAGGAATAATTCCTTCGGACAAAAAGTACGAAGAAATTTGGAAGACTACAAAGAAAGTCCAAAGAAAAGTAAGTAAAGGTAAAGGCAAATCGCCAAAGGAAACCTTCGGGCTTTTTGTCCGAAGGAATTCAAAGAAATTACAAGGAAGAGGCCCATGCAAAAAGCCGACAGCAAAATCCAAAGGCTTCGGAAAAGTTGAAACAAAGGCAAAAATGGAGGACTAATTCCTTTGGGCTTTTTGTTCGAAGGAATTCCTTCGGGAAAAAAGTCCGAAGAAATTCGAAGAAATGGCCGCGCAAAAACCCTGAGAAAATAAACCCAAAGAAGAATTCCGAAGGCCAAAGGAAGAGACCAAGATAATTCTTGCGGACATTTTGTCCACGAGAAAATGACTTAGCAAAAAAGAGCAAAGGCAAATCACCAAAAGAAATTTGGAGAGAAGTCGCCAAAAGAGAAGGACCCGACTACAAAATGAAGTCCGAAGCCAAGAAGAGAACAAACAAAGGAAAGATATCCTTCGGACTTTTTGTCCAAAGGATTAATTCGGGGAAAAAAGGCTGAGGGAAATCAAGCCCGCAAAGCAAAAGTCTGCAGGAAAGTGATAGGGTCAGGACAATTCAAGCGGACAATTTGTCTGACGGAAATCATTCAGAGGGAAAGTCCAAACACAAAAAAGTTCGCAGGTACAAATTCGGGATAATTGGAAAAGCATAAATTCCGAAGGAAATCCAGGAAGATGAAAAGAAGTCAGAAGGAAATTGCAAACAAAGAATACCGAGGGAAATTACAAGACTAAGGGACCCAACAGGAAATAAGCCCGAGAAAATGCCAAAGGGGGGTGTCCCACGAGATGTCAAATTCTGACCACGAGAAGTAACCGTTGAAACAAGGGTAAAGCCAAAATTTCGAAAGAAAGGCCAAATGGAGAAAATATACACCGGATATAAATAAAAATACATCTGAATATAGAATCCCGCCAGAAATAGAGACATGAACAGGCAGACCAGAACAGGGTAAAATACATGCAAGTGGGGGCTATTTCCGAACACAGATCAAAACTTCAGTTGACTGGTTATTGAAGTCCTGCTCGTCTCTGGATCAACTCACGCATCCGAGAGTCCAACTCAGCGTCAACTGAAGTTCCAAATTCGAATGTCGAGTTGACTGTTCTAGATTTAGAGTTGACTAATTGTTAAACGCCACATCTACTAAGAGCTTTCCATGCAAAGGAGAATGATCTCTTCGTCCAACTCAACTTACCAAATGGCCAACTCAGCCTTTCAAACATTCCAGTTCGGCATCAAGCAGCTCATGTAGAGTTCTAAAATTGACATTGGCATGGATTTCCATGCAAAGAGAGGTGGACGGTTCAGAACAAAGACAAGTTCACTTCCTCAAGCGCAAGAAGCTTCATGCAAAGACAAAAAAGAAAACATATTTTATTGAAAGGCCAAGTCAACGTTGAGTTAACCTAAGTAAATCCTTCTCTTCAATTTTTTCAATGCCAATCTTTGGCTTTTGTAATTCTCTATAAAATGGCTTTTCAGCCTTAGAAAAATGATCCCTCTCTTGGCTAGACCAGAATCTGCCATTGGTGAGTTGTGTAACCTCTTCGATCAATAGGACTGTACTTTCAAATTTCAAGTGTTGGCATAGTGTATGTTCATTTAGCAATTTGCACAAGTGGTAGATTTATCTCCCTTCCCAAATTCTGATTCATAACTAGTTGTTAGATTATCCTTATGCAAGTCATGTTCAGTGTTCTTTATGTCTTTTGTTGAAGCTGTAAGTGGATGTTAGGTGGCTGCAAAGTGTCTTGTATCAGACCTCTCTCCATCGTTTTCTTTCAGTTTTTGGTCATTGGATCAAACCTCTTCATGAAATATTTATGCATAAGTGATTGATTGAAATCAAAGGTCTTCATTTTCCCTTGTTTGTTCAGTGTTCAAGGTTCCAAGTTGAGTGGATCAAACTTCTGGTGTATCACCCATTTTAGGTAGGATTTCCCCTTAAAGTTTCCTTCTCCCTTTTCCATGGTAGTCCACAGCATAGAGTAGAGATCCTCATTGATGCATCATACAGGTACCAGCCTTCTCTGAAAGTTCTCACCATTGAGGCACCCACCCTCGTGAGAAGATCCCATTGTTTCAACCGGATAGAGGACTAGTCATTTCATGCACGTCTTCGATTCAGGGCGCAGCTCCAGGTTGACAACAGTTCCTTTTAAAACATTGAACTGTAACACTATACGATTTGTCAATGGCAGTTGTATTTTATTTTTGGTTTATGCATTTTGTTGAGAAATACAAGTCAAATAGCTTTACTATTTTTATCATCTAATTTTTTTGGTCAAATAACTTTTTACAAAAAAAATAGCATCAAATGCCCTAAAATTATCATAGGGCTAATTTTAAATTTAGAGATAAGTATAAAATCTACCTATTAAATAGCTAAATCCCTTATTTGAGATTCAATAAGGGAAAACCCAAAGGAAATCTCTCTTTATAGAGAGAAGTATGGGAGCAGTAAACTCATGTATCCCAAAGAAGTCTAATACTTTCTATTGTAATTGGATGTATTCTCGAGTCCCATTGACCTGCTTTTGGTCACTCTTGGACATTAATAAAAAAAAAATCTTTCTTTCTAGTTATGTTAAGTGCCAATAGGGAATTCCTTATGAAAAGATGATCGTAGGGGAATAGATGAAACAAATTTGCTGAGCTATTCTAGATAAGCTGCATTGGTGTTCTTGTCAATAGCTTGGCAAATACAAACGATTGCAGAAATCTCAAATCTAAAAATGAAACAAGTTGTATAGACTTTGGATTAATGATCAAATCGTGAGTGAATCAAAGAAGTTTCAAATGTTGGAACTACAGGACTAACTAAATGTCTAGGAGAAGACAATATAAAATTCCTTGAATGGTATAAGAGCAACAATGCTATTCATATGAAGGAAGCCTCTAGTGTAGAAACCTTTTTTGAGATACCTAGCATTCCTCTGGTCTTTCCATGTGCTTACTAGTTCTCTACTAGTAATAAAAACTAAGAAGTCGGGAATAAAAACTAGGAAGTCGGGTTCTGCAGATTTAGGGGACCAGTCCCAATACAGTACGTTATAGGTCCCGGTCCGAGCCCTGCTCCTGGCCCCAGTTTGATTTGGGCCGACTACATCCTGGCCTGCCTAGGTGCACCCAGGTTTGTCGAAGGATGAACCCGGGCATACCAAGGCAGGACGGGGTGTCTCCAGACCAAACTCAAGGTGTATCCACAGGCTTTAATGCCTTATTTAAATTTCTGACTGATTTTTTAGTTTTTGATTTCATAAAAAACAAGGGAAAAAAACCTTAAAAGTAAAGTTTTGATTTTTCAGTCTTTGACTTCATAAACTTCTATTTTGATTTATCATGACATTTGGCATTGAATTATCAATTATCAATTTATCGATAGTGTCTTTTGGTTAATTTGTTTATTCTACACATATTATGTGGTTAATTTTTCTTATTTAGCTAGAATTTTTATATTTTATATAGTTTTCTACAGCTGTACCCAGCCATATCAAGCTCAGGGGAAAAACAAAATGATGTTCCGGCATACCTGATCTCATAACGGAATAGGCAACTTAGAATAAAAAGAGAGCTTACATTGATCATGAAAGGAGAGTATTAGTTTCCAATGCAAAACTACCCAAACATTAATCTTCACTTAGAAGTGTATGAATTACATGTAACATTCAACTCCTCCATTGCTTAAAGAACTCTAATACTGGTCCTTATTAAGTACTTACACCTAAATCAATCATAACACTGAATGTAATTATCGAAAATAAAAATTATAGATAATTTGTAGACTTACCATTAGCTACAAGATTTGCTTCATAAACTGCCTCTTTAATTCTTATGAGGTACCTGTAAATAAAAAATACATAGCAAGCAGGATATACTCAAGTATTCAAAACAGGTATCTTAGTTTCTTGCATTTTTGTATTCTCGTAACAGTAAAACCCATGGAAGAGGAGCAAAAAGATTAAACCATAAAATTTAAGTGAAATTCATGGTACATACCAGTCAAGGAGTGGTCTAGGGCAAAGTGTTCCTTTCCAAAAATTCCCATCTAACAGGCCAGCTGCATATCGTAGCCAATCAAGCTGACTAATTTTGGCAACAGAGGTCCGCACACCTTTTGCTTCCAAGGAAGAAGCTAATTGCTGGTAATCACCTGAACTCTTACCCAAGCCCTGCCAAACATGGAATCATAATTTTCTCAGATATAAAGTTTGAAAAGCAATACGTTAATCATTAGTCAAACAGCCGCTCCTCACCACATGCAAATCCAAAGGAACAGTGACAAAGATACATAAGAAAACTATAAGATTAAACTAGGGCCATATCATTAAATTGCAAAGAGGCTGATTAAATAACCCTTTAAAATAAACTACTTCTTACATATGAGGAACAACCTCATAACAAAGAAATCTCTACATATAACAATGTGCTAATGATAGCACAATCATAACCATGCTAAAAAACAATGCCTCTACTAGTGCTAACAACTTCTAAATATTGTAGATATGCTAACATTAATCTAATACCCCGCTTAATGACTAAATCCATTACAATATAAATGATATAGTCATTACACCAATTGTATGATCTTGTGTAGAATACGGGATTCAAATAGTTTTATTAAGTTCAAAGATGAACTTAATCAATGTGTAACCTTGTTTCCAATGCAACAAACATTTCCATGTGTCTCTATGGTTGCCAATCCATCTCACCGAAGTACATGGGTAAATAGTCGCTGAAACCGTTGAGTACATTAGGAAGTGGTGCTGAATACAGAGCTCACTTAGTTGGAATTCCATGTGCAAGATTTGTTGACCTGTCTTGAATGTTTCAATCTTTACATGTTTGTTTGTTAGAATGATCAATTCTAACACAAACAATATCATCATATTGAGGTAGATAAGCTCAATATAATTAAACGGTTGTACTTCTAAGATTAAATAGCAACATAGTACCATGATATACCCTACTAGGATGTGCTTGTGTTAATCTCCTGAACATCTGATGTCTCACATTCTCCAACCTTGAAGTCTTCTAGGACATCTACCGCACACCATAACAATGGTGTCCTACCCACATGCCCATACCACATACCATAATGATGGTGGCCAACTCCAACCTTGCATTCTTTGAAGTATTATGGCATACTATCATGCCCCTACCACCTACTCCAACCTGGAGGTACAGCTTTAATGATCAAACTGTACTGGATGAAATTATTTGTCCCCAAAGAATATACCATTCCCTTTTTTCAGCATGATCAATCCCTTAGCCTCAAAAACTTTCCAATGATGAAATTCCCATCACTAATGACCTAACAAGTACCACTTAGGGGCTTATTACATGTGTCTTTTCTAGGAATGGAAGTCCCATTACAAGTACCTATGTCAATTTCCAGTTATTTTCAAAGACTCTCTTCGCATCCACATCCACTAATGAATGTCTCTAGCTTCCCACTCATTGTAGAGTTTATCGGCTTCCCACTCATAGATTTTACTAACTTCCACATCATACCACCTTGTCCCATCAACACTTTTGTATGATGTACCTATTTTTCACCTCGGGACACCTCGTCACTTGGACATTTCATCTGACGTACATTTTCCACCTCAGAACACCTCATCACTTGGAAACTTTGTCTGATGCACCTTAGCCTCAAAAATCCTCCTTGGCTCCTTGAGCTTGAATCGGTTGTTATCAATCTCAATGGATGATATAATTTTTCTCTCTCCACTACTTGAGATCAATACTTTTCCAAGCAGTATATTACATGATTACTGGGATAGAACATTATTTGTTAGAAAAATATGTCCATCAATTCCAACTGTGATACCCCTCATGTGAAGCTTGTGTCCTTTGCCAATCTTAGCGTATCATTTGTGTTAGAGGCATTTTTTCGATTCCCTTGTTCACATGTTTTGTCTTAACTTGTTGGTTGTCGTGAGTAGTGTCTTCCGTGTTCCACAAAAAGGTCAATTTTGCAGTTGATTTGCCTTTCTTAAGTTGTTTGATGATTGTTGTCCATTATTCCTTGCCTTACAAACACTAATACAATTTATATTAAAATGAAGTCTGCATAATGGGAGGGGGTGTGAGACCCCAAATTTTGATAGTGCTTACCTTTAGACAAATGGTATCTTTCACACATCCTGTTGAGACGTGCCTTTTGTGTTGTTGAGACGTGCCTTTTGTGTTGTTGAGCCACGTGATGTTATATGGTTCCTTCTGACTGAGCCATGTGATGTTGATTTGCTTATGCAAAAACATTATATGTTTAGATTAGATGATTATTCTATGCATTATGATATCAATTTGCTTACGCTATTTTGGTTGTTCATTGTGATGCATATTAGTTCCGTATTGCTAAAGCTATTGTTCTTAAGCATGTATTTGATTATACAAATGTTTAGACGATTGTTATTAGTTTATTATCATTGCTATGTGATGCCTTGGATGTGTCGTATGCATGATTGTGGATTGAGGTCACTTTTATTGTGTATATTCTTAGGTTTGGCTATATAGATTAGTGCATTTTATGTGTGCAATGTTGTGCAGGTGATAGGGAAGGCCGAAGAAGGAACTAGGCCTACGTCGGGCATGAGCACATCATAGGTAGAGTGGTGACATGTCTACTTGACCCTTCCATGATCCAAACCACTCCTAATTGCAGTTGTGGACCTCGACGAAAGTGTAGACATTCTTGACCCATTAAGCACTATTCACCCCCTTGGATAACATTCACACATTTCATTCTTAACCTTAGGAGTTCTCTTTAAGTTTTATTTCTTTCATAAAGTGTTTTGTAAGCTACTTAACTGGCCCCCTTTGACTCAAAACTCGGATGGATTGGGAGAGCCAACTTTTTAGAGTGACATAATGTAGTTCTTATATATTTTGTGTTGAATTTTGTGTCCTTTGACTAATAAGAAGGTTGGAGAGTCTTTTTTGGAGCCTTAGAGGACTTTTGAGGCAGTCCATGTACCATTTATGGCATGGGATAGTGGGTTCATTTATGAGGTATGGACTTGCTTGCTTGCCCACATGGGCTTGTAAGTGGAGCTATGGAGAGGGAAGAATTTTTGACCATGAGCTAAGGGATGGGAAGGGACACATGTTACCTTCCCAATGGCTTGTAAAGAAGGGAGTTGAGCCTATATGAGGAAGGAATTCCTTCCTTGAGGGGGCTTTTTCTCATTTTGGAAAATGAGAATGGAGAAGAGGAGAAAGAAGAGAGAAAGAGAAGCTTGGAGGAGGAGCTTAGAGAAAGAGGATGATTGCTAGTGTCCAAGACTTATAGGTGGTGTTTTGAATTGATCCAAGAGATGGAGCCATGGCAGGTTCCCTTGCCCATTTTATTTCAACGTAAATTTGTTAAAATTATCTTATCCTTACTCTTAAGTATAGTTTTCAAGAGGTGTAAGGCCATTGAGCTTGCCCTCTTTCTTTGTTTTCCATGGTTGCACCAACGGCCACCATGTGGTTTGATTGCCTATTTTGTTGGCTGGTTGAGTGTTAACACTACATGTATGAGCATTGTTCTTTGATGTATTTTGGTTGTGCTTCTATGAATATGGAAGCCTCACTTGTATAGTTGAGCTTATAGCCACCTAGATGCATAATTCCTAATGAGTGTTCCTTGCCTAGTCCTATTTATCTTCTACCTACTCTTAAATGTAGTTTTCAAGAGATGTAAGGCCATTGAGCTTGCCCTCTTTCTTTGATTGTTTTTCATGGTTGTGCCAATGGCCACCATGTGGTTTGATTGCCTATTTTGTTGGCTGGTTGAGTGTTAACACTTCATGTATGAGTGTTGTTCTTTGATGTGTTTTGGTTGTGTTTCTATGAATATGGAAGCCTCATTTGTATAGTTGAGCTTATAGCCTCCTAGATGCATAATTCCTAGTGAGTGTTCCTTGCCTAGTCTTGTTATCACCTAAACCTCTTTATCAACTTGTCTACCTTAACCATAATGTGATGATGCCCAGAGCTGGGAGTCTTAGGCTCAGGAGTGCCTAGGGCAGTCATCTATTGATGGCAAAAGGATAGGAGGCAAGCCCTCCTTCGATTGGCCTTGCGGTTGCGTGTGGAGTCCATGTAAAGACCATCTTTTTCAACTTTTCCAATATGCTTGTAAAAAAATATTTTAGCTATTTGAGAGCCATGATTATTGTATTTATTTCAGTTGAAAACACATATATATTGGAAAAAAAATTGTAATAAGTCATTGGAAATAGCGTGTTTAACTTTACCACTTGCATACTCTTCCCATTAAGTGCATTGGACTATAAAAGTAATGGAAATGATTAGTTTGTGTTCAAATTCCAATTGCATATTCTATATTTTGCATGTATATCTCTATAAGTTTATAGTAGGCTGAAAATATATGTTTTCTCTTTCCTAAAATTGTGAAATGCAATAATTAGTGTGATGCAGAGGAAGTCTAGTTGCATTCAAATAATTTTTATGCAAATTCAATCTTGTCTATTTTTCCCTAAATTAATTTTATTAGGAAGTATGATTTCTTGGGATTCTGTAGCAATATACGAATTACTTTTATTTGTTACCATTTCAAAGTTATGAATTTTTAAAGTTTCAATACCAAAAAATGGTTCTTTTCCATTGTAATTTACCCCCACTTCACTTAATTTATTTGCACGTAATATGAGGCATTGAAGTGTCCGAGATACTTTCATATTAAATTTTGCAATTTTTAGTACCCAATGCAATTCGTTTCGTAACTTTTAGGTTCCTAATTTGCCCGGAATGAATTTTTGAGGTTTACCTATTTGTAGGGTAGTTTTCATTTAACACAAGCCCTTCTGAAGCGCACTGGTCACTTAGTATAGGGCATTTTCTTTGGTGTAGCCAGCAGTCACCTATGTGACTACGTGTCATTTGGTGGAGAGCCTAAGGGCTCGAGCGGCATTGGTTGAAGGCCCAAATGGGCTACGACTTTGTCAAAGTATTGACCAGGGAAGTGGGAACCGCATGGCTAACATGCCACGCAGTGAGCACACTGTGAAACTTAAGATTGGGGGTGATCAACAAGAGTTGATCGTCATCCAAGCTTGACTGCCAAGCATTTGATTAAACCCTTATTTTTGTTTATTCTTGTAATATGTAATTTCATTAAAACCATACGTGTTGCTTTTTATATTATTTAATTGGGAATTTATTAAAAAGTAAACCTTTATTTCATAAAGTTATAAACCTACAACAAGAAATTATATAACCAAATCTTTTGTCAATCTTTAGACCTAGTTTTGTTACCTCGATTGCGAAGAATCAGAAGCCCGAAGGCAGGGTGACCCCAAAGGAGACCCCCCTCAATTTTCCGTGCTCTTCTGCAAAAAAATAAAAAAATAAACCTGGAACTGTATATTTTTCAGTTATGACCCTCTTTACTTAGTTTTGCCTTAGACCTCCTTTGCAACCTAGTAAACTTGTTTTGTACTCGCGTTTGCGAAGACCTAGTGGCTCGGAGGCGGGGGAACGCAAAAGGAATCCCCCCTAAATCTTTCATCCCCTCCCATTTGGAAGTGGTTTCAGAACCTGAAACTTCATAGTTTACACCTTGTGCTTGTTTTGTCCTAGAGAAACTTGTTTAGGCCTTATTGACTATCACGGAGCTCTAGGAGCCCCGAAATGCCTAAACGAGCTGGCCCCAAAGGGGACTACTGTTAATTTTGTGCCCCCTTTAGTCTAAGACAAAATTTAAAATCTAAAACTAAAACTTTTTTGAAATTTTACCTTTAACCTTGCTGGCAACCACTAATGGTTGTAGAGGAGCTTGAAGCTGCCAAGACCATGTTGGAAACCGTAGGAGACTAAGACCTCCTGGAACCTTTCCAAAAAGATGGGACCTATAAAACAAAACCATGTATATGTGTATCGAAATAGATTTGAAATATAAATAATTGGAAAAAGGATCAAAAGCTTGGAGACTCAATCAATGGCAATTTTCCAAGGCTGAGGAAGGACAAGAGGAATGACTATGGACAATTCATCCTCCAACACCTCCTCCATTCCAAAATCTAAATTTATGACTTAATGTCTGATTTGAAGCCTTTATTGACTTCCATAAGGATTCCAAGGCCTTCCTCACCTTTGATCGAATTTGACGGTCAAGGTGGAATCAATCTAATGGTTGAGTTGGAGTGCTCCATCCTCAAGGGGCTTATTTGGGATATTTTAGACCCCTTTTGAGATCGTATGGGGACTATACGATCTTTGGTCAAGATTTTTTCTTAACTTTGACTTAAGTCAAAAATTGAGTTGATTTATGACTTAAGTGCGAATCAAGCCCTATGATTAGCCGGATTCACCAGGAGACACTTTTGAGCACCGCAAAGAGTTAGATAATATAGTTCGAGCCAAGGATTGCTCAAACCTACCTCGTGTTAATCGAACATTCTTTTGGGCCTTCGGGTCATGGGGCCCACTAGGCCATCTTAGAGAGTTGTAGGCTTGTTGATAGCTTGTAGGCCAATTAGAGCAAGTGGGGTCAACATGGTTGTGTAGCAACTATGTAACCACTTGCGCATTGTGATCCATGTTGTTTTGGCATGCAAGTTTGTTTGGATACATTGTGCGTCTTGTGCCACATTGTTGGCTAGCCAATGGGCAATGCATCTATGTAAGATGTGCGTTATACATTCTCAAAAAAAAATTGACCTATTTGTGTGTTTTCGTTATGTCAATTTTTGGGCATGACACCAATTGTCTATTATGTAGACAACTTGATGTTGGAATATGAATTCATAGACCTAAAATAGGTTACAATCACAATGTCTTTGAAACATATCTCAACAATCAAACACATTTCCCTGAATTTTGTGATGCTGCAATTTATCTATATAATTGGCCATACTTGCAAGAAACTTGTAGCCTTCCAGTTGTGAGAATCTTGCCACCCTTGTTTCAATCCTTGCACACAAGTCATGTTTTGCAGCTTCTCATTCAGGCTTTCCTTTGGCCTCTCCAAAGGTGCAAGGTTCAAATACCTATGAAACAACAGAACTAAGAGAAAAATATACCTACTCACCATCTACCACCATTTGTTTCCTGATCATGTAGATCAGCCTTCCATTTACCATGAAAATTCAACCTCCCAAACATCATTCACCGTGGCATAATACCACTTCAATCTCCATTGCTGGCTCTTCTGATTTTCCCTTTGGAACTTGACCCCTCTAACATTCATAGTTTTGATCCTTAATTTATTTCAACACCAAAACTTATTCTAGAATTATTAAAAACAGTTAACCCTATAATATCCCTTTTACTAAATCATTGATTACCATACAATTGAGGAGAGAGCACTGCCATTTTATTAAGCAAATCGCCATGGAAGGAGCGCTACCAATTATTAAGCAAATCGCCCTTGGATAGAACGCATACAACAGCAGTTACATATTATAAACAGCAGTCATCAAAGTCATTAACAACAATTATTATTAATTAGTCATTAAACATTCATTTGACAAAAGGTCACAATCCTTAGCAAAGACATATAGTTTGAATGGGAAGTGATGAACGTATTTATATTCAGCGAATTGATGAGAAAGAAATCATTCAATTTTGTATTAAATATATAACTTGTATAAGCAGTCATTTTACAATGGCTTTTAAGGACATAACCCCTTAATTGCGTAACCCAGATACGAGGACGCAAATCCTTGTTATCGAACCCAAGGACGAAACCCCTTGTGTAATTTTGTAATATTCAAAATTCTATTCAAAGATAAACAATTAATCCAATTTGACTTTATTATTATTAAAATTATTATTTTATAAATATTATTTTAAAAAAGGAATTCTGAAAAAACCAAATTAATGTAAAATATTCCGATTTGGAACATTACAATGGTATCAGAGTTGTTTTTCTTGCCAGCCTGTGAACCATGGAGTCACTACATAAGGAAATTATAGATAGTTTCAAGTTGTACAACACCCTTTTAGCAGAGATTTGAAAAGAAATCTCTTTTTCAATTTTTTTGGAGTTGAAAGAGCCATGGAATGGAAACAGACACTATGAGGAAGACAAGTTCGTGAATCATAGTTATGGCAGCTCGGAATATGAAGGTTACATGCCAGACAAATTCCAAAGAAATATTCCTCATGATTTAGATAATAATAATCTTAATAAATGTCAGGGAATAACTGAAACAGTGGCTGACAATGTTAATCTTAACCATAATAGCAAATACTCCTATGAAGCAGCTGAGACTAAATATAGTGATTTTGGTGAGCTTAAGGGTAGGTCTAAGAAGACAAAGGAAGCTACTTTGTCATCATTTTCTTGTCCCAAAAATGTGTCAGACATAACATGTGACAGTATTCAATGGTCTCCACGGCAAAGATGTGGGTCTAAAGAAAAAAATACTCCACCACAAATTAATATATGTTCTATACAAAGTAGTAAAGATATGGAAAGCAATGAATGCCTGGAAATAGAGTGGGAAAACCAGGTTCCTGGTTGTGACATGGGAATTTCAGATGGAAGCCCAATGAAGTTCAAGACAAACCCTGGTTTATTTCATATTGATTATGATGAAGCTCAATCATCATGGTACAATGACAAGAACAAAGATGTGCCTTCTAAGCATATGTCTACGGAAAAACTGATGAATGATGTATTGGCACCTGTCTTTAGCAATGACAAGATGTTAAGTAAAGAAGTTAGTTTTGAGTTGGACAAGGGAGAATGCAGTAACTCACACATTGCTTATCGGTCTGGATTGCTTGATTTTAGCAATGATGAGGAACATTCATTGCCTTCTCAAATTTTCTGTTCTTTTCAATCTCCAATAACTAATGGTTGGACCCCGCTAACCAAAAAATTGAGAGGCCTTAAGTCAGGAGATGATCATAATGCTTATAAAGAAATGGATTGGCCCAGAACAGAAGACTTCTTGGAAATTGATTATTTGATATCTAAATATAATATTCAACCAATAAAGGCACATTCTACCATATATCATAGGGGAAATCATTTAGTTAAAAACAAATCTCTACAAATGGATCAGGAAACTGAGTCATTCAAAGATAAGTATAGCTAGAAAACAAGTGATGTCGAGAAAATCTATTTCTGTGATAAATCAGATACGCTTCTTAAATATTCATGGTTGTATCTCAAGGATGTCATGGATTCACATCAATCAAATTTTGGAATAAATGGTAAAGAATTAAGGCTGGTATATGAAATCCAAGATAATCGGGAAAATTTAAAAGTGTTTGTCTAAGTGTTGATTGTGGTAGGGGCAGTCCTAACAACAATAACACAAGTTTTATACAAGCTTATAGATATTCAGTTAGGGTTTGTACCAATAACTCTGACCAAAAATATGGGAAAACATAATGGGTCAACTGCAAAAGAGACTCTTGATAGAAAACATAACATGTTTCAAGGTCAATGTAAAGGTGTTGTGACCATAAATAGTACAGTTATTAAAAAATCTTGGAGAGCACAAAGATTTTGATTGTACACAAGTATTCTAGCAATTTTGGAATTGAACTTGATTTTTCCCTCAATGTGGAAGAATTCTCTCCATTACTATTGCATTGTAGAAAGAGAAGGAGACTCGGAGCTGATCAAATTATTGAAAATGATTATGAAGACAGTAACAATATGAAAAGAGTACATTTTTCAAAAGATATTATCGAATACCATGCATATATTGATAATTGCCACCTAGGTTGCCCCAAAATTGTGTTCACATAGTACTCTGATAAACACACAGTGTCTCACGTTGTTTCTGGACCGAAAAATCAGTTTGAAGTTTCAGTCCAAATGTCGAATACTAACGTGGGAAAGAAGATAGGCAATGATTATAGAAAAGGTTTTTTTTATTCGAGACAAACCTTATTTGCTATGTCCATAGTTCAAAATTATATTTTAATAGTAATAGACAATTATACTAATAGAATAGAGTCCATGGACAGGAAAGATATGCCCAGGCCAGCCGTAGTTACAAACATAGCGGTGGACATGGTTTGAGGGAATTTGATAAACAAAAACAAGTTTCCCAAGAGAATACTTCTGCAGAAATAGAATATCTTCATCAAAAACAACTTGAAATTAAAAAAGATGATAAGCAAAATGAGATCCGCATTTTATCTAATGCAAGAAGAGTTTTGAGACCTTTCCTTGTAGTAAAAAAATAAAAGGTTATGCATACCTAAACAGCAGTTTGAAAATTTTAAGAAAGGTCGCAACCCTTTCAAGTATCTTATGCAAAAGGGCATCATAGAAATATTTGATGTTGTACATTATGTAAAAATAGAATTTCCGTGGGGGAGAGAGATGCAAAATGAAAGTGATGAAGAAGACAATGACGAGGTCTCATTAATGTGGAAACAAATGTCATTATCTTTCAAATGTTCCCAGAGTATGGTAAATCGAGACATGGATTCTACTTATGACAAAGATGATACAGAAGATTGCCTTCATAGCGTCATTCTAGAAGATGATCATGGTAAAACTTGCACTTTGTGTGGCTTTATTGGGCAGAATATTGAAACAATCTTTGACATCCAGTGGCCACAGGCTCAGAAAGGTACAAAATATTCAAGGCTTGTCCCTAACAAAAACCTAAAGATTGTTTTAGGTACCAATAATCAGACATTGTTGGTTTTAGATGAGGGTCATTTCCCTCAAAAGAATGACACCAACATACTAAAAGCACTCACCCAAATACATACCAGGAGATGGATTTTATGGGTAGAATCCTTTCGCGCAATGTTTAGACGGTTGATTACAAGCATCAAAAATTGCTTTACCAAAGACACACTCAAGATCCACTAGAAAGAATATTCTATGATGTGCTTGATTATGTACTAAAGAGTAGCAATGAAGAGGTAAAAATGTCCACGTTGCATGATCTTCAAGAGTTAACTACACTATTTGTACACAATAAAGAAGATATGCTACAGGATTTGCCTAGATTGTTTGACTTTACTATCAAGTTGGATTTAAATGAGAAACAAAGAAAGGCACTTGAACATCCCAATTTACAATTGCTTGCGGACAAGCAATTTTGGGAAGGGAGGTCTATAATATCCCTTTTACTGAATCACTGAATACCATACAATTGAGGAGAGAACCCTGCCATTTTATTAAGTAAATCGCCATGGAAGGAGCACTGCCAATTATTAATCAAATCGCCCTTGGATAGAATGCATACAATAGTGGTTACATATTATAAACAGCAGTCACTAAAGTCATTAACAACAATTATTAATTATTAATTGATTAATTAGTCATTAAACAATCATTTGACGAAAGGTCACAATCCTTGGAGAAGATATGTCATTTGAATGGGAAGTGATGAAGGTATTTATATTCAGCGAATTGATGAGAAAGAAATCATTCAATTTTGTATTAAATATATAACTTGTATTAGTAGTCGCTTTAAAATGGCTTTTAAGGACGTAACCCCTTAATTGCATAACCCAGATACGAGGATGAAAATCCTTGTTATCGAACCCAAGGACAAAACCCCTTGTGTAATTTTGTAATATTCAAAATTTATATTCAGAGATAAATTAATCCAATTTGATTTTATTATTATTAAAATTATTATTTTATAAAATATTATTCTTAAAATGAATTCCAAGAAAACCAATTTAATGTAAAATATTCTGATTTGGAATGTTAAATACCCATATAGTACTATTTGAAGACTTACCAAAAAGTTTTTCTCATCTACAACCACATCTCTTGTAATCACAATTTTGCTCGTAGAGACTTATAGTAACTTGTATGTTGTCAACTACTCATTATAACTAACAAACATGTATGTTTGTCTCTTTACATCCAATTTATTTCTCCTCTTCTGGAATTAGATCAAAAGCAATACAACCAAGAACATGAAAGTCACTTACAGACAGTTTTTTTTCTGACCATGCTTCTTCAGGTTTGACATCTTGCAAAGTTTTACAAAGATTCCAATTAAGAATGTAGATTGTTAAATGCACACTTTCTACTCAATATTAACATGATACATTCCAGTTGTACACCATGCATCTTGACATCTCCATGACCGTCCTTTGAAACTTCAATTTTACAAACTTTCAACATACAATTCCCTCCAAACACAAGCATAAAATATGTCAGGAATTAAACATATCCAAGAATCCTATTTTTTCCTCACCCAAACCTTGAAAAACACAATCATTTGAAAAATGAGGCCTACCATTCGCATTTGGAAACTTGATTTTTTTTACACACGTATTGGTAGAATGAACTTGCTTGCGTCCATATCCCCAATATATTTTGATAAATAGAGGCATTCGAGCCAACATCTCAATGGCTCAATCTTAGCTCTGCCAGCACGTACTCCCATCATCACGCAGCTTGCTACCAACAAAATAGTTCACTCATGTACAACAGATATGTGAATAATTAATACATGACACACAAGATCTGCACTCTCTCAGAGCTCCAACTACGTCTTATCTTCATACCAACATGAAATTCCACATACAACTACAATAGTGGAAGCATGAAGTGGCACACAAGGAATCACTAAAGCAAATGGAGCAAAAGATAATTCACTGCAAAATACTCTTGTGACTCAATGGCACCCAACAAATGTACAGTCAGGTCAACATTTACGTTACCGATTCGCGGTTTTCAGCAAGCATTCGATAGACAGAAACATACCAAGCACGAGTACAAGGTCGAAACCCGAACCCCAACGCCCAGGGTTCATCCCTGGGCACCCAGGGTCGCTCCAGTTTTTCTACCAAAAAAAACATGAGCGAACCCGGGTGCCTAAGGCAAACCCTGGTGAAATATCCCTTTTAGGACTGAAAACTAAACAAAAGGGTTATCCAACAAACCCTACTAAAATAATCAATTTTCAAATTTTAGAACCTAGGTAACTAAAAATAAATTATTTACTATTGTAGGTGCCCAAAAATGGCTCGAAAATAATATTCAATCATTCCAAAAATTGTAGAAAATATCCCGAAACTACAGCCAATGAATTCAGTCAAAAACCTAATTTTTTATAATGTTTATAGCTGGAAAACATTATGAAAATTCCAGAGAAATTGTGTGGTTGTTCCACACCCCTGAACCATCACCCACCCTAGATGAGGGTTCGTTGCACCAGTGGATGAATCGCTGCACTTTTGGGAGGTATGTTGCCCTACAAACAGCTCAAATCCAAGTTGCCCAGCCTCCAAATGTTAGTCGCCCCATTTGTAGATGAAAAGATGGTGTTGAAAACACCCTTTTTTTGCCAATGATGCACAATACAAACTCTTTGGGAAGTTGGCCTAAGTCTGAAATCAAGGGTTTCCATCCTTATTCCAAACAACCTTGAAGGGATTCCGTCCTGAAGGCCAAGTCTAAATTTTTTGTGCTTAAGACTTAATGGAATCATCAAAAAATAGCATGAATCTTTCTACAAGATATCCCCTTTTACCTTTATAGCCTTCCCCAAAGGGTGGTGTCCAAAAGGGAGGGAAAGCAATTCAAATATCAAAAGAACCTTTTCTTATAAGCTCTCACTCAATCATTTAAGTGCCCATGACCCTCAAATGTCCCCTTCTTTAAGTGAAAAATAGAATCATAAAGTACCCTTTTTGATTAGAAGCATTTAAAACCCAATGTTCCCCTTTCTCACTTTGTCCCTTAGGTTTTTGGGAAACAAGCCAAGCTAAGGGTCTTCACGAATCATGTTGAAAAGGGGGACATGACAGCCCTCCCTTCTCAAAATTGCTTGTCCTCAAACAATTGCAAGCTAGGATGTTGAAAGATGGCTTCCCCTTCTCAAGTAGCATCTTCGAAAGGCAAGTCTTTCCAACGTACCAAGTATTTAGTGATGACTCGGTTTCTAAGCCTCCTTTCTCTAGTCTCAACAATAGAATCCAGAATCAAGACCAACTTGCCTTCCTCATCAAGGGGTGGCAAATCAATAGATGGAGTGATGCGCTGCCCAAGTGCCCTTTTGAGGCAAGACACATGAAAAACATTATGGATCTTGCTACTTTCCGGTAGCTCCAACTCATAATCCACTTCCCCTACCTTTGTTATGATATTGTAGGGACCATAGAACCATGGTTTCAATTTTTCCGCCCCATTTTGCTTGATGGATGATTGCTTGTAAAGTTGTACCCTTAAAAAAACCATGTCGCCTACCTCGAAATGCCTTTCCGTTTGATGTTGATCTGCATATGCCTCCTGTTGGTTTTGAATTTGTTGTAGGTTCTTCTTGAGCTGTTCTAAAATCTCCATGCTTTGTTGTACTAAATCAGCTATCCCAGGCACTCTATTGTCACTCCAAATCAAGTCTAGGGAGGAAAAAGCTTCATATCCATACAAGACCTTGAAGGGGGGCATACCTATTGGCATATGGTATGTCATGTTACAGCAAAACTCCGCCATATACAACCACTTATTCCACATCTTTTGCTGCCCTAAAACATAATTCCGTAGGTATCCTTCCACCCACTTGTTCACAATTTTAGTTTGCCCATCCGTTTGGGGATGATAGCTAGTGCTTGGAGACAACTAATTGCCCACCAACTGAAAGAGCTCTTGCCAAAAGAGGCTCATGAACCTATTGTCCCTGTCACTTACAATATTTCTAGGCCAACCATGAAGTTTGAACACTTCTCTGAAAAAAAGATCGGCCACCATAGGAGCATTGTAGTGGGTTGGAAGAGCACAAAAATAAGCAAATTTGGTGAGTCTATCCACCACCACAAACATAGAATTCTTACCTTGTGCCATGGGCAGCCTAGTGAATCAGTCCATAGAAATGCTCTCTCATTTTTGTTGGGGAATAGATAGATGTTGTAGAAGACCAACTGGAAATGTGTGCTCTCCATTGTTATGTTGGCAATCAAGACATTCCCGAACGTATTGAAGTACCTCTCTCTTTAGGCCCTTCCAAAAGAACCTTTCTCTTACCTCTTTGTAAGTCTTAAAATACCTCAGATGTCCCGCGGAGTCATGAACAGATCTTATTGTTTGTGCCTTAAGCTTGGAGTTAGGTGTCAAAAAAATTCAGTTTTTATACAAAATCAGTCCATCCACAATCCCATATCTCTCATCATTCATCTTTCCCTCCATGATAGCCATGGCAAAGGCATCCTTAGCATACTCAGCGGTTATGACAGCCTTCCAATCTGTTGTAATCTCACTCATGGCACACAAAATAGGCTTCCAAGACTGCATCAACCACCACATTATTTTTCCCTTTCACATAATGTCAAAATCATAAGACTGCAACTTGCTTCCTCAATTTTTTTGCCTATCGCTCAAATCAGTTTGTGTAAGGAAGTATTTCAAACTATTGTGGTCAATTTTCACCACAGACTTCCCATAAATCAAGTATAAACGAAATTTGGCCAATGCATGCATGATGGCCAACATTTCTTTGTCATAAATTGAGAATTTTCGCTCAATTTCTTTGAGTTTCCTGCTTTCAAATACAATCAGGTGAACTTTTTGCATTAAGACAATCCCTATGCCTTCCCTCAAAATATCACATTCCAATACAAATGGATTAGTGAAATATGGAACAGCAAGCACCGGGCATGAGCTCATGATTTTCTTGAGTTTTCCAAATGTTCCCAAGGTTGTTTTGGACCAGCAAAATGCACCTTTCTTCGTCAAATCCGTGAGAGGGGCAACAAGCTGAGAAAAACCCTTTACAAACCTTCGGTAGTAGCTACACAACCCAAGAAATCCTCTCAACTGTTTCAGATTAGTTGGGGGTGGCCAATCCAAGATAGCTTGTATTTTCTGTTGGTCCGCATGGACCCCTTGGGTGTTGATCACGTCTCAACTATAAAATTTTATAAGTGGCAAACTCACATTTTGATTTTTTTACAAAGAGTATTTGTTGTACCAACACTCCCAAAACTATATCTAAGTGCTGCAAATGCTCCTCCCATGTTTTCCTATACACTAGAATGTCACCAAAAAAGACCAAGACAAACATTCTCAAGTATTGTCGAAAGATGTGATACATGCAACATTGGAATGTGGCGGGAGCATTGGTTAATCCGAAAGGCATAACCAAAAATTCATAGTGTCCATAATGACATCTAAAGGTGGTCTTTTGAACATCTGCCTCTCTAACCTAGATTTGGTGGTACCCGATTTTCAAATCAATTTTGGAGAAATAAACCGATCCATGGAGCTCATCTATAAGCTCATCAATCCTAGGTATGGGGTACCTATTCTTGATTGTCTTCTTATTCAACAACCAGTAGTCAATGCACATTCTCATAGTTCTGTCTTTCTTCTTCACAAACACAACCGAAGATGCAAAGGGGCTGGAACTAGGCCTTATGTGGCCCATATTTAGGAGCTCACGTATGGCTTTCTCTATCTCTTCTTTATAAATCCTTGGGTGCCAGTAGGGTGTAGCGGTTATCGCTTTGGTACCTTGTTCCAAATCAATTATGTGTTCAAACCCTCTATCCAGGGGTAGCCCATGAGGAATGTCGCCAAAAACCTTGGCATGCTTTTCAAGAAGGAATTTAACATCCTTATGAAGAGCTTGTTGTCCTAGATCAAAATTCAGGTCTTTCACAAAGCATTTGGCTGCCCACACAACCTGCCCTTTGTTGGAAGCTCTCCATCCTTTTGGAGGTCACCACCATAGGTGCTCCATTGCTCAACCCATGAACGACTATTTCTTTACATGTCGCTTTGAATTTCAACTTCATAGTTTGAAGATTTTGAGTGTATTCTCCAAGGGAGTGCAGCAATTGGACACCGAACACCACATCGATTTCCCCTGCATCAATCACATGGAAGTCCCCTTGTACTTTCCCCAAAGTGAGTTTCAATTTTGGAACTCTGTGATGGCAAGAGAGAGAGAATCCATCTCCCAAAGTCACATTGAACCCTTCAAAAGATGTAGTTTGCAGCCCACACCTTGAAGCCAACTTCTTATCAACAAAGTTATGTGTAGCCCCACTACCAATGAGTATGGTGACATTCTTATCTTGCAAATCTCCTCTTACCTTAAAGGAGTGGTAATTAGGAATTCCGGTTAGGGTGACCAAGGTGCCCACTACCTTGCTTTCTCCTTTGCCTTTGGCCTGCTCCTTCCCACAAGGGGCTGCCTCTATCATTTTTGCTCCTTCCCTTATACCTTGGTCTACTTCTCTTGGCTTTTCTATGCTGCTATCATTTGTTTTTAGCTCCTTTGATTGCCTTTCCTCTTGCTGGAAACTCCCCTTTTTATGCCCAAGAAGGTCTGATTTTCAAAACTTAGAGCTTGCAACCCTAGGTTGCTTTGAAATTCCTTTTTCTCACTGCCCCATAGTTTGTGAAGTGCTGGTTTTCTGCCTTTCAAGGGGCAGATCTTGCATTATAGGTGTTGCATGCTCAAGGTCTATGGCCCTTTTTATGGCCATTTGGAGGGGAGGAGAGTCAAAAGCTTTGACCAACCCTTTAAGGGATTTAACTAACCTTTCAATGAACAAAACCATGAGTCTATTTTTTGAAATGTCCATCACCAAAGCTGATACCCTCTGAAATTCTGCAACATACTCCCCCACGGAATGTCCTTGTTTTAGGTGTGCCAAGTCTCGCATGTGCAACTCCAAATCTACCCTATCATATCTATCAATGCTCTTTATGTTGAATCCCTCACTCCGAATCTACCCTATCAAATCTATCAATGATCTTTATGTTGAATCCCTCATAAGTCTTGATGAGGTTGTGCCTAGGGATATTAACTCTTGGTGCCTCCACTCATGGGTAGCCTTTTCCAAGTGTAGTATGATCAACTTCAAGGCTTCATCTTCCCTCATATGACACAATGAAAAGTAGGTATCCACTTTGCTAATCCAAGCCTTGGCTGAATTATTTGGGGAACCATCAAATGTGGGTAGGGTAACCTTCCCCATCTCATCATGTAATTCTATGTGGTTGTCCCATCCCATGGAGCCTCCTCTACCCTTTTCCATGTTGCAAAACCATTGAAGCTCATCTCTTTTCTGAATAGGGGGCTATGTCATGTATTCTCCATATGTTGCCATCAAATATGATCTATAGGAGGGTTGTTCCTTCCCAACCAAGTTTCCTCCTTTTGAAGGACCCTAGGACCATTAGGTCTTGGCGTAGGTCCTACGCTTATGCCCAAGGTGTTTTTCATCACAACCTGTGCTCTATCTCCTTTCATATCCTTCACTGTTTGAAGGAATTCATTCATCACTTCATATGTTCTTGTGCTCAAGACAATCTCTCAATCCTAGCTCTATCTATCACTGTTTGACATGAAACCCTTGTTGTCCTACAGCTGGCCAAGAAACTGGCTCTGATACCACTGAGATATCCATTTTAGAATTGAAAATTAAACAAAGGGGTTATCCAACAAACCCTACTGAAATAATCAATTTTCAAAATGTATTCAAACCTTTGGTAACTGAAAATAAATTGTTTACTATTGTAGGTGCCCAAAAATGACACGAAAATAATATTCAATGATTCCAAAAATTGCAAAAAATATCCCAAAAATACAGCAAATGAATTCAGTGAAAACCTTGAATTTTTTTAATGTTTATGGCTGAAAAATATTATGAAAATTCTAGAGAATTCGTGTGGTTGCTCCACACCCCTGAAAAGGCCCAAAAAGTCCTCAAAATCCCATCGCCTACCCTAGATGAGGGTTTGTTGCACCTGAAGATGAATTGTTGCACTTTTGGGAGGTATGTTGCCCTACAAACAGCGCAAATCCAAGTCGTCCAACCTCCAAATGTTAGTTGCCTCACCTATAGATGAAAAGATAGTGATGAAAACACCATTTTCCTGTCAATGATGCACAATACAACCTTTTTGTGAAGTTGCTCTAAGTCTGAAATCAAGTGTTTTCATCCTTGTTCCAAACAACTTTGAAGGGATTTCGTCCTCAAGGCAAAATCCAACTTTTTCATGCTTAAGACTTAATAAAATCAATTATAACAAAATAGCATGAACCTTTCCACAAGATCTCCCCTTTGACCTTTATAGCCTTCCCCCAAAGGGTGGCGTCCAAAAGGGAGGGAAAGCAATTCAAATATTAAAAGAACCTTTTCTTATAAGCTTTCACTTAATCATTTAAGTGCCCATGACCCTCAAATATCCCCTTCTTTAAGTGAAAAATAGAATTATAAAGTATCTTTTTTTATGAGAAGCATTTAAAACCCAATGTTCCCCTTTCTCTCACTTCGTCCCTTAGCTTTTTGGAAAACATGCCAAGCTAAGGGTCTTCACGAATCATGTTGAAAAGGGGGACATGACACCTAGGCGTTGGGGTGCAGAACCCGCATTTCTGATCAAAAATGGTCAATGACGAATTTTTAATCATTTTTTCACAAAACCCAATGACATTTCCCACTTTCTCATTCAATGACATCGACACTCCTTCAATGACATACAACTTAGCTAGTGGGAGTGGCGACAGTGCTAGTCCATGTGGTTTTAACAAACCACAACATGATGTTGATGTTAATGCTCTCGATGAAGAACAAGATGACTATGAAAATTAACTTTTAAGTTTGATGTAATTAATTATAGAATAATTATTGATATTTATGTTTAATGATTATCATGACAGTTGGCATTCGGTTAGTATTTTTACATTTTGTGATTATTTTCATATTTTGTTTTTAATGTGGTTAATGACAATGTCACTAATTTCCTATGTATTAGGCTACAATTTCTATATTTTTTTATTTTTTGTACGGACGAACCCTAAGAAACAAAGAAAAAACACCGTACTGGCAAACCCAGTTCTTCGAATCTGAACTAGAACCAAAAACAAACTGGTAACTTAGATTAGCATTCATATCAGATATGGACTTGTGGAGCCTTATTCATGCAAATATTTCTATTACCCCCACATAGATTCTCTTTCTCGATTTAGGTGCTCAGCCCACATGCTATTCGTCCATAGAACCGATTGCATACAAGGGCTATGTAAGTGGACATGCATTAATCCTTAAACCCACAATGCTTGTACATCACTAATGCAGATTGTGCCAATGCCAAAGCCCTTACATTTCTAGGAATTTCCAAACCACTTAAAACATGCTCATATTTCCCAATGTTCAAACTTGAACACTTCCACCACTGCACAAGCTGGAGTAAACCACCTCACAAGTGAACCAAATGAATACTTGTATGATAATTTTGGTTCTTGTCAAGAATGACCTTAGAACATCCACGTGGTTTCCAAAAGCTTCATGGACATCTAAATCTTGAGACTGCTCTTACAATATGATTGGTAGTGTCACTGCATCTAGTGAAAATAGATAGAAAGTTGACATGCCAATTGGGCCTCTTTTTTATGGCTCGATAGGTTTTGCAGCCAATAGGAAAGAGCACAACCCTGCCTCTTGGGCAAATTCCCATCACCAGACAAAGACTCAAAGAATGCATCAGAATTTAGTTCATACCATGTGCATTGCATATCTTTGTTGATTGCCATTCTTTGTGAAAATTACAATCGTCTTCTTAGCCATTTACACAACATGTCTGAAGCATGTACTTAACACACTTTATATATCGGTCTGCAAGATCCATAGACGGAGCTTCATCCAATCAAAGCTTTTCTACAGATCTAAGATGAAAGAACGTAGCAAATGCACAGCGCACTCCTTTTCCATTAACCAAAAGGCCTCCTGAAATTATCATTTGCACTGAGTCAACAGAATAGTTCACTCATGTACAACAGATATTTGTATAATTAATATATAACACAAATGATTTTCTCCCTCTCAGAGCACCAACAATGTCTTATTGTCATACCAACATGAAATTACACTTACAACAACTGCAAAAGTGGAACCTTGAAGTGGCATGCAAGGAATCGCTAAAGCAAATGGAACGAAAGATAATTCACCACAGAATACTCTAGAGACTCGATGGCATTCAACAGATGTACGGTCAAGTTAGCATTCATATCAGATATGAATTTGTCGAGCCTCCTTCATGCAAATAATTCTATTATCCCCTACATAGAGTATCTTTTACGACTTCGTTGCTCAGCCCACATGCCCCTCGTCCATAGAATTGGTTGCATACAAGGGTTATATAAGCAGACATGCATTCCTCCTCCAACCCAAAATGCTCGCACATCACTAATGCAAAATGTGCCAATGCCAAAGCCCTTATGTTTCTAGGAATTTCCAAACCACGTAGAAAATGCTCAGATATAAGTTACTGCTCAGATTTCCCAATGTTCAAACTTAAACACTTCCATCATGGCATGTAATGTCCCCAAATGGGGTGATTCAACAAAAAAGAGGCTTCCTCTAAAATCCACAATTTCTGAATTCTGAATTTAGAAAAATCAACAAACGCTAATTGTTGTAATTGCACCTCCAAATTGAAAATTAACCCCAATTCACTTTGAAATAAATGATAAATAAATACCTTTTGAATTTGACCACCAATGGCTCTTGCCGCAAAGAAAAAAGCTTTAAATGAATGTTTCAATCCTCCAAAACATTAATGCCACACTAGCTGAATTGATGTCCTTCTTTCCCACTTTAATCCCTGTTCAAGCTTTCACAAATTGTATACAAAAACATGCAAAAATCATAGTAGTCATATCATCCATAAATCATTCACGAATCCCCTTGAAAATCTGCCCTCAACAAATATTATTTCCTATGAACAGCTGAAAACTTCAAAAATTCATAACTCCCTCAATACTTGAAATTATGATGCAAATAGAGCTCAAATTGATCATAAAAATAATGACTATCGAATAAAAATAATTTTAGAATTTTTCTTCCATGGAAAGGTCACCGAAACTTGCTCCAAAATTCTGAAAACCCTAGTTTTCATAATTTAACTCTTCAAACGTCAAATCCTCAATCCCAAACAAGTCACCACACTTCAGAAAATTAATGCAAATAATAATCAGATTTATTAAGCGTCAAATGGACCTCAAATAGTCCATCAAACCCTCACAATAGCCTCTCAAAGCAAATCGCCCCACTCTAAGGCAAGTAACAAAACCTCCTTTAGCAAAAGTGGCGTCAAACAACACCTTTTGTAAAGTAATTAACTCCAAATCTACAAATACTTATTGGGCATGCATCTCAATAGCTTCTTCAAACATGAAGAAATAATTATCAAATTCAACATATTTTCAATTGTGATTTTCACTTTGTATTTGTATCTTTCAAAGGAGAGCGAACCACCTTGGAGAGGTAAAATACCTCATAACCCTCTCTTGTCAACTTTTAAGATATCTTTTCCTTTTTTTTGTTTTAACTCCTAAGCCGACATTCCTTTTAATTTCATTTTAGATTTTTGACTTAATTAAATAACTTGCCTTTATAAATTACTAATTAAAATTACTTTTTGGCAAATTAAATAATTATTATATATTAGGTCATTGCTTAAATAATTAATTAAATTGCTCTAATAATTAAAGTGATAAAAATCACTTTTCAAGCAATTTATTAATTATAAAGCCCCTTAAAATTGTATTAATTTTTCAAATGGTTAAAACTATTTTTCCAGTAATTCGAATAATTATCTAAGATAGTTTTATTTTAATAATTAATTAAATTGTCTTATATTTTTGAATGATTAAAATCACTATTCAGGCAATTTTATTAATTATTAAAATTATATGAAAAGGAGACATTATTGTTAAGCACAAGCTTATACTGAGAGGGGGGGTGAATCAGTATAAGATATTTTTTCGATTTCGACTATTAATCTTAAATCCAAAACCTCAAATTACTTCGCAATTAATATATTCAATGCAATCAAAGAATACAATGCAAAACCACATAATGCAAATAGACACGATTTGCGTGGAAACCCTTTCGGGAGAAAACCATGGAGAAATTCTCTTAATATAAATATTCGTAGGCACCAACCTACTGGAGCACCAACCCCACAAATAATTTTGTAGGCACCAACCTACAGGAACACCAACCCCTTTCACCGAGCACCAACTCAACAAGAGACACCAATCTCTTCAAAACGAAGGCACCAACCTTCTCAAAATCCTTGTTTTTTGATAAGAGGAATCCTTCTGGCTGTTCTATGTAAACTTCCTCTTCTAGATTGCCATTTAGAAATGCTGATTTAACATCCATTTGATAAGACTTTAAAATTTTTGAATACTGAAAATGCAAGAAATATTTGAATTGCTTCTAATCTAGCAACAGGAGCGAAAGTCTCTTCAAAATCTACACCTTCTACTTGAGCATACCCCTTACATACCAACCTTGCTTTGTTTCGAGTGACTTGGCCATTTTCATTCAATTTGTTTCGAAAAACCCACTTAGTGCCAATCACATTCTGATGCATTGGCCTGGGCACAAGTTCCCAAGTCTCATTCTTCTCAATTTGATCTAACTCTTCTTCCATTGCTTTTACCCAATGTTTATCATGACTAGCTTCAGAAAAATTCTTAGGCTCTACCTTGGATAACAAAGAGAAATTTACATGCTCAGGTATACTTACAATTCTTCTTCTGGTTTGCACCCCAACATCAATGTTGCCAATGATCTGACTTTTAGCATGATTCTTCTGAACAAAGCGAGATGGTGCTTTGGTGCCCTGCCTTTCAAATTCACTCAATTTTTCTACATTTTCTTCCTCCCCTTCTTCTAGAAGATTGCGTATTTCTAGAGGCTCTTCTGAAGGTTCTTTTGCCTTTTGATTCATGATCTTATCTATTCTAACACTAGCACTTTCTATGATAGTTTGTAGCCTTTTGTTATAACATCTATAGGCTTTGCTTTTAGAGTAGCCAAGAAAAATTCCGTCGTCAGCACTTGAATCAAATTTTTCCAAGTTTTCTTCATTCATGTTGATAAAACATTTACTTCCAAACACTTTGAAATGTTTGACCGAAGCTAGTCTTCCTTTCCACAATTCGTAAAGAGTTTTGTCATTATTAACTCTGATTTGCCCTCTATTCAAGATATATACTTTTGTATTAACTACTCTCCAGAATCTATTTGATAGCTTAGATTCATTCAACATAGTTCTAGCCATCTCTTGAACGGTTCGATTTTTCCTTTCCACCACTCCATTTTGTTGTGGAGTCCTTGCCGCTAAGTATTGTCTCTTAAAATCATGATCTTCACAAAACTCAATGAATTCATTTGAAATAAACTCTCCTCGATCTGACCTTAGGCATTTTATTTTCAGCTCTTTTTCATTTTCTACTAATGCCTTGAAAGCTTTAAACTTTTCAAATGCTTCTGATTTTTTTTTACAAAGGCTGCCCACGTCATTCTAGTATAATCATCAATGAGCAAGATAAAGTAGCTCTCACCTTGCATGCTTTCAGTTCTGGTAAGACCACAAGGATCCGTATGAATCAGCACTAGTGGTTTCGTTATCTTGGGCATATCTCGCACAACCTGTTTGTTGCTGATTTTCACAAGATTATCAAAATTTATGCGCCTAACCTTCTATGCCATAGCCAACTCTCTTCAACTTGACTCAGACAACATCTCTCCTCTCATTTCTCCAAGCATGTATAAGTTGTTTGCGGTTCTATGAGCATCTACAATTAGTTTTTTCATGTCTCTTTTTCTGATCTCACAACCTTCAGAAAAGAACTTGAGTGTGTGTCCTTGATCACACATTTGGCTAACACTTAGAAGATTATGCTTTAACCCTTCCACATATAACACATTTTTTGTTTTGATTTTTCCATTATCGAGACTAAGTGTACCTTTTCTTGTTATTCTAGCTGTAGTGTTGTCTCCGAACTTCACCATGCCTTCATTGACCTTTTTTTATGAGATGAATTTGCTTTTATCTCCAGTCATGTCTCGAACATCCACTATCAATGAACCATTGTTGTCCTTCATCTCTAGCATGGAATGTTGTTTGAACAATCATGGATTCTTCTTGCTTCTTCTTCCAGGTCTTTGATGGTTCTCTTTTCTTTATCACTAGAGCTTTGAACTTTTGATCTTGTCTTACAGATTCAAAAACACTTCTACAATAGCGTGCTATATGTCCATAGTTGTTGCACTTGTAACAAACTATCGCTTCATCAAAGTTTGATAAGGGAGCAAACGAATTGTAGTTTCTGTTCAAAGCTCCATAGGTTCCTTTGTTTCTACTCCTAACTTCAATATCCTTGGCTCTCTTTCTACAATCTAACTTCTTATGAACAAAATGATTGCAATAATAACAATATCCATCAAAATAATTACCAAACCTAATTTTATTTGCATATCTTGGAGCAAATGGTCTTCTGAAGTTTTGTTTTTCTTTGCTTTCTTTGTTGATAGAGTTGGTTTTTGTATTTTGGGCTTCTTCCTTCTTGGTCTCCTTTTTCACTGGTTCCTTAAGAGTTTCAGCATAGCTCTTAGCTTTCTCTTTTTCCTTCTCATACCCAATGCCCGACTTGTTAGATGGTGATCTTTGACTCTCTAGAATCTTATTCAAAACTTGAGTGCTTTTCTCAGATTTCAATTCACTTGCTATTTTAGAATTCGCCTTTTCTAGATCCCTTTTTAAAACATCTATCTCAGATTCAAACCTTTCACAGTCTTCTCCTTTCTTCTTTAGCTGATCCGTTAGATCTTTTTCAATTTTCTTTGCTTCTTCGATTTGGACTTTTAGATCAACAATTACCTTGATTGATTCCTCAAAGACTTGTGATGTCTTCCCTTTGAAGTCTCGATTCTCTTCTTCATATTTTTGGAGTTGTAACTTTAGTTTCTGATTCTTCTTCTTAAATGCTTTTATTTCTTCCAACGCGCAAATAAGTTCTTCTTCAAGGTTCACTTCACCTTCTTCTTCCATGTCTTCGTCTTCCTCCAAATTATCTTTGCTAGTGGTGCAATTTTCTTCTGTAGCCATGAACAGAATCTCTTCATTATCACTTTCAACATCACTTTCTTTGTTTTCTTTGGATGAGCTACTATACCTCTTGGAGTATAAGCTTTTCTTTTGTTTCTCAAATCTTTGCTTGTCTTTGCTCGGCTTGAATCCCTTTTTGTACTTTGATTTGTTTCTCTCATCATCGTTATTTCCTTTATTTGGACATTTGGCTACAAAATGACCAATTTTACCACAATTAAAGCATTTAAATGGTAACTTTCCTTTAAATTTGCCCAATCCTTTCTTTAGCTTCCAAATGAATAGAGCTTCATTTTCATCTTCTTCACTACTTGAATTTTCACTTGATTTTGGTTCTTTGATCTTCTCTTTCTTCGAGACCTTGAATGATGCTTCCTTCTTCGACTGTCTCTCAAATTCAATTCTCATTTCGTACGCTGTAAGAATTCCATGGAGTTCGTCCATTTTCATCGTGTCTAAATCCTTCATTTCTTCAATGGCAGAGACCTTCGCATCAAATCTCAATGGTAGGAATCTCAAGACTTTCTGAACGATCACAAATTCTTCAATTTTCTCTCTGAGTCCTCGAATGACATTAACAATCTCATCGACACGAAGAAGATACCCAGCAATGTTTTCATCATTCTTCACTTTTAAACTTTCAAACTGCCTCCAGTGGGTTTGGAGTTTTGCTTTTCTAAACTTACTATCACCTTCATAAATAGTGTTGAGTTTATCCCAAATCTCTTTTGCAAATTCACGATGCATAACCTTAACAAACTCATTTTTTAAAAGCCCGCATAAGATTGCATTCATAGCTTTCGCATTGTTCTCACTGGCCTTTTTTCCGGTGGCATCCATTGGTGCAATTTGTGGCATTGTGTATCCTATTACCACTACTTGCCAAATATCGAAACTTAGGGCCATCAAGTAAGTCTTCATTCTTATGCTCCAAAATGTGTAATTCGTTCCATCAAACAAAGAAGCCTTGTTAGTGGAGAAACCATCTAGCACTTGAGATCCTGCCATATGTGCTTTCCAAGATCTACCTTCTAGCAGTTGTGCCAACACCGAAGGAACCGGCTCTAATACCAATTGTTAAGCACAAGCTTATACTGAGAGGGGGGTGAATCAGTATAAGATATTTTTTCGATTTCGACTATTAATCTTAAATCCAAAACCTCAAATTACTCCGTAATTAATATATTCAAAGCAATCAAAGAATACAATGCAAAACCACACAATGCAAATAGACACAGATTTGCGTGGAAACCATTTCAAAAGAAAACCACGAAGAAATTCTCTTAATATAAATATTCGTAAGCACCAACCTACTGGAGCACCAACCCCAAAAACAATTTTGTAGGCACCAACCTATAAGAGCACCAACCCCTTTCACCGAGCACCAACTCAGCAAGAGACACCAATCTCTTCAAAACGAAGGCATCAACCTTCTCTAGAAAAAAATCACTCTTATATCTCAAATTTGTTGTCAAAACAACGGATGATAGAACACTTGTTTTATCTCCTTTAGATTTGATTTACAGTTGAGTGTTTTCGCTGCTATACTCTTCCTTATACTAACTGATTTTTTTTTTAATATTCTCACAAAAATTTGCCTTTAAAAATTCTGCTCTTCTTTTATATATCTTTCACTTTCGAATCTACTCTTTTGCCATTCGTTATGCACTTATTTATAACCCACAGAAATCCACAAATTAAGGTCGTGACTCTTCAAGTGAAAAGGTCCTTTCGAACGGTCACAACTCCTCCCAATAGGTCGGCCAAGGTTGACATTTCCATCGGCAATTTCGTTCACTTCCATCGACATTTCCGTTCACTTCCGGCAACAATTCCATTCACTTCCGTCGACATTTCTATTCATTTTCGACGACATTTCCGTTCACTTCTGGCAACAATTTCGTTCACTTCCGTTGACATTTCCGTTCACTTCCGGCAATCATTCCGTTCACTTCCGGCAATCAATTCCGTTCACTTCTAGCAACAATTCCATTCACTTCCCGCAACAGTTCCATTCACTTCCGACAACAATTCATTTGACATCAATGACAATATTCCAACATTATAGTCCTCCATTCCCAACTTTGCTTGCCCTCAATCAAATGCAAGCTCATATGCCCAATTACCATGTCCAAGTTGTAAACCCTGTTGTAGTGCTCAAAAAGCCTTTCCCCTGTACCTGTTAAGTGGGATAACTTTTGCCAAGAAGCATAGTGTGACATTCCCCAAATGGGTAATAAATGCCATTCCACCTTGCCAACACGTCCCATAATGCAACCAAAATTTGTATATGTTTTCCAAGAGAAAAAATATCCAAATCAATTTTTTACTTATAATCCCTATATTTTGGAGAACACCCCAATGTGTCCCAAATCATATGAAAGCCATCCAATGGCTCACTGCACCTATATGCCCTATTTCCAAGTGGGGTATTGAGAGGCATCCAATCTTGTTGCTCCAACAATGTCCTCCAAAAAGTATTCAGATCCATACTCCAATCCTCAAAGTAATCTCCCAAAGATGCAATGTAAGAAAAAGAACCATACCTTGGAAGCAACTTACCCTTCCATGAAGCCTACTAGAATAGGTTACTCCCATGCAAAAATCATGATCAACCCAAAGTTGCCCCTCCTTGTGAATGTTGGGTGGGAAAGTGACCTAAAAAATAACCCAAACATTCCAAAAATACCATGTAGAAAACAGCTATACCTGTACCTTAAAATCAGATATGTACTTGGAAAGAGGCTGTAAAAATAAACACGAACCTGATTTTTCCTCATGCCATAGAGACTCCCTGAATGGTGCAATAAAATCAGTTAACAAATGCTCTTCAAAGAGTTGTATACAAGACTTTTCCCCACCTTTTGCATCCTTATTAAGTGGCTGAAAATTCTCTTTTGACTCAGAATTTTTGGAGGCAAGATTTTCACGTATTCCAACCAACTTTTCAGTATTTGATGACAACTGTAAGCAATAGAAAAAATCAGACTTTCCATACCTATGAAGAGGCTATAGTATGCACCATTTTTTCTCCTCTTTGTCCTCAATCGGTGGTTGGCAATGTTCCTCATACTCAGAAACTTCTAAGGCAACAAATTTGGACCTTATCTACAACACTTCAGAACTTTTACTTGGTTGTTCCATGCCAAAAGAGTTGCCTTCTATGTAGGATTTGAACCATGAATGTAGCAAAACATCCTTAAAATTGTTTGATAAGAAAAGAAACCAAAATTTGCTCAAAAACATATATTCAAACCTCTCTTTCCCTTTTCTCATGATCACACAACCATTATCAAACATAATGTTAGATGAAAATGTGGGACCCTCTTCATCATTTAAGTCATGCCAAATGACTTCCTTGCTTGCCACCTTTACAAGGGATCTCCCAAATAAACCTACACATGGAACAAACATTTTAGGAAAATCATTGGTCCACTTGTCAAGTTCTAGGATCCTTTCTTGATGTCTTGATCCTTCTTTCCTATCCATTTCACACAATGGATTGCCTTTTACATTCCACAATAAGTTGGAATCTTGATCTTTTCCCATATCCATTTTGATTGTATATAAATCCATCATAGTGTTCTTTTTTTTCAAGCATTCCATCATCTTATTGTGCATTGATCTATCAAGAAGCCCCTTTGTGCCATCAAACCTTGTCAAGGCTTGCACTCCCTTCTTATTTGTGATTAGGAATTGTTCCTTCCAAGCTCTTTCATCAAATCTAGAGTCATGCAACAAATTTGAACAATTATTAGATACCAAACAAAAATCATCATTCAACTCATACATTTCTATGAATATCTCGATTTCTTTGGCTTCTTCAAAATCATCTTTTTGAATCCCAAAGCTTGGGGTACTAGGCTGCCCCAAATTATCATCTTTGTGTAACTCATCTTCCTCCTTCAAAACTGATTTTTTTTTTCATTGGCCTCTTCATTGGAACCCTCTTGAAGGGTTGTCCCTTCATTTTTTTCCTCCAAGTCTCCATGTAGTTCAATACTCTCTTCCTCTACATGCTCCACTAACAAATAAGACCTCAATTTTTCCTCACAATCAATTGCAACATTTTCAAATAACATATGTACAATTGAAAAAAATTATTTTTCTAGCCCCAAACTTGTCAACAAGATAGATAATAATGGCTTGGAAAAATGTAGGAACCCCAAGTTCCCTCTGATTCTGACAACTGACTGTTTATTTGGTTTTTCTGAAGTTTTTGAATTTTTTGATTTTTTTGTTGTTTTTAGGTTTTTTGCCAGCAATAAAAGAAATTCGATTTTCGCACAATAGAGAAGCAATAAATTTTATAAAAAACTTAACTCTGAAACCTACTCAGAATTGAAATGACTGTTTTTTTTTAAAAACCCTAAATACATGAATTTTATGATAAAAACATGTTTGCGCCAAAAATCCTGTGACTGCTTGCTGCCAGAAAATTACAGTCGCTGGGCAGAGGAAAATATAGCGCGGGTATGGCCGTACGGACCCCGTACGGATGCCGTCCGTACCGTACAGATTGGTACGGACTGGAATTTTTCAGCTTTAAACTGCGCCCCTGAAACTGACGCCCTCCACAGAAATTTTCAGAATTATTTCACCCCCTTTTTAAACAGCACGCTGCGTACTTGCTGAGAATATTGGAGAGGTATGCTGCTGGTACGGATTTGCAGGTAATAAAAATCCTTGAAAGCTCTGTGATTCCTCCTGAATGAAGAAACCTCTGCTGCAATAGATCAAGTGTTATTTCACACCCTCTGAATTGCTTCCAATGGAGATGGCACGTTCCCCAAGGAATTCGAACTTGAAAACCTGAAGCTTCATGCTCAGAACAAAGTTGTTCAATTTTCAATTCTCCAAAATGACATAATGGCATGATTTCCAATGCAAGTGCATAAGTAACCAAAGAGGTGCGATTTCCTCCATAATAGGGCTTTCAATTAAAAAAATCGCACTTCTTTAATATTTTAATCTTTTCATAGCTTAGGCCAAATTCTATAATAACATATAATCTTAAATTTGGCCCCTTCCTGATGATGGGCGCCCCCTCAGCATTAAAATCACTTAAGTTATAATTTTTAATTATAACTTAATATAATAGTCTTGCAATATTAATATTTAATTAATACAATTAAATATTAATATTTCCCTCGTTACTCGCCCGATGACTGAACCGTCTAAAGCGGTCATATACTGAAGTGATTCCGAATGCTGTCAACCCACATTGCTAAAAATAGCAGGGGTCCCACTCTAACCACCAAAAACTGCTAAAAATAGTAACTTCTGCCAGGAGTCTCCGATCGAGCCCAAACGAAAGCCAACTGATCAAACGAAAGCCAACTGAAGCATGTGCCAAGCTCCAAAGTGACCCTCTATCCAAACTATCAGCCTACAAGGGTCGTATGATAGGCTAATCCTGTACTCTGAGAGATGTCACTAAGAAGGGGACATGACAGTTCGCCCCTCCTGAAATTGCTTGTCCTCAAGCAATCTCAATGCCGGATGCTGTAGAATATCCTCGCTCTCCCATGTCGCATCCTCAACAGGTAAATCTCTCCATTTGACCAGATATTCCCTGATAGTCCTCCGACGCAACTGTCTCTCCCTATACTCCAGGATGGACTCAGGTACTAAAATCAGTTTTCCCTCGTCATCTAAGGGAGGTAGAACCGCAGACGGTACCACACGATGACCCAACGCCTTCTTGAGGCGTGATACATGAAAAACGTTGTGTACCCTGCTCTCCGCTGGAAGCTCAAGCTCGTAAGCCACCTCGCCAACTCTTCTCAGGATCTTGAAAAGTCCGTAATAGCGTGGCTTAAGCTTCTCTGACCCACTCTTCCTAAGAGTGGACTGACGGTAGGGCTACAGCATGAGGTAAACCATGTCACCCACCTCGAAATGCCTCTCCGTCCTCTTCTGATCCGCATACTGTCTCTGCTGATTTTGTGCCTTAACTATATTTTTCTTGAGAGCCTTCATAGTGTCCTGACTCTCCTGCAACCAACCTCCTGCACTCGGCACTCTACTGTCGCTCAGTAGCAAATCAAGGAAACTCGGCGCCTCATACCCGTACAGCGCCATGAAGGGTGACATCTGAATGGTCATATGGAATGTCGAGTTATAGCAATACTCACACAAATGTATCCATTTGACCCACGTCTTCTGCTGCCCTGCTATGTAGTTTCGAGGTAACCTTCCACCCACTTGTTCACAATCTCCGTCTGCCCATCAATCTGCGGGTGGTAGCTAGTGCTCGGAGTGAGCTCAGTCCCACAAAGTCTGAAAACCTCCTGCCAGAAGTTACTCAGGAACCGGCTATCTCTGTCGCTCACTATACTCCGAGGCAACCCATGAAGTCTGAATACCTCGCGAAAGAAAACCTCTGCTACCTGCGTAGTTGTGTAAGTCGTGGTGATCGGAAAGAAGTGGCCATACTTCGTAAGCCGATCCACAACTACATAAATGCAATCACGCCCTTGGGCCTTAGGCAAGCCCGTGATAAAATCCATCAACAAGCATTCCCACTTCCTGTCAGGAATCAAAAGTGGCTGCAACAAACCTGCCGGGTACGTGTTCTCCTGCTTGTTCTGCTGACAAACAGGGCACTCACGCACATACTGAAGAACATCTGCCTTGAGTCCTTTCCAAGTGAATCTCTCCCGAATCTGCCTGTATGTTTTGAAATATCCAAGATGTCCTGTTGTAGGCGTGTCATGAAAGGCTCGCATAACAATGTCCTTCACTTCTGACCCTGGGATCAAATATATCCTGTACTTGTAAATGATCAAATCATTCACAAGTGTATACCTGGTGTCAACTGCTGATCCCTCAACAATGCTGGAGGCCCAACCGTCCTTGGCATATTCTGCCACTATCATATGCCTCCAATCCTCTGAGATATGAACCATAGTGCTCAAAAACGGCTTACGTGAAAGTGCATCAGCCACTACGTTCTGTGTACCTTTGATATATGAGATATCAAAGTCATAAGCCTGCAACTTACTGACCCACTTCTACTGCCTATCATTGAGATCTCGCTGCCCTAAGAAGTGTCTCAAACTGTTATGATCAGTTTTAATGCAAAATTTGCTGCCGATAAGATACTGTCGAAATTTTGCTAAGGCATGCATAATCGCGAGCATCTCCTTATCATATATACTATACAGCCTCTCTGGTCCTCTGAGCTTGCGGCTCTCATACACAATCGGGTGCTTGTCCTGCATAAGCACCGCACCAATGCCCTCACCTGATGCATCGCATTGAAGCTCGAACGGCTTCGTAAAGTCGGGTAGTGCTAAAACAGGGCATGTGGTCATCAACTCTTTGAACTTCATAAAACACTCATGTGCCTCTGAAGTCCAAACAAAAGCCCCCTTCTTCAATAAATCTGTCATCGGGGCTGCATGTCGTGAATACCCATTCACAAATCTGCGGTAGAACCCACATAAACCGAGAAACCCTCTCAACTGTGTCAGGTTCGCCGGTGTAGGCCAGTCAACAATGGCGAGGATCTTTTCAAGATCCATGCGCACTCCATCTGCACTAATGATGTGACCGAGATATAGCAATTCGGTCATCCCTATATCGCACTTGGATTCCTTGGCATACAAGGACTCCCTCTCCAAGATACTCAACACTGTCTCCAAATGAGCTAAGTGCTCCTGCCAAGTCCTGCTATATATGAGGATGTCATCGAAAAAGACCAACACAAACCTCCTCAGTAATAAATGAAAAATCCTATTCAACGTAGACTGAAAAGTGGCTGGTGCGTTAGTGAGTCCAAATGGCATCACTACGAACTCAAAGTGCCCACAATGACATCGAAAGGCAGTCTTCTCTATGTCCTGCTCTCGGACCCTAATCTGATGATAACTCGACCGTAAATCAATCTTAGTGAAGTAACATGACCCATGGAGCTCATCAATAAGCTCGTCAATCCTAGGTATCGGGTATCTATTAATTGTCCTCTTATTCAGGACCCTGTAATCAATGCACATACGTGAAGTCCCATCCTTCTTCACCAAAACAACCGAAGAAGCAAATGGTGACTTGCAAGGCCGAATGTGACCCATAGCAAGTAACTCCTTTATTGTCTTTTCTATCTCATCCTTCAATCTTTTTGGATGCCTGTAAGGAGTTATCATAACGGGTTTCGCACCCTCCTCGAGCTCAATGATGTGCTCTATGCCCCTGTCTGGAGGTCTACCTGGCGGAAAATCACTGAACACCTTGTCATGCCTAACTGTCAACTCCTGTATATCCGGATGATATTCTATCTTTTGCTGTCCCTCCTGTATAGGTGCTAAATGACACTCGGCAGCCCACTCTACCATGTCGTGACGCATAAGCCGCTCCATCCGGCGGAAAGAAATTGTTTTGATGTTGCTGTCCCGAATTGCCTTAAGTATGTGTGTTTTCCCGTCAACATCAAAACGGATCTCCATGTCCTTGAGACGAAGTGTGACCTCATCCAATGAATGTAACCACTTCATCCCCAAGACCAAATCAATGTCCCCCATATTAACAACATAGTAATCTGCCTTGAACTCATAATTGTTCAAGCATAAAGGGAGATCCCTAATCATGCGTTCACATTTCAAAGTGTACCCATCGGCCACTTTGACTCTTATGCCCTCGAACTCCTCAGTGATGAGTCCACGTTTCTCAACAAATCTAGCATCTATGAAATTATGCGTGGCTCCTGTATCAAGTAGGGTAATGACCCTCTGTCCTGCCAACACACCACGAATCCTGAAAGAACCCTCCTGCTGGATACTAGATAAACGGGCCTCTTGTACCTGAAGCTCGGGCTCTGTCTCAACTCTATGCTCTGGAGCCTCTAGCTCTGAATCCTCGGAACTCTTCTGCTGTTCGGAATCATATGATTCCGAGTCCTCATAGAATGCCCACATTATACGATTTGCCTTGCCCTTAGGTATTAGAGGACAATCGTGATTGGCGTCATATGGTCCTTTGCAGTAGAAGCAAAGCTTCTTCCTGCGTAAGTCATTAAGGGCCTCATGATCCAAAGGTGGGGCTGCTGATTTATCTTTTGGATCATTCCTAGAGTTTGATTTTTCTTTGCTAAAATCAGACTTATCCTTATTCCTGTTAAAGCCCTTGTTATCCCTGAATGATGAAGAACCTCTAGAGCTGAATTTACTCGATGGTGTTGCTAACTCCATGTTTCGTGCTTTCTTCATCGCCTCCTGTAACGAAGGAGGATCAAAAGCTTTGATCCAACCTCGCAATGGTTCCGACAACCCCTCCATGAAGAGTACTACTAAGCGCCTCTCTGAAATGTTAGGGACCATAACAGATAACTTCTAGAAGTCACCTATATAGGTCTCTACACTGCCACTCTACCTCAACTGTGCTAAGTCTCGGAAGTAAGTTTCTGGATCCTTCCTGTCAAAGCGCTCAACCAACCTGTCCACAAACTCCTGGTATGTAGTGATCCTGTCATGCTGTAAAGTCACCATACTGTGGTGCCACCAGTTGTAGGCAACTCCCTCAAGATGCAATGTAGCATATCTAATGGTGTCACTCTCAGCCATCGGGCGCAGTGTAAGAAAGGTATCAAGCTTGCTAATCCAAGCTTGGGCTGTCATCTTACCACTACCATCGAACGTCGCCAATGTGAGCCGGTTCGTAGCATGTTTTAGATCATTATTCTGCTGACGAGGTCTCCTATCCTGTCGAGATTTGTTGTGCTCTCGCCTCTGTGTAATAAAACGGTCAAAAGTGATCATCTCTTTGACCGCAGGCGGTACCAACTCCCATTCTTCATGAGCTGCCATAAGGGTATCAGCGAATAACTCATCATGCTCCTCATCTGGTATAGCCTCGTCGGGCTCCTGTCTCGTGAAAGTGGGCCTAGTAGGCCTATCTGTTGTCCGTGATGCTGTCCTAGTAGCCCTCCGTGACCCTGCCTCACTCTTGTCATCGTCACGGTTAAGTGACGGTCTTCTCAAAGTACCCAACCTCTGCAGTGCCGCTGCCACCCGCTGTAATACATCATCGGACCGCCGTTGCCCTGCACGAAGATCTCTGAGCGAATGCATGAACTCTGCACCCTCCTGATCTCTGTCATTATGTCATGTCCTAGGTATATCTGTTCTGTCAGCCATATTTCCCGGCTGCCTGCTCAAGCTCTGTTGCCTGTCAATCAGGGCTCGCCTGCGCGTGTAATACCTGGGTGACCCAATCTGATCTGGCTGCATAAAATAGCTAAACCCGTAGGATGGCAGGATTTAGCTCTGATACCACTGTAGGAACCCCAAGTTCCCTCTGATTCTGACAACTGACTGTTTATTTGGTTTTTCTGAAGTTTTTGAATTTTTTGATTTTTTTGTTGTTTTTGGGTTTTTTGCCAGCAATAAAAGAAATTCAATTTTTGCACAATAGAGAAGCAATAAATTTTATAAAAAACTTAACTTTGAAACCTACTCAGAATTGAAATGACTGTTTTTAAAAAGAAACCCTAAATACATGAATTTTATGATAAAAACCTGCTGTTTGCGCCAAAAAACCTGTGACTGCTTGCTGCCAAAAAATTACAGTCACTGGGCAGAGGAAAACACAGCGCGGGTATGGCCGTACGGATGCCGTCCATACCGTACAGACTGGAATTTTTCAGCTTTAAACTGTGCCCCTGAAACTGACGCCCTCCACAGAAATTTTCAGAATTATTTCGCCTCTTTTTTAAACAGCACGCTGCGTACTTGCTGAGAATATTGGAGAGGTATGCTGCTGGTACGGATTTGCAGGTAAATAAAAATTGTTGAAAGCTCTGTGATTCCTCTTGAATGAAGAAATCTCTGCTGCAATAGATCAGGGGTTATTTCACACCCTCTGAATTGCTTCCAATGGAGATGGCACGTTCCCCAAGGAATTCGAACTTGAAACCCTGAAGCTTCTTGCTCAGAACAAAGTTGTTCAATTTTCAATTCTCCAAAATGACATAATGGCATGATTTCCAATGCAAGTGCATAAGTAACCAAAGAGGTGCGATTTCCTCCATAATAGGGCTTTCAATTAAAAAAATCACACTTCTTTAATATTTTAATCTTTTCATAGCTTAGGCCAAATTTTATAATAACATATAATCTTAAATTTGGCCCCTTCCTGATGATGGGCGCCCCCTCAGCATTAAAATCACTTAAGTTATAATTTTTAATTATAACTTAATATAATAGTCTCGCAATATTAATATTTAATTAATACAATTAAATATTAATATTTCCCTCGTTACTTGCCCGATGACTGAACCGTCTAAAGTGGTCATATACTGAAGTGATTCCGAATGCTGTCAACCCACATTGCTAAAAATAGCAGGGGTCCCACTCTGACCACCAAAAACTGCTAAAAATAGTAACTTCTGCCAGGAGTCTCCGATCGAGCCCAAACGAAAGCCAACTGATCAAACTCTGCCAACTGAAGCATGTGCCAAGCTCCAAAGTGACCCTCTATCCAAACTATCAGCCTACAAGGGTCGTATGATAGGCTAATCCTGTACTCTGAGAGATGTCACTGAGAAGGGGACATGACAAAAAATCATCACTCTCATTGAGTGTCACGGTAAAGATTCTCTACATAAAAGCTACAACATTTTTGGTAGGATTCTTACAAGAAATTGTAAGAAAATGTTGAAACATCTTTTCAATAAATTCATCACACTCCATATCTAACATCAAAATACATGCCTTAGTTGAAGCCATAGTTTCCAGGTTGTTGATCCTTCTAGCCAAGAAGTGTTCTTTGTTATCTTTAAGACCTTGGAAGCTCTCCACAATTGACGAAAATATTTCCCTCATGATTTTATCACTGTAGGGAACTTCAAAAATCGTTAGTCTTAAAACCTCATTAATAAAACTAGTAACCAAAAGCCTTACCTCCTCATCTGTGTCTTTCAAGAGTTCATGTTGAACCAAGTAAGTCCTTGAGGACTGTACCGCCCACTCCATGGACTCATATTGTGATTGATTTACTTTGGATAACCTCTTTTCTACTTCTTCCAAGATGTTGATTACATCCTCCACTAGTTGGCATAGGTCCCCTAGCCTTCTATCTGCATTGTAGAGTCTTTCTTTCTCCATTTCTTCCATGATAACACCAAATATTTTTATCTGCTTGCAACCAAACCTCAAATGGGGGCAAAATCAGTGCTCTGATACCATTGTAATGTCCCCAAATGGGATGATTCAATAAAAAAAGGGTTCCCCTAAAATCCACAATTTTTGAATTCTAAATTTAGAAAAATCAACAAACCCTAGCTGCTGTAATTGCACCTCCAAACTGAAAATTAACTCCAATTCACCTTGAAATAAATAACAAATAAATACTTTGTGAATTCAGCCACCAATGGCTCTTGCTGCAAAGAAGAAAGAGTTTGAAATGAATGTTTCAATCCTCCAAAACATTAGCGCCACACTAGTTGAATTGATGTCCTTTCCCACTTTAATCCCTGCTCAAGCTTTCACAAATTGTAGAAAAAATCATGCAAAAATCACAGTAGTCGTATCATCCACGAATCCCCTTACAAATCTACCCTCAACAAATATTATTTCTTACGAACAACTGAAACTTCAAAAATTCATAACTCCCTCAATACTTGGAATTACGATGCAAATAAAAGCTCAAACTAATCACAAAAATAATGACTATCAAATAAAAATAATTTCATAATTTTTCTTCCATGGGAAGGTCACCAAAACTTGATTCAAAATTAAGAAAACCCTAATTTTCAGAGTTTACCTCTTCAAACATCAAACCCTCAATCCCAAACAAGTTGCCACACTTGAAAAAATTAATGCAAACAGTTAATTAGATTTATTAAGCATCAAATGGACCTCAAATAGTCCACCAAACCGTCACAATAACCTCTCAAAACAAATCACCCCACTCTAGGGCAAGCAACAAAACCTCATTTATCAAAGGTGGCGTCAAAAGACACATTTTGTAAAATAATCAACTCCAAATCTATGAACACCTATTGGGCATGCATCCCAATAGCTTCTTAAAGCATTAAGAAATAATTATCAAATTCAACATATCTTCAATTGTGATCTTCACTTTGTATTTGTATCTGTCAAAGGAAAGCGAACCACATCGGGGAGGTAAAATACCTCATAACTCTCTCTTGCCAACTTTTAGGATATCTTTTCATTTTCTTTATTTTAGCTTCCAAGCCAACATTCATTTTGATTTCACTTTAGCCATTTTTGAATTAATTAAATAACTTGCCTTAATAAATTAGTAACTAGAATTACTTTTTGGCAAATTAAATAATTATTTTACATTAAGTCCTTGCTTAAATAATTAATTAAATTGCTCTAATAATTAAAGTGATAAAAATCACTTTTCAAGTAATTTATTAATTATAAAGCCCATTAGAATAATCATTAAAATTACTTTAATTTTTCAAATAGTTAAAACCATTTTTCCAATAATTCGAATAATTATCCAAGATAGTTCTATTTTAATAATTAATTAAATTGTCTTATATTTTTGAATGATTAAAATCACTATTTGGGCAATTTTATTAATTATTAAAATTATATGAAAACGGGACATTACATGGCACAAGTTGTAAGAAACTACCTCACAAGTGAACCAATTGAATACTATTATAATAATTTTGGTTCTTGTCAAGAATGACTTTAGAACATCCACGTGGTTTCCAAAAGCTTCATAGACGTCTGAATCTTGTGACTGCTCTTACAATATGGCTGGTAGTGTCACTGCGCCTAAGGAAAATAAATAGAAAGTTGGCATGCCAATTGGGCCTCTTTTTTATGGCTCGACAGGTTTCACAGCCAACAGGAAAGAGCACAACCCCACTTCTCTTGTGCAAATCCCCATTACCAGACAAAGACAGAATGCCTCAGAATCCAGTTCATACCATGTGCATTGCACATCTTTGTTGATTGCCATTCTTTGTAAAATTACAGCCGTCTTCTCAGCCATTTCCACATGACATGCCTGAAGCATGTACCACTATTTATATATCAGTCTGCAAGATCCATAGACTGAGCTTCATCTGATCAAAGCTTTTCTACAGATTTGTGTTGGAAGCACGTTACACATGCACAGAGCACTCCTTTTCCATTAACCAGAAGACCACCTAGAATTATCATTTGCACCAACTGTGACAACCCCTTTGTAGATACGCACAAATGAATACCAGATCACAGATTCGAGCCACAAAGTAGATAATGTTGAACATCTCTCACTGCCTACTCTTCAAGCTTTGCTGTTGCATTGGCTTTTAGATGTGTCTGATTTCTTTATTACAGGAACCAGCAAACATCCCCACCATCCATTGCAGCTTCTAATCCAAGCACTATGTAAAGATTCAACAACAAAATACAGCCCAACACTGTGAACCAAGAGCACTGGCAGCAACATCACAGACCAATAAACAAATCTACCGTCACAGGCCTCTGAGGCATGAAGCCTCAGATCCGGCTCTGATACCATATAGGATAAAACTATGGGCCATATCATTACATAGCAAAGAGGCTGATTAAATGAGCCTGTAAAATAAACTACTTCCTAGATATTAGGAAAAACCTCATAACAAAGAAATATCTACATACAACAATGTGCTAATGATAGCACAATCATAACTATGCTAACAAACTATGCCTCTACAATGCTCACAAGTTTTAAATATTGTAGATATTCTAACATTAATCTAACGTTAATCTAACAACTTCTAAATATAATAAGTTAAGATGCCTCACTAAAATGTTTTGTCAAGCTATTTAAAGAAGAAAAAAAAAAATCTTGAAGAAAGTTGCACGTTGGTTTTGAAAACTATAACAATTGTCTTATGAGCATTCATTTTGAAGCTCGTTTGTCTCTTGATGTATATGTTCACATATTATGTCTAGAGAATTGATATCAAAAAAATCTGCAATGCTAAAGAATCTTAAGGAAATATTCGCTGTCAAAGCTCAAATGCCAACTTACAATGCCACTCGATAAGTTTGGCACTCAATTAAAGAGTTAAAGTGAGTTTCAAGGTTCTTATAGTCTATGTTGCATTGTTTGTTATAGTTTACAAATAAAAATACATACATGAGAAAATATTCTTTTAATGAACTGAAAGAATGCCATTGGAAATATCATAAGAAAAGCTTAAGTATCAATGAAACATCTAAAACTAGTCATTATAGAAAACGGTAAATATTACATGAATTGTTAGATAGGAAATTCAAATGTAGATGCCCACAAACATATACAGATTTGGATGCAAAATTTAAGTACTGGTATGGATATTATGTATTTCGTAACTACTAGAATCATATGTTTGAATGAACTTTAAACTGCCACAATACATAGAGCTCTAGATAAATGGCTTTTTTATTCTGAAATTAGCATAGTGCAGCAAAATCTAAAATTTTCATTCAATCCTAAATTTGAAGCTACTAATGTATTATATTCTTTTTTATTCTTTCTGGTTTAGATTCTAGAGAAGGTTGCCTCATTTCAAACAAATGAGGATCCTTATTCTGTGCATCTTATGAAACAGAAACAAAATATAGAATTTAGAGCAGTTTTTACCATTGTGTTTGTAGAGAATAATGCTAAACAAAAAAACTGGTAATAGCTATAACAACCAAATAGCAATGTTTTGTTGTAATAATTATGAGTTACATTCAAGTGTAATCAATGTTTGCAAATCTTAACAATGTGGTTCAAGCTTACCCAACACCGTGGTGAAGGTGGCCCATTACCTTACACAAGATTTAACAAGGAAAACAATTACTACATTGACCAAAAGAACACTATTTTGTCAATAGTAATCAAAACATAAACTTAAAAGACTTCACGCTTCTACAATCAATAGTGTTAAAATTGCATCTTCTAGATAAATTTCGTACACAATGATCAGAAGCATCGACATTTCAAACCACACATTGTGGTTCATCATCAGAATGAATGATAAGAAAACATGTTAGGGCACATCATATAGATAACCCTGATTACAAAGTAAAAATCATTAATTTTGACTCTCAGTAATTAATGCTTTTATACAATAGTAAATAAATCCCGTATGCATTAATTAAAACGTTAAAAAGGAAGTATTAATTCATTCATTCGTTACAACTGTTATATAACTTAATCGTATGAATAATGGATCTCCACGAACCGTTAAACTCCATACCATCATTGTGATTGAGGGTTTACAAATCTCAATAGCTTCCATGATTTTCCTTTTCATGTAGTGCTCTTCATCAAAATCACATCTTTATCGATGCAGATGTCAAGACTTGTGTGTGCGTTCTGCCAAAGATGATGTCTCGATGTGGTCCCAATAAATGTTAGAGCCATGTTCCTTCAACCTCACCTGAAAATATCTTCAGATCTCATTGATATAGGGCTGACCACACATACAATCAATGCAACATATATCACAACTAAGGGTTGGTTCACGAGGATCTTTAATGAACTTTAGCATGATGTCAATCTTATCCTGCGGTATGAAGTTCAATTTTACCTTATAAATCCTCAAGTTTTTGTCCAACTTAGAGGAGATGCCTTCATTGAATGGGAGAAAAGCTTTCAGAAAGTTCTCTGTTTCAGTAGCATGTCATGATTTGTAATATACTTTTTCACATTCTTAATGACCCTCAAAATATGCCTAACTCCATATCCATTTATCCTAAACACCTTGTCCAAGTGACGTTTTTCTTTCTCGATGTGGTCTTCATCTGAAATCCTGAAAGCCCTATTTGAGAGAGAATAGAGCACCTGAAATCTTCTGTGAAGGATGGTCATGAGAAGAGGCATGGAGATAAGGGTCAGTATGAGTACTTTTTCTACATTCCTGGCGGGTCAGAGAACCATCACATTTTTAATAGACAAAAACATCAAGGAAAGGCAATGATCCAAGAATAGGAGGGATCCCTCAAGACTACAGTCTCATTGCAGTATTCCTGTCGATATTTGGTCACTTACAAAGCATTTTTGTCACTCTCATGCAATCTGATAGACATTCCCCAGATCAGCAAACAAGTGTGAGTGCAATGCCAATGAGCACAAGGATACATGCCACAGAACTCCAAAGACAACATCACGCATTCCACCCGATTAGCATGTAGAGCATAATTTTCAAAGGCGTAGCCAATGCGGGGTTGAAGGGCAATGCCCCTTGCCCCGAGCCAAAATGTGGATAATGATAGTTTTGGTTTGAGCTTAACACAAAAAAATTGAATTGCATGAATCAATTAAATTATTCAAAATAAAATATTTTTATACAAACGGCAGCTCGTAAAATTTGGGAGTATGCAACCCACTCAAACTAAACATATATGAGTTGTTCAAGCAACTCATAACTACAAACTGCACTACTCCTGTTATAGTGGGGTAAGTTGTTATCACAACTCATGCTCATACACACACACACACACACATTAAATTATTAATCTTAATAAAAATAATACCATGATGTACTAAATATTTCAAAACATTCTCCCTTAGTACAGACATGGGGAGAGGGAAAATTATATATAGATTGGAACATGTGATGCGAGACAGACTTTGATGGATAGAGAACATGTCAACCTTCCACGAATGAGAACACATCAACCATCCAAGTATGAACAAGGACACACATCTATTCATCCTCCAATCTGTCATAGATTTTAATGGATAGGGAACACATCGACATTCCATGGATGGGAACACATCAGCCATCCATGTATGAACAAGGACACACACATTTGTTCATCCCCCATATCTATGAAAGCATGCACATTGGTTCACAAACATATAAGTAAATAGGGACTAACATGTTTGTCTACATTTATTTACTCAACGAGAACTAATCATCATTGATTACATCAAAATAGAAAAATAAATATTGAGGATTGGGTCCTCACTGTCTTCAGTGAGTGTTGGGCTTCTCACTGAAGTTGCGTTTGAAGCCTCTATTCATAATCACTGCCACCTGATCACAAACAACATAAACGGTAGCCACTGCCACTAGATATTGTTCTCGGCATTAGCAAGTTTGGCAGAGACATTTTTTCATATTTTGTCGCTGGAGTACATCATCAACTCTGGTGGTGACCAACAACTCTTCGGCTCTTTAGTATATTGGGCTCATTTTGGTTGCCACTACTGCAGTATGCAGCCTCTGAGTTAGCAGCAAACTCAAGGTTGTTGATGAGCCTCCTTTCTTTGTTTCCTCTAACATCTTATGACCTTAGTTCAAGTAGCTAGGAAATATAGCATGTCATGTTTATGGAGAAAAATATCCCCCCACAAAACAAGCACACATGTTCCCAAGGAAAATCAAATCGAATACAGGATCACCCCAGGCGATTCATGCTAGCAATGCCATTCCATACTTGCGATGAGCCGGTAATGCATTCCATACTGAGGATTGACCCTATATATCTATCTGGCAATCGACCCTATCCCTATCTATATATGGGTTTGGGACCTTGACCCAATTGAATCCTTGATTCTCAAATCAATTCAATGGCTTCAATGGACCTTGATTGACCCTATATATCTATCTAGAAATCAAGTCCCCCTATATATCTCTTTGGCTATCTGGGGGTTGCCCCTCTTCCCATACTAGAATGGCCTAACCTTTATAACCAAACCCATCTACCTCCAAAATTAGATGCCTACCTGACTAGCCTACAAATCGTCTCTAGACTGGCTAGAGCCCTCAAGGGCTTACTCGTGACTCTCTAAAATTTTATATGGGATGGGACCCCTCATGCCAACTATAGTCATGTTCAAGAGGCTGAGAGGTAGAGAGAAACGAGATTATATATCCATCCCTCTTTGGGTCTCTCCGGACATTAGAATGGAAGATATTAGTTTTGGATGGTCCCTACTCTCATTCATTGAATATGAGATGAGATATTGCCTTGACTATCATTGTTTACTAACTGGATGGGCACTCGACCTACTTATTGTAGGCCCTACCTCTATTTCTTAGGACTTAGAAGCATCAAACTTCCATCCTTGCTCCCCCATATATAAGATAGGTATGGCAGATCCCATTGTCCATCGATTGGGTCCTCTATATATATATGACCCAACCCCCTAGCCCCTTTATAATATATGGCCCAGTCCCTGGCCCATATATATATATATATATATAAGGGTGCCTCCCACAAAACCGTGGAATCACTTTAGAAATCCAAAATCTCTTACTACCCATTGATACAACTATGCTCCAAGGATTGGCATTGTACACACATTGGCAACTATGCATGTATGGATGCCTAAGGCATACAACACAAACATCAATTGGTGCTACATCACAAACTAACTCTTCCTTGAAAGGATAGATAGCATCTGAGAAGCGGCATTGGCATACCAATTTTTAAGGTTGTGGATGAGGCATAGTTGCAAAATTCAATCGCTTGACAATTGCATCAAAGATGAGGTTCTTCATGCTACTGCCATCGATCAAAAAATCTAGTGACTGCCCTTGCACCCACATCTATGAATGGAATAGGCATTATGCTTCAGCATCTTGTGCTATTGGCATTGCTTGTGCAATGGCTACTACAACATTTAGATGTGTATCAATGATTCCATCAGAGAGCTTCACTCCATAGTCCTCTATTTCTACCTGTGTATGCAAATGAAATATTCCGAGCCAATGTTTTTCAAATTTTCAATTACAATCAGCAAAACAATACACAGTCGTTAGGGTTAGCCTTAAACCAAAACGATACTGAAGCAACTCTAACCAGACTGTACACCAGGATCCCGAGGAGGGTAAGGTGTGAGCATTGGTCAGAGGATCTGAATGTAGAAACAGAGCTGGAAGGAACTCTAACCAAGAATGGCGCCGATGATGGCGAGCATATGGTCAGAGGATCTTCTACTACTACTAGTACTGAAAAGAAACTCAACACCAAGTATGTGCTACCCAATCCAGTATGGAGTTGAGGCGACCATATGGCAGAGTGCTACGAATTACAATGCTATGAAGGGAAATAAGCCAGAATGCTGAAATACTCGACGTCAAGAATGTGCTTTCCAACCTGAGACGAAATGGAAGCTACCATATGACAGAGATATAAAGTATTACAATGCAGTTTCAAAATATAAGATAAGCATTACAAATCATGATTAAGCAAGATTAAAGAACTGTTGTCAGTACCACTGTCAGCTTACAATATGATAGAGAATTCGTATGCCAAGAGCATAGAGTTAGAACAATTCAATGAGCATTTAAATAGAAAATTCTCCTTGCTTAATGGAAATACCGAGACTGATTTCTTCTCTCAAAAATCTTGAAAGCAACGTAAGATCACACTAAAATGGACGTATCTCTCACACAACTCATTCAATTGACGTGAAATGAAAAGCAAAAGACCCTAATGATGAAGGCGCCCAAGATTGGAACAAAAAATAGACCCAAAAGTTTCTATTTAATTTATGCACATATCCCAAGGCAAACACAGATGATACGGCCCAGCAAGAGGGGCAATTTGCCTTTAAAAATCACAGCGTTCATTAAAAAATCTACAACTTGCAGAAAAAGTTCGCCCTTCACAAACAAAGAGATATAGACAATACCCATAATGAATTTTTTTGTCGTTTTTGACTTATGAATAAAAACACAATCTGCTATAAGGAATATGAATTCCTGAATCTCTCTAATATGCATAAATTGATCTATAAAACCACACACTGACTACAATGCACAAATCCCACTACAAAACAATCAAACTACACTATCTCACCACTAGTCGCTATCTTTCAAGCAAGAAGCAATGCCACGCTAGGAGGCTTTCATTCCTCGAAGCAATCCCAACGCCAACCCGGCAACATAACATTCCTGTAGCCAAAAGATAATCTAAATGAGGACCAATGGCTTCCTTTTATAATTTCCGACTGACCCTTCTCCGAACCCTAATCTTCTTTTTTTTGAGTCAAACCCTAATTCTCCAATAAATGGCGTCCCACTTTCCCAAGCAAAACTTTGACTTTATATTATAAACTTTATTTCTTCCTTGAAGTTGGCGCCCAACTTAAACTTGGAGTAAATCTTTAATAAGAATTATAATTAATTCCTTCAATGAGGTGCCCACCCATAAAGAACATCTTTTAAAACAATTTAAAGTGAAGTAGCTAGGCCAAGGGGAAAGTCAATGTTAAAATATAACATTAAAACATGACTTAATTAAAATAATTCGACTTATCTCTCCATTTGTGCCCCAAAGCCCAAAAATGAGTAAGCCAACTGATCAGACTGAAATGGAAAGCCAACCGTGTGCCAAAACCAACAAGACCATTGCCAGAAATAGAATTTACTAAAAATAGTAAATTCTTGAAGATGCTCAGAATGCCAAGAAGAACATATCACTGCGAAGCTCTCTGAAAAATCAGAAAGAATCCGCCATTGAATCAACCAACCTCAAGCAAGAGCATCCCTCAAAACAAGAAACCCTAATTTTACCTTCCGAGTAGCCTACGGGTCTCAGGAATAGGCCAACGGTCACTGGAAAGATCATGCTCGAGAAGGGGACATTACAGCAAACTCTTCTAAGCATGGCACTCTGTGTTGGAGTGGTGGTTGTTGTGTTCATCGCACCATTTATATGTCTTAGACTATTTTGGATTTTTTTCTAAAGAAGGTAGTTTCTTTGGTGTAGACAATGTATCCCACTTTCCCTTCATCTTGGACGACTCAATGGTTTTCGCATAGCGATAGGCTTCTCCCATCATCTTGGCCTTAACCAACTTCAGTTTGGAGTGAATGAATGATTGTAGGCGAATGTCATACTTGAGAACTCTATGTTGCTCTGACTCAAACGAACCAGTCTTACATACAAGTCATGGAAGGCATTGGTGTAGCCTTGGACTAACGGGTCATGTCCTTGCCTAAGTTGTCGCCACTCAATGTAGCGATCATCATAGACATCTTCAGGATGATATTCATCCTTAAAGACTTCCAAGAATTTATCCCAGGTTGGGTCATATTCTTCTTCTGTCCAGTCTTCCCCCACAAAGAATGGGCTTGCTACCACTTCTTGACGGGTGAAGAAACTTTCAAAAGTACATTTTTTATTTTCTCTTCATCAAAAAAGTCATTCATAGAGAAATATGACTATAACTAATCTAACCATCTATCTACTGCATCTGCATTTATTTACCCTTAAATAAAGGAATATCTAGATTTACTTGAAACCTAGAGAGGACTATTGGGTGAATATTTTGTCGGCCAGCTAACTGGTGACCAAAATAGTTCCTATCACCACAGCATAGGGAGATGAGTCGTCTTGGTGTGCAGGTTTACTACATCAACAGGGGACAAATCTCTCCTCTCATCAAGGGGAGGTTTCCTATTAAATATGCGGAGGCTATATACTATATATAAGCAGAAAATAACACATAAGGGCAGGATAAACCATCCATCTCTCTTCTTTCAAAGATGATGCACACAGACAAAGGAGAAATCCTGGTGTAAACACTGAAAGCACTTCTCTTCTTTCAGAAGTGTTCTTGCAGGAGACAGCAGGAGTTTCTTTCAGGTAGTGAAATAACCAGTGACCAAAGGGCGTAGTAACAGCAGGATGACGCAAAATGCAAAGTTTCCACCTCAATTGCCCTAAGAGAATATCACAAAGGATAATGGGGGCACAAAGTCGTCCCAGAATCCTTAACACAAAAAAAAAGAAAAACACAGACTGAAAGCAATTGTGAAAGCACAAAGTCTTCCCACAATTGGTTTCAGGACACTTCCTTATTACTTTCACTAACTCTGCTTACCAAATTAAATGAATAAGGACACCTTCAGAAGACAGACGTAAGAATGATCTTCTAAAATAACACAAGTCAGAACAACACAAAGTCTGTGAAAAACCTGCTTTCTCGTTCAGATAAAAATGAAAATGAAATTACAACCTAATCTCAAAGTTTCAGTCTTCTTTCAATTTGGGCAAAGTTTCGCTTCAAGTAAGGGGAAGATCTCTTGAAACCAACTGTGGGAAGACTTTGTGCTTTCACAATTGCTTTCAGTCTGTGTTTTTCTTTTCTTTTTGTGTTAAGGATTCTGGGATGACTTTGTGCCCCCATTATCCTTTGTGATATACTCTTTGGGCAGTTGAGGTGAAAACTTTGCGTTCTGCTTCATCCTGCTATTACTACACCCTTTGGTCACTGGTTATTTCACTACCTAAAAGAAACTCTTGCTGTTTTTTGCAAGAACACTTCTGAAAGAAGAGAAATGCCTTTAGTGTTTACACTAGGATTTTCTCCTTTGTCTGTGTGCATCATCTCTGAAAGAAGAGAGATGGATGGTTTATCCTGCCTCCATGTGTTATTTTCTGCTTATATATATATATATATATATATATATATATATATAGTATATAGCCTCCGCATATTTAATAGGGAACCTCCCCTTGATGAGAGGAGAGATTTGTCCCCTGGTGATGTAGTAAACCTGCACACCAGGACGACTCATCTCCCTATGCTGTGGTGATAGGAACTATTTTGGTCACCAGTTAGCTGGCCGACAAAATATTCACCCAACACTTTTTGGCGACACTGTTGGGGACAGTAATTTTGTGCAATTTGGAACCTCAAGTTTCAGATTGAAACATCATCTGTGGCTTACCCATAATCATTATAACCCTTATCCATTACAGACTCTGGCGACTCTGTTCCGTGTCTTACCCATTATCATTATAGCCTTACTATCTTCCTCCACTTCCGTTATTTTATCTGGTCTGCAAAACCAGAGCTGCTGAAAAAGAGTGCGCAATTTGACGCCTCAAGCTGAAGCAGGGCCAGTTCTTTTCCATTTTTTGTTCTACAATCTGGCCACTCCACCCAGATTTGTTATCCCTGTTTGTCATAATTAAATCATGGCAGTTCAAGGCCCATGGGATAACTCATTTGGCCCACTCAACTTGACTCCACCTCTACATGAACTTCCACGCAGCTCAAGAAAAAACTTCTCCAAATTCTTTGGAGATGGGAGAGTTCACCCTGATGAACACATTGCAGCTTTCAGCATAGCCTGCGGTGTAATAGGAGTGGAATTTGAAGACATAGCGGTCAGGCTATTCATGGAGACACTACAAGGCGTTGCTGCAGACTGGTTCTACCATCTGCAAGCTGGATCAGTGACTGACTGGGATACACTCAAAGCCAAGTTTGAAGCTAGGTTCAAGCTTGCAGAGGATGCGCATGCTTTGTTGGCCCAACTCACTCAGATGAAGAAGGAATCTCATGAGCCTATGAGGGATTTTATTGCCAAATTCAACAAGTTGAAGCATAAGATTCCCATGATCGCCCAACCGACACCTCAGAATCTCATGTGTTTTTTCATCAACTCACAGCTGCCTGAAGTGAGTTTTTTGTTGAGACGGGCTAGATACATAGACCTTGAGGCTGCTCAAGACTTGGCTACTGAGCTAGAAGATGACCTTATCTTGGCAGAAAAGATAAGGAGAGATCCTAACAGAGCTAAACCCTCTTCATCTTCTGAATACTCACCCACAGTCACCACTGACCCAATGGTACAAAAGCTGGCAAATGAATTGCTAGCCTTGAAAAGGCAAATGGCACAAGGTATGTCTTCTACTCCTCTTTATAAAGATATACCAAGGAGGACATTCCCTAATCAGCCATATCAAGGCAACGCTGCCAGAAGTCAAGGGCAACCAAATCGTCTTCCTCCCTCACAAAAGAACCTTGCCCTGGAAGCACCTCCAACCAACTCAGTAGTTGGATATCTATAAACAGAACATGTTTCTTATTTCCAACCTGAGTTTGAGCAAAAAAATGGCATTGATCTCTTCAGAGAGGATCTAGAAGAATCAGCTGGCGACTCCCACATTGGTCGCCTGAATTTCTAGGAGGAACCCAGAAGTGAAGGTGAAGCAATCTAAGGATCATACGCAGTATTCACCAGGTCCGAGAATCAGTCAACCCAGCAAGCCGACAAAGAGAAGACAGAGGAGCGACCCCAACCAGCAATTTCAATCGCTGAGCAGAGAACCCCTCTTCCTTTTCAGTCAAAGGACCCGGTGATTGCCAAAGAAGTAAGTGCATCGAACATCTCTGCACCTTCTACTTCAAATTCGCAGATCAGTCCTCTCCCTCCCAAAAACCAAAATGATGAACTCCCATCTTCTCTTCCAAGTCCATCTCAGTCATTTGACATGATTGATCATGTCAAGAAATCCGAAATTCAAATGACTGAGTTTGAATCCCTGCAAGCCAATCTTGAGCAATTAAACATTGGTGGAGAACTAGGTGCGGACCTGTCTGAGGCAAAGATTGTGGTTACCCAAACGTCAGCCCCTACTGCTCAAATTTTGTTTGAGCCTTCAGGCAGGGGTAATTACTTCTTGACCATAGAGGACGCTCGTGTCTCAGCTGATAAAAGTCTTATAGCTGGCAATCCAGGATTTCATCCAAACAAGGCATCAAAAAAATTGGTAGGGCGCAGTACAAATCAAGAAGGATCTTCCATCTCCCATGAAGAGAAATCTGATAGAAGATCAGCGTCTGATGATGCTTGGATCCTGGAATCCGATGGCAGCAATTCTTCCACAACTGGATGCGGATCTCTGTTGCTTGGATTGAAAACTGCTCGGGATGAAGAAATCAAACTCCTTCGCACCAAAGGAGATGCTGAGCTGATGGTTTGTCAAGGGTTTAATGCTGACAATCAAAGCATGTGCTAGACTAAACCAACAGAACAGCAAGCTATGGTGGTGGACCATACTGTTGTATTCCAAAGTCAGCAAAAGGTACTCTTCGCAGAGAGAACAAGGAGTACGGTTTTCAGAGAGAAGACCACGTCCCACCATGGGGCAACAAGAGGAAAGAGCCAAGAGGAAAATGCAAAAAATTGGTTTCTTGGTGGAGAGTTCCATTCGCCCGTCACCGTTTATGGGGACAAAATGGTTTCCTGTTGGTTTATCAAGACGGCATCCCCTTTTCTTTGTCCCACGATGAGCAGCGTCTGAAGTACTTCAATTCTTGAAGTACCAGATAAGTTCACCTCTACATATGTATATCTGTATAGTCTTTAGTTCTGTTTTGTGTTTTTCGTTTTCGTTTTTTGGAGCCTTTCTTTTTGGGTAGCATGACTCCGTAGCCCAATGGCATACTTCAAAGCACTGGAGATTCTGGTTTCTACTCCCCTCGGCTGTTCCAAGTTTTCACCTGAAGGAAGTTCCCCAACTGGAGCTAGCTGTTGGTCCCCAAAAATGTCACTCATTTTTGGAACAACATATGAGCTATCTTGGTCCTACAGGACCAAAATTCCTCTCTTCCCCTTTCAAAAATTGTTCTGAGCATTCAAGTTCTTCATTTTTCAAAGCTTTCTCAGAAAACTACGGACTCTGCAGGCTTGAATCTACAGAGTCTGCAGGAAAAAATCTACGGACTCTGCAGGCTTAAAACTACGAACTCCGCAGGCTCATTTCTACGGACTCTTTCAAGGCTCGAGAGAAAACTTAGAGAAAACTACGGACTTGGTTTCTACGGACTCTGCAGGTCGGTTCAATCGATAGGTTCAAGGGGCTGCCCCAAAGCCAAAGGAACAAGTGCCCTTACGGAGGGTTGTGAACCAAGCCAAGTGCCCTTGCAGAGGGCAGCAAGCAAAAGCGGACAAAGTGAACTCCTTTGGAAAAGTGAACAAGGCAAAAGACAAAGCGAAATCCTTATTCGCCCAAAAGACAAAGCAAAAGCCCGGTAGGAAAGATGCAAAGGCAAGGAAGATTTCCTTCAGACATTCTGTCCGAAAGACATAAAGGATAAAACCTGCCAAAAGGAAAAGCCCGAGAGCCAAAAGCCCGCCAAAGAAGCAAGAACCCGCCAGGGAAGTAAAAGCTCGAAGGTCGCATGAAAAATCCCGAAGGGTAGATACCCTTGCGGGGGACACTTGACATCAGAAAAAGGACCTTTTCCAAGGGACCCGAAGGGACACCTTCCCTTCGGAACGTTCTAAAGGTTGAACAAAGACGCAAAAAGGAATCTTTAAAGACTTAGACACAAAGAGCTTCAATGAATGAACTGATTGAACCATTGAACCGTTGAACCAAATGGTTCAACGTGTTCGCAGGTTCAAGGGTTCAACCAAGCGCGATGAAGATCAAAGAGCTTAGGAAGAGCAAACGACGAGCAGAACCAAAGAACCAATGAACCGATTGAACCTTGAACCAAAAGAGTTCAAAGTTCAATGGTTCACAGGTTCAAGCAGTTCAAAGGCAGCCTCAAGCAAAGAAAGAAGCAACATGGATGATTCCAAAGGCAAGTTCAATGAAAGCGATGGTTCAACCAGAGAGCAAAGAAGCGCAGCAGGGAAGCGATGGACCAAAAGAGACAAAGTGAACCGACGAAGCTTTGAACCAATGAACTTTCAAATGGTTCACAGGTTCAAAGTTCAACACAGTTCAAGCAGCTAGCAATCATTGACGGCCCCTCAGACGTCAAATTTAAAGTGAGAAAAAATCCGTGGAAATTTAAATAGAGCGCGGAACTTAAAGGAAGAACCAAGCGATTAAATGAAAAGAGAGCCCGATAGCTCAAATCGAAGCTGGAAAAGACAAAAGTAGAAAGAGGGAAAAGCCCGAAATGTCTTCGAAAGAGTTATTTCCAGTAGGTGGAACAGTGGATCGAGTAGACTTCTGAGCGCACCAAAACAAGGACGCGGCATGTTTTTTTCCATGAAGTAAAGACAAATATGCAAAGGACCAGACGATCCATATTAAGGAGGAGACATATCAAATGAAGGGACACGCCATAGTTATGGCAGCGCACTGTTCTCAGCATCGTCTCTCCAGACAAAACTGGAGACGCATTGAAGACGTTGACTGCAACATGGGCCGTCCCAGGGAAAAAGGCGTCAATCCTTGGGTAGTTGCTATAAGTTTGTATTTTCTCTCATTTGTAAGGGAGACTTTTCATTTTTACAAGAGCGAAACTCTGCCCATTTTGAAAGAAGACTAGGACTTTGAGCTCAGGTTGTAATTTCATTTTCATTTTTATTTGAATGAGAAAGCAGATTTTTCACAGACTTTGTGCTGTTCTAACTTATGTCATTTTAGAAGATCATTCTTACGTCTGTCTTCTGAAGGTGTCCTTATTCATTTAATTTGGTAAGCAAAATTAGTGAAGGTAATAGTGAAGTGTCCTGAAACCAACTGTGGGAAGACTTTGTGCTCTCACAATTGCTTTCAGTCTGTTTTTTTCTTTTTTTTTGTGTAAAGGATTCTAGGGTGACTTTGTGCCCCCATTATCCTTTGTGATATACTCTTTGGGCAGTTGAGATGGAAACTTTGCGTTCTGCTTCATCCTGCTGTTACTACGCCCTCTGATTAACTGGTTTCTTATCTTACTACCTAAAAAAAACTCCTGCTGTTTCCTGCAAGAACATTTCTGAAAGAAGAGAAGTGCCTTCAGTGTTTACACCAGGATTTCTCTTTTGTTTGTGAGCATCATCTCTGAAAGAAGAGAGATGGATGGTTTATCCCACCCCTGTGTCTTACTTTCTACTTATTTATATTGTATATAGCCTCCGCATATTTAATAGGGAACCTCCCCTTGATGAGAGGAGAGATTTGTCTCCGGTTGATGTAGTAAAGCTGCACACCTGGCCGACCAATCTTCCTGCTGTGGTTGATCAGACCTATTTTGTTGATCAGTACGCTGATTAAAATATTCACCCACAGGAACGACCCGTTTGAGCACTTCGGTGAATTGGTTAAACAGAGATTAATTTTCTCTCGAAGTGCTTTTGCAATTTTGTCATTGATCATCTCTTGGATTGCAAAATTTGGGTTGTTGTCTCTTGTATCTGAACTTGCTTGAAACAACACGGCAAGTAGTCTGACAGGTCTCGAGGTTTCATGTCGAGCTTTACATATTTTGACCTCATTCAATGGGCCATGCATAAACAAGATAAACTGTATTGATACAACTAATCTGAGGCCCAGGAGGAACACGGTGGACAACACCCTAAATGAGAATCTATATGTGTTGTATGCGTGTGGAAGTTATATGAGATATAATGCAGAGAATCAAGAGAGAGATAATAGAGCTAAACTGAAAACTTTATTAACTTGTGTTCTGTACATGGCATACTCTTGAGAAAGATGTATGGTTGTCTTTCTTCTACTTTGATTGTTAACTAAAACTACGTATGTATATATACATATATATTACAAAGACGAGAAAGCATGAAGAACCATTATGGAAGTTGAATTGTTATGGACTTCCATGTGTGACTCTTCATCTTCTGACAATTATGTGGTGCTTGACTAACAATTGCATGGTATGTTGATAAATGCTTTGGCATAACGCAAGACCTTGGATTGCCACCTAGCATGGCACAGGGACTACGTTGATCGATGTCGAAAGTGTAACGCTCGATGCAGCTAGGTACTACACAATGTAAGTTTTAATTTGCAATATCGCCAATAGGTGTCTAGGATCCTAAAGAAGCCACTACTAGATACTACATAGGGTCGGGCACACGCACGAGTGCTGCCATGTCCAATCTGCATATATTGCACTGCACCACTATCGAATTGTTTGTGGCATCTATCGGAGATGGGTTGATGATCTTGGAGGTACTACAAACCTCGGGAGATTGTTTTGGACTACTGCAAACCATTGAGCAGGAATAGCAATTGCCGCAAGTTGTTTGAACACGCTTGGTGGTATCATTGGAACCACTGTTGGGAGACCCTCCAAGAGTAAAACATGTAGACCTCTTCTCTCATAGACAATTGGTCTTAGATTTTGTGTAAGTTGTGTCAACGCAAGAACTTGAGCCTACATGCTTTGCTTCAATGGTCCAATGCTTCCTAGTTTGGTTAGTTGTTGTCTACCATGGTACTAAAAGGTAGGGAAAGATGCAAAAAAAAATTAATTGAGTTTTGGTACCACTATTATAGACCATTTTCTCAATACTTACACCCAATGCTAAGATACAAACACATAAATTATTGGTTGCTAATATATCCCAAAAAATAAAGACTTATAATGATTATGCAAAATATGACTAACACCAAACATTCACTAAACACTGAAGATATTTGTTTGGAGGATTCCAAGTTGATTACAAGATAAGATCATTACTAGCCAAGGAAGGTGAGAGAGACTATTGAAATCAAGAAGAGATTAGATCTTAATAGAGAAAATGGAATTGGCATAGGCAAATCTTGGCAACCAATAGTAAGTCACGTGACAAGGAACTAACGGTAAGTTGGAGGTATGCCTTTTAAAAGTAATTTTATTTTGAATTTAACCTCCACTTCTCAGATGAATGATTATTAAATGGTTATCTATTAAAAAAATATATTAACATACATTTAATAATAATAATTATGCTGACGATAAGATGTGGGTGAGTTGGTCAAGTGTCCTGGTTGTTTCTAGTCCCACCCATGTTCAAATTTTCTTTGGGCATGTGAGGCCGGTTGTGGTTGTTGGTGGTATACTCGAAGCATGTTGGCTGTAATCCTGGTATTCGTGGTGGTGGTTGATCACTTGGGGATCTAGGCCCCTGTTGTGTCCCAAATCGGTTTGTGGCTCCAATCAAAAGCGATTACCTAACAAAAAATAAAAAATAATAATAACTATGATATAATTATTTTATTATACTATTTATATTTCTTTAATCTTTGATTTATAGCTGACCTACTTACATATCATTGTTTTTATAGTTAAAAATTATGAGAAATCTTATGATTGTTTTTCCTCAAAGTTTAGCATTTCGTGTCTCATATTTCTCTCCTTGATGATGGGTATACTTAATGGACTCAAAACATTGGAAATTGTTTCCTTATACACGATGAATCCAAAAAACAATTATTTTAATCTTTGTCTTCATGAAAATGCACATAAACTCAATACCAAACATTTATGTAAAGAAGCATTCATTGATGTTCATCATCGTTCTCCCCCATAGGATATAGGGTCACTTTGGGCCTCCAACCAACTCCTCATCTCTGGATTTTTTTCTAAACAAATATTTTTCATTTTACAATAAATTACCTCGGTCCAATTAAATCCCAATCTAAGTCAATTGCTAGGAGCTATTGTTCAGTCAGGCTATAAGATTGTTTCAATCAGGTTGAATCTTGGTTTGGGTCTTCGTCTACGAGATACCCCTTAGTCGAGCTAGAAAATTACCTCGAATTGAAGATGATTCACTGAGACTAACGAAAAGATGGGGGTTGATTCAACCTATGATTCTAATGGGATTAATTAATTATGAAGAAACAAGAAAATAAGTAGTCGTTCTACCAGACTTACCAAGTTTGGAATCCAGATTCATATCAAAGGTTAAAAAATGGGAAATTTTTGATCTTCAAGAAAAAAACCTTGAAGGTTTGGTTTTTAATACATGTGTGTGTGTTTGTGTGTGTATAAAAATAGTAAATCGCATTAAAAAATGTCAAGTTGTAATAACCCTCTAAATTGAAATCTTAACAAATAAATATTGAAACCTTGAATTTCAGATTTTATTTATTTGTTCTAAAAGATTGACAATTTGATTGAGCATAAAACATCACATGCAACAATAAATATGAATACCCACTGCTAAATATAATCAACTGGTACAAACTCTATTGAAAGAAGACCAATAACAATTATTTCTAAAAAATAAATACCTCTAAAGGGGAAGGAATAATAAATAGAGTTCTAATGTCAAACCCTGATCGCTTTCAACCTTGCAAGGTACGATAGCCTACTGTGTATGTGGTTATAAGTCCAAACTTGCTGAAAACAACCCAAAATTTGCAGCGACTAAAGTCTTTCAAGTGCAAGGACCACGTTGAAGGCTTAATATCTGTCTAAAGTGCCTGAAATAGTAGCGATCAAATTCTAGAAGGTGGTACACACAGAAAATAGTCCCTTCAGTTGTATGGCCTACCCAAATAAATTGAAAACTGCCCCAAAGACCCCAAAATTTGCAGCGATTCACCCTACTGAGGGTTGGCACTGAATCCCTTGCTGTTTACCTTGCTAACCGCTGCCCAATTCTGCCAAAATTAATTTCCCTAAGGGTGGCGTTGGTCCCCATGCAGGCAGCAGTCAAACCCTAACTGAAATTGATTTTTTCTTCTAAACTGAAAGCACAGATGTAATCCCTAAATGGGATTACCAAATGGGTATGAAGGGTTTCGTCTTTGTAACTGTAAATTCAAGGGTTTTCGTCCTCTGAATATTTCTAAAAGCTACAAGCTTTTCCTCTAGAAAAAGGGTCATGCTTTTGTTCAAATAATTTCAATAATGAATTCTTTTTTCACCAAATTCTTTTATTATTCACTTTTCCAATCCAATCCTAAAAGAAATAAAGATTTCTTTTAATTTAATATTCACATTTTTCCAATTAATGAATAATAATTACTTTTGGCCATATATGGATTAATTACTTTTGGCCCTACTCAATAACTTTTTATTGTCCTTTTCAAAAGTTATAACTTAAAGTAACTTTTGGACAACTTAATAAATTATTAATAGATTATTCCCCTTAATTTCTCCTTAGCCTATGAGAAATTAAAATAACTTTTGGGTCCTCGATTTAATTAATTTGAAAAAGGGGACATTGCAGCCCTAGGAGAAAACAAACCAAGGTGCCTCTCCCACTTGCTCTTGTTACGGCTCCTCTCATAGATCGTTCCTCTTCTGCTTCTTTAGGAAAGTATTTTGGCATTGTTGGATGCGTGTCTATTGTTGATGCCTCTTCTTCTAACATGGGATGTTTCCTCTCCCACCACCGCCAAAGCTTCCCTAGACTTCTACTCCTATCTCTCTCATCCTCTCTCTAGGGATGCACTCGCTAACCGATCTCCATTCTCCTTCTTTGCCTTTTGCCTCTCCTTTCTCCTCTTCCCTGCGCACAACCATCTTTTAAAGATTCCATGGCATGCCTTGCTTCCTCTAAGATTATTCGAATTGTGGCACAACTTGCCCCCTCAATGACTAACCAAAAAGTTCTCAACACCAATTTCATTTTTGATAAAGTGGAATTCATTATGATTATTGAGTTGGGCTTAGAACTTGTGGAGTAGGAAAACTTCTACAAGGAATATAGTTTTATCTGCAAGTTTGATGGCCTCTGGCCTTGTCTCTCAAATCTCCACAAATGGGTTTCATCTTGTTGGAAACCCTTTCTTTCAAAAGAGATCTACATCTACCCCAACACTCGAGGCTTCTTCATAGTTGAATGTGATTTAGTTAAAGATAGGGATCACATTCTCCAAGCGGGCACGTGGTTTTGGGGTGGGACTTGTTTGTGCATGAAAGCTTGTAACCCCTCCTTTGACCCATCTTCTAATGCCTTTTCTTTGCTCTTATGTGGATGTGGCTTCCAATCTTCACTTGCATTTTTAGGGTCCTCCCAGCATGGAGGCCATTGGAAACACCCTAGGAAAATTATGTTTTTGCTCTCGAGAAACAACTCACCAGCAATTTACAACCTTTACTCTAATGTATGTTAAGAATGATCTTGCTAAGGGTCTACTCGAGGAGATTTGGCTCAAGGTGTTGGCCCATGTTTAGAAGCAAAAACTAGATTACAAATGTGTGGCTTTTAGATGTCAATCATGCTTGTCCCAACGGCATCTAGTTATTCCCTGCCACTCTAGAAAGGTTGGGAAGTCGTGATTCCTCTACTTCATCTAGTGGTACAAGGAAGAAGGATGGTAAAGTTCAGTCTATGTGGTGGCGCGGCATTGAGGCTCGCCACCATTTGGCGAAGTTGGATTCTGTAGGCTCTAGGGTTGCTATAGGAGGAGCTCCTCCTAGGGAGAAAATGCTTTGAAACTATTTTGGTTCCTGCTCTTCAGACTGAATCTCCCTTGGACTTTCAGACCTAGCTACCACCGTATCTTCTTCATGTGGCTGAAGTAGTGGCAGTTCCAATGGAGCAACCATCCATTACAGTTGGTAGTGTTGCGCTAGAGGTTAAGGCTCCCTTGGGAATGAAGCTACTGAGTCCCCATCTTCATCCTCTTGAGCCTGCTCTTGAGAATTCCTTTGTTTTGTTGGCTTTTGATGTTGACTTTCGTCCATTGTTATTCAGAAATCCACCACAACCTCCTTTGGAAGAGCTTGTTGTGGGATCCTCTTAGCAAAGATGGACCGAAGTAAAAAAAATTAAGTGGCAATGAAATTTGCTCCCTTCTAGTCATATGACCCTCCGCTCAAGCAAAGATTTGGGTCAATTCCCCTTTGTTAATGTTCTGGGGTGGCCAGTTCATGGGCTGTTTTGTATTTAGCAATTTCTCTTTCATTCTTTGTATTTTCTCTTCAAACTGGGTGAGGGCTCCAATAGAATCCCTCATTTTTAACTATCCAAAAAAAACGTAGTATGACAAACATAAAAAAATTCAAGCTAGGTTGAGCAGAGCAAGTCTATTATGATATAAGTTTGTAGCAATGTTACCAGTTCGTTTTTGGTTCTAGTGCGGGGTCGAAGAACCCGGTTCGCTGGTACGGCGATTTTTTTTTTCCTTGGGTTTGTTATTGGGTTCATCCATACACAAAAAATATAAAAAATTAAAAAATGTAGAAATTATAGCCTATTACATAGCAAATTAGTGACATTGTCATTAACCATATAGTATGCATATTGATGTGAAAAATAAAATATGAAAATAATCATAAAATACCAAAAATAGTAAATAATATCCGAATGCCAGATGTCATGATATCCATTAAACATAAATGATAAATATTAAAAATCAATAATTATGATATTATCCTGTGGCTGTAATTAAATACATCAAACTTAAAAGTCTTAAAACTTAAATGTTAACTTAAAGTCACTAATAATGAGACATAATTTTTAGTGACTCAGCTATGAACCCTTAGAAGGTACAAGTGCTAGGTGTTTGTATAATTGTTTGAACTTTATGACTTATACATTACTAATCCACATATAATCCCTAGCGTGCCCAGTTACATCAAAGTAATTTCAGTTGACAGATTAGCCTTGAAATGCCACATCTTGTATATGAAGAGTCAAGATAATGAAAGCTGTCAACGTCTAGCTTATGATTTCCTCATTGAATGCTGTTGATGGATGTGGATTGCATTATGTATTCCATTGCAAATTGGACATCTGTTCTGAAAATCAGTTGACTGGCCATGGCCAGTCTCTTCCAAATCCTCAATTAACGCTTCAAGTTAAGTTATTTTCTTTCTTCTTTCAGATATTTCCTTTTAAGGGTTCATAGACGAGCCACTAAAAATGGAAAAAAATTGAAAAAATGTGTTTTTGACTGCTGCTTCTCTGTCCCAACGCCCAGTGTTCATCCTAGAAGAACCCAAGCCGCACCCGGGTGCCCAGGGACGAACCCTGAGCGTTGGGTCAGTGAACCAAAACCCGAACCCGAACCTGGGTGCCCAACGGAGCCCAAAAGCCACAAACCGGTAACGTTGGTTTGTAGGAAAGTGAAATTTAAAAATGAAATTAATAAAATTAAAATAATGTCTAGATCAAATCAGACCAATTTAGTACAACTGGAAAATCTGAATCCGACAGAAATTTGGGCTAGATCCAACAGGACTTGGTAGTTATGCCTTGTAAATTGAAAACAAAATAAAAGGAGCTTAAATTTCAACTCAAAACATAATAACCAACTTCAACATGGGCGATTATCACTATTGACAAATGAAAATAAATTGAACTATCAAACAAAGGCAAAAAGTAAATTAAACTATCAAATAAAGGCAAAGGCAAAGGTGAAGTCAGTCCAAATTGCACCCCACCACGTCAACTTCGGTACAGGAACTGCCCAATATTTTGATCGTTTGAAAATGACAACCCTAAAACTTTGGAAAAATCTGGCTATACAACAAAAACTAGCGTACTATGCCGGCACCCACAAATAACATGCAATGGTCTTACCAAAGAAACCAACATGCTTTTCCTAACATAATTTATATATATGTCTTACCAACACACCAACATGCTTTTCCAAACAATACATACATATATATATATATAAACAATGTATTGTGTGTGTATATATCACATAAACAATGTGTTGTGCAATGTAGGCTTCGGAGCTCATGTCAATTTTAAAATTTACTTCCTGTGCATTAAAAAGTCACTGCACTTAATTGATTCGAGTATAAGTAATTAAAAATGTTTCAAGACGACATTGTCATCATCAAGCTCATTAAATTCAGCCGCCCAGCCGTCACATTTAACTCTGTTGATATCAAGTCCTCAAAACCTAACACGTTTCATTTTGAATATAATTGAAAACACTTTGTATTATGAACTTGTTAAAGATATACATACATTCTATTGAATTTTAATCATGTACTAAAAAAACCAGTAAAAACGGACATTATAAATGAAAATGAGCTTAACTGGAAGGATTACAGCGGGTGGATGGCCGCCTGCTTTTCCCACAATGCAGGCCGGTTTCCTGGCATGCAATCTCTGCATAAGCCTTGTGTGCTTCTTGCATTCGATAAAGGATGCTTTCTGTTTCGGCATTGAAATTAGTGATAAAGACGAAGACATTTTCACTGCAATGGGAATATTTGCAGAAGCCATAAGTAGCAAGCGCGAGATGTGGCACGCGATGCTGCGCGTTTCATCGCAACGGCTGATCGCATCTACAGCTTGCAATGAACATATATTAAATGAATATATGTCATCGCGGCGAGGTGATAATCTCCACCTCTACCGTTATGGCCGTGCGCCTAAAAAGAGTACTTCTACCGTTCTGCCCACTTTTTCGAATGCCGCCACTCAAAACCCTTTCATTATTGACCGTACCGAACCCCTCTTTCTGTTCCTTTCAATTAAATAACCAACCTTTTTCTTTTTCAATCTTCGGATTAGGGCTAAGCACTTTGGGGTTCTATTCCCTCAAATTTCCTTGGGGCTCATCTCTTAATAAAATGATTTACAGATTATTAAATTAAAAAAGGGTGGAATAAATTTATCCATAAATTCAATACATCATTTAAAGAAACATAAAAATATACACAATAAAAAGTAATCTATATGATGGATTGCTAGATTAATCAAATATTATAACTCATTCAAAAATTAAGTTGCATAAATAAAAAAGTCACTTATAATTGAATTACGGGTATCGAGTTGAGAATCCGATCTAACATTGGACAACTCATCATCTTTAGGCATAGGATCCCAACCAATTTATGCATTGTTTTTTATCAATGTCACCAAAATGAATAAATTTATCCATAAAATTCAATACTTGATTTAAAGAAACATAAAATTATATATAACAAAAAGTAGTCTCTATGATCAATTGCTAGATTAATCAAATATTATAAATCATTAAGAAATTAAGTTACATGGATAAAAAGGTCACTTATAGTTGAATTATGGGTATCGAGTTTAGAGAAGAGAACCTCAAATGAACTCTATACTAGCACATTACTGAAGATGTTGACCTCATTAAACATTAGTGTACTTTGCTCAAGGCAAAGGTGAAAAATGTCCTAAATGGAAATCACAACAGAAAAGGACTTAAGTTTTTCGATGACATAGTAGGGTTCAAGCATAGCCTAGGGATAAATGTTGCACCAAAAGTCAAACCTACCATTGGGATGCAACACCCTAAGGCTTGACATAAAAATCAAGCACCATTAACCTTTATAGCATTACTTAACCCAAGAAGATGTTGATAAAGTACTCTTAGCTAGAGTCAAAAATATCGATGTTGATAATGAACTTACCACCATGGTGCTTGACTTCATCCTTAAGCACAGCCAAAGAGGAATGACCTGAAGAAGAAGAAGAAGAAGAAGAAGAAGAAGGAGATGGTGAGTGATGGGAATTTCTCATAGCTTTCTTCTTATTATTCTCCTTGTTGTGGTTAGGAGGCTCCTTGAAGACATACAACTTGTGGTTATGAGCCACAAAGGGAGAGTCTTGAGAAAGAGAGACCTTAGGAACTTCACCATATTTATGAGTGACAAATTCCTTGTCAAAATGTCCCTTCGTGTGATGAAGCTTACACTACTTAGAAGGATCATAGGTATACTCAATCTTATTCATGCCATTACCATTTTTAAATTCCTTCTTATTTAGTTTGTTGGCCTCTCAAACATCCTTTTGGTCCTTCTCCAATAGATAATTAATGACACCATCATTAGTTGCAGCTGTGATGGGAGGATGCCTTCTAGCTAGGAGGAGGTCAAATTCTAGCTTAGACCTCAAAGACTTCAATATTTAGACACTTGGTAGAATTCTCATCATTAAAGGTAGGCTCACACTTGAGAACCTCAAGGTGAACCTAATGCCTCAATGCTTGGGTGAACATATTAAAAATTTGGTAATCACTAAAACTTGTCGTGCAAGAGTGGAAAAATGAGCACCATAGAAAAAAGTTAAATTTTGATTGACTTTCAGAGCACATTATAGATGCGAGAGACTAGACACAAAGGTTAAACAATCTGGAGATATCAAATAACTAGATGAAATCGTTAAGGAGAATTTAAAATCCAAGGAGATAATCCAAAGGTAGATTCTAAATATACGCTGAAACCTCGGCCTGCAGGGTGAAAAAAAGAGCTTAAGCATCATCTTGTAATCATGTTTTCAATCCATACATACCATCATGAAGGCGATAATATGCTTCAAAGGACTAACATCCTAATTTATGTTGAGCTTAGGGATTCAGGGAAAATAGTGGGAAGGGGAATAACTTGCACGTGTTTAACCCTTATTTATGTTTTGGATTATGGTTAAAGGGTAGAATAACATATACACATGGATGAATAAAACTATTCTAAAGCAGGCCAATTAATTTAAAACTCAGATAAATAAATATTATGAATTAAATTATGCTAAGTTATGTTAAATAAAGAAAGTACATTTAAAATAATAATTTGATTGCATAAATATTAAGAATAGATAATACTTAGCTTATTTGCAAATGAGCAAGTATATATGAGATATGCAGAGATAGAAACAAACAAGAAGGAGATCAAGATCCAATGGTCAAATTCTTGAAATATTATTTCTAAAGGATTGGACACTTAAGTCAACCTTGGAACACTTGTGTCAATGTAGGTGTCTTGATGTCAATGGATGTCTAGTATGAAATATTCATTGTGTTGTAGAGTGACCGCCTAGAGATTTATGGATGTTTATTAGCTTTTTGCTAATATATTTTATTCATGCACACAAGCTATAGATTATTGTTTATGGACCAAACCCTAGTTGCTCACATTAGGTCTTTGTACCTTGCCAAAAATGAGTTAGTGGGTTCACAAAGTGGAGTTGAACGCGAAGACTCCTCTACTAATGAACACTGCCTACATAACCAATATTCTAAAGAGGGCCTCAGACATATGTAGTTCTCCTCTAAGTGTTGGCTTGTGTGTGCACAAGGGTGAACTATGTTATATGCAAGGGCATAAAATGATCTAACTTGTAACTTGACAAATATTACTCATGGGCTACTCTTTTAATGCTTCAGACTTGCCATATGACTGCTCCTATGATTGGTATAGAACTAGGGAAGAATATGGTAGTTTTGAATACTTGAAAGATATTATGTTATATGTGTGCTTGGTAAGCTTTTAAATATGACTTGGCGATAATGAATGGTCTTTGTTTTGTATTTATACCACACCTTTTGAAAATATCTCATGGAAGGGTTAAATAAAACAAATGAGCCAACCCATATGTAAATTAGATGAGTTTTTAAGTATGGACACTAAATAAGAATTTAAACACTTGTGTCGACGCAAGTGTCCCTACATGGGAAGCAAGTGTCTGGTAGGCTAGGAAGTTATTGAGGATCTAAAACTGACAATGAAGGACATATATCAAGTTTTAATCTTTCTGTACTGTGCAGGAGATCTGGGTCCTCAAAAATGATAGCATTGGGCCATAAGATAAACATTTAAGCAAAATGAGATGGCGAATATGAGCAATTTAGCAGTAGGAAGGTTTAAAATTGAATGGTAGAGCCCTGATAGGTATTTGTCAAGCATACAAAATTGAGATGCTATATAGAGACCTAATAGGTATTTGTCAAGTATACAAGATTGAGATACTATATAAATCAGATGTTCGTATCTACATTTACCCCCCCCCCCTTTAATCTAGTAATGCATAAGGATGTAATTACTAGTTTAAAGGAGAGAATTGTCTACCTGGGTGTGTATAACATATCTTGCATTTGCTTGAGCCCACTTTTAGTGTTTTATTGGTGTATGACTTGTTCCATTGGTTTTCCAATCCCATAATTATGCATTCCTATATTTATTTTGCAGTGAATATAAATCCATTCACCCACCTTATATTATCTTTTATCTATATTATTTTTTATCTACGAGTCTTGCCACTAAACTTGTTTTGGAAATCAAACCAAAGGTTATTGTATTCTTCCACTAGGCTTCCCTAAAAAATTAAGTTAATTTGTTTCTTTTTTCTCTATAATGAGAAGACTATGAATTTGGTTTTTCTGGTATTCACTTAGTTTCCAACTTCTCAAAAAATTGCTCTAGGGCTCTCAAGTGTTTTCTCAAACTATTTGTTGTTTTTGCAATCAAGATACGATCATCTACATATGTGAGTAACTTTACTACATAGTTAGTTGGGTGAACACCCCCTCCACCAAATTTGTTTATCCACTCCTCTAATTCATTTATGTATTTCCAAAACAAAGTGGGAGATCGTATAAAATTTTAATTGACACCAATGTCCCTTCCATATCATTCTGACATTCCGTCACTTGTTATGATTTTGGCTTGGACTTGATCATAGATCCTATGTACTACTACTCTATACTCATCTAAAACTCCATGTTCCTTGACACATCCAGTCAGTCATACGGGCATCAAAAGCATCTTATCGACACATCCATCGAAAGTAACTTGTCGGGACGCTCATGCGCCCCACCAAGTCAACTTCGGTACGGTAACTGCCCAATATTTTGATCGTTTAAACATGACAACCCTAAAACAGAAATGTTAAATGAAAATGAACTTAACTGGAAGGATTACAGCGGGTCGATGGCAGCCTGCTTTTCCCACAATGCAGGCCGGTTTCCTGGCATGCAATCTGTGCATAAGCTTTGTGTGCTTCTTGCATTCGATAAAGGATGCTTTCTGTTTCGGCATTTAAATTAGTGATAAAGACGAAGACATTTTCACTGCAATGGGAATATTTGCAGAAGCCATAGGTAGCAAGCTCGAGATGTGACACACAATGCTGCAAGTTTGATCGCAATGGCTGATCGTATCTACAGCATGCAATGAATATATATTTCATAATATATTCAATATGCATATATGTCATAGCGGCAAGGTGAAAACCTCCGCCTCTAAAAGCGCCGCGCGTCTAAAGGGAGTACTTCTGCGCACCTTTTCGAATGCCGCCACTCAAAACCCTGTCGTTATCGACCGTATTGAGCCTATTAATGAGGCAGGCCCTCATTAACAACTAGTTTGTCCGTCTTTCTGTTCTAGGCATCTTTGATCGGTTGGAGCATTTAGTGCAGTCGGTGGTCCCTTAGATCGTTCAATCTTTGAGTATAATTGGTGGTCCAAGATTTAATATATGAATTGAGGAAAACATCAAAAAAAAATATTTAGCAAAATCAATTTAACGAAAAGTAGTTTATATTCTTGCTAGATTAATCGTATATTATAAAAGCATTCAAAGATTAAGTTACATGGATAAAAAGATCAATTATAGTTAAACTATGGTTATCGAGTTTAGAACCCCATCTAACATCGAACAAATCATCATCTTTAGGCATAGGGTCCCAATTAATTTATGCATTGTTTTTTCATCAATGTCACCAAAGGTATTGATGTGATGATCGTCTAGATTTATCCCCGTGGCATTGGTCCCCATGCAGGGAACAGTCAAACCCTAACTGATATTGATTTTTTCTTCTAAACTGAAAGCACAAATATAATCCCTAAATGGGATTACCAAACGGGTATGAAGGGTTTCGTCTTTGTACCTGTAAATTCAAGGGTTTTCGTCCTCTGAATATTTCTAGAAGCTACAAGCTTTTCCTCTAGAAAAAGGGTCGTGCTTTTGTTCGAATAATTTCAATAATGAATTATTTTTTCACCCAATTCTTTTATTATTCACTTTTCCAATCCAACCCTAAAAGAAATAAAGATTTATTTTAATTTAATATTCACCTTTTTCCAATTAATGAATAATAATTACTTTTGGCCATGTATGGATTAATTACTTTCGGCCGCACTCAATAAATTTTAATTGTCATTTTCTAAAGTTATAACTTAAAGTAGCTTTTAGACAACTTAATAAATTATTAATAGATTATTCCCCTTAATTAATTTCTCCTTAGCCTATGAGAAATTAAAATAACTTTTTGGTCCTCGATTTAATTATGAAAAAGGGGACATTGCAGCCCTAAGAGAAAACAAACCAAGGTGCCTCTCCCACTTGCTCTTGTTACGGCTCCTCTCATAGATCATTCCTCTTCTGCTTCTTTAGGAAAATATTATGGCATTGTTGGACGTGTGTCTATTGTTGATGCATCTTCGTCTAACATGGGTTGCTTCCTCTCCCACCACCACCAAAGCTTCCCTTGTCTGTTGTGACTTCTCCTCCTATCTCTCTCATCCTCTCTCCAGGGATACACTCCCTAACCCATGTCCATTCTCCTTTGCCTTTTGCCTCTCCTTTCTCCTCTTCCCTGCGCGCAACCATCTTTTAAAGATTCCATGGCATGCTTTGCTTCCTCTAAGATTATTCAAATTGTGGCACAACTTGCCCCCTCAGCGACTAACCAGAAAGTTCTTAGCACCAATTTAATTTTTGATAAATTGGAATTCATTATGATTATTGAGTTGGGCTTAGAACTTTTGGAGCAGGAAAACTTCTACAAGGAATATAGTTTTATATGCAAGTTTGATGGCTTCTGGCCTTGTCTCTCAGATCTCCACAAATGGGTTTCATCTTGTTGGAAACCCTTTCTTTCAAAAGAGATCTACATCTACCCCAGCACTCAAGGCTTCTTCATCGTTCAATATGATTTAGTTAAAGATTGGGATCGCATTCTCCAAGTGGGCACATGGTTTTGGGGTGGGACTTGTTTGTGCATGAAAGCTTGGAACCCCTCCTTTGACCCATCTTCTAATTCCTTTTCTTTGCTCTTATGTGGATTTGGCTTCCAATCTTCACTTGCATTTCTAGGTTCCTCCCAGCATGGAGGCCATTGGAAACACCCTGGGAAATATATGTTTTTGCTCTTGAGAAACAACTCACCAGCAATTTACAACCTTTACTCTGATGCGTGTTAAGATTGATCTTGCCAAGGGTCTACTCGAGGAGATTTGGCTCAAGGTGTTGGCCCATGTGTAGAAGCAAAAACTAGATTACAAATGTGTGGCTTTTAGATGCCAATCATGCTTGTCCCAACATCATCTAGTTATTCCCTGCCACTCTAGGAAGGTTGGGAAGTTGTGATTCCTCTACTTCATCTAGTGGTACAAGGAAGAAGGGTGGTAAAGTTCAGTCTATGTGGTGGCACGGCATTGAGGCTCGCCACCATTTGGTGAAGTTGGATTCTCTAGGCTCTAGGGTTGATATAGGAGGAGCTTCTCCTAGGGAGAAATGCTTTGAAAATATTTTGGCTCTTGCTCTTCAGACTGAATCTCCCTTGGAATTTCAAACCCTAGCTACCCCCCTATCTTCTTCATGTGGCTGAAGTAGTGGCAGTTCCAATGGAGCAGCCACCCATTACAGTTGGTAGTATTGCGCTAGAGGTTAAGGCCCCCTTGGGAATGAAGCTACTGAGTCCCCATCTTCATCCTCTGGAGCCTACTCTTGAGAATTCCTTTGTTTTGTTGACTTTTGATGTTGACTTTCGTCCATTGTTATTTGGAAATCCACCACAACCTCCTTTGGAAGAGCTTGTTGTGGGATCATCTTAGCAAAGATGGACCAAGGTAAAACAAATTAAGTGGCAATGAAATTTGCTCCTTTCTAGTCATATGACCCTCCGCTCAAGCAAAGATTTGGGTGAATTCCCCTTTGTTCGGGCTCTAGGGTGGCCAGTTCATGGGTTGTTTTGTAGTTAGCAATTTCTCTTTCATGCTTTGTATTTTCTCTTCAAACTGGGTGAGGGCTCCAATAGAATCCCTCGTTTTTAACTATCCAAAAAAACATAGTATGACAAAAAAATAAAAAAATTCAAGCTACGCTGAGCAGAGCAAGTCTATTATGATATGGGTTTGTAGCAATGTTACTGGTTCGTTTTTGGTTCTGGTGCGGGTTCGAAGAACCCAATTTGCCGGTACGACAATTTTTTTTCCTTGGGTTTGTTATTGGATTCATCCATACAAAAAAAATATAAAAAATTAAAAACTATAGAAATTATAGCCTATTACATAGCAAATTAGTGACATTGTCATTAACCATATAGTACGCATATTGATATGACAAATAAAATATGAAAATAATAAAAAAATACCAAAAATAGTAAATAATATCCGAATGCCAAATGTCACGATAATCATTAAACATAAATGATAAATATTAAAAATCAATAATTATGATATTATCATGTGGCTGTAATTAAATACATCAAACTTAAAGGTCTTAAAACTCAAATGTTAGCTTAAAGTCACTAATAGTGAGACATAATTTTTAGTGACTCGGCTATGAACCCCTAGAAGGTACAAGTGCTAGGTGTTTGTATAATTGTTTGAACTTTATGATTTATACATTACTAATCCACATATAATCCCTAGCGTGCCCAGTTAAATCAAAGTAATTTCAGTTGACATATTAGCTTTGAAATGCCACATCTTATATGTGAAGTGTCAAGACAATGAAAGTTGTCAACATCTAGCTTATGATTTCTTGATTGAATGCTGTTGATGGATGTGGATTGCATTATGTATTCCATTGCAAATTGGCCCTCTGTTCTGAAAACCAGTTGACTGGCCCTAACCAGTCTCTTCGGAATCCTCAATTAACGCTTGAAGTTAAGTTATTTTCTTTCTTCTTTCAGATATTTTGTTTTAAGAGTTCATAGCCAAGCCATTAAAAATGGAAAAAATTGAAAAAATGTGTTTTTGACTGCTGGTTCGACCCTGGGAGCCCAACGCAACCCAAAAGCCACGAACTGGTAACGTTGGTTTGTAGGAAAGTGAAATTTAAAAAAGAAATTAATAAAATTAAAATAATGTCTAAATCAAATCAGACCAATTTAATACAAATGGAAAATCTGAATCCGACAGAAATTTGGGCGAGATCCAACAGGGCTTGGTAGTTATGCCTTGTAAATTGAAAACAAAATAAAAGGAGCTTAAATTTCAACTCAAAACATAATAACCAACTTCAACATGGGAGATTATGACTATTGACAAATGAAAATAAATTGAACTATCAAACAAAGGCAAAAAGTAAATTAAACTATCAAATAAAGGCAAAGGCAAAGGCAAAGGTGAAGTCAGTCCAAATTGCACCCCACCACGTCAACTTCGGTACAGGAACTGCCCAATATTTTGATCGTCTGAAAATGACAACCCTAAAACTTTGGAAAAATCTGGCTATACAACTAAAACTAGCGTACTATGCCGGCACCCACAAATAACATGCAATGGTCTTACCAAAGAAACCGACATGCTTTTCCAAACAATGTATTGTGTGTGTATATATCACATAAACAATGTATTGGGCAATGTAGGCTTCAGAGCTCATGTCAATTTTAAAATTTATTTCCTGTCCATTAAAAAGTCTACTGCACTTAATTGATTCAACTATAAGTAATTAAAAATGTTTCAAGACGACATTGTCATCATCAAGCTCATTAAATTCAGCAGCCCAGCCGTCACATTTAACTCTGTTGATATCAAGTCCTCAAAACCTAACACGTTTCATTTTGAATATAATTGAAAACACTTTGTATTATGAACTTGTTAAAGATACAAATACATTCTATTGAATTTTAATCATGTACTAAAAAATACCAGTAAAAACGGACATTATAAATGAAAATGAGCTTAACTGGAAGGATTACAGCGGGTGGATGGCCGCCTGCTTTTCCCACAATGCAGGCCGGTTTCCTGGCATGCAATCTGTGCATAAGCCTTGTGTGCTTCTTGCATTCGATAAAGGATGCTTTCTGTTTCGGCATTGAAATTAGTGATAAAGACGAAGACATTTTCACTGCCATGGGAATATTTGCAGAAGGCATAAGTAGCAAGCGCGAGATGTGGCACACGATGCTGCGCGTTTCATCGCAATGGCTGATCGCATCTACAGCTTGCAATGAACATATATTAAATGAATATATGTCATCGCGGCGAGGTGAAAATCTCCACCTCTACCGTTATGGCCGCGCGTCTAAAGGGAGTACTTGAACGTCATTATAGTTCTGCGCACTTTTTCGAATGCCGCCACTCAAAATCCTGTCATTATTGACCGTATCGAACCAGTCAATCAGGCAGAGGCCCTCTTTAACAAGTTTGTCGCTCTTTCTGTTCCTTGCATTAACGTCATTAAAACTATTTGGTCCCATAGACTATTTGGTCTCGTGGACGTCATTAAAACTCATTTCATTTCAATGAAATAATCAATCTTTTTCTTTTTCTTGTTCTTGAATCAATCTTCGGCTTATGGCTAAACACTTTGGGGTTCTATTCCTTCAAATTTTCTTGGGAACAAACTTGGCTCATCTCTTAATAAAATGATTTACAGATTATTAAATTAAAAAAAGATGAAATAAATTTATCCATAAAATTCAATACATCATTTAAAGAAACATAAAAATATATATAATAAAAACTAATTTATATGATTGATTGCTAGATTAATCAAATATTATAACTCATTCAAAAATTAAGTTGCATAGATAAAAAGGTCACTTATAATTGAATTACAGGTATCGAATTTAGAATCCTATTTAACATTAGACAACTCATCATCTTTAGACATAGGATCCCAACCAATTTATACATTGTTTTTTATCAATGTCACCAAAATGAATAAATTTATCCATAAAATTCAATACTTGATTTAAAGAAACATAAAATTATATATAACAAAAAGTAGTCTATATGATCAATTGCTAGATTAATCAAATATTATAAATCATTCAGAAATTAAGCTACATAGATAAAAGGTCACTTATAGTTGAATTATGGGTATCGAGTTTAGAACCCCATCCAACATCGGAAAACTTATCATCTTTAGGCATAGGATCCCAACCAATTTATGCATTATTTTTTTATCAATGTCACCAAAGGTATTCATGTGAGGACCATCTAATTTTATCCTGGTGAAGAGACATTTTCAATTCCATACGTAAGATTTTGACATGATCAATTAGTGCCATCCAATCGCACTGATGAGAGGACAAAGGTGAAGGCCTTCTAAAGCAAGGTACATTACCCCAAGGATCCAATACGGTCTAGAGATGACCCACTTACAAAGCCACCTTGTTTGCATTCACTTGAATTTATATATACATATTTCATAGCACCATAGGGTTGTTACAAGTTTAGAAAAATATTGTCAAAATTAAAAAATAAATAAAAATAGTTTCTTCTAACTATATTATGATTTCTTCCAACTACATTTTGGCCCTCTAGTTGGGAGAAATTTGATATGCAACAGGGGTTTAGAAACAAGATAAAAAATAAATGACTTAACGACTTCCTTGAGCCTAAAGCCATTATCTACTTTGTTGCGATGTGTGAGCTAAATGCTTAAAGGACAACAACTAAACTAGAAAACAATAAAGAGACTCTACTAAGTAATAGGAGAAAACAATACAGTAGGCTATGCCTATTGTTCTAGCAAATAATGTTGAAATCAAATCCTAAAATGAAATATGATTTATAAGGGAAGTTTGTTTTTCTAAGAAATCAAGGCTTGTGATTTGTAAATTAAAGCTTGTTTATAAATGAAATGTATTGCTAAGCATGTATATCAACTAACTTAGCAACATGTAAACCTAAGAAAAATACCACATTGCAGTCAAGGTGCCCTTGTACCAAACTCTTAAATGAAGTTGGAGCTCTACTAACATGATTCCAAATGTCACTGATTGAGGTGGAAATGGCGAGAATCTGCAATCTAAAACAAAAAATGTGTAGTTACTTGAAGTTACTGTTTCTAATTCAACACTCTAAACAACCCAAAGAATGAGAGGGGAGAAGCACATGGAGAATGATGACTACATTTTGGATGAGCAAAACCACAAGTGTCACAAAAGTGGTAGCACAACAATTAAAATGATTAGCAATAATGAATAGCACAACCATGTAGTAATCACCACATAGGGCAAAGCAACAACACAGTGAATGATCAAGCAATGATGGAATCTGATAGCAATGAATGGATGAATTATCAAAAAGTGGTAATAGAGGCCAAATGGATGCATATAAAGGCAATTATAAGGCGCAATTTGGTAAAAAATAGTCATTTACAACCATCAAAAATCGTAACAAGTCATCAAATAGTCATAAATCACTGAGCACAACCAAGAAATGGGATTTTCTAAAAAGTTGTAACATGGGCGCAAAAGGGTGGAATGAAAGGTTAGTCATATGATTTTCTTTGTCTAGGGTCCTTCCTAAGTGTACTTGTCATCTAGGGGTGCAATGGATTGAATAGTGAGCTAAACTTTAAACATTAGGATTTAGGAATTGGGAAATGAGAATTGCATATGCCCTTAAGGTATGAGCAGTTGGTGTTATTGAGAACATGAGGTTGTGAAGTATGTAGAATCCATACAAAATTATAAGAGAACGGAAATCATCCCTACACTTATCAGTGATGAACAATGGCACACAAACTATCGATGGTAATGATCTATAAAGTTCAACACCACACTTATGCTCTAGAATTTACAAGGGGACAAAGAAGGCTCACAATCCAAGGTGGTCCAAGATCGCATTAACATAAGTTTCAGATCTTGTGTTCTATATGTAAGGGATGTGAGAAATCTATTATTCCTCAAAGCAAGAAAGTAAGTCATTGGCCTCCTCAAAGAGGGGAAAAACTCTGTGCTAAGGACATTCCAAACCCCAATGAGTGAGGAAACAACCAAGAGGGCATCAGAGAACACCTTCACAAAGGATGCACCCAACCCACAAGCATTATTTAGGCCTCCAACAATTACATGATACTTGATCGCATAATTAGTCTAACTAATCAACAAAAAAAACAACTACGATGATATAGTGATGCCAAGAGTCATCAATAGTCTAAGCAATGGCCACAGGTCCCAAGTTACTTCAACTACCACCATCGATATGAATCATCATAGAGTGATGAAACATGATGAGGTTTGAGAATGCAAGAGGCAAATAATGAATAATTATCTCCATAGTAGAGATAACGGGAAATTAGTGCAACGAGAGACAAGGAATGAGACAATGTCACAATCAAAAAGATAATATGAACGTTGGAGAGGGGACTTCGGTAAAAGGTCACAAAGGGGTGGAGGAAAATAAAGGAATTGGTGTGAGTCGATAATGGCGAGATCAAGATCCTAAGGTCTAAAACTAACACACAATACCCTACAAGATCATAGGCATAGAGGAGGTTCAAATAAGGTTGAGAAGGATCGATTATAACTAAGCAGAGTGACTACTAATGTAAAAAAGCATAAAAAATCACTCCCACCTGAAGATACTCCAAAATGGTACGGGCCATATAAAAGCCTATGAACCCAAAATAATTCTATAGAGAAGAGAATTTGGATGGATGAAGCTTAAATCCAACAAGGGTTCAGGTGGCCAACATATAAGGGAACTCATTGTGGCAAGCACGAAAAAAAGTTCTCCAAGTCCAACAACAACCCAAAGTAGGAAACCTAGTGCACCAACACACAAAATGGTCTAAGGGATAACGTCAAAAAAATAACTATCAACCAAGATGAAGTCCAAAAATGGGCAAGCACACCTATGGAAATGTTGCACAACTCAAAAAGAGTTATAAACCATAGTGCAACTCAAGCATAGAAGGGTGACAATGGCCATAAGGGGGACCTACATGCCTCCAATGGAGAAACTAAATCCACCATTACATCGAGATTGGGATAAAAACCCTAGGTTTGAGTTTTTAAGATTGTTGGACAAATAACATAGTTATCGCTAGCAAGGGCCCACCAAAAAGGGAAGGATAAGTCAACGGATCAATAAAACCAAAAATCTAAGTTTGGATTCATTTGCACCTCAAGACTAATGAACCCAGAGCCCAAAGAGCCCCACCTTATTCAAAAGTGATGGTTAGAGATCCTAGAGTGAGCGGAGCTATGCCATTGAGGCCCAACTAAGCAATGTGAAACTCAAAACTTTGTCAAATGTTGAACTTTACACAAAATTAGGGCCAACAATGTGTTTTTTGACTCATTTTGATGAATTTCAATGATAAAATTCATCAAAAGAGATGAGGAAATGTTTATGACAATGACCGTTCGATAGGTTTTGGCCAAACAAAGAGAAAAGGGAGCCCTAGGGATTTCTTTCCACTATCATATGTTTATAGACAAACATGTGGCGGTGCTATAGGTTTTTAGGTTGCAAAAGGTTAGAAATGCACAAAAAATCCCTTAATTGTTTTCAATTTTGCATAGTTTTTTATTATTTCTAAAGCCTAACATAGAGATTGCATTGCTATGATGCAAACACAAGGATTAGAGGCTCAAATTGAGAACCCACAACATGTAAAATAGTTGGCCAAACCATAGGATGTGACATATTAGTACGCACTATCAACTCTCACTTAGGTGTCAAATTGAGATATGTGCTAAGAGTGGTTAGTCGAGAAAGTAAATAGACTAATACCAGGGGATCAAGCCATTTTAAGATCAATAGGGAAATGGAGACTAATGCATGTAGCCGTAGTGCTTCATAGCAGATATTTATTGAATGCATTATTGTTGACATGGGACCCAAACTGCCATGTCTTCAAGATACGACCCAACTTCGAGGGTGTGATTTCACTACAGAACTTTTATCACCTTTACAAAGCGACACTAATAAGGAGAGCAATTAGAGTGCAAGCTACACAATGTGTGAAAAACATGACAATTTCTTGGAGGGTTAGCAGTGAGGACCAACACTTTTAGGGTGGCATTCACATGTCACATTGTCGGTGTCCCACAAGTCGAGCCATCATAGCAGGGGTTATCCTAGGTAAGATCTAGTGTGGGCAGAGGACAATGATACTCCTAGTAAATTAAAATCACAAGAGACTGGTGATATGTTAAAGCCTATTCAATAAAGAGGGTTAAGGCAATCCTTCTAAAAAGCCTTTATAAGTTTATTATAAACTTTCCTCTTGTTGAACAGGTTTTGTGCCTTGACATGGATGAAGTGACATTTGAGGTCACTACCTATAGCCATCAATTCCTTAGGCTACGTATTGACAACGTTGATGTTGGTAGGGATCACTCTAGAATTGGAGGTCAACTGATGCACGAAAAGGGAAAGGAAATCAATGAAGAGATTCCTAAGAAGCAAAAAAGCCATTTAGAGAGCAATGAGAGGCACTAGGTGATAGAGTGTGCATCATCCAACATGTTTGAGAGAGATGAGTAATTATTAAAAGATTGAAAATAGTATTATACTCGATAATATCAAATTCTTCATCCTTAATAAGGGAATATTTGTCAATAGACACACATGTGAACATAGTTTAAACCTCATTAGAGGTCCTCGCATATGGCTAAACCCAAGGATAAGGGTAAACATCCATGACATGAAACTTACCTTCATGCTCAAATTGGACTAATCATAAATTAGTTGAATCCAAAACCTACATAGAAGTTGTCTAAGGATGGCCAAAGATCACATCATATGATAAATCAAGGTTTAACACATAAAACTCAATTTGAATTGTCTTGGGTTCAAACTTTCCCTAAATCTTTACATTTCCCATAGGGGAAATAATGTCATTGTTGAAACCGACAAAATTTTGGTGAGACTTGTAAAACTTCTCGTGATTGATTCCAATTGCATCACACACCACCAAAGGCATGATGTTCAAAAAAACACTTCATTGACAATGGATCACTTGATGTGATGAGTATCAACAAAGGTTTCGATATTGAGAGGGAACCAAGCTTTCTTAGTGATAACTGAAGAGTTAGGCAAGGAAGAAAATTCAAAGCTAACAACCGAGGCACATTCAAGAGTGGGTGAGGTGAAGAGAAGAGAACCTCAGATGAACTCTATACTAGCACATTATTGAAGATATTGACCTCATTAAACATTAGTGTACTTTGCTCAAGGCAAAGGTGAAAAATGTCCTAAATGGAAATCACAACAGAAAAGGACTTAAGCTTTTCGATGACATAGTAGGGTTCAAGCATAACCTAGGGATAAATGTTGCACCAAAAGTCAAACCTACCTTTGGGATGCAACACCCTAAGGCTTGACATAAAAATCAAGCACCATTAACCTTTATAGCATTACTTAACCCAAGAAGATGTTGATAAAGTACTCATAGCTAAAGTCAAAAATATCGATGGTGATAATGAGCTTACCACCATGGTGCTTGACTTCAGCCTTAGGCAAAGCTAAAGAGGAATGACCTGAAGAAGAAGAAGAAGGAGATGGTGAGTGATGGGAATTTCTCATAGCTTTCTTATTATTATTCTCCTTGTTGTGGTTAGGAGGCTCCTTGAAGACATACAACTTGTGGTTATGAGCCACAAAGGGAGCTTGAGAAAGAGAGACCTTAGGAACTTCACCATATTTATGAGTGACAAATTCCTTGTCAAAATGTCCCTTCGTGTGATGAAGCTTACACTACTTAGAAGGATCATAGGTATACTCAATCTTATTCATGCCATTACCATTTTCAAATTACTTCTTATTTAGTTTGTTGGCCTCTCAAACATCCTTTTGGTCCTTCTCCAATAGATAATTAATGACACCATCATCGGTTGCAGTTGTGATGGGAGGATGCCTTCTAGCTAGGAGGAGGTCAAATTCTAGCTTAGACCTCAAAGACTTCAATATTTAGACACTTGGTAGAATTCTCATCATTAAAGGTAGGCTCACACTTGAGAACCTGAAGGTGAACCTAATGCCTCAATGCTTGGGTGAACATATTAAAAATTTGGTAATCACTAAAACTTGTCGTGCAAGAGTGGAAAAATGAGCACCATAGAAAAAAGTTAAATTTTGATTGACCTTTAGAGCACATTATGGATGTGAGAGACTAGACACAAAGGTTAAACAATTTGGAGATATCAAATAACTAGATGAAATCGTTAAGGAGATATTAAAATCTAAAGAGATAATCCAAAGGTAGATTGTAAATATACGCTGAAACCTCAACCTGCAGGGTAAAAAAAGAGCTTAAGCATCATCTTGTAATCATGTTTTCAATCCATACATACCATCATGAAGGCGATAATATGCTTCAAAGGACTAACATCCTAATTTATGTTGAGCTTAGGGATTCAGGGAAAATAGTGGGAAGGGGAATAACTTGCACGTGTTTAACCCTTATTTATGTTTTGGATTATGGTTAAAGGGTAGAATAACATATACACATGGATGAATAAAACTATTCTAAAGCAGGCCAATTAATTTAAAACTCAGATAAATAAATATTATGAATTAAATTATGCTAAGTTATGTTAAATAAAGAAAGTACATTTAAAATAATAATTTGATTGCATAAATATTAAGAATAGATAATACTTAGCTTATTTGCAAATGAGCAAGTATATATGAGATATGCAGAGATAGAAACAAACAAGAAGGAGATCAAGATCCAATGGTCAAATTCTTGAAATATTATTTCTAAAGGCTTGGACACTTAAGTCAACCTTGGAACACTTGTGTCAATGTAGGTGTCTTGATGTCAATGGATGTCTAGTATGAAATATTCATTGTGTTGCAGAGTGACCGCCTAGAGATTTATGGATGTTTATTAGCTTTCTGCTAATATATTTTATTCATGCACACAATCTATAGATTATTGTTTATGGACCAAACCCTAGTTGCTCACATTAGCTCTTTGTACCTTGCCAAAAATGAGTTAGTGGGCTCACAAAGTCGAGTTGAACGCGAAGACTCCTCTATTAATGAACACTGCCTACATAACCAATATTCTAAAGAGGGCCTCAGACATATGTAGTTCTCCTCTAAGTGTTGGCTTGTGTGTGCACAAGGGTGAACTATGTTATATGCAAGGGCATAAAATGATCTAACTTGTAACTTGACAAATATTACTCATGGGCTACTCTTTTAATGCTTCAGACTTGCCATATGACTGCTCCTATGATTGGTATAGAACTAGGGAAGAATATGGTAGTTTTGAATACTTGAAAGATATTATGTTATATGTGTGCTTGGTAAGCTTTTAAATATGACTTGGCAATAATGAATGGTCTTTGTTTTGTATTTATACCACACCTTTTGAAAATATCTCATGGAAGGGTTAAATAAAACAAATGGGCCAACCCATATGTAAATTCGATGATTTTTTAAGTATGGACACTAAATAAGAATTTAACCACTTGTGTCGACGCAAGTGTCCCTACATGGGAAGCAAGTGTCTGGTAGGCTAGGAAGTTGTTGAGGATCTAAAAATGACAATGAAGGACATATATCAAGTGTTAATCTTTCTGTACTGTGCAGGAGATCTGGGTCCTCAAAAATGATAGCATTGGACCATAAGATAAACATTTAAGCAAAATGAAATGGCGAATATGAGCAATTTAGCAGTAGGAACGTTTAAAATTGAATGGTAGAGCCTTGATAGGTATTTGGCAAGTATACAAAATCGAGATACTATATAGAGACAATAGGTATTTGTCAAGTATACAAGATTGAGATACTATATAAATCAGATTTTCGTATCTACATTTACCCCCGCCCCCCTCCCCCCCTCCTTTAATCTAGTAATGCATAAGGATGTAATTACTAGTTTAAAGGAGAGAATTGTCTACCTGGGTGTGTATAACATATCTTGCATTTGCTTGAGCCCACTTTGAGTGTTTTATTGGTGTATGACTTGTTCTATTGGTTTTCCAATCCCATAATTATACATTCCTATATTTATTTTGCAGTGAATATAAATCCATTCACCCACCTTATATTATCTTTTATCTATATTATTTTTTATCTACGAGTCTTGCCACTAAACTTGTTTTGGAAATCAAACCAAAGGTTATTGTATTCTTCCACTAGGCTTCCCTAAAAAATTAAGTTAATTTGTTTCTTTTTTCTCTATAATGAGAAGACTATGAATTTGGTTTTTCTGGTATTCACTTAGTTTCCAACTTCTCAAAAAATTGCTCTGGGGCTCTCAAGTGTTTTCTCAAACTATTTGTTTTTTTTGCAATCAAGATACGATCATCTACATATGTGAGTAACTTTACTACATAGTTAGTTGGGTGAACACCCCCTCCACCAAATTTGTTTATCCACTCCTCTAACTTATTTATGTATTTCCAAAACAAAGTGGGAGATCGTAGAAAATTTAAATTGGCACCAATGTCCCTTCCATATCATTCTGACATTCTGTCACTTCTTATGATTTTGGCTTGGACTTGATCATAGATCCTATGTACTACTACTCTATACTCATCTAAAACTCCATGTTCCTTGACCCGAATCTAAATTTTGCTTGTAAGTACCATGTCAAATGATTATTTGAAGTAAAGAAAGCAATAGAAACCATCGTATCCTTGACTATCACACACTTTTTCAATAAAGTGCTTAAGAGTGACACAATGGTTGATAATAGAGTGTTTCAGTATAAAATTTGCATGTCCCTTTTCTCAATATTTCCCCTCTTTTTCTACCCAACTGCAAATTATGTGCTTTACCATACTCTTGAATATTTTTTCAAGAAGAGGGTTAACCATGATAGTACAATAGTTTGATTGGTTATTGATATTTACACTTTTATAGAGAGGTTTCACGACATTGGTCGTCAAATTTCTCAAGAAGCCTTTGTGGATGACATGATTGATTATGCTTTTGATGTGCGGCATGAGAACTTCCAAACTCCATCTTAGATATTTTTCTTTGATGTGTAGTATGAGACTTCCAAGGAGGAACTTCAGGTTCAAATCCCCAAGGGAGATAATTAAGTTTTGAATTTTCGAAAATAAGACTTCTTGTTACTAAGTTGAACGCTGAAAAGTCAATCAAATAAAAAAAATAAAAAATAAAAAAGTCAGTGATTTTAAAGGTGAAGAAAAACACAAAAGAAGGTTATAGATTTTATGCAATATTAGTAGGACAGCACATGGTTTTGGGGTGGGACTTGTTTGTGCATGAAAGCTTGGAACCCCTCCTTTGACCCATCTTCTAATTCCTTTTCTTTGCTCTTATGTGGATTTGGCTTCCAATCTTCACTTGCATTTCTAGGTTCCTCCCAGCATGGAGGCCATTGGAAACACCCTGGGAAAATTATGTTTTTGCTCTCGAGAAACAACTCACCAGCAATTTACAACCTTTACTCTGATGTGTGTTAAGATTGATCTTGCCAAGGGTCTACTCGAGGAGATTTGGCTCAAGGTGTTGGCCCATGTGTAGAAGCAAAAACTAGATTACAATGTGTGGCTTTTAGATGTCAATCATGCTTGTCCCAACGGCATCTAGTTATTCCCTGCCACTCTAGGAAGGTTGGGAAGTCGTGATTCCTCTACTTCATCTAGTGGTACAAGGAAGAAGGGTGGTAAAGTTCAGTCTATGTGGTGGCGCGGCATTGAGGCTCGCCACCATTTGGTGAAGTTGGATTCTCTAGGCTCTAGGGTTGCTATAGGAGGAGCTTCTCCTAGGGAGAAATGCTTTGAAAATATTTTGGTTCTTGCTCTTCAGACTGAATCTCCCTTGGACTTTCAAACCCTAGCTACCCCCTATCTTCTTCATGTGGCTGAAGTAGTGGCAGTTCCAATGGAGCAGCCACCCATTACAGTTGGTAGTGTTGCACTAGAGGTTAAGGCCCCCTTGGGAATGAAGCTACTGAGTCCCCATCTTCATCCTCTGGAGCCTGCTCTTGAGAATTCCTTTGTTTTGTTGACTTTTGATGTTGACTTTCGTCCATCGTTATTCGGAAATCCACCACAACCTCCTTTGGAAGAGCTTGTTGTGGGATCCTCTTAGCAAAGATGGACCGAGGTCAAAAAAATTAAGTGGCAATGAAATTTGCTCCCTTCTAGTCATATGACCCTCCGCTCAAGCAAAGATTTGGGTGAATTCCCCTTTGTTCGGGTTCTAGGGTGGCCAGTTCATGGGTTGTTTTGTATTTAGCAATTTCTCTTTCATGCTTTGTATTTTCTCTTCAAACTGGGTGACGGCTCCAATAGAATCCCTCGTTTTTAACTATCCAAAAAAACATAGTATGACAAAAAAATAAAAAAATTCAAGCTAGGCTGAGCAGAGCAAGTCTATTATGATATGGGTTTGTAGCAATGTTACTGGTTCATTTTTGGTTCTGGTGCGGGTTCGAAGAACACAATTTGCCGGTACGACGATTTTTTTTCCTTGGGTTTGTTATTGGGTTCATCCATACAAAAAAAATATAAAAAATTAAAAAATGTAGAAATTATAGCCTATTACATAGCAAATTAGTGACATAGTCATTAACCATATTTTACGCATATTGATATGAAAAATAAAATATGAAAATAATAAAAAAAAACCAAAAATAGTAAATAATATCCGAATGCCAAATGTCACGATAATCATTAAACATAAATGATAAATATTAAAAATCAATAATTATGATATTATCATGTGGCTGTAATTAGATACATCAAACTTAAAAGTCTTAAAACTTAAATGTTAGGTTAAAGTCACTAATAGTGAGACATAATTTTTAGTGACTCAGCTATGAACCCCTAGAAGGTACAAGTGCTAGGTGTTTGTATAATGGTTTGAACTTTATGATTTATACATTACTAATCCACATATAATCCCTAGCGTGCCCAATTAAATCAAAGTAATTTCAGTTGACAGATTAGCTTTGAAATGCCACATCTTATATGTGAAGTGTCAAGACAATGAAAGTTGTCAACATCTAGCTTATGATTTCTTGATTGAATGTTGTTGATGGATGTGGATTGCATTGTGTATTCCATTGCAAATTGGCCATCTGTTCTGAAAACCAATTGACTGGCCTTGGCCAGTCTCTTCCGAATCCTCAATTAACGCTTCAAGTTAAGTTATCTTCTTCAAAATGAGACCTCAGCCACAAAACGTTTCTTAAGTTATCTGAACTTTCTTCTTGAGATCTTCTCTTCTGCTATGAAGTTTGATCACGAGGTTTGCCATATTACCCAGTCTTGTTGCTTCAAACAGGGTGTCCAGGTTGGCGATTTTCAAAGTTTCACCATAACTATATCGGATGTCTTTGTATGCCTCGCACTCCAAAAGAAAGTGTCGTTTCGTCTCCACCACACCTTTGTTGCAAAAGAGGCATATTCTCTCCTCCCAATCCTCTTTGGGAGTTAGCCATCTACTTGTTTCACACCTAAGATGATGAGAGCTCATCCTAATTTGGGCAATCAACATTTTCGCTTTCTACTTAATGTCTCCTCCTATATAAGGTTTTTCTTCAAAATCCCCTGTTCTTTTTCTTTTTCTTGTTCTTGGATCTATCTTCGGCTTAGGGCTAAGCACTTTGGGGTTCTATTCCCTCAAATTTCCTTGGGAACAACCCTGGCTCATCTCTTAATAAAATGATTTACAGATTATTAAATTAAAAAAGGGTGGATCAAATTTGTCCATAAAATTCATTACATCATTTAAAGAAACATAAAAATATATATAATAAAAAGTAATTTATATGATCGATTGCTAGATTAATCAAATATTATAATTCATTCAAAAATTAAGTTGCATAGATAAAAAGGTTACTTATAATTGAATTACGGGTATCGAGTTTAGAATCCGATATAACATTGGACAACTCATCATCTTTAGGCATAAGATCCCAACCAATTTATGCAATGTTTTTTATCAATGTCACCAAAATGAATAAATTTATCCATAACATTCAATACTTGATTTAAAGAAACATAAAATTATATATAACAAAAAGTAGTCTATATGATCAATTGCTAGATTAATCAAAAATTATAAATCATTCAGAAATTAAGTTACATAGATAAAAAGGTCACTTATAGTTGAATTATGGGTATCGAGTTTAGAACCCCATCCAACATCGGACAACTTATCATCTTTAGGCATAGGATCCCAATCAATTTATGCATTATTTTTTTTTCAATGTCACCAAAGGTATTCATGTGATGACCCTCTAATTTTATCGCGGTGAAGAGACATTTTCAATTCCATACGTAAGATTTTGACATGATCGATTAGTGCCATCCAATTGCACTGATGAGAGGACAAAGGTGAAGGCCTTCTAAATGGTGGTGACCAACCTATAAGGTAGTGAGAATACTAGAGAGCAGTTATTGTGATGCACCACTTTGGCTCCTTCCCCTCTCCTCTGCATAGGGTTGTGTCTCTTGGTAGCGAAGTTAGTAAGACCCAAGCCACAATGCAAGGTACATTACCCCAAGGATCCAATACGGTCTAGAGATGACCCACTTACAAAGCCACCTTGTTTGCATTCACTTAAATTTATATATACATATTTCATAGCACCATAGGGTTGTTACAAATTTAGAAAAATATTGTCAAAATAAAAAATAAAAATAAAGTTTCTTCTAACTATATTATGATTTCTTCCAACTGCATTTTGGCCCTCTAGTTGGGAGAAATTTGATATGTAACAGGGGTTTAGCAACAAGATAAAAAACAAATGACTTAACGACTTCCTCGAGCCTAAAGCCATTATCTACTTTGTTGCGATGTGTGAGCTAAATGCTTAAAGGACAACAACTAAACTAGAAAACAATAAAGAGACTCTACTAAGTAATAGGAGAAAACAATACTGTAGGCTATGCCTATTGTTCTAGCAAATAATGTTGAAATCAAATCCTAAAATGAAATATGATTTATAAGGGAAGTTTGTTTTTCTAAGAAATCAAGGCTTGTGATTTGTAAATTAAAGCTTGTTTATAAATGAAATGTATTGCTAAGCATGCATATCAACTAACCTAGGCTTGTTTATAAATGAAATATGATTTATGATTTTTCTGAGGCTAAGTTTGTCGCTCTTTCTGTTCCTTGCATTAAAGTCATTAAAACTATTTGGTCCCATAGACTATTTGGTCTCGTGGACGTCATTAAAACTCAACTCATTTCATTTCAATGAAATAATCAACCTCTTTCTTTTTCTTGTTCTTGGATCAATCTTCGGCTCAGGGCTAAGCACTTTGGGGTTCTATTCCTTCAAATTTCCTTGGGAACAAACCTGGCTCATCTCTTAATAAAATGATTTATAGATTATTAAATTAAAAAAAGGTGGAATAAATTTATCCATAAAATTCAATACATCATTTAAAGAAACATAAAAATATATATAATAAAAAGTAATCTATATGATTGATTGCTAGGTTAATCAAATATTATAACTCATTCAAAAATTAAGTTGCATAGATAAAAAGGTCACTTATAATTGAATTACGGGTATCGAATTTAGAATCCTATCTAACATTGGACAACTCATCATCTTTAGACATAGGATCCCAACCAATTTATGCATTGTTTTTTATCAATGTCACCAAAATGAATAAATTTATCCATAAAATTCAATACTTGATTTAAAGAAACATAAAATTATATATAACAAAAAGTAGTCTATATGATCAATTGCTAGATTAATCAAATATTATAAATCATTCAGAAATTAAGTTACATAGATAAAAAGGTCACTTATAGTTGAGTTATGGGTATCCAGTTTAGAACCCCATCCAACATCGGACAACTTATCATCTTTAGGCATAGGATCCCAACCAATTTATGCATTATTTTTTTATCAATGTCACCAAAGGTATTCATGTGAGGACCATCTAATTTTATCCTGGAGAAGAGACATTTTCAATTCCATACGTAAGATTTTGACATGATCGTTTAGTGCCATCCAATCGCACTGATGAGAGGACAAAGGTGAAGGCCTTCTAAATGGTCGTGACCAACCTACAAGGTAGTGAGAATACTAGAGAGCAGTTATTGTGATGCACCCCTTTGGCTCCTTCCCCTCTCCTCTGCATAGGGTTGTGTCTCTTGGTAGCGAAGTTAGTAAGACCCAAGCCACAATGCAAGGTACATTACCCCAAGGATCCAATACGGTCTAGAGATGACCCACTTACAAAGCCACCTTGTTTGCATTCACTTGAATTTATATATACATATTTCATAGCACCATAGGGTTGTTACAAGTTTAGAAAAATATTGTCAAAATTTTAAAAAAATAAAAATAGTTTCTTCTAACTATATTATGATTTCTTCCAACTGCATTTTGGCCCTCTAGTTGGGAGAAATTTGATATGTAACAGGGGTTTAGCAACAAGATAAAAAACAAATGACTTAACGACTTCCTCGAGCCTAAAGCCATTATCTACTTTGTTGCGATGTGTGAGCTAAATGCTTAAAGGACAACAACTAAACTAGAAAACAATAAAGAGACTCTACTAAGTAATAGGAGAAAACAATACAGTAGGCTATGCCTATTGTTCTAGCAAATAATGTTGAAATCAAATCCTAAAATGAAATATGATTTATAAGGGAAGTTTGTTTTTCTAAGAAATCAAGGCTTGTGATTTGTAAATTAAAGCTTGTTTATAAATGAAATGTATTGCTAAGCATGTATATCAACTAACCTAGCAACATATAAACCTAAGAAAAATACCACCTTGCAGTCAAGGTGCCCTTGTACCAAACTCTTAAATGAAGTTGGAGTTCTACTAACATGATTCCAAAGGCTAGTCATTTGATTTTCTTTGTCTAGGGTCCTTCCTAAGTGTACTTATCATCTAGGGGTGCAATGGATTGAATAGTGAGCCAAACTTTAAACATTAGGATTTAGGAACTGGGAAATGAGAATTACATATGCCCTTAAGGTATGAGCAGTTGGTGTTATTGAGAACATGAGGTTGTGAAGTATGTAGAATCCATACAAAATTATAAGAGAACGGAAATCATACCTACACTTACCAGTGATGAACAATGGCAGACAAACTATCGATGGTAATGATCTATAAAGTTCAACACCACACTTATGCTCTAGAATTTACAAGGGGACAAAGAAGGCTCACAATCCAAGGTGGTCCAATATCGCATTAACATAAGTGTCAGATCTAGTGTTCTATATGTAAGGAATGTGAGAAATCTATTATTCCTCAAAACAAGAAAGTAAGTCATTGGCCTCCTCAAAGAGGGGAAAAACTCTATGCTAAGGACATTCCAAACCCCAATGAGTGAGGAAACAACCAAGAGTGCATCAGAGAACACCTTCACAAAGGATGCACCCAACCCACAAGCATTAGTTAGGCCTCAAACAATTAAATGATACTTGATCGCATAATTAGTCTAACTAATCAACAAAAAAACAACTACGATGATATAGTGATGCCAAGAGTCATCAATAGTCTAAACATTGGCCACGGGTCCCGAGTTACTTCAACTACCACCTTCGATATGAATCATCATAGAGTGATGAAACATGATGAGGTTTAAGAATGCAAGAGGCAAATAATGAATAATTATCTCAATAGTAGAGATAACGGGAAAGTAGTGCAACGAGAGACAAGGAATGATAAAATGTCGCAATCAAAAAGATAATATGAATGTTGGAGAGGGGACTTCGGTAAAAGGTCACAAAGGGGTGGAGGAAAATAAAGGAATTGGTGTGAGTCGAGAATGGCGAGATCAAGATCCTAAGGTCTAAAAACTACCACACAATACCCTACAAGATCATAGGCATAGAGGAGGTTCAAATAAGGTTGAGAAGGATCGACTATAACTAAGCAGAGTGACTACTAATGTAAAAAAGCATAAAAAATCACTCCCACCTGAAGATACTCCAAAATGGTACGGGCCATAGAAAGGCCTATGAACCCAAAAGAATTCTATAGAGAAGAGTATTTGGATGGATGAAGCTTAAATCCAATAAGGGTTCAGGTGGCCAACATATAAGGGAACTCATTGTGGCAAGCACGAAACACAGTTATCCAAGTCCAACAACAACCCAAAGTAGGAAACCTAGTGCACCAACACACAAAATGGTGTAGGGGATAAGGTCAAAAAAATAACTATCAACCAAGATGAAGTCCAAAGATGGGCAAGCACACCTATGGAAATGTTGCACAACTCAAAAAGAGTTATAAACCATAGTGCAACTCAAGCATAGAAGGGTGACAATGGCCATAAGGGGGACCTGCATGCCTCCAATGGAAAAACTAAATCCACCATTACATCAAGATTGGGATAAAAACCCTAGGTTTGAGTTTTTAAGATTGTTGGATGAATAACATAGTTATCACTAGCAATGGCCCACCAAAAAGGGAATGATAAGTCAACGGATCAATAAAACCAAAAATCTATGTTTGGATTCATTTGCACCTCAAGACTTCTGAACCCAGAGCCCAAAGAGCCCCAACTTATTCAAAAGTGATGGTTAGAGACCCTAGAGTGAGCGGAGCTATGCAATTGAGGCCCAACTAAGCAGTGTGAAACTCAGAACTTTGTCAAATGTTGAACTTTACACAAAAGTAGGGCCAATAATGTGTTTTTTGACTCATTTTGATGAATTTCAATGATAAAATTCGTCAAAAGAGATGGGGAAATGTTTATGGCAATGATCGTTCGAGAGGTTTTGGTCAAACAAAGAGAAAAGGGAGCCCTAGGGATTTCTTTCCACTGTCATAAGTTTCTAGATAAACATGTGGCAGTGCTATAGGTTTTTAGGTTGCAAAAGGTTAGAAATGCACAAAAATCCCTTAATTGTTTTCAATTTTGCATAGCATTTTATTATTTCTAAAGACTAACACAGAGATTGCATTGTTATGATGCAAACACAAGGATTAGAGGCTCAAATTGAGGACCCACAACATGTAAAATAGTTGGCCAAACCATAGGATGTGACTTATTAGTAGGCACTATCAACTCTCACTTAGGTGTCAAATTGACATATGCGCTAAGAGTGGTTAGTCGAGGAGGTAAATAGACTACTACCAGGAGATCAATCCATTTTAAGATCCATAGGGAAATGGAGACTAATGCATGTAGCCGTAGTGCTTCATAGCAGAGATTTATTGAATGCATTAATGTTGACATGGGACCCAAACTGCCATGTCTTCAAGATATGACCCAACGTCGAGGGTGTGATTTCATTAGAGAACTTTTATCACCTTTACAAAGCGACACTAATAAGGAGAGCAATTAGAGTGAAAGCTACACAATGTGTGAAAAACATGACAATTTCTTGGAGGGTTAGCAGTGAGGACCAACACTTTTAGGGTGTCATTCACATGTCACATTGTCGGTGTCCCACAAGTCGAGCCATCATAGCAGGGGTTATCCTAGGTAGGATCTAGTGTGGGCAGAGAACAATGATATTCCTAGTAAATTAGAATCATAAGAGACTGGTGATATGTTAAAGCCTATTCAATAAAGAGGGTTAAGGCAATCCTTCTAAAAAGCCTTTATAAGTTTATTATAAACTTTCCTCTTGTTGAAAAGGTTTTGTGCCTTGACATGGATGAAGTGACATTTGACGTCACTACCTGTAGCCATCAATTCCTTAGGCTAGGTATTGACAACATTGATGTTGGTAGGGATCACTCTAGAATTGGAGGTCAACTGATGCACGAAAAGGGAAAGGAAATCAATGAATAGATTCCTAAGAAGCAAAAAGCCATTTAGAGAGCAACGAGAAGCACTAGGTGATAGAGTGTGCATCATCCAACATGTTTGAGAGAGATGAGTAATTATTAAAAGATTGAAAATAGTATTATACTCGACAATATCAAACTCTTCATCCTTAATAAGGGAATATTTGTCAATAGACACACATGTGAACATAGTTGAAACCTCATTAGAGGTCCTAGTCTTCGCATATGGCTAAACCCAAGGATAAGGGTAAACATCCATGACATGAAACTTACCTTCATGCTCAAATTGGAATAATCATAAATTAGTTGAATCCACAACTTACATAGAAGTTGTCTAAGGATGGCCAAAGATCACATCATATGATAAATCAAGGTTTAACACATAAAATTCAATTTGAATTGTCTTGGGTTCAAACTTTCCCTAAATCTTTACATTTCCCATAGGGGAAATAATGTCATTGTTGAAACCAACAAAATTTTCGTGAGACTTGTAAAAATTCTCGTGATTGATTCCAATTGCATCACACACCACCAAAGGCATGATGTTCAAAAAAACACTTTATTGACAATGGATCACTTGATGTGATGAGTGTCAACAAAGGTTTCGATATTGAGAGGGAACCAAGCTTTCTTAGTGATAACTGAAGAGTTAGGCAAGGAATAAAATTCAAAGCTCACGACCGAGGCACATTCAAGAGTGGGTGAGGTGAAGAGAAGAGAACCTCAGATGAACTCTATACTAGCACATTACTAAAGATGTTGACCTCATTAAACATTAGTGTACTTTGCTCAAGGCAACGGTCAAAAATGTCCTAAATGGAAATCACAACAGAAAAGGACTTAAGCTTTTCGATGACATAATAGGGTTCAAGCATAGCCTAGGGATAAATGTTTCACCAAAAGTCAAACCTACCATTGGGATGCAACATCCTAAGGCTTGACATAAAAATCAAGCACCATTAACCTTTATAGCATGACTTAACCCAAGAAGATGTTGATAAAGTACTCATAGCTAGAGTCAAAAATATCGATGTTGATAATGAACTTACCACCATGGTGCTTGACTTCATCCTTAAGCAAAGCCAAAGAGGAATGTCCTGAAGAAGAAGAAGAAGAAGAAGAAGGAGATGGTGAGTGATGGGAATTTCTCATAGCTTTCTTCTTATTATTCTCCTTGTTGTGGTTAGGAGGCTCCTTGAAGACATACAACTTGTGGTTATGAGCCACAAAGGGAGAGTCTTGAGAAAGAGAGACCTTAGGAACTTCACCATATTTATGAGTGACAAATTCCTTGTCAAAATGTCCCTTCGTGTGATGAAGCTTACACTACTTAGAAGGATCATAGGTATACTCAATCTTATTCATGCCATTACCATTTTCAAATTCCTTCTTATTTAGTTTGTTGGCCTCTCAAACATCCTTTTGGTCCTTCTCCAATAGATAATTAATGACACCATCATTAGTTGCAGTTGTGATGGGAGGATGCCTTCTAGCTAGGAGGAGGTCAAATTCTAGCTTAGACCTCAAAGACTTCAATATTTAGACACTTGGTATAATTCTCATCATTAAAGGTAGGCTCACACTTGAGAACCTCAAGGTGAACCTCATGCCTCAATGCTTGGGTGAACATATTAAAAATTTGGTAATCACTAAAACTTGTCGTGCAAGAGTGGAAAAATGAGCACCATAGAAAAAAGTTGAATTTTGATTGACCTTCAGAGCACATTATGGATGTGAGAGACTAGACACAAAGGTTAAACAATCTGGAGATATCAAATAACTAGATGAAATCATTAAGGAGATATTAAAATCTAAAGAGATAATCGAAAGGCAGATTCTAAATATACGCTAAAACCGCAGCCTGCATGGTGAAAAAAGAGCTTAAGCATCATCTTGTAATCACGTTTTCAATCCATACATACCATCATGAAGGCGATAATATGATTCAAAGGACTAACATCCTAATTTATTTGAGCTTAGGGATTCAGGGAAAATAGTGGGAAGGGGAATAACTTACACATGTTTAACCCTTATTTATGTTTTGGATTATGGTTAAAGGGTAGAATAACATATACACATGGATGAATAAAACTATTCTAAAGCAGGCCAATTAATTTAAAACTCAGATAAATAAATATTATGAATTAAATTATGCTAAGTTATGTTAAATAAAGAAAGTACATTTAAAATAATAATTTGATTGCATAAATATTAAGAATAGATAATACTTAGCTTATCTGCAAATGAGCAAGCATATATGAGATATGCAGAGATAAAAACAAACAAGAACGAGATCAGGATCCAATGGTCAAATTCTAGAAATATTATTTCTAAAGGCTTGGACACTTAAGTCAACCTTGGGACACTTGTGTCAACGTAGGTGTCTTGATGTCAATGGATGTCTAGTATGAAATATTCCTTGTGTTGCAGAGTGACCACCTAGAGATTTATGGGTTTTTATTAGCTTTCTGATAATAGATTTATTCATGCACACAAGCTCTAGATTATTGTTTATGGATCAAACCCTAGTTGTTCACATTAGGTCTTTGTACCTTGCCAAAAATGAGTTAGTGGGTTCACAAAGTCGAGTTGAACGCAAAGACTCCTCTATTAATGAACACTGCCTACATAACCAATATTCTAAAGAGGGCCTCAGACATATGTAGTTCTCCTCTAAGTGTTGGCTTATGTGTGCACAAGGGTGAACTATGCTATATGCAAGGGCATAAAATGATCTAAATTGTAACTTGACAAATATTACTCATGGGCTACTCTTTGAATGCTTCAGAGTTGCCATATGACTGCTCCTCTGATTGATATAGAAATAGGGAAGAATATGGTAGTTTTGAATACTTTAAAGATATTGTGTTATATGCGTGCTTGGTAAGTTTCTAAATATGACTTGGCTATAATGAATGGTCTTTGTTTTGTATTTATACCACACCTTTTAAAAATATCTCATGGAAGGGTTAAATAAAACAAATGGGCCAACCCATATGTAAATTAGATGATTTTTTAAGTACGGAAACTAAATAAGAATTTGAACACTTGTGTAGACGCAAGTGTCCCTACATGGGAAGCAAGTGTCTGGTAGGCTAGGAAGTTGTTGAGGATCTAAAACTGACAATGAAGGATATATATCAAGTTTTAATCTTTTTGTACAGTGCAGGAGATTTGGGTCCTCAAAAATGATAGCATTGGACCATAAGATAAACAATTAAGCAAAATGAGATGGCAAATATGAGCGATTTAGCAATAGGAAGGTTTAAAACTGAATGGTAGAGCACTAATAGGTATTTGTCATGTATATAAAATTGAGATACTATATAGAGACCTAATAGGTATTTGTCAAGTATACAAGAATGAGATACTATATAAATCAGATTTTAGTATCTACATTTACACCGCCCCGCGCCGCCTCCCCGCTCCCCCCCCCACCCAGCTTTAATCTAGTAATGCATAAGGATGTAATTACTAGTTTAAAGGAGAGAAATGTCTACCTAACTCCGTATAACATATGTTGCATTTACTTGAGCCCTCTTTGAGTGTTCTATTGGTGTATAACTTGTTTTATTGGTTTTCCAATCCCATAATTATACACTCCTATATTTATTTTGTAGTGAATATAAATCCATTCACCCACCTTATATTATTTTTTATCTACGATTCTTGCCACTAAACTTGTTTTGGAAATCAAACCAAAGGTTATTGTATTCTTCCACTAGGCTTCCCTAAAAAATTAAATTAATTTGTTTCTTTTTTCTCTATAATGAGAAGACTATGGATTTGGTTTTTCTGGTATTCACTTAGTTTCCAACTTCTTAAAAAATTGCTCTAGGGCTCTCAAGTGTTTTCTCAAACTATTTGTTGTTTTTGCAATCAAGATACGATCATCTACATATGTGAGTAACTTTACTACATAGTTAGTTTGGTGAACACCCGCTCCACCAAATTTGTTTATCCACTCCTCTAACTTATTTATGTATTTCCAAAACAAAGTGGGGGATCATATAAAATTTTAATTGACACCTATGTCGCTTCCATATCATTCTGACATTCCGTCACTTGTTATGATTTTGGCTTGGACTTGATCATAGATCCTATGTACTACTACTCTATACTCATCTAAAACTCCATGTTCCTTGACCCGAATCTAAATTTTGCTTGTATGTACCATGTCAAATGATTATTTGAAGTAAACAAAGCAATAGAAAACATCGTATCCTTGACTATCACACACTTTTTCAATAAAGTGCTTAAGAGTGACACAATGGTTGATAATAGAGTGTTTCAGTATAAAATTTGCATGTCCCTTTTCTCAATATTTCCCCTCTTTTTTTACCCAACTGCAAATTATATGCTTTACCATACTCTTGAATATTTTTTCAAGAAGAGGGTTAACCATGATAGTACAATAGTTTGATTGGTTATTGATATTTACACTTTTATAGAGAGGTTTCACGACATTGGTCGTCAAATTTCTCAAGAAGCCTTTGTGGATGACATGATTGATTATGCTTTTGATGTGCGGCATGAGAACTTCCAAACTCCATCTTAGATATTTTTCTTTGATGTGTAGTATGAGACTTCCAAGGAGGAACTTCAGGTTCAAATCCCCAAGGGAGATAATTAAGTTTTGAATTTTCGAAAATAAGACTTCTTGGTACTAAGTTGAACGCTGAAAAGTCAATCAAATAAAAAAAATAAAAAATAAAAAAGTCAGTGATTTTAAAGGTGAAGAAAAACACAAAAGAAGGTTATAGATTTTATGCAATATTAGTAGGACAGCCCTTGTATCAAGAAGTGGTATCAGGGAACAACTTCATTACAATTGTTAGTCTCATAGATTGCTCGGTGTCATGGACGTTATTAAAATCTTTCATTCATTCATTCATTCATGCTTTCACAACTCGTGATAATATAAAAGAGGTTTTCGTATACACACTATGTAAAGATATTTTTAAATTGTAATTAATTAATAATTTATACATCAAACATCAATGTAATAGTCTCCCTGATTAATCTATATAAGGAACCTAGTTTCATTGTTCAGAGATACGCATTCTCCCTGATAATGAACCACAGCGCGTAATCCAAAACGTCAATAAAAAAACCTCTTCACACAATATCTATCCAAAAACTTTTTTGACTTAAAAAAAAAAATTAATTTATACAATATTTCCTTTCAAATACAATTATACTTTTTTGACACACAATGCTGCGCGTTTCATCGCAATGGCTGATCGTATCTACAGCATGCAATGAATATATATTTCATAATATATTCAATATGCATATATGTCATAGCGGCAAGGTGAAAACCTCCGCCTGTACGGGCATGAACGCAATGGATAGAAACTAGAAGCACCTTTTCGAATGCCGCCTCTCAAAACCCTGTCGTTATCGACCGTATTGAGCGTATTAATGAGGCAGGCCCTCATTAACAACTAGTTTGTCCGTCTTTTTGTTCTAGGAATCTTTTCGAATGCCGCCATTTAAAACCCTGTCATTATCGACCGTATTGAGCCTATTAATGAGGCAGGCCCTCATTAATAATAAGTTTGTCCGTCTTTTTGTTTTAGGAATCTTTGATTGGTTGGAGCATTTAGTGTAGTCGGTGGTCCCTTAGATCGTTCAATCTTTGAATATAATTGGTGGTCCAATATTTAATAAATGAATTGAGGAAAACATCAAAAAAAATATTTAGCAAAATAAATTTAACGAAAAGTAGTTTATATGCTTGCTAGATTAATCATATATTATAAAAGCACTCAGAGATTAAGTTACATGGATAAAAAGATCAATTATAGTTAACTATGGTTATCGAGTTTAGAACCCCATCTAACATCGAACAAATCATCATCTTTAGGCATAGGGTCCCAATTAATTTATGCAGTGTTTTTTCATCAATGTCACCAAAGGTATTGATGTGAGGATCGTCTAGATTTATCCCCGTGGCGTTGGTCCCCATGCAGGGAACAGTCAAACCCTAACTGAAATTGATTTTTTCTTCTAAATTGAAAGCACAAATATAATCCCTAAATGGGATTACCAAACGGATATGAAGGGTTTCGTCTTTGTACCTGTAAATTCAAGGGTTTTCGTCCTCTGAATATTTCTAGAAGCTACAAGCTTTTCTTCTAGAAAAAGAGTCGTGCTTTTGTTCGAATAATTTCAATAATGAATTGTTTTTTCACCCAATTCTTTTATTATTCACTTTTCCAATCCAACCCTAAGAGAAATAAAGATTTATTTTAATTTAATATTCACCTTTTTCCAATTAATGAATAATAATTACTTTTGGCCATGTATGGATTAATTACTTTCGGCCGCACTCAATAAATTTTAATTGTCATTTTCTAAAGTTATAACTTAAAGTAGCTTTTAGACAACTTAATAAATTATTAATAGATTATTCCCCTTAATTAATTTCTCCTTAGCCTATGAGAAATTATAAAAAACTTTTTGGTCCTCGATTTAATTAAGTATGAAAAAGGGGACATTGCAGCGCTAAGAGAAAACAAACCAAGGTGCCTCTCCCACTTGCTCTTGTTACGGCTCCTCTCATAGATCATTCCTCTTCTGCTTCTTTAGGAAAATATTATGGCATTGTTGGAGGTGTGTCTATTGTTGATGCATCTTCGTCTAACATGGGTTGCTTCCTCTCCCACCACCACCAAAGCTTCCCTTGTCTGTTGTGACTTCTCCTCCTATCTCTCTCATCCTCTCTCCAGGGATACACTCCCTAACCCATGTCCATTCTCCTTCTTTGCCTTTTGCCTCTCCTTTCTCCTCTTCCCTGCGCGCAACCATCTTTTAAAGATTCCATGGCATGCTTTGCTTCCTCTAAGATTATTCAAATTGTGGCACAACTTGCCCCCTCAGCGACTAACCAGGTAGTTCTTAGCACCAATTTCATTTTTGATAAATTGGAATTCATTATGATTATTGAGTTCGGCTTAGAACTTTTGGAGTAGGAAAACTTCTACAAGGAATATAGTTTTATATGCAAGTTTGATGGCCTCTGGCCTTGTCTCTCATATCTCCACAAATGGGTTTCATCTTGTTGGAAACCCTTTCTTTCAAAAGAGATCTACATCTACCCCAGCACTCAAGGCTTCTTCATCGTTCAATATGATTTAGTTAAAGATTGGGATTGCATTCTCCAAGTGGGCACATGGTTTTGGGGTGGGACTTGTTTGTGCATGAAAGCTTGGAACCCCTCCTTTGACCCATCTTCTAATTCCTTTTCTTTGCTCTTATGTGGATTTGGCTTCCAATCTTCACTTGCATTTCTAGGTTCCTCCTAGCATGGAGGCCATTGGAAACACCCTGGGAAATATATGTTTTTGCTCTCGAGAAACAACTCACCAGCAATTTACAACCTTTACTCTGATGCGTGTTAAGATTGATCTTGCCAAGGGTCTACTCGAGGAGATTTGGCTCAAGGTGTTGGCCCATGTGTAGAAGCAAAAACTAGATTACAAATGTGTGGCTTTTAGATGTCAATCATGCTTGTCCCAACAGCATCTAGTTATTCCCTACCACTCTAGGAAGGTTGGGAAGTTGTGATTCCTCTACTTCATCTAGTGGTACAAGGAAGAAGGGTGGTAAAGTTCAGTCTATGTGGTGGCACGGCATTGAGGCTCGCCACCATTTAGTGAAGTTGGATTCTCTAGGCTCTAGGGTTGATATAGGAGGAGCTTCTCCTAGGGAGAAATGCTTTGAAAATATTTTGGCTCTTGCTCTTCAGACTGAATCTCCCTTGGACTTTCAAACCCTAGCTACCCCCCTATCTTCTTCATGTGGCTGAAGTAGTGGCAGTTCCAATGGAGCAGCCACCCATTACAGTTGGTAGTATTGCACTAGAGATTAAGGCCCCTTTGGGAATGAAGCTACTGAGTCCCCATCTTCATCCTCTGGAGCCTACTCTTGAGAATTCCTTTGTTTTGTTGACTTTTGATGTTGACTTTCGTCCATCGTTATTCGAAAATCCACCACAACCTCCTTTGGAAGAGCTTGTTGTGGGATCATCTTAGCAAAGATGGACCAAGGTAAAACAAATTAAGTGGCAATGAAATTTGCTCCCTTCTAGTCATATGACCCTCCGCTCAAGCAAAGATTTGGGTGAATTCCCCTTTGTTCGGGCTCTAGGGTGGCCAGTTCATGGGTTGTTTTGTAGTTAGCAATTTCTCTTTCATGCTTTGTATTTTCTCTTCAAACTGGGTGAGGGCTCCAATAGAATCCCTCGTTTTTAACTATCCAAAAAAACATAGTATGACAAAAAAATAAAAAAATTCAAGCTACGCTGAGCAGAGCAAGTCTATTATGATATGGGTTTGTAGCAATGTTACTGGTTCGTTTTTGGTTCTAGTGCAGGTTCGAAGAACCCAATTTGCCGGTACGACGATTTTTTTTCCTTGGGTTCGTTATTGGATTCATCCATACAAAAAAAATATAAAAAATTAAAAACTATAGAAATTATAGCCTATTACATAGCAAATTAGTGACATTGTCATTAACCATATAGTACGCATATTGATATGAAAAACAAAATATGAAAATAATTAAAAAATACCAAAAATAGTAAATAATATCCGAATGCCAAATGTCACGATAATCATTAAACATAAATGATAAATATTAAAAATCAATAATTATGATATTATCATGTGGCTGTAATTAAATACATCAAACTTAAAAGTCTTAAAACTTAAATGTTAGCTTAAAGTCACTAATAGTGAGACATAATTTTTAATGACTCAGCTATGAACCCCTAGAAGGTACAAGTGCTAGGTGTTTGTATAATTGTTTGAACTTTATGATTTATACATTACTAATCCACATATAATCCCTAGCGTGCCCTGTTAAATCAAAGTAATTTCAGTTGACATATTGGCTTTGAAATGCCACATCTTATATGTGAAGTGTCAAGACAATGAAAGTTGTCAACATCTAGCTTATGATTTCTTGATTGAATGTTGTTGATGGATGTGGATTGCATTGTGTATTCCATTGCAAATTGGCCCTCTGTTCTGAAAACCAGTTGACTGGCCCTAACCAGTCTCTTCCGAATCCTCAATTAACGCTTGAAGTTAAGTTATTTTCTTTCTTCTTTCAGATATTTCGTTTTAAGAGTTCATAGCCAAGCCATTAAAAATGGAAAAAAATGAAAAAATGTGTTTTTGACTGCTGTTTCTTTGTCCCAATGCCCAGGGTTCGTCCCAGAAGAACCCAAGTTGAACCCAGGGGCCCATGGACGAACCCTGAGTGTTGGGTCAGCGAACCGAAACGCGAACCTGAACCCGGTTCGACCCTGGGAGCCCAACGCAACCCAAAAGCCACGAACTGGTAACGTTGGTTTGTAGGAAAGTGAAATTTAAAAAAGAAATTAATAAAATTAAAATAATGTCTAAATCAAATCAGACCAATTTAGTACAAATGGAAAATCTGAATCCGACAGAAATTTGGGCGAGATCCAACAGGGCTTGGTAGTTATGCCTCGTAAATTAAACTATCAAATAAAGGCAAAGGCAAAGGTGAAGTCAGTCCAAATTGCACCCCACCACGTCAACTTCGGTACAGGAACTGCCCAATATTTTGATCGTCTGAGAATGACAACCCTAGAACTTTGGAAAAATCTGGCTATACAACAAAAACTAGCGTACTAGCACCCACAAATAACATGCAATGGTCTTACCAAAGAAACCGACATGCTTTTCCAAACAATGTATTGTGTGTGTATATATCACATAAACAATGTATTGTGCAATGTAGGCTTCCGAGCTCATGTCAATTTTAAAATTTATTTCCTGTGCATTAAAAAGTCACTGCACTTAATTGATTCAACGATAAGTAATTAAAAATGTTTCAAGACGACATTGTCATCATCAAGCTCATTAAATTCAGCCTCCCAGCCGTCAAATTTAACTCTGTTGATATCAAGTCCTCAAAACCTAAAACGTTTCATTTTGAATATAATTGAAAACACTTTGTATTATGAACTTGTTAAAGATATAAATACATTCTATTGAATTTTAATCATGTACTAAAAAAACCAGTAAAAACGGACATTATAAATGAAAATGAGCTTAACTGGAAGGATTACAGCGGGTCGATGGCCGCCTGCTTTTCCCACAATGCAGGCCGGTTTCCTGGCATGCAATCTGTGCATAAGCTTTGTGTGCTTCTTGCATTCGATAAAGGATGCTCTCGGTTTCGGCATTGAAATTAGCGATAAAGACGAAGACATTTTCACTGCAATGGGAATATTTGCAGAAGTCATAAGTAGCAAGCGCGAGATGTGGCACACGACGCTGCGCGTTTCATCGCAATGGCTGATCGCATCTCCAGCTTGCAATGAACATATATTTAACAATATATTCAATGAATATATGTCATCGCGGCGAGGTGAAGTACTTACATCATGGTTTAATGATCTCTACATTGACACCCCAACAACTCTTGGAGTTAGATCAATCTACCGTTAGCCGCGCGTCTAAAGGGAGTTCTGCCCACTTTTTCGAATGCCGCCACTCAAAACCCTTTCATTATTGACCGTATCGAACCCCTCTTTAACAAGTTTGTCGCTCTTTCTGTTCCTTTCAATTAAATAACCAACCTTTTTCATAGCACCATAGGGTTGTTACAAATTTAGAAAAATATTGTCAAAATTTAAAAAAAATAAAAATAGTTTCTCATAACTATATTATGATTTCTTCCAACTGCATTTTGGCCCTCTAATTGGGAGAAATTTGATATGCAACAAGGGTATAGCAACAAGATAAAAAATAAATGACTTAACGACTTCCTCGAGCCTAAAGCCATTATCTACTTTGTTGCGATGTGTGAGCTAAATGCTTAAAGGACAACAACTAAACTAGAAAACAATAAAGAGACTCTACTAAGTAATAGGAGAAAACAATGCAATAGGCTATGCCTATTGTTCTAGCAAATAATGTTGAAAGCAAATCCTAAAATGAAATATGATTTTTAAGGGAAGTTTGTTTTTCTAAGAAATCAAAGCTTGTGATTTGTAAATTAAAGCTTGTTCTTTATAAATGAAATGTATTTCTAAGCATGTATATCAACTAACCTAGCAACATATAAACCTACGAAAAACGCCACCTTGCATTCAAGGTGCCCTTGTACCAAACTCTTAAATGATGTTGGAGTTCTACTAACATGATTCCAAATGTTACTGATTGAGGTGGAAATGGTGAGAATCTGCAATCTAAAACAAATAATGTGTAGTTCCTTGAAGTAGCTCTTTCTAATTCAACACTCTAAACAACCAAAAGAATGAGAGGGGAGAAGCACATGGAGAATGATGACTACATTTTGGATGAGCAAAACCACAAGTGTCACAAAAGTGGTAGCACAACAATTAAAATGATCAGCAATAATGAATAGCACAACAATGTAGTAATCACCACATAGGGCAAAGCAACAACACAGTGAATGATCAAGCAATGATTGAATCTGATAGCAATGAATGGATGAATTATCAAAAAGTCGTAATAGAGGCCAAATGGATGCATATAAAGGCAATTACAAGGCACAATTTGGTAAAAAATAGTCATTTACAACCATCAAAAATCGTAGCAGGTCATCAAATAGTCATAAATCACTGAGCACAGCCAAGAAATGGGATTTTCTAAAAAGTTGTAACATGGGTGCAGAAGGGTGGAATGAAAGGCTATTCATATGATTTTCTTTGTCTAGGGTCCTTCCTAAGTGTACTTATCATCTAGGGGTGCAATGGATGGAATAGTGAGCTAAACTTTAAACATTAGGATTTAGGAACTGGGAAATGAGAATTACATATGCCCTTAAGGTATGAGCAGTTGGTGTTATTGAGAACATGAGGTTGTGAAGTACGTAAAAACCATACAAAATTATAAGAGAACGGAAATCATACCTACACTTACCAGTGATGAACAATGGCAGACAAACTATCGATGGTAATGATCTATAAATTTCAACACCACACTTATGCTCTAGAATTTACAAGGGGACAAAGAAGGCTCACAATCCAAGGTGGTTCAAGATCACATTAACATAAGTGTCAGATCTAGTGTTCTATATGTAAGGGATGTGAGAAATCTATTATTCCTCAAAGCAAGAAAGTAAGTCATTGGCCTCCTCAAAGAGGGGAAAAACTCTATGCTAAGGACATTCCAAACCCCAATGAGTGAGGAAACAACCAAGAGTGCATCAGAGAACACCTTCACAAAGGATGCACCCAACCCACATGCATTAGTTAGGCCTCCAACAATTACATGATACTTGATCGCATAATTAGTCTAACTAATCAACAAAAAACCAACTACGATGATATAGTGATGCCAAGAGTCATCAATAGTCTAAGCAACGGCCATGGGTCTCGAGTTACTTCAACTACCACCATCGATATGAATCATCATAGAGTGATGAAACATGATGAGGTTTCAGAATGCAAGAGGCAAATAATGAATAATTATCTCAATAGTAGAGATAACGGGAAAGTAGTGCAACGAGAGACAAGGAATGAGACAATGTCGCAATCAAAAAGATAATATTGTCAAGGTGTGGAGCTAAAAGCTTCAACTGTTTGCAGACACAAGGAAGGATGCTGAAGAACCAGAGGCACCGGCATCGGCAGTATGCCCGATGTCGGTCAGATGCAGTGGAGAAGGAGACCAACGATGGCAGATAGTCGGCCAACGTCGGCAGCACCAGGCCAGCAGGGACCGGCATCGGTCGCCTGTGTATTTCCAGAACTGTTGTTGACGAACAGTCAGTTATGTGAAGTGAGTGTTTGCATGTCAAATGACTAATTATAGTCACGAGCTGCGTGTCTAATTACTGTAACTAGAGTTCTATTTTTGTAAGCTTGGGATCTTATTTATAGACCCATAAGGCATGTATTGTAATGTATCAAGAAGGCAAGTAAAAGCATTGAAGCTAGCAAGGTCAAGGAGATCTACAGGTGTAAGGTCAAGGAGATCAGCTGAAGCATTCAAGGAGGGAGAGCAACTCAGGTTGTGGAGTTGGTTTTGTGTTGAGCAAGAGAGAGAGGGAAGAAGGTCTTGAGGTGTGGCAAGCCTTTGAGGTGGAGGAAGAAGTGGCATCTTCCTTATTGTATTTTCTTCTAGTAATATTTAATACAAGAGTGTGTATTGTCTCTTAAATTCTTTGATGTCTCAGGTTTCTAGTTACTTTATCATTCTGGTATAATTCCGTGTTTAATTGCTTATAAGAGAGTAATCAATTGTGCTTTCGTTGGATAAGGGGTCACCTAACAGTTAGTATCAAAGCATATTGATTGTTGTAGGTGTTGTTCTCCCCTGACAAGTGGTATCAGAGCTATGGTTTGCAGGAAGCAGGGTATTGTTTTTTTATTACAGGTCATTCATAGGGTTTTCTGATTGAGTGGGAGTTCAGCAATGGCAGAAGAAAGTAGACTACGAATGGAGAAGTTTAACGACAAGAATTATCAGCACTGGAGGATGCAGATTGAGGACTATCTGTATCAGAAGGATTTGTACTTACCGTTGGGTGGGGTTGCATGCAAGCCCACAGATATGAAGGATGAAGAATGGAGTGTTCTTGATCAGAAGGCTCTCAGTTTCATAAGGTTGAGCCTTGCATCATCTGTGATTTCCAGCTTATCACAGTGCAAGACAATGGAAGAGTTGATAAAGTCCTTGGCGAATTTATACGAAAAGCCCTCGGCTTCTAATAAGGTATATCTTATGAAGCAGCTATTTACTTTGCAAATGTAGGAAGGTGGATCGGTACATACTCATCTCAGTGATTTCCATGGTTTGGTAAACCAACTAGCTTCAGTCAATATTGTTTTTGATGATGAGGTAAAGGCTCTCTTGATTTTATGTTCTTTCCCTGAAAGTTGGGACGGTTTGGTTATGGCAGTAAGTAATTCTGCATCTGCTTCTAAAATCTTAAAAGTTGATGATGTTGTGAGTGTGATCTTGAATGAAGAAATACGCAGGAGAAGCACGGGTTAATCATCAGGGAATGCTCTAAGTGCAAAAAGCAGGGTAAGGCAAAGGGAGAAAGTTGAGCAAGGGAAATCAAGGTCAGGAAGGAGATCCGAGTCCAAAGGTATTACCTGCTGGTTTTGTGGAAAGAAAGGACATACAAAGAAGGAGTGTTGGTTGAGAGATAAATAGAATCAACATGCAGGTACTGAAGAAGCAAAGGATGCAAATATTGTGGTACATGATGCTCTCATACTTTCTTTGGATAGTCAGGTAGGATCATGGATTTTAGATTTTGGTTCATCTTTTCATGCATCCCCAAACAGAGATTTGTTTCATGAGTATGAACAGGGAGACTTTGGAGTGCTCTATTTAGGGGATGGTATGCCTTGTCAGATAGTTGGCAAAGGGAAAGTGCAGCTGAGATTGCAGATTGACAACACATGGGTGTTAAAGGAGGTCATGCATGTTCCAATTCTGAAGCAGAGTCTGATTTTTGTAGGAAGGTTGGGAGATGAGGGATGCACAATAACCCTCACAGCGGACTCTTAGAAGGTTACCAAGGGAGCACTTGTTCTAGCCAGAGGTAAGAAAGTAGGTACTCTTTATCTACCTACTTGTATTACTGATTCTACTTCTGGTGTAGATTCAAATATGTGGTCTAATAGGCTTGGTCACGTGATTAAGAAGGGAATGGACGTTCTTGATTCGAAAGGTATGTGTTCAAATTCAGAAAGCACAGATAGAGTTCATTGCAGAAAAAGGAAATTTGATGCTTTGGATAGGAACAAAGAAGCCTTGGTGTTTACGGAGGAGATGAAGGACAGAGATCAGTCACAGGGGCTGAATAAATCTGAGCAGGGTAGTATGGATAGAGGTTTGATCCAAGAACAGCTCACGGATGAAAATTTCATCACTCACAGGAACACACAGACGCCGATGTCGGTCACATGGGACCGACGTCGATCATCCAGATACCGACATCGGTCATGTGCAGACCAGCAGGGTTGGTAGGTCGGGCAGGAGAAGTCCGACGTCGGTCATAAGGACCGACGTCGGCAGAGGGGACACTGGCGTCGGCCAGGAAAATGACGTCGGCAGTCAGGGTCAGTGCAGGGAACCGACATCGGTCGGGAGCAGACTGGGAGATGGCCGAGATCGGTCACTGGAACGGATGTTGGGCGAATCAATAAGTCTCAAACACCCATGTGGAGGTCAGGAAAGGTATGTGAACCTCATATTCGTTGTTCACCTTCTTTATATTGCTTACTGATAGTCATGAACTAGGAAGATGGAAGAAGCAATGCAGGTAAAATCTAGAAACAGTGGGAGCTTGGCATGGATGAGGAGTGTGAGTCCTTGGAGAACCAAACAGGTATTTGTTGGTAGTGTTGTCAGCTGGAAGAAAGCACTGGATAGAGGGATGGATTCCCATTTTAGAGAAAAGAGTGGATGGACACATGAGACAGAAGGCTATGGTATATGGTCTTGATTAGGCTGTAGAACAATGGAGGTTTGACCATTGTATTTTATCTTTACCAAGTTGGACAATATTAGCTACATTATCCTGTTACTGTATTGTGTTACTTGTTGCAGGGTTTCATATACAGGGAGTTTTTTGAGCTAAGGGTAGAGTTGGTTCAGAAGTATGTCATGGAGAATTTGGGAGCAGCAAAATTCTTGTGACATAAGAGACAGGTATAGCATCACAGGTTTGCGTAGTGGTTGGTCTTCAAGAGTGACATTGAAGAGGGATACAGAGCCTAAGGAATAAAATAGATGGTGTACAGGTACATGTACAAGTTTCAGCTATTTATCTCCAAGTGGGAGATTGTCAAGGTGTGGAGCTAAAAGCTTCAACTATTTGCAGACACAAGGAAGGATGCTAAAGAACCAGAGGCACTGGCATCGGCAGTATGACCGACGTCGGTCAGATGCAGTGGAGAAGGAGACTGGGGACGGCAGATAGTCGGCCGACGTCGGCAGCACCAGGCCAGCAGGGACTGGCGTCGATCGCCTGTGTATTTCTAGAACTGCTGTTGATGAACAGTCAGTTATGTGAAGCAAGTGTTTGCATGTCAAATGACTAATTATAGTCACGAGCTGCGTGTCTAATTATTGTAACTAGAGTTCTATTTTTGTAAGCATGGGATCTTATTTATAGACCCATAAGGCATGTATTGTAATGTATCAAGAAGGCAAGTAAAAGCATTGAAGCTAGCAAGGTCAAGGAGATCTACAGGTGTAAGGTCAAGGAGATCAGCTGAAGCATTCAAGGAGGGATAGCAACTCAGGTTGTGGAGTTGGTTTTGTGTTGAGCAATTGAGAGAGGGAAGAAGGTCTTGAGGTGTGGCAAGCCTTTGAGGTGGAGGAAGAAGTGGCATCTTCTTTATTGTATTTTCTTCTAGTAATATTTAATACAAGAGTGTGTATTGTCTCTTGAATTCTTTGTTGTCTCAAGTTTCTAGTTACTTTATCATTTTGGTATAATTCCATGTTTAATTGCTTATAAGAAAGTAATCAATTGTGCTTCCGTTGGATAAGGGGTCACCTAACAGTTAGTATCAGAGCATATTGATTGTTGTAGGTGTTGTTCTCCCCTGACAAATATGAACATTGGAGAGGGGACCTCGATAAAATGTCACAAAGGGGTGGAGGAAAATAAAGGAATTGGTGTGAGTCGAGAATGGCGAGATCAAGATCCTAAGGTCTATAAACTACCACACAATACCCTACAAGATCATAGGCATAGAGGAGGTTCAAATAAGGTTGAGAAGGATCGACTATAACTAAGCAGAGTGACTACTAATGTAAAAAAGCATAAAAAATCACTCCCACCTGAAGATACTCAAAAATGGTACAGGCCATAGAAAGGCCTATGAACGAAAAAGAATTCTATAGAGAAGAGAATTTGGATGGATGAAGCTTAAATCCAACAAGGGTTCAGCTGGCCAACATATAAGGGAACTCATTGTGGCAAGCACGAAACAAAGTTCTCCAAGTCCAACAACAACCCAAAGTAGGAAACCTAGGGCACCAACACACAAAATGGTGTAGGGGATAAGGTCAAAAAAATAACTATCAACCAAGATGAAGTCCAAAAATGGGCAAGCACACCTATGGAAAAGTTGCACAACTCAAAAATAGTGCTAAACCATAGTGCAACTCAAGCATAGAAGGGTGACAATGGCCATAAGGTGGACCTACATGCCTCCAATGGAAAAACTAAATCCACCATTACATCAGGATTGGGATAAAAACCCTAGGTTTGAGTTTTTAATATTGTTGGACGAATAACATAGTTATCGCTAGCAAGGGCCCACCAAAAAGGGAAGGATAAGTCAACGGATCAATAAAACCAAAAATCTAAGTTTGGATTCATTTGCACCTCAAGACTTGTGAGCCCAGAGCCCAGAGAGCCCCACCTTATTCAAAATTGATGGTTAGAGATCCTAGACTAAGTGGAGTTATGCCATTGAGGCCTAACTAAGCAATGTGAAACTCAAAACTTTGTCAAATTTTGAATTTTACACAAAAGTAGGGCCAACAATGTGTTTTTTGACTCATTTTGATGAATTTCAATGATAAAATTCATTAAAAGAGATGGGTAAATGTTTATGGCAATGACCGTTCGAGAGGTTTTGGCCAAACAAAGAGAAAAGGGAGCCCTAGGGATTTCTTTCCACTGTCATAAGTTTCTAGATAAACATGTGGCGGTGCTATAGGTTTTTAGGTTGCAAAAGGTTAGAAATGCACAAAAAATCCCTTAACTGTTTTCAATTTTGCATAGTTTTTTATTATTTCTAAATACTAACGTAGAGATTGCATTGTTATGATGCAAACACAAGGATTAGACGCTCAAATTGAGGACCCACAACATGTAAAATAGTTGGCCAAACCATAGGATGTGACATATTAGTAGGCACTATCAACTCTCACTTAGGTGTCAAATTGAGATATGCGCTAAGAGTGGTTAGTCGAGGAGGTAAATAGAATACTAATAGGGGATCAAGCCATTTTAAGATCAATAAGGAAATGGAGACTAATGCATGTAGTCATAGTGCTTCATAGCAGAGATTTATTGAATGCATTAATGTTGACATGGGACCCAAACTGCCATGTCTTCAAGATACGACCCAAATTCGAGGGTGTGATTTCATTAGAGAACTTTTATCACCTTTACAAAGCGACACTAATAAGGAGAGCAATTAGAGTGAAAGCTACACAATGTGTGAAAAACATGACAATTTCTTGGAGGTTTAGCAGTGAGGACCAACAATTTTAGGGTGGCATTCACATGTCACATTGTCTGTGTCCCACAAGTCAAGCCATCATAGCAGGGGTTATCCTAGGTAGGATCTAGTATGGGCATAGGACAATGATACTCCAGTAAATTATAATCATAAGAGACTGGTGATATGTTAAAGTCTATTCAATAAAGACGGTTAAGGCAATCCTTCTAAAAAGCCTTTATAAGTTTATTATAAACTTTCCTCTTGTTGAACAGGTTTTGTGCCTTGACATGGATGAAGTGACATTTGAGGTCACTACCTATAGCCATCAATTCCTTAGGCTACGTATTGACAACGTTGATGTTGGTAGGGATCACTCTAGAATTGGAGGTCAACTGATGCATGAAAAGGGAAAGGAAATCAATGAAGAGATTCCTAAGAAGCAAAAAGCCATTTAGAGAGAAACGAGAGGCACTAGGTGATAGAGTGTGCATCATCTAACATGTTTGAGAGAGATGAGTAATTATTAAAAGATTGAAAATAGTATTATACTTGACAATATTAAACTCTTCATCCTTAATAAGGGAATATTTGTCAATAGACACACATGTGAACATAGTTTAAACCTCATTAGAGGTCCTAGTCTTCGCATATGGCTAAACCAAAGGATAAGGGTAAGCATCCATGACATGAAACTTACCTTCATGCTCAAATTGGACTAATCATAAATTAGTTGAATCCACAACCTACATAGAAGTTGTTTAAGGATGGCCAAAGATCACATCATATGATAAATCAAGGTTTAACACATAAAACTCAATTTGAATTGTCTTGGGTTCAAACTTTCCCTAAATCTTTACATTTCCCATAGGGGAAATAATGTCATTGTTGAAACCGAATTTTTTTTGGTGAGACTTGTAAAACTTCTCGTGATTGATTCCAATTGCATCACACACCACCAAAGGCATGATGTTCAAGAAAACACTTCATTGACAATGGATCACTTGATGTGATGAGTATCAACAAAGGTTTCGATATTGAGAGGGAACCAAGCTTTCTTAGTGATAACTGAAGAGTTAGGCAAGGAAGAAAATTCAAAGCTCACGACCGAGGCACATTCAAAAGTGGGTGAGGTGAAGAGAAGAGAACCTCAGACGAACTCTATACTGGCACATTACCGAAGATATTGACCTCATTAAACATTAGTGTACTTTGCTCAAGGCAAAGGTGAAAAATGTCCTAAATGGAAATCACAACAGAAAAGGACTTAAGCTTTTCGATGACATAGTAGGGTTCAGGCATAGCCTAGGGATAAATGTTGCACCAAAAGTCAAACCTGCCGTTGGGATGCAACACCCTAAGGCTTGACATAAAAATAGAGCACCATTAATCTTTATAGCATTACTTAACCTAAGAAGATGTTGATAAAGTAATCATAGCTAGAGTCAAAAATATCGATGTTGATAATGAGCTTACCACCATGGTGCTTGACTTCATCCTTAGGCAAAGCCAAAGAGTAATGACCTGAAGAAGAAGAAGAAGAAGGAGATGATGAGTGATGGGAATTGCTCATAGCTTTCTTCTTATTATTCTCCTTGTTGTGGTTAGGAGGCTCCTTGAAGACATACAACTTGTGGTTATGAGCCACAAAGGGAGAGTCTTGAGAAAGAGAGACCTTAAGAACTTCACCATATTTATGAGTGACAAATTCCTTGTCAAAATGTCCCTTCGTGTGATGAAGCTTACACTACTTATTGATATTTACACTTTTATAGAGAGGTTTCACGACATTGGTCGTCAAATTTCTCAAGAAGCCTTTGTGGATGACATGATTGATTATGCTTTTGATGTGTGGCATGAGAACTTCCAAACTCCATCTTTTATGTAAAGATATTTTTTATTTGTAATTAATTAATAATTTATACATCAAACATTAATGTAATAGTCTCCCTGATTGATCTATATAAAGAACCTAGTTTCATTGTTTAGAGATACGCATTCTCCCTAAAAATGAACCACAGTGCGTAATCCAAAAGGTCAATCAAAAAACCTCTTCACACAATATCTATCCAAAAACTTTTTTGACTTAAAAAAAGGTTATTTATACAATATTTTCTTCCAAATACAATTATACTCTACTAAAGAAACATTAAAGACTATATATATATATATATATATTTATTATAATCTTTTACAGTTTTTAACGGTCACCCAAATTTTCATCTTGCATCTAATACGATTTACCCAAAAAAAAAAAAACTAGTTATATTTTACGGGAAAAGATCGTATATACAGTCAGTCATACGGGCATCAAAAGTATCTTGTCGACACATCCATCAAAACTATCTTGTCGGCACGCTCATGCACCCAACCAAGTCACTCAAATTTTCACCTTGCATCTAATATTTTACGGGAAAAGATCGTATATACAGTCAGTCATACGGGCATCAAAAGCATCTTATCGACACATCCATCGAAAGTATCTTGTCGGCACGCTCATGCGCCCCACCGAGTCAACTTCGGTACGGTAACTGCCCAATATTTTGATCGTTTAAACATGACAACCCTAAAACAGAAATGTTAAATGAAAATGAACTTAACTGGAAGGATTACAGCGGGTCGATGGCAGCCTGCTTTTCCCACAATGCAGGCCGGTTTCCTGGCATGCAATCTGTGCATAAGCTTTGTGTGCTTCTTGCATTCGATAAAGGATGCTTTCTGTTTCGGCATTTAAATTAGTGATAAAGACGAAGACATTTTCACTGCAATGGGAATATTTGCAGAAGCCATAGGTAGCAAGCTCGAGATGTGACACACAATGCTGCGAGTTTCATCGCAATGGCTGATCGTATCTACAGCATGCAATGAATATATATTTCATAATATATTCAATATGCATATATGTCATAGCGGCAAGGTGAAAACCTCCGCCTCTACCGGTATGAACGCAATGGATGGAAACTAGAAGCGCCGGGCGTATAAAGGGAGTACTTCAACGTCATTATAGTTCTGCGCACCTTTTCGAATGCCGCCACTCAAAACCCTGTCGTTATCGACCGTATCGAGCCTGTTAATGAGGCAGGCCCTCATTAACAAGAAGTTTGTCCGTCTTTCTGTTCACAGGAATTTTTGATTGGTTATAGCATTCAGTGTGGTTGGTGGTCCCTTAGATCGTTTGATCTTTCAGCGTAGTTTGTGGTCCAAGATTTAATATATGAATTGAGGAAAACATTAAAAAAAAAAATTAGCAAAATAAATTTAACGAAAAGTAGTTTATATGCTTGCTAGATTAATCGAATATTATAAAAGCATTCAGAAATTAAGTTGCATGAATAAAAAGATCAATTATGGTTAAACTATGGTTATTGAGTTTAGAACCCCATCTAACGGCTTAGGGTCCCAATCAATTTATGCATTGTTTTTTTATCAATGTCACCAAAGGTATTGATGTGATGATCGTCTAGATTTATCCCTGTGGAGAGAAATTTCCAACTCCATATGTAGGGTTTTGACATGATCAATCAATGCAATATAATCGTACTGATGAGAAGACGGAGTTGAAGGCCTTCTAAATGGTGGTGACCAACCTACAGGGTAGTGAGACTACTAGAGAGCGATTATGGCAATGCACCCCTTTGCCTCCTTCCCCTCCCCTTTCCATAGAGCCATGTCTCTTGGTGGCGAATTTAGTATGACCCAAGACACAATGCAAGGCACATTACCCCAATGATCTGATAAGGTCTAGAGATGATCCACTTACAAAGCCACCTTGTTTGCTTTGTCTTGAATCTATATATACATATTTCATAACACCATAGCATTGTTACAAGTTTAAAAAGTTATTGTCAACAGTGAAAATAAATAAAAATGATTTCTTCTAACTACATTTTGATCTATTCCAACTACATTTTAGCCTTGTAGTTGGAAGAAAATTGATATGCAACAGGGGTTTGGCAAAGGGATAAAAAGCAAACAACTTCCTTGAGCCTAAATCCATTATCCACTTTGTTGGGTTGCGTGAGCTAAATGCTAGAAGGACAAAAATTAAACTAGAAGACAATAAAGAGACTTTATTAAGCAATACGAGAAAGTAATAACATTAGGCTATGTCTAATGTTCTAACAAATAGTGTTGAAAGTAAACCTTGAAATGAAATATGATTTATAAAGGGAAGTTTGTTTTTTTTAAATTAAAGCTTGCGATTTGTAGATTAAAGTTTGTTGTTTGTAAATGGAATATATTATGAAATTATCAACTAACCTAACAACATATAAACTTAAGCAAAATGTCACCTTGCATTCAAGGTGCCCTTGTCCCAAACTCTTAAATGATGTTGGAGTTATATTAACATGATTCCAAATGTCTATGATTGAGGTGGAAATGGCGAAGAATCTGTAGTATGAAACAAATAATGTATGGTTCCTTTAAGTAGCTCTTTCTAGTTCAACACGCTAAACAACCTAGAGCAAGATAAGGGAGAAGCACATCAAGAATGACGACTACATATTGGATGAGCAACACCACAAGTGTCACAAAAGGTGTAGCACAATATATAAAATGATAAACAATAATGAATAGCACAACAATGTAGTAATCACCACACAATGCAGAGCAACAACATAGTGAATGATCGAACAATGATGGAATCTGATAGCAATGAATGGATAAATTATCAAAAAGTGGTAATAGAGGCTAAATGGATGTATATAAAGGCAATTGCAAGCCATGATTTGGCAAAAAAGAGTCATTTATAGCCATCAAAATCCTAACAAGTCATCAAATAGTCATAAATGGGTGAGAAGACCAAGCAGTGGAATTTTCCAAAAAGTTGCAGCATGGGCGCGAAAGGGTGGAATGAAAGGCTAGTCATATGATTTTCTTTCTTCAGGGTCCTTCCTAAGTGTACTTATCATCTAGGGGTGCAATAGATGAAATAGCGAGTTAAACTTTAAACATCAAGATTTAGGAACTAGGAAATGAGAATTACATATGCCCTAAGGTACGAGTAGTTAGCGTTCTTGAGAACACAAGGTTATGAAGTACGTAGAAGTCATATAAAATTATAAGAGAACAAAAATCATACCTACACTTACTAGTGATGAACAGTGGTAGACAAACTATCGATGGTAACAATCTATAAAGTGCAACGCCACACTTCTTCTCTAGAACTTGCAAGGGGACAAAGAAGGCTCATAATCCAAGGTGGTCTAATATTGCATTTTCATAAGCATCAACTCTAGTGTTTTATGTGTAATGGATGTGAAAAATCTATAACTCCTCAAAGTGAGAAAGTAAGTCATTGGCCTCCTCAAAGAAGGGGGGGGGAGGGAACTCTATGCTAAAGACATTCTAAACCCCAACGAGTGAGGAAACAACCAAGAGTGAGTCAGAGAACAACTTCACAAAGGACGCACCCAACCCATGGGCGTTAGTTAGGCCTCAAACAATTACGTGATACTTGATCACATAATTAGTCTAACTAGTCAAGAAAAACCAACCATGTCGATATAATGACGCCAAGAGTCACCAATAATCTAAGCAATGACCATGGGTCTAGAGTTACCTCAACTACCACCATCGATATGAATCATCGTAGAGTGATGAAACATGATGAGGTTCAAGAATGCAAGAGGTGGACAATGATTGGTTATCTCAATAGTGGAGATAACGGGAAATTAGTGCAACAGGAGACAAAATGAGGCAATGTCACAATCAAAAAGATAAAATGAACTTTGGAGAGGGGACCTCAGTAAAAGGTCACAAAGGGGTGGAGGAAAATAAAGGAATTGATGTTAGTTGAAAATGGCAATATCAAGATCCCAAGGACTACAAACTACCACATACTGACCTACAAGAGCAGAGGCATAAAGGAGTTTCAAAGATGGTTGAGATGGATTGACTATAAGTAAGTAGAGTGACTACTAACGTAAAGAAGCATAAAAAATCACTCCCACCTGAAGATACTCCAAAATGGTACGAGCCATAAAAAGGCCTAAGAACCCAAAATAATTCTACAAAGAAGAGAATTTGGATAGATGAACCTTGAATCCAACAAGGGTTTAGGTGGCCAACAGATAGGGGAACTCATTGTGGCAAGCATGAAACAAAGTTGTCCAAGTCCAACAACAACCCAAAGCAGGCAACCTAGGGCATCAACACATAAAACAATGTAAGGGATAGGGTCAATAAGCCAACTATCAATGAAGATGAAGTCCAAAAATAGGTGAGCACACCTATGGAAAAGTTACACAACTCAAAAATAGCACCAAATCATAGTGCAACTCGAGCATAAAAGGGTGGCAATGGCCATAATGGGGACCTATATGCCTCGAATGGAAAAACTAAATCCACCATTACATCAGGAATGGGGCAAAATCCATAGGTATGAGTTTTCAAGACTATTGGACAAATAACATAGTCATAGCTAACAAGGGCCCACCAAAAAGGGAAGCATAAGTCAACAAATCAATAGAACCAAAAAGCTAATTTTGGATTCATTTACACCTCAAGACTTATGAAACCATAGCCTAGAGAGCCCCACCGTATTCAAAAGTGATGACCAGAGACCTTAGAGCGAGTAGAGTTATGCCATGAAGGCTCGACTAAATAATCTGAAACTCAAAACTTTGTCAAATTTTGAATTTTACACAAAAATAGGGACAATTGTGTGATTTTTGACTTGTTTTGATGATTTTCAATGACAAAATCCATCAAAAGTGTTGTCCCCCAAAAAATGTCACTCTTTTTGGGACAACGTATGAGTCATTTTGGTCCTACAAGACCAAATTTGCCTCTTCCCTTTTTAAAATTTCTTATGAGCTTTCAAGTTCCTCACTTTTCAAGATTTTCCAGAAATCTATGGACTCAACACGCTTGAAATTAGTAGGTTTAACTATTTCAATGGCTTCTTCGGACGAGTTCAATCAAAAGGGGCAAGTTTCCAACACTTGGGCATTTTCAGGATTGGTTCAACCAAAAAGGGGCTCATCGGCAAGCTTCTAAGCGAAGATTGAACTGTTGAACCTTGAACCACTTTGGTTCAATGGTTCAATGGGTTCAAGGTTCAACATCATTGACAGGGTTAAAAGAGTTAAGCACTTCAGCCAGATTGAACCATTCAGTGACGTCAGTAAGACACTCAACCGCTTTGGTAAGTTCATCAGCTTTCCAAAAGACTAAGCTTCAAGGAAGGAATGAACCGTTGAACCAAAGTTGGTTCAATCGATCGGTTCAAAGCAAAGGTTCAAAGGTTCAACGCGGTTTATAAACTGTTTCAAATGGTCAAGACTTAGCCGAAACAAAGACATTGAACCGTTGAACCAAAGTTGGTTCAATCAAAATGGTTCAAAGGAGCACCCCAAAAAGAATGAGTCAAGCGGAAGCCGCCACATGTCATCTGCCGAGCCCCATTGCACTTTGTTTCTAATAGCAGTGGAACATGCCATGTGTCATCATCCGCCTGACTCTCCAAAGACAAGCGAAAGCCACCACTTATTCATTTATAACTTTGCAGAGAGTGACACGTGTCTGCATCTGAGTTTCAAACAAATTTATAAGCTTCTCCTAAGCATTTTTTAGAGCACAGCGGAGACCGCCAGGTGTTATCATCTGCGTGAATCTAAAACAAGTCCCGAGTGTTTTCAAAGGCCGCTAAAGTGTAGCAGAAATTGCCACATGTCATGTTTTGCCAGACTCATAAAAAATGTTTCTAAAGCCTCTAATAGCAGTGAAAGCTGCTGCGTATCCTTGCCTGTTTCTAAGCGGATGCTGCCACGTGTCAATTTTTTAGCAAAAAGTGACCAAAGAATAAAGAGGCAATTTAAAGACCTGATTCAATAGCCAAAAAAGGAGGAACGATGAAGAAAAGAACTAGAAATATCCATGCATGAGATATGTTTCAAATGATGGCAGACCTGAGGATGCCAAATTGGTTGCAATGAAATGTCTGTTGATTTTTGTAGACTTAAGTGCGAGAACCCTAATCGCTGCGAAGCGGAGGAAACAATATGAAAGATCTAGAGTGTCAACATAGTATTTAGATCTGATATACCTCTTAAACTTAGAAATGTGGATGTGGATTTCTCGAGCCTTTAAAAGACACAACTTGTTCGGGAATAAAGGCAAAGTGATCAACGGTGCAATCAAGAGAGGGAACTAAGAGGATCATCCAGTTCCAGGGGATGACAGTCGAGTTAAAATACAAAAATGAAAGTGCATTCAAAGCATTCAATGCACAACATGAGTTGTTCCATGGGATAAATGCGCCAAACCTCTCTCGACCTCTATATATTGTAATCTCTCTGATTGTTTCAAGGATGATCTTTCCTGCTATAGAAGCAAAAACTCTGCCCAAATTGAAAGGCATTTACTGAGACTTTAAGCTCAGATTGTTAATCATTTTTCTTCATTTGAATAAGAAAGCAAGTGACCTTTTCAGATTTTGTACTGGAAATAGCCTGTGTTATTTAGGGAATTGTTCATATGTCTGTTTCCTAAAAGCGTTCTTGTTTATTTGATCTAACAAGCAGAACTAGTGGAAGTGGTTAGGAAGGTGTCCTGAAGACCAACTGTGGGATGACTTTGTGCCCCCACAAGTACTTTCAGTGTGTTTGTATTTTCTTTTTCCTATGTAAAGGACCTTGGGATGACTTTGTGCCCCCATTGTTCTTCGTATCTCTCTCTTGGGCAGTTAAGGTGGAGACTTTGTGTTGCATCTTATATTGCTAGTTACTTTGTACTTTGGTTACCGGTTACTTGTTCCTTGAAAGGACTCCTGTTGTTTCCTGCAAGAATACTTCTGAAAGAAGAGAAGTGCCTTCAGTGTTTCCTAGGATTTCTCCTCTATTTGTTAGCATCATCTTTGAAAAAAGAGAGATGGATGGTTTGTCCTACCCTTGTGTCTTATTTTCTACTTATATATATATATATATATATATATATACATACATACTATATAGCTCCGTATACTTAATAGGGAACCTCCCCTTGATGAGAGGAGAGATTTATCCCCTTTTGATGTAGTAAACCTGCACATTTGGCCGATCAATCTCCCTATTGTTGTGGTGATAGGACCCATTTTGCTCACTAGTTAGCTGGTCAACAAAATATTCACCCAATAGTTTTTTGGCGACTCCGCTGGGGAAAGAGCGTGCAGTTTGAAGCCTCAAGTTTCAAGTTGAAGCAGGACCGGTTCTTTCCTATTTTTGTTCTACAATCTGGCAACTTCACGCTATACCAGAAGCTAGAAAGCCCAAGGTGTTGTTGACCCTATTTTTGAGTTGGTGCAGCAGAGCAATTTTGAGTTGTTTCCTCCACAACCTCACCTTCAACAAACTAGGAGTCTTCCTCCTACCAACACCAGGTCACCAACACAAGGTAGAGCTGCTTTTTTTGCTATTAGGAGAACTTTGCCTATACATACACCACCTAGATTTGTTATCCCTACTTTCAATAATCCACTCATGGCAGTTCAAGGCCCCTGGGGTAACTCTTTTGGCCCACTCAATCTTACTCCACCCCTGCATGAGCTTCCACGCAATTCAAGGAAGAATTTCCCCAAATTATTTGGTGATGGAAAGGTTCACCCTGATGAACACATTCTAGCCTTCAGCATAGCCTGCGGTGTGATAGGCGTGGAATTTGAGGACGTGGCAGTCAGACTATTTGTGGAGATGTTGCAAGGTACTATTGCAAATTGGTTCTACCATTTGCAGGCTAGATCAATGATTGACTGGGACACACTCAAAGCCAAGTTTAAAGCTAGATTCAAATCTACAGAAGATGCACATGCCCTTATGGCCCAGCTCACACAAATGAAGAAGGAACCTCATGAACCAATGAGGGATTTCATCACCAAATTGATAAGTTGAGGAACAGGATCCTTGCAATCGCTCAATCGACCCCTGAAAACCTCAAGTGCTTCTTCATCAACTCACAACTGCCTGAAGTGAGTTTTCTACTGAGACGTGCTGGCTAGATAGACCTTGCTGAGGCTCATGACTTGGCTACTGAGGTAGAAGATGACCTTATCTTGGTTAGGAAGATAAGGAGAGATCCAAATAGAGGTAAATCTTCTTCATCTTCTAATTACTCACCTACAGCCACTACTGATCCCATGGTGCAGAAGCTGGCAAACAAATTGCAGGCTCTCAAGAGACAAATGGCCCAAGGGACGTCATTCACACCTGCATACAGAGATATCCCAAGGAGGACGTTCCAGAATCAGACATACCAAGGCAATGCTTCCAGGGGTCAAGGGCAACCGAATCATCTTCCTCCCCCATAGAAGAACTTTGCCATTGAAGCACCTCCAACCAACTCAGTGGTTGGATATCTTGAAGCTGATTGGAGTTGCTCATTCCAACCTGAGTTAAACCTTGAAGATGATGCTAATCTCTTCACTGAGGAAGAAGAAGAATTAGTTGGTGACTCCAACATTAGTTTCTTGAACTATCAGGATGAACCTAGAAGTGAAGGTAATGCAACAGAGGGATCATATGTTGTGTTCACCTGGTCTAAGAATCAATCAGAGCAGGAAGCTGATAAAGAGAAGACGGAGGAGCGACCTCAACCATCAATCTCAATTGCTAAACGTGGAAGTACTTTGCCTGTCCAGCCAAAAGATTTGATGACTGCAAGAAAGGTAAGTACACCAAATACCCCTGCACCTTCTACTTCAAATCTGCAGTCCAGTCCTCCTCCTGCTAAAAATCAAAAGGATGAGCTCCCATCCTCTATTCCTAGCTCATTTCAGACATTTGACATTATTGATCATATAAAAAAAGACAAAGTTCAAATGTCTGAATTTGAATTCCTGCAATCCAACCCTGATCAGTTGGATAAATTGGTTCAATGTGTGAAGAACCAAAACATCCCAGCAAGACAAGAAGCTAAGAAAGCAACCCATGATTCCCAAAAGAACATGTATATCCCAAACAATCTTGTCATTGCTCCTCCTGCTACTCTCGAGAAAATAGAGCCTTTTTATATATCCCTGTTAATAAATGGATATCAGCTGAACAATTGTATCATTGATTCTGGAGCTTCAAACAATGTCATGCCTGGCAAAGTGGCTAAATCCCTTGGCCTTACACTGACCAAGACATTTGGTAGATGTTTCTCCATGGAAAACAAGTAAGTACCATTGCTAGGGCAAATTAAGGACACCCAATTTGCATTTACAATGTTCCCAAACAAAAGAATCAAGATGACTGTCTCGGTGGCCGATGTCTCAACATCTTATGGCATCCTTCTTGGCCAAAATTTTTGCAAAGATGTTGGTGGCGAATTAAACATGGACTTGTCTAAGGCAAGAATCCTAGTCAAAGGCATCATGAAAATATTGCTTCCTGAAAAGGAAACAAAGTATGTGGTCACCTAATCATCAGCACCTGAAGCTCAAATTTTGTTTGAATCTTCAGGCATGGGTAACTACTTCTGTCCACTAAAAAAGTTCATGAAATGCCTGTTGAAGCTCTCAAAGGTGACAACCTGAAGGCTAGTTCATCTAGAACTATGGAAGAATCTCCACCTCCAAACGAGGAAGAATCCAAAAGAAAATCAGTGTCTAATGAGGTATGGATCCTCAAATTTGATGGCAGTTGTTCCTCTACCGGTTCAGGAGCCAGGGTTGTGTTGATATCTCCTCAAGGAGATATTTTTCCTTCATACTACAGGTTGCAATTTAGCAACACTAATAACATCGCTGAGTATGAATCCCTATTGCTTGGATTAAAGGCTACTCAAGACAAAGGTATCAAGCTTATTCATGCTAAAGGAGACACTCAATTAGTGGTTTGTCAGGTAAGAAACCTGTATCAAACCAAAAATGAGAGATCATGCCATTACCGCAATTTAGTCTAGGACCAAATTGAAAACTTTGATGCTTTCAGCGTCTCTGTAGTCCCCAGGGAATTCAATGATAGAGCTGACGCTTTGGTTGTCTCGTGCACTCTTCTTGTTCCCCACTTAGACTTCAAAGGAGACAGGTACACTATTGAACTAGTCCCTTGACCAAGTGTACCTGATAATGCCAGTCATTGGCAGGTGTTTAACAATGACAACCAAATCATTGCTTTCTTGGAGCAAAAAGACAGTTTTGAATGGTTGCATTTTGAAGGCAGTGAACCTCAAGAGCTCGAACCGACCCCTGAATCAAGTTCAAGCACGGATGGAGAGTTCATGCAACTTAAAGGGAATAATATTACCAAAGGCTTGGTCTCCCTTGAGAAACTGTTTGATAAGCATGACAGATTCATTAAATAACAACAAACGGAGGCAAGCTCCTCTCAGGGGTTTGATCAAGTAAATCTGGGTACCAAGGAAGATCCCAAGATAGTGAACATTGGGAAGTGCTGCACTCCTGAGGAAAGATTCAAGTTCACTTCTCTGCTCAAATAGTACATGGACATTTTAGCATAAAAATATGATGACCTGAAGTCACTCAGGCCTGATGAAATCTGACATGACATCCCTCTGAAGGCTAACTCAGTGCCTTACAAGCAAAAACCTAGGCAGTATAATCCAAAGATATCAGGTACTATTCTGTCTGAGATACAAAAGATGTTAAATGCTAGGATCATTTTCTCAATCCATCATTCCACATGGATTGCAAACATAGTACCTATGAGGAAGAAGAATGGCAAAATTTGCCTTTGTGTGGATTTTAGGAATTTGAATCAGTCATCCTTGAAGGATAACTATCCTTTGCCAATCATGGATCAAGTGCTTCAGACAGTGACTGGTTCAGAGATGTTATCAATGCTAGACAGTTTCTTAAGATACAATCAGGTTGAAGTTGGTGAAGTAGACCAGTATAAAACTACATTCACCACACCTTGGGGCACCTTCGCCTATAAGAGAATGCCTTTTGGCTTGATAAACGCTGGTGCCACCTTTCAGAGAGCAATGGACCTCGCTTTCAAGGATGAGATGGGTAAGTTCATTGTAGTTTATCTTGATGACTTGACTATTTTCTCTAAGCATCACCCAGATCATGTGCGCCACTTACAACAAGTGCTGGAATGCTGCCATCAAAATGGCATTGCCTTGAACCCCAAGAAGTCAGTTTTTTGGAATAACAGAGAGAAAAATTCTCGGACACATTGTGTCCAAAAGAGGCATAAAATTTGACTCAGAAAGAGCCAAGTCTATCCAAGAGCTTACCTTGCCTACAAGTAAGACTGTTGTTCACTCTTTCTTTGGAAAGGTGAATTTCTTACGAAGGTTCATCCCCGAGTTTGTTGAGAAGACTAGACATATTGTAAACATGATGAAGGGAAAGCCCGCCTTCAGCTGGACTAATGAAGGCAAGTCAGCGTTTAAAGATATCAAGACTACCATTGCTCACGCCCCAATTCTAGTTTATCTAGACTATAACAAAGATTTCACCATGTATAGTTATGCTTCAAAACACACGCTTTCAATGATTATGGTTCAATAAAATAAAGAAAGTATGGAGTCTCTTGTTTCCTTCATGAGCTATCCTCTCAAAGCTCATGAGCTGAAGTACTCGAATATGGAAAAGCATGCTTATGCAGTGGTGAAGGTGGTAAAGCATTTTCGCTTCTACATCTTGAATTCACGTACTACTGCCTTGGTTCCTAACACAACAGTCAAATCCATACTAACTCAGCAGGAGGTTGGGATGAAAAGAGGCAATTAGGTTGCAAAGATTCAAGAGTTTGATCTGCTCATCAAACCAACAAAGTTGGTTCGAGGAAAAGGCTTATGCCAATTAATTGCTGACAACAAGCCAGAAGGAACATAGCATCAAAAATTAGAAGAAGTAGAAGTGCCAACAGTCCTCTTTGTCTCTACTACTAATGAGTGGTATTTGGGTATTGCTCATTTCCTTACTTATGGTGAATGTCCTACTCACCTATCTTATAAAGAGAGAAGAACTATCAAGTTGAAAGTGGTAAATTTTGTCCTTTGGGACAATGGCTTGTATAAGAGAGGCCTTGATGGAGTGTTCCTTCGTTGTGTGGACAAGGAGTAACAAAGCCAACTTTTGAGATCCTTCCACAATCAAGCCTATGGAGGACATTTTTTAGCTCCTGTGACTGCCCATAAGATCCTTCGAGCCAAATATTACTGCCTACTCTTTTTCAAGATACATACAAGTGGGTAAGGAAATGTGAACTATGCCAGCAGTTTGTTGGAAGACCCAAGTTAGCTACTTTGCCTCTCAAGCTAGTAGTCATAGAAAAACCATTTCAACAATGGGGCCTCGATTTTATTGGTGCTATAAACCCATCTTCAAGTGCTGGACATGATTATGTCCTCACAGCCACAGACTACTTCACCAAGTGGGTGGAAGCAATTCCAACCAAGCATGCTACTTTAGAAGTAGTGTGCAATTTCCTGAAAGAGAACATCATTTCCAGGTTTGGGGTCCCAACTAAGATTGTCACTGACAATGCAGCTTATTTCACTTTCTAGGAGATCACTCAATTTTGTTTGTACTTTGGAATTACACTCTCCCACTCATCTAATTACTTTCCACAAGGGAATGGACAAGCTGAATCAAGTAATAAAAACCTGGTGACTATCATCAAGAAGCTGGTTGATAACAACCAAAGAACATGGCACAAAGCATTGGTTGATGCTTTGTGGGCCGACATAATTACAACCAAAAGAGCAACTGGTATGTCTCCTTTCCAACTTCTTTATGGTATCAATGCTGAGATACCAATCACCTTGAAATTTCCAGCATTAAAATTGGTCAAGGCAATTGAAGATCAAACATATGAAAGCACCCTTGATAAGAGAATTATGTGCCTGACTGAGCTAAAAGAGCAGAGAACTGCAGTGGTGGATTGAATCGCAGTCCATCAAAGCCTAGTGAAGAAACTCTTTGACCAGAAAGCAAAGAGTCAAGATTTCTAGGTTGGAGATCAAGTCCTGCTGTGGGACAAGAGAAGAGAACCAAAGGGAATGCATGGAAAATTTGATTCCCTGTGGAGAGGTCCTTTTACTATCCATGAGCTCAAAGGTGAAAATAGCTTCCTGTTGAAATATCAAGATGGCACACCCTTTTCTCTACCTCATAATGGGTGGCATCTGAAGCACTTCAACTCTTGAAGTATCAGATGAAATTGTCTATACATATGTATATTTGTATAGTCTTTTCTACTTTGTGTTGTTTGTTTTCATGTTTTTGTCGCCTTTCTTTCTGGGTAGCATGACTTTGTAGCCCAATGGCACACTTCAAGGCATTGGAGATTCTGGTTTCTACTCCCCTCAGTTGTTCCAAGTTCGCATCTGAAGAAAGTTCCCCAACAAGAGCCAACTGTTGTCCCCCAAAAAATCTCACTCTTCTTGGGACAACGTATGAGTCATTTTGGTCCTGCAAGACCAAATTTGCCTCTTCCCTTTTCAAGATTTCTTCTGAGCTTTCAAGTTCCTCACTTTTCAAGATTTTCTAGAAATCTACAGACTCAACATGCTTTAAATTAGCAGGTTCAACTATTTCAATGGCTTCTTCGGATGAGTTCAATCAAAAGGGGCGAGTTTCCAACACTTGGGCATTTTCAAGATTGGTTCAACGCCTTGGTTCAACCAAAAAGGGGCTCATCGACAAGATTTTAAGTGAAGATTGAACTGTTGAGCCTTGAACCACTTTGGTTCAACGATTCAATGGGTTCAAGGTTCAACATCATTGACAGGGTTAAAAGAGTTAAGCGCTTCAGCCAGATTGAACCATTCAGTGACGTCATAAGGACACTCAACTGCGTTGGTAAGTTCATCGGCTTTCCAAAAGACTAAGCTTCAAGGAAGGAATGAATAGTTGAACCAAAGTTGGTTCAATCGATCGATTCAAAACAAAGGTTCAACGCAGTTTACAAACTATTTCAAATAGTCAAGACTTAGCCAAAATAAAGACATTGAACCATTGAACCAAAGTTGGTTCAATCGGTTAGTTCAATCAAAATGGTTCAAAGGAGTGCTCTGAAAAGAATGAGTCAAGCGAAAGCTACCACATGTCATCTATCGAGCCCCATTGCACTTTGTTTCTAATAGCAATGGAATGCGCCATGTGTCATCATCCGCCTAACTCTCCAAAGACAAGTAGAAGCTGCCACCTGTTCGTTTATAACTTCGAAGAGAGCAACACGTGTCTGCGTCCGAGTTTAGAACAAGTTTATAAGCTTCTCCTAAGTATTTTTTAGAGCACAGCAGAGACTGCCATGTGTTATCATCCACATGAATCTAAAACAAGTCTCGAGTGTTTTCAAAGGCCGCTAAAGCGTAGCGAAAACTGCCATGTGTCATCTTTTGCTAGACTCATTAAAAAAGTTTTCTAAAGCCTCTAATAGTAGTGGAAGCTACTGCGTGTCCTCGCCTATTTCTAAGTGGATGCTGCCACGTGTCAATTTTTCAGCAAAAAGTGACCAAACAACAGAGAGGCAATTTAAGGACCCGATTCAATAGCCAGAAAAGGAGGAACGATGAAGAAAAGAACTAGAAATATCCACACATGAGATATGTTTCAAACGATGACAGACCTGAGGATGCCAAATTGGTGGCAATGAAGTGTTTATTGATTTTTGCAGACTTAAGTGTGAGAACCCTAATTACTACAAAGCGGAGGAAACAATATGAAAGATCTGGAGTGTCAACACAGTGTTTAGATCTGATAGACCTCTTGAACCTAGAAACGTGGATGCATATTTCTCAAGCCTTTAAAAGACACGACTTTTTTGGGAATAAAGGCAAAGTGAACAACAGTGCAATCAAGAGAGGGAACTAAGAGGATTGTCTAGTTCCAGGGGATGACAATCGAGTTAAAATATAGAACTGAAAGTGCATTCAAAGCATTGCATGCACAACATGAGTTGTTCCATGGGATAAATGTGCCAAACCTCTCTCGACCTCTATATATTGTAATCTCTCTAATTGTTTCAAGAATGATCTTTCCTGCTATAGAAGCAAAAACTCTACCCAAATTAAAAGGCATTTACTAAGACTTTGAGCTCAGATTGTTAATCATTTTTCTTCATTTAAATAAGAAAGCAAGTGACCTTTTCAGACTTTGTGCTGGAAATATCCTGTGTTATTTAGGGAATTGTTCATATGTCTGTTTTCTAGAAGCGTTCTTGTTTATTTGATCTAACAAGTAAAACTAGTGGAAGTGGTTAGGAAGGTGTTCTGAAAACCAACTGTGGGACGACTTTGTGCCCCCACAAGTACTTTCAGTGTGTTTGTATTTTATTTTTCCTATGTAAAGGACCTTGGGATGATTTTGTGCCCCCATTGTTCTTCGTATCTCTCTCTTGGGCAGTTAAGGTGGAGACTTTGTGTTGCATCTTATATTGTTGGTTACTTTGTACTTTGGTTACCAGTTACTTATTCCTTGAAAGGACTCCTATTGTTTCCTGCAAGAATACTTCTGAAAGAAGAGAAGTGCCTTCAGTGTTTCCCAGGATTTCTCCTCTATTTGTTAGCATCATCTTTGAAAAAAGAGAAATTGATGGTTTGTCCTACCCTTGTGTCTTATTTTCTACTTATATATATATATATATATATATAGCTTCGTATACTTAATAGGGAACCTCCCCTTGATGAGAGAAGAGATTTATCCCCTTTTGATGTAGTAAACCTGCACATCTGGCTAATCAATCTCCCTATTGCTGTGGTGATAGGACCTATTTTGCTCACCAGTTAGTTGGTCAACAAAATATTCACCCGACAAAAAGAGATGGAAAAATGTTTATGGCAATGACCATTCAAGAGGTTTCGACTAAACAAATAGAAAAGGGAGCCATGGGGATGTTTTTTCCACTGTCATAAGTTTTTAGATAAACATGTGGTGATGCTACATCTTTTTTAGGTTGCAAAGGGTTAGAAATGCACAAAAAACACCTTAATGGTTTTCAATTTTACATATTTTTTATTATTTCTAAAGACTAACATAGAGAATGTGTTGTTATGATGCAAACACAAGGATCAGAGGCTCAGACAAAGGACCCACAACATGTAAAGTAGTTGGGTAAACCATAGGATGTAACATATTAGCAGGGACTATCAACTCTCACTTAGGTGTAAAATTGAGATAGGTGCCAAGAGTGGTTGGTTGGGGAGGTAAATAGACTGAGTAACTACTAGGGGATCAAGCCATTTTAAGATCAATAGGCCAATGGAGACTAATGCACATAGCCTTGTGCATCATAACAAACATTTATTGAATGCATTGATGTCGACATGGGACCTAGACTATCACATCTTCAAGATACAACCCAACTTGGATGGTGTGCTTTCAATAGAGAATATATATCACCTTTACAAAGTGACACTGATAGGGAGAGTAATTAGAGTACAAGCAACACAAGATGTGGGAGCAACATGATAGTTTCTTGGAGGGTTAGTCGTGAGGACCAACACTTTCAAGATGGCAATCACATGTCACATCGTCGGTATCCCACAAGTCGAGCTGTCATAGCAGGGGTTATCCTAGGTAGGATCTAGTGTGGGTAAAGTATAATGACACTCCCATTAAACTAGAATCATAAGAGACTAATGATATTTTTAAGTCTAATTAGTAAAAAGGGTTAAATCAGTCCTTTTGAAAAGCCTTCATAATTTTATTATAAACTTTCCTCTCATTGAACAAGTTTTGTGCCTTGACATGGATGAAGTGACATTCGAGGTGACTACCTATAGCCATCAATTCCTTAGGCTAGGTATTGACAATGTTGATGTTGGTAGGGATGACTCTAGACTTGGAGTTCAACTAATACACATAAGAGGAGAGGAAATCAATAAAGAGATTCCTAAGGATCAAAGAGCCATTTAGAGAGCAACGAGAGGCACTAGGTGATAAAATGAACATCATCCAGCCTGCTTGAGAGGGATGAGTAATTATTGAAGGAGAGAAATCAATATTATACTCAATAATATTAAACTCTTCGTCCTTAATAAGGGAATATTTGTCAATAGGCACACATGTGAACATAGTTAAAACCTCATTAGAGGTCTTAATCTTCGCATACAACCAGACTCAAGGACAAGGGTCAACATTCATGATATGACTCTTACCTTCATGCTCAAATTGGACTAATCACAAATTAGTTAAAGTGATAACATACATATAAGTTGTCTATGGATGGCCAAAGATCATGTCATAAGATAAATCAAGGTTTAACACATAAAACTCAATTTGAATTATCTTATGTCCAAACTTGTCCTAAAGGTTTACATTTCCCATAGGGGAAATAATGACGTTGTTGAAACCGACACAATTTTGGTGAGACTTGTAAAACTTCTCATGATTGATTCCAATTACATCGCACACCACCAAAGGCATGATGCTCCAAGAAACACCTTCATTGACAATGGATCACTTGATGTGTTAGGTATCCACATAGGTTTTGATATAGAGAGGGAACCAAACTCTCTTAGTGAGAACTGAAGAGTTAAGCAAGGAAGAAAATTCAAAGCTCAAAATTGGGGCACATTCAAGAGTGTGCGAGGTGAAGAGAAGAGAACCTCAAATGAACTCTCTACTAGCACATCACTGAAGAGATCTGAAACAACCCGCCTAGTGTTCTTAGAAAAAGTAGTATTTTTTTTAAAACCCAAATATTGAACATTCATTCAACCATAATTGCTAAAATACCTCAGTCAGTCATAAAATCAACAACTTCAAGTAGTAATAGTTCAACATTCCAATACTACAAGCAATAAAATAAAAATAGTAAGTTTACTATCTCGCAAGGGACATTAGCAAAATCCAAATTCTCACTAAGTACTGGTACTAATTCAACCAGTTGCATGGATTTCTATGCAATCAACTTTACCCTAACTAGCCTAAGGATTGACCCGATGCCCCACCACAATCTTGGGTAGCCTACATATCCACTCCTTGAAATCATGGTCTGATGTAGTTCTCCTTTCAAATGTGATGGTCTCCTCCATGAGATGATACCATCGAAGGGGTTGGCACTCTAAGCCAAATAGGGAACAAACTACTCATGACACAGATGAGCTTCTAAAGCTCTGGTCTAATCCCACAGCTAAGTGACACATTTAGCATAACATCTTGTTAATCCAAGTGTGTGTGCTTATCCAAGCACTCTCACATATAACCTAGATATAAGCAATGATGAAGGAATCCACATTCCTAGTTCCATAAAAAAATCACATGCTAGACACAAAAGTAAGCTAAGTATACAAAATAAAGCAAGTCATATAGTACATAATAGTCAAACTTATCATTCGTTTATACTTACAAGATTGCATGCATGCATACATGTTGTCTTGCTAACTGCTATGAATATATTTTTCAAGTAATAACCAACAAAATCGTTAGAACAATCAATTTAAATGAGAGTCTAAACATACAACTACAGTATGTACCACCTGAGTATATACATTTAAGCTGAAGTATCTTATGATATCCCATACTATCATAGTTCTCGATCACTCTATCTAAACATTAACAACTATAACATATATATTAATTTAGGTATGGGTCAAGACATAATGAATAAAGTAGGTACCATTTGGGTACTTTTCATAATGTAAAACTCTATGACATCCCATACTATCGTAGGTCTTTGTGCTTGAGCATCTGACTCAACACCAACAACAGTCGTACACCCAGCCATAATAATAAAGCAAGTTAGGATTATACTATCCGAGTATACCTCCATTAACAATCTGAAGAGAACATAATCTCTAGGTACACCTCACAATGCACTATGTTATTCTAAAAATGTCTAGTCACTTGTACAATTAACTTCTTCATGAAATATACCACATACAATATTCATCCTTACAAGATACTACAAACTTGATCATACTGACAAATTTGCATAACAGTATTGTGCCAAAAAAAAAGTTATTTGTTTTCACTAGCATTTATAGCAGATGCCATACTAAAGAATACCTATCAAAATTAGTTTCCTATGCCCACACTCACTCTTCGAGCTGCCATACATATCTGTGATGTCACCTACATACACATAATCAGGGCTAGATGTAGTTCTACCAAACTACTAAAGGTATACACAATTATTGAAAAATTAAATACATAAGTAAAGATAACCATGTTCCTTAACTATAGTGAGAAGACTCAATAGGACTTCAAACAATATAACTTGCATCAAAACTCACATAAGCTAGGACGTCAAGACGTACAATTTCACATAACATCTATACATTTAGATAGTAGTACATAAATAAATAATTGTATATGGGAAAACTTCTCACAGTCTCTAGCATAAGCAGGGTTTCCTCAGTCACAAAATATATAAATTACCATGTCTAAATGCAAATTAGAGATATAAGGATTTAGTAACTACATAATGACACAACTACGACTGATCTCACAATACATCAATGATTGTTCATATAAAATAAATTACATTTACAAATTTCATAGGCGTTTAGCCTTATATACAATATAAAGATAACTAACTCTCCAGAGCTCGAATTGCACAAACTTGCGTATCTATGATAACCTCAAGTGTTGTCTCTAGGAATGCACTACAGTGGGGAAGGGAGAGCATCATCCGAGCTCTATACCACTCCAACCATGAACCAATGATCCCCCACACAATCCCCTATGTGTTGTAATATTATACTACATGACGTGTATCATAAAGAAAAATACGTTTCTCCTATGATATCGCACAATATGCAAATCATATATACGAATTGACAATGTTAATCTAACCAAAGTTTTTAAATAACATATGATCATCCAGATCAGTCAAATTCATAACACATCACTTGATCGAGGTATCCATACCCATCATTGATGATGCTAACCAACTTTGAGAAACCATCTCATTGTCTGGGTAGTAACATATAGATAAATAATCCAAAGCATAAGCTCACCTTTTGAGTAAACTAATCTAAGGATCATGATCACGTACATGCAATATCTGATATAATTAAGCATATATTGGCAAAACCATGCCAACCAAACACGATACAAAAGTTTATATTAACTTAATTATAATAGATAGTTTTAAGCGTAATTCAATTATTTGTACAAAATAAGTACATTTAAGAAACAATGATCTTTTAGACATTTTTCAGAATGGTTAAACTTGGTTTTCCCTAAAACCAACAAAATTCGGAAGGAAAGGCTCTAGTTATCAATTTTTTGAAATTTTAAAATAACACCAATATTCATTACCATAAATCAGATGTTTTCAAACATATTCTGATAATTTCATCATAAACCTTATAGTATCTTTCATTTCAAATAAAAATCTCAAATATTGAGAAATGAAATAAAATCCCCTGCCCCTAGATAATTTTAATCATGGCTTATAAAACAATGTCGACAATCAAACTGTATGTTTCAGGGCAATTGATTTATATTTATTTCAACAAATTTCATTTTATATATTTTAAAATAATGAAGTTTTTTATAATCACACAGAAAAATTACGATTAAAGAGCTTACTATCCACTATATAATTTATGATTATATAGTAATCAATATAATATAATATTAATATTAAATAATTATATTATCTCATCTCAACCTAAATAATATCTAATCATATTAATTTTATATTTTTATACCTATAAATTCAAACCATATTTATTAAATATTTAAACATATAAAATATTAAAACCAGCTAAATGTGGGTCTCCCACTACCCTTCCCATGATTTCACAATAATGGGAAAACAAATATGCCTGGCTAACAAATGAAACTTGCGACTTAATTCAAGGAAAAATCTTTCGTGTTATTTATTGATAATGCAGGACACAGACATGAAGCAACTCACAACACGGAAGGAGACCAAGATCGCAACAGATACACACTAATTTATATATATATTCAGACATTGAGCTTAGCCCCCCCATATATATATATATTCAGACATGGAGCTATCCGCATAGGGTAGTCTCTTGGAAGTGCAGAAGCTTTCAAAGTCCGTTGAAATCCTTTTAAAAGGAACGTGGTTTTATTTGCATTGAAATGGCTAAGATAAAAGAATGGTGGCGACGTTGGTCCTGGGTTAAATTAATGAAAAGAAAGAACAAAACTTAATATGGATTTTTATACAAAAATGGGACTAAAAAAGCAATTCCGGTAGTCATTTCGAAGGTCCACTCCAAGAACCATCAGCAAAAGCCAAAACTGAATTGGCAAGCGACAGCGAGATCCAATAGTTCCGGAAAACAACTCCCATAAAAACCAAAATACCTGTCCTCAAATTGATGGCGAGTTGAAATCTAGGCATCAACATCCCTAACAATGGCCTGAGGCCAAAGTTCAAATTGAATCGCAAGACTTGATCAACAGCGCCATTCTTCGAAGAGTAATAAGAGTCCAGAATCCGCCAATTTGCGATATGGAAATTTGAGATAAACATAGATTCAAGTCCTTGACTAAGTGGAAAGCGGTTCATTTAAATTGAAATAGCTGAGATATACGAATGGTAGGGGTCTTGCTCTTGGGCTGAGTTAAAGAAAAGAAAATAATAGAACTTGCTATGGCAACCCGTTAATGTTGTTGGATGTAAATTAACTTCAGGAAGGATATCATTCAATCCATAGTCGACTAAAAGATAAATGTTATATAAAATAAACCACAAGTTTTATTCACATAAACACAATTAATAGAGCATAATGCGCAGGGTAATAATTAAAATGAAGTTAACTAATTCAACCCCAGGGTCTTTAAATTACGGATGCATATAAATCAATAACGATTCCAGAAAAAGGAAATACAAAAACTATAATCCAAGATTCTTTCAATACAACTATACACTATTAAATTAATTACGATACCTACTTGGTATGCTTTTCCCCTCGTTGGTAGATAAAACTTCCTTTTTTTCTTCCAAAACCTCTTTTTGCTTCCGGGTTCCCTTTTCTCGTAAATCTTCCGTGTATTCTCGTGTGTCCAAATCCTTCTCTTTTTCTCTCCTTAATACCTTTTTTTCTCATTTTTCATCCTTTGCATGCCACTTGAAACCAAAGTTGTAGGCTTTGTTCTAAATAATTAACTAGGAGTCCTACAATTAGTTATCAGAGAAATTTCTAATTTATCACCCTTGATTTTTCAAGTTAATAATAAAGTAACTCAACTTCCTTTTCCAAATAAAGTCATCATAAGACTTTATGTATTACAAATTAATAATCAATTCTAGATAAGTCTTTTAAAGTATATGTTCATCCTAGTGTTTAATTAGGATTTATATTCGTAATTAATATGTTGAATATCATAAATTGATAATTGTCTAATACAACAATTAAACAATTTAAGGTTATAATAAATCTTTATTTTGACAAATCAAATATAGCATTACTACCATTTTAATTTCCCATTGAAAGATGCATTAATGACACAATTTATAGAGTACAATATAAAGCATCTCCTCAATATAGTAATCATTATAACTAATTTCAAATCTAAAAATTTAAAGGTAAAAACATAGAGTGAAATTGGGATGTAACATCATCGACCTCATTAAACATTAGCATATTTTTCTCGAAGCAAAGGTGAAGAAGGTCTCAGATGGAAATCCCAACAGAAAAGGACTTAATCTTCTATATGACATAGTAAGGTTTAAGCATAGGCTAAGGAGAAATGTTTCACCAAAAGTCAAATCTAACTTTGGGATTCAATGCCTTGAGGCTTGACATAAAAAGCTAGCACCACTAACCTTTCTAACATTACCTAATCTAAGCAAATGTTGATAAAGTACTCATAACTATAGTCAAAAATATCGATGGCGATAATGGGCATACCACCATGGTGTTTGAATTCATCCTTAGGTGAAGCCAAAGAAGAATGACTTGAATAAAATGAATGAGATGGTGAGTGATGGAAATTTCCCGTACCTTTCTTCTTATTATTCTTCTTGTTGTGGTCAGAAAGAGGCTCCTTGAAGACATACAGCTTGTGGTTATGAGCCACAAAGGGAGAGTCTTGAGAAAGAGAGGCCTTAGGCACTTCACCGTATTTCTAAGTGACATATTCCTTGTCAGAATGTCCCTTCATCTGATGAGGCTTGTAGTGATTATAAGGATCATATGTATACTCAATCTTATTCATGCCATTACCATTTTCAAATTCCTTCTTATTTCGGGTGTTGACATCTTGAACATCCTTTTCATCCTTCTTCTCCAATAGAGAATCAATAACACCATCATCAGTCGTACTATGATTTCAATTGCGATGGGACAATGCCTTCTAGATAGGAGCAGGTAAGATTATAGCTTGGACCTCAAAGACTTCAATATTTATACACTTAGTAGAATTCTCATCATTAAAGGTAGGCTCACACTTGAGAACCTCAAGGTGAACCTCATGCCTTAATGCTTGGTGAACATATTGAAGAGTTGGTAATCACTAAACCTTGTCCTACAAGAGTGGACAAATGAGCACCATCCACAAAAAAATTTAAAGTTTGACTCACCTTCAGACTATGTCATTGATGTGAGAGACTAGATGTGAAGGTTAAACAGGTTGGAGATATCAAATAACTAGATGAAATCATCACGGAGAAGTTAAAATCTAAAGAGATAATCCAAAGATAGATTATAAATATAGGCCAAGACCTCGACCTGTAGGGTGCAAGAAAGAGCTTAAGCATCATCTTGTTATCATGTTCCTAATCCATTCATACCATCATGAAGGCAGTAATATGCTTCAAAGGACTGACATCCTAATCTATGTTGACCTTGGGGAATTTAAGGAAAATAGTGGGAAGGGGAATAACTTGCATGTGTTTAATCCTTGTTTATGTTTGGATTAGGGTTAAAGGGTAGAATAACATATACATATGGATGAATAAAACTATTCTAAAGCAAGCCAATTAATTTGAAACTTAGATAAATAAATATTTTGAATTAGTTATGCTAAGTTATGATAAGTAAATAAAGTACATTTAGAATAATAATTTGAATGCATAAAAACTAGGAAGAGGTAATACTTATCTTATCTACAAATGCATAAGAATATTTGAGACATGCAAAGGTGGAAACAAACAAGAATGAGATCAAGATCTAGTGGTCAAATTTTAGAAATATTTTTTTTAGAGCCCTGGACACTTGCGTCAATGCAGGTGTCTTGATGTCAATGGATCTATCTAGTATGAAATATTCATTATGTTATAGAGTGACCACGTAGAGATGTTTGAGTTTTTTTATCACCTATATATTTTTGAGCTAATATATTTTATTCATGCACATAGGCTATAGATGATTGTTTATGGATCAAACCCTAACTCTTCATGTTAGGTATTTGTACCTAGCCAAAAATGAGTTAGTGGGCTCACAAAGTTGAGTTGAATTGAAAGACTCCTCTATCAATAAGCACTGCCTACATAGCCAACACTCTAAATAGGGTCGTAGACATATGTTGTTCTCCACTAAGTGTTGGGTTATGTGTGCACAAGGGTGAAATATGTTGTATGCAAGGGCATGAAATGATCTAGCTTTTAACTTGACAAATATTGCTCATTGGCTACTATTTGAATGCTTCAAACTTATCATATAACTACTCTTATGACCAATATAAAAATAGGGAAGAATAGGGTATTTTTGAATACTTGAAAGATGTTTTGTTATATGTGTGCTTGGTAAGCTTTTAGATATGACTTGGTGATAATGAATTGTCTTTGTTTTGTATTTATACCCCACCTTTTGAAAATATCTCACGGAAGGGTCAAATATAACAAATGGGCTGACCCATATGCAAATTAGATGATTTTTTAGGTACATACACTAGATAATAATTTGAAAACTTACGTCGACGTAAGTATCCCTATGTGGGATGCAAGTGTCTAGTAGGCTAGGAAGTTGTTAAGGATCTGAAACTAACAACAAAGGATGTGTATTAGGTTTTAAGCTTTTTGTACCATGCAAGAGATCTGGGTCATCAAAATTGATAGGTTTGGACCATAAGATAATTAGTTAGGTACAATGAGATGACGAATGTAAGTTTTTTGGTAATAGGAAGGTCTATAACCGAATGATAAATACCTAATAGGTATTTTTCAAGTATACAAGACTGAGATGCTATATAAATCACATTTTAGTATTTACATTTTAACCCGACCCCCTAACCCCCTTGAACCCCCCCTCCTCCACCGCGCTTTAATCTAGTAATGCATAAGGATGTAATTACTAGTTTAAAGGAGAGCAATGTGTACTTGGATGTGTATAACACATCTTGCATTTGCTTGAGCCTACTTTGAGTGTTTTACTGGTGTATAACCTATTCTATTAGTTTTCCAATCCCATAATTATGCATCCCTATATTTATTTTGTAGTGAGTATAAAGCCATCCACCCACCTTATATTATTTTTCTCTGTAAGTCTTGCCACTAAGCTTCTTGTGGAAATCAAACCAAAGGTAATTGTATTCTTTCACTACTTCCACCAGGCTTCCTTAAAAAATTAAGTTAATTTGTTTCTTTTTTCTCTATAATGAGAAGATTATGAATTTGGTTTTTCTAGTATTCACTTGCTTTCCAACTTATTGAAAAGTATTTATAGGACTCTCAAGTGTTTTCTCAAACTACGTGTTATTTTTGTAATTAGGATAAGATCATCTACATATAGGAGTAGCTTTACTACATAGTTAGCTAGGTGAACACCCCCTCCACCAAATTTGTTTATCCACTCCTCTAACTTATCTATGTATCTCTAAAATAAAGTGGGGGATAGCAAAAAACTTTAATTCCAATATTGCTTCTAAATCATTCTCACATTCCTTCACTTGTTATGATTTGGACTTGATCATAAATCCTATGTACTACTACTCTATACTCATATAAAACTCCATGTTCCTCCATCCAACTCTAAAATTTTCTTGTAAGTACCATGTCAAATGATTATTTGAAGTCAACAAAGCAATATAAAACATCTTATCCTTGGTTATCACATACTTTTTCAATAAAGTGCTTAAGAGTGACACAGTGGTTGATATAAGAGTGTTTTAGTATGAAATTTGCATGTCCCTTTTCTCACCTGATTTCCCCTCTTTTTCTACCTAGCATCAAATTATGCACAATACCATACTCTTGAATGTTTTTCCAAGAAGAGGGTTAACCATGATAATACAATAGTTTGATGGGTTATTGATATTTCCAATTTTATAGAGAGGTTTAACAACGTTGGTCATCCAATTTGTCAGGAAGCCTTTATGGATGACACGATTGATTATGATTTTGATGTGTGGTGTGAGAACTTCCAAACTCCATTTTAGGTATCCTGATTTCATCCCATCTATGTCTTGTACCTTACCCCGTGCTAACCTTTGTATACCTTAATTAATATCCCTTATAAATAAGATCTTAATTGTTGTGTTGATTATGGGTGTGGGGAGGAGGGGAAATGTCTTTATCTCAATCTTGTTCATAAAGTAATGTTGCATATTCTCATTATTGAGTATCTATAATATTATTATCTATTTGTTTTATATTTTCTTATAGTTCTCTCCAAAAGACTTTGGGGTTGTGTTTTCCAAGAGAAATCAATTATTTCATTGTGCTCATATAAGTTTCCTTTTTAGACCATGTTAGTTTTTCAAAAGCCTTATTATTTTCTTTATCCATTCGAAGTTCTCTCAAAGTTATTTTATTTCCTTTCACTCTTCATCATACAATAGATTTTTTGTAAAGATAATTGTATTTCCCTTCTTAGGCATATATATTTTGCACATGATTAACACTTTGTGAATTATAAGAATCAACATATTGTTGTTTTTTTTGAAATTAGGCATACATGGTATACTATTCTCTACTTACTAAAAGTGGTTTTCAAGCACTGCTTTAAAGAATTCCTAATTATCATGAGTCATGAGGATTTTACCTTTAAAATGTGCCTTATTTTGAATGTGGTGGCCATTTTCTCCTTGATTGTTGATGTGCACGTTAGTGTTTACATATATTGGATTATTCTCTGATTTCAACTCTAGAGGATATTCCTCAACTTTCAACTCCATCGTTCTCAAGATAAAGCTCTACAAATAAATAACATAAGCCACTACACTTTAACCATTGTATGTTTTACAAGTGATGTTCCTGAATTTGGCCATGTTTTTATGCCATTATATATAACCATGTAAGAGAGATCACATAATCCTAATAGTTCTACTTCATACTATGTATCACCCTCAGTTCCATCTTGTGAGGCCCTTTCTCGATGTTGGTCTAGTTCTTCCTCTAACCATAATGGATTGCTATCCTCGCATTGAAGTCCCCTATTAGTATGACTACCCCTAGGTGTTAAAAATAGAAATGTCACTTTTTAGCAACACATATGGGTCTTCACAATCTAAATTCCTTTTCTTATATATTTATGAACTTATCACTACAAAGTAGTAGGTTAGGTGATGCTAAATGTCATGTCAGCAACCTAGCACCAACAACCACATCATGATGCCAACCTTTACATAACAATCCAAAGATTACTTAAAAAAAACTTTTCAAATCAACTATGTCAAAATTTTAACATCTTAACATAATTCATTTCTCAAAACATAAAAATATAAACTAATACCGAAAGGGTTGTAGTCCGATAGTGAGGATGATGGTTGATAATATCCATCCACCACAGTACAAATCCCTCTAGGTACTCGACACAGAAAGTCAAGTGGTTAAGGCCATGATCATGCCCTAGGTAATTTTGACGACATGGATGCCCCTTACTTGTGGCTACTTAGCTTAAGGAGCTCACTGATTTAGATGTATGCTTACTCATCATTATAATCTGTTATGTGTTTGTTTCTAAAATATGGGTTGAAATGCCAATATTCTATGTAATTCCATGATTCCATGTGAACGTTGTCTGTTGTGGCATGTGTGCGTGCACGCACACACACACAATATATATATATATATAAAATTAACTACAATATTTTTATTTTTCATTTTTTTATCTGGTTGGTATAAAAATGTACTCCTTGCATAGAATAGACAAATTTTCTTAGTTTTAGAGCTCCTATTAACTTTTTGCATTGTATAGACTATTATATATGAATAATTTTTTATGAATCCCACATTTTTTTTCCACAACCAATCAAAGCTATTAATATATTCTCAAAAATCATGCAATCATTTTTTTTTGTAATATTTAAAAATTTATGTTAGCATTTTTTTAAATATTTAATTATTTTAATAAAATGATAATAAGATCTATTTGGTATTGACTATTAGTATTTTTAAAATAAAAACAACTGAAAGTTTTGTAAGTTATTAGGATAGAATTTATGGCTTGCCACTGAAAATCTAACCAAATTAAAATATATTGAATTTGGAACTCCCAATAAATTATATGTACAAAGATAGAAGCTCATTTCCCTCTTTTCCATGCTTTCCATGACAACTAATTACAACAATTTTTATGTTGATGTTGAGACAAAGTGATTGTACATAACAATGTTTAAAAAACTAGATTGCTATTTAAAAAATTAAAACATTATCACACCATCTTATAATAAAAAAATATTTAATTTTTATTAGTTATAATATTTTCAGTTTTATGTTTTTCAACGCAATTAATATGATTTAAACTTTATAAAATATTGAATATCATTTTTTTTAGAATAACTATAGTTCTTTATATTTGCTCGATGTTTTAGATCACCACCTGTAATCCTTTATGATATGTTATTATATAGAATTATTATAATTATATTTTGAACATAACAAGAGTGATAATAATCCATGACATATACTATTATCATTTTAACAACTTAAACATATTTCACCTTTACATTCTCTTCTTCATCCCAATTTTCATCCTCACTATGTTAGAGTTTTACTATCTCTATACTTATAAAATTGTTGCTCATTTCTCAACTATTACTAAAGCCCTCATGGTTATCACCCTCAAAATCAATAGTAGTAAGCATTGATGTCTTTGTTTTTTTTTATTTTAACAACCCTTTCTCTCGACTAATGGATCTAATTTGCCAATGACAACAATACCACAAATCCAATGTTCTCAAATTATTTTTAAAAACATACTGCCATCAACTAATTTTGTCAGTATCAATAACAAGATACAATCCAAAGGCAAGGACATGCCATTATGTATCCCTTGTTTTAGTTTGTATTCCCATATTGTTCTTTCTATAAACAATTTCAGTTGTGCACTATATCATGTAAAAAAGAATGAGTGTCTTGGTTGTCAAATAGTTCATCAAATAATTTGCACTATATCATGTAAAAAAGAATGAGTGTCTTGTTTGTCAATTTGTTCATCAAATAATTTGCATCTATGTAGTAGGTCAATTTATTTAAAAGGTTTGCATTGTGAAGGTTGGGGCCACCTATGCTCCCAATATATAAAAGTATTCATATCTTATTATCTATAAGTACAAATATCTTAAATATGTTTATTTTGAGGTATCCATTTTATATTTGTCTTATAGTTTTGTTCTTTGAAGGGTACTACATTGATTTAAAAATTCATCACTTTCTTTACAGTTTTTTTTTTCTAATTGATTAATATATTTCCTTATTCTATTTACACCACTATATTGACCTTGAAAAATATTTTCAAAAAAGGGATCCAAACTACAACATATGCCTAAGATATCATGATTTTTCATTCACCTTATTTAATCAAGAAGAAAAACTACCTTATGAAATCAAATAAATGTCAAATTTAAGTTAAGAAATTTTTATTAGCATCCAACACTATTACACTCCACCACCTTGATTGCCATTGTAGGTTACGTTTATCAACGTAATGACTTATAACTTACCATCTCGTAGTAAGAGGTCATCTCATAGCTATCTATGACTCATAAGTTCCTATCTGAATCTCAGTCATCCATAATTTGCTCTACCATAATAAAATGCCATCTCATACCATATTATCTATGAACCATAGATATCCATAACAACTCATGGCTATCCATGATTTAATTCATAGCTATCCATGACTCAATTCATAGCTTGTGGCTGAGTCTCAAAAGGCCCTCAACGTCCTTGACTTCTTGTCCCTAATAGTCAAGGGTGTAAATGACATGGCCTCATTCAAGTTGTTTTCCCTTGATCTAAAAGGTCCAAGGAGAGGAAATAAATATCTAACCAAGTGGCCTAACCTAATAAGGTACTCAACCTCCTCTCCTGAACAATCGAGGGCATTGACATCAAGGAATTTTCATGCCCCTCAACCAAAAGGATGCTAAAAGTTCATACTTAAAGAAAAAGAATATTAGACATTACCTTGCAATAAAATATATTTAATTATCTTTTTAGAGAAACCAAAAAACCTAAATAAATTGGCATTTTTTATTAAAGATCCTGGAGAAATTTGGGTTCAACAAAAATTAGTGTAATTGGGTCTTCATCTACATTTCTAGTTGAAAATACTCTATCCTAGTAAATGGCAGTCCAATAGGTTTCTTTCAAGCCTCTAGAGGCATTCGACAAGGTGACCCTTTATCCCCTTTTCTTTTCATTTTGCAGGTTGAATCCTTAGGAAGAGTGGTGAAATCAACCAAAGCCTCCTCCCTCTATGGTATTCAAGTTTCTGAAGGAATTGATAACCTGATGTGTCAATAGTTCATCGATGATACTTTCCTCTTTCATCAAGCATCAGTTAGAGAAGCCCAAACTTTCAAATATATTCTTAATAACTATGAAGTTGTTTCAGGCAGATGGTAATTACTAGAAACTCTAAATATTTTTTCCTTAACTACTCTAAGCAAGTGCAACAAGTGATCTCCTTAGTATTGGGTTTCAATATCGACAAACTTCCCTCAAAATATCTATAGGTCCCTCTTTTCTCTAGCCTCTCACGCTCTATTCATTAGGAGGTTTTGGTCCAATCCTTCAAAAATCATCTGGCCTCTTGGCAAGGTCATTAGCTTACATTGGCAGGTTGTATTACACTCATTAAATCAGTCTTGAGTGCCCTTCTGGTTTATTACTTCTCGGTATTACAACATCCTAATCATATTATCAAGAAAATGAATAAGATCATGAAAGACTTCTTGTGGCAAGGAACCCAGAATCAAAGAAAAATCTCACTTTTGAAATGGGAAAGGGTCTATAAAATCAAGACAATGGGAAGTGCTGGAGTTAAGGATTTGAACCTATAGAAGAGAGCACTTGGGGAAAAATTAGTTAGGGTGTGATGTTCAAACCTGATGCTTTAAGGTCCAAGCTATTAAGAAGCAAATATTTATCTCTAGATGACCCTTGGAGCATAATTTTTGTTGCTAATCCCCCTAAAGGCTCACACTTTTGGAATTTTCTCTTAAAATACAAACCTATTATTGCTAAGCATTCTCCTAGACAATAAATAATGGAAGGACCAATAAATTCTAGGATGATTGATGGAATGTTCACAAGCCTATCATAGAGACTCCACACTTGACTAAAGCTAAGTAGATTATTACTACCCCCTGGGACACCTCGGTTGCCAACTATGTTGAGTTGTAGTTCTCTATTGGCCTACCATTTTGAGGGTGGAAAAACATGGATGGACTAAATATTCCAGTGGATTAGATGGAAAGATTATCTGAGTGCTTGAAAAGTAGGAAATTTTTTCTAAATGGAAAGGAAGATACCCTACATTGGATTGGTGTTAAATCAGGAATTTACAAAGTCAAACTTGGTTATCAAATGGTTGATGCCACTGATGACTTGATGGCATAGGCGTGCTACCTCTGCTGGGATAAAATTGGGATCTAGAAAGATGGTGCTTTTGCTTGGCTTATAGTTCAAGGTCACATTTTAACTCAAGATAGACTCATTAATATTGGCTTCATTGGTTCATCTTGGTGTTGTTTCTATAAAAATGATGAATAAATGGCTGATCATTTATTATTTGCCTACCCCTTTACAACATGGTGCTAGATTTGGCTTTGCTACAGGTTGGATTGGTCATGGGCCTGGCCACCATCGTTGATCATTGCTTTCTCTTTTTAGCCTATTGGTGATTGTAAAAACTCCATTCTTGGTCTATGACGAGTTATCTCTATAATCTTGTTTTGGTCTCTTTGGAAGGAGAGAAATTAACGTATTGTTGAAGGCAAATAAAAGTATCTTCCATCAATTTTAAAAGAAATTGAGGTTTCAATCTCTGAAGTTATTTCCTCTCAAGTTAAAAGGAGAAATGGCCTTCTTACAAGCTGGGACATGAGAATGAGCACAAAATGGAAACTTATCTCTCTCCCCCTTGTTAATGGGTCAATCGTAGTCCTTAGGAAAAAATGCAAAAAGGAAATTGTGTATGGAATCCACCACATGTAAGCTGGTTCAAGCTTAATTTTGATGGGGCATCTACAGGTAATCCTAGGGCTTCAAGGGCCAAATGTATTATATGGGATTGTAGTGGATCTCTAATTCGAGCAATGTCTAAAAAACTTTAAGATGACATAAAAAATGAAGCAGAGGCTCAAGCGCTTGCTTGTTAGATTAAATTAACAATCCAGTGTGATGTCTCAAAACTAGTTGTGAAAGGTGATTCACAGATAATTATATCTACACTTGAAAAGAAGGTTGCCACTTCCTGGCACTTAAAAAACATCTTGTCAAGCACCTAGTAGAAATTGGCACTTTTCTATTCTTTTGATTCTAACCACTATTTTCATGAAGAAAATTCGGCAGTTGATTTTCTTGTAAACTATGGGATTGATCAAGTCAAAGTTTGTAGGGTGGATAATGTGAGGGAGGCCTATGAGGATTTCCCATCCCTCCCCCTTATTGAGTTGGGTTGATCTTCAAGTTTCTTTTCCCTTTTTTGTATTGATTTTATCCTTAAAAGCAATTTCAAAAAAGTAGTTGTTATTTATCAATTAAAATAGTAACATCATGAGGGATTAGTAGTTGAATGAGCTCTACTATGGTTTCGATATGGCTCCATTACTTTGCATACCTTGCCTTGTCTAGGTGTCATACAGTCGATCTTTTAGGATCCAAGCAAGATAGTCTGCATTAAATCTTGAGGTGACCTAGCCTTTCTGCCCTTTGGGTGGTGGCCTTTATTTATGGCCTCACACTCCCTATCTGCATCTGTTGATGCAAGAATGACTGGAGGATTGAGCCATGATGCCTAAATGAGTGAGGAAATTCATCTTGAAATTTTATTATGAGGTAATGAAACCCTCCTTCCTATTTCCTCTCATGATGTTATTATAGCTGCTCCTAAATTTGATAAGGCATGCAACCTTCTTGCTTCATGATCTTTGATTGCTTATTTTGTGGGTAGAGACCCCCTTGAGAGACTCCTCAAATAATGGCTTCATAACCATTAGGATGGTGTTAAACTGGAGGGTATTCAAAATCTTACCTGGGGCTTTTTACTTTTTTGCTTTAGTGATCCTGAACATTGCAAGAGAATTTTGAGCCATGGCCCATGGTTCATTAGAAACTCTCTAGTTGTCTTCTTGCAATGGGTAGTTGATTTTCAAGTCTCTGAGTAAGCTAACCTCAAAGTGCTAGTATGGGTGGAATTTACTGGTCTCCACCTTCCCCTTTAGGGTTTCATTGACCAACTAGCCCTTAGGCTTGGTAAGGTTATCTGTCATGAACAACCCAATTTTTTCTCGACATGACCACAAAAGAGAATTTGCATGGAGGTTAACCTAGAAAAAGACTTCAAGTACTCCATTGAGATTCAAATAGGGCTTAATAGATTCACCCAGAAGGTTCATTACATTAACTTATCTAATACCTACTTTCAGTGTCAGTCCCCTGACCATATGATTCGGGAGTGTCCTCTTATGGTCCCCCTCTAGAGTTCTTTGATAAAGCACCTTCGACCTAGCTAGCTCCCCAGCCCAAGTCTTCGATCACTTCGGTTGATGGATGGATGGTGGTCACCAAAAAAAATGCTCAAAATAATAATAGGAATATTACCAAGGCACAAATGGCCATTTACAAACCAATGAGTACCTCAAACCCCTCAGTTGCACATTCAACCACCGCCACTACCCCATAGCTTATCAACCCCTCTTCATTAGAGAAACCCACAATAACTACTACCAAAAGAAAACTTTCCCCTATCATCAGAACCCCTCAAGCTGTGAATTCACTTCTTCCTTTGTATAATGGGATGCCCTAAGTAACCACTTTTCATTTGCCTCTCATACCTCCATTACCAACCCTACAAATTATGTGTCTGTCAATGAAAATGAGACCATTGTGGTCGAAAAGAAATCTTTGCTTGTGAGACCCCATATTCCCTTGCCTACTGGCTATGAGGACTATACTCAGGGCAAGTGTCATACTTTCTCTATAGGGGATGTAGCTTGCACTTCACAGTCTTTTGTGAACCACTTTGGGCCCATAGCCAATGGAGGCGATGATATGTATTTTGACAAGTGTTAAATGTTTGTTTACTCCTGGAATGTATGTGGACTTAATAAGCCCACTAAGATATATCTAGTATGGGATAATTGCTAGCATTTTGAGAAGATGAATGTGCTTTACCTACAAGAGGTAAAAGTTTATGGCTTTTTGTTGTTTTCTACTCTTCGTACCATCTGGTCCACAACTACACCTTTTGTCACCTCCAATGAGACTGGTAGAGGTGGTGTGGCCACCCTTCTCTTTACATAATTGGGCTCACATGTCATTTCTTAGAGAACTGACCCCTTGTAAAAGGTGCTTTGGGTCCTTTTTGACCTTGATAATCACATTATGGGGCTGGCCAACATATACACCTCTAATGATGATATCAATAGGTTGATGATTTGGTTGTGGCTTGCTAACTCCATACCTAATGCTTATTGGGTACTCTACAATAATTTCAACATGGTGGAATCCCCAAAGGACAAGGTCAGTCGCTCTCCCATACATTGGTGTGCAGGTGAGAGAGAAGCCTAGTTTTACATGAGGAATAAGCTTGGTTTGTATGATCCTAGCCATGGTTGGAAGTCAATGAACCATACCTAGTTCACTTGGTCCAATTTATGGCAAGGATATGATTGAGTGTTAATTAGATTAGATTGAATTTTCATGGTAGACAATATTTTTTTCCAAATCCCCAACAGAGTAGGCCTGCCAATGGTAGTTTGTGAGATCGTGCTTTTATCAGACCACCAACCTATTTCTTTTTAGGTGGCTAGGAATTATATACCTACTAGGTCGTATTATTCTCAATTCTATCTTAACATGGCACATCTTTCCCACCAAAGAATGAGAGAGTATATTCTTAGAATCTGGAATTTAGTAGCTTGGCCTCTTGGTGAAGCAGGATGGATTAAGTGTTGGGAGGATGATATTACTCACACCACCACTTTCCTATGATCATTTGGGAAAAAAGCTACCTTCTTTTACAAATGAGAGCATGAAGCTTCATACCAGAAGTATGTGCTAGCCTCCAGGGAGCTAGACAATAACCCTTTTAGTATTGCTCTCCAGGCTAAAATTACCTTGTGAAAATACAAGCTTAACCTCAAGGAGAATTACCAGGCAAGAGGGGCACAAATTAGAGTTTGAATCCATTGGCTAAAGTTTGGCGACAAACTTTATAAATAATTTTTCATATTTTTACGTGCTAAAAAACCTCTGATAAGATTAGAAACATAAAAATAGGGTCAAAAAATCTTACCAGACTCTCAGATGTCTTAGAAACTTTTATTGAGCATTATAAGAATATATTTACAACGCAACCCAATTCTTCTACGAGGGAAGAAGCCTTGCTCAAGTGTTTGTTGGCCATGCCGTGCAAACTCTCTAAGGATTATCATGTGGCTTGTGACCACCTTCTTGACATTAATGATCTTAAGGAAACTGCCTTCTCCATGGCTTCTGATAAAGCCTCAGGACTATATGGTTTCCCATGTGAGTTATACCAAACCTTTTGGGATATTGTTGGCATGGATATGTATAAATTCTATCTTGAAGCCAGCAAGAGGGGGTCGCTTAGGCTTCCATCAATAAAGGAAATATTAAATTTATCTCCAAATAAGGAGATCCTGAGCTTATCACTAGCTGGAGGCCGATCACCCTGTTGAATGTTTCTTACAAGATCATTGCCAAAGCGCTTGCTCTAAAGCTAAGACATCTTCTTCCCCTGATCATTAGAAGTGAGAAGATAGGGTTCATCAAGAAGCATTTAATCCTAGATAATATCATTATAGTTTGGGAAGACATGGAATGGGCCTGGGCCTCCAACCAAAAAGATCTATTCATACAGATTGATTTTGAGAAAGCATATGACAAAAGTGAATGGCCTTTTATTCTTGCTATGCTCTAGGCTATTGGCTTTGTCCCCCAATTTTCTCAATTTATTTGAATTTTATTCAAAGATGTTGGGGATTGCCTCACCATTAATGAGACTCATTCTCAATGGTTTGAGCTTCAGTGTTCAATCAGATAGGGATGCTCGCTTACTCCATATCTTTATGTTATAGTGGTAGAAGGTTTCAACTATCTTTTAGCATATTTTGCCTCTATGCATTTAATCAAAGGGATCACCTTATCCAATACCTTGTAGTAGTTGGTTAATGGGAATTTTGTAGATGATTATTTTTTATGCTTCTAGAGGAAGAAGCCTTGGTGCAGAATGCTTTGCTTTGCCTAGACACCTTCTACCTGGTTTCAAGTTCATCCATTCCATATCCCCTAGATCGAGTTGGCTTGCCAATTATCGCTGGAGTTGGATTGCCCATGGTGAGCAATTCAATTTTTTAGGCATTCCCTTTGACTTTCAATCTTCTCCAGCTGAGCTTTAGAATTATGTCATTCAAAGGGTGGAAAAGAAGATTACCTATTGGTAACTAAACCACTATCCATGGTGGGCAAATTCTAAATCTATTCCAAGGTCCTGGCGATCACCCATGTTTACTAGTCTATGCATTGGGTTACATCTTAAGCACCTTATAGCAAACTAGAGAAGCTTATTCAAGATTTATTGCGGGCCAATGCTAATGGGAATAATGGTTTTCATTGGGTAGCCTGGGATTTGTGTTGTAAACCTAGAGAAGCTGGGGGGCTTGGTTTCATTGATGTTAGGATTCAAGTGTTTGCTCTCACTACCAAATGGGTTATTCATTGTCTCGAAGGGAATGAGGCCTAGAAAATCCTAGTTTGGCATTCTATTATCCATGGGGTTCCTCTTGGGAGATAAGCCTAGAAAGGGCTAAACTTCCAAACCATTCTTCTTATGCTAGTCAATGTGAAAATTTAGGGCACTTTTATTGTTAAAAGCATCTGGAAAGCTTGGGAGTTGCTCAAACCCTCATTGGTTTGGAAAGGGGAGGAATTCAGGCTAGGGATTTCTATCAATTTAGAATCCCTTTGGTGGTCTCCTTCGATCAATTTTCATAATGTCCCTTTTGTCCAAGTTCCTTGGATTAAGAGCCTTTGGCTCTTCAGATGAGGGATCAAAACCATTGGGGACTTATTTTATCATCAAACTAGGGAGTGGATTCCCTAAGACCAACTTAAAAGGAAATTCAACTTGCTCAATAGTGATACTGAGTCCATCAAATAAATTTAGGAAGCCATTCTAGACTTTTTAATCCACAAAATTGGTGTTTCCACCAAAGCTCCATGGTGGAGGGACTAGAATTGGCCTGCATCCACCCCTTTTAGAAACTACACTCCTAGCTTGGGGTATTAAATTCTAATTCCTAAAGGTCTTCCCTTGGAAAAATTGAACAAGGTCTAGAATATAAAATCTCACCATGCAGTGTGGGCTAGAAGATTTTCCAAACTATGGAGCATGCCCATTGAGCCAAAAAAATCTCATTTTCTTTGGCGTTTGCTTTACCATGGGTTCCCTCTAGGAGAGTGTCTCAAGCATCTTGGGGTTACCAATCCCTTATGCCTAGCCTATGTGCAACTTGAGTTGGTTAAGCATGTATTATGGTTTTGCTCGTATGCCCAGTCTGCTTGGAAGTAGATTCATTCATTGTTCCAACCCTTTTGCCTTGAGCCTTTCACCTAGAAAATTACTCTCTTGGGGGACTTAACCCCTTTACCTACAAAATGCAACAAGTTTTGGAATATTCTTCGTGCTGATATTCTATTTTGTATATGGAAAGATAGAAATAATGTTGTCTTTAACAAGCAACATTTAGATAAAATTTCTCTATTGCTAATAAAGTTAATGCTATCTCCAGTTTGTCTTTATAGCTCCTTGACCAGACTGATGAAGTCCAGAGGGAGTTGTCACATCTTTAGTCATTGATGGAGTATTAAGTGGGTGCCCCTTATGTTCTTAGTTAGGTGCCTTCCTCACCTACTTCTTGATATGGTTCAAATTCAACATTTAGTCCTGACTTAAGGAGGTGGCAATCCAGAGGATGAAGAGGATGCTCCTTGTCCCTACGTGGTCCCAAAAGGTCTGCATTAAGGAGAAGCTTACAACGTGGTGTTAGCTTGAACATTCATCATCATCAGGATGGCTGGGGGCCTCAAACTCAGTCATAGATGGGTAGTTTGGGGGATCCCCCTCCCATTAGAGACCAACACAATGGATGGGATGCTTTACTTCCCCTACCAAATAAGTTTCCAAGACTGACTTTGGCCATTTCTTCGTGAAGGTCTATTAAGTAATTAAGGAATGATACTGAAGATAATATTAGTGGTTGGGAGACTTTTAATGACTTTGAAGATCCACCTGCTAATGTGGCACAGGGAGGAAATCATGATAACCCCCCACTCCACCTCCCCCCACCTCTATATTCATGGTGGTAGATTAATTATGTTTTTTCCTTGCCCTTTTTTGGTTGGCAACATTTATTATCTTTGTTCGTACTTTTCTTATGGTCGTTAAGCACGATTTGGCTTGTGGGTGTGACCTCTCCACCCTTTTTTGTATGATTATCTATAGTTTTTAATGGTATAATATAAACACTTTTCAATTAAAAAAGTGATTGTTTTAACAAGGGACTAGTTTAGCAAAATTTTGTCATAGTTGGCAGCATTCCTAGCCGATGATGCATATCTTGATTTAATCTTCACACATAGATTAAATTCATCAATTCTATGAATGTTGATTTGATTGGGCTAGCTAATTATTTGTATGTAGCACAAGGGCGTCAAGAGCCTTCCTTTTCATTTCATGATCTCTTGACGTCCTTGGTTCTTTTTTAGCAAGCCAGATGGAATGTTGGTTCTTGATTGTCATTTCACTGAGCTCTCATCCTATTTTATCATGAATTTTCAATGGGCACGACTACTCTAGTCATGGAGAAAATCACAGAGATTACTATTGCCACCCCATGCATCTATGGTGGACGTAAGGTGCATGAGATGGAATTTGAAGGCTCGATTTCGTGGGCCCACTTGAATTTTTTTATAGATTCTATCTAAAGATTTATTAAATGTGGTTTCACTGGTCTTAGGAAAATAAATTTAGTGTAAGGTATTCACTATCGAGTGAATTTCAAGGTGGAAACAGTCTTCACATCGAATTTAATGGCACTAGTGTCAGATTCTAAGGTAGTGGTGAATGTGGTTTCTTTTTGTGTAAGGCCTAAACACCGTGTGGGGTTGGTGAAAAATATTGTGACGCATAACCTAATCCCCTTCCCAACTTTATGTTTATGGGCATGGGTGGTCTAGGATTGGTCCTTATGTCAACTTTTCAAGCTCTAGAAATGTGTTTTATGGTTCTTTTGAGTTTTGTGGAGCTACAAAAAAAGGTTAGCTCATTGGAACCTTTGGAAGGGAAATTCTTATCCTGGTTGCCTATGGCTTAGCTATAAATTTTGATTGTGGAGATCTCTAAATAGAGGGTTAGCCACCATGAAAAGTCAAGAGTTGAAGTGATAAAGAAATTAGTGAAATGGGTTGCTCATGGTCAAGTAACAACCCTGTATTGGTTCAACAAGACACATAATTTGGAAGTTGATCTGGCCAATTCTATTTGCATACACTCATTGGCTCTTGAATTAGTTTGTAAAGGCCCGAAAAATCATCATAAGTGCAAATTCCTTGGGTAAGTGGAAGAAAATGTCTACTGGGGCAGGGAGATCATCTTTCTGGAAGATGTCGATGATGAGGTACAGGTAGGTGTTAATATATGATTCTCTCTTGTGTCTTTTTGTTTGTTTCTCTTATTTTGCTGGTCTTAGGTTGTTCTTATTGTGTGTCTCTTAGTCTTTGGTGCTTGTTTTTTGTTTCCCTCAAGTTTTATCTAGGGTTTTTGATGGCCATTACATGTCAGTATTTTTTTGATTTTCTTTGGTCTTTGGTTTTTGCCTATGGTGTTTGGTCTTTTATAAAACTTTTCTTTTTGGCTGGTGGCCCTAATAAAACCTCATATCTATCCAAAAAAACCTAAAATTTGCATTGGCATTATTTTATGCCAATTTTTATTTTGTTTGCATGTTTATTTATGTATAATAACTAGGCTCAAATCGGGAAATATTGATGCTTTGGTTGATTTATAAAGGATGAAACCCCCTTTTCACATCTATAAAATTATATATTTTTAATTATTTTGAACTTTTGGTCCCCCTATCATGATTGTATTATATGGTCTTGACAATGGTTTCCCCTATCCCCCTTTATCCAAATGGGCTCATTTGGCCCTCCCCACTTTGCTTGCTTCTAGTTGTTGTAAGTTGATGCACTAATATTATCAACTCAAAATCACCTATGATAGATAAGTGTCATACTTCATTTGAGAATGAATTACATGCCTAAAATTAAAATGCATATTAATGTTATTGTAACAAGGTTTCCATATATTTCATTGTTCTACTACACAAGGTCTAATTCTTATGAAGGAAAAAATAAAATATGTTAGGCATTGAAAGACCCATTGGGCATATGACAAATTAAATCATAATGAGGAACATAGAAAATTGTTAACCACCAAAAGACACATCAGACATCTGACAAATTAAATCATAATAAGGAACATAAAAAATATGTTAAGTATTGAAAGATGCATTAACATATGACAAAGTATATTAGGCATATGACAAGACACGATATGTGCACGGAGTTGGGGGATAATTATGTGTACATTTCCTATAATGCATATGCATTATGACCACAATGTGTACGCATTATGACCATAATGTATACACGTTATTGAAGTATAAATTTACACTTATATGGTTACATTTATAATCCTTATACTTTAAATTTATTTTACTCAATAGAATAAAGTAGGGTCACTTTGCATTTGATAGAGTTGGTCTCACAACTACACACCTTATGGTGTGGAAGATAATTTTTCAAAATCTAGTCTAGTCAGTACTTAGGCATTTTAGGGTCTTAGTATTGAACTTAGGGATTTTAGGGCATAACTTTTGTAATTGATGTCCATTTTTGGTAAACATATAGTCATTTTTTAAGTTTTTGTGCCTTTTGGATTGCTTCTTCACATTTATAGGAGTTTTAGGTTTGTCAAAATTAAAGTTTTCAAACCACACACTTTGAACTTGATCCAAAGTAGTGTGATTGAGGTAGCATAGGTCACATTGATGACCTACACACATAAAACAACCACTTTGTGTTAATTTCACTTGGTCATCATCCCTCCCTCATCTCTAATAACTTCCTACTCATCCCTTGTCACCCCAAATCATTCTATCCTCATTCCTTGTTTTCCCTAGTCACTCCCTCATTGACCCTCACTATACCTCATCATCTCTAATCACTCCCTCATCATCCCTAATTACTCCATCATTGACCCTCACTATCCCTTATCATCCCTAATCACTCCCTCTTCATCCATCATCATCCTTAATGACTCCCTCATTGACCCTCAAAATCCCTCATCATCTTTACTCATTCCCTCATTGTCCCTAATCACTCCCTCATTGACTCTCACCATCCCTCATCATCCCTAATCACTCCCTTCTCATCCCCCATCATCCCTAATCACTTGCTTATTGACCTTCCCTATTCCTCATCAATTATAATCGCTCTCTCATCATCCATAATCACTCCTTCATTGAGCTTCACCATCACTCATCATACATAATCAATGCTTCATCATACCTCATCATCCCTAATCACTCCTTCCTCATCGCTCATCACCACTAATCACTCCCTCATTAACCCTCACCATCCTTCACCATCCCTAATCACTCCCTCATCTTCCCCAATCACTCCCTCATTGACCCTCACCATCCCTCATCATCCCTAATGACTCTTTCATCATGTATTATCAATCATTCCTCATCCCTCCTCATCCTTAATGATGCCAATGGTCAATACCATTAGCCTAATTTGATGATGTTTAGGCCCATACCCACACTTGTTCACACTTTTACTTGTTCTTGTTTGACCTTAAGGTCCTTTATACTTTCTAAATATATTTGTCCCTTATTTATGGTCAAATTTTGATCCACTTAAACATTATTAGGTTTTTTAATTTAAGGTTTGATTCACAATCCTCTTTACTATAGGTCTACACAGTCACACTTTTACTTTATAGATCTTTAATGACTCTCTCTTAGATCTGTTCTCACTCTAGACCTTACCAATATTCTTATCCTCTTAGATTGGTCTTGTAATACCAATGATGTTATATTCTTAGTATGGTTTTAAAAGCTCCACTCAATATATTCTTAATTATCTCTGAGGCCTCTGATCTCCTTACTCAAGATAAAGTTTGATCTTTTTACACAATAACCATGATCTTGTTTTCCTAGGCTTTGAACCTAGGCTTATACTCAACTCAACGGATAATAGATTAAAGTATAGGTTCCCCAACATTTTAACCTTATCACACAATTTTTTTTAATCCCTTCCAAAGTCTTGTCACTCGTAATGACTCGCTAAAGAGTTTGGACCCTCCTTTAAGACTCTTAATCCTTACCTTCACCAATAGTTATAAGATTATTAAGACACAACTTACAATAACTATTATTCTACTAACTTTCAAGACCAATAATCATTCAAAAACCATTATTAACCATTCAATACACCTTTTTATAGATTTCAAGACATCTAAAAGATCCTAATGGAGGTTACAAACCTTTTCATATGATAAAACCCTGATTTTCCTCTTATATATAATTTTGTTTAAACACTGTCCTTTATATCAGGAATTTAGGGATAGTTTAGATAAGGATAAAATTTTAACCATGTAAATAAGGCATAAAATCAAATATATACCAAATTTCACACGTTTTTATTGGATTGTTATCAATCTAGAGCTCTTTTTCTTGTCATCATCCTGTCTTAAAATTTAGGATTTTAGGGCAACCCAAAAGCATTCTAAAAGGAATTTAATAGACATTATAAAGTTTCAAAAACTCATTCCATTTGGAACATGTATCATTAACCTTGAAACACCTTCACCAATTACTTAAACTTCATAATTCTTATAAAAGTACATCAAATAATACTAATTAGTGACTTTTATAGGCTATGGCATGTTCCTATCCTGAAAGGACTATAATTGAATCAAATTGCTTATTTCCAATCGATAAATCTAGGATCATGAATCAAATAGGTGAAATATCATCATATATTAAGTTGGAAATGATTCATTATCTTTAATTCATCAAAAACCATGTCCAACTCTCATGTTTTAAACCTACCTACACATAGTTTTATGTTGTTCTCTTACACAATCATGTTTATAAAGGCTTGAAGATACATATTATCCTCATAATCATTTAATATCAAATTATTATAATTTTGGGAACACAAATAAATATCTAACATCAAAATAAACACCTTCCTTTATTGATCAAACTCTCAAAACAAGATATAAACCTTACTACAACCTTTTACTACAAACCTTCACTTTAGACCTTACTCTTCTCTTCTCATCTCCTCATCTTATTTTTCACATATGGATGAATTTATTAATCTTATCCTTAATAGGTTAAAATATTATCTTAAAAAATCATTCTCTAAACATAGATTTTATAGTTGAAGAAGACCAAGGTCTTCTCAACTACTTAGTCCTTAACATAATAAATACTAACTTTTGCCTTTTCCAAACGTTTAGTCATCTTTCCAGATAGATTTAAGGTTGTTTTAACCTTTACATGAGTAAAATGGCATATAAATCATGGTGATAACCATTTGGGACCATTAAAATAGGTCTCTACCCTTTACAAATAGTCATAAGGGCTTACAAGCCTTCTTTGACAATTTGAATTTTCAAACATGAGGTTTTGGCAAGAAAGTGTCAAATATGAGAGTCTAGCTACTTGTGTACTTTTACATGATTATAAAAATACTCCTTATTCTACTTATTACTTATAAAGACCCTTTACAAGGTACAAAGAAGCATAACTTGGCTTCTTATTACTCAACACATGAGTTATTTGACTCACTTAGACTACTATGTACAAATTTACATCTTTTAATTGATGCTCTTGCATCACTTAATCACTCTTAAAGTTTGTAGATAAATGTATAAGGATGTTTTAAATTGATCCAATTGGTTTCAAAACTTTAAATTCCATATAATATAATATATTTGTGACTATTTTTTTTAACAGACCTCAAATAGGCCTAAAATAGGGCTAAATGTGTGATCTTTCAAACTCTCCTAAAAATCAAAGTTATAGAAAACTATAAAATGTGTTCCTTGTCATGTGTAATGTGAAAATGAATGCATGAAGTCATTTTTATGTCCTTTAATATGAGTTTGGATCCACAACCCCTTAAAGAATAGATCAAACCTAAGTGAGAGGGCTAAAAAGCCTATTTTGTTGCATCTTGGTAAGAATCAAGTAAAAAGAATGGAAGAAGCTTATGCATTAGCTTATATAGTGTCAAATCAAATACAAGAATACTATTGTAGACATCAGGAGTTAGTATTGAGTAAAAAAAATTTCTATAGAGGGTGACATACCTAATGAATAAGCTCTGATATGATAAAACTTTGTGTTAGCTTCAAAAATTAATTTTCTATGGACATGGATCAGGGTTTTGATGGAGATTGTAGGAAGGTAAAAAAGTGGAAGTAGGTTAAAATAATAATTTAAGAATAAAATAATAGTCAAAGGAGATTGAATTATAGTAAAGAGGATACAAATAAAGGTTAAGACCTAGAAGAAATCTAAAAGCCTTGAGAGAAGATCATGTTTGTTGTGTCATGCAAAGGTGGTATACTTCAAAAGAATAAACCCTGTTTATTGAGTGAGTAACAAAATTTAGAATACAAGAATTTCATATTAGTATAAGGAGTAAAAGATGTGGCATGAAACAAGAAAGGAAGTCTACAAAGCCTAAAGGAGACCTAAAAGACCTTGATGAGTAAATGTATAAGAGGCCTACTTACTTTAGATGATGAGGGAATGGTTAGGGATGATGAGGGATGGTTAGGGTCATTGAAAGAGTGATGAGGGATGGTGAGGGTCAATGATGGAGTGATTAGGGATGATGAGGGATAAGAAAAGAGTGATTAGGGATTACAAGGGAGGAGGAGGGAGTGATTAAAGATGATGAAGGATAGTGATGGTCAATGAATGAGTGATTATGGATGATAAAGGAGTGATTAAACATGATGAGGGATAATTAAGGTCAATGAAAGAGTGGTTAGGGATGAGGAGTGATGAAGAGGAAGTGATTAGGGATGATGAGGGATGAGGAGGAAGTGATTAGGGATGATGTGGGATGAGGAAAGAGTGATTAATGATTATGAGGTATGAGGAGGGAGTGATTAGGGATGATGAGGGATGGTGAATGTTATTGGAGGAGTCATTAGGTATGATAAAAGGGTGATTAGAGATGAATAGGGAAGTGAAGGTTAATGAGGGAGTGAATAGGGAAAATGAGGAATGAGGAGAGAGTGATAAGGTGTGATGAGGGATGTGTAGGAAGTGATTAAAGATGAGGGAGGGATGATGAGCAAGTGAAATTAACACAAAGGGGTCATTTGACGTGTATAGGTCATCAATGTGACTTATGCTACCCTAATCACATGACTTTGGATGAATTTCAACGTGAGTGGTTTGAAAACTTCAATTTTGACAAATTTAAGACTTAGAAATGCTAGGAAGCAATTCAGAAGGCACAAAAACCTAAAAATGACTATATTTACCAAAAATAGATATCAATTACTAAATTTATGCCTTGAAATCCATAATTTCAATACTAAGACCTTGAAAATGCCTAAGTACTGACCAGATTGGATTTTGAAAAACTATCTTTCACATTGTAAGGTGTGTAGTTGTGAGACCAACTCTATTAGATGTAGAGTGACCCTAATTTATTATATTTAATAAAATAAATACATTTATATTCCTTATACTTAACATTTATTTTAGTAAACCATCTACTACACGACCATCTGCAATTACCAAATATGTCTTTTATGGCTTTTTTATGTAATGCCACAAGAACACGTACGTGTTCCTATGACATTGTAACCATGAAATTATGCTTTGTGTCTTTGTTATGCAATGGCATAGGAAAATGTACATGATATAACATGTATGCATTCCTATGGTATTACATAATAAAGACACAAAGCATAATTTGGTGGTTACAATGTCATAACACGTACGTGTTATAACACATATGTGTTATTTAAATTTGAATTCAAAAAGCTAAGTCTTTTGGCTCAGAAATGGCTTGGATTCCCAAGCCAAATGCTTGGACCTATCAATCTACAATTGAGTGTAAGTGTTTTAATAGAAAACAACAAATTTCAACTTATATCACCAAATACACTATGGATTTCAATAATAAAATTCAAAAAATTATTACCATGACGAGCATGCTCTCCTCTTTCCAAATATATGATTTTTATAATTTTTGGACTATTTTAAGGGTTCAAACTATGTTGACTTATAATTATACTTTCTTTAGGCCACTACATGCCTCAAATATACATGCCTATTCATGTTTATGTAATTTGTTTTTCATTGATCCAAGCGCAAAACAAATTATATGGTCACAAATTAGGCTTAATTCTACACACATTAAAAAAAAACCAATTTTCATTTATTTTTTGGGTAGTTAGGGGGGCCACACGGCTATCTAGGTTTTTGTATGTTTTCAAGATCTAATTACTTGAAAAATTAATAAAAAAAATCATTGAAAAAATATAGAGAAATATAGATCACAAACTAGAAGATCTTATCTAAATATTCACCAAAGTGTTTCAAACAATATTAATTGATGCTAAAAAAATGGTGGGCCACATGGACGTCTATCTACTTCATTTTCATTAAAAAAAGTGTTTCTCTTAAAATGTTATATGTTTGACGTAGTTATACTTAACCATTTTTCAAAAAACTTAGTGTTTTGGAAACTAGACTCGAAATGTTACAATTCATGTTCTTATACCATCTTCCAATTTTGAGTGTAGCCATCTCAAATTATCTACAAAAGTTGAAAGTTTAGGAAAATCCCATCCACGGGTAGGCCCTTTTTTGTCCCCCAACTTTGTGCACTTACCCAACACATAAAAATCACATCATGCCCAATGTGTCTTCCATGTTCTTGGCTGTGTTCATTATGTTTACATTTCTAATATGTGCCTTCTAAGTGCTTGATATACTTTACATAAGTCTACTCATACATGTTTGAAATGTTGTCCAGCGCCTAAAATGTCTTCCATGTACCTTATCATGATTAGTTTGCTTATTTTTCTCATATGTCATTCATAATCATTATGCTTAAATTATTTTTATGTTTCCATGATCTTTATCATTTTGCCCCCACTATGTGATTGTGATCTTTATCATGCACATGTTTGGGGCACATATTGGATCAAAACGTTGCCACTCATGATATCCATTGCTACATCTTATGGATTAACATCTTATTGTTATGTTTTTTGAACATTTAGATCAAGTAGATCATCTAATTCACTTGGTAAGACTATCAATTATTAAACAAGGATCAATAAGTATCCACAACATGCCAAGTCTTAAAAAAATATAAGTTTTTGATACAAAGGATAAGTTGGCATATGGTTGCCATCAAAAGCAATTTTGGGTAAATATTTAGGTTCATATTATAAAATTTTACAAATTTTTAAAAATGACACGTGATTTCCAGTTCCTAAGCAAAAGTTATGGCCTCCAGAAGTTAGAGAACTTTTCATGGTTGTAATTTTTTTGGGTCATGCAAGTGATGATTATGTAACCACTATGGTGGTTTAACAATGTAAAATGATGGTTATGTAAACACCATGGTGGTTTAATCCACATACAATGTGCTAAAAGATGAAGAGATAAATAAGTGTTTTTGCTTCGATTTGACTTTTGGGCATCTTATTCGAGGCAAGGGTATGTTCCTAGTGGATATGAACATGTAGGGTTCAAAGAAGGCAAAGAATATTGGAGATGTGTAATTGATATTAGTCAATCATATTTGAGTGAATGGGATCTCAATTGAGTGTAAATAAAGTAGTCAAGTGCAAAGCAAATTAGAGTTGAATGCTACATAGTTGAGATGGCCAAGTCTAGTAATCTTTCTTACCGAGAAGAAAGTTATCCATAGAGAATTGCATAGATCATTACAAGCGTAAGATTCTTGAGAGATTGGTTTCCTTTTAGGCCTCAATAAGGTAGTAAACTTGTAAATTGTAGAGAAGATAGTGGAGATGATGAATCATGGCTTAACTCTTCCAAAGCTTTCTCAAATTGAGTTTCTCCATGGTAATTTCTTGTGTATGTCTCTTTGTTATTTTGTTTGATTTCATTACTTGCATATTTCTAATTTTTACAACTAGTCTTGTATATCAAACACTTAAAATAACATATTCATGGGCACAATCATAGTACTTGGTCATAAAGATTAAAGAACATCACATTCATTGTTTCACTATAGTGTTGTACAAGCATGTGGATTGTAGTCATGTATTGAGTAGTAGCATGGATAAAATGTGAAGTATGGTATGAAATAGATGTATCATGTAGGGATTGCATGTGGAGGGTTGCATAGTGAGTTGTGTGTTTTAGATGACAGTCATAAGAGCTAGGAAACATCATATTACAAAATTTTGGGTGTTGTTCTATAGCATGAAACTTGGGGAAAACATGTAAGGAAAGTATATGATTTTTATTGATGAGTTATTTGTGAGATATAAACAAAATTACATATCAGATTGGTGTCTGAGTAGGTTTTCCTTTTGCCTTGAAATGATTTTCTAACACTTTTCCACATTGTGTAATATAGTGTTCCATAATTGTTTTTTAACAAGGAAGTTCAGGTTTTTAGTTGCATAAGTACAACTATGGGCAAATAATTGAAGAAAGAAAAGATTCAAGAGATTGAAGATATAAACCAACAAATTCAAATGGAAAACATAAAAGTAAGAAAAATGTTGCATCAATTGGAAGATGAGAATCAAGAATTGCAAGCTAGACTATGATTCATAGAGAATTTATCATAGGTATCATTAAGGATTTGAAAACGAAGAAAGAGGTGTTGGAAAAGTTCCAAGATGATGGTGGAGTGAAGGGGAGATAAGAATCTACTGTGAAAAGGAGACCTTCCTCTACCGAAGATGTAAAAACCATGACTAAGATCTCAGTGTCATCCCCACCAAGTTTTTTGATTTATATCAAAAATAATCTTCACCAAGTTTTTTGGTTGTCCTAGTTAAGTAGTCTATAAACCAAATTGGTGTTAGAGTGAGCGTTCACACTTGCTCATGTGTTAAGATTTATTGGGAGTTGGTTAATTAATTATTATGTGTCGAATATTTACATACCTATTTTATGCATGTCAACAATCCATAACAATTAAAATTGGTTTCACACAATAAATTATTTGTTGTGAGAAACAAACTATTATGCTTATTTAATAGGCACTCCTATTGCTTAGCCTATATTGATGGAGAGAGAGATTTACGGATTGTATTATTCATTTGAGGAAATAATGCAGAGACTGGTTTGTGCATAATGTCTGTGTTATTTGTGTTATGGTAATGGTTTGCAAGAGAGATCCTACGGTCTCATGAATGCATTATGCATTCTATTATGGTATTAGAGTGGATTTGGAAGCCATTATTCAACCTTTGAACCTCTTTCTTTTTGAAAGTTTGCTTCTAAACAATTATTTGCAATTTGTTTGTCAATTATGTTATTTGCAAGCATTATACAGAGTTGAGTATTGCAAAAGTTCTATCAGTGTTGATTTTATTTGTTGATCTGGTGGAGGTCATAATACTACATGATTTCCCATTAAGGATTGACATTTTATTTGTTTACCTCAATATGTTTGGTTCAACGGCCTCTTCTTCAAAGTTGTCCTTGTTTGGCCTCTATTAGTGGCTTTGCTCGCTTAACTTAAGGTGAAGTCAATTAGGGAGATTAATGATGAAGGGTTGAGTTTTATTTTGGGCACCATAGGTTAGGTGCTCTATTTGGATCCTTTATGATTTTGTTTCAATGGGATACCTCCAACTACCTCCAGTGCCTTATCTTGACCATCTAATGTGTGTTGGCCTACATTCACCTCCTATCTAGCTCGAACGTCATTTTAGATCGAGCTCATATCATCTTGTCCTAGGCTCGGTCAACGTTCTAATAGCAATTTTCATCATGAAACTATCAACTTGCCAACAACTATCTCTTACCCACATCTTGTAGCCATCGATATTACAACACCCAGTTTTTATCATCAATGACAAATTTTTAGCCTTTCTTCTTCAAAGTTGAAGTACTCGGATCCCTTGTTTATGTTCCAAAGAAGACTAATTGTAGGTTCCCTATAATTCCCAACAGCTTATCTCCTGGTCATTCTGCTCAACGTGGTAGCTTCATTTTTCCTTTGAGCTCATGCCTCAAAACTGTCATCTATGTGACTACATAAATTTTGCTCGAAGGCATTATTGGAGGACGATTTTGAATGTGGTAGGGAAGGAACCCTTTAGCTACCCTAGATAACTGAGCATAGCCCTCAATGATTGGTGGCACAAGAGTACTTATGAGCATGATATAGGCCTCTCTTCCAATTCCTTTGTATGAGTTGGAGAGCCTAAGTCTTGTTGATAGAGGGACGGGGAAAATATAACTACTCAACAACTAGCAAGCCATGCAATGCTACTAACACGCTTGAAATATAGAGACATGATGTGTTCCCAGGTTGTGCTGAAGAAATGTAGGGTGAACATTACATGTTTCTAAGATTATGTGGTAAATAATTTGTTAAGATTCGTGGCATATATATTGGTTTCCTCAGTCACTGCATTGCCCTGCTAGTCAGTCAAACCTTAAAAGGTGTGGCTTTAATATTTTATTTATTTAACTCAAATTTGAAGAGATAAATAAAAATTAAGCCATAAAACCAACTTATTGCTACAATAGTTGATTTGGCTGCATAATACCTTTGCTAAGACCTTGTTTAAAATGGTCAAATGTTCAAGATCTAAAGTCGTAAAATTTGTGAAAGGGAGATTTTTCTTATGTAAAGTGGTTCTTTTTCGAGGTGGATTTAAATTTTTAGGGCCTAAAATTTTTTAATGTGGATTTACCATTTATTATGTGGTGATTCGACATTTTTAATAAGAGACTATTTCAAAGTGATGGTAAAACAACTTAGTGGTGAATTTATAAAGGGGAACATTTTTTAATAGTGGGAGAGTAATTTTAAGTCTTTTTTAATAAAAACAATATGTTGTAAAAGAGATTTTAATGATTGCTTGGTTATTTTACTTCTTTCAACATCTCGTGTGTTGAAGATGAAGGTTAAGGTCTAGTCTCACAGGTGGTGAGACCCCCTCACAAAACACTTCATTTTTGTGATGTGATTTGTACTCTTTTCACTTGTAGATGCATTTTCGGTTGTGATTGATGTCCCATTTTGGGTGTGTATTGTACCTTTTGGCCACATGTATTTTTGAAAGCATTTTTGGTGGTAATCGACGTCCCTCTTTGGCCATTTTTTGTCACTATTGGTTTTTCATGCCTCCGAATATGGATTCTTGTATGTTTGAACCACTCAGCTCTTCAAACTACACCACCTAAAAAATTAAGATGATGTTGCACTTGCAGAGGAAGGGATTGTGGAGAGTTGTCATTGGTGACTTTCTTATTTTTACAGATGAGGATGATATTGTGTGGCTTGCATCCTTACAAAAGGAGGCAATTTTGTTTATTTATCTTCATGTTTATGAGAGTTTGTAGTTTCACATTGTACATGCCACGTCACTTAAAGAAGCTTGGGACATTCTTTCTACATTGTTTGATGAGATCACTTCACCTCCACATGTCCCTCCTCCCTCTCAGAGCGAGGATTCTTCTATTGGTGACATTGTTTCTCCATCATCTTCTCCCATTTGTGTGAGTGTGATTCTTGATGGTGATTTACATGAGGACTCTTTGGCATCTTCTTCTTCTCCTATTAGTTCTTGTCCCCTTTTCATTGTTAGTGAGGACATATTTTTTTAAGGATGAGATGCTTATTAATAGTGGTCATTTGTATGAAGTACCTTCACCTCTTTCACCTACTGATGAACATTCTGATATAGTGGTTGTTGCTCCTATTTTTGACTTTGGTATGACTCTTGATAGTACCCTACCAAATCCTACGCAACCCATTGATTCTATGGACTCTTTCCTAGCACTTCAAGAAGCAAACAAGAAAATTTTGATGCATAATTATTTTTTGCACTCTTTGATTCATGGAAAGGATGCCCTCATATGTTCTCTATAAAATAAACTAGTTGGCACTATTTCTATCTAATTTTCATTTTTTTAAGTGTGAAAAGAAGAAACTAGTTAAGAAGGGCGTATAGAAGAATACATGTTGAATGCACGTGTGTTGAATCCAAACTTTGTGAGAACTCCTCTTTGGCTAGGGAAGAATGACTTGTAATAATAAAGCATTACCACCAAACTTGTTAGTTAGAGAAGTAGTTAGGTGGATTGCCTAGCGTGAGCTAGATACTAGAAGCGAAAGCTTTCTAGGAGGCTGCCAATCCACCTGCTTTTAACACTTAAGCTTATGAATAAATACTTGAATTTAAATCAACAAATAATCGAGTAAATAATAAAAAATAACTACATTAAGGCAATAAAGTTAAGTTCTTTTAAAACAATGACTAAATAAAGCAAATAATGCTGAAAATTAGTCAAAGCAAGGTTATGGTTATGGTTTTGGTTTGGAAATTTAACAAGGGATTAAAGAAAGGTGGTTTGGTTGGTTGATATGGTTAAGGTAATAAAAAGGTAAAGTTTCAAATGGGATAAATGGGTAAATGGTTGATGATGTAAGAAGGTAAGTAGTTAAGATGGCAAAAGGGGAAGAGGATAAGGAGGGTAAAAGTGGCAAAGGTGTGAATGGACAAAAGATGGCAAGAGAGCAAATGGATTGAGATAATGAAATGACAATGGGAGAAAATGGATAAGTGGGTATGAAGATATTAAAAATCCAAAGGGATGATAAAATGAAACTGAAGAAAGAAAATCAAATGTTACCTTCCAAGCTTGAAGAAGAATGTTGTTGTTGAATATGTCTTGAGGCAATTTTAACAGAGCTTCGTTGCTTTGAATTTTTTCCTTCAAGATGTGGATGACCTTAAAAATTATGAACTCCTTCAAATACTTGTAACAAGATCTTAATAACAAAATACTAACTTCCAACTTAATCTTGGGAGAAGGAGAAGGGGGTATTTATAGCATTTGTTGTGAAGAATCATGCCCAAAGAGGGAATAATAGAAGTATGGCACTATTTTCCATGTGGTACATGAATGAGTTAAAAGATGATGTTGGTGGGATTCCCACCTTGATCATGGATCTCTCATTTGGGTTGGTGTGTCTCTCACCTTGCACATGGATCAAATATTGAATGAAAGTCATGCACATAGGTCTAAATGACGCCAAAGACTTTTCATCACCCTTTCTTGTCTTCATCCATGCATTAAAGAGGTGGGTATCCCATTTTAAAGGCCACTTTCATGTGTGAAGACAAAATATATGTTTAATGATGGCCCCTTAAGGGGAAATTCATTATATTTTAAGGGGGGACTTTTGTGATGCTTAAATGAGGTCATTAAACACCTTGAGAAAGGGTCCAAGGTGGGGCATGATGTCCCACATCAAGCCACCAAACTTCTAAGCCATGTCACTTGCTATATCACCTTCCATGTCACTTGTCATGTCACTTTCTATTTCATCATGAATAGTGATAGTGAATAGTACTTTCAATAGTATTTTTGAATAGTACTATGTGAATAGGAGAATAGTCATTTGGTTAGGTTAAGAGGGGTTGGTTAAAGGTTAAGAAGGTTTAGGTGATATTTAGGGGGTCTTGAGGCATTTAGTCATCAAAAATTGTAAGTGTGAAATTTTCTAGTGTCTATTTTTTGCCCTTTTTTGTTATGCAATTTTGAATTAACAAGCTTTAAAATAAAAATGCATCACTTGGTCAAAGGTCAGCGTGCTCTAAGGATGGGATGAGGTGTTCCCCCTCAAACTGAGAGTCATTGAAGAAAGGCTAAATTAGGTGCAGGTTTGATAAGTGGTTGGTGGGGAGGCACTAGGTGGTGCCACAAGGTAGCTAGGCATGTGAAATGCCAATGGGTTCACAAAATGTAGCTAAACATGATAGTCAAGATTACGCAAAGACTAAAGCTGTTATGTTGATAAAAAGAGGGTAAAGTTCTAGATGGACATATGATAGGATAACTAGTTTACAACGGTAGTCATAATTGATCGGATTAAGCTTATCGAGTCATCTAGACAAGGTTGGTGTTGTTCACAAGTATCCAAGGTAGGAAGTTCTCCTGCAGAATAAGACAAATGGTCTGGTTGCACACAAGGTGGGGCATAAAAAGTGGAACATGGAAGGTGTAATCGGTGCAGTCAAAATGACCAAGGCAAGGTCATCACAAAACATATAAAAAGGTCAAGTCAAAAATGGCCAATGTTGAGGTAGACGTGGGCAAATGGGTTGGTTGGTTAGAATGGGGTGGCCGAGCAGAATCCATATGCACTAGGCAAGTAGATGTTGCCTACATAGTTCCATGGACATAATGTCCAAAATGAACTTCAGGCCAATGTAGTTCTCCCAGTAATGGGGGGAAAATGAAGAGGAATTATTAGATGATGTTAAAATACATGGATGCTAGGAAGAATCCAAAGTTTCCCTGACATAGGATGCCCTAGGCAAGAGGGCATTGTTAGAAATGGAAGTTAATGAGAAGGAAAATGGGAGGGTAATTAGTTGTTAGTGGTTGAACTGCCCTTAGAAGTTAAGCAGTGCCTACATAGTCAATGGACATCAGGCCAATGTAGTTCAACTAGGGTTGGAAAATGGTGCTCAAATTGACTGCCCCATTTTGATGGACCACATACGTTGGTTTGGGTTGATGGAGAAGGTTTTGTAAAATAGAGGTTTAGGTTTTGGTGAAGGTGACAGTGAAGGTGCATGGTGTAGATTGGTGAATAGTTATCATAATGATCCCACATTTAGTAGGATGAGAGACATGGATGGGCAAGGTAGGATAAATTAGAAGGGAACTGTTGACCATTTTGGTCCTGCAAGCCAAAAAATTGCTCTCTTTTCTTTCCCTGCTGTCTTATGAGTTAGTCTTGGATGCATCCACCTTACTAAAAATGCTCCATTTCCCTTTGTAATAGCCTTGTTCTTATGAAAAATTGAAATATCTAAGACCTGTAGGTTCTCAGCTTGATATGGGGCTTATTTCACATTGGGCGATTGCCTTAGATAGGCCTTTTATTGACAAAGGAAGGAGCCATTTTCAAATAAATACAAGTCTTTTACAAGGCCCTAAAGGTCAAGTGCCCTTGCGGAGGATAGGAAGGTGACCAATTGGACCTTTCAGCAGATTCTAAAGGGCAACTTTGGGCCCAAAATGCCCTTGCAGATGGTAGGGAACACATTTGAGAGAGATTAAAGAGAAGGCTGAAAGGAAAGTTTTCCTCCGAGAAAATGACAAGCAAAAAAGACAAGGGATTCCTTCAGACTTTTGTCCGAAGGAAATCCAAGAAAAGGAACCAAAGGGTAAATTCCTTCGGACAAAGTGCCCAAAGGAATTCTTTCAGATATTTTGTCTGAAGAAATTCACAAAGGAAAGAATCAAGAATTCCTTCAAACATTTTGTCTGAAGGAGATTACAAGAAAGGTCCAGGACTTTGAAGGAAGGATTTCCTTCAGACAAAATGTTCAAAGGAATTCCTTTAGACATTTTGTTTGAAGGAATTGAGATGACCAAGGGAGCCCGAAGGACAAGTGCCCTTGTGGAGGAATCTCAACGACCAAAAGGGGACCATTTCCATTCTTTCGAAAGGTCACCTTCCCTTCGAGAAGGTTTAATTACAAAAGGCTGAAGGTTTAGTTTCAAGAAAGTTGAAGGAATTACCAAAGTAATAACGGGTCCCAATACATCAATTTTAGCATAGCGAACTAGCCGTTGGAGTTTCAAACACCTGATGATGTCCCCGTAGGTGTCAAAATCAAGACAATGAAAATAGCCATTAGCTTTCAAAATGGTGACGGCCCTATGGACATCAACTTTACTATGATAAGATAGCCGTTGATTTTCAAATGATTAGGGATGGGCCTACGCATGAAAATGGATTAACAGTTGGAAAAGACCACCGAGAAAGGAGCTCAAAGAGCCAGTAAAAGATGGAAGAATAGCCTGCGAGCTCAAATCGTCAGAAAGAGACAAGAAATAGCAAGGAAAGAGGGAATAAAATAGAGAATATAGAACATGGCTACACCCACATATGACAACATTTGGAATGTTCCAAAGGATGCACCCATCCAAGCACAAACACAAATTAGATCAGCCCAGGTGGCAAAAGAAGCGTCAACATAGGAAGTTATTGCAGTGACCCATGCTTTCATAGTGACATTTAATACGACCCATGCTCTTGTAGTGACATTTAATATAGGTTGAGCACCAAATTCAAGATTAGTGACACCTATAGCATGGTTCCTTCAGTAGTTTCCTCTTTCCAATGTATTAGATACAGCATGGGTTGCTTATTCTAGAAAGCGCTAAAGTATTTTCCTTGATGTTATATATATCGTAACCTCTCAGTTGAGAAGAGATCTCTCATTTTGTAAGGCAAAGCCCTGTGAAATTTCACCTTTGATCAATAAGAATGTGTTTTACCTCTATTTGATTGGTTATGCTTTTGAGTGTGTCTGTGTATCAATTCTATGTTCAGTCATTTTAGCTTGATGCTTTCACAAGATTGACACCAACATACCTAGTATAGCCAAAGCCATTTATATAGGTTAACTGGAAGTGCTTCATTTGGAGCATAGAGACAGAAGAGTAGTTATCAGACAACGTGTTTTCTACATTTCTTGTGGTAAGTTCCTTTTCCTTATGTCTCCATTAAGCCCCTTGTTAAAATACCCTTATAGTCTGGTCTTTTTGCTAGATAAAGTGTATGTTCACCCCCTTCTAGTTTGAAGTGTGAATAGATGAGTAGATCAAAATAATTTGGTGCATCACCACTTAGATTAGTTTCTATTTTTGTTGTATCCTTCTCCCTTTTCACCCCCTCATTGTTAGCAGTAGTAGTAAAAGACTTCAGAGATGCATCAAAGGGAGCTAGCCCTTATCTAGAGATTCTCCCCTTAGTTTTGCCAAACCCATAGCAAGAGGGGAGTCTCCATTGTGTTGCATGGAAGAGAGAAGCTCAACCTTATTTCAAGGGTGCAATCCACAACATCAACAGTTTTTTGCACACTCAATGGAACCAATTTTAATGCTCAAAAAAGTTCTAGGATTGGTGTTAGTCTTGTTACAGTAAGATGAACCACTAATCTAGCATCTGGTAACTCCATTTTCAAGAACATCAATCTCTGGTCAAAGATCAGTCTGACATCCCATGCCTAAGGTCACCACAAGATCTTCTGCCAAGGGTGTCCCTTTTGATTTCATTGAATTACCATTAAACTTAGCAAGGCGACTGAGATTTTAAAAGACTCATCCCTATACAACAAGGCATTTTCCTAGACCTACTATAAAATATACTTATGCAAGAAGACCCCGTCAGAACCCTGTTATCACCATGGGTTTACCTTTTGTGGTTAGAGCCCTTTGAACCTTCTGCATTATGACCCAATCCCAGGGACATCCCTTAAGAGTGTTCCTCCCTTTAATGGAGAGGGGCCTATTACTGCTATTGAGCACATCAAAAATATTGCCAACCTCTGTAATATTCACAATGTCATTTAAGAGAACATTGCTATCAACTTGCTGGCATTGTTTTTAAAGGGTAAGGTTTTGGACGAGTATGGGACTTTGCCTATGAATTCAGTTGGCACATAGAATGAATTAGGCACTCTCTTAACAAACAAATTCAGGGAGAAGAGTGACCACCTCTCACTTACTAAGCATCTAACCACCATGAAAAGAGCTCTACATGAATTCATGCAGGATTTTAATATCAAGTTTCAAAAGACTTGGGACATAATCCCCATTTTGGTAAGGCTGACCCCAAGCTATGTTTTTCTCTATTACTTGAAAGCTTTGAAAAATAACATTGTTGTCATGATACAGTCGATGGGAGGACAAGTGTTGCTAGTTGGCTATGAAATTGTCATAGCCACTGAAAATTGCCTGGTGTAAGTAGGAAAGATAGCCCCTAGACCTCATATGCCGCTCTTTCTTGAATTGCCACCTCTAGTTCAGACTGTTGCACCCACCTTAGCTCTTCTGCCTGACATAGAAAATTTGACTGATACCTCTCCCAATGACCTTCATGAAGTTAAAAGCTTGTTGTAAAGCGTGACCAACAAACTAGTGGCTCTCAAAAGGTAACAAGCTCAAAACTATCAACCAAATCAGGGATACCAGCAGTTTAGACAAGCAAGTAGACCCTATTTTTAGAATTATAATCAAGGATAGGGCCAATTTTCACAAGCCATACCATATCAAAGGTATAATCCAAGTGATCCTTCATCATCCAAGGATCTTGTGCCTACTCAAAATAATCTGGTACATGAACAACCAAATTGCTCACCCTTGGGATATGGTCAAGATCAGGCTGCTTATAAACATGAGACACTAAGTCAATATATGAATGCACAAGATAATCAGGCTACCCAATTCCCAAGCTTTAAGATGTTAGTACAACCTGGTATGGACAGTAGGCAGGCTCAGTCTGATTCCACTCACATGAATCACATGGAAGGTGAATTTTGTGTAGACAACTATGTGGGCAGTATGCACAACCAAGGTGATTATGTTGTAGCCAACACAAGGTCCAAAAGGAGAGCTATGAAGGAAGCTTAGGTAGCTACCCAAACATCCATAGCATCTTTTTCATCACATATGAACTAAAAATTTATAAATTACAAGCCACTGATTACACCCTCAGCTCCTCGACCTGTGCCTCAGGCTATAAACACCTCCAAAGAAAATTTAAAAGGAAGCAACCCTCAGATCAACATGGTAGACCAGATGAATAATATGCACATGAATATCTCTTTATGGGATTCATTAGCAATGCTAGGGCAAAAGGACATACTCTAGAAGGAGTTGCATGAGCTAAATGAACCAGTTGTCCCAACAAAAGCTGATAACATTTTGATCATGAATGGGCACCCTTCCACAGCAGGACAAGCAAAGAAAGATGAAAAGTTTCCCACTTTCTATCTATCCTTAGTCATTGTAGATTTCTTAGTACATAACTACATTATTGACAGTGGGGAAAGCACCTTGGTGATGCCCAAATGCATAGCGGATAAGCTGGGACTCAAATACAAGGAGATGACCAAGGGAGTCCTACAGCTAGATGGATCACCAGCCAAGACACTAAGAGTGGTACGAGGCTTGAATATAACACTACACGCCTATCCCACTTTCTCAATACCTCATGATGTGGTAGTGGCAGATGTTCCTCCCTACTTTGCTATTTGCTTGTCTAGGGATTTCACATCCAAAATAGGTGGGTACCTAGCAACAAACTAGTCTTACATGGTTTTTAGAACCAAATATAGGACTAAGGTTAAGATTGAGTCAGAGCTAATCCATAGAGATCATATAGAGCCATACTCAAAGCAGTGAATGTCAGCTATGCCATTATTGATGAAGAAGAATTCCAAGTGGATCAATCTTAGCCCTCTGCCTTTAAAAGAGTTGCGGACTTGCTCTTAGATGAATGGGAAAGTGACAACTTCAAACACAACCCATATAAGTTTATAGAAGATGTAGGGCTTGGAATTTATTGCATGCATGAAGAAGGTACCCTTGTGCTAAATTTGATGAAAGCAAACCAAGAGAGCTCAGATTTATGGCAACTCTTCTTTGATGTCTCAAGAAGCAAACTAGGAGCTGGTGGTGGAGTGGTGTTAATTTCCCCCTCAAAGGAGAAATACTTCTTGACTTTTAGGTTCCAGTTTTCTTGCACTTGAAATGCTGTAGAATATGAGTCTCTCATCCATGGTTTGGAATGGGCAAGGAAAAGAAGAATTAAAGAGTTGTAGGTTTTTGGGGACAATGAGTTAATCATAAATCAGGTGAGAGACCAACATTTGACCAAGAATTCCTTGCTTAAGTCTTACAAGCATAGGGTATGAGACTTTGTGGAGAGTTTCCTTGCTTTCAATGTTATTTCCATTCCAAGAGAGTAGAATAAACAAGCAAACAAACTAGCAGTAGTTAGTGCCCAGTTTGACATCCCCAAGGAGATAGGCCGACACAGCAGTCCATGCTAGTTAAAAGTGGTAATCAGACCCTTCATGCCTGATAACATCACCAACTGGCAGGTGTTTGACAATGATTAGCAGATAGCATTCTTCTTGCAAGAGGAGGTTGAGTTTGCCTCTAAAAATCAAGCCAAGCTACAACAATAATATGGCAGCCAGATTATTCAGCTGAAGAACAACAAACTTCTCAAAGGCTTGGTCACTCTTGAAAGTATTTTCAATGAAGATGACTAATTAAAAAATGACAAAGCAAGCATCACAATGAAGAAAGAGAACTATGAAAAATTTGAAATATTCAAGAACACGCTGCTTGCACTTGGGAAGGTATGTACAGATCATGAAAGGTAAGCTTTCATCTTGTCGTGCCAAGAATTTGCCGATGTCTTCACTTGGGAGTATAGGGACTTGAAGGGTTTTGACCCAAGTTTGGTGATGAGCTCAAAATATGGCTCATCATTAACATGTTATTTCTTTCAAATCATCTCTCGAAGGATATTATCTTATACAAATCTTAGATTCTTAGATAGCTATTACATGGAAAATAGATATTTGTCTTGTTTATATTAAACCAAAGACTGAATCTTTACTTTGTCATTAATGTCTAATATATAACATGTTTAAGTGATCTTTTGTGTGAAGAATGATCAGGAAGAAGACACAAGTGATGTACAAAGAACATTCCATTTTGATCTCTATCCAATAAAACGACAGACTCTACAGGCTCATTTCTACGGACTTTGCAGGCTTGTTTCTATGGACTCTGCAGGCTTGTTTCTATGGACTCTACAAGCTTGTTTCTATGGACTCTGTAGGCTCATTTCTATGGACTCCATAGGCTTATTTCTATGGACTCCACAGGGTTGTTTCTATGGACTCTGCAGGGTCAATACTGAGAATTTTGTAAGGATAGTGGGAAGCTGGAGACCAGATAGGATAAGAAAGAACCATTCCAGCTGGAATCACATAAGGATAATAACTGCCTACTATTTTGAAGGACTTACTTTTGATAAATTTTTATATAATCAAATTTTAGGACTATTATAGGATAGGATATTTATGTCATCAAAATAATTGGATCTCTTGGAAATCCAATCTCTAGATAAAGGGATCGACTAGGAGTCCTATTCTTTTGCATCCTATTCTGAGTTGAATATATTAGTATAAAGTGTAAGAATTTTGACTATAAAAAAGGAAGAAAGGAAAAAATAGGGATATAGAGAAAATAGAGGATCGAGAGTTAGATAAGCATACAAGTTTCAATCAGATTGTAATTATTTCATTTCTATGAATTAATACTTCAAGTTTCCAGCACTGATTAAGTTTTATTCCTGAGTCTGAGAGGAGCAAGGGCCCACTCTCCTTGGAACCAGGAACTGTGTACGGTATTTATGTTCTATTTTATTAGTTAGAATCTTGTTACTATTTGCATTTATTTATAAAAATATCAAAACAAATTCGTAGTTTAAAAAGAGCATTTTCTTATTTCATTTCTTTTCTACGCAAAGTATCTTTTCTTTTATAGCAGAAGTGTGAAGCAGATTTCATTTCATAAGTAGGAGTGTGAATTTAATTTCCCTGCAAACATAAAATAGGAGTGTGATCTTTTACTTCCATCAAAAGAGTGGATTGATTTGATTTCTTTCTTTTTTAGCAAAAACGTGAATTAAGTAGTTTAGTCAAAGTTAAAATAGGATCAGCAAGCACCCCCATAAGCAGACTTCTATATCTACCATCCCATGCCTTACTGCAGATAGCTTTGGACACCAGCCCTGGTTGATAAGACACCAACTGCATATTGGTGAAATGAGGATTTAGATGACACTCATCATTTGGTCCAACATACCATTGAGCTAGAAGAAGGTGCCAAGCCCATCAAACAAAAATAAAGGCCTATCAACTCGAAGATTGAGCCTCTCATGCAGAAGGAACTCACCAAGCTGATTGAGTTCAGGATAATATTTCTGATCAAACACTCTTTTTGGCTGGCCAATCTAGTCTCTGTTAGGAAAAATAATGGGGAGATCAAATGGTGTGTGGATTTTAGAGACCTCAATAGAGTCTCATTAAAATATCTCTATCCTCTCCCAAGTATGGAGCAGATCCTCCAAATGGTGACAGGCAATGAATATTTCTCCCTCCCGGATGGGTACTTCGAGTACAATCAAATTTTAGTGCAAGACTATGATCAATATAAGACAATCTTCACTACCAAGTGGGGAACATTTTCTTACCAAAAAATTCCATTTAGATTGTCTAATGTTGGAGCCACTTTTCAATGAGCCATGGACATGGCTTTCCAAGGACTAATAAATAATGTTGTACTAGTCTATCTTGATGATGTGATAGTATTTTCTAAGGAAGCAGGCTAACATCTGAAACACCTTAGGTAAATATTTGAGAGGTGTAGAGAGTTTGGTATTTCTCCCAACCTAAATAAATGCGTGTTCGTTGTTCATGAAGGTAAAATCCTTAGCCATGTTATTTCAAAAGGGGGATTGACCATTGATCCAGAAAGAGTTCATGCCATCCTAGCATTGTCCTTGCTTAAACATAAGAAAGGTCTAAAAAGTTTCTTTGGCAGAATAAATTTCATCAGAAGATTTATCCCAAATTTTGCCGAGATAGTCAAGCCATTAACCTCCATGCTGAAGAAAGATGAGAAATTCATGTGGACATCACAAAGGAAGGATAGTTTTGAAGGGATCCAGTAGGCTATCACCCAGGATCCTATCTTGATCAGTCCCGACTTCACTAAGGATTTCAACCTCTACACCTTTGAAAATGAAGAGGTAATCTCCGCCATGCTTACCCAAGCAAATGACAAGAACCTTGAACAGCCGCTTGCATTTTTTAGCCAAGGTTTAGAAGGTTCTGAGATCAGATATACATATGTGGAGAAACAAGTCCTTGCAGTCCTTGCTGAAAGAAATTTAGACATATGCTGTCTAACAACAGGGTTCATCTCATGGTGCCACATCCCAACATCAAAGATTTCTTGATCAACCGTGATCTAAATGAAAAGAGAGCGGGATGGTTCACCAAAGTAATGGAATATGACGTGGACATCAAAACCACTAAACTGGTAAGGGGAAAAGGCCTATGTGAACACCTTGATACAGACCTTAAATAGTAAAAAGAGGACATTTTACTAATCCATGATGAAGCTACAATAGAAGAACCAATAGTCATGAAGGATCAGGCATCAGACATGAAACATTTCCTTTTCACTGGTGAGTGCTCGTAGGGCCTTGATAGGACCAAGAGGAGATATTTTAGACTCCAATCTCTCCCTTATGTCCTGATTGATGGTGTGCTATTAGAAGGGATTTTTTAGGAGTACTCTTGAGGTGCATAGAACCAAGTCAGGTCAATAGGGCGCTGTCCGAGTTCCATGATGTGCTGGTTAGTGGTCACTTTGCTCTTAAGCCTACAACTACAAGGATTATAAGCATTGGTTACTTTTGGCCCACTCTATTTAGAGACACCCATGCCTAGGTATGAAAGTGCCAGAAGTGTGCTCTTTTTGATGGGAAATAATGGCTGGATACAATGCCTCTATAGCCTATTCAACTAGAACAACCATTCATGCAATGGGGCCTAGACTTCATAGGGATGATCAACCCTCCTTCCAGTGCTGGCCACAAATGGGTCTTGACTACTACAGACTACTTCACTAGATGGGTAGAAGCTATTTCTTTGAAAGAGGCCAAGAAAAGTGCAGTCTTGGACTTTTATGAAGGCCTGGTGACAAGGTTTGGAGTCCCAGCTACCATCATCTCAGACAATGCATTGGCTTTTTTGGGAATGAATGAGCAAGTGAGATTTGGGATACGGCATCTACCTTAGCACTTCTTCCAACTACTACCCATAAGGGAATGGGCTGGCTGAGTCCACCAACAAGAATCTGATCATAATTATCGAGACAATGGAGGAGAATTAGAGAACTTGACATGCCAAGTTGAAAATAACCCTGTGGGCAGACATGGTTACTCCAAAGAGGGCAATTGGCAATTCACCATACACGCTTGTGTATGGAAGGGAAGTTAGACTTCTTATTTCACTTGAATTTCTAGCTTTGGATCTTGTTCACTAGCTGCAATTAGAAGAAGGTAATAACATGGAGGTCAGGCTGTGTGAATTGATGGAACTTTAGGAGACAAGGGACCAAGCCATGGTTTCTATGACCAGTCATTAGCAGCAAATGAAGAAGCACTTTTGACAATAAATCGTTAGCAGCAAATGAAGAAGCACTTTGAGAAGAAGGCAACATCATCTTAAAATGGGATGAGGACCGAGCTAAGCCTGGAAAACACACAAAGTTTGATTCCCTATGGAGTGGTTCGTATGTCATACTCAATGCAAGCAACACAATGCATTCTAACTGTCCAGGTTGGATGGTGAAGAAATGCATATCCCAGTTAATGGGATATATCTTAAACACTATCACTGAGCCTTCTCTCATAATGCATATATTTTCCTTATTTTTTTTCTTGTTTTCCCTATGTTCTCTTGCGCATGTTCATAGTTTTTTTAGCCTTGTGTGTGTTTTGTTTACCATTTGGGGTAAAAGCTTCATGATTGATTCTTGGATCTCTCAAGGTTATTGTCAACCTTTCGGGCTATGTTTTGACTCCATGCCCAATGGACCTGTAAGCCACTGGTTTTTCTAAAGCATAACAGGCATGCTTCCCCTGGGAATCACCAAATTTGTTGACCATTTTGGTCCGACAAGCCAAAAAATCACTCTCTTTTCTTTCCTTGCTGTCCTGTGCATCAGTCTTGGATGCATCTACCTTACTACAAATGTTCCATTTCCCTTTACAATAGCCTTATTCTTATGAAAAGTTGAAATATCTAAGACCTATAGATTCTCAGCTTGATATGGGGCTTATTTCACTTTGGGCGATTGCCTTGGATAGGGCTTTTATTGACAAAGGAAGGAGCAAGTTTAAAATAAATACAAGTCTTTTACAAGGCTCCAAAGGTCAAGTGCCCTTGTGGAGGGCAGATAGGTGACCAATTGGACCTTTCATTAGACTCTGAAGGGTAACTTTGGGCCTAAAATGCCCTTGCGGAGGGCAGGTAACACTTGTGGGGGGGGCAGGGAACACATTTGAGAGAGATTAAAGAGAAGGCCAAAAGGAAAGTTCTCCTTCAGGAAAATGACAAGCAAAAAAGACAAGGGATTCCTTCGAACTTTTGTCTGAAGGAAATCCAAGAAAAGGAACCAAAGGGTGAATTTCTTCGGACAAAGTGCTCGAAGCAATTGCTTCAAACATTTTGTTCAAAGAAATTCACAAGGGAAAGAATCAAGGAAAATTCCTCTGGACAAATGTCTGAAAGAATTCCTTCAGACATTTTATTCGAAGGAGATTACAAGAAAGGGCCGAGACTTTGAAGGAAGGATTTCCTTCAGATAAAATGTTTGAAGGAATTGAGATGACCAAGGGATCCCGAAGGGCAAGTGCCCTTGTGGAGGGATCTCAGTGACCCAAAGGGGACCATTTCCATTCTTCTTAAGGGTCACCTTCCCTTCAGGAAGGTTCAATTGCAAAAGGCTGAAGGTTCAGTTTCAAAAAAGATGAAGGAATTACCAAAGTAATGACATGCCCTAGCACGCCAATTTCAGCATAGCAAACTAGCCGTTGGATTTTCAAATGTCTGGTGACGTCCCTACAGATGTTAAAATTAGGACAATGAAATAGTCATTGGCTTTCAAAATGGCGATGGGCCGATGGATGTCAACTTTACAGTGATAAGATAGCCATTGATTTTAAAATGCTTAGGGATGGGCACGTGCATGGAAATGGATTAACAGTTGGATAAGACTGTCGAGAAAGGAGCCCGAAGAGCCAATAAAAGATGGAAGAATACCTGAGAGCTCAAATCATCAGAAAGAGACAAGAAATAACAAGGAAAGAGAATAAAATAGAGAATCTAGAACACGACTATGCCCACATATGACAACATTTGGAATGTTCGAAAGGATACACCCAACCAAGCATAGACATAAATCAGATCAGCCCAGGTGGCAAAAGAAGCATTAGCACATGAAGTTATTGCAGTGACCCATGCTTTTGTAGTGACATTTAATATGACCCATGATCTTGTAGTGACATTTAATATGGGTTGAACACCAAAGTCAAGACTGGCGACACCTACAGCATGGTTCCTTCAGCAGTTTCCTCTTTCCAATGTATTCAACACAACATGGGCTGCTTATTCTAGAAAGCACCAAAGTCTTTTCCTTGATGCTATATATATTGTAACCTCTCAGTTGAGAAGAGATCTCTCATTTTGTAAGGCGAAGCCCTACCAAATTTCACCTTTGATCAATAAGAATGTGTTTTACCTCTATCTAACTGGTTATGATTTTGAGTGTGTCTGTGTATCAATTCTGTGTTCAGTCATTTTAGCTTGATGAACTCACAAGATTGACACCAACATACCTAGTATAGCCAAAGCCATTTTTATAGGTTGATTGGAAGTGCTTCATCTGGAGCGTAGAGACAGAAGAGTAGCTATTAGACAACGTGTTTTCTATAGTGCCTATAGTAAGTTCCTTTTCCTTGTGTCTTCATTTAGCCCCTTATTAAAATACCCCTATAGTCTGGTCTTTTTTATAGATAAAGTGTATGTTTACCCCTTCTGGTTTGAAGTGTGAATAGTTGAGTAGATCAAAATAGTTTGGTGCATCACCACTTAGATTAGTTTCTATTTTGCTTGTATCTTTCTCCCTTTTCACCCCCCATTGTTAGCAGTAGTAGTAAAAGACTTCAGAGATGCATCAAAGGGAGCTAGCCCTTATCTAGAGATTCTCCCCTTAGTTTTGCCAAACCCACAGTAAGAGGGGAGTCTCCATTGTGCCGCGTGGAAGAGAGAAGCTCAGTGTTCTTTCAAGGGTGCAATCCATAGCGTCAACAAGAACACAATGCTAAACACCATAAATGACCTTCAATGGAACCAATCTAAAGAATATGTGCCTTCATAAGGAGGTTACACCTTTTAAAATTGTGTGAGGGTATAAGTACAGTGCTGACATTGATCGCTATGAGCTGAGTTTTAGAAGGTGGGTGTTTATGAGTCCATATCGTATGATAGATGTAGAATGATTAATGCAGGAAGTTTACATGTGAAAGTTGATTGCGACTTCCAACTTATTATGCTACTTGAGAGCTGATTATGGCTTTAGATTTTGTTTTGATAGTGGGTTTTTTGCTTTATTACTATATATGGGAAGTTGATTGATGTGGGAAGCTTCCAGGAAATGCCTCTGTTTTTGACAAAATTAACTTAGCCATCCTTCAAGGGAGTGGTCTAAGATTATTGGATTTGTTTAATGTTCTTGATACTGGTCCTTCAAGGGAGCAGTCTACCTTATATTTGACAATTTTTATTTTGTTTTTGGACAACTGTCCTTCAAGGGAATAGTCTGCAATGCTTAAGATATTGACCCAAGTAGTATTTTTGTATCCAAATTATTTCTAGATGCAATGTTTTTAGACATGGACAAGTTTAATTAGGTTCATAAATTTACCTTTATGAAGGCAAAATTTTAATACAAGAAGGTTAATGATATGAAAGGTGTGGTTTTTGAGAGATAATGACCATGGGATTCCATCTTGTTAGAGATGAAAATTATCCATGAGAGCCATGCTATGGGTAGAGCTGTGGTACCCACATTTAGGATTAAGCTATGAATATGATGGTTAATCACATGGTTCTAGGTTGTAATCAATTGTCCGCAAAAGGAGAGGAGAAAGATGGGTGAAGGTTAAAATCTCATAATCAAAGAATGAGCTTAAGTTAGACAAAATTAGTGAGCTTGATCCTTCTTTAATAGAAAAATAGACGTAGATGCAAAGCATTGAGGGGCTTAGGTTCTAGTTCGCCTTTGAAAGAGGAAAAATGATAAGCTCTTGATCCATACTTATGGGTAATGATGTAGGGTCCAAGCCAATTGAAAACAAACTTGCCTCATTTACTCTTCTCCATGTTGGTCATGTATTGGTTTTCCTTTAGGATGAGGTCTCTGCTATTGAATTCTTATTGTTTAAGGTACTTGTTATAAGCATGTTTAATATACTCTTGATAGATACAAAGGTGGGTGAGGACTGCTAAATGATTCTCATCAAGTAACTCATGTTAAGCTAAATAGTGCTGACAAAAATCTTCTTAAAAAATAAGCTCCTGCAAAGATATGTGAAGAGAGGGGATTTGGACTTCAAGAGGCAAGACTACCTCTACTCTGAAGACTAGAAAGAAAGGGGTAGCACTTTTAGAGGTTTGAATGCTAGTGCGGTAGGCCCATAAAGTGAATGGGATGTGCAAGTGTTAATCCTGACTTGAAGCACTAATAACTTTGGTTAGTATTTTGTTGAGGGTTTTATTGGAGGCTTCTGCTTGTCTGTTTGCTTGTGGACAGTAAGGTAAGGAAAATATTAAATTGATGCCAAATGCATCACATTATCCTTGGACTTACTTATTTTTGAAGGATTTACCATTATCAGTGATGATCTTATGAGGAACACCGAAGCGGTAGATGATATGATGGTTGATAAAGTCGACAATATTTTTTGCTTTGGTCAAGATAAGAGGAATAGATTCCACCCATTTGGTGAAATATTCGATGGTTGTGATGATGGAACTATGCCACTACGAAGAATGGGGGTTAATTTCCCCAATGAGATCACGATCCCATTGAGAGAAAGGCCAAATGTCCTTAGATATCTGGAGGTTATTCGCTGGCACAAGATGTAAATTAGCATGTTGTTGACATTTAACACACTTTTTTACATAATCAAAACAATCTTGGTTGAGTGTGGGCCAATAGTAGCTAAGGTGAAGGATAAATTTAGTGACCGTTAGACCGTTAAAGTATCCCCCATATATCTAATCATGTGTTTCCTTGATGGCATGGGAAGCTTCATGGTTGTGTGGGCAACGAAGAAGGAGATTGTCAAAACCACATTTGTAAAGTATTCCCCCTAGTATGGTGTAATGATAGGTACTTTGAGCAAAGGATATTTGGGTGTTCTTAGAGAGGTTGGGAGGAAAGATGCCTAGGTTGAGGTAGTTAAGAGTTTGGTCATACCAAATGTTGGGTGGGATTTCTCCACATTATAAATGCTAGGGAGATCAAATTGGTTATAGGAGGGAGTGGTAAGACAATGAATGATGACAAGGATTTTGGAATTATAAGGTTGACAAGGGATCTAGGAAGCAAGGCAAGCCATCATATCTATGAATTTATTGGTATATCGTAGAACAAATTAGACCAAGTAATGTATGAATGATGCCAAGAGTTTGCCAACTAAAATTTTATATTTTTGTAAGACATCATTCTTACATTGGCAGGATCCATTGACCTGGTTGATCATGAGCTAAGAATCACCGAAGACATGGATTGATTTAATTCCAAAGTTAGATCAGTTTGGAGACCTATCACTAGGGCTTCGTACTCAGCCATGTTATTAGTGTATTCAAAGTCAATTTTGAAGGAGAAAAGAAGGAGTTCGCCATTGAGGGGAATGAAAATAACTCTAGCACCCCCTCTTTGTAGGGACTCCAAGCCATCTAAGAACAAGGTCAGTTGGCAGGTTATGCCATCTTATTGAAAAAGAGTCGTGATAGACTCGTTTGAAAAGGCAAGAGGAGGTGGTTGGTTGTTTGGTAAAGGAGTTTCAACCAATTGGTCGGTAATGACCTGCCCTTTAATCAACTTCTATTGGAGGAATTCAAGGTCTAATTCAGCTAGGAGCTTGAGCCACTTAGCCATACACTAATTTTGGTATGGTTTACAGTGCATATACTTTAGAGGGTTAGTATTAGTGATGACATAGGTTTTATGGTTAAGAAGGTAGTGGCAAAGTTTGGTAGCCACAAAGGTCAATGCTAGGCAGAGTTTCTTGGTATGTGTATACTGATTTTTGTATTTTACAAGCATGCAGATAATGTAGTATACATATTGATCTTTGTGTTGTTCATTTTGATGAGCCACATTTTCCCTAGAGAATGGTTGTTGGTAGAGATATATAGGTAAAAGGGGTGGTCATCCTTAGGAGGGGTGAGGATAGGTGGTGACAAAAGGTATTATTTGAGCGAATCAAAGGCCTTTTGACAATTATTATTCCATCTAAAAGAGACATCCTTTTTCAGAAGGTGATGGAAATGTTCACACCAATTTGAAAGTTGAGAAATAAAATGATGAATGGATTGAAGTTTTCCCTGTAAGCTACAAAGTTACTTAAGGTTGGTTGGAGGAAACATGTCCAAAATTGCTCTGACTTTAGCAGGGTCTACTTTGATTCTATGAAGAGAGATGATAAAGCCAAGAAGCTTTCCTAAAAGGACCCCAAAAATGCATTTCTTAGGATTAAGGTGAACATGATAATGGATGAGGCGTTCAAATATGATTGTAAGAATAATCAAGTGATATGTTCAGAGTTTGGATTTCTTGAGAAGGTCATCCACATAGTCTTCTACAATCTTATAGATGATATCATGGAAGATATAAGTCATGGCATGTTGGTAGGTTGCCCCAACATTCTTTAATCCAAAAGGCATGACTATATATAAAAAAATTCCCTAAAGGGTGGTAAAGGTAGTTTTGTGTTAATTTTTAGGAGCAATCAATATCTGATTATAACCCAAAAACCTGTCCATAAGAGATAACATCTCATGGCCGGCTATAAGATCAATAAGTTGGTCAATGCTAGGTAGAGAAAAGTCATCCTTGGGGTAGGCAAGGTTAAGGCCATGAATGTCCACACAAATGCGAAGACGCCCAGTGACTTTGGTGACAAGTATGATATTCAGGACCCATTAGGGGTAGTCAATGGGTTGAATGAAGTTTATAAATAGGAGACACTGAAGCTCTTATTTTATGAGAAGAGATATGCGAGGATGAATGCGTCGAAGTTTCTATTTAATAGGTTTGGCATCATGATGAGTGATTATGTTATGGGTAGCAATGGTGGGGTCAATCCCAGGCATATCACTATAAGACCAAGTGAATGCTATGATATCGTCTTGGAGGAAAGAGAAGAAGTCCCGAAGTTCTTCAACATTCAGTGATTGGCCCAATTTGACAATGTGGGGGTTGTCTAGAGTGCCCAAATTGATATTTGTGGTGGATTCATTCAACATGGTCAAGGCCTCAGGATGAAGGGATTTGTGAATAGAATAATCACCTGCAATGAGCTAGGTAAGAATGGAATCATCTTCTTGACATTGAATGGTGTCGATGGTAGGAGAATCATTTTTGACCATTTTAGGGTGTACGAGTGGAAGGAATTTGATTTGGCCACCCTTTTCGTAGATGAGAGGACCCAAAATAATAGTATTGACTAAAAAAAAGTTAGGGGGGATGATGTCAGGATCTTCAGATGGGGAAAGTGGTTGGGTTGGTGAGGATGAGATATCTTCCTCCATGGTGACAATGGGTTTGGGTGAATTGGTAGGTTATTCAGGTGGTTCATACCCAAGGTCAAATGACTCATGAGGTTACAAATTTTTGATATGGGGTAACTCATGGGGCCCTTGTTTATAGAGACGAAGGCCAAATCCTTTCCAATGACATCTATGAATATACAACTTAGCGAACTCTGGTTTGCTAAAATAGGAAAAGTTAGAGGTAAATGGTTGGTGTTGTAGCGTAGAATTGCACCCTTATGGGAGAGTTTCTCAGGCTCTTTCACTTATAGCTAAAAGCATTTGAACAACCTCAAGCTATGGGTATCTTGTAATGAGGTTGAACCTCAAGGCTTTTTATGAGGCTAGTTTCTCATATGCTTCACTTCAGCTCTTAGTTCATATGCTAAAATCTATTGCTGACTAAGGAAAAGGGATAGGAGGATAACATAAAAAAGGAAATCTAAGATAAGGGAGGTGATGTACCAAATAGAAATTGATCCACCTAAGTATGAAATAAACACTAATTCAGTATAAGATAATTCTTTCTCACACAACCTCACAAGTAGTTAATTTGCATAAGTGTTTCATAAACTAGGCTTACTAAAACATACATGAAGCGAAGAGGAATTCAAAAATCCACACCAATAGTCCATTAATAATAGAAATAGCTCAAGTTAAGAGCTGTAACTAACTTGAAAACACCTAAAAATAGGCAAGAAAAGACAATGGACATGGAAGAACACTTCTTCACAAGGCCATCATGTACAAGCTTGCTAAACATAATTTTTACGCAAGAGATAGGTAAAAATTGATCTTTATTTCTTTAAAAGGTATTTATTACGAATTTTGACAGGGTTTCTCCTTGTTAGATGAGGATATCTTTTTTATGGGGGAGCCAACAGAGATTTATGAAAAAAAGAAAGAAGAAAAAGAGAAGAGGCAAGCAAACAAAATTCAATAAATGAGATCTAACCACCCTCCATGAATTCTCACCCACATTTGGGTTAATTAGAACTAATCCTTCTTCAACAAATTAACCACCATTAGCTCCAATAGTATTCAATCCCTCTCATTGGTTGAGAAACACACTAGAAGATAAGAACTTGTTGAGGATGATGATGTCATGATCCACTAAAAAGGGAAAAATCTAGGAACTTCTTTAATGCTCGAGCTACCTTTTTTAATCACCTGATCTTCATCTTTCACTTTCACACCATCCTTCACTTGTCTTACATGTATAAGGACAAAATCCCCATAACTTTGAATTTGGACTAAGTCATGTTGCCTTTGAATTGAGTAGCTGTTTGTCAAAGATGATGGCCATGTCGAAGGATGAGAGCCTCTCCATTAATTGTATAGACCAGCTTCTACTTTGAAACCTAGACCAAATCTTTTCTATAGATGGAAAACCAATCTAAGGACATTGGTTTTCCTGTATCCATTTATGTTGATACAAATCTATAGATTGCATAGCTTCTTTTGATCTTTTAAATGCCAACAACTACTTGCAGGGGTTCAGATTTTGATGTTTGTGGGCCCATCATCAATTTATTTGGATAACTTATTTCAGTCATTTTCTTTAGACAATTTTCTTAGACCCTTCCCATGGATAATTTTTCTGAAGGAATTCATGTCTTCAGACTTTATAAAAATGCCCCTTTCTGAAAGGGAGGTACCCTTCAGCTTTCTTGAAAGTGACCCCCTTTTTTTATCCTTTAGAATTTTGAAAAATCCCTTTGAAAGAATTGAAAATCACCCTTCGAAAGAATTGAAAAGCACCCTTCAGCTTATCTGTTTGGATCTTTCAAAAAGAAGACCCCTTCATAAATTTGAAAATACCCCTCCAACTTTGTGAAAATGATCTTTCAAAAAAAATGTTTTGGCCCTTTGCAAAGGAAAAGTACCTTTCAAAAAAGTTAAAAAGGTCCGTTGCGAAGGGAAAGTACCTTTCAGATTCCTTTGAATGGACTGTTGGAATTTGAAAATGCCTTCGGCCTCTTTGAAAAAATTGAAAAGGGGTCCCCATTTCCATGAAAAAAGATATCTTTTAGAACTTTGAAAAGAACCATTTTCCCTTTGGAAGTGCCCTTCAAAAAAATGCAAGAGATTTAGTATATGGGCCAAAAATGGCCAACATTTATGATGACTCACAGGGAAGCATGCCTACTATGCTTGAGAACCCAGACCATTTGCCTTGCCTAGTCCTTTAGGCATAGAGTCATTAGTCTCTGCAACTGAGCTGGTCTGAAATTGGATACAAGGTTGACCCTTTTTGGAACTTCCTCTTGAAGCAACAAGGACAACAAGAACAAAATAAACACTATGCCTAAGCCACTTAAGGAAGGGAAACACACAACTAAAAAAATGTGCACAAGGCACTTAGGAGAAAACAAGAAAAACTATATAGAATGTACAATATGTACAATGGCTGCAAACTCTTCTAATAACAAGGGTTTAGATGAATTCTATTGACTGGGATGGGTAGTAACTTTCCATTTAGTTGGGCCAGTTGAAAATTATTATTTCATTTACATCCGTGGATCAAATAAGAACCACTCCACAAGCTGTCAAATTTGTTATGGTTGTCTAGCTTGGCTTTATGTGAATCCGACTTGAGGACTAGGTCCCCTTCCTTGAAGTCCCTTGTTATGGATCTCTTGTCAAAGGCTTTCTTGACCTGAGCTTGATGTGATTCTAGTGATTTCATTACAATGTCTCTTGTTTCTTCAAGCTCCATGAGTTCTGTCAGTCTCACATTCATGGGCTCATCGTTTGTTAACTCCACTTGATGGGCTAGTTCTAATGCAGGTGAATTTAGAGAAATGGGAAACTTGTCCTCCCTTATATATACTAAGACATATGGAGAATTTCTAATAATAGCTTTCGAAGTCACCCTGTCAGCTCACAATGCTGTCTTTAGTTTGGTGTGCCATGCCCTTTGATTCTCTTCCATAGTTCTCCTAATGATTCTCAACAAATTATTATTTGTGGACTCAGCCAATCCATTTCCTTGAGGATAATAATTGGAAGAGGTGTTGAGGTAGATGCCCATCTTGAGAGCCCATTCACTTATATTTAGACCAAGTAATGGCAATGGATTATCAGAGATGATAGTAAATGGAACACCAAACCTGGTCACAATGATGTCATAGAAGTCTAGGACTGCACCTTCATTAGCTTATTTTAATGCAATGGCTTCCACCCACCTGGTGAAGTAGTTGGTTGTAGTAAGCACCCATTTATGTCCTGCATTTGATGGAGGGTTGATCATTCCTATGAAATCTAGCCCCCATTGCATGAAGGGTTGCTCTACCTGAATTGGGTTGAGAGGAAGGGTTGTTAATCTTTGTTTACTCGTAAAGAGGGCACATTTTTGACACTTTCTTACCCATGCATAAGTATCTCTGAATAGGCTAGGCTAGTAATAACCAGCCCTCATTATCTTTGCCAATGTAGTCCTTAGAGCAAAATGGCCTCCTACAGACCCATCATGGAATTTCTCCAAAGCTTTGTCACTTGCTCATTATCTATGCACCTTAGGAACACTCCATTAAGATCTTTTCTGAATAAAACCCCATAAACCAATGCATAAGGTATGAATTGAAGTCTAAAATAACTTTTTTTCCCTATCCATACCCTAAGGGCACTCACCTATTATCAAGAAACGTGTCATACCCTGGAGCCAACTAGTATGGTGTGGAGGTGCATCTATTTGTGGGTTATCTTGTGTTACCAAGATGACCTCTTTGTCTTCTTGAAGGTCATCGACCATATGCTCACACAAGCCTTTACCTCTTACTAGCTTAGTGACCTTGATATCCACATCATACTCCATGACCTTGGTAATCCAACTAGTTCTCACTCCAAGATGAGACACCATAAGATATATTTTACTATTGGAGAGCATTGGCCTAAAATTTTTAAGGCTTCTTACTGCTGCAAGGACTTTCTTTTCTACAAAAGTATACCTGACCTTATACCCCTCAAGCTCCTGATTGAAAAATGCTATTGGATGCTCAAGTCCACCATTCCTTTGCATCAACATAGCTGATATATTATAAATATTGGCAAAATCATACAATATGAAATCCCTTGAGAAATCACGATTCATGAGTGTGGGTGCTTAGGAAATGGCTTGCTTGATAGCCTCAAATGCTAATTTACCTTCATTTGACCAAGTGAACACTTGGTTCTTCTTCAACATAGCAGTGATGGGCTTGACCAAGTTTACAAAACCAGTTATAAACCTTCTCACAAAGTTTACTTTTCCAAGGAAAGTTTGGAGTCCCTTCTTATTCTTGGGTAAGGATAAGGCTAAGATAACACTTATTCTATCAGGATCAATAGCTAATCCTTGTTTTGAGATAATGTGTCCCAAGAGTTTGCCCTCATGAACATCAAATATATACTTATTGGGATTCAAAGAGATCCCATACTATCTGCATCTCTCAAAGATAAATCTCAGGTGGTCCATGTGTTCATTAACATCTTTAGAGAAAATTGTGATGTCATCCAAGTATACTAGCACCATTTGATTCAACAACCCTTGGAAATCCATGTCTATTACTCTTTGAAAATTGGATCCAGTATTTGATAAGCCAAAAGACATATTCTAGTACACATACGTGCCCCATTTGGTGGTGAAGTTAATCTTGTATTAATCTTATTCCCTTACCAGCACCTAGTTGTATCTCGAGTACCCATCCAAAATAAAAAAATGTTCTGACCTTGCAACTATTTGAAGAAGCTACTCCATGGATGGTAGAGGGTAATGGTACTTTAAGGAGACCCTGTTTAGATTTCTAAAATCAACACACAGCCTAATCTCCCCACTTTTCTTCCTTATAGGCACCAAATTGGCTACCCACGATGAGTGTTTGATGGGAAAGATAATCTTGGATTTAATCAACTTGGTTAGCTCTTTCCTCATAAGATCTTCTATTTTGGGATTGACGGGCCTTTGCTTTTGCCTCGCAGGCTTAGCATTAGCCTCCAGCTCTATGATATGATTGGCTAACTTTGGATCAAAACCTTTAAGGGCACTGTATTCTTAAGTGAATATGTCCGAATATTCTTTACAGAGTTCAATGAAATCATGCCTTTCTACCTCATTGCTTACCTTCCCAAGCTTGAGGAGCTTGTCCTTAAAAATAAAGACTCTTTCGTAGTTCTCATCAGTTGACATCACTACCTTGTATTTCCTCATATTGTCTCCCTCATGGAAAAGACTTTCAAGGGTCACCAACCCTTTATGAAGCTTGTTAGATTTTAGTTGAACAATTTGATCCTCATATTGGTGTTGAAATTTACCTTAGTTGGCGGAGGATAACTCTGCTCCCTGCTGTAAGAAATAATTATTTGTCATTTTCAAAGACCTGGTAGTGGGCTTCATTATTTGGTATTGATGGCCTCACCACCACCTTGAAATGTGGCTAAACCTTGACCTCTTTTAGCTTGGAATATCAAACTGAGCTCCAACAACTGCCAACCTGTCAGCATGTTGGTTTTGGTTTCTTAGCACAACTTGAATGTTAAAGGCTTCAAAATATGCAATTAGGTCCCACAGTCTATTTTTGTAGGACCTCATCAAAATATTTTTCATAATGTTCAGGCCCTTGACTTGGTTCACTATAAGCTCACTATCTCCATATGCTTGAAACCGCTTGATTCCCCTCTTACAAGCCCATTAGAGGCCATGGATTAGGCCTTCATATTCTGCTACCTTGGAAGAGTAACTAAAACAAAACCTATAAGAATAGAAATACTTATCATCTAAAGGGGAAACCAACATTTCCCCTGCACCTACTCCATTTTTTCTCCTTGAACCATCAAAGAACAAATTCCACATACCATTGAGGTCCTCTTTAGGTCTAATGAGAGAAGGCATGAGTTGATTTTATTCATGTAGCAGATAGACACCCATATCTCTTTCTTCAACACCTTCCAAAGGGTTGAGAAATTGATTATCCCCCCATAGCTCATCCAAAAATAAGTCTGGAATCTCCTCAAGATAAGTATTCAATTCTTGATCAATTATAAATTCATCCTCATTAATGATAGTACGATTGAGGTTTATACTATCTGGCTGATGGGGTTCAATGTATAATTATGCCATGGGCTCAACCTTGATTGATACCTTAGTCCCATACATTATTCTAAATGTTATGTAGGACCAATCTGTTGCTAGATAACCCCCAATTTTAGATGTGAATTCTCTAGAGAGGCATAGCATAAAGCAAGGAGTTACATCAAGGATCAACACATCCTGAACCACTGAAACATTAGGACAAGCATGCATGGTCATATTCAAATCCTTGATGATACCATATGGCTTTGTGGAATAACCATCAAGCTGTAAAACTCCCTTGGTATGCGGCTCATATTTGAGGTTTAGCTGATCAGCTATAGACTTTGGCATTACTAAAGTGCTAGCTTTAGTATCTACCAAAAAATATACCAATGAATCACCAATGATTAATTAAATGTAGAATGGAGGAGGTTTGACCACGTTACTTGATCCTTCTCCCAAAAGACCCTTGGCTGCATTAGTGAGGACCTCAACTTCTTTGCTTGGTTGTTTACCTACAGTTGTTATAACACCTATCTTGGACAAACCTTCTTGAAGAATATCCACTTGATCGGGCATGGAAAGCATGTCCCACATTGGTATGCTCACATTGGATTTCTTCATTTGTTCAACAATGTTGATTGGTGTATTACTAACCTTTGCTTGTGATTTGGGAACCACTGCTATTGTTTGTTGAATCTATGAGATTTGTGGAGGTGTTGAGACCTTTGGAGTGATAGAAGGGTTGTTAGGCTTAGACAATGAAGGAGTGGTGGTAGGAGGTTCTTTGAATGCTCCCTATTGTCATCCATATTCCTTATTTTGAATCTTGTATTTGCTACCACTGAGACATGAGCTTGATTGGAGTTGGCCTACTGATTGGACGCATAACACTTTTCTTTCTCACTGATGACCATTGTAGCATTCAGTTGGTTTGGTACCTAATCTAATCCTTGTTCTTGTGGAGACTACTCTGGGTTTGTCATCATGGAGATCTCTGTGTTTTGAGTCATAATAGCTTGATTGTATCCATAAGCAATAGCTTGCTACCATTGGTCATTGAGTGCTTGATTAGAACCATTAGTTGAGACAATGGATTGCCCAAAAGACTGATTCCAAGGCATTGTCCCTTCATCCTCTTGAGTCATATTGTTTTGAATAGGAACCAAGGAGTTGGAAGAGCCTACAACATTTGGATTAGAGTTGTTTTGTCTAGCATAGTTAGGTCACCCTTGTCCTTGGAAATTTCTTTTGTAGGGTGGCCTATTTGCTTGATAAGACTGTTGTTGAGGCTGATATGGAACTTGATAAGGTTTATTGAACTGAGCTTGCCTTTTTACATTTACGACATCATTTGTCAAGGATTAGAACATGATTTTAAGTTCTAGGTAGTTTTTTTTCTCTTGGGAATCACTTGATCTGCTAGTGGAGGACTTTTCTTGCTTAGGTGAAGGTATAACAACAATTGTTGGAGTTGGAAGAATAATATCAAGTGGGGGAGCAACTATAGGAGGTGGTATGATCTTAGGAAAAAGAGGCATTGGGGGCATATGAGTAAACTTGCTGACCTAAACTAGAAAATTTTAAGCTTTGATAGCTACCTCGTAAGCGTATGGTAATATATCTCCTCCCATGGATTGGATCATTACTGCTATGTCACTATTTAGAGCCTTCAAATAGTACAAGAATTTAAAGTTAAGGGATGGTATAGCAATGGCTGAAATTCTATCCCAAGTTTTTTGGAATCCTGTGTTGAAGTCTTACATAACTTCATGAGGAGCTCTCTTAATTGTGGTCAACTGTTCTACTAGTGACAAATGATCACTCTTGTCTTTAAATCTCTTACATAAGGCTATTCCCAACTGATTCCATGATTGAATAGAGTTAGGAGCTAAACCTCTATACCAATCTAAATCCTTTCCCTTAAAGGATACAACCAATAGTTTGATAGCTACATTTTCTACTATGACATTATGGATATTGTAGAAATTGGTTATATCAGTGATGTGTTCAGTAGGAGTTATGACTTTGTCTTCTATGAAATATGGGATGTTTTTGAGGGATGATACTGGCATAGGATCATATTATGACAAATTCAAAGGACTTTGGCCACTGAAACCTACAAAAGCTCTTTAGGGAATCATGGGAACAAGAGGGACTAACAAGGATCTTCTTGCGTAGGTATACCTCACAATTGGTTTAGGAAAATAGTTTCCTATATATGGGTGAGTATGGATGAACCTAACCTTTTTGCTAAGTTTAAAGGTAATTCAAAAAATTCAAAAGGAATACCTTTAGAAACTGATCTTGTAGTCACCTTTGACATGAAAAATAGTTACTGTTCTGCCACCAGATTATTGAATGTTCTTCAAAGTTGTCAGATATTGGAAGATGAAAGCTATAACCACTGCAAATTGATCAAACTAGCATTAAAATTGACCAATCTTCTTCAAAAGTGGTCCCATCGGTTGTGCCAAAAACTATTGTAGCATAGAATTACACCCTTATGGGATAGTTTCTTAGGCTCTCTCACTCCTAGCTTCAAGTGTTGAGACAACCTCAGGCTGTGGGTATCCTGTAGTGAGGTTGAACCTCTAGGATTTTTATGAGGCTAGTTTCTCAGATGCTTCACTTTAGCTCTTAGTTCCCACACTAAAATCTACTGTTGACTAAGGAAAATGGATAGGAGGATAACATAAAAAAGAAAATCTGAGCTAAGGGAGGTGATGCACCAAATAGAGAGTGATCCACATAAGCATGAAATAAACAATAATTCAGCATAAGATAATTCTTGCTCACACAACCTCACAACTAGTTAATTTGCATAAGTGTTTCATAGACTAGGCTCACTAAACCACATATGAAGCAAAGAGAAATTCAAAAATTCACACCAAGCATCCATTAATGGTAGAAAGAGATCAAGTTCAGACCTGTAACTAACTCAAAAACACCTAAAAATAGGCAAAAAAGGATAATGGACATGGAAGAACACTTTTTCACAAGGCCATCATGCACAATATTTTTAAAAATAATTTTTAGGCAAGAGATAGGTAAAAATTACTCTTTATTGCTTCAAAAGGTCTTTCTTATAAATTTTGATAGGGTTTCTCCTTGTCAGATGAGGATATCTTTTTTATAGGGGAGTCAACGGAGATATAGAAAAAAAATGAAGAAGAAAAATAGAAGAGGCAAGCAAACAAAATTCAATAAATGAGATCCAACCACCCTCTGTGAATTCTCACCCATATTTGGGTTAATTAGATCTAATCCTTTTTCAATAAATTAACCACCATTAGCTCCAATAGTATTCAATCCCTCTCATTGGTTGAGAAACACACTAGAAGACAAGAATTTGTTGAGGATGATAATGTCATGATGCACTAAAAAGGAAAAATCTAGGAACATCTTTAATGCTTGAGCGACCTTTTCTAATCACCCGATCTTCATCTTTCACTTCCACGTCATCCTTCACTTGTCTTACATGTATAAGGACAAAATCCCCATAACTTTGAATCTGGACTGAGTCATGCTGCCTCTGAATTAAGCGACTATTTGTTAGAAATGATGGCCATGTCGAAGGACGAGAGCCTCTCCATTAAATGTATACACGAGGTCCTGCTTTGAAACCTAGGCCAAATCTTTTCTATAGATGGAAAACCAATCTAAGGACATTGGTTTTCCTGTATCTATTTATGTTGATACAAGTCTATAGATTGCATAACTTCTTTTGATCTTTTTAAATGCCAAAGGTTATTTATAGAGGTTCAGATTTTGACATTTGTCGGCCCGTCATCAATTCCTTCGAATAACTTATTTCAGCCATTTTCATCAAATAATTTGCTTAAACCCTTCCCATAGACAATTTTTCCAAAAGAATTCATGTCTTTAGAATTTATGAAAATGCCCCTTTTCGAAAGGGAGGTACCCTTTGGATTTCTTGAAAGTGACCCCCTTTTTTTATCCTTCAAAATTTTGAAAAAACCCTTTGGAAGAATTGAAAAGCACCCTTTGAAAGAATTGAAAATCACCCTTCAGCTTATTTGGTTGGACCTTTCAGAAAGAAGACCCCTTTAGAAATTGAAAAGACCCCTCCAACTTTGTGAAAATGATATTTCAAAAAAATGTTTTGGCCCTTTGTGAAGGAAAAGTACCTTTTAGAAAAGTTGAAAAGGTCCTTTGCAAAGAAAAAGTAATTTTCGTATTCCTTTGAATGGACCATTGGAATTTGAAAATGCCTTTCGCCTCTTTGAAATAGTCCTTTGAAAAAATTGAAAAGGGGTCCCTTTTTCCCTGATAAATTATATCTTTCAGAACTTTGAAAAGAACCATTTTCCCTTTGGAAGTGCCCTTTAGAAAAATGCAAGAGCTTTAGTATGTGGGCCAAAAATAGCCAACAGTTGGATGGATAAAATAGTGGTAGAGGCTAGAAGTGACTGATCAAGTCCCCCATAAATGAAATTTATTTGATGGTTAGGGAGCCCAAAGGGGATGATGGTTCCAATGTTAGGGTTGTAGGAAGGGTCACCTATGAGATTCCCATATTCTTGCAGAGTAGAGAAGGCATCCAGGGCTACGAGTCTATATTCCCCAAGGGAAAGACATTAGAATGTAGTTGCCATGGGGATCTCTATAAGAATCTAGGAAGAAGGGATAGATGAGCTAGGAGAAGCTTCATCAACATTTGGTATGGAAGTGTCACGAGTTTTGGTTGGTGGGGTTGTGTCATTAGCAGATGGTTTTGAGGTGGATGAAGGAGGAAGAAGGGTATCATTAGGTCAATATGTCATATTGCAAGATGTGAAAGGACTAGTATTAGCCTGGGTAGTCATAACTTGCCCTTCGTACTCAAATTTGACACATTGATGTAAGGTGGAAGGGACACAACTCATAACATGAATCCGAGGGCGCCTAAGTAAAATATTGTATTGGAATTCTCCTTCTACAATATAAAAAAATTTAGGAATGGTACAGGCCCCTACACATAAATGGAGGACAACTATGCCCAAAGTAGTAGCCATGGTATCATTAAAAGAATAAAGGACCGATGTGCTTTCAGACATGATGTTCATGGGTAAGTGCAACTGGTCATAGGTATGGGAGAAAATAATATTGATGTTGGATCCTCCATAAATCATCACCCTTTTGATGAAGTTTGATTAATGTATGCCGTAATGAAGAGGGGGGATCGAGATCCTCCAGATGAATAAAAGGTATTTCTAAATTTTTGAAGGTGACAAGGTTGGAAGTTTGATAGGCACCAACAAAGGCAGCTAGAGGTTGAGGGTCATTGGGTTAGACCTCGATGGATTGTAAGGCTTCCATGAGTGCTTGGCGGTGATGGGGAGAGGTAGAGACTAACTCATATAAGCTCATTTTTTCTAGAGTTTGGTGAAGCTATTTGATGATAGCTTTTCAGACGGATATTGCTTGTTGGTTAGGGTATGGAGGCTTAGATGGGGAGGCACCTAAGATAGACACCTTGGGTTTGTTTGAAGATAGATATGGTTGGTTATTGTTTGCTTGGGAGTTTGGGGAGGGGTAAATCTAAGGAATGGATGCCTTAACCTTCCCTTTATCCTTCTGTTGGGCCCAAGATTGGGTAACCATGTGAATAGTGTGGATAAGAGGGTTTTTTGGATTGGGTTGTTGCTTTGGTTCCTCCTCTTTAATTTTTGGTGAGATTGAAGATTGGATGGGTTGAGTTGGTAGTTGGATTGGCAACAGAGATGAAGGAGGTTTGTCTGATAATAGATCATCATCGTCATACATGTTATGAATAAGTGCTTAGAGAGCTTTACAATTTTTTGTGTCATGTCTTGGTGCTCTATGGTATGCACGTGTCAAGTTATCATTTAACCAAGAGGTTTTGGTACATGAAGGGTCAAAGGGTTTGATGGGTGGTAAGCTCAAGGAAGAAATTTTTAATAATTGTTGGAGAATGGTTAAATAAGATTCAACTAAAAGGAGTAAAGGTTTAGCGGTTTTTATTTTGGGTGTTGAAGTAAAAGGTTGTGTGGAGGTAGATTTGGTGGTATGTGTCTTGGGTAAAGTGGTACACTTAGTTGATGATTTTGGTTTGGGTAAGATGGTTGACAAGTTGGAGGTAGAGGAGGGCAAGGTAGGTAACTTATGAATTATTGGTGTAGTGAGGAAAGGTGTCTTAGAAAACAAGTTTGAAGGTGTTACCAATAAAGGTGGTGGGGTTTTGGTAAAAATTATGGACTTCATGTTCAATATAGAGGGATGAGGACCCAAAATGGAGGGAAAGGTTGAGGGAGGTAAAATTTAGGGTTTTAGGCCTTTTGGTGGTTTTAATTCTTTGGTTGTTTTAGTTGTTGGTTTTGGAGGGGATTTAGTCATTTTAGTTGTCTTGGTGGGTTTAGGTGTTTGAGGGTTGATTAATTTGGAGGAGGTTTTGGTTGGTTGGGTGGAGGTTTTAGTTGGTTTAGAAGGGCTAGGTTGGGCTGCCAAAGAAGGGGTTAGAAGTTCTAGTTTGGTTCTCTTACCTTTGTCTTGACCTTTGATAGAAGGTTCCAAAATTAGAGGTTGGATGGATGAATTCATCTTCTCTTTTGAGATAGCTTCCAAAGAGGGGGTGGATGGTTCTACGATAGGGGAGGTAGGTGTGGTATCTTCCAATGGAGGTGTGGGTACGGTGACTTCCTTTGTTTGGGTGTTCAAAGGAATAAAAGGTAGTTTTTTTTCTTCTATTAGGGGAATGGGGAAAGAGGAAATTAAGGTAATATTTTCTTCAAAAATGGGTTCATCAATAACCACATTAATAATATGTGCTTCATGAGATGGGTCTGGTTTATTATCATGGTAAGGGATGGAAGGAACATAATTAGGAAAATGCTTACAAAATATGTCAAGGGCCTAGTTCGGTGATGCATTGGGATTGTCCAACATAAGCTCCCCCTTGTCAATGAGGGATTGGACAAGGTATTTGAAGGTGTTGCACCTATTGATGTCATGTTCTGTGACTCGGTGAAAGGTACAATGGTCATTCTCATTATACCAACCTGATATGGGGTGAGAAACATCAACTTGTTGGGGTGGTTTAATTGATGGAAGTTGAAGGATATTGGCTTTTAGTAACTTTTATAAAATAGAAGGGTAGGGATCCCAAAGTGGAGTTAAATACTTATGATTATTCTAAGTTTGGTTCCTTTGGTTTTGATTTGAATAATTAGAGGAGTCAGAGGTTTGGTTCCTTGGGTTTTGTTGGTTGGTAAATGGTGGTGGTATGAATTTAAGGACAATGGCATTGATGGTTGCTTTATTTTTAGTGTTGGGATATGTTTGGTTGTTTCATTTGGAAGTAAAGGGCTCATTGAGTTTGTAAGTTAAGTTATTGCTCTTCAACTTTAATCTTCCTTCATCAATGGCTCTGTTCTCTAGTTTGCGAGCCATGGTGAAAGCTTCATTAAAGGTATGAAATCTTTGGGCACGCAATGTGGATGAAATATTTTTGCACATGCCCAGGTGAAGAGCTCTATAAGCTTAAGTTGAGGCAATGAAAAATAAAGTTGGTTGATTAGGCTACTCAAATGAACCACAAAATTGGTAATAGATTCATCTTCAAATTGCCGAATGGAGTAGAGGTTGGTAATAGAAACTTTCTTGGATATATTGATCGAAAAGTGATCCAAGAAGTTATGGGCTAATTGGGTGAAAGAGAGGATAGAATGTTTGGGTATAGCACTATACTAATCCAATGCTAGTCTGGATAATGACATAAGAAAGGTACGGAGGAGAAGAGCATCATCATGGGCAATCAAGCAGCATGAATATGTAAATGCTCTTAAATGTTGTTGAGGGTCTTCTTTATTGTTAAACTTGGTAAGTTTTGGAAGTTCTCACTAGGTTGGATAAGGTCTAATGGGGATCGAAGGGTGAATAGTCTCATTGTAAATTTGATCATAAGATAAGAGATTATGTGCTCCAAAGATGGATGGCTCAAGGGTAGTCATCTTGTCCATGATCAACTTCATGAAGTCGGCTTGAGGTTGTTGGGATGCGTAGTTATATGGTATGTTTTGTTGAGGTTGGGTAATGTGTGAATAACTAATATATGGTTGAGATGACTCTATGTATTGGTATGTGGTCTTTGGAGGTTGGGTGGAAGATATATATTGGTATGTGGATGTTAATAGTTGGATAGAGTTGGGTGGTTGGATAATGGACATATGTCTTTGTGGGTTATGAAGATAGCTAAAGGTTGTGTGTTGGGTCAGAGTGGTGGTTGGGTTAGTGGCCGATGGAAGGGTGGTGACTCTTATGTTGAATGGTGGTAACTCTTATGTTGAATGGTGGTAATATGGAGGGCATGGATAACACAAGGCTTAGAAGTGGAGTAGTGTTTGATGGATTGGAGGTAACTAGAGGAAGATGGGTAGAACTAGAGGTAGGTACTCCTATTGTGGGGGAGGGATTAGTAAGAGGCATGAGGGAAGTGGTAGTTTAGGTTAGTTTTGAGGGAGTTGTTGGTTGATGATAATGTTTGGGAAACTAAAGGTTGAATAGTTCCTATGGTAGTGAAGGTATTCCCCATGAGGTGGAGAAGCTTTCCATAAGGTGGATCTACGGGTCGGGTTGAAACTGGGATTTGGTAAGATGTGGTTCTTAGGTAGTGTTGTAAAGCTACATGATTATTGTTTAGAAAAGCAACAAAATCCACATCTCTTGGGACTACCTGAATATGACTTATCGAAGAGTGAGGGGAGTCTGTGGGTTCAGAAATGTGTTATATGGATGAAGAGGTGGAAGTTGGTGATGATTGATTTGGTGGTGGGTTTTGTTCCTCGAGGTCTTTTTGTTGTTGACGAGTGAGAACCATAAATAAGAAAATGATGATACGTTCTCACACCTCAAACAAAGAGAAATAAAGAAAGACTCAAGGCAAACAATGCATTTAGTAAGAGTGCATTAAATCCAAGAATTCTTTTTAATCTCTCTTTTGGCTTATGCCTTAGAAAAGTGTGAAGAAGAAATTGGCTTAAATAGGTCCTAAACAAGGTAGTCTATGTTTGGTTTCGGGTTATGTTTAGGAACTCAATAGAAGTTTGTATTGGTCTAAGTATGTGGCTTAGTACTTGGGGTTTGTTCCCCTCACATCAAAATCCTATAACAAGTGTAGGTGCTTAGCCAATATGTATCGATTTTCAGAGTTTATACTCAACTAGAGAACTGAGTTGGTTATCCCCTCAGTAATTAAATCTAAATAAGATTACCAGGAAAGGGTAAGGTGATCCGTTAGGTGATGAAATCATATTCGGGCCTTGTATCAAGTGTGTTTTGATGTTTTGTTGTGCAAGTGGTTTGGTTTGTGTAACATTTATGAACTACGATTAATTCATGATGCTTTTAATTAAACTAAGTGAGATAAAATCAAGCAAGTAGTCAATGGATGCACTCAATTTTAACTAAAAGATTTTTTTTTAATTTCTTTGAATGAAGACAAAAATGACAAAAATGCACCTAAATGCAATATGAAAATGCAATCCTAATCCTAGGATGAATGCTCTTTTCTTTCTTTTTAGAAATGTAATAAAAATTATTTTTTTTCTAAAAATGCAACTAAAACTCTTTTTTTTTTTTTTTTCTTTCTTTTGTAAATAAAGAAGCTTAATTTTCTAAGAATTCAACTAAATGAATTTCACTAATGCAATTATAAATGTCTTAAAACATATAAGAACTTACGAAAACTCAAGGGTCCCATCGGGCGTGCCAAAATATTTCTATCTAATTTTCATTTTTTCTTAAATGTGAAAAGAAAAAACTAGTCAAGAAGAGTGCGTAGAAGAATACTTGTTGAATGCACACGTATTGAATCCAAACTTTGTGAGAACTCCTTTATGGATAGGGAATAATGACCTGAAATAATAAAGTACTACCAAAAAACTTGTTGGTTAGTGTTGACGCTGTGGATTGCACCCTCGACTGGAGGCTGAGCTCTTGTCTTCCACGCATCACAATGGAAACTCCTCTCTTGCCTGTGGGTATGGAAAAACTAAGAGGAGAGTCTCTAGATAAGGGCTAGCTCCCTTTGATGCATTTGAGTTATTCCAGTAAGTTGATAATACACACACACACACACACACACACACACACACACACACACACACACACACACACACACACACATATAATGGGGGGGGTGAAAAGAGAGAAGGATTACTAAAAAATAGAACCTAACCTAAGAGGGTGATGCACCAAATGAGTTTGATCTACTCATACTCACACTCTGAACCATAAGAACACATACATACACTTTAACTAGTAAAAGGACCAGACTATAGGGAGATTGATAGGGAGGCTTTAATGGAAACACAGAAAAAGAACTTACCATAGGTGCTATAGGAAAAGCACACTGTCTAGTAACCTCCTTATGCCTCTGCACTCTAGATACAAATCTTCTTGTCACCTGCAAGAATGGTGCTTTGTATATACCAAGTGTGTTGGTATGAAGCATGTGAAAGCATTAAGAAATAAATGACTGAACACAAGTTTAACACTCAGACACACTCAAAGATATATCCAACAAGAATAGAGGTAACAAATACGCATTCTATTGATTCTAGGTGAAAATTGGCAGGGCTTCACCCTACAACATGAGAGGTCCTTTTCTCAAAATGAGAAGTTTACAATATATAAAGGAAGAAAAGGCTTTTTGGTACCCTTTTACAAGTGGCCCATGTGCGTTCTGAGCATTGGGAAAAGGAAGCCGCTTGATAGATAATGCTGTGTCAGCTCCTATTTTGACTTTAGGTGTTTAAGATATATTAAATGTCATATGTGAAATTATGGGCCGTACCATTTATCTGCAAACAAGACCGCTCCTTCAAGGCACTCACATGATTTTTTTGCCCATCAATGCAAAGTGAAGAAAATGGGTCACGTTGTTCACTATTTGTGCTCCTTGATGACCACTTGGCAAATACTGTGTCAACCACTGGAGTAACTCCTTGAGTTGACACCTTCCTTTGCCACTTGGACTATTTTTTCCATTTTTGCACTTTGTCTCTTCTTGGCTTTGTCTTTTTTGGCTCCTTTGGCCTTCAGGGGCTATCTTCTGCTAATTCTTTGGCTCTTTGGGCTCCCTTCTCGGCAGTCTCTTCCTTTGGGCCTTAAGCCTTTGAATTCCTTAGGGTTCACGCCTTTCATTAAAAAACCAATGATTATTTCATTTATGCAAAGTTGACATCTACGCGCCCATCGCCATTTGAAAGCCAACGAATAGTCTATTGCCCTGAATTTGACGTCTTCAGGGACATCATCGAACGTCTGGATTCCAACAGCTAGTCCATGATGCTCAACTTTGACGTCTGCAGGCTCATCACCCCTTGGTCAATTCCTTCGACTTTGTCTTTGTAACCTCCCAAAGGGAAGGTGTCCCTTCAGGCCTTGAGAAAGATCCTCCTTTTGGCAGCTGAGAGTCCCTCGCAAGGGCACTTGCCCTTTGGGGTCCTTGGTCCTTAAATCCTTCAGACAAAACGTTTGAAGGAATTCCTTTAGACATTTTGTCTGAAGGATTTCTTCCTTTGTCTTTCCCACTTATTCCCTCGGGCTTTTTCTTTTGGGCAAATTCCTTTGTACTTTTTGTCTGAAAGAATTCATCTTGTCTTTTGCTGCAGAAAATCTTTTCGAAAGACATTGTTTTTTGCCTTATGAATTTCTTCAAACAAAATGTCTGAAGGAATTCCTTCGGGCATTTTTTATGAAGAAGTTCTTCATCTCTTGTCTTGAACAAATTTGAAGGAATTCCAACTTTTCTGCCTTGTTCATTTTTCAAAAGAAAACCTTACCCTTTCGACCTTCTCTTTGATCCCTTTGCAAGTGTTCCCTGCCCTCTACAAGGGCACTTGTCCTTCAGGGTTTGGGAGACTCCTTTGAACCTTCCAACTGAATCGACTGATTGAATCGATTGATTGAACCAACCGATTGAACTGACCAATTAAACCAACAATGGTTCAATGATTCAATGGTTCAATACTGTGTTCTGCTCATTCAATTGACCACTTAAACCAACCACTTTGAACCATTCGATTAAACCATTCGATTGAACCAATTCTTTGAACCAAGCCGATTGAACCAACACTTTGAACCAAGGCATTAAACCAAACCTTTAAACCAAGCTAGCTGAACCAAGCCGTTAAACCAAGCTGACTGAACCAAGTTGTTGAACCAAGCCGATCAAACCAAAATATGGAATCAACTAATTGAACCAACTGAGTGAACCATTTCTTTGAACCAAGCCGACTGAACCGAGTCGTTGAACCAAACCGACTGAACCAACAATGGTTCAAAGTTCAAGTTCAAAGTTCTTGGAAAGCTCATGGTATTGGACACCGACGTCGAACCATTGAACTGGTTCCTCCTTTTACCGAAAGACTTGTGCAAAAAATCAAATATGAAATTGGCTCATAAAAATAAGGGAAGGAGACCAATTTGGGCATGCAGGGCCAAAATGGTTAATAAATTGGCAATTCCCAGGGGAAGCATGCTTGCTATGCTTAGAAACCAGTAGCCTCAAAGTCCACTGGGCATGGAGTCAGAACACAGATTAAAAAGTTAGCAACCGCCTTGAGATATCTAAGAATCAATCACGAAGTTCTTACCCTAAAAGGAAATGAAAACACACATAAGACTAATAAAACTACTAACATGTGCAAAATCACTTAAGGAAAAATAAGGAAAATATATACATGATGAGAGAAAGGCTCAGTGATAATGCTTAAGATGTATCTCATTAACTGGGATATACAGTTCTTCACCATCCAACCTGGAGAGTTGGAATGCATTATGCTGTTTACACTCAGTGATGACATATGGACCACTCCATAGGGCATTGAAATTCATGTGCTTTACACGCTCAGCACGGTCCTCATCCCATTTCAAGATGATGTCTCTTTCAGAGAAACCTTTTGATGAAGATTTCTTGTCAAAGTGTTTCTTCGTCTGCTGCTGGCGGCTAGTCATAGAAGCCATAGCCTACTCCCTTATCTCTTGGAGCTCTATCAGCTCAAATAGCCTAACCTCCATGATGTTGCCTTCTTCCAACTACAACTGGTGAGCAAGGTCCAAGGTTGGCAACTCAAGTGAAATAGGAAGCTTAGCTTCCCTTCTATACACGAGCGTGTATGGTGAATTACCAATTGCTCTCTTTGGAGTAACCCTATCTGCCCACAGGGCTATTTTCAACTTGGCATGCCAAGTCCTCTAATTTTCCTCCATTATTCTCTTGATGATTTTGATCAGATTCTTATTGGTGGACTCAGCCAGCCCATTCCCCTGTGGGTAGTAATTAGATGAAGTGCTAAGATAGATACCATATCTCAACGCACATTTGCTTATTTTAGCTCCCAAAAAAGCTAAAGCGTTATTTGAGATGATGGTAGCTGGGACCCCAAACCTCACCACCAGGTCTTCATAAAATTTTAGGACTGCACTTTCGTTGGCTTCCTTCAAAGCGACAACCTCTACCCATCTTGTGAAGTAGTCTGTGGCGCTCAGGACCCACTTATGTCCAGCACTGGAGGGAGGGTTAATCATCCCTATAAAGTTAAGGCCCCATTGCATGAATGGTTATTCCACTTGAATAGGTTGTAAAGGCATGGTAGCCAGCCGTTGCTTCCCAACAAAGAACACACACTTCTGGCACTTTCATACCCAAGCATGGGTGTCTCTGAATAGAGTAGGCCAAAAGTAACTAGCTCGTATTATCCTTGCAGGTGTAGGCCTAGGAGCAAAGTGACCACCAGTTGGCCCATCATGGAACTCGAACAGCACCCTGTCGGCCTGACTTGGATCTATGCACCTTAAAAAGACTCCTGATAGATCCCTTTTGAACAACACTCTATCAATTAGGACATAAGGGAGAGATTGGAGTCTGAAATATCTCCTCTTGGTCATATCAAGGCCCTGCGAGCACTCACCAGTGAGAAGGAAACACCTCAAGTCTGATGTCTAATCCTTCATAACAATTGGTTCTTTTACTGTAGCTACATCATGAATTAGCAAACTATCCTCCTTTTGCTGTCTAAAGTTTGTAGCAAGGTGTTCACACAGGCCTCTCCCTCTTACTAGCTTGGTGATCTTGATATCCACATCATATTCTATTACCTTAGTGATCCACCCTGCTCTCTTTTCATTCAAGTCATGATTGGTCAAGAAATCCTTGATGCTGGGATGTGGAACCATGAGGTGAATTCTGTTGTTAGACAGCATATGCCTAAATTTTTTCAGTCTCTGTATGACTACAAGGACTTGCTTCTCCACATATGTATACCTAACCTCAAAACCTTCTAGGCCTTGGCTAAAAAATGCAGGTGGTTGCTCAAGGTCATCACCATTCACTTGGGTAAGCATGGTAGAGATTATCTCTTCATTTTTGAAGGTGTAGAGGTTGAAACTCTTAGTGAAGTCAGGACTGATCAAGGTAGGAGCTTGAGTGATAGCTTGCTTGATCTCTTCAAAGCTATCCCTCCTTTGCACTGTCCACACAAACTTCTCATATTTCTTCAGCATAGAAGTCAATGGCTTGACTACCTCTGCAAAATTTAGAATAAACCTCTGGATGAAATTTATTTTGCCGAAGAAGCTTTGCAGGCCCTTCTTGTGTTTAGGCAAGGACAGCTCTAGGATGGAGCGAACTCTCTCTGGATCAATGGTCAAGCCTTCCTTAGAAACAACGTGGCCAAGGAGTTTACCCTCATGGATAATGAACACACATTTATTTGATTTGAGAGAGATACCAAACTCTTACACCTCTCAAAGATTTGTCTAAGGTGTTTCATGTGTTGGCCCACCTCCTTAGAGAACATTGTCACGTCATTAAGATACACCAGTACAATGTTATTTATCATGCCTCAAAAGGCCATGTCCATGGCTCGATGAAAGGTGGCACCAGCATTGGACAGTCCAAATGGCATTTTTATATAAGCAAACATCCCCCATTTGGTAGTGAACGCTGTCTTGTACTGGTCACAGTCTTGCACCAAAATCTAATTATATCTTAAATACCCATCCAAGAGGGAGAAATGCTCGCTGCCTGTCACCTTTTAAAGGATCTACTCCATGCTTGGGAGAGGATAATGTTCTTTCAAAGAGACTCTATTGAGGTCTCTAAAATCTACACATAATCTGATCTCCCCATTCTTTTTCTAGACAGGAACAAGATTGGTTAGCCAAGAAGAGTGTTTGATTGGATATATTATCATGGACTCAATCAACTTGGTGAGTTCCTTTTGCATGAGAGGCTCAATCTTTGGGTTGACAAGCCTTTGCTTCTACTTGATCGACTTGGCACTTTCTTCCAGCTCAATGGTATGTTGGGCCAAAATGGGGTCGAAACCCTTCAAATCGTTATACTCCCAGGTGAAGACATCAGCAAACCCTTGACACAACAAGGTGAAGGCCTGCCTTTCATGGTCCATGCACACTTTCCCAAGTCCAAATAGCTTATTCTTGAATATTTCAACCTTCTCATAGTTCTCCTCCTTCATTATGATGCTTGCCTTATCACTTTTCAACTGGTCATCTTCATTGAAGATACTCTCGAGAGTGACAAGCCTTTGGGAAGTTTATTGTTCTTTAGCTAAATAATTTGGCTGCTATACTGCTACTGTAGCTTAGCCTAGTTTTTAGCAGCAAACTCAACTTCTTCTTTTAAGAAGAGTGTTATTTTCTAGTCACTGTCAAACACCTACCAATTAGTGATGTTGTCAGGTACAGAGGGCTAGATTACTACCTTCAAGTGGCGTGAACTACGGTCTTGACCTATTTCACTAGGGATATCAAACTAGGCACCAACTGCTACTAGCCTATCTGCTTGCTTGTTATGCTCTCTAGGAATAGAGGTAACATTGAAAGCAAGGAAATTCTCTACTAAGTCCCATACTCTGTGTTTATAGGACTTAATCAAATAATTCTTTGTCAGATTTTGGCTCCTTACCTAATTCACAACCAACTCACTGTCACCAAAAACCTACAACTTTTTGATTCCTCTTTTCCTTGCCTACTCTAAACCATGGATGAGGGATTCATACTCCACAACATTGCTCGTGCAATAAAATTGAAACCTAAAAATTGAAAAGTATTTCTCCTTTGAAGGATAAACTAGCACCACTCCACCACTAGCTCCCAACTTACTTCTTGAGCCATCAAAGAACAACTACCATAAACCTGAGCTTTCTTGGCTTGCTTTCATCAGATTTAGTACAAAATTACCCTCTTCATGCATGCAATAAATCCCAAGGCCTGCCTCTTCTATGAATTTGTAAGGATCATGCTCAAAGTTGTCACTTTCCCATTTGTCTAAGAGCAGGTCAGCAACTCCTTCAAGGGCAGAGGATGGAGATTGGTCCACTTGGAATTTTTCTTAGTCAATAATGGCGTAGCTGACATTTACCACCTTGAACAAGTATGGTTCCATATGATCTCTATGGAGTGGCTCTGATTCAATCTTGACCTTAGTCCCATACTTGGTTCTAAAAACCAGATAGGACCAGTTTGCTGCTAGGTAGCTGCCTATTTTGGATGTGAAATCCCTAGATAAGCAAAAAGCAAAGTAGGGAGGGACATCCACCACTACCACATCATGGGGAATTAATAAGGTCAGATAGATGTGTAGAACCTTTCACCACCCCAAGTGTCTTTGCTGGTGTTCCATCCAGTTGCAGGACTCCCTTAGTCATTTCTTCATATTTTAGCCCCAGTTTATCTGCTATGCATTTAGGCATCACTGAGGTGCTTTCTCCACTATCAATGATGCAATTGTGCACCAAGAAATCTCCTATGACCAAGGAAAATAAAAAGGGGGATCCTTTTCTTCTTTCTTAACTTGGCCTGATGTGGAAGGCTATCCATTCATCATCAGAACATTATCAACTTTTGTTGGGACAGCTTGTTCATTCAGCTTGTGCAATTCTTTTTGTAGCATGTCCTTTTGTTCTGGTATTGATAATGAATCCCACAAGGAGATGTTCATGTGTAGCTTCTTCATTTGGTCTACCACGTTGACTTGAGGGTTGCCTTCTTTCAAATTTTCTTTGAGATTACTTACAACCTGAGGCATAGGCCGAGGAGCTAAAGGTGCAATCGACAGTCTAAAATTTGGAACCTTTTGGTTTACATGTGATGAAGAAGGTGGTGCTGACATTTGAGAAACTAATTGAGCCTCTTCCATTGCTCTCCTTTTGGACCTTGTGTTGGCTGTGACATAGTCGCCCTGATTGTCTGTACTACCCATGTAATTGACTGCATAGAACTCACCTTATAGGTGATTCATGAGAGTGGAATCAGGCTGAGTTTGACTACTACTCATGCTAAGTTGCACTGAAGCCTTAAAGCTTGGGAATTGGGTGACTGCCTGATTGTCTTGTGCATTTGTGTAGTGACTCAGCATTTCATTTGTATAAACAACCTGATCTTGACCATATCCCATGGTTGAGCAACTAGGTTTTTCTTGTACTAGATTGTCTTGAGCGGGCACTAGAGCCTTGGATGATGAAGGAGCGCCTGTGCAAACTGACCCTGTCCTTGATTGTATTTCTGGAAAGGGGGTCTATTTACTTGACCATACTACTGATATCCTTGATTTGGTCAATTGCCTTGAGCTTGCTGCCTTTTAAGAGCCACTAGTTCATTTGTTATGCTTTGTAACAGACTTTTGACTTCATGGAGGTCATTTGATGAAGTAGCAACCAGATTTTCTATGCTAGGCAAAAGAGCTAAGGTGGGAGCAGCAGTTTGGATTGGAGGTAGCAATTCAGGAAAGAGTGGCATATGAGGCCTAGGAGCTATTTTTCTAGCTTGCACCAGGCAATTCTCAACTGCTATAGCTATGTCATAGGTGGCAAGCAGAACATGTCCTCCCATGGACTGTATCATAACAGTGATGTCGCTATTCAACACTTTCAAATAATAGAGGAAAGCATAACTCAGAGTCAGCCTTACCAAAATGGAGATTCTATCCCATGTCTTCTAAAACTGAGTGTTGAAATCTTACATGAATTCATGTGGAGCTCTTTTCATAGTGGTCAGCTGCTCAGCAAGTGAGAGGTGGTCCCTCTTCTCCCCAAATCGGTTCATTAAAAGGGTGCCCAATTCATTCCAAGAATTGACTGAATTCATGGGCAAAGTCCCATACCAGTCCAAAACTTTGCCCTTGAAAGACAGTGCCATCAATCTGATCACAATGTTTTCCTCAGTGACATTGTGAATATTACAGAGGTTAGCAATATTTTTGATGTGTTCAATAGCGGTAATAGGCCCCTCTCCATTAAAGGGAGGCACACTTTTAAGGAATGCTCCTGGAATTGGGTCATAATGCTGGAGATTTAAAGAACTCTAACCATGAAAGGCCACAAAAGCTAAAGCCATAGCTATGACAGGATTCAATCGAGGCCTTCTTGCATAGGTGTATCTTATAACAGGTATGAGAAAGTGATTTGTTGTATAAGGATGGGTTTTTTCAAACCTTAGTCACTTTGCTGAGTTCAAATGCAATTCAACGAATTCAAAAGGGACACCCCTAGCAGTAGATCACGTGGTGATTTTAGGCATAGGAGGTCAGACTAGTCTTTGGTTAGAAAGTGATGTTCTTACCAGTGGAGTCGCTAGATGCTGAAAATGGTTGATTTTGCTATAATAGGACCAGCATCAATCTTAGAACTTTGCTAAGTGTTAAAACTTGGTCCCACCAGGCATGCCAAAAACTGTTGACATTGTGGATTTCACCCTTGATAGGAGGCTGAGCTCTTGTCTTCCATGCATCATGATGGAAACTCCTCTCTTGCCTGTGGGTATGGCAAAACTGAGAGGAGAGTCTCTAGATAAGGGCTAGCTCCCTTTGATGCATCTAAGTTATTCTAGTAAGTTACTAATATATATATATATAAAATAGGCGGTGAAAAGAGAGAAGGACAACTAAAAAATAGAACCTAACCTAAGAGGGTGATGCACCAAACAAGTTTGATCTACTCATACTCACACTCTGAATCATAAGAACACATATATACACTTTAATTGGTAAAAGGACTAGACTACAGGGAGCTTGACAGGGAGGCTTTAATGGAAACACACAGAAAAAGAACTTACCATAGGTGCTGTAGGAAAAGCACATTGTCTAGTAATCTCCTTCTACCTCTGCGCTCCAAATACAACTCTTCTTGTCACTTGTGAGAATGGTACTTCGTATATACCAGGTGTGTTAGTATCAAGCCTGTGAACGCATTAAGAAAGAAATGACTGAACACAAGTTTAACACTCAGACACACTAAGAGATATATCCAACCAGAATAGAGGTAGGAAATGCGTATTCTATTGATTTCAGGTGAAAATTGGTAGGCTTCGCCTTACAACATGAGAGATCCTTTTCTCAAAATGAGAAGTTTACAATATATAGAGGAAGAAAAGGCCTTTTGGCGCCCTTTTACTAGTGGCCCATGTCCGTTTTGAGCATTGGGAAGAGGAAGCCGCTTGATAGATAATGTTGTGTCAGCTCTTATTTTGACTTTAGGCATTTAAGATATATTAAACATCATATGTGAAATTATGGGCCACATCATTTGTCTGTAAACAAGACCGCTCCTTCAAGGCATTCACACGGTTTGTCTGCCTATCAATGCAAAGTGAAGAAAATGGGTCACACCGTTCACTGTTTGCACTCCTTGATGACCACTTGGTAGATATTGTGTCAACTGCTAGAGTAACTCCTTGAGTTGACACCTTCCTTTGCCACTTGGTCTGTTTTGTCCATTTTTGCACTTTATCTCTTCCTGGCTTTGTCTTTTCTGGCTCCTTCGGCCATCAGGGGCTATCTTCTGCTAATTCTTTGGCTCTTTGGGCTCCCTTCTCGGTGGTCTCTTCCTTTTGGCCTTAAGCCTTTGAATTTCTTCAGGTTCATGCCTTTCATTAAAAAACCAATGGTTATTTCATTTTTTCAAAGTTGACGTTTGCATGCCCGTCGCCATTTGAAAGCCAACAGCTAGCCTATTGCCCTGAATTTGACGTCTTTGGGGACATCATTGGACATCTGGATTCCAATGGCTAGTCCATGATGCTCAACTTTGACATCTGCGGGCCCGTCACCCCTTGGTCAATTCCTTTGACTTTGTCTTTGGAACCTCCCAAAGGGAAGGTGTCCCTTCGGGCCTTGAGAAAGATCCTCCTTTTGGTAGCTGAGAGTCCCCTGCAAGGGTACTTTCCCTTCGGGGTCCTTCGAGCTCCTTGGTCCTCAAATCCTTCAGACAAAATGTCTGAAGGATTTCTTCCTTTGTCTTTCCCACTTATTCCCTCAAGATTTTTCTTTCAAGCGAATTCCTTCAGACAAAAGTTCAAAGGAATTCCTTCAGACTTTTTGTCTGAAAGAATTCATCTTGTCTTTTGCCACGAAAAATCTTCCTGAAAGACATTGTTTTTTGCCTTATGAATTTCTTCGGACAAAATGTCTAAAGGAATTCTTTTGGGCATTTTGTCTGAAGAAATTCTTCATCTCTTGCCTTGAACAAATCCGAAGGAATTCCAACTTTTCTACCTTGTTCATTTTTTCGAAGAAAACCTTACCCTTTTGGCCTTCTCTTTGATCCCTTTGCAAGTGTTCCATGCCCTCCACAAGGGCACTTGTCCTTTGGGCTTTGGGAGACTCCCTTGAACCTTATAATTGAACTGACTGATTGAACTGATCGATTGAACCAACTAATTAAACCGACTGATTGAACCAACAATGGTTCAACGGTTCAATGGTTCAATACTGTGTTCTGCTCATTCAATTGACCACTTGAACCAACCGCTTTGAACCATTCAATTGAACCAATTCTTTGAACTAAGCTGACTGAACCAACACTTTGAACCAAGTCGTTGAACCAAACCTTTGAACCAAGCTGACTGAACCAAGTCATTGAACCAAGATGATCGAACCAAAAGATTGAATCAATTGATTGAACCAATTGAGTGAACCATTTCTTTGAATCAAGTTGACTGAACCAAGTTGTTGATCCAAACTGACTGAACCAACAATGGTTCAAAGTTCAAGTTCAAAGTTCTTGGAAAGCTCATGGCATTGGACCCTGATGTCGAACCATTGAATTGGTTCCTCCTTTTGCCGAAAGACTTGTGCAAAAAATCAAATTTGAAACTAGCTCAGAACAACAAGGGAAGGAGACCGATTTTGGCCTGTAGGGCCAAAATGGTTAACAATTAGATAATTAGTTGGGTGGATTGCTTAGTGTGAGCTAGATCTTAGAAGCGAAAGCTTTCTAGGAGGCTTTCAATCCACCTGCTTTTAACACTTAAGTTTACGAATAAAAAGAAAAGATACTTACATTTAAAACAAAAAATAACTAAAATTAAAAATAATTAAATAACAACAAATAGCTGAATTTAGATAAAAAATTTAAATGCTTTTAAAACAATGACTAAATAAAGCAACTAGTGCTGAAAATTAGTCAATGCAAGGTTATGGTTTTGGTTTGGAAATTTAACAAGGGATTAAAGAAAGGTGGTTTAATTGTTTGATAAATGGTTAAGGTAATAAAAAGGTAAAGGTTCAAATGGGATAAATGGGTGAATGGTTGATGAGGTAAGAAAGTAAATAGTTAAGATGGTAAAAGGGGAGGATAAGGAGGGTAAAAGTGGCAAAGGTGTGATTGGATAAAAAATGGAAAGAGAGAAAATGGATTGAGATAATGAAATGACAAAGGGAAAAAATAGATAAGTGGGGATGAAGAGATTAAAAATACAAGGAGATGATAAAACAAAAATTGAAGAAACAAAATCAAATGTTACCTTCCAAGTTTGAAGAAGAATGTTGTTGTTGTTGAAGATGTCTTGAGGCAATTTCGACAGAGCTTCATTGCTTTGAATTATTTTCTTCCAAGATGTAGATGACCTCCAAAATGATGAACTCCTTCAAAGACCTAAAAAAATATCTTAATAACCAAAGACTAACTTCCAATTTAACCTTGGGCGAAGGAGAGGGGGGTATTTATAGCATTTGTTGTGAAGAATCATGTCAAAAGAGGGAATAGTAGAACTATGGCACCATTTTCTATGTGGTGCATGAATGAGTCAAAATATGAGGTTGGTAGCATTTCCACCTTGATCATGAATCTCCAATTTAGGTTTTTGTATCTCCCACCTTGCACATGAATCCAATTTTGAATGGGAATCATGCACATGGGTCTAAATGAGGCCAAAGATTTTTCAGCATCTTTTCTTGTCTTCATCCAAGCACTAAAGAGGTGGGTATCCCATTTTTAAATCCACTTTCATGTGTGAAGACAAAATATATGTTTAATGATGGCTTATTAAGGGGAAATTCACCATATTTCAAGGGGGACCCTTGTGATGCTTAAATGAGGTCATTAAGCACCTTGGGAAGGGTCCAAAGTGGGGCATGATGTCCCACATCAAGCCACCTCACTTCTAAGCCATGTCACTTGCCATATCACCTCCTAAATCATCTTCTATGTCACTTTCCATGTCACATGCCATGTCACTTGTCATGTCATCATGAATAGTGATAGTGGGTCCCACATTGAATAGTGATAGTGAATAGTACTTTCAAATAGTATTTTTGAATAGTAATATGTGAATAGGAGAATAGTGAGTTGGTTAGGTTAAGAGGCGTTGGTTAAAGGTTATGAAGGTTTAGGCAATCTTTAGGAGGTCTCAAGGCATTTGGTCATCAAAAACTATAAGTGTGTAGTTTTCTAGTGTCTACAGGCACACAACATTAGTCTCACATTCCATCATGTATTAAATATGATATGCATCCATTTAATGCACTTTTACATTGTGATCTACCAGATTCTGAGAAACCCATTATTCATGTTGCTCCTATTATTATAGATGAAACTTTGAATTCTATTGTTGTGCACTTTGCACATCCCACCCTAGTTCCACCTGCATATATGCTTGCTTCTTTTGAGAAGCATACCACTAGTTTTAGCTCTCACATGCTTTGTTCCATGGTTCACACTACTATATTTTTAGGCATTAGGAATCATTTATAGGGCATTGCACGCCCTATTCAATGTATTATGTGGACTGCTCGGCATGGCCTTGGTTATGATGTAGGTGCTTAATTTTTATTGGGATCTGTTGATAGAGCTCCATTTTTTGTTTATTCTACTCTTCGTGAAGATTATGAGTTACATATAGGATCTTCTACACCTTCACTCATCCCTGAGAAACCTAAGATTATAGTGGTCATACATGATCTACCTGAGACTTCTTTGGATGTTGTCTCACATTCTTCCATCGTGGAATTTTCACTCACACATATGCATGCATCTTTATCCACCATTCATGTTCATTTGGGGTGGATTTATGATCATTCTTGGTGGCATAAGAAGCATTCTTGGCGAGGACACTACAAACATCATTCCTCTACTATTCAACTTCTTTGACCACACATTAATCCTCCTGCCTATTGATGCTCCTTGTTTTTTGAGCTCCTTATTTCGGTAGACTTGTTCTTTTCAAGCATACATCTCTCATTGCATAGATGATGCATTCCATAGTTTGATTACATTATGGAATTTTTTGTATCACTCGATGATTTGTTGTAGGATGGGACTTTTGTTTGTAGTCACACCGAGATTCATGGATATTTTTTCTTCATGTGTGTGCTCCATGATTGAACACTTTCTTGTCCAGTTGTATGACTATCCCATCATCACTAAGGATATCATTCTTGAGAGATTTCATATTTGTATATGATTGTTGATAGTCTCCTTCAATTTTTGGTGGAGCTTGTTCTCCTTCTAGAGCATAGCTAGTCTGGTGTAGCTTAGTGTCAACATTTTGGTGTTTGCATAGTGGGATTGGCCCACTCATTTAGATGGTTTTTTGAGTCACTACATCCATTTCAACATTATGGGCTAGGGTGTGTGTGGACACACTGCTTATTGTGTTGTGCTCATTTTTAGTACACCAAATTTTCTTTTGGAGGTAGTTGATTGAGTGCATTTGTATTTGATGGCCTTCATTCCATCTAGTGCACCTCTTCAACTTTATGTTTGAGTATTGAGCCATTTGCTTTCTTGGGGTACTTTGTAGCATATGTTTTTTGCTCTCTCAATTTTAGCTGTTGTTATTAGTTTTTGGGCACCTTGTAGTGATACATTTCATCCTTGGTGACTCTTTTTCTCAGTGTTTTGAGATCAATGTTTTTTACAGAGTTAGCCTTATATAGAGTACCAATTCCTATTTGATTCGATGGTTAAAATGATTCATCATCCATGTAGTCTGGTAAGATGGATTGGTTACCATAAGAACAATTTGTATTTCACTGTGATTTTGTACATGGGTACCTGATCAAGCCTTGTTGGGACTCATTCAGTCTCTTTGCTTTCTCTTTTATTACTCCCTATTTTACGCTTAAGGGAGGGTGTTGGAGTGAGCATTCACACTTGCTCATGTGTTAAGCTTTATTCGGAGTTGGTTAATTAATTATTATGTGTCAAATATTCGTACACCTATTTTATGCATGCAAACATTCCATAACAATTAAAATTGGTTTCACACAACAAATTATTTGATGTGCGAAATAAACTATTATGCCTATTTAATAGGCACTCCTATTACTTAGCCTATATCAGTGGAGAGAGATATTTATGGATTGTATTATTCATTTGAGAAAATAAGGTAGAGTCTGGTTTATGCATAATGTATGTGTTATTAGTGTTGTGGTAATGGTTTGCAGGAGAGATCCTACGGTCTCATGAATGCATTATGCATTCCAATAATCAGGAACTTAGTTATCTATAACTTACAATGGCATCTGGGGGTGGAGTTCTTGAAATGTAATAGTGTGAAATGTTAATAAAGATGGTCAAACTTAAATTTGGCATCCATTGAACTGTCATTGAACAATTTTTCTTATTATTAAAGGTGATCAAATGTGATCGCTTGGGCATACGAAAGAGTTTTGGCATATGATTATGTTTGGAGTTGATGTTTTGGTAAAGGGGGTTGTGTAATGAGAATGAGTGTAAATTGGAAATTGTAATTAATTTGCAAAGCTTAAATGTTATCCTTGTGTCAAATTAATTAAACTTCGCTATAAAATTAATTATCACAACGAATGAAAAAAAAATTATTTGGCAATTTGAGATCGAATAAAGAGATGTTTCTTTATATCATTTTTTTTTTCTTGAGAGCAAGTTCTAATTGAATCTAAGCAGTTCCTGGAATGATAATCTAGACAAAGGCAATCTTTTTGAGTGGGAACTTTGAGAATTTACTCATGTTAGTTATAATGTATTGAACAAGCTTAGAGTTTCTCTGTACATGAACAAATGTGACTTGACACAAATACCCATAAAATAAGATCAATGAATGCATCACTACACAAAAATGAATAATTGAAATGAGACAACACAATAATAGGGTAAGTTATGATCCAACATTTCTTGAAGGTCTTTGTGCTACAAAACTTGTTTATTTTAATGTTCCTAATGTGGGAAAAATACATTAAGGTCCCACAATCTATCTTGTTGCATCCATTTGTCCATGTTACCAATGTATTACCACCTAAAAACAAAAACTTACATCTCTTATAGTGTTCCTTGCACCATTGTGGCAATTGTTAGTTATTGTCTTGTTTGGAGTGCGTGAAGGTGAATTATCATCCCATCAAGTCTCTGTTCTTCCACAAGGCACAAAAAGGTGTTGATATAAGTTTATTTTTTTGCCTTCATATGCTAAGACAAGTCAATATTCTCTAGTTTTATGCTTTTAATTTCTCAAAAAGAGAATAAATATTCGAGTGGAGAAACATACAATAACATTTTTTTTTCATTTTTGCCTTATCAATAAAAAATTGAGTCAAAATTGCAAACAAATCAATTTTTATTTTTTGAAAAAGTAAAATTTTAAAAATAAAAAAATTTGTGAAAAAACACATATTCACAACATTCGATATTACAGTGCCTCTGGTTCACATTTATGGGTCAAGCCATCGTGATTAGAATATTGCACTTATAGTCTAGCATAGCTATAACAACAGTGTTTGTGACATCATCATTTTAAATTGTCAGGGAGAAATAAAGAAAAACATCCATTTTCCCTTCGTTACCCATTTGTGACTGTCACCAAACATAAATCCTAAAATTGAAAAGATCAATCTGAGTATATAGGGTTATCACATCCTCACATAAGGTCTTATCTTTAATCAAGAGTCATAGATAATGCAAATCCTTTTCACTTGCTACCTGGGTACCATGTACCATTCTGCTCTCACATGCTTTAATGTCACTTTCACGTATATATAAATGATGAGATTATTCTATGTATCGATGTGTATATAGGAAGGGCAAGAATATATAGACATTTGATATATCATTTTGGTGGTATCTCGAAAAGGGGGCCTTTTGGAGTGATAAGGAACCTTTCTATCTCCTTTCATTTTTAAAATGCGTTCAATAAAATCAATTGTTGGCATAACTTTGATTGGGAAAGATACATGGTTAGAATGGTTTCGATAAGTGGAGAACACACTCATATTCAATGATCTGTGGTTTGACATTTGCCATGGAGATACACAACCAACACAATCAATATATGCAAATGAAGTAATTTTTTAAAAACAAAAGAATTGGAAAGCATTGGCCTTGATAAGGGCCTTAGTCAATGGCAAAAGTTTAGTCATGTACAGGGGTGCACCTCTTCATGGGAAACACTTCAAAAGTTGAAAGACTTATATGATTCTCACTCATAGTTGGAATTCATACAATTATAGTTGAAGTTGTTCAATCTTGAATTGAAAGATGGAGATGTGATGAGTTTAGCCTCAAAGTTTTGTGCAATCAAGAATGATGTGGATTCCACTAGTGTCCAAATTGACATATACATGACTGCATTCATAAAGATCTTTCTTTCCAAATATCCAACCTACTTAGAGTCCTTTCAAGTAAGTAATCAATTGAAGACTCTTAACATTTAATTAATTGATTGAAAAGATGATAGAAAGAGAAAAGGCCTTTGGGATAAAAATTGAATCCACATGAGAATTTTTTTGTTATGCTAAGCAAAAAGGTCAATCTTCAAAGGTTTCTTCTTCAAATAAATCCATGTCTTCCAAAAGTAAAGGCAATGATAAAAACAAAAAAAAAAAACAAGGGAAGAGGAGGCAAATGTGACAATCACAATGGGAAAAATAAAAATAGAATGTTAAAAAACACTTCTATTGCAAATGGTGTGATAGAAAAGGGAGGCATGAGACTAACGAATGTAGGACTTTATGGGATAGAATTGAAACATACTGTAAGAAGATAGAGTAAAAAACACATATACCTTCAGAACAAAGGTTACACAATGAAGAGACTTTAGAACATGAAATTGAGGCACCAACCATTCAGTAGGGGGTACATAAAAAGATGTCTAAATAGGCTTCTCATACATTGAAAGATGTCGAACCTATAGGAAAGAATGGCACTCGAAGTGCCTATACAAAAAAATAACAAGTAGATACGTTCCTTAAAGAAATTCAAGATTGACTAGAAAATTTAAAATTTTAACTTGAATGACACTCTAGAAGAAGAACTCAATGTTGCATTCAATTCAGAACCAACCTTTTTCAAACAAGCTAAAAAGATCAATGTTTGGAGAAAATCAATGAAAAATGAATATGATGCACTGGTAAAAAATGGAACTTGTAAATTAGTGGATCCTCCACTAAACTACAAACCAATTGGTTGTAAGTGGGTCTTCCACAAAAAATACAAGGAAAATGGCTTGCTTGTCAAGCACAAAGCAAGGTTTGTCACAAATGGATATGCTCAAAAATGAGGAATTGACTACAATGAAACCTTTGCACCTACAACAAAATAGACTACCATTCAAACTATGTTGGCCCTAGAAGATCACAACGGATATAAAATTCACCAAATGTACATCAAAACTACATTTGTGAATGTTGATCTCAAGGAGGCAATGCACATGACACAAATCAAAGGTTTTGTAGTAAACGACCAAGAGCAAAAGATGTGCAAACTTGAAAAATTATTGTATAGTTTGAGACAAGCCCCATGAGCTTGGTATGATAAACTAATTGAGCACCTCTTGCAAATGAACTTCAAACATTTTGAGTTCGAAGAAGAAACTCTTTTTTTAAGACAAATGACAAAATGATTGTATTTGTAGTGGTATATGTTGATGATGTCCTCATCACATGGAACAATGAAAGGTACATTACAAAGTTTAAATCAAAGTTGATGAAAAGATTTGAAATAACCAATTTGAGTTATCTTCATTAATATTTGGGTATTAAAGTAATTCAAAAACAAAAGTATATCTTTATCACTTAGCACAAATACATTGATGACATTCTAAGCAAGTTAGAAATGGAATATTGTAAGCCTCTCACTACGCCCATGGAACAAACTCTAAAATTGACCACATAATCTATCATAGATTTTGTAGATGCTACTAAGTATAAATAACTCATTACAAGTCTGATATATGTGACAATAACTAGACCCAATATTTATTTCGTTGTTGGTGTTATTTCTTGATTCATACAAGAACCTAGAGAAAGTCATTGGGTAGCAATAAAGAGAGTCCTTAGATATCTCAAAAGAGCACAAAATTTGGACTCAAATACTCCATGGCAACAAACTTCAAACTGGTTGGGTATTTAGATTAGGACCATGTTGGTGATTTTGAAGATAGGAAAGCCACTTTGGGTTTTATAATGAATTTGGGAATAACAGTGATTAGATGGAAGTCCAAGAGGTAATCAATGCAATTGATTTATAAATCAAAATTGGAGTATATGGTAGCTTCAAAGGCAACCAAAGAGATTTTGTGGTTCAAAAAGTTTTTTTTAGATTTGCAAGAACAACAGGTTTTGTTAACACCTCTTATGATTGAAAACACTTCTATAATTCAAACGACAAATAATTCAGTCTTTCACGATCGAACCAAACATATCATACCAAATTTCATTTGATTCAAAACTATGCCAAAGATGGTAGTGTCAAGTTACAACATTGCCTTACAATAGAGCAACCGTCAAACATCCTAATAAAAGTGTTTGGATGATAAAATTTTGAAAAGTTTAGATGTATGCTTGGTCTCAAATGACCCCTATAAATTAAGGGGGTGGGTGTAATAATATTGTATAATATTATAATATTAGTTATTAATCATAGGAGTCATATGATAACTTTTGTCTTATTGTGTGATAGATGAAGAGTCTTCCACAGAATGTGAAGAGCCACTTAAGAATGTGAAATGATCAACCATTTCATTGGCTTTATATATTGTAATTTTTCCTTCATTTAATGAATTGTGAATACAATTTTGGCTTGCACCAAATATTTTAAATGTCATTTCATTTATCAAGCATCAAATAATAATGCAAAACATCTCCAAAGACAAGAGAACAACCAAAAGGAGGAGGTAAAAAATTGCCACTTCATTAAACTTGTAATGTACAAGCCTAAGGGCAGCCCAAGAAGGTATGGAAAGACCAAGTCTTCCATCAAAGTTGTTTGCTTCAATTATAAGAAGAGTGGCCATATAGTTGAAAATTGTTGGTATACATATCCATGATCATTTTTTGGAATGAGTAACCATCGTGTGGTCCTTTTGGAAGAGAAAATCCATCACCAAGAAGCCTATGTACTTCAAAAATAAAGATGCAAGTTGTAAAGACCACTCTCCAAATAATAATGTGGAGAAGGGAAAGAAGAAAATAATATTATCCAAGGAAATGAGTAATAATTATTGTACTCGTTACAACATGAGTGGGCATTGGCATGCAAAATGTTGGGAGTTTCATTCACAACTTCGTCCAAAGAATTGCAAGGGGAATTCCAAGAGGGAAGAGGCATGCACAAGCAAGAGGGAAGTTGTTCAAGCACCTACAAGCCAAGAAACATAAAATGAAGAAGCCAAACTATCTAAGGAGGAATCCATCAAGAGGGAGAAACCTATAGAAGAGTGCCCATCACCATTACAAAGAAGTAAACATGTTAAGAGATCAATTCTTAGAAGGATAGTTACAAAGATAAGAATCTGATTCACATTCATTTAAAGAGTTATCCAAGATGGAAATTGTCAAGAGGGAACAACCCATAGAGGATCCCTTATCACCAGTGTAAATGGGTAATGATAAATATTCATTATTGGTTTCATGAATAAAATATTTTCACATCTAAGATGTTGATTAACATGCATATGTAAGCAACTCCAAATTGCTTGTTATGTTCCATTGTTGAAAGAAGCAAGAAGCGAACTAAACTCATTTGTATGAGGAAGTATGGAGGTATTTAAATCATTAAGGGTGGATAGAGCAACCATTCAATCAATTTGTGAAGCATGTGTTGGTGTGTGCCATGTTCACACTCTATGTGAAGTCCACCTTAAGTAGTTTTGTTATCAAGATGAGATGTATTATGTGCACACAATTGCTAAATGCACATTTAAAGTGATAGTTATCCTCAAATGTGTGTGTTAACCAATTTTTGGTCCTGCAAGCCAAAATTGGGCACCCCCTCTTTTTTCTTTGCAAAAGTCATCCAATCTATGTTTTGACTAGATCATCTCTCTGCTGCCTTGTGCAAAGTGTTCTCTGCCAGACCTTTCTTGAGAAAAAGCCAAGTATTTTCCTCATTTGCTTAGCCAAGTGCATTTCGGGTTTGTCAAGAGCAGTTACTTCACCTACAATAGACCAAATTGGGTTTTCCTAATGACTTTACTTGTGAAATTTTCATAAGTCAAGTTACTTGATAAACCCAATTTGGTCCTTAAGGTGTAATTCAGACTTTGAAAACATCTTTATTTGTAAAAGTTTATAAGTAAAGACACTTGCAAAACCCGATTTGGTCTTTGCAGACCAAATCAGGTTTTTCAAGTGTCTTTACTTGTTTGTTTTATGAGTTGAAGTTGACACAAAACCCAAAGTAAGAGCTCATGAGAATTCCCAAATGGTCTATCTAGTACAATTTGGGTTTGTGCAGGTGTATTACTGGTCGGATTTTATAAGTAAAATAAAGTGAAGGATCTAATTTGGTCTATGTAGCTTGCCAAAGACACAAATTTTCTTCGGAGGGCACCTTGGTCGGTGGCAGGACCAAATCAAAAGTTTTGAAGGGGCATTTCGAGGCACAAAGTGCCCTTGTGGAGGGCACCTTGAGAAAGATGAAGACCATTTCAGAAATCTCGAAGGGCACTTTTGGATGAAAGAAACCCTTATGAAAGGCAACCAGCTGAAGAAGGAGACAAATTGTAAATGCCCGAAGGGCACGTGCCCTACAAGAAAATAAGCAATAAAAAAAAAGAATTCCTTCAGACATTTTATCCAAAGGAAAGTGCGATAAAAATCTCAAAACAAAGAAGGCCCAATAAGTCAAAGAGCAAGAAAAGAAAAGGCCAAGGTAAAGGAGAAGTCGAAGGAAAGAGACAAAACACGAGCAAAGACAAAGCGGAAAAGATAAAAAAAGGAACAGTTCCAGCTGCTGACAAAGACAAAGGACAATGACCATTCAAACCAAGACAAGTGCCATAGATGACTCAGCAAGGAGAATTAATACATTTGGTGAAATATATTTATCGAAAACCAATAAAATAGATTGGTTTTTGAACTATAGAGGAGAGCAGCCCATGTTTTCATGCTTCACCATTAATGCACAACCAGTTGTGGCCAACATTGAAGAGAGCATTGTCCAACCATAACAACTTGGGGATGGCTTTGTCAGTTGCTAGGAGTATCCCATGATTTTATAGGCCCAAGACAACAAGGGCAACGAATTGGATATCTACAACATGGCCCTCCCATAGGCAATTGGAAGAATACGGCAGTAACATGGTCTTGTGGTCTATACAAAAGTGTTTAACTCAACATGAGTTTCTATTCCTTGATTTGTCAGCTATCTTGTTTCCAATTCTCTATATATTTGTAACTTCTCATTTGAGAAGACATATCTCAACTTGTATGGCAAAGCCTTGTAGGAATTTACCCTGAATCAGGAAAAGCATTTTACCTCCATTTGAGCTTGCACATTTCTATATGTCTATGATTTTATCTTGTGTTAAGTCATTTTATTTTCATGCTTTCATAAGTTTATTCCAACATATCTAGTGCATAGTGATTTTCTTCTCTTGCAAGTCACATGAAGTGTTTGAAGAAGTATAGGCAAGTGAATAGGCTACACATTAGTGTGTCTCAAAACACCTCTTGTGCTAGTTTCTTCCTCCCTGTATCTTCATAGGACCCCCTAATAAAATACTGATGCAAGAAAGTTTTTTCTCCTGAATGAAGTGTATGCTTGCTGTCCATGGTTCAAAGTATATGCCAAAGCTGAGCAGACCAATTATTTTGATGCATCACCACTTTAGTTTAGGTTCTGATTTCAGTATTTCTCTCCCTTTTCATTCCCCCCATTGTTAGTAGTAGGAAATCCATGGCATCAAGGTGCATCAAGGGGAGCTAGCCCCTAATCTAGAGATTCATCTCTCATGTTTGCCACCCACAACAAGAGGGATGTCTCCATTGTGTTGCGTGGATGAAGAGAGCCGAGCCTCCCTTCACAGGGTGCAATCCACTGCGTCAACAATGTGAGGAGGGTTAGGTGTAGCTTAGGGAATGCTTTCACCATTCACACCACCAATAAGCATCTCCCATTCATCTCTTCCTCTTCCTATATAAGGAACATATGTGTCCTTTATGGGCCATTTAGTGGACTTCAAACATATTATAAATATGAGCTACTATGGATGTAGTCATTTAGGAGAACCAAGGATCACTCCTTGATCCTTGGCAACATTGTTGTGCAAAATTATGTTTGCACACATTCTTCCTTATGTATCCCTTTGTTTGGATTAATACATTTCTCTGTTATTGGTAGAATCTCTCATTTGAATACTTGGTGTGGATGGTATCTTAACATGTTGAAGTTCCTGGACTTTCTCTGTTTAGAGATGGTTTTAGTGATAAGAGTTGTTTTCTCAATGTTATATCAGAGTCATTCTTCATAGGTAGTTGTTGTGGATTCATGTAGTCTTTAGTAAGCTTGGCATTCCCACTCAAATTCTATAGCGCCTTTGCATTTTTATGCCAACCCGTATGGGGTTTTCAAAATTACTCTCTAGGTATTTTTTTCGTCACAACACAAGTTTTGTGCCAACCCTTTTGGAGTTTTTAAAATTACACTAGGTATGTATTTTTTAGTGCCAAAACAACATTTTTGTGCCAACCCTTTTGGGGTTTTCAAAATCATTGGAATTTTTTGTTTGCGATTTCTACCTCTTTGTGCCAACCATTTTAGGTTCTTAAAATTACATTGGGTGTTTTTTGTTGCCAAATCTACAATTTAGGGTTGTTTGCATGGAGTGAGTTCTACACTATATAGATTTATTTGCATGTCCCATCTCTTTTTGTTTAGATCTGGTTTTTCCTCCAATTGGATTCATGTACATGTTGCAGATATACATATGGAAGAGTTACGTTGAATATTTTTCTTCCATTTTCATTGTGAGTGGTTTTTGTGCAAATCAAACATTCCCATTGTGTTCATAGTGCCAAAAAAATTAGTTTTGAGTTTTGTTTCACATGAATCTGAAACTATGATCTCATTTGGCAAACACTTCCATTTCAAATGTAAATATACCATTATATATATATTTTGGAACATCTTGGAGAAAATATGACATTTTCATTACATCCTCAATGTCCAAAAATCCCTCAGAGGACCTCTATATCAGTCAGTTTGGTTTCTATTTACAAAATTTTGATGGATTTCAGTTTTTGAAGAGCTATTGCATAAAGGTATTTTTAGAATTTTTTTTGCGAAAACATGAACTAAAATTATGTTTAATGGATTTCAATTTTTGAGAGCTTTCTAAAAAAAATCCTCATTTATACGATTTGGATTTACGGTGCTCATGTGGTGTGCATTTGAAGTTTTTAGAATGAGTGATGTGTTAGTGTTGTGGTGGCCTTAGTACTATTTACGTATTGCCACCCAAATATGCCACTGCCACCATGTGGCCACTATGCTAGTACCACCAATCTATTGTTGATCCCTCACAACTTGTGGTTGCATGCCAATTTGTGCAATGTAACTTGTTGCTCTAGTTAACCACTTGCCTAACCATTGTGCTAAGCACAACATGTGACTACAGGTCTAGCTGCTAGTAGTTAGCACTAGTCCCCATTCTACCATATGACCATTTGTTGGATGGGTTTAGCCTCCAACGGCTAGCCCTACACCACTGAGCTCTTGTTTTGGAACATTTAACTGTTGGGGATCATAACTTTTGATCCATGAAGCCTCATAGGGTTATTTGTTTTCACCTTACCTATTTTTTTGAGATATACATAGTGGTGTGATTTTTTTTGCTTTTTGATGACCCAAATTTCCAAAATTTGTAGTTTCTTACCTATATTGTTGACTAGTTCTTGTCTTTAGAACTTTTAGAGGCCATAACATTTGAATGGTAACTTGGATTTGTATGTCATTCTTTTGAAAGTGCATGCTTTTTCACTCTCTTCATAGCTGTAATATATAATTATTCTAATTTTGTCTGAGATTTGTAGTTTTTTAGTTCATTGGCCTATTTGTAGACTGTAAATCATATTGTTTTGCACTAAGTATATGTGCCACCTCATTTTTAGAGGGGATCAAACTTCAATGTTATATACAACTTCTGGGTGAATTTCTCAGATGTCTATTATACTCTCACTGATTTATCAAGTGCCATGGGGGGTTTGCTAAATTTTCCTACCTTTATACATGTGTGTACTTTGTTGCACTTCCTTTTTTCATATCAGTTGCTAGGTGCTTCGTGTGACATATTGGACACTCTCACTTGAGGAATTTTTATGTGCTTTTTTTGCATGCCGATTACATTGATACACTTTTTGAGGTCTTGAATCTTGATAGCTTTTTTGTCTTCATTCCCTAGTCAACACTACGGAAGGGGGAATGTTGTGCACTGCCAATGTTTCCTTGGTTGTTCAAGTATGCTATGTACTTAGTGTTCCTATATATTAGGTGTATGCAAAGGCTAATTTCAATAGTTAGAACAATCTTTGAGCTTAATCTTTTTGGTGGTTTCAAATTTTAGAACATTTTTTTATCCAACGTCTTTGGTGTGTGTTACCAATTCATTCTAGTTAGATGGAACACATACCTATATTCACTCTTGTTCACACATCCAAATTCAAAGAAGTTTCTTTTTATGATTCCTTATATATCTTGATTAGTGAGCAATCTATTTTTTGGACCATGCTCTGCATTGACGATGCTTTTAGAAATTTGTATTGCAATGAGTAGTGTTAACTTGGTATCTTGTATGATTGACTATGTTCAATTAAGGTGTAACAAGTTTTGTTCGAGTTTCATGCAAATGTTCTCTTCCACGAATGACGGCTAGTCTTAGTACTGTGACATAATAGTTTCTGTCGGCTACAATTATTTTCAATTTTAGTCTTTGCTTCATTCCTTAGCATCTAATTTATTCTGTTGGAGGCTTCATCAAATTCAATATTTATCAACAACAACCTCATTAATTTTCTCTTTCATTGTACACTTCATCAGGTCTAATTTCCAGGACACATCTTTATGAGCTTAAGACTTCTTCTCTTTTACCACATCACCTAAGCTGAACTTCAAGGGGGTGTTGGTATGTGTCATGTTCACACTTTATGTGAATTTCACCTTAGGTAGTGTTGTTATCAAGGTGAGATATATTATGTGCACACAATTGTTAAATTCACATTTTTTCTCTTTCATTGTACACTTCATTAGGTCTAATTTCCAGGACACATCTTTATAAGCTTAAGACTTCTTCTCTTTTACCACATCACCTAAGCTAAACTTCACGGGGCTGTTGGCATGTGTCATGTTCACACTTTATGTGAATTCCACCTTAGATAGTGTTGTTATTAAGGTGAGATGTATTATGTGCACACAATTGTTAAATTCACATTTTATGTAGTATTATCTTCACATGTGCAAGAAAATTTATGTGTAACTTATGGAATGCTTCCACCTTTCACACCACCAATAAACATCTTCCACTCACCACTTTCTTTTCCTATATAAGGAACCTTTGTGTGCTTTATGAGTCATTTAGTTATTTGTTATTTAGGAGAACCAAGAATCTCTCCTTGATCCATGGTATTTTTGATGTGCAACATTATGTTTGCACACATTCTCCCTTGTATATCCCTTTATTAACATTAATACATTTCTCTTTTGTTGGTGGAATCTCTCGTTTGAATAGTTTATGTGGACGGTGTTTTTACATGTTGCATTTCGTGGGATTTCTCATTCCTTGCATGGTTTTAGTGATAATTTTTTCTCCCCAATAACACATGTATGAACAACCCATTATATCAAATAGGTTGCATCAATTTCGACATTCTCATGTTCATGTTGATATGTAAGTTGCAATTATTTCCTTGCCACTTATTGTAACATATGACAAGGTGGGTAGAAGAGGAACTCTATGTTGTGTGTGTGTGTGTGTGTGTGTGTGTGTGTGTGTGTGTGTGTGTGTGTGTGTGAGAGAGAGAGAGAGAGAGAGAGAGCTCCAAGCATAGGTGTAAATGAAGGCATCATAAAGGTGCAATCGTAAGATGCTTGAGAGATCGGTGTCCAATAGGCTTCAATAAGTTAGTAAACTTGTAAATGCAAATAGGATAGTGGAGATGAGGAAACATGGCTTCACTCTTCTGGTGTTTTCTCAATTTGAGTTTCTCTAGGATAATATCTTGTGTATGTCTTTGTTGTTGTGTTTGATTCATTACTTGCATGTTTCCAATTCTTGCAACTAGTCTTCTATCTTAACTAATTAAAAAATATGCATGATCACAAGCATAGCATTTATTCATAAATATTAAAGAACATCACATTCATTATTGCACTACAATTCTATACAAGGATGTGAATTGCAGTGATGTATTAAGTAGTAGCATGGATAAAATGTGCAGTACGATATGCAATGTACATAGCATGTAGGGAATGCATGTGAAGGGTTGCACAGAGAGTTGTATGTTGTAGATTATAGTCATAAGAGTTGGGAAGCATCATATTATAACATTTTGGGTGTTGTTCTATAGCACAAAACTCGAGCACAACACAAGGAAAGTATAGGATTCAAATTGATGACTTTTTAATGGATTATCCACAACATTACATATCAGATTACTATCAGAGCAGGTTTTCTTTTTTGCCTTGAAAGTTTTGCTAACACTTTTTCACATTGTGTTATAAATTATTCTATATTTTTAATTTAACAAGGAAGTGCATGTTTTTGGTTGAATAAGTCCAACCATGGATAAAGATTTGAAGAGAGAAAGGCTTTAAGAGCTTGAATACATAAACTAGCTAGTGGACACCAGTCACCCAAACCCTAATAGAGGCTCCCGATCTTTTGTCCTTGATAAATATTCAACTATTTCAAGTACTCAAAAGTATTAGCTCATAAATTTAGGGCATGGAAGCGAAGAACACAACTAGGTGAGCAAACCCAAAAAGTTGGATTTCTATTTCAAACACTTAAACTAGGTTTGGAATTTTACATCCCAAACACGTATCCATAGTGAAGTGTATGGTTATAGAGACCTCCTTTGATTAGATCAAAATTTCAAGGTGATAGTTGTCATTGCTCCAATTGCACATTTATGGGTCCAAATCTATGCAACAAGTCCTCCACATCATTCTACATCAAGATATTCCCTTTCTAACCCTTTGTCTTTACTATATTGTTGTTCCACTTAGGCAATGCTATTTCTATATTATGATGCTTAATTAAATGTAATTCATTTATTTGTTTTACATAAATGACAAAATTCAAATTACTTGATCAATTAAAAGTTATTTACATTTTTGTGAACACAACTCCTAGTTGAATGTTAATGGTAGAAGTTTGATGACCAAGATTATTCAATGTGTTCCTCAAGTTTTGAACATGGGTAATTATTATTTTAAGGGTCCACCTTACTCCTAGACCAAAACTTATTGGATGATTTTTTGCAAACTTGTTTAATGAGTGTGATCAAACTTTGTGTTTTGGAGTGGTAGATTGTATCTCATTTTGCAATTAAGAATAGACATACAAAATCAAATCTAAATAAAAATTAAAATATTTGATATCTTTCATGTAGAGAACTCAATTCAATAACTTTATTAAATTTTTAGCATATATTATGTTACTATTTTTTCTTAAATTGATCATTTAAACATACAAATCAATTAAGATCAAGCTTCATTTAACACTAAATTAATTTTAATATATAACTTTTTAATGTATTGAAACAACTTACAATGTGGCACGTATTAAGTAAAGAAGAAGATAGCGTATTTTGAAATCAAAATCTCAACAAAAGAAGTTGCGCCGACTTGTTAAATTGCATTTTATTTTGCATTGATTGGTTAACAATGTAATCTCACATTTGAAGGAAACTTCTTTGTTCGAAGCATGTTTTTGGGAATATGATACTGGGAAGGATCATGCCTTTATTATGTCGGAAAATGAGCATGATGATAATCAAGGAGACTTGGGAAAAGGGAAATGTTTACTAAAGAAACCAAATTTTTTAAAGGGTCATTATAATTTTAAAGTGTACTATTTTTTTTAGTACATAAAATGAGAGGTTCTATTGGGGCCCCAACTTGTGAAAATGAAAAGTTGAAAGAAAGAAATATAAAAAAACAAAGGAAGATATGAGATAATAAGTAGAGGGAAAAATACATAAGAGAAGAAGAGTGAAGAAACTAGTGCAACCATGAGGAAAGGGGGACCATTTAAGGTCCGCCTTAATCTCCCATGTGTTACAGGAGTTTCAACATCCTTGGATACATATGCACATTTTGTCAAACAATTGATTGTCACATAACAAAGATTATATTAATGCATTTCATACAATGGATTACAAATCATGTTCTCAAACTCACACTCACACTCACACATGCATATACATGCTTGTCACATCACATGAAAAAGTTCTAGTCTCTCATACAGTCATTTCTGAATTGATACAACTATGTTCTGCTCCTGGAGAGGTCTGCTCCTTCCCAACTTGTCTCTCCCAAAACTCTCCTCCTCCAAAAAAACTCATTTCTTTCCCTCTTGTATTCCTCTTAATATCCACAGCTTCATGGAGTCTCTTCAATTTCCATGACCTCCACATAACATACAATAGTTAGGCGACCTTCAGTTTTCAAGAACCACATCTAATTGTTAGCACTGTCAGGGGACGTTCCAGACTGAATGACAATTATAAAACCACCATTTCTTCCACATCATTGATCCAATGGATATGGAATTTTAAACACAACTCATAGAAAATGTTTTTCATCAACCCTCCAAATTTAAATTACCGCAGGTTAACATAGGTCACCGCAGGTGAAGAACAACCTTGCAGACTACACATATGACATTTCTAGGGATAATGAAAGTTACTAAAACCTCCACAACTTTAACTTTGTGTATCCAAATGATTTAAAATTTGAAACATAGCAAGATGACTACATTTACTAAATACCCACTAAATTTTGTAACCTAAGTCTTACCGCAACTCTACCACAAGGTAGTGAATTGTCTAGCTATATAGATGCATTTTTTTGGCCGAGTGATAGTTACAAAAACTGTTATAACTTTGTTTCCACTTATCCAAATGAGATAAAATTTGGAACACACCTTATAGACTACCTTATATGAAACATATCCAAATTTGGTAACTCAAATCTTACCGCAAATATAGCGCACAACCATAAACCTTCTGCAGACTACGCAGATGCATCTTCTAACAAAATGACAATTTACAAAAACTATCATAACTTTTGCCTCACATATCCAATTGAGCTGAAATTTGAAACATATCTTTTAGACTACAATTTATGAAACCTCTCCAAATTTCGTAAGCCAATTCTTAATGTAGTTAAATTGCAAGGTCATGAACCTTTTGCTTAGTGACACAAGGATAGCCCTAAAGAAACAACCACAACTTTTCCACGGTAACTCCAAATACTTTGAATTTTTGTGTAGACGCTGTAAGTGCCATGTGCTACATTGTAAAACATAATCGTAAGTGAAGAAACCCCCTGATAGTGTAATTTTGGTTTTTCCCGTGGTAGTTCCAAATGGCCTGAAATTTTGTACGTAAGCTATAAATGCCATGTACTAAGCCACCACCAAGTTTCAATATCCAATTCATTTTGCAATAGAATTGCAAGTGAAGAAACCACCTGCTAGTGTAACAGTTGGTATGTCTTTGTGGTAGCTCCAAATGGTCTAAAAATTGGTAGAGATGTTTTAGGTGTCATATGCTATGACCCCACAAAATTTCAACGGCGAATTCATACCGCAATTGAAGAAACATTTCAAACAAGTTTTTGTGACTACATAGTCCATGCAGACTAACAGAAACAATCAAAAATCTTTGTGCCTTTCTACGGTAAAAGAATAATTTTGAAATAACATTCCAAGAGGTAAACAAATGCTCACACAAACAACACCACAACCAAAAAACCAAAAAACACACCACACTCTATTTTTGGTTGATGCAAGATTGCACGAACCCTAAGAGGCTTCTGCATTAAAAAATATGAGGGAACAAGAGAGGGTACAAGGCAAGGGAGAAATATAATGCAATTAGACTAGACCTTTACCAAATTTGAGAATCATACAATTAGAGAAAATCACTTTCTCCAATTCCTTTATCCTCTTTACCTTTGTTTGCCCTTGTTTAGGGGTTATCCCGCAACCATCTCCAGAGGGCAAGGTTGTAGGGGTGTCAAGAAGCTTGAGGGAACTAAAGTCTTTTCAACAACCATCTATTGCGGAAAGACCAAGACATCCTCTACCTGAGGGAGAAGGGTAGAGGCTTGAGGTTCCTTCAAAGCAGTGATTCCTTATGCCTTAGAGCCAACGAAGATAACTTTTGCAAGGGCAACCTTACACCCAAGGAAAGAAAAAAAGAGGCTTCTTTCTTCATGGCAGGAGGCTCAACCTCAAAATTCAAAACCTTGAGACAAGGCAACACCACATGGTGGTGTTCCTCAACCCCTTACCACCAAATGGGTTGGGATTTTCTGTGATTTTTCCTCTTACCTTTTAAATCAACATGCTTCTCATCCAATCTCGAGGGACACTTTACCACAAGATGACTATGTGAGAAACAAGCTTGACCCCTAAACACAACCTACTCATAATCAAGCTTCTACTTCCAAATTCAATCCTCTGCTTTTAGCAAAATCTCATTTGACAAACCATTTGTGAAATCAACTCCAATTCATCACTAGGCAAAGGTTGTGATATGCCTTTGGGTCATGTCATGAGAGCAAAAATGGAATTTATCGAGGGTATTCCCAATGGAATGAAGGTTGTGAGGATTCTAAAATTGCAAAGGAATATTTGGGAGCCTCGTTGACACCTAGGCAGAAGACAGTGTCAAGAGAAGAATCGAAAGAGGGAAACTGAAGTTTTAAATAGATGACCACATATCCCAAAAACTAGGGGCTTGCGTGAAGAATAAGTCCTTGATTTGTTGTAAAATTGCATTCCAAAATGAAGTCGTCCTTAATGTTGGGGTAAATGTAGATTTATTGAGAAAGAATAGGTTTTTATAAATAAAAACCTAGTCATGAAGCTCAAAAAGTCTTGGCCATAAGCCGTTAAATATGCAAGTCAAGCCATGCTCTATATATAATTCTTCTTGCTTCACAACTTCCAAACCTGAGTCTAGGATTAGGATCTTTTTAGCCACACCAACCACAAACCGGACCCTTGGTAACCAATCACATGGCTTAAATGTGGAGGAAGGAGCAAAAGCCCTCATTGCATCTTTAAAAGGTGACGACAAAGGAGACAAAAGATCACCAAGAATAAGAAGAAAATATGACTAAAGAGGAGAGGAGGGCTAAGGTGAAGCTTGCAAAGGTAGGACAACGCCATCATCAACAGCAACACTTGATAAAGAGACATGAGAAACAACCTTAAGGGGCTGATCAACTTCAATAGTGAAAGAGTGCAAAAGGTTGCCATTGGAGGAGTTAGGAACAAGAAAATGAATACCTAAAGGCAAGTGCTTAGAAGGATTTGTTGAACCGACCATCCCACACAAAACAAAACTACATACTTCAAGTGCATTGCTTGAGTTGTTGTTACACCCTATTTTTGAACTAAATTTAGCTTGGCCATTGAAAACATTGTCACATAGTTACTTTGTTGCATGTTTAGAGTTTGGAAATGACGCGGGAGATTGTAATGGGTTCCCTATTTAATCCGTGATTCTCTAAATTATTATTCTTTTAGTATTTAGTCATCATACGTGAGAAGAAACTAAAAGTTTGTTTTTCACTCTTCCAATATTCATTATTAATTAGTTAGTTTGGTATGCTTTTGGTATCAATATTCAATTAAACCTTCTTAATTTTTAAATATTTTATATATTAATAAAATCCTAGAAAAGAGATTGTAGTGGCAACCAACGATTTATATAACTCAATATTAATGCGATATAATAACCCCAAGAAGCCCATAATCTTATATTATGGTGCATATGAAAAACCTTAATATTTCACTCATCCAAAAATGAAATTTCATAATTTATATTAACTATTATCTTGACAATGCATATATAACAAATAAATTCCTAAATAGAAACTAATGCACTATATTCATACATATATTTGCATTTTTTTCAATATTAAAATATCTTATATCATCCTTCGGCTAAAAAATACAAATGCGAAAATCCAAAAAAAAAATAGTTACTTGTTATTTCATCATACACTATATATAAGATGTTTTATTGTATATGTTGAAACACATACATATAATAATACCTTATTACACCTTGTATATAAAAAAGGTAAAAATAGTCCCTTATGAACTTCCACAAGGAGAAAAAAGTTGTTTTTAATTTTTTAAAAACTTTTATATTATTATTTTTAGTTAAAAAACAATGTAAAACTTTTAAACATTATACCAATAAATTATTACCTTTTAATTTTTTTAACACATCAACACAATGTAAAATCCACTTATGATATGAATAAACATTTTTATGGGAAATGTTTAACCCTAAAATAGGTCAAATTCAAAAACAAAAAAAAATGAAAAATAATTTAAAAAAAAGGGAAAATGGTTTGTATTCGAAGTTCTCAAAGTTCTCCCCCCTCAATATATGTTAGTACTAAGGGGAGGAGAGAGGAATGTAGGAAAGAGAGAGACATCTACATAACAAATTGTAGATAACATCATAATTTGATCCTTCGTTTATCAAATTTAATATCATAATACTAAAATCTAGATATAGTCTTTGACTTACCAACTTAAATATCTTAATACTACGTCGTCCACTTTCAATTACAATCAATTATAATTAATTGTTAACCAGTGATAAAAATTGTGATTAATGTCATATTTAAGAGCTTTTAAAAAGTTGTATTTATGCACATGTGCATACATATGCTTAATTTGTGGCAAAATATATATTTATTTGTTAACATGAACACATTTTCCCACCAAAGGTACTCATGGTAATTTAGGAACTACACTTCATTAATATGGTCTTTTGACAACATGATTTTGTATAAGATCTTATATCACATGTATTCGGTGCATCTTTTCATTGGGCAATGATACAATTTCATAAAAAGTGAATAAAAGCAAGTTGACGTATACATTCCCCAGTACCAAAGTGCAATATCTTATACACACTAATATCTCATATTATCCTTTGGTTAAGATATGACAATGTGATAATCCTAAAACATTATTCCTAAAAGTTATTACAGTGTGTTGTTTTTCAATGCATTATCATAAAATAAAATTCAACATTACAACACAAATTTACTCTGGGTGCATGTTGATCGGTTAAGTTTAATTTACTCCCGAGCTTGGCCACGAGGTCAAAATCGAAGAACATAAAATTTAAAAAAAATCTGAGACGGATGGAAATAAATACTCTTGTGGGCTTCCAAAAGGACGGTCCCATCCATCAAGATGGTCATATTCAAAAGTTCTATCTCCCCAAACACATGCACAAAGAAAGATTGCCTTAGAATTGGTTGAGAGAAAAATTCACAATCACAAATAATTGTTACAATCAAATCATTGAATTATCAGCTTCAATATCATAACACTAAGTTGTCATGTTTCTGTTACAATCAATTAAACTCAACATCCCATCAATGAGTTATCAACTTCAATACTCAGTTGTAGATACAATCTCCCACTTTTCAACTTAAATATCATCATACTAAGTTGTCAAATTTTAATTACAATCAATTGCAGTTAACAGTCATCCATTTCCTCAAGGTCCAAGACAACATGGCAGATATATATTCTGTTTTCATATGTATTACACACATGCAAGAATCTACTTTTTAAAAATAAAGGAATTTGCATGGATAGAGTCAAAATCACTTTAGATCCTTTAATGGTAGTTTTAAAATTTTCTTTCACTCATATTATGGGTCAAAAACTTATTTCATGGCAATTTAATGTGTTATTTCTTGATCAAGACATTTGTTGCGCCTCTACCTCTTCATTACATGTATAATAAGTGTATGAAGGATGCATAAAAGCAAGGAAATATCTACATACAAGGTAATACATAATTTCCCAGATAGCCATAAATATTAATAATGTATATTTGTTTGTTTATACAGAGAGGAGATATTCCACAGACAAGATATTTAATGCAGTAAGTCAACAGTTTATATTTAAGAATGTCTCATATAGTTATGCATACAACCAATAAAATTCAAACAGATCCACAAAAGGATACTTGATGTTAGTATCCAAGGTGGTGTGGTCGCTTGGTGAGGAAAAATAAAATCTGGGGACTTGCACCTCATGGTTGCTTCTGAATTGGGAGAGGTGGTGACAATGAGTGACTCATACGCCATTAATGACTCACAACTGTTATCAATGTTAATCATTACATACACAAAACATACGGTGAGTATGTATTAAGTAGAAAGGAATCCACACACTTACACATACAAATAGATAGCAAATGTCACTGCCAGACTTTCATATCTTGAGACTTATCTTGTAAAACGGCACTAGGCAATGTAATACTGTACCAGAAACATGCTTGAAGCCATCGAAATTCAATGTTATCAGTTAATCCACTTTTCAGTAACATCATCAGACCTAACCAACATATTTATGCTTTATCCATGTTGGTGAAGATATTTTTAAAACCAACTGTAAAATTTAACCAAAACTAAGGCAAAGGACATGCCTTAAAGTGCTTTGATTGCTATCAAGTAAGAACTTGTCTTGGCAGCATTGTCTAGATATCCTTCTAGAGGTTGTAGTGTAAAACGTTTCTCCTTTTATTGTAAGCAAAATGCCAGGCACTGCCAAACACTAGAACCTTTGTTTAAATTGTATTGTGTTTAGCTTCCTCTTTTTGCCATACTCCAATATGCTTATTGAATGCAAGGTAATTTGTTCAAGATGCCTTTATGATATCCGCCATGACTGCATTATCTTGGAAAATAGTTTTGCTTTTTTAAGTTTTAATAAGCATTATATTCTTGGTCCACTAGTTGCTCTGTTTATCTGAAAAGTTGAATTAAAGGAAGTCGAAATCATCTTTCACCAATTCATTTCCTAGATATTTTTCCACAAAATCAAAATTAAATAAATAAATGCCATCATATTTTGTTTATTTACCTAGTTTGTCATGGCACCTCAATCTTATGTTTCTATTGATCATAATGCCCACTATAGTAAACATGCTGCTATGTGATAACCTACATCCTTATTCATTTCAGTTAAAATTTTGTTTTTGCATTTCTTCAAAATTATTTGATGTGAATTACATATTGATGTTAGGGTACAGGTAAAGTGATTTTAACGCTTGCCGTGAATTACATATTGATGTTAGAGTGTACAGGTAAAGTGATTTTAATGCTTGCCTGAACATCTTCTGCCATTGATTGGCAACAGTGCTTAGGCATTTTTCATGGCCATTTTAAGTTCAAGATGGAATGCACATTGTCAGCCAAGAGGACTTATTGTTTATGACAAATTGGCTTTAAGCTATTTAATAAGCAAGAAGATGCCCGAAATAGGAACCAAGCATTTACATTATAATATCAATATTTGGAAAATTAAATTTAACATAAGGAGACTCCCATGCTGGAACCTCAATCATTAATGCGGATTACCATTTTAGGCATGCAGGCGCTACGCCATCCCTAATTAGTTATCATATAGAATAAATTGAACTGATTTGCATCCTTCATGATGAGTTCACAACTTTCCCTCTGTAATCAAGACTTCCAGTTCTCGCCACCCTTGAGCTGTTACTGGCATTAGATGCATCCCAGACACCTCTAGATATACCACCATTCAACCATTTCACATTTAGTACATTACTTTAAAGCATTCATGACAGAATAGCTGGTAAAATTATTATCTAGATGGGAAAAAAAACATACAACTTAATCAAGGCCTGTAGTGAAAAGGAGAAACCAGTGAATCTAATACTTGAGTACACCAGAACTTCTATAGAAACTTACAAAACCTAACTAAAGTCCACACTAAAAAAAAGGAATCTATTGGGTGAAAAAATAACTTGGAGAACTAAAATTTATGACAAATATGCTTTCTAAATCTCTGACTCAATGGAATGATATGAAACACATACTAGCAATGCCTCCTATAAGATGGCATGTTTTTTGTGCAAACATGATTGGTAAATGTTATTTTTGCCATTTTGGTGCATACATCAATAATACGGATAAGTATACCTAAAACTTTGAACTTTAAGCTGACTACCCAAGGAAACAATGGCTTACAATAAGTTCTTGAACTTAAAAAATCCCATGGTCTGCAGTTTAATGTGAAAAGTTACTGACAGATTTTCACAAGCTATCAGACTGCAACTGAGACGGTCAATATTAAAAATTGTTGCTCATTAGATGAAATACCATTACTAAATTTTAATGTCTATCAGATGACACTGAAACTGCCACTGTTTTGATTCCATAAATATAGTGCAATACAATCATACCACAGGAACTATGCAGAAAATCTGTACTCAAATTCAATATCTGAATACCATAGACAATAGTATATTTAGAATTTTTGTGCAAGAAATCTTATCTAAAGAAACAGTGACCCATATATTGTAATGCTAATGTCTCTAAAATGTTTATTGGTGCCTGTCAATAATGGTCTCTCTAGCCGATGATGATGCAATATCAACAATGATTCAGATAGAAATAAAAAATGCAAGCATTGATTGTGAATTGGAATTTTATTTTTAATTTAAAATGCAATTCAGTATTTCATTTTCTCTCGGTCTAAATTGCACCTTACCATTATGAGAACAGTATAGCCTTGCTTGCAATATCTCTATTATTGTTTTTAGCACAAAACCAGACAAAGAATGGCTTCATTATTAACTAGTGCAATCATCTAAGAAATGAAGCTAAATGTTCGAGTGGATATCAACTCATCACGTCTAGCTTAGGGCCAGAGGCATCTGTATAGATCTAGCTTATATACCATCGCTTTTCTCTTGGTGAATTTTGACATAAGTCAGTGGTAACTGAATACATCAACTATGATTAACTGTTAACTATTAACCGCTTATTCTATTAAAAGTTTTGAAGTGGGTGTTTGACTATTCATATAAACCTTCACACACATGAACACAACATTTCCTACTCAGCTAATCTTTCTTCAATCTCAAGAGTCTATTACATTCCACCATTACAATCTCTACCTCGTATCTCTCATATACCTTTCCCCATACTCTCATATCCTAATATCTAACTCCATTTAATAAAGCGGCATATATAATGCCTCAAATCATTAACAATATGAAGCCACATGATCATCACTCATGCCCTCTCGTCATCCAGATCAGCCTGAAATACCACGACCTTTCTTACAATGTTGCCACGTGTCCTTGGCCAGAATCGGCCATAACTATGTATATACAACAGAATTTCATTCCATGGTATGCATGGTGGCTATATTGTCTTGCATGGAGATTCTAGCCAACATTTTCATAGGACTTAACCAATTGCCTCATCTTTGAGGCAAAAAAATGAAGATTCCTAAAACCTTGAGAGAGACTTAGTCTTTGACTACTCACAAACTAGGAAATGTGCAAGTCCTCACATTCTAATGCTCTCTCATGTGATCTGCATGTCGAAAGTACTCTGCCAAAAATTGGAAATGGTGTTGATGAAGGTGGAACCACAAGGGCACTGCCCAATTGATTCCTCAAGTCTTATTTTCCAGATGTGAGTCCATCCTCCACATCATCTTCTCCATCAAAATCATAGCTTTAGATGTCTTCATCATAATGCCCCATCCATGTCCACAAAATTTGGGAGCTACTCCTTATATCACCTTTGTATCTTATTTAGGGAAAACCTTGGCAAGACGCCTTGATGGAACTCATCCCATACCTTCAAAACTTTGTCAGCATTCTTCACATGGTTCCTCACGTCAAACAACTCGATAGATATCTCCACTATAGTAGAGGGTTATTGGCTTACTCTGTATCTAAGTTTTGCAAGTACCCTTCTTCTTTGATTATCTCATCGAATCTATCCACCTGGAAGCACAAGGAGTTGTCCATCTCATCCATGCTAGTAAGTGTCTATGCTCTGTCCACATGCTTCTACTTACACTTTTCAACCAGCGTTTCAGCTTCCTTCTCTCTTTACTTGTCTCATTCTTAGTGATATTAGTGTGCAATTGATACTCAATTGGAGCTCTATTGCATCTAGCACATCCTTCAATGCATATGCGGTATTTTCCCAACTAAGAAGATCCTGTTTCAACCTCTCTTGCTTGTATTATCCTATCAATTTTCTATCTCAATGTCTACTTATCTTCCTTGTTTTGTTCCTTCAAGGGATCTATGGTCTCTTGAATTTATGTTATACCTCCTCCTTGAATTGCTTCTTTATATGATATATCTTATGAGGGGTCTATCCTATGCAACAAATTATGCATTGTCTACTCCAACTGGGTTTCAACGTAAGGAAGATATCAACTTCATATTGCAGCCTAGCAACTGTTATGTTAATGATTGCTCTTGTGATACCCTTCTCCATTGAGACATATCCCCATCTAGTCCATATGTGTTGACTTGTGAAGTACATCCCCTAGCTCTTTCTTTTCAATTGTAGACACCTTGTCCATTCTCATAAATTGACCCTTCAATGTCTATTGAATTACTGAAGGTGATATTCTTATTTTGGTGGAGGAGCTCTTGTACTTCACCATTAGAGCCTTCACTTTGCTTATTGGGTCCTGTGGTGAGCTTGAACTCTCTTTCCCTTGGCGATAGAATTGTAATGCTCTCTGCTCCTGTTGAGGCTTATCCCCTTTGTCCCCTTTCAGTTCCACCTTCACATTATCATCCTTAAGAGTTTGTTCAAGTTCCTTTTTCTCTTTAGCATCCTTGGACTCCCCCTTGTTCTAAACTGCCTCTATATCCCTACAGATGTACTCATTAGCCCTAATTGTCCACTTTTAGATGCATAATGCGTCACTAGATTTTGTGCATCCTTAACCCTTTGTTCTACCTCAACCTTCTTCATTTCTTATTATTTCTTCCTCCTATCTTCTTCTTTGTTCTTCCTATCTTATTTGTTTATGTCATTCTGCCTCGGTGGTATCATCATTCTCTTTCTTTTTCCTCCCAATTCTTCTCACTCATTCTTTTCTCGTGCCTTTTTTCTTGCTTCTATTTCAACCCCTTTTCAGCTTTCCCACAGCTTGTTCTTTGGTTATGCAGATGGCTTTGACTTGATCCTCCTTAAGTTTTTCTACTGTAGCTTTCCTGTTAATTGCCGCCTTGTCCTTACCTTATTGTTTGTGTTCTTCTTCTTCAACTCTTAATTTCCTTGGTGGCTGCAACTGTAGTTTTAAGCCTCTTATTTGCTTCCTTAATTTGCTTTCCCAATGCCAATATGTAATGTCCCAAAATTGGGACAATGATGAAAAAAGAGGGTTTTCCAACAAACCCCTAACAATCTCAAATAAAACTGAATTCTGAAATTTAAAACCAGCCAACCCTAGGGCTGTATATGCATCACCAAACTGAAAATCTCACACTTCCAAATATTCAAAAATAAATATAAAAATACCTTATGAGATTTGGTCAACTATGGCTCACACCGATTGAAAAAAGGAAGCTGAATTGATGTATTTTCCACTCCAAACCCTCAATGCCACCAAGTTGATTTTGATGCCCTTTCCCTGTCACCAAATCCACTCCAAAAACTCTCTACAACTGAAAATAAATTGCAGACAAATTCCAGCATGCATATCATATAAAAATTGGCCAATGTTAGGGCCTAAAACATGATCAATTTTCCTCCAAACCAAGTCACCACAAATAGGAATAAATAGCATGTACTAACTTCAGAAAATCAGACTTGTATTCATGCCAAATCCGCTGGAAATAGGTTATAAAATTCACCAATATTAGCAATAATTAATGGCCTACTGTTTAGGGCCAAACAAGGCACCCTAAACCCTTGCACATTCTTCTCAAGTGAATCGCCCAACTTAAAAAATAAGGTCAGAATTTTCAGAATCAAACCCTTGCCTTTCCCCTCCAAAATTCCTTCAAACCCTTATGCTTTATTGCCACAAAAATCAGAAATAACAAAAATAAAAAATAATATAACTTGTACCTTGTTAAAGCAGAGTCTAAAAACCCTTTGAAGATGCCCAAAACCCCTCCAACTGATTTGCCTTACTTCAGAAAAATATAAGAAATAAATCAGATTATTCACTTACCAAAAATCTTCAAAATGGCCTCCAAAAAGCTCCTAGGGCAAGTCGCCCAAGTTGGAAAATTAGTATAAAATATTTGCAATATTTTATACTTCGCAAACACTCCAAATCAGCCCCAAACTCCTCAAAATCAACCCTCCAGTCAAGTCGCCACAGTTGGTTAATTAAATAGAATATTATGCAACCTGATTTGACTTCAACTAACCCTTCCAAATGGCTCGCCCAACTCTCTAGGCAAGTCGCCACAACCTGGAATGGTCTTCAATGCCACGAACAAGCTCCCGAGGTAATTCGCCACTCTCCAAGACTCGTAAAATCACCAAAACCAGCTTCTGACAGGGTTTTTAATATTTTCTCAATATAAGTGGTGTCCAAAAACACCTTTGTAGATCCATTTGCATGTAAATATGCAATTTTGAAGCTCACTTACAGTCCTTGAATAGAGTTGCCCAAGTAGAATGAATGGAGGTTTTCATCCCCAAACCCATGACACTTCTTGAAGGTTTTTGTCCTCAAGATGTGGTAATCAAACTTGACATACTTGATCAAAGTTTCTAATTCAATATTCAGCATGCCCATTCACAAGATTCTTGCATTGCTTTTATATCCAACCTCCAAGGGTGGCGCTCAAGTTAGAGGGTTGTAACCCTTTTAAAACATAAGCACTCTTCTTTTAAAACTCCCTTTTTGAGGGTTAAGGCTCCCATAACTATAACTTAAGTGAACATAAGATTAAAAGTACATTTTTGCAAACTCAACTGGAAATTAGAACACTTAAGTACTTTTTACCTTTTTGCTCATAGATTAGCCTCCTTCCATGTTCCCCTTTTCTTTTCTTCCCTTAGATTTGTGGGAACAACCAAGGACCCAAAAGCAAGCTATGCCAAAAAGGGGGACATTACACAATATTAATCTTTTTTTCTTCCTATTCTTCGCATTTGATTTTGTTTGGCTAAGCCTTTTGCTCTATAACTTGTGTTACTATGCCCACAACTCTTTTTGTTGTTGTGTATACAATTGTTGGGCTTGGGCGGGGTTTAAATTTTGTTCCCCTACCAGCTTATCGACCGCTTCTTGTTGTGTTTTTCTTTCTTTCTCCTTAGTGTGTCTTCTATCCGACTTATCTCTCAAGTCTATTATTGCATCTTGTAGCTCTATTGGCAATGCGTCTCATATATCTCCATATCCAAGTTTACTATCGTCAATGTAGATCATGATAGCCTCTTCTAATCTCTTTTTCCCTTCCTCATTTGCATCCTTATACCTTTAAGCCACCTTTTTCACTCTTTAAGCCTTCTACATCATCTCAAGCAGCACCGGTGGTTCCTCAATCTGCTCCTTGAACCCCTCTTCAGATCCTCTTTGCTTCCTTACCCCTGGCCTCTTGTTCTTCTAGAGTTGGCTCTTCTTTAGTGATAGGTTCTTGGGGTTCATTTTTCGGCACTTCAACTTTCTCTTCTTCAAGTTCACTATCACATAGTTTACAAATTTGCTCCATGTTGGTGATGGAGACTCCTCAACGATTTTATGCATTTTTTCCAGCTTTGCTTTTAGCTTTATCTTTTTTTTCCCTTCTACACCAATGGCAGTTCCCTGGATGGTCCTCTGTCTCTTCCCTCCACTCAAACAAACAAGAGTCTCCCCTACAACGTCCATCAATGAACTGGTGGAAATACTTACTTTTTTTTGTGATTTTATCCTTTGTCGCACTTTAGAGGAGCCTCCCACCTCAGGTTTTCTTATTGCTTGTCTCGTGTATTGAATTGTTTTTATTGCTTGTAGTTGCTCTCCCGTAAGGGATGCTCCTATTTGTAAATCCATTGCCCCAAGTTCACCTTTTCTTTCCTCTTATAACTGCATGGTGTCCTCCCCCAGTCTTAAGAGTTTGTAATCTTGTGGATCTCTTCACACGCAGTTGATCCATATTTTTCTTCCCCAAATTATCTCTTACTGTAGTATGTTTATAACTAGCTGATTCTATAATGTCAGGCACTCCATCTTCACCTTGTTCCTCCACATCCTCCCGTGGTGTGAGTGCTCATGGTATCTTCTCCTTCATCCCTTTATTTCCAAGTAAATTTCCTACCCTTGTGGGAGTGGCTGGTCATCAGGGTGTCTCAGCAGTACCCAGCCATTTGGATGTACCAGCAACTTCTCAATCCTTGATATTATTTGATCTAATTGTTCATTTGTAACCTCCAGGGGAGCGGCTGCATATTTCCTATTCTTGGGATGGATGAATACATAAATAAGTTGTCTATGTCCACACAAACCAAGTAATTCTGCTTATACTTCTCTGCCACCAAGTCTGAAATTCTTTATCTGTTTTCCAATAGTTCTTTAATTTTATTATCCCATAATAAATATGTTATGATTATTTGTCTCCCATCATTGAAAGTGTTGAAGTAATCTATAATTTATCTACCAGTGAGTTTGCCTTCGTCCCATACATATCTTCATGCCCCAACATGAATCCATTAAAGTAAATTGCAAGTACTAGCAAGAGGCTGCCATAGCAGAAGTCATGCTTACATTCCTTATTCTTTGTTAGGCTCTCCATCAATTGCTATGAGTGCTTGGCATCAATTATATTCCTTCCCTTTAATCACCATGTCATATGCCACACATAGGCTTCTGGGTATAGTAGAGTCTTCCCTATCTATATAGTGGACCTTCCATGTTGTTGGTGACATTTTTGCCCCCATAGGGCAAAATTGTCACCCCTACACTTCGGAACTTTGCTATGGTGCCAAGTTGGTCTTATGAATCAGTTTTGGGGCCCTCAAATGAGCATTTACAGCCACCCAAGTGGCCATCTACAGCCAGGTGAAGTTTAGTCATGCAGAGGTTTCCAAGGAGCTTGCTTGATTACAGCGAAACGTGCAAGTACAGCCAAGATATTCAAGCTGTAAGTTCATTTGTTTTGTCTTCCCAAGGAATTTTCGGGTATAAGAGGACTAATTCTTCGAACATTTTGTCTGAAAAAAAGAGCTCTCAAAGGACTGACAAAAAGTCCAAAAAAATGACTAAGTGGCAGCGTTCAAGGCTTTTTTTTCGGATTTTTGTCCAAAAGAAAAGAGGAAGAGCACAGTTGAGAAGACAAGACAAAAGTCCGAAGGAATAAGGACGGTTACAAAAAACCCGGGCGCCCTACAAAAAACCTGGGTGCCCTACAAAAAGCACGAATGCCTTCCAAAAAGCCCGGGTGCCCTACAATTCTTCTGAAAACCCAGTTCCGAAGGACACCTGCCCTTGCGGAGGGCACTTGGTCAATAAAGTGGACCTTTCCAATTTTCCCGAAGGGCATTTGGTCGGTGGCAGGACCCTTCAAAAGTTTCCGAAGGGCATAGAGGAGAGACAAAAGCCCTTGCGGAGGGCACTTGGTTGGTGGCAGGACCCTTCAAAAGTTCCGAAGGGCATGAAAAGATAGCCAAAGGAGATGAATTCCTTTGGAATTTTTGTTCAAAGGAATTCCTTTGGACAAAAAGTCCAAAGAAATTCGGGAGAAAGACAAAACCCGCGGAATGGAAGAATTCCGAAAGAATTCAATAAGGGTAGGAAACAAAGAATTCCGAAAGAATTCAAGAGAGTAAACATAAATCCCACAGGAATTTGAAAACTAGAAAGCCCGAGGCATATAGAAGGAATAAATTCAAGAAAATTGGCAGGTAGAAATCCGAGGGAATTTACAAATTGCAAAAAAACCCGAAGAAATGAGAAGCAAGGCAAAGAAAGAAAAGAAGGGAAGATATCCTTTTCGGGAAAATTGGCAGGTAGAAATCCAAGGGAATTTACAAATTGCAAAAAAACCTGAAGAAATGAGAAACAAGGCAAAGAAAGAAAAGGAGGGAAGATATCCCTCGAACAAAAAGTCCGAAGGAATTCCTTCAGACTTTTTGTCCGAAGGAATACTTCGGAGAATTTGCAAACAAAAATCCACAGCCAACAAGGAAATAATAAAAGCTAAGGAGAGGCCAACAAAAATGTAGCCAACAAAAAGTCCAAAGGGCAAGATTGTATAAGTCCAAAGGAAATGGACCAAAAGAAAGCCCGCGGGAATTTGAAAGTAGAAGACTCGAAGGAAAGAATGATCATAATAGGAAATCGAAAAGAAATAGAGCCAAAAGGGGATGCAAGACAAAAGTCCACAGCCTCCAAAAAAGTCCGCAGAAAATCTGAGACCAAAGGAAATCCACAGATAACAAAAAAATATCCAAAAGAATTAGGCTAAGGGGTTGAAACAGTATAATAGACCAAATATAGATAAGATTATCAGAAAATAGAATCCCGCCAAAAATAGACAAGCCATGAACAGGCTAGACCAAAATAAGAGAAAATACATGCAAGCAAAGGCTATTTTCGGTTGATTGGTCAAAGCTTCAGTTGACTAGTCAAAGCTTCAGTTGACTGGTTGTTAAAGTCAAGCTCATCTCCAGGTCAAACTCGTGCTTTCAAACGTTCCAACTTAGCTTCCAACGTTTCAATTCGAGTTCTAATTTTAACATGGCGTGGAATTCATGCATGCTCTTATTTATCTCGTGCTTTCAAACGATCAAACGGCTCAAGAGGAAGTCCATATTTGGAGGTGGTCGTAGCATTTTGCATGATAAGAGTTTGGCTTTCTACAAACCCACCGTCCATTTCCTTTAACGCCAAGGATCTTCATGCAAGACAAATAGACTTTTTGTAAAGAATGAGTTGGACGGATTTAGCCTCTCTTATTTTTCCAACGCTAACTCTTGGCTGTTGTAATTTTCTCTATAAGTTGGCTTTTTAGCCTTGAATTGTATCCCTCTCTTGGTAAGCGCAGATTCTGCCATTGGTGAGTTGTGTAACCTCTTCAATCAATAGGACTATACTTTCAGATTTCAAGTGCTGTCATAGTGTACATTCATTCAACAATTTGCATACGTGGTAGATTTCTCTTCCTTCTCAATTCTAATTCGTACCTAGTTGCTAGCTCATCATATTATGCAGGTCATGTTCAGTGTTATATATGTCTTTTGCTGAAGCTGTAAGTGGATGTTAGGTGGCTACGAAGTGTCTTGTATCAAACCTCTCTCCAATGTTTTTCCTCATGTTTTGGTCATTGAATCAGACCTCATGAAATATTTATGCATAGTGATCAATTGAAATCAAAGGTCTTCTTTTTCCTTTGTTTGATTCAGTGTTCAAGGTTCCAAGTAGAGTGGATCAACATTTTGGTGTATCATTGTCATTAGATAGGATTTCCCTTTCAAGTTTCTTTCTCCCTTTTCCATGGTAGATTCGCAGCACAGAGTAGAGATCCATTGATACATATTACAAGAACTAGCCTTCTCTGGAGGTTCTTCTCACCATTGAGGCACCCACCCGCGTGAGAAGATCCCATTGTTTCAACTGGAGAGAGGATTGACCATTTCAACACGTCTTCGATTTAGGGTGCAACTCTAGGTCGACAACAGTTATCTCCCCATCACATACCCTTATCTATCATCTTTGATTCTTCTAATTGATAGCGCCCTATGATTTTTGATGGCATTTGCATGCTGAATCATCTCCATTGCCCTCGTATTCCCTTCTTATTACATTTATTTACATCTCTATTGATCAAGCCTAGAACATGATGTAGCACCTCCGATATGATGCGACAAGGTTGGTTTAGGTATAATATGTCCTCATGGATCCTATTCAACATCATTATCACCTTCTCATGGAGGTTTATGTAAGCAAGTTTGATCACGCATCCAGCTTCATACTTGGTATTACCTTTGCTTCTGGTTTCCATTCCCAATGTTCCATGCTTAGATTCATCCTCATTAATTTAGCTTTGTCCATATCCACCAACACATGATTTATCATTGCTAGTTTAGATTGTACATAGTCTTTCAAGTCACATGAATGGTCAACCTTATACGCGATGGCTGAAAATGCCTTTTTTGAATCCAAAAGGTAAGATTTAAATGTTTGCTTCATGAATTTATCCTTCTTGATTTTCTCATCAAGCACAATTTGTGGGATTTCCTCTTTTCCTCAACTCCCAAGCTCAGTCTCTCCTTATCATCTGAAAATTTTGTGCCCTAGTTTGCTCAGACCCTAGCTCTTTAGACAGCTTGCTCAATCTTCATAAATGCTGCATATTTGTGCTTTCCAGATTCTTTTTTTGTTTTGATCAGTTTTTGATTCCATCCTAGCTGTAGGTAACGGTCCTTCACATACCCACGTACTTCCTAACTCTACATTCAATTCTTTTAACTATTTAATCTTAATTTTCACTCTTCTTTTAATTCTTTTTGCATTTTTTTTTTTGGCCTACGCCATCTTCAATACGTACTTTATTCGGTTCTAATTTTCCATTTGACTTCCTTCTTTTTGCCCATTATTTGAAAAATGACTAAATATTTCTGAAAATGAATTTCAACTAAACCCACCATCCACCAACTCATCAATTTTGTATTTTCAATTACATTCTTATTTCACATCATGACAAGCATAGCCACGGCCTTGCCGCTTTGCACATTACTCTATATACCCTTGTGACATGATGGTCATATCTTCACTTAATTTCAAAATATAATGTCCCCATTTTTAAATTAAAATAATATTATTATTAAAATAAAAAGTAGTTCTAAATACTTGAAAAAAAGTAATAATAGTCTAATTTGCTTTTCACTTAAGTTGAGACCTTTTAAGGGTCATGGGCTTATTTAGCCCTTAAGTGATTTTAAAAGCAAATTATCCTTATAATACACTAATTCTTCCTTCATAACTAAAAGGTGGATATATAAAGGGGATTTGTATTTCATTAAAGGTTATAAAATATGTGATTGATTTTGATGGTCAAGTATGTCAAGCTTGATTGTTGGGCGTGGTATCTTGAAAAATGTTACCCTTCAAGTGCTACAAAGGACTTTCTAAACGGTGTTTTGCAACACCACCTACTTTGGATTGGAGCGAACCCTTTTCAGGAGCTGATCTAACAAAATTGCAGGTCTTGGAGGTTGACGAACTGCATTAAATGGTCCATTTGTTGGTTTTTCCTTGGGCAACTTGCTTGGAGGGCTTGAGGATATATATCTCTTGGAAGATTATGCGTTGAGGAAACCCTCTTCTAGGGGTTGTGGTATTTTCTGTGGAATTCCTAGAGCAAGGCAAATTATTTTGAAGGGTTGTGAGGCCATTAAGTGGATACAATTGTGCCCTAGGTTATAATAATAATTATGAAAACTATTATTATAATATTCTAAATTTTCTTGCAATTGTGGGGGCTATTTGAAGCCTAATAAATTTGAATCTTATTTGTAATATTGTAAAAGTGGCGCGATCCATCTTGGGGAATTTTTTTTTGGACATTGTAGGGTGCTATTTGACCCTAAAACATGGTCAATTCATCCTTATAATTTCTGCGTATTTTAATAACTAGTTCCAGCTTGTTGGGCAAATTATATGAGGGTTTGGGAATTGCATAATCATCCGTAATTACTGCTGCCAACATTCTGAGGATAACAATTTGATTAGAGGGGTTTGGAAGTGGATGTGAGCATCTAACAAGGGGTGTTCAAGGCCACATCTTTTGATAATATTTTTAGGGTATTTCTTTAAGTGTTTTGCAAGGGTTTCAAGGTGTTTTGGAGCATGTATCAGGTGGCTGCGAGTTCATATAAAATCAGGCTTGAAGGGAACATAAATAGATGATAAACTTATCTCACAAGGACCAACTAAAGAGGTATTTTACACAACATTTATTGGGAATAAATTGACATTAATTTGGCATGTTTATGAGAGGAAATCTAAATTGATTAGTGGCTGGAACCTAGCATTTAGCCTTGGCTATTTGGTGCCTAGGGTTTATGCTAAATTAAGCATTGAGGAGGATATATATTGCATCTTGACTGGCACTAGGGTTTGTTGGTTTTGGGTTCGGATTTCAATTAGTTTTCAGTTTACATAAGGGTTTGTCGGAAAACCCCGACTTGACCTAATTGTCCCATTTTAGGACATTACAGTGGCATTGTTAGTAATTTCCCTGTCAAGGCCAAATCACTACCCCTACTATTCAAAACTTTCTCTAGAATGGTCAAATTCTCTATATAGCTGATCAAAGGGTCATAAGCATTGATAAAGGTGTTTGTAGATCTTCAAGGGCATCAAGCACAGTCAAGTGGACACCTACAACAATGTTACAACAGCTAAGTTTTGGTCATGATGTCCCAAAACGGTCTAATCCCCTTTTCAGCTAGTCAATCTATAGTCTAAAGGCATGAATAAGGTGATAGAATGGCCAAATTCTTTATATAGCTGATCAAATTGATAAATTAAGGAGCCAAAACATGATCAAAGGGTCATAAGCATTGATAAAGGTGTTTGTAGATCTTCAAGGGCATCAAGCACAGTCAAGTGGACACCTACAACAATGTTACAACAGTTAAGTTTTGGTCATGATGTCCCAAAATGGTCTAATCCCCTTTTCAGCTGGTCAATCTATAGTCTAAAGGCATGAATAAGGTGATATGTGCACAGTAAAAATATCAAATGCAGCCATGGTGAGTAGTGGTCTAAAAGAATGAACAAAGAGTATCTACAACAATGTTACACAGTCGATTTCGTTCCAAAACAAGGTACCTACAGCAGGTTCAAAAGATTTCTTTCGGGTTAAGTGTGTGATACTTTACAAAATCTTAAGGATAGGCAATTACAGCTAAAGATACCTATTCCAAGGGACAATGTGCAAACTATTCCAAGGGACAATTCCCGCGGACAATTTGTCCGTGGGAAGGAGACAAATCGTGTAAAACAAAAGACCCGACGAAAAGAAGAAAAATCCGAAGAAAGGGACACCTTGCAAAAATATTGAAAGGCTCTTTCTTTCGGAAGAATCCTCTTCATAAAACCCAAAGGGCCACTTGGCAATCCAAAGGACATTTTGCATAAGTTTGAAGGGTGTTTCTCAAAGAAAAAGGACTCTTCAACTTTTCCGAAGGGCACTTGCCCTTCTGAAAAGATCATTTTACAAGTTTCATGGGAGTTGTCCTTCGGAAAAGACATCTCAAGAAAAGAAAGGGTCACTCCACAGGGCAAAAAGAACCCTTACAGAAATTTCGAAGGGCATGTGCCCTTCGGAAGGGTCGTTCACAAGACTTCCGAAGGGCACCTGCCCTTCAAAAGGGCTCTTTTCAAGATTGAAAGGTACATTTTCAAAAATCCCGAAGGGCACTTGCCCTTTGGGAAGGTACACTTCAAGTTTGGAAAGGACCAATACAAGAAATATGAAGGGTTGGAGGACCATGATAGAATTTCTGAAGGGCTATTTTGTGGAAGGATATCCTTTGGACAAAAAGTCCAAAGAATTCCTTCGGACAAAAAGTCCGAAGGATTCCTTCAGAAGACATAGACAAAGCAAAAAATCCGAAAGAAAGAGGAAGACAGATAATCCGAAAGAAATGAGGACTAGACATAGACAAAGTCCTGAGACAAATGTCCGCGGGAAATTGACTGTGCAAAGACCAAGGAACAAAATAGAATATCCAAAAGAATAAAAGCCAAGGGAGATGACATTAAACCCGAAGGAATAAAATAAAAGTAAAGGGAATAGACAAAGGCTTAGGGAAATAATCCTGAGGAAAGATAGTGTGTAATCTAATTGTGCAAAAAGGATAGACCTTAGATAATTCCTGCGGACTTTTTGTCCGTGGGAAGTTAAAAGCAAGATAGTCCGCAGCAAAGGAAAGTCCGATTGAAAATACCGCAGATAGAACCAAGGAAACACAGGGAAAATAAAAGGCAGAGAAGTCTTAGACACTTCCCGCAGACTTTTTGTCCACAGGAAGACGAAAAGAATAAATCCGCGGGAAAAAAGGCCAATACATAAAGCCCGAGCAAATGACAGATAATCTGAAATGATAAACAAGTCAAGGAGAAATAATCCCGAGACAAGCTAAAGGGAAATACATAGGAAGATCATTAAGGGAAAGATAAAGTCCGCATGTTGAAAAGCCATAAATAGATAAAATTCGAGGGAAAAGCATGCACAGAACAAAGGAACCGAGAGCAGATAAGCCTGAGGAAATACATGCAAACGACGGGGCAAACATGAAATTCCATACAAAGCAGAGGCTATTTATGGTTGACTAGTCAAATCTTCAGTTGACTGGTTGTTAAAGTCACGCTTCTCCATGGTTTGACTAGTTAACCACATGCATCCAAACGTTCCAGCTCAACCTCCAGCTCAGCTCAAGCTTGACTTCTAATTTTGGCGTTCTTCTCACGTTGCAAGGCTCTCAATGATCTAGCAATCCCAGTGGAACTGATTAGACAAATTTGTTGCACATCTTCCTTGTTTTTCATGCAAACAAGAACAACTCAACCTCCAGCTTAGTGTTCAAACGAATCTAAATGGAGTTCTTTATTTAGAAATTTTGACGTAATATTCCATGCCAAGGAGAGGTTGACTTTCAACAGGCCCACCGTCCACACCTCTATGCCAACCTTAGTCATGCATGTTTGAAAATTTTGGAGAATGTATTGTTTATTTTAAGGTTAATCTTCCAAACTTGGCTTTATTACTTATTTTCTACACCAATGTTTGAAGAGGCATGCATTTCGTAAAAGAAAGGATTTTATTGAATATTCTGAATATTGTAAAATGAGGTTAAGTCTTGAGTTAGTTAACCAAGACTAACACTCCACATAGGCTATTTTAGATTTTTGGAGAAAGTCTATTTATTGGCTTAATTAAGCCATTGAAAAGGGCCCGAAAGTTTGAAAAGAAGAAATTGTAAGTTGGACCAGTCATCAATAAAGAAGTTATTATTCTGAATTTGAGTTTTGACAGAAGATAGTGTGTAATTTGATTGTGCATCAACGTATAAGTGAGATTTATCTCCTTTTGCAGGTCCCTTCCTCACCTATCTCTTCCTTCCTCACCCTTTTGCAGGTCATTTGAAGAGGTTTCCAACCCTTCATCTGAAATATTTATGCTTAAGGACAAAATTATAGATTTCATTTGATCATATGTGTGCATTGATTTTAGTAACTTCAAAGGGTTTGGCAATTCAGGTGTATCACCCCCTTTTAATTATATTTTCCTTTTCAGTTTCCTTCTCCCTTTTCACCCCAAAAATCACCAAAAAATCACAGTAGTCAAGTTTATTGAAAAATCTAAAGGGAACCAGCCCTCTCTGGAGGTTCTTCTCAACACAGTCACCCACGTTCTGAGAAGTTCCAATTGTATCAGCTGGAGTGAGGGTGTGCTTTGCACATCTTCAAACAGGGTGCACTCCAGAATGATAACAGGCATCAAAGCCAATTTTTTGGCCAACTGTGGGATGCAAATGTATTTGTCAAACAGTGACAAGAACAGGGCTAGATAGGAACGGATCACTCAATCCCAGGATCAGTTGATGGGAACTATGGCTACACTCCTTCAAATGATGAAATATATGAAAGGGGACCAGCCCCTTGAAATGGAGGAACCAACCTTTGGTTCGTTGGGATCTACTGGAAGATTATGATGAGTATTTAACACTTGCACCACAATACAGAAAGGGAAGGAGCTTCAAGGAATGGCTAGCTTTGAGACAAGGCAAAGGGCCCCATGGGCACATAGTTATGCATGACGACTTAGGAAAGATTGTTCTTCCTACCTTTGATGGAGATCCAAGGGCTTCTGTTAGAGCATGGGTAAACAAAATTAATGACTACCTTGAATTGAGACCTAGAGGTGAAAAACAAGCTCTAAAATTTGGCATCCAACACTTGGAAGGAGCTGCCCATGATTGGTGGCATCTAGGATGGAAGTCACAAGGGCATGACCTCACTAAAACTCATGGGGAACTTGGTGAAAGGCTCATCAAACAATTTGAAAAGAGATAGGTGCAATCTTTAAAATCAGAAATCGTGATGATACTTGAGAGGGACTTTCAATTGTACAAGGGGCAGCCATCATATGAGTATATTGGACCTAAAAAATCAGAAGTTTTTGAGCAGCCAAGAACTAATTTTCAGACGCGTAAAGGGCAACCAATGATTGAAATTTTTGAACCACAAGAACTAGAAATTCAAAGGCAGCCAAATAAGGAGTTCCAACAAACTATGGAGCAACCAATGGGGTTGCAAACAATTGAGACGAATGGGGAAGTAATAGAAAAATCAGAACTTCTGAGGATGAAGCAAAGAGAAGTTGTTCAACAACTTCATGAGCCAACAAAGGGTCAAGAAGGAAGCATGAACAAAGACATCATAATAGAAAGGTATGTCAAGAAAGAGAGTTTTTGTATTGCTCCTTTTCATGCATCATTTTCCTTGTTTAATTTCAGATTGCAAGAGGAAGATTGGAAGAAACACTTATTGTTATGTCTTGCTAAGGAGCACATGTCCTAACAAGAAGGAACATAGTAAAGAAGTCCATTGAAGGAGTGATGCCAAGAAGGAAAGAAGAAGGATGCATCTTGCATATAAAGGAATGAGAATCAGATTTCTTAATGGGAAAACAATTGAGTTGTCAACTTGGTAAGCATTAAATGTTTTCTCTTCGTGATTGGTTCTCTCATTACCTCAGTTGCAAACCTTGTGCTATCTTTGGGGTGGAGGTGATGGGCACTCAAGGAGTCTTCCAAGTAAGTTCAAGGAAAGAACATGACAAATACCCCTCATGGATATGGGATCCAGGTGAGCTCTATCAACATAGTGTTGCTAGCATGTATAGGGCTGACATAAAGAAGGGAGTAGGCAAGGGTTATCATGGTCCCGGCATCATAGTGAGTGCTGTCTTTTGCATTTTCAGTTTGTTTCACGATTTTTTGTTCATATGGTGTGTATTGGTCCTAGGAAGGTGTGCCCCTCACACCCCAACACCATGAAGGTGCTTCAAGGATATATAAGTGAATTTCCAGCCCCTATAAGGGAAAGAATGAAGGGGAAAAGAAGTTGCTACAGCCATGACAAGAGCAACATTAACGTATCTTTTGAATTCCGAAGGAGGGGGAGTTACAAGGAAGTTGTGCTACATGGACTAAGCGACCAAGGACCACCTCCTATGTCATCAAATAGCATGGTGAGTAGTCTTCATACGTGTTTGCTTGAAGAGGAAAAAAGGGATGAGCAGCCCATGGCATAATGGGAAGTTCAAATTGTCTCATCCTTAGTAAGTAAGCCTAGTTCTGAATTTTGTGTTTCATGGGATAGAATTGAGAGTGGAATAAGTGAGTGGCGAGGGCAGTCCTATTTTTGGCAGCCACTTAGGATAAGTTCAATGCATAATTTCGGAAGCTTCAATGGAGGGTTGGACCACCTACAAAGTTGGGCAAGGGCCCTAGTTAAGGGCAACAAGGAAGGAAAGGTAAGGATTGAGGGAAAGTGGCCACAAAGGCACTCAGAAGTTTCTGAGTATCTTCTACAATATACGTGTCCTTTTACCCCTTACGAAATCAAAGAAATGGTCATGTTCCAGCCAAGAACAAAGGAGCTAAGCACACACAAAAATGCTAATTTTTCTCTTTCCATAAAATTAGATTTACACATGCATATGCAGCAGCCTTTGGAGGGGAAAAATATAATTTTTTTTGGCACTTTCCAGCACGTGGTACGAGAGATGAAGGTATGTATGAGTTCTGAAATTGATTTCTCAGAAAAATCAGATTTTAGAAGGCAAACACAGCCATGTTTAGAAGGGAAGTATGCATATATCACTTCCATATTTTGTCAACATGAAAAATCAAAGATATGTATGCTTGTACAGCTATGTTACAAGGGAGGAAAGACTGATTTTGTTGATAAAGTCCAGCTCTCACAAGATCTTGAAAACAGGCATATGTTGGAACCTTTGGTGGATGAGAGAGGACACATATACACAAAGAAGGTACAGCTATATTTGGTGAGTGTTTGGGAGCTATTGATGAGCTTTTGCGGTGTCTTGTGCATGCATGGGATGATTGACAAGGGGCAGCTTTTTGGAGGGCACATGGTTTGCACAAGGAGGACCATAAATGGTGTGTTGCATTACTTGGAGGCCTTACATCAAGATATGTTTGCAAGGTGGTACCTAGCTGATTACTCTTTGCTTAGTTGGATGGTTGTGGTATGGCATAGAGAAGACCCTAACAAGCTTTGGAATGCATACCATGGGAGCACACCTATTGTAATGCACTTCAAAAGGGGAATTTCTATTAAGGGAAGCCTTGTCATATATATCAATATGATTCAATTTTGCAGCCCTAGCTCTCTTTGCACAATGCGTGAACCTTTAAGAGCTTATTTGGTAAGCATGGAGTTGAAGAGCTCTTTGAAGTTCAACGTGGTAGTGAATAAGTTGATATTTTGGAATAATAGCATGGCTGTATTTTACTATCACAGCCTACATATTAGCATATTCAACCAGATTGGTGAGGTGATTTCTTCTTGGGGAAAGAAACAAGTGTCCATGGTTACACTATGGAAGATTTCAGCTCATGAAGGGACCATATTGAAGAGTTTAAGGCATAAAATGAGGCATGATAGCTACTGTTTTGAGTTGTGTGACACCTTTAGCTCTTGGGGGCAGCCTCCAAAACACAGATACAACAAGGTACAAGTTTAATTTGAAGCTTCTTTTCCATGGGAAGAAGTTACAATTAGACATTGCATAATAAGGTCTGTTGGAACACCTCCGTGGATATTGCAATTGCTTGAGGACAAGCAATTTTGGGCGGGGAAGATTGTAATGCCCCCATATTAAAATTAAAATAATATTATTATTAAAATAAAAAGTATTTATAAATACTTAAAATAAAGTAATAATAGTCTGATTTGCTTTTCACTTAAGTTTGAACCTTTTGAGGGTCATGGGCTTATTTAGCCCTTAAGTGATTTTAAAAGCAAATTATCCTTATAATCCACTAATTCTTCTTTCATAACTAAAAGGTGGATATATAAAGGGGATTTGTATTTCTTTAAAGGTTATGAAATATGTGATATTGATTTTGATGGTCAAGTACGTCAAGCTTGATTGTTGGGCGTGGTATTTTGAACAATGTTACCCTTCAAGTGCTACAAAGTACTTTCTAAACGGTGTTTGGCAGCACCACCTACTTTGGATTGGAGCGAACCCCTATGAGGAGCTGATCTAACAAAATTGCCAGACTTTGAAGTTGAGGAACTGCATTGAATGGTCTATTTGCTGGTTTTCCCTTAGGCGACTTGCTTGGAGGGCTTCAGGATCTCTCTTCGAAGATTATGCGTTGAGGAAACCATATTCTATGGGTTGTGGTATTTTATGTGGACTTCCTAAAGCTAGGAAAATTATTTTGAAGGGTTGTGAGGTCATTAAGTGGCTACAATTGTGCCCTATGTTATAATAATAATTTTGAAAATTATTAGTATAATATTCTGAATTTTTCTTGCAATAGTGGGGGCTATTTGAAGCCTAATAAATCTTGAATATTATTTGTAATATATTCCAAGTGGAGCAATCCATCTTAGGGATTTTTTTTGTAGACATTGTAGGGTGCTATTTGACCCTAAAACATGGTAAATTGATCCCTATAATTTCTGCTTATTTTAATAATTAGTTCCAGCTTGTTGCGCAAATTATATGAGGGTTTGGGAATTGCATAATCATCAGTAATTACTGCTGCCAACATTCTGAGTGTAACCATTTAATTAGAGGGGTTTGGAAGTGGATGTGAGCATCTAACAAGGGGCGTTCAAGGCCACATCTTTTGATAATATTTTTAGTGTATTTTTTGTAGTGTTTTGCAAGGGTTTCAAGGTGTTTGGAGCAGGTATCACATGGCTGTGAGTTCATATAAAATCAGGCTTGAAGGGAACAAATAGGTGATAAATTCATCTCACAAGGAGCAGCTAAAGAGGTATTTCATTACAACATTTATTGGGAATAAATTGACATTAATTTGGCATGTTTATGAGAGGAAATCTGAATTGATTAGTGGCTGGAATCTAGCATTTAGCCTTGGCTCTTTGACACCTAGGATTTGTGTCTAAATTAAGCATTGAGGAGGATATATATTGCATCTTGACTGGCACTAGGGTTTGCTGGATTTGGGATCAAATTTCAGTTGGTTTTCAGTTTACATAAGGGTTTGTTGGAAAAGCCCAACTTGACCTAATTGTCCCATTTGGGGACATTACATAGAAAAGCATGCTTGTGGGGTTTCACCTCCCTATTTTCCCAAGCCACCGTTTCTAGTTTTCAACTTTATGGTGTCCCCAAGCCATTATTTCCAGCTTTCAACTTGGGGCACTCATTTTTATTTTCTTTTTCATTTTGCTTCTTTTAATTTTTCAGTTTTTAATAAGAATTCTAGCGCCATTAACATAATCATTCCTAGAAATCCCCAAAAAATGCCCTCAATTTAATAGCTCCACTTGTTAAGATATGATCAACATATGGTCCTAGGCTCTAGCCACCTTATCAACTTCCCAAGGTGCTTAAATTTGCTATCATATGGTAGCATTTGGTCTTTTAGAATCATTTCTTTTGATCTGAGGTTTCAATCATGTCATGCTTTCTATCTTCTCTAATTTTGTGTTTGGTTGTAAGCTACTATAAACCTCTTGTCATATAATTTCTCCAATTCCACTATCCTTTCTTTCAATGATTTATCATTAGACACCCACGATTTAATTGCCATCCTCATGTTGGGAATTAAATACTCCCTTTGGTACCACTTGCCTTTAGTCCAAAGTTCAAACATCAATTGAAATGGGCAATATTGTGTTAATCTCTTCTAAGTAATGTGGTATGCCCATAGTACCACTTAGATCTTATTATCACAATCACTCCTCCTTACATTGCATAGTTTAGTGAGAACCACCTCCAATATCTTGTTAAATGCTTTTTTGGTACCATTTGTTTGAGGGTGGTATGGTGTATTCTTGTGGCTTATCATGAAGTACTTCAGTAACTCCTAAATAGTTTTGATTGACAAAATGCTTGCCTTGACTACTTGTTATGCTCATAAGATAACATAACATTGCGATGATGGGTTCATATAGAAACATTGCACTTGTCCATCTGGTACAATCCCTTGTAGGAATAGCCTCAACCCATCTTGTTGAATACTCTATACTAGTTATTATGAATCTTGCTTACATTCTAGGTGTTGTTGGTTTAATTGACCCTATAAAATAAAGGCTCGTTTCTTAAATGGTGTCAATGATAGTACCAATCTTAAGGGCATCTCATCCCTCCTATTTGGCTTTCCCACTCTCTGGCATAAATCACCTTTGGTATATGTGTTCATCTTTGAATAATGTAGGTGACCCTTGTGTTACCAACAACACCTCCTTTGTTGTGGCATCTACTGTGGTATGCCCTCCTACCACCTCTTTGTGGGCTTCTCTTAATATGGCATTCCTCTCATGCCACAACACGACTCTGAATTTAATCTTCCCCATCTTATTCAGCTTTCCTTCTATTAAAGTAAATGGTAGTGCTTGAATCAACCAATCTTCTTTTCTCAATCCTCGTATAGTGCTTTGGGAACTCTCCTATGGATAAGAATTTTGCTATTTCATTAAGTCCTCTAGGATAGACTCCATCTTGAATAGTGCTCCAAGGAAATATCTTCAATAGGTCCTTTGTCCTCCCTTGTGTCAATTCTAGGAAGATGATATGGCCCTTGATTTGTGATCCGGTGTTCAGTTCGGAAAAAGTTTCCAAGTCATGACGAAACCTCTTGCATGTGGAAGAGCTCCTCGAGAGCTTTTCGATGCTTCTTTTGGATTGCAAAACGGAGTCCGGATGCCCAAGTTATAGGCTTTTGAAGTTATTTTGCGACAGGGAAAATAAAGAGGTGTTGCAACGCGTGGCACAATTTGAATGCGACAAGTGGATCAATCAGAAGTTGACATGTGGCAATCAGTTTTGTACATTCGTGCAAAAGTTTGGTTAGTGTTTGGTTTGGTTTCAGCCTCCAGTCTTTGACAGACGGTCATATGGAGAACCGTGGGCCCCGCTATTGGCTCGCTGGGGGCCCTCAGCGAGGGTCGACACACTTGGTTAAGGAGGGGTGCCTTGGCCTCCATCTCACATTGCATTGTATTTGCATTTGCTTTTAAACTATCATTTTGTGCCCACCGGATGCATGTGGGACAAATCAATTGTATGTTTTTAAAGCTTTGTAATTTTCCTTGGTAAGACTTTGAAATTCAAACTTACCAAGCCCCATACGCCACATGGAAGAACCAACGGTTGCCACGTTGCTATGCCACGAAGGTCCTTCCAAAAACCATGCCGAGTCATTTTTCATGCCTCAAGATTGAAGATAGCCAAGTCAAGCTCGAAGACCGAGCTATATCATGTCTAATGTTGGCGTTTATGCTAAGCTCAAAGACCGAGTACCACGCCAACTACATTTGGCCTTGCCACAAATGCCGAGATTGAAGACCGAGCTACATCATTGGCGGATATGTTCAAAGTTAGCGTATATGCTAATCGGTACACAACCAACGGATAAGCCAAGTTGGAAACTGTGATATATTTAGCGCCTTAAGCGCACCAAAAGGGGCGTCAGCATTGTCTAAAGTGGATGCCAGCGTTTAAAAAGTCATCAAAGCCAATCCCATTTGCCAATGTGGGACTAAAGATAAGTATAAAGCGCCTAAATAGAAGGTTGAAGACTTGAACTGCGGACCTCTCGTGTAAAAGGGATAGGTCTTGACTGACCAAGCTACGGACTTGGAAGTGTTTTAAAATGAGCGAACTTCCATTTGAAGGGTAGCATTCAGTCGACTGTGTATTGGAGATTATTGCCCAGTTTACAGTATTTGGTCATTTTGGAGCCCTTAGAGGCCGAACCAGAGCTCGAAGTAAACTACAAACTTGTTTAGAATTCTGATACGCTTTGTGTTGTATATTCATTTTCCCATTTTGGAGTTTTGGTGATGTCATTTTGAGCTATGCAAGTTGCCAATTTCGATTTGGAGAAGCCTCTGCGTGTGATTCAGGAAAGTGAAAGATGTGCTGAGTCAGCCAAGGTCTTTCGAAGGTTTGAAACACTGTTTTTGTAGAGAGTAGATCTATTTTGTTGATTGTAAGTATTATTTTGGCTTGCAAATTTAGCAACATTAATAGATCGGTTCGATAAGAACCCAGGGATGTAGGAATTCCGAACCCCGTAAACAATTTTTGTGTTTTTGATCTTTGAGTTCGTTTTTGCATTTCAATTTTAGTTAATTTGTAGATTATAATTTCAGATTTTAATTAGAATGCAAAATTTAATCATTTGATCATTTACGGGAAATTGAGTAAATCGGGAATTTGAAAAATCTGACGGTTTCAATGGATAACTGATGTGAACTTTCAATTCACCTTTATTTCAGTTTTGAACTTGATTTGAATCAAATTTGAATCGGTTTTTAATCATTCCAACATCTTAAAAGTTGAGAAATTTCTGCATCCAATTCTGTTTCATTTAAGGAATTGAGTAATTCTCAGATCTTAGTAAACGTTTTTAAAAAGTAGTGAAGTTCCTACTGGGGTTTACGGATCAAATTTTGGTATCAGAGCAGTTAGAAAGCAGGGTTAGCTTCTGATTGTGTGATTTGACAGTTGTTTTCAGTTTATTGGTTTTCAATAATTTGCAGACTTGATTAGATTGCAATGTGCAGTTGTGAAATTAGTGTGTTTGTAGGAAACCATGGGCAAGTTGTCACATAAAGCCAAGATGGAAGAGTTTGAAAGCATCAATACCCAGATTCAGGATGAGAATGCATTCTTAAGATGCAAGCTCTATTCCCTTGAAGAGCAAGTTGCAAATTTGAAATCAGAGCTTGAATCTAAGGATGAGCTCTTGATCAAATTGCAGTGTGGTGAACCAAAGAAGGCCATACCTTCTACTTTAGATGCAGAGACTATGACTGAGTGCACTGTAAGTTATTCACCAAGTAATTCATCTTCTTCTTTCCATTCAGATTCGGATTCAAGTAATGATGCTTTTGGTGTTTTTGAATAACACAATAAGGATATAAGATCCAAATTGTTGAAGAAAATGGGCTTTAATGGAAGAGGTCTTGGTCGACATGGCCAAGGAATTACTAACCCAATACAGGGAGAGCATAGATCTCTTCAAGCAAATTTGGGTTACACTAGTGAGCAGGTGGATATTGGAGAAACTTCCTCCATGGCTAAAAGAAGACAAGATTCTGCTAGGAAAGGACCGAGGCCACTAGTAGAGCATGTACGGTGTAAGAAGGAAGGTAGAAGAGGTATTGAGATTCCACCTCCTAGTTCCTCCACTAGAGTTAACACTAAATCTTTTGATCCAATTTTAATGTTTATGAAATTTGGATTTAACATTCAGAAGATGATTTAATCATTTCTTTGCACTTTTTGTCGAATGCATAACCACAGTGTTGCATTTTGTTGGAAGAGACATGCTTTGATTAAGCAAATTGCAAGTGTTAAAAACCATTCTTGTTATGGCAAAGCAAGAAGAGGTAAAAGAGAGACCTCACCTAAGAAGGTTTTATGCACTCATTACCATATGAGCGGACATCGGATTGATCATTGTTTTAAACTTCAATCATCTTCTCATTCTACAAATGGTAAAACTAAGATGATTTATCAACCTATTAATAAGGTCAATGAAGTTAAATCAATCCATAATGATGTTAAGGAATCCACTAAGGAAATCAAGTTAACTAGGCAGAAAAATTGATTAAGTGGATTTATAATGCTTTTATTTTTCAAAGCATTGTTAAGAATTCTGTTAAGGGAAAGAACAAGCTTTGATGATGCATTAGTAGAGCATGTGAGAACACTTTGAGATAGGTTCATCATTCGAAGTATTTCAATTCTCATGTTGAATAGCTCTATGTTTTGAAAGTCCTATTTATGTTGAGTGAGTTGTCTATAGAACTTGAACTCATTTGATCAGTTGGAGATAATCGCAGAATGCATGTTGTGGGTTGAGTTAATTTTCTTACAACACTAGTCTCATATTTAACTGCTATTTTGAGAATGTATCTATTTTTGGCACATGGATGCCTAGATGCATTATAAGACCCTATGGGCATGTTTGGATGTTAGGCAATATACACTTTGTGTTGTTTGCATTTGCTTAGCATGTAAGTCCCATACTAGGGCATTGTATTGCAACATGTCTACAACATTTATTGTATGTTGTCGGCAATAACAAACTTGTTTTGCAGTTACATTGGGAATTGTTTCAGTTATTGACAGTTCACCGTTTTATAGGATGTGACATGGGCAGATAGTTTTGGTATGTTGTGATCAGTTTATTGGCAGTTGCAGATTCCTTTACTCATGCCATGTTGTAGGCATTTTCAGTTGAGTTGTGAATCATTTATTTTGCCAATGTTTATCTCTTGCTATGATTGGGTTCGGTTTGATGTGATGCAGTAGACCAGTTATCAGTTTGGAGGAGATAGTAGACTTTTGGAGACCAAAAGCCTCTTTTGTAAGGAGGTGTGATCCGGAGTTTAGTTCAAAAAAAGTTTCCAAGTCATGACGAAACCTCTTGCATGTGGAAGAGCTCGTCAAGAGCTTTTCGGCGCTTCTTTCGGATCGCAAAACGGAGTCCGAATGCCCAAGTTATAGTTTGCTGAAGTTATTTTGCGACGGAAAATAAAGAGGTGTCGCCGCGTGTGGCGCAATTTGAATGCGACAAGTGGACCAATCAAAAGTTGACATGTGGCAGTCAGTTTTGTACATTCGTGCAAAAATTTGGTTGGTGTTTGGTTCGATTTCAGCCTCCGGTCTTTGACAGGCAATCATATGGAGAACCATGGGCCCTGCTATTGGCTCGTTGGGGGCCCTCAGCGAGGGTCGACACACTTGGTTAAGGAGGGGTGCCTTGGCCTCCATCTCACATTGCATTGTATTTGCATTTGCTTTTAAACTATCATTTTGTGCCCACTGGATGCATGCGGGACAAATCAATTGTATGTTTTTAAAGCTTTGTAATTTTCCTTGGTAAGACTTTGAAATTCAAACTTACCAAGCCCCATATGCCACATGGAAGAACCAACAGGTGCCACATTGCTATGCCACGAAGGCCCTTCCAACAACCATGCCGAGTCATTTTTCATGCCTCGAGATTGAAGATAGCTAAGTCAAGCTCAAAGACCGAGCTATATCATGTCTAATATTGGCATTTATGCTAAGCTTGAAGACTGAGTACCACGCCAACTACATTGGCCTTGCCACAAATGCCGAGATTGAAGACCGAGCTACATCATTGGCGGATATGTTCAAAGTTAGCGTATATGCTAATCGGTACACAACCAACAGATAGGCCAAGTTGGAAACCGTGATATATTTAGTGCCTTAAGCCCACCAAAAGGGGCGTCGGCATTGTCTAAGGTGGATGCTAGCGTTTAAAAAGTCATCAAAGCCGATCCCATTTGCCAATGTGGGACTAAAGATAAGTATAAAGCGCCTAAATAGAAGGCTGAAGACTTGAACCGCGGACCTCCCGTGTAAAAGGGATAAGTCTTGACCGACCAAGCTACAGACTTGGAAGTGTTTTAAAAAGAGCTAAATTCCATTTGAAAGGTAGCATTCAGCCGACTGTGTATTGGAGATTATAGCCCAGTTTACAGTATTTAGTCATTTTGGAGCCCTTAAAGGCCGAACCAGAGCTCGAAGTAAACTACAAACTCGAATTCCGATACGCTCTGTGCTGTATATTCATTTTCCCATTTTGGAGTTTTGGTGATGCCATTTTGAGCTACGGAAGTTGCCAATTTCAATTTGCAGAAGCCTCTGCGTGTGATTCAAGAAGGTGAAAGATGTGCTAAGTCAGCAAAAGGTCTTTCGAAGGTTTGAAACACTGTTTTTGCAGAGTAGATCTATTTTGTTGATTGTAAGTATTATTTTGGCTTGCAAATTTAGCAACATTAATGGATCGGTTTGATAAGAACCCGAAGACGTAGGAATTCCGAACCCCGTAAACAATTTATATGTTTTTGATATTTGAATTCGTTTTTGCATTTTAGTTTCAGTTAATTTGCAGATTATAATTTCAGATTTTAATCAGAATGCAAAATTTAATCATTTGATTATTTACGAGAAATTGAGTAAATTGAGAATTTGGAAAATCTGACGGTTTCAATGGATAACTGATGTGAACTTTCAATTCACCTTTATTTCAGTTTTGAAACTTGATTTGAATCAGATTTTAATTGATTTTTTATCATTCCAACATCTTAAAAGTTGAGAAATTTCCGCATCCAACTCTGTTTCATTTAAGGAATTGAGTAATTATCAGATCTTAGTAAACGTTTTTAAAAAGTAGTGAAGTTCCTACTAGTGTTTACGGATCAATTAGCTTTACCTAGCTTCACTATAATTTTAAACTCAAACTCTTGAAAGAACATCAACCATCTACAAATCCTCCCTTGTATCGCTGGTCTATTTATTTAATACTCCAGGGACTCATGAATTCTGAAAGAAACGTATGGTGTTGCCAACAAATATTGTCTAAACTTTTGCAAGTACACCATTTCCAATGCTTCTCTTTGGCGTACTATCATTTTTCTTTGCCTTTCCTAGTTTTCTACTTGCAAATGATATTGGATGGTCTATTTTGGTATTTTCTTGGCTGTGCTAATGCCATGCCAATGGCTATAGTTGAAACATCCACATGTACATGAAATGGAAGCTTCCAATCTGGGAACATTAAGATGTGTACCTTGGCTAGCTATTCTTCAATTGTTCAAAATCCTCTTAGCACTCTTTGTTCCACTCAAAATAAACTTTCTTTGCCCACAATTCTTCAATTAGCTTGAAACGTTTGCATACTTCTTGAAAAAATTCTAGTAGTATCTGGGATATCCTAGAAAAGTTCTAATATCCTTTTGGGTTTTTGGTGATAGTAAGTTCAAAAAGATGGCATCTTCAAGGGATCCACCAATAGCCCTTTCTTGCATATACTATGCCCTAATAATGTAACCAAGGGTGTGGCAAAGATACACTTCTTTAGATTCAATGAAATTCCCAATTGCCTACGCACAGAAACATCAGCCTTAGTGCTTGAATCATACGACTACACTTCCAAAAATTCATGCATGAATTCCCTAAATGCATTCACCATGATTTGCTAAAAAAATTGGTGCATTTTTTTAACTCAGAGGGCATTAAATTATGCAGGAAAGAACCCACTCTATAGTGAATGTGGTCTTTAATCTGTCTTTTTGGCAATTTTCACCTGATGGTAACTAGAAAACACATCAATAAATGAATATACCTCTCCTTTTGAAATTGTTTCTAATACCTCCCTTTAAAGGGTGCAGGAAACAGGTTTTGGATAAGCTTTATTGAGCTCCTTGAAATCCACACATTTTATTTCCCATGTCATCTTGTTTTGTATCACCATTGGGCTTATCCACTGCATCTTCAACTAGTGATATCAAATCTCTTACCAGTATCTTATCTAGTTCTTTGCTTACTTTTACTTTAACATTAGGATTCCATTTGTATGCCCTCTCCTTGACTAGCTTGGCATCCTCTTGAGTTTGTATCTTCATTGTTGCCGTCTCCTTACTAACACACTTCAGATTGAAATATCCTTTTTTGGATAAATATGAACAATTTTGGATTTGACGTGAAATCCTTATTTTGTTATTCAATTCAAATATGAAATTTCACCCAATAATAGATAATAACAAAAAGCAAACTGATAACTAGAAACCAAATTGATTTTTTATTGAATACGGGAAAAGTACATCAACACAATAAAGTCATATACTAATTATTTTTGAATTTTTTATCAAACCCTAACCTGACATAACCTGAAAATGCATAAAGGTGGAATCTTTTATTGAAACCCTAGTTGGAAATGTCTCAAAATAGTGCAAAAACATCAAAAGGTATAAAGATTGGATTTTTCCTATAAACCCTAGTTGAAAATAACACTTGAACAATACGGTAGCAATAAACCCTAATTGTAGTAGTACGACAACCCTTAAAAACTAGCAACAAGCTCAACAAAGTCAAACACTAGTGCATAGAAGTCAATGCCCAGATACATTAGTGAATAGTAACATCAAGCTGAAATATCACTGCACGAGAATACTTTTATAATTTTTTGAACTATTACAGCCCCATACAGAGCCATAAATCAATTTTTTTACACTTGTGTGATCAATTTCCTTTGAATCTGAAAGCTCTGGTGTAATCCCTGAATGGAATTACCAAATGGGTTTGATGGTTTTAATCACCAACCCTGTGCACATGAGGGTTTTCGTCCTCTATGTAAAATATTGAAGCTGCTGCCCCAAATTTGCAAAAAAAAGGATTTTGTTTTAGTGTTCAAATGAATGAATGATTTCTTTTCCAGCCAAATCTTTTATTATTCACTTTTTCATTCTAACCCTAAAAGAAATTAATATTTCTTTTAATTGAATATTCACCTTTTTACAACTTATAAATGTTAATTACTTTTTGGCCATGTCTCCAATATTTACTTTTGGCCCCATTCAATAATAATAAATTAATTGTCATTTTTCAACGTTATAACTTAAAGTACTTTTTTGGATAACTTAATAAATTACTATTATATTATTTCCCTTTTAAAACCCCCCTTTTAGCCTATGGGAAATAAAGATAGGCGACGGGTCCTCTGATTTCATTACTTCGAAAATGGGACATTACATTCCACCCTTCCTAAAATTGCTTGCCCACAAGCAATTGCAAATTGAGATGCTCAAGAATTTCTGCATCCTCCCAAGTAGCATCCTTTGTTGGTAGATCCTTCCAATGCACCAGATACTCTGTGATAGTTCTATCCCTTAATTTCTTTGCTCTTACATCCAATATAACTTCAAGAACCAAGATGAGTTTGCCTTCATCATCTAAGGGAGGCAACTCAATGGGCGTAATGACATGCTGCCCCAATGCCTTTTTGAAGCATGACACATGGAAAACATCATGTATTCTGCTATGCTTTGGCAACTCAAGTTCGTAGGTTGAGGCAACCTCCCCAATCCTTCTGATGACTCTGCTTGGCACATAAAAATAGGGTTTGAACTTCTCAGCTCCACTCTTCTTGATAGAAGACTCTCTGTATGGCTGCAACCTTAAGAAAACCATGTCTCCCACCTTAAGAAGACTCTCTGTTTTGAGTTTCTAATTCTCAATCTGAGGATCATGCCAGACTTTTAATTGATTCACGAAGAAAGCTTGGAAGCGGAATTGGATACACTATAAAAGTTTGATGAAGAGTTTGAAAGTCCAATTTATGTAAAAAAAATTCACAAAGTTAAAAAAAGGCATGGCATGGTAGCTGTTGAAGGTGGGAGACATGGTTTTGAGAATTGAGAATTAGAGAAGAAGCTATAGATCCTCAGTTAAAATCCACTTCAAAACAAATCATTGTTTTATTTTCAAAGGTTGATCCTTCAAAGAAACGAAAAACCCAGTTCAAATCTACTCATTGTTTCTCTTGGAACCTCTCCAAACCCCATATCCTTCTCTTTGCAAAATTTGCCATGTTTTTCTAAAATTTAAAATCAGCATGCACACCGAGGAGGATGTTTGAACTTCAAATTTGGCAACAACTTCACCTTCTCAATGCCTAGACCTTTCTATTGATAACTTTGGTACCCTCTGAGGCTGCCCCAAACCTCTCAATCTTCACACCCCTGTTCCCAAGCAAAAAAAGCCTTTTTCCTCTTCTTTTTGCTGTTTAGTTTTTCTGCTGGTATCAACAAGAAGGATTCGAGTTGTTGTTCATTGTTGGATCCCTCAAGAATGTTTTCATTTATTCCCCCTATGGTTCTCTTTCCTCTAATTTTTTATCCTTGCCTTCTTGAAAAACATGCCCAAGCATGAAACAAAACATCCTCTTTCAGACAAATTGTGTTTTTAATCGTGTCCGGCGATGGAAGCTCGAGGTTTTGTTGTTCCTCCACATTTTAGACAGCCAAGGCATCATTAATCATGCTCCTCGGATGATTGAAAAAATGAAACGATTCCCATCTCTCCAAGGTGTATTCCCCTCCAAAACAGCTCAGCAAGAGAGAAAACAGATTTTTTTCCTTCTTTTAAGGGATGTGAACATAAGTCCTTTCGTTGGAACCATGTTATTCACATCTTGACAAGATTGGAGATCCCTTTCACTCTTTCCTGAACATTTCCAAAGCATCCAATGTGCAAGTTGTCCCCAAAATGGCTCCAAAAATGGCACAAAACTAGGTAGTGGTCATTTTAAGTATTACTGTGCATATGCAAAGTGTCAAACTGTAGTTAGAACCTAGTGTTCACCACTAATCCACTATGAATGACTTAATACATGCTTTGTCCTTGTCTTTCAGTATCATGTCCCAATGAAATATTCCAAGATGATAGCATTTTGCTCCATTTCCCAAATCAACCTTGAAGTACTCCACTACGAACCTCCATGCTACTCTGATGATTTTACTACAATTTCAAAGCTTGATAGACATTTGGTGGTAAATGAAGTTCAGACACCCTATACTCCCACCTGGTTAGGACTAGAACTGAGATGAGAAGCTAAAGCCCACTTAGAAGTACGTATTGAATGCTTAATACTTATGGAGTGCTTTTACTTAAGACTACAAATGTTCTTAGTGCTGCAAGATTGCCAACCTTACATGTATGCTCTTGCATCAAAAAGGCTTATGTTGTTCCAAGCAGTTTTCAATGGCACCATGAAAGAATATTCCATCAAATTTGGCAGGAGTTTTAGTACTACTTCATGCACTGTGTTAGGGCTTGAAGATGTAGATTTTTATGTTTGAGAAATAACCAATCATACAAAAACATCTTCAAGTTCCCCTTTGTAAAAATATGATGTAGAATTGTATAATTAAGATTTTTGGTGCTCCCCAAGGAATTAGGCAAGGTGATCCGATCTCTCCATTCTTGTTCATCATATTGGTTGAATGTTTGGGACGGTTGATGACTAAGGCAAGGAATGACAAAAAGATAGGAGGTGTGAAGTTGATGAAGGGAGTAAGTCCTTTGACTCATCTATAATTTGTTGATGATTCTACACTTCTTGGAAAATCTGTGTTTGGAATCTTCACAAATGCAAAATATTCTTCAGATTTTTACCAGAGCCACTAACAACTTATTAATCAAGACAAAACCAACATTATATTTTATCATTGTTCTGAGAGACAAGAAGCTTTGACTCTTGATATTTTTTTAATTAGAAGGGGCTCTCTCCCGATTACTTATCTAGGAGTACCACTTGAAGCTACACAATTAAAAGATTGGAATTGGATACTAAGCGAAGTGAAAACGAAAGTGCAAAAATGGGCAAATAGATGGCTTTCTTCAAGAGGTAGAATGACTTTGGTTAAGTCAGTGCTTCAAGCCATGCCAATTTATATCTCCTTTATTCTAAATATTCCTGCAAGAGTGTGGAAACAGTTGGATACTCTCTTTCAAAAATTTATTTGGAGTGGAGCTCAGGGGCACATAAAATGGTCCTTAGTTAAATCGGATATTCTTTGCTAACCAAAATCAGAAGGGGGCTTGGGATTTCGTTCCAATTCAAAGCAGAATAAAGCTTTCGCTGCTAAACTTTATTGGAGATTGTTAGAAAATTCAAATAATCTATAGGCTGTAAATATTAGAGCCAAATATGTGCAAAATAACCCTCCTGAGAGAATAATCAGATTGGCTCTTCCATCAAGAGGTTCTCCAAATTTGGAAATTTTGAGGATAGGCAAATTAATAATAAAGAGAATTTTTCTGGATAGTTAGAGATGGTCAATCATCTAATTTTTGGACTGATTCTTGGGATGGTCACCCACCTATAATCATCCAATTCCCTGATCTAAAATCTCTAATGGAAAATCTTCACTGGTAAAAGATGGGATAAGATTGCTCATTACAGTCAACCATGTACATATCATTGGGAGGTTGGAAATTGTAATGTCCCCATTTTCATGAGCATCACTTCGTAGAAGGATTAGCCTATTATGCGACCTTCGTAGGTTGATAGGATGGATAGAGGGTCATGATGGAGCTTGGCTTGGCTTCGATTATCAGAAATTTTCTAGTTGGCTTTCGTTCGGGCTCTTTCGGACACCGTTTGCCTGAGTTCCTATTTCTTAGGGATTTTTGGTACTCAGCGGAGCACCCTTATTTTGGTATGGTCATGTGCAGAATCACTCCCTTGTTCGCCAGCTTCAGACGGATCGAGAATCGGATATGTATCGAGGGAGATATTAATATTTAATTGATTTAATTAAATATTAATTGTTTGGCGTAATTATGACTGAGAAAATTAAAAAAAAAAGAGAACCCTAATTTTTAATTATGAAACCCTAATTAGGGCAAGCACACCTTTTTGAAGAATATAAGGGTTTCTTCTTTGAAAAAGAGCATAATAATTATTGATGTTGAAGACAAAAATATTTGCTAAGTATTTTCTGAGAAGACTGAGCCAAGGGTTTCTAGTATTCTGTTTGCATTGAAGAACGTGCACTCTTCAGTGTGTGCAATTCAGAGGTTGTGAAATATCAAATGATCTATTGCCAGTTTGAGAGATAACTTCATACAAAAGTTATCACAGAGATTTACAGGTATTCATTTCATTAGGGTTTGATTCAGAAGATTGTCCAGATGAAGATCTTCAGTATTAGCGCAATATTTCTTGAGATCAGGGGTCCAGCATTCAAGCCGTACTATATTCTATTTGTTGCTGTACGAAATCTATACAGATCCATACCAGGCCGTACCAGCCGAATCGCAGATTGGAGAAGTGCGTGGTTAGCAGAAATGCGCAAGCATCGCAGGTCGCAGGGAACACAAAGACCGACATCAGCCGACTCACTACCGACCGCGACAGCATTCCTACCGACAGGGAAACCGACATCGGCAGAGAGAACCGACCGACAGAGACCGACATCGGCAATATATCGACCGCTGCAGCAGTGTAACCGACGTCGGCGACTGTGTGTTCGAAACAGCAACCAGAGCCGTACCAGATCTAGGGTTTATTTTCAGATTGTGGAAAAAACAGGTTTTTAAGACAATATTTTATATTATTTTGTATGTGTGCAAGAGATCTTTATTGTAATCATCTGAAGTGAATAAAAAGGTCAGAGTTTAGTTAGTTGAAAGAAGTACACTGCTATTTATTTATTTATTTGAATCTATTCAAATTTATCTTGCAAAAATCGCATTTCTATTCATGCAAAAACATCAAAAAAATCAAAATACACAAAAACAATCCAAAACCTTGTGTCAGAATTCAGGAGAAATACGGGTTTCTACAGTGGTATCAGAGCTTTTGTCCTGCCATCCTGTTGGGTAGATTGGACATTGAATCGGCTAGTTAATCATGGTTACTTCAAATACTCAAAAACAGTGGGACAAGAATATGGAGATGCTTAAACAAGGTTTGAACAAATTGGTTGAAAACCAGAGGATGAATGAATTGCTTTCACACCCTACAATAGAAGACAAATTAGTATGGTATATGACATCCGTTTTTAAAGGGTCCACATCACAAAACAAGAAGGAAGAGGAGGTTGACCGGCTTTCTCATGAGCTGGAGGATACTCGAAATTCCTTGGTGTGTACTCAGTTGGCTCTCCAGAATTCTGAGAGACATGTGGACGAGCTTTGTCTTGAGGTGAGTTCAGTTCAGGAGTTAGCGCATGTGGCAGGGACTCAGCGTTCTTTTACAATCAGGTCACATGTTGATGATGATATGAGTATGTTTAGCATTCACACTCCGGATTCAGAGATTGTAGAAGAGTCCCAGGATCCAATTATTGCAGATGACACCCAGGAGAATGTAGTGGACAGTTATGAGGACTTAGTTTCATCAGCAATTTCTTTCGATACGAAGGAGTTGGACAGCGATGCTACAGTTTTTGATACTCTGTATGTTGATATGAGCTTTGGAGTTGATTTGCAGAGTATGGATGGTAGTACTTCAGAGATCAATTGTGATGTTGGTGAGCCAGCAGTTGGTTTGGTCCATGTTTGTGATACTACTCTTTTGGAGGTGTTTTCGGAGGTAGTAGTTGGTTCGGGCTTGGTTAGTGATTAGTTGCAGTTAGTTTCTTCTAGATTGCAGTCTGAGCCGCTGATTGAGAGTGGCGCATTTTATCGACATTACACTATAAATGCTTGTCATCAGTTATGGGATGGTTTGACGCCATGGGATGAGAGTTGTGATAGACATAGCATGGTGGAATGTGTATATGGTATTTGTGACTTTGGCAATTTGAGTTGTCCACTCTACGTAGGTTATGATATTTCGAGAGTTTGTTTCTCATGCGTTCCTGACTGTGGCAATTGTGATTATGGAGTTTGGTTGAGTTGTATTTTCCAGTTTGATTATGGATTCCTCTTTATTATATTTCAGAGGATATTGCAGGAGCTTGCGTTGATTGACAGCAATATAGATCATGACTACATTTGGGATCCAGGTGGAGTAGAGTTTTCTTGGCAGCTGATATTGCTTGGGGACAAGCAATTTCAAGGAAAGCGGACTGTAATGTCCCCATTTTCATGAGCATCACTTCATAGAAGGATTAGCCTATTATGCGACCTTCGTAGGCTGATAGGATGGATAAAGGGTCATGATCGAGCTTGGCTTGGCTTCGACTATCAGAAATTTTTCAGTTGGCTTTCGTTCGGGCTCTTTCGGACACCGTTTGCCTGAGTTCCTATTTCTTAGGGATTTTTGGTACTCAGTGGAGCACCCCTATTTTGGTATGGTCATGTGCGGAATCACTCCCTTGTTCGCCAGCTTCAGACGGATCGAGAATCGGATATGTATCGAGAGAGATATTAATATTTAATTGATTTAATTAAATATTAATTGTTTGGCGTAATTATGACTATGGAAAAATTAAAAAGAAAAGAGAACCCTAATTTTTAATTATGAAACCCTAATTAGGGCAAGCACACCTTTTTTAGGAATATAAGGGTTTCTTCTTTGAAAAAGAGCATAATAATTATTGATGTTGAAGACAAAAATATTTGCTAAGTATTTTCTGAGAAGACTGAGCCAAGGGTTTCCCGTGTTCTGTTTGCATTGAAGAACGTGCACTCTTCAGTGTGTGTAATTCAGAGGTTGTGAAATATTAGCTGATCTATTGCCAGTTTGAGAGATAACTTCATACAGAAGTTATCACAGAGATTTACGGGTATTCATTTCATTAGGGTTTGATTCAGAAGATTGTACAGATAAAGATCTTCAGTATTAGCGCAATATTTCTTGAGATCAGGCGTCCAGCATACAGGCCGTACTATATTCTATTTGCTGATGTACGAAATCCGTACAAATCCGTACCAACGGAAATAAAAATTGGAGAAGTGTGGGGTTAGCATAAACGCGCAACAGTCGCAGGCCATAGGGAGCATAGAGACCGACATTGGCAGACTCACATACCGACGTTGGCAGGGAAACCGACATTGGTAGAGAGAACCGACCGACAGAGACCAACATCGGCAATATATTGACCGATCGCAGCAGTATAACCGATGTCGGCGACTGTGTGTTCGAAACAGCACCCAGAGCCGTACCAGATCTAGGGTTTATTTTCAGATTGCGAAAAAACCAGGTTTTAAGACAATATTTTATATTATTTTGTATGTGTGCAAGAGATCTTTATTGTAATCATCTGAAGTGAATAAGAAGATCAGAGTTTAGTTAGTTGAAAGAGTACACTGCTATTTATTTATTTATTTGAATCTATTCAAATTTATCTTGCAAAAATCGCATTTCTATTCATGCAAAAACATCAAAAAAATCAAAATACACAAAAACAATCCAAAACATACAGTGTCAGAATTTAGGGGAAACAGGGGTTTCTACAGAAATCAAAGGATTCCTTCTGAGGAATGGCCAGTTTCATTGCACACAGATCACAAGAGAATAGTAGATTCTATATTACAGGCAAGATCTTCATGCTCTAAAGGATTGTATGTAATAGCCTGGGGGACCAATTCTACAAAGATTTATTCTATTTCAAACGGATATGCTTCTCTATTGAATATAAATCCTCATTTTGTATGGTATATATTTAAAATTTATGGCAGCAAGAACTTTGGCCAAATGTCAGTCTTTGTTTGGTTGTTATTGAGAAGAAGAATCCTAACAGGAGACAGGGTAATGAAAAGAGGATATAATGGTCCCTATAGATGTGCAATGTGCTTGGTTGATGAGGAAACTATTATCCATTTATTTATACAATGTCTCTTTGTGCAACAAATGTGGCAAAATTTGTCTTCCTTATTTCAGATTCCTTGGAATATAATTCAAGCCTTAGAACAACCTTTTAGAGACTGGGTGAAGCAATTAACGAATAGCCAAAATTTGGAATTAGTCCTATGGAATGGGATTACTCTTCTTCTTTGGAATGTGTGGAAGGAACGAAATAAAATAATTTTTCAGTAGGAAACTAGGGCTTTCTCTTTTGTTTGGGAAATGATCAAGAGGAATATTGCTGAATCAATCTAGTACAAAATCAAAATCCCTTGTAACCTGTGTGCACAATGGGTTAATCTTATTACAAGTTTACTTATTAATCTGGACAGTCATCAAATGGGTGAATTTAAACCAAGGAAGAAATCTAAAGGTGAAGGTAAATGGTCAACCCCTCCATGTGGCTTTGGGAAGTTTAATACTGATGGAGCATCTAGAGGAAATCTAGGTCAAGTGAGCATAGGTGGAATAGGCAAACTATCAAAAGACTGGGTTATGCAACAGATAATTTGCCTGAAATTAAAACTGTTTTTAGAGTTTTACAAGAAGCAATTAAAGTTGGGTGGAAAAAGATTCAAGTGGAATTTGATTCTCTAATAATTATTAACTTGTTATCTAATTCGACACTGGAGAAGGGCAAGAATTGGAAAATAGTTAGAGAGCTGGACAAAATTCACCAATTGAAAGTTACTTTTCAAGATATATATTTCACCCATGTTCCTCGACAATAGAATAAAGTAGTTGATGCTTTAGCTAATTGGGCTTTGGATAATCATAACTTTGTCTGCTATGGTCCATCACCATATGGTGGCCCACTAAGCTCCAAGAAGATATCCAATAGATTCTAGATCTAGATCAACTTCCTTTATATGGCTGAAGTGAATAGATATGTTTCCTGTGCCAAGGCTTGGACTAATAGTTTTCATTCCTGGCATGGTAGAATTTGTATATTTGAATTAATATAATTTTTCTCTTTTTATTTTAAAAAAAAAACATTTTGGTGCCTTATTCTATGAGGAGCTCCACTATTATATTGAGAAGTCTAAAAAACGCTTTGTAAGCAATCCCAATTGAACAAAATTAAGTTAAAAAGTGTACAAAATAACCTAAGTTAACCAAGAACCACAAAAAGCCTTTTTAAGATGTTAGGCATTGTTGGAAGAACAATCCCCACTTCAATTTACCTTAGTGTTAAAGCATCAGCATCCTACCATGTTAATGGGAAGTCCCAAGTTCGAATCCTAGCTGGACCATGGAATATAACATGGTATCAGACCCAAACTAGGAGCCCCAAGCCAAAAAGATTACCTTGAGGAGAGGCATTGGAAGAAACATCCACACTCCAAATTGAAAATGACCTTGTAACTCAATGGTAGAGCACCCTAGCAAACTAATGGGATGCCCTACATTAGCCCTAGCTGGCCCATGGAAAATAACTAGCAAAGATGCAACAATGTACACTACGTCACAATGATTTCCTTGCTAGCCAGAAAGGGACATATATTGGGTGGACAAAATAATCTAGTCAATTCTAATTAAAAATCAAAGTGTAAGCTGATCCCAAGCATATTTAATATCGAAGAAGATGCAATTCGTCTTCAAAATGCTTTATTGGGACCTCATCATGGATGATAATCCCATAAGTACGCATTGCAATGTTGACCTTTTATTATAATCTATTCCTTCAAAAAAAAAAAAGAGGGGCAACACGAGTGAATTCCCTATCAAGGGGATCAACATTCCATGAACATTGTCCTTAAATTTCCATCCACCCATCAAAACTGAGATCCTTAGAAACAAATTGTCACGATGCACCTTCTAGGAGCAAGGGGAGAAGGAAGGCAACAAGCAGGACACCTTCACAACATTGTAAGTGTTAGTTATCCTTTGCTTTTGTTTCTATTGCTGTTCCATCCATGTATTTTGCTTCAGAACATGATTTGTTATCTGGTTTACTGTACAGATGTAATGGTTTTATATGTTCAACACTAGGTGTCTTATTTATAAGTAACAATAACTTTCTCAATTTTCTTCAATTGAGGAGATGGGAAAAAACTAAGAAATTAGGGAATGCTCTGGAAATTGTACATAAAAAGAAGATAAAAATCATTGGCTGAGAAAGATAAATCATCATAAACCTTGTGGATGGTTTTAACTTTTAAAGCATGAAGCTAAGAGGTTGCCCACAAGCAAATTAAGTACAAAGAATTAAAATGTAGAACAAATCAAGGGCCTGAATTTTTGAAAAGTCAAACCAATCATATCCGGATCAATAGACTGTTGCGAACACTATCCTTAAGAAATTATCCATTTCAAATTCACTGTGATATATGACAGTTTTTACCATAGCGTCAAATACAAAAAAGATCTGGACGAATTAGAGACATATCACTCGGATGAAACACATAATATCAATATAAGAACACCAACAAATATATAGGTAGTATAAGCAGTACTTGCAGAACATTGCATGGAGACAAAGAAGAAAACTCTTCAAAAGCAGACTCTAGTGTTATTTTTTATGATTCACGATCAGGGAAATCAAACCTGGATAAAATGTAGAAGTATAAAAACCACTGAAAAGTGAAAAGAAGTACGTATTCAACAACTACAGAGATGTTTCAGAAGATATGCAGAAAATGGATGTAACAAGGAGATTTCAAAGCAACTTTATGCAAAAATGTGGAGCATAATTTATGTAGGGACACCATTACAAACCCTGTATGAAAATCCACTGCTCCCTTGATATTTCTACTCAAAATTCAATCTACATAAAGAGGAAACTTCAATACACAACTATTTGACCGAAGAGCAAATACGTATTTTATTTTGTTCGCTAGAACATAAAATGAGCACAATAATAATACATACCAATAAGTTTCCATATGACATTCTATTTACAAGTGTGCAGAGAGAGAGAAGGTATATTAGAAAAAAAAGGAATTACTTGGTAATGATTTCACCATCTCTATAGTTCTCAAATTCCAAGCTTTGCAAAATGCCCCTTTCATCGCTCCATTGACAAATTGACCGGCTTCTACCCTTTGAAATTCTTGCAGGAGGGCTTCAGCTTCCTTTCCTACAAAGTTGCAAACAAAAGGCACAAAAGTGACACATTTCCAGCACTCCAAAAACAAAGAATTCTCTCCTCTGTCCAGACTTAAGCATTATCTGTTCACATAAAATAATTATGGACTGAAAATAGTGCTCCATATCATGTCTATAATGTAGAATAATTGTTTCTAATGTCATACAACCTATAATTGATAGGAGCACATTGGATTGAAAGACAAGTGCAATCACCTAGAGAATAATTATCTTCCATTTCAATTACAAGTGTAAAATATCTCATTAACTTTTTGAATATTTCACGCATATGAAATATCACATTCTTTATATCCATTCATTATTATGATGAATCGAATAACTGTTGCATGGAGGAGGTTTTACTAATACCATAAGTATTTTTTATTATGACCCATTTCACCATAGATTTAGAATGCACACCAATGGGAATTGCATCAACATCTGAAAGTCTAGATCATTCACGTAGACTGAATCTAGAAATCTGAAATTGATTAACGCATATCAATATTCATATTACTAAATAGAATACAAACCTGTAGCTTCTGTTAGATGAAGCCAGAAGGCAAAATTGCGTGCTGACGTGACAAGAGGAATCCCAACAATTACTTCAGTCATATCTAGTAAACTGTTAACCAATGACAATCAAGTGAGAAAGGAAAATTATATGAGGCACCCAAAGAACGAGATACAATTTTCATCTAGTACATCCTTCATCTAGTATATCCTTTTCCATACAGATAAAATGCAGTTGGAAATCACAGAGATAGAATGATCTCAGGGTCGCTTCGAAGAACAAGCAGCTGACAATTGAGAAAACTTCATAAAAAATAAAAAACCAACAGAACAGAATTTCAGTACAAACATAAGAGAAGAAATCATGGAAAGCTAAAGGTCCGCAGCATAGCAAAGGCCCATGTTTCAGAAAGCAGGATGACTTATTTTGAACAGACACACTGAAGCTCCAACTAGTTCATGTAAGCTATTAAACTATCTCACCACTTATGCATGGTAAGTACAATATGCCTCATTCTGAATCAGGCTCAATGACAGTTTGGTATTGAGTGAAGTTGATATATTATTTTATTTTATATCATTGAGATTAATAGCTTTATAAAGGTTATAGGGCCTTAAGTGTAAAATTTAACTGAGTAGTCCAGCAGGCTATGTTCTAGTGGCAAGGCAGAGATTGCCACAATGATGACCCAGGTTCAAACCATGTTGGGCACGCTCCCTGTATTAAAGAGGCTTTGCTAATGCAAGCCGCAGCCAGACAAGCTGGGTGCAAGTCCCAGCCAAATTTTGGTGGGATAGAAACCCCTTAGACGTGGCTTCTAAGCCAAAAGGTGTTCTAATCTTGACGTTACATTCCCCCCTGTTTTTTTTAATGGCAGGGTGAGTTTAAAAGTTTACCTATCAAAAATAAGTGGACTTGAGAATATTCGCTCTATAGATGCCCAGAATTAATTTTGGGATGTAGAGGACCAAATAAATAATGAGAGAATGTTTTGGGATAAGTTGTATAGTCTTTCTATATATAGAAATTCTCTAAATAGAAACTTCCAAAAATAGTCATAAGTAGAAATCAGCGCTAGGAATATGCAGGTTCAAGAACATGAAAGCAAAGAGCTTCAAAAATGATTGCTACATATTTTTAAAAAGTATTTTGATAAAATATATCTATAGTATTTTTAAAAATAGGTATTTGTAAAGAAGGCAAGATATTTATGGTATTTCAACACCTATAAATATATCGAATATCATGTTGTTGGAGGAAACTGAATTGGTCAAGATTGTAACTGATTCTCTCCAACAAAATCAGAATTTGTTGGAAATAAAACAAAGCACCTAGATTTTCTCCAACAAATTAGAAGATAGTGGATTTGTGAATTTAGCATTTCATGCTATTTTTCCCTTCAGTAATGGTGATTGTTGATATTCTCAAAATGATGTGAGAACCGAATTTGTTATATTGTTAGCATAGATTAAGAATCAATTGTAAACTAATTTGTTAGGAGGTTAAAATTAGGAAATCAATTCTAAAACTAATTTGTTAAGTTATTATTCTTGAACAAGAAGTTGTTGAAGGAACTGTATTATAAATACAAACCATTTCATTCATGGTTACTAGTAGAAAAAAGTAGAAAATAATTGTAAAGTTGGAAGAAATATTGAATAAAGGATTTTGAGCATTTATAAAGTTTCATGTTTTCAATCATTTTGCTAAAGGGAGAGCAAGGCCTACTCAACTTAAGCACAAATATTAGTTTGTATTTATTTTTTATTTTTTTCATTTCTAATTTTTTTTTTCATTCTTAGAGTATCATTTAACATAAAAACTAATTGAATCTATAGACCAACAATTGTTTAGTTTCCTTTCATACAATATGTGTTAGGAGAGCAAGGCCCTTTCAACTTAAGAAAAAATATTAGTTTGTATTTGTGTTTTTTTTTTTTTCATTTCTAAATATTTATTTCATTCTTAGAATATCATTTAACATGAAAACTAATTGAATCTATAGATCAACAGTTGTTTAGGTTCTTTTCATGCATGTGTGTTTCAATTTTTGAATTTTCAATTATGTATGTGTTTTTCATTTTGCAAAGTGTGTTTGATTTATGCAATTTAAATTTCTCCAAGTGTGTTTTAATTCTATAATTGTAATTAATGCAAATGTGTTGTTAATAAAATAACTGATACTTGAATGAATTATGTGCCCTGTGGCATATAGCCTTCGAACACCAACCTTGGTTTGATATGACATTGTTTTAATTCAGTTGATTAAATGAAGAGGATTGACGTCCCTCATCATTTTTTGCACCATTGTTGGAGACCATTGATGTTATTAGGAAATTTTAAACATTAGTTTTTGTGATAGATTCCTATCATATTTCATTAACCTTCCTTTGCTCATATCAAAAAATGGATTTGTTTGATTTAATTTATTTTCTAGAAACTGTGTGATTTTAATTTTCATAAAAGTGTGTATTTATTTTCAACAATTAGATTAGAATCTTCAATTTCCTATAATTAGATTATAGTTTTCAAATTCTTGCAAGTAGATTAGAATTTTCAATTCCCAGCAATTAGATTAAATTTTTCAATTTCCAGCAATTAGATTAGAATTTTCAATTTTCAGTAATTAGATTAAAAGTGTGTGATTTAAATTACTAGCAATTAGATTAAGGTTTAAATTAATCAAATTTTTTTACTCGTGAGAATTCGAAGAAGAGAGCTGATAAAATATATTTTATAGACATCAGTTTTTATTTAAGAAGATATTTAGTAAATAGTTCTTTTAGGAATCTTCTATAGAATAGTTCTTATGCAAAATAGAAATAGATTCTAAGAAATACTTTCCCCTCAAACAAAAAAAAAAAACTGTGTAAACAAAGCAATGGCTGAAAATGTTTTTAGGGAGATCCATCTTTGAATGTTAATGCAAGGTGGGTGAGAAATGTAGATTTGATTACTACATATCAAGAGATTGCAACCCTCAGAGCTAAGGTCCAGGAACTACAAGAAGTTGTTGTTCCTCCATTTGTCTCTATAAACAATCAATTTACGTTTACTCATACTCTTGAAGAATTTGAATCTGATATTTCACCTCTTGGTGTAATGATTCAACCTACAGTAGTTGAATTGATTTCAAATCATTGATCGATGGAAAATTCAGATTTTGAAACCAAATGAGAAAACTATGGAGGCACTGTGTTAAAAAAACTATTTATTTTATGACTCCTAATGAATGCATGCCAAATATTTATTTTTTGTCAGCAACTACGAGAGTATGATTTCAAAATTCTTAAGAGGAAGAAAATTTTCAAGAATAAACAGCAGAAAATGGTTTGACCATTTTTTTTTTTGGAAATGCTGAGTGTGAATTTCACATTGCTTGTACAAACAAGGCTAACATACACAAAAAATTAGTGAATGAAAATGGAAGTATGGAAGTATTATTTTTAGTTCAAAGAGAACCATGAGCACCAAATCAATATATTTCATGTATGTCTTTTTGTTTTTCATATAAATATAGCTATGTTTCATATAATTATGCATCTCATACTTCGAATAACATATCCTCACCATCTCAATATTGTTCAAATAGGTCACAATAGCCACTCATTTAAAGCTGGAAAAAGACTTAGAACTTCCTAGTATATAACCGTACACAGTACATGTTCAATATTGATTCCAGGGATAAACAACAAAATTAATGGTCATTAGATAAAACCAGAAAAAATGTTAGACATCCTTAACAGGAATACTACAATGTCACAGTTGGCTCTGGATATGAGTGTGAGTGGTGCTAGTCATTGATAATGAAAATAATCAGAGAGCTTTAACATATGGAGTGATGTTTGTTCATACAGATTCCCCCTATCCACTGTACAAGAATGGTAAATATGCAGAAGGAAGGTGTTTTTGGATGGGCATTTAGGTTACTACTACCAAATTCATACTTATTCAGGCATGTGACTTGGACAATCAACATAATTAGCATACTCGTACTCAACATACTCCAGAATATTAATTCCGTGTTGACCCTCTATTGGTACCATAGTTGTCTTTGATGCAACTATGATCCATACGTATGGTTTGTTCTGGGGATTTTCACAAGTATTAGGAGTCATACTTGGGAGCATGGTACTATGTAAACATTGCTGATTATGGTTGAATCTAGTTTGTTATGGATTTGAGTCAAATAATAAGTTTCTCATCAGATAAAATACACTTGCTGATGCAGATTGAAGCTCTGAAGGTGTTTTCAAAGAGAAATAATCAGCCGCCACCCCGAGTGATTTTTGATAGTCAATCAATAACATCAATAAAATGAATAGTAATTCCAGTTGTTGTAGGTTTCAATTATTCAATGCTGTCTTGCTCAAATTTAACACCTTGTGTAGATCAACAGTTGCATGGAAAGACAATACTTCAAAATTTTGTGTTGGCATCTTCCTGACAGATTTCAACTTGCAGATTAAGTGTTGCATAGGCATGCCACCTACACATCTGTTGGTCATTTTGATATAAGGAGTTATGCCACATGCAACCGAAGACTAAGAGTCTTTGTGTTGATAACCATGTAGATGCTATCAAAGAGCTGTCTAATGTTAAGCATTAAGTATGTGAGGCAGGATCAAAGAATAAGTTTTGGGCACTCAAAAAATGCCTAAGAAACAATAGCAAGGAAATTTGCAATTTTCGTGCTCACCAAAGATTTACATTTTCACTTGAGGATCTCCTACTCTGTGTCGTCCAAAATCAGCTGACTCCCAAACACGAAATGTCGAAGGTTAAAAGGGATAATAGAGTATCTTAATCTTTGTGCTCCATGCTAGAATGGAAAAATGACCAACTTCATGACTCAACAAAAACAAAAAATGTCATAGGAGCTAAAGCAGTGCTTAGCAAGAGTTCATTGCCCCATGCTCTGTGAACCTTCTAATTGGCTAAGTCCACAAAGAGGAACAAAAAAGAGCTAAGTTACCGATTTGGGTTCAGTTTGGGTTTGGATTCATAGAACCGGGTTCGCTGGTAGGACAATTTTTTTTTGCCTTGGATACGGCTAGGGTTCAGCCGTACAAAAATATATAAAAAATTTAAAAAATTGAAATTCTAGCCTAATAAATAGGAAATTAGTGACATTAACCACATGGTATGCACATAAAAAACAAAATAACCACAAAATACCAACCAAATACAAAATGTCATGATAATCATAAAGAATCAGTAATAATTTATTACATCAAAATGAATATTCATAATCATCTTGCTCTTCATTAAGAGCATTAACATCAACATCATGATGTGATTCATTAGAACCATAGGGATTAGCACTCCCACTGCTCCCACTAGCTAAGTTGTGTTGCCAAAGAAGTGTCAATGTCAACTAAGGATTACAATGCTGCTTGATGAAACTTCAACCCTAGATCAGCAATGGAAAGTAAGTATGCAATGAGAAAATTAGAGGTAAGTGCTTTTGCTTGTGTTTTGATTTTATCATTTGAATTATTTAATCTTAAGTTTTTGTGTTTCACTTAACTTTTAGGGTTTGCAATTTGTTTTTAATTATTTTTAATCGTTGTTTTATGTCAAAATTTAAGCAAAAAATTGGAAAAGAACCCGTACACAGATTAGGTACATTCCCAGGCAGGGTTCTTTTGCTATTTTGGATGAATCTGTCTATTAGGAAAAAAGTTAAGTGGGTAACACAAAATATCAATTTAAAACAGAAACATGCAAATCCAATTAGCTTGAGTTTCAAATACTTGATCTAAGGAGTTATCCTGCATGCAAGCTAAGAGTCGAAGACAAAGACTCTACATGTTTGTAAACATGAAAGGCTAACCATGTAGAAGCTAGCAAATAGCTATCTAATGTTAGGTATTAAGTATGTGCGGTGGGACCAAAGAATAAGTTCCGAGCACTCAAAAATGCACAATAGCAAAAAAATTTGATATTTCCGTGCTCACATAAGATTTCCATTTTTCCCTAGAGGATTTCGTGCTCTGTGCTATCCAAAATAAGCGAACTTCCAAATCACAAAATCTAAAAGGTTAATTGGGAGAAAAGAGTGTCCTATTATTTGCGCTCCATGCTAGAATGAAAAAATGACCAAGTTCATGACTCGACAAAAACATGAAATGTTGAAGAAGCTAAAGCAGAACTCGGCAGGAATTCATTGCCCCATGCTCTGTGCATCCTCAATTGGCTAAGTCCACAATAAGGAGTACAGGTACAAAAAAAGAGATAAGAGTGTAACACAAAAGATGACCTCAAACAAAAAACATGGAAATCCATCTAGCTTGCTGCTTGAGTTTCAAATACTTGAAGCTTTGTGTTCTATGCTTCGTGCTCCATACCAAATTCCAGATAGTCAACATGAAAGTGGGACACGTCACCAAAAACAGACATAACAACGAAAAATGACCATGTCAACCAGTTAGAAATCAGCTCCACATAAGCAACACACTAGTGGATGAGAAGGGACATGTCAGAACAAATCCATGCAAGCAATATGCTAGCAGACAAAGTTTGTAGTTCCATGCAGGAAAGAACAGAGCCAGTGGATAGAATGACACCTGCGACACGATCTATACGATAACTAATTGTAAGCGACATGTGACTATTTAGCATCCTGTAGCTGCCTCACCTTAAAAATGCCCAACAGGTAACTCATCCGATTGAACTGCTAATCGGGAAATAGAATAACCATAACTATGACAAATCAAGAGCCGATCCATATTCATTATTCTGTCTTATTAATGAAAGCAGAATAATGGAGAAAGTACTTTTAAGTTGGAAATTTGTTTATCTATTTGAGCATTTCTGCTTTTGTATTTTACAGGATTCACCATAATTTATAATGGTTGTTTTGTATGTTTATGTAACCCTGAGACTTAGTTTTGTTATAGAATTTCTATTGTTGCTCCATGTTTATGTAGTGAACTACATGTTGTCAACTTGGAGATGCGCCCCAAATCGAAGACGTGCATGAAATGGCCAGTCTTCTATCCGGCTGAAACAATGGGATCTTCTCACGAGGGTGGGTGCTTCAATGGTGAGAAGAACCTCCAGAGAAGGCTGGTTCCTGTATGATGTATCAATGAAGATCCCTACTCTATGCTGCGGACTACCATGGAAAAGGGAGAAGGGAAACTTAAAGGGGAAATCCTACCAAAAAATGGTGATACACCAGAAGTTCGATCCACTCAACTTGGAACCTTGAACACTGAACAATCAAGAGAAAAGGAAGACCTTAGACTTCAATCAATCACTTATGCATAAATATTTCATGGAGAGGTTCGATCTAATGACTGAAACCTGAGGGAAAATGATATGGATAAGTCTGATAAAAGACACTTTGCGGCCACCTAACATCCACTAACAGCTTCAACAAAAGACAATAAAGAACACTTTAACATGACTTGCATAAAGATAATCTAGCAACTAGGTATGAATCAAAATTTGGGAAGGGAGAGAAATCTACCACTTGTGCAAATTGCTGAAGAAATATACACTATGCCAACACTTGAAATTTGAAAGTACAGTCCTTCTATTGATCGAAGAGGTTACACAACTCACCAATGGCAGACTCTGGTCTAACCAAGAGAGAGATTGGATGCTTTTAAATCAAGGCTGAAAGCCATTATATAGAAAATTACAAGAGGCCAAAGATTGGCGCTGAAAATTTGAAGAGAAGGATTCACTTTGGTTAACTCCAGGCTTTACTTGGTCTTTCAATAAAATATATTTTTCTTTTTGTCCTTGCATGAAGCTTCTTTGTTTGATGAAGTGAACTTATCTTTGTTATGAACTACCCGCCTCTCTTTGCATGGAAATCCACGCAAATGCCAATTTTAGAACTTCTTCATGAGCTGCTTGATGCCGAGTTGTAGCGTTTGAAAGCTGAGTTAAACGAAGAGATCATGCTGAGTCGCATGGAAAGCTCCTAGTGAATGCGGTGTCTAACAATTAGTCAACTCTAAATTTGGAACAGTCAACTTGACATTTGAATTTGGAACTTCAATTGAAGCTGAGTTGGACCCTCAGATGCATGAGATGATCTGGCGATGAGCGGGACTTTAATAATCAGTCAACTGAAGCTTTGACCGATGTTCGAAAATAGCTCCTGCTTGCATGTATTATGTCCTATTCTGGTCAGCCTGTTTGTGTCTATTTTTGGCGGGGTTCTATATTCAGATGTATTTGTCTATATTTTTACCCGTTTGGCCTTTTCTTTCGGAATTCTGGGTTTACCCCTATTCCAACGGTTACTTCTCGCGGTCAAAATTTGACGTCTTGCGGGACGTCACCCTTAGTCTTCTTATGCCCTTCGAAATTCTCTGCTTGGCAATTTCCTTCGGACATCTCTTTCTCTCAGCTTTATTGGCTTCGCAGTTCTTTAGGTTTTTCCTGCGGCCCTTTCTCTGAATTTCTTCGGACTATTTGTTTGAAGGAATTCCTTCGGACAAAATGTCTGAAGGTCTCTTTTTCTTGCCTTTGCCTTTGCTTTGCAACTTTTCCGAATTTCTTCGAGATTTCTTCTGTCGGCTTTTCTACGGGCCTTTGTCCGAATTTCTTCGGACTTTTTGTTCAAAGGAATTCGGAAGACACAAGGAGGGACCAAGAGAAGAAAAAGAACAAAGACAATGGATTCTTTCGGACTTTTTGTCCGAAGGAATTCGGAAGACACAAGGAGGGACCAAGAGAAGAAAAAGAACAAAGACAATGGATTCTTTCGGACTTTTTGTCCGAAAGAATCCATTGTCTTTGTTCTTTTTCTTCTCTTGGTCCCTCCTTGTGTCTTCCGAATTCCTTCGGACAAAAAGTCTGAAGGAATTCTTCCCTTAACTTCTCCAAATGTGCCCTTCGGCCTTTGAAAAGTGCCCTTCGGGAAATTTGCCATGGTCCTTTCCGCCGACCAAGTGCCCTCCGCAAGGGCTAGTAACTTTCTCTCTGTGCCCTTCGAAAAAATTGGAGGGCACCCGGGTGTTTTTGAAAGGGTTCTGAATTTGCCCCTGTGCCTTCCCGAAGGGTAGGTGTCTTCAGGAATGTTGAAAACGACCCTTCCGAGGGGTACTTCCTTTGCCTTGCTTGTTTGAATGGACTTTTGGTTTCTCCAAAGTATTCCTTTGGACAAAAGTTCGAAGGAATTACTTCCTTTTGCTTATAGGCTTCCCTTTTGTTATTTGTTATTTCCTTGGCTTTGCCCTTGTTTCATGAACCATTCCTTCGGACAAAAAGTCCGAAGGAATTCATCCTTTTTTAGCAAAGGCCCTTACCAAAAACAATGTATTCTTCTTCCCTTGGCTAGAGACATGGACTTTCTAAATGGCAAAAGACAATCTGACTTGTGGAAGAATTGTCAACACTACACACTTTAATAATTCATATTTCCATTACTGTGTGGCCACCAACATACAAATAAAACCGGAAATTTCTACTAACAGTTTGATCCTTCGAGATGGAGGCGCCATCATCTCTTTTTGAAAAAAAAATCCCTGCATTTTATCCATTCATGTTTAATTGATGATTGCTCATCTATTTATATTTTAAACATATTATAATATGATTTCCAAGCACATGTTTATTCCTCTATTCAAATAATAAAAGTCCATGGTTGCACTATAGCTTCCACTATTTAACAACCGAGGCTTATATTTTTGTATACACGTTAATATATGGTTTTGGAGAGTAATTACCATTATAAGAATTTGATTCACTTTGGGTTTGGGTTTGTTTTCCCTGGATTGAACTATTGTCCCCCATATCACCAAGGCAATTCAGATCAGCTGCCCTAATGTTGGACCATCTCCCAATGCCAACATGAGACGAGAAACTAATGTTCCATAGAAATAGATGACCATATGCTCCACACGCACATATGTTTAATGATGTTATTGAACAACAACAGAGACATTACAACCTCTGACAAGAATGATTTAGCCATTTCCATAGCAATCATGTTAGAAAATAAAGAAAAGCCCACAAAATCTTTACACAACAAAACCATGGGTTATAAAGTATTAAAGACTGTAAACATATTTCCACAATGATAAAGTCTGAATAATAATAGATTTGTACGTATAAACAAACTTGACCCAAGGAAACCTTGAAACAGCATCCCCAACTCAAAGACACCAATGCAAGGACAGGACATATTCATGTCGTCACCATCTTTGGTATGTCTTGTTAGTCCCCCGTAAAGTAGAGGACATCCCTGTGGGGAAGGGCAAATGGCCTCACAAAAATAAATATGAAAAAAATAGGAAAGGCACCTACAACTCTCTAAATTTTAAGCCCAATAATAGAAAAGACAAAAAGATTCAAACAAGCTCATGTTTGCACAGCAGTAAGCAAGCAGCACGTTTGGAGCAATTTGGACTGCAGGCAGCATGTCGGAGAAAAAGCAACCGTTTTTTGAGTTGGTCTTTGCATGTAGACAGCAATGTTTTGCAAGGGGTTCAGTTTTGCATGCCAACTGTATGAGGGCAGTATGTTGATGGTTAGGTTAGTTGGTTTTCAACTATGGCCTGTTTTTCTACTATGGGCAGTAGTTTCCCATGTGAGCAACATCTGAGCACTAGATTTTTGCAGGCTTGCAGCATATTAATAGCTTATGCGAGCTTTTTAAATATGGTTTTATTGAACAGATGGTTGCTTTTGTGAGACATCGGTGATCCTGATAATTGTAGGGCAATTATTTTCATTGGACATCCATTTATGTACGTTGAGGCTTCCAAAAAGAACTCCAAGAGCCTGTTATGCACACAATTCTTGACATAAAGAGCAGAAAGGGGATGAAGGGAGTACGATGCAATCCACACTAATGAGTGACAGACCATCCATTTGAAAGTCAGTGCACATTTGTTGAGTGGTACTGATTATGGTGCGAGCTTGTGTTTGGTTACACAAAATAATTCCACTTGTTCAAAGAATCAAAGATTTAAAAAAACTCAATTCAAAATACATTGAACAACTCCTAGTTCTCAATTTTCTATTCATGCTGGTGAGATACTGGTTTAGCCTTATCAAGGTAGGTCTTCTTCACAAAAGCACCCTCTAAAGAGGCAACGTATTTCCTCCATCACTTTTACCACGGGTGTGCTGCAGATGTTTTCACTAACAGGGTAGACAATATTTAATGAAGGTTATAAACTGAAGGAACATGCACAGTTGACTAGGCCCATATTGAGAGGGTCTAGACTCTCATGTTATAACACATGATCTGTTGCAAGCGGGCAGTTCCTCAGGACATTGTCCAAGCTGAATTTGTTGCCTAGCAGCTCATTGAGGCTTACTTTCTACATCCACAAACTCAAGTCCCTAGGGGACTCAACTTCTAGTCATGAGAGATATACATACTTAGCACTTTGCTCCTCAAAGTGAATTGCTTCACAGGTACCCACCAGACACTAACCTTGTTGGTACTTTGAGACTAGGTTGCTCCTTCTTTCTATAGGCATCTCTATGGACCGGATACCCCCTCTCATGTATTCCCTGAACGCGCCCCCCCCTCCCCGGACTCCTTCCCACAAACGACGTCATCACTAGAGCTGCCAGAGAGGGCATTTAAAAACAATATATCCAAACCACTTGGATCTCCCCCCTTGAGTTGCTCAGCGCCAAGCTGGCTTTCTATGCCAAGCATTTCTTACATGTAATGGATGGTATTATTTGTCGCCCTCACTATCTCCAATGCCATTGGTCCCGTGGCTTGAGATTTCCCCTTGGCCAAAGGAGAGTGTGCTCTCACCAACTACAAGTTGAAACAGATCACCACATTCTCCATCCAGATCGGATTTGTCGTCTTTGCTCCCTCCAGGAAGCGGAGACTGAGGAACACTTCATTTTCAAATGCCCCATTTAGTATGAGATCTAAGGACAATATCACTGCCTCTACAGGGACTCCGCCAACTCTCTATCTACTTTCCTTAGATATCCAAACCAACGGTGCCTGGCTCTTTATCTTCACGAGGTCGTCACCCTCCAACGCAGATCCCTACAAGAAAATCCCAGAGGCTCTAGAGCTCCCATGTTGATCACCTTTTTCTTCCAGCCCATCCAAACGATAGGCAACATTAAGCGTCCCTTGTACATCGATGCATCACACATCAAAGTTAATAGATTAGTCAGGCGACGCTTCTCTTAGCATACCATTGCTACTAGGAGTACTCAAATCCCCCATCCTACTCTCCCTCGATACCGTGGATCTACTTCTTCCCGCCAGCATGGTTCCGCCCCTTCTCGACGACATGGACCTAATACTTACCTGCCGCCGTCCAAACCACAAGGACAAACTCACATTACCATTTTTTTTGTACCATCGGGTACGTCAACCCTAGATGCCAGGGCAGATTATAGAGGAAGTGCTTTGCTTCTCCCTAAGATTTCCTAACCAGGCCCCTCCAACATGGGGTACTCCCCGATGAACACTATCAAATCTTCTCGCAGTGATTGATGATGGTCAGAAAGCCCCTCCACTTCAAGCATAAACAAATACTTCTGATGAGATCTTCCAGTCTTCATCAACACATGCTTTTGGAGACTCTTGTTCGCCCCTCATTTGTCATTTGTATTGATTCCATTACCACCTTTGTTAGTGGCACAATGCTTTACTTTGTCTTATGTAATTTATTTTCTTGGATTCTCTTTCTTTGAACTTTATATTGTTAACGGTTGTATCCTCGAGTCCTATTGAACTACTTTTGGTTATCTTTGGGCATTAATATAATTTCTTTCTTTCATCACCAAAATAGTAGGGTACAGAATATGTGAGAACTCTCTTCTTCTAGAGTATTTCAAACATAGTGTCTTTGATGGCTTTCTTCCTCCGTGGAATATCTCAACAGGGTAAACAACAATTTTTGAAGATCGTAAACTTAAGGAATATGTCCAGTTTACATGTTTTCTATCACCAAAATTGAGATAGATATGTTCTTCCCCAGTCTCTCAGGTCAAGTGTATGAGTTAGATCTCTTCTTCTACAAAATAACTTAGGTAGGGTAGACAACTACTCATGAGGGTACCAAATTGAACAAATTGTTGGGTTCATATAATCAAATCTTGGTGATTTCTCACCATTTCTCGAAAGATCTCACGATATACTATCCTGTCGACATACTGGGCTTATCTTGCGAGACAAGAAGCCCTAATTTTATCGATGATTTTTGCCAAGGAATCTCAATGATTTCTTGGCAAAAATCGCCGAGAAAATCCCATTTCTCGAAAACCAAAAAAAAGTGTAATTCACATAGAATTATCAAACTATGAGGCTAAAAATCTCAGTGATTACATTCCCTTGGGGAATTCACACATAATTATCAAACTATGGAGCTGAAATTCAAATCAGAAGAAAAAGTGTAATGTCCCTTTTGGGGAATATTTTTGGATCACAGGGTTTAACAACAAACCCCACTCAAAATAAGCCAAAATTATGAATATGAAACCCTAGTCAATCACTCACAAAATTGTGATTTTTCTTTGCAAACCTAATTAGCAAGCATTCACCAATTTATAAATAAATTATTCAAATCCTAGCCGCTGCAAGCTTTCACCAATTTATAAATAAATTATTCAAATCCTAGCTGCTGCAAATAATTTCAGAACTTTAGAAATGCTCCAAATTGGTATAAAAATAATTATTCAAAGCTTCACAAAATTATAGAAAAATATCCAAAAATACAACCAATGATAATCAGTCAAACCCTGATTTTTCAAATGTTTTTAAGCTGGAAAATATTACAAAAAATACCGAAAATTAGTGTGGCGGTTCCACACTCCTGCGAAAGCCTAAAAAGGCTTCAAAAGCGCATTGCCCACCTTAGAAAAGGGGGACCATTGCACCTGCAAGTAGTTCACTGCCCTTAAGAGGTATGCTACCCTGAAAACAACCCACAAACAATTGCCAAGCCTCCAAACCCTAGTCGCCCAGCCTGTAGATGAAAATATGGTGTTGAAGACACCCTTTTTCTGCCAATGATGCTCAATACAACCTTGTTTTGAAGTTGCCCTAAGTCTAAAATCAAGGGTTTTTGTCCTTGTTCCAAACAACCTTGAAGAGGTTTCATCCTCAAGGCAAAGTCCATCTTTTTCATGCTTAAGACTTGAAAAAATCAATTATAAAAAATAACATGAACCTTTCCACAAGATCCCCCCTTTACCTTTATAGCCTTTCCCCAAAGGGGTGCATCCAAAAGGGAGAGAAAACAATTTAATTATTAAAATGACATTTTTATATAAGCTTTGTCTTTTACTTAATCACTAAGCTTTCACTTAATCACTTGAATGCCCATGTAACATCTCCAATTTGGGACGAAGTCCCAAAAAAAAGGTTTTCCAACAAACCCTAGCCAATCCAAGCACCCAACTGAAATTTAAAAATCTATAACCAACCAAACCCTAGCTGAAAAAATTTATGATATTCAAGCTAAAGAGCATCCAAATAAATCCACAAGAAGCTGAAAATTATTTATTAAGTACCTTTTTTGGGGTCAAATAATTGATGAATAACTAGAAATACCTCTCAAATATTCTAAATTTTTCTTGAAGGTACAATTGTATTCTTCAACCCTTAAACGCCTCAAAATGCTTTCCAAGTAGTCGTCACATCTCAATAATGTTGAACACAATTATATACTGAGAGGGGGGGTGAATCAGTAGATGAGCTAAAGCCTAGTTCTTAAAAACTTTTAAACAAGATATAGAATGTATATGCAAAGTAAAGAACAAATGTAGAGATCATACACACACAAGAATACTCAACACCAGATTTTTACGTGGAAACCCAAAGGGAAAAACCACGGTGAGAAAAGGTGCTAAAATCTACTGTTATAATCCAACCTCACAAAAAAGATGTCTCACAGACAAACCTCACTAGTTACATTTAAGAGCACCCACTCTAAGGAAGCACCAACTTCCTAACTGAGCACCAACTCAATTTTTTTTATGGCACCAACCTATCAGAGATATGAAGCTACAATTTCAGAATACAAAAGAGATTCAAAATGAATCGTGTTTAGTTTCTCTGTTACAAGTCTAGTATGTAACTGCACCTTCACACTATGTGCCTTCTCGTCTTTTCTGCCTCTTTCTCTATGTCTAGATATCTTCTATTTTGACACACCTTATTTGCTTTGCCTTTTTATGATGTCTGCATATGTCCTCACTCGACAGTTTTTGAGTTAACACTAATTATTATAGTTGCAACAGCAAAAGACACTTTCAAATGTTCTGGTCGTAGCATATATAGACAAATGCATCTTAGGGTTTTTTATCTGTAAGGTGTTCACACTTCAACTGCTCTTAACTGGTTCAAGCTTCTGATCTGCATTCAATGTAACTTTGACTTCGTGTCTCGATTCATGCTTCAAACGGCAACGTTCAAATTTCTTTACTATCTTTGGCATCTGCACTTCTACTGTTCTTCACTGCGCTGCTTCCTTGATCAATTAGATTGATTAATCTTGAGCTCCGTGAAGATATATCGAGTTCATCACTAGTTCTACCTGTTCCTTTACAGACAATTAGAACACATTAAATGCGGGTTTTTAATTCCTTTGTCATGCCAAGCTCATGTTATTTTCTTTGTTGGATCTTTCCTTATGACCTCTTGACACTTGTCAAATGCGGGTGCACTTGCAGGGTAATCTGGGTTTGCTTCGCACCATTGGATCTTAATGCACCGATCAAGTGTGAGCCGTTGATTATTAAAGCAATATGTATTTTAATTCTTGCTTTTTCATAAACCATCGAGCTTCTTTTCTTCCCTTTTCGCATCTCACTGCTTTCTATATGATGGATTCGCTTCTGCTCCTTTTGATTGTCCTCGATATACTCGATCTTTACCCTTTCTATTGTGTCGTTAAACTTTGGCATGTTGGCGTGATCTTATTTTCTTCGGCATTCTTGTAACGCTCCTTGCAACATTGATCCTTGTAGACTTGCTCGTCTTTTATCCTTGCTTTAATCTTTCGGAAGGTTCCTTTATACAAATTGTTGCGGGCCTTTGTCTTTGAGACAATTTCCACAAGCTTTTTCTCCAGATCCATTTCACCCTGAAGTGTCCTCCAATTTCTCCAAAAGAATTCATCATTGGCTTCTATTCGGAAGTGCCCTTCGAAAATCTTCCAACGGTGTCCTCATAGCCTTCGGATTTTTGTAGTCTACCCTTCGGCTTTTCTGCAAGTGTCCACATAACCTTTGCAACGTTCAAACGATACCCTTCTGGCTTTCTGAAAAGGTCCACTTGCCCTTTGCAACATTCAAAAGATACCCTTCGGACTTTTTGAAAAGGTCCACTTGCCCTTCGGAACGTTCAAAAGATACCCTTCGAACTTTTTGAATGTACCCTTCAGATTTTTGTTAAGGGACAATTTTCCGAAAAGGACTTGAGAATTTTTCCGAAAGAATTGTTCTTGCCACTTTTTCCAAAAGAATTCCTCTGTAGGAATTCTTCAAGACTATTTCGGGTTTTCCATCCTTCTTGACTTATGTACTTAAAAGAAGTAAAGCCACTCAAAAATCCCAATTGCCTCTTCTAGACCCTTTCGGGTTTTTGACATTACTTGACTTGTCAACTTGAGAGAAGCAGTCCCTCTTCAAAATCCCGATTACTTCGTCTAGACCCTTTCAGGGTTTTACCTTTACTTAGCTTATCAACATAAAGACGTAACATGCTTGCAAATTCCCGATCACCTCTTCGCTGGACCCTTTCGAGTTTCCCTCATTGCTTAGTTTATGAAAACGGAAAAAGTAACGCTATCATGTAAACCCGATAAACTCCTCTTAGACCAACTCGGGTTCTTAACATTGCTTGACTTATAAAACATAAAGAAGTAAAGTCGTTCCAGAATCCCGACCAAGTAAAGTTACTTCAGAATCCTGAACAACTCTAGACCACTTCGGGTTTTCGACTTTGCTTTACTTATAAACATGAAAGAAGTAAAGTCGTTCCATAAACCCGACCAAATTTATTAGAACAATTCGGAGTTTCGAGACTGCTTTACTTATTTTATAAGTAAGAGCACTTCACAAACCCAATTTACTCCACAAGTCTGCTCGACTCAACTTTTGGCATTAATGCATGATCATTTTCAATCTCAATGACATCAATGACAATTCCATGCTGCCTTAGACCGGAACGACAATTCTTCAGTCCTCAAACTGCTTTCTGGATCATGATATTCAAACTGTCAACTGTATCCTTGCTCAAATTGCCAACAAGTAAATTAGAAAAAAGAGTTCTGAAAATTATCCCTTGCATTTCTCTCACCAAATCACCTTTCAGAGCTCGCCAAACAAGTTGCCCAAGTGCCAAAATTATGGTAATAATTTTTGGAATATGTTAGGACCTAGAATGTCCTTTCATGCATGTCAATTGTTCCAAACAGTTCACCAAATGACTGAAATAAAGCATGCAAATTACCTTAACCCCCAAAAGCAAATAGAGTTCAAAAGATCAAATTTCCCTCTTATGAAGGGTCGCCACCCTCCCAAAGGAGGTCGCCACACCTTGGAAGGTTCCAAACTCATTCTAGAGCTTCTCCACCGAGTTCGCGCACCTTTCTTTTACCTGAAAATTGAAGATTTCCATCTTTCTGAAGGATAGTACCAATTCCTTGATGAATGTGGTGTCAAAAGACACCTTTGTAGAATTTCTTGCATATACTTATGCACAATTATGACACAATTACAACCCTTGAATATAGTTGCCCTAGTAGAAAATGGAGGTTTTCGTCCCCAAACCCCCTTGATGCACTTGAAGGGTTTTGTCTTCAAGTCACTTGTTCAAGCTTGACATACTTGCACAACAATTTCAATATCCAAATTGCCTACCCTTTTCAAATGAGACTTCACTTTCATTTTATATCCCTCCTCCAAATGTGGCGCCCAAAATAGAGAGGGAGAGTTTACCTTTTCCTTTTTACAAAAGATATCTTACAAGTTTCCTTATAAAAACACTTTAGGCCTTAAGTGCCCATGACCCTTAAAAAGGCCCCAACTTATGTGGAAATTAGATCATTAAATGCTTTTCTATTAAATGCTTTTGAAGTCCTCAAATGTTCCCTTTTTCTCTTCTTCCCTTAGCCTTTTTAGGAACAATTTAAGGCTAAGGATTTAATCAAGTTTATACCAAAAAGGGGGACACTATACTCCTCTCTACCCAAAATTGCTTGTCCTCAAGTAATTGCAAAAGCCATGGGGCTGTCCCAACACTATTTACTATGCAAGCCCTCCTTGTCAATGCCTCCCATGAAATGGAAGCTCCAAACCAAAACCTTACCCTGATGTAACTATGTTTTATGGAAGCTCCAAACCAAAACCTTACCCTGCTGTAACTATGTTTTGGGGGCTGCCCTCAAGAGCTAGAGGTGTTCTCATAGTCCTCCACAAGCTCCATATGTTCCCAATCAACCATCCCTTTCAATACCAAGTGGAAGATAGGCAAACTCCTTTCCCTTATAACTTCAAAGGGGGTGTTATGCGACCCAAAGTTACAACAATAAACATGAGAGAATATGATTACCTTGCTGCCCCGTGGACAAAGACCTCCCAAATGCTGGGCCACCACTATCCCAATACGCAAAAAAAACCCAACAAAGTACCTATCATGATGTGAGGCCTCTAAAACATACCACTCACCATATACGGGCATGTTTGTGCAAACCATGTGCCTTCCAAAAGGCTGCCCCTTGTCAATCATCCCATGCATGCATAAGACCCTCCAAAAGCTCATCAATAGCTTCCCAACACTTACCAAATATAACTGTACCTTCTTTGTGTATATGCTTCCTCTATCATCCACCAAAGGTGCCAACATATGTATCTTTCTAAGACCTGACAAGAGCTGGTCTGTATTAAACAAATTCAGCCTTTCCTCCCTTGTAATATGGCTGTATATGCATGCACATCTCTGATTTTTCATTTTGACAAAATCAGGAATTGATATCTGCATACTTCTCTTCATAAAATTCAGAATTTATCCCCTTTAAACATGGTTGTGTTTGCTTTCCCAAATCTGACTTTTCTGAAAAATAAATTTCAAACTCGCACTTACCTTCATCCCATCAATACAATCATGGCCTCTGGATGATGTCAAACTGCTGTCCTTACTCATCCCTCTATGCCTTGAAGAAGACTCCCTAATGTGCAATGGAGTAGCCTAGAGAATTATTAGGTACCACATACCTCTGAAGCAACTTATCACCATAGGCAATCCACTATGAGTGGCCCCATCATATGCAAAGCATGTTTTATCCAACGCCGCCCCTTCTCATGATTCCGATGTAAGTATGTGACCATGTGAACATCAAAAGAATGTTAAAAAATAAACAAGTTACACTATTGTTTCATACTCACAAATGTTACCCACTTTTGGTGCAAACCATCTTCTCTAAAGATTGTCATTTTCTGTACTAAAAAACATCTGGAAATAAACAATTAAATCAATCATGTTGTTCCCATAAGGGGGCTGTTGTAGAAGCAAGAATTCTAATTTTTCGGATTGCACAAAATCAGAAACACAAGGAGTAATATCTCTCCTTGTCATGAGTAACAAAGTACCTCCAAAACCAATTTTTATATGTATGTTGGGTAGTTGTAATGAATGACACCACTCAGAATTTTTAGAGCCAAAATTTTCCGACTTCTTATCAACAATTTCAAGCTTCTTTGTTGGCTTCCATGTACAAACAATGTGCCCTTTGTGGGGGGGTCAATGACCAAGATTGTTGCCAACAATTTTCAGAATTTTTCGAAAAGGAACAGACAAATTTTTCTTCACCAATTTACTTTGTCAACTATTGCTCATGATAGACTTTAAACCTTCTTCCATGTTTTCCATATCATCCCTTCCAATTGGTTGCCCATGTATGGAAGCCAACTCATTCCTTGCATTGCCCTTTGCAAGGGGTCTCCAAAATAAATTAATTCCGTGATGTGTTGGCATGTTTTTTGGCATGCCCTTCACCTTGCCCTCACCCTTGGCATGATCCTCATATCCTCCCAAGTGATGTAGGCGCATAGTAGGAAGGTCGTGCATTGATGAATTGCCAAAAAACATAATTAAATGGCTTACCTTTATCTGTTGTTCTGGAAATTATAGCAAGTTGATAGTGATCATTAGCCTTGGTGGTGTGGACCTTGTTCACCGTTTTCCCTTCTTCAATGTGCAATATTGATTTATCTTTATCATTGGCATGATTATGGAAGTATTTAAGGGATTCACCTTCCTCCTTGAACTTCCTTAGGTGTTGCCTAGCTAGGAAGGCTATCATCTTTGCTTGCTTTGCCCTCCTCATCCACTCATCACACCTTGCTTGTGTCCTTGACATAAGGGCACAATTCTCCTTGGTTGAGCATATTATCCTCTCCTTTCCTTAGCATAAAGAGTGTCTTCATAGTGTGTCCACTTCCCTTAATTGAATTTTTATGGCTTCTTTCGTGTGAGTCCTCATGAAGTTTTGCTCTACTTTTCTTTCCTTCCTCTTGCATGACTTGCTTCTTATCACAAATGGCTGCCTTACTTAATCCTTCTTCCATGGTGTGTTTAGAGTTCATCTCTTTAGGTTCATCCATCCTTTTGGAGGTCACCAACATGGGTGTCCCATTACTTAAACCATGGAAAACAATTTCCTTGTTGGCTGCCATAAATTTCAGGTCTGATTTTTGCAAGTTATGAGTGTATTTGCCAAGGCATGGGAACCATTGGGCTCCAAGCACAACATCTAACTCATCATGATCAATCACATTAAATTCTCCTTCAAATGTGTATTCGCCCAAGGTTAATTTTAACCCCACAGTGCTGGAAATGTAAGAGATGGAGGAGCCATCCCCAATGATCACCTTAAATCCTTCATTTGCTTTAGTGTGCAGCTTATGTCTTGCAACAATTTTTGCATTTATAAAATTGTGAGTGGCTCCATTGTCCATTGATGTGATAACCCTTTTCCCATTAATGGTTCCTCTAACACGAAAAATGTGGCATCTATTGTGCTTGATAGGGTGGCAATCACCTCTTCTTTTGTCACATGTTGGCTGCCCATTTCTTTTTGATGCATTCGCCCTCCATCTTCAATTTATTTTACCTTCTCATACACCTTTCCTTGCTCCCCATTTTCAGTTTGTTCTTCCTTAGATGGCTGCCCTTTTATGCTCTTTTCCTGTGTCTTTGACTCTTCTAAATTTTATGTTTTTAACCTCAGCTGATTGCTTGTTTCTTTGAGTCCATTATTGGCTGATTTTTTATGCTTAATCATTGAGTTCTCTCCATTAGGTGTCTACATTTCAAAATCAGCTTCTTTGGCCCATGATTTCTTCAAATTTTCTGAATTAATTCCCAGCTGTTCGTACCTCATAGAGGAGCTTTGTTTGACTGATTTTTTGTCATTGACAAGCTCATGAAGTGGCTGCCCCTTGTACAATTGGAAATTCAGCTCTGATACTTGCTTTAATGGCTGCCTTCTCTCTGATTGGAGTTCTTTGTCATACGCCTCTGTTGATTTAGGCATGGTTAGTTCCTTCTTCCTTTCAAACTTCTCGATTATCTATTCCAACAAATATTCATGTGTTCCCATCATGCTATGCCTTTGTGTCATCCTTTCTTAATGCCACCACTTATGGGCAGCCCCATCCAAATGCTAGATAACAAAATTTAGTGCCTCTTTTCGACCTCTAGGCTTAAAGTCAAGGTACTTGATCATCATATCAACCCAAACTCTTACCGAATTACCTGGATCACCATCAAAAGTTGGAAGAACTATCTTCGTCAAATCATCATGCGTATCCATATACCCATAGTGCCTCTTACCATATCTAAAGCTTAGCTAAGCTTCGAAGCTCTTTCCCCTACAGTATATAGGTGCAAGAGTCAAGTACTCGTCATAATCCTCAATGAGATCCCAATGAATCAAAGGTCGGTCCTCATGATCTTGGGCCTGTGTATTACCTTTCATCCTTCCCTGTTCCTATTCTGAATCCCACGAATGGCCAAGATATGATTCTGATACCATTGTAATGTCTCCAATTTGGGATGAAAACCAAAAAAAAGGGTTTTTCAACAAACCCTAGCCAATCCAAGCACCCAACTGAAATTTGAAAATCTATAACCAGCCAAACCCTAGCTAGAAAAATTTATGACATTCAAGCTAAAGAGCATCCAAAAAAATCCACAAGAAGCTGAAAATTACTTAGTAAGTTAAGTACCTTTTTTGGGGTCAAAAAAATTGACGAATAGCTGGAAATACCTCTCAAAAATATTCTGGATTTTCCTTGAAGGTAAAGTTGTATTTTTCAACCCTTAAATGCCTCAAAATGATTTCCAAGTGAGTGGCCACACCTCAGTAAATTAGAAGAAACAATTCTAAAAATTATCCATTAGATTTCTCTCACCAAATCACTTTCCGAAGCTCGTCAAACAAGACGCCCAAGTGTCAAAATTATGGTAATAATTTTTGGAATATTTAAGGAGCTAGAATGTCCTTTCACACATGCCAATTGTTCCAAACAATTTACCAAATGACTGAAATAAATTATGCAAATTACCTTGAACCCCGAATAGGGTTCAAAAGATTAAATTTCTCTCTTATGAAGGGTCGCCACCCTCCCAAAAGAGGTCGCCACACCTTGGAAGGTTCCAAATCCATTCTAGGGCTTTCCGAAAGATAGTAGAATTTTTTGCATATACTTATGCACAATTATTACACAATTACAGCCCTTGAATAGAGATGCCCTAGTAGAGAATGGAGGTTTTCATCCCCAAACCCCTTGGTGCACTTGAAGGGTTTCGTTCTCAAGGCACTTGTTCAAGCTCGACATACACAAGAATTTCAATATCCAAATTGCCTACCCTTTTCAAATGAGATTTCACTTGCCTTTTATATCCCTCCTCCAAATGTGGTGCCCAAAATAGAGGGAGAGTCTACCTTTTCGTTTTTACAAAAGCTATATTACAAGTTTTCTTATAAAAACACTTTAAGCCTTAAGTGCCCATGACCCTTTAAAAGGCCCCAACTTATGTGGAAATTAGATCATAAAGTGTTTTTCTATTAAATACTTTTGAAGTCCTCAAATGTCCCCTTTCTCTTCTTCCCTTAGCCTTTTTAGGAACAATTCAAGGCTAAGGACTTAAGCAAGTTTATACCAAAAAGGGGGACATTACAGCCCATGACCCTCAAATGTCCCCTTCTAAAGCGAAAATAAGAATATAAAGTACATTTCTCAAAATATAAAAAGAGCACTCCATATAGTCTACTTAAGTGGTTTGGGCACCCATGACCCTTAAAATACCACAACTTAAGTGAAAATTAGAATAATAAATTACTTTTACAATTACTCTTAGAAACCCCAAGTGTTTCTATTTTTCCTCCTCCTTCCCTTAGCTCTTGGGAAACAAAACAAGGCTAAAGATCTTTATTTGCTCCACGATCAACAAGGGGACATGACAATCCTCCCCGCCCAAAAGTGCTTGTCCTCAAACAATAGCAACATCCATGGAGCTGCCCCAACAAGTTGTTTCATGCAAAGTCCACCTATAGTTGTTTTCCATGGAAGAGAAACCTCATGCTGCACCTTTTTGTTGTTGTGCCTGTCAAATGATGGCTGCCCATTTGTGTTGGAAACAAAAATACAGCATAGGTAGTCCTCCAAATGGAAGGTTGTCATGGTTGTACCTTTTGTTGCTAGGCATGGACCAGCTGTTAGTACTCTCCAAAATAGCCACCAAGCTCAATCCTTTTTCAAACAAGTGGCTGCCCCTGTTGTAGCTTTCATTATGGAACATACAACAGCTGTTAGTCCCCTCAAAACCGCTTTCCAAGCTCACACCTCCATACATCCCATGGACGGAGAGCTTCCTCAACACGGCGGTAACCCTTTCCTTTACCCTCATACTCATGTGCTCTCTTATTTTGAAGAAGAGTACTCCAAAATTAATTATGTACTTGATGTTTATAGGACTGTAATTGAAGATTACAGCCTTGTATTTATCAAGAAACACGGAGTTACTCACTCCCAACTCATCCCTTGGGAGTTCCCTCATGCATCTCACCCTCAAAGAACATTTTATGAGTCCACAACTCTCCTTATAGAGGCTGGAACAGTCATGAACAGCATCACTGGAGATTATCTTATGGCTGCCTATCATGATCATTTTGCCTTGCATGTGCACTTTGGAGTGAGTGCTTCCTTGGCAAGCACCCCAATGTTCTTAGGGCTCTCAGTGTGCCTTAAAGCTTCTTCATTCTGCCAAAGGTGTTGCTCAACAATTTGAATGAAACCAATAACTTTGAACGATCTTGAAGACATACCTTGAGTGTGCATACCATGAAGTGAACAACCTTGCCATATTGCCCCAACGAGTGTCTCTTGTCTCTCTTTTTGCACCTTTTTACAAACAAGCTTCCCACCTTCCATATGAGTGCATAGAGATTGAGGGTGTTTTTCGCTCAAGGAGCTACGCTTGCTTTGTCTTCCACTCCTATGAGTTGGAAACCTTGAACAATCCTCCTATTATTCATCAATTTGAATTTATAGAGCTGCCCCCTTGTTGCAAGCTCACACCAATTCAATTGAATGTCCAATTGGCTACCTTGCTGCCCAAACACATAGTCAACAATCTTTGAAACACATATTAGGCCTGAAAAGTGTTGAAATGTCATACCTTGGGAGAGCTGTTCGTTCTTTGCACATACCAGCTTTTTGTCACAAGAAAAAGACCCAAACTCCCTTGCATTTACAGAAATTATAAGGGGCTGTAACATGCAAAAAATTTCAAAATTTCTTGTGTATATGAACATCTGAGTTTACCTATTTGTCCCTTCATTGTCTCCCACACCTATTGTCCTATCACTTTTAGACTTAATGGTACATGTACCCAACTGAGTTGGCACACTTTTCAACAATTTTTATGCACATACAACCAATTGAGTTGGCATGAAAAACTCAAAAAAATTTGAGTGTTTTATGGGCCTATTCCTCTTGAAAAAATCAGACTTCCATATGTTATTCGCCAACTGAGTTTTTGCCCATTCAAGGAGTGGTCTTACTTCATCATCTACAAAATTTGTCATGCTTTTGAAGCATGGGATTGGATGATTTTCACAATTCCTTAGTGGCTGCCCATACTCAGAATTTGTCATTCTTTAAACCTCTTTTGATGCACACCACTTTCCAACCTTAGAACCCTTTACTAAACCAAGAGTTTGGCATAGTTCTACAAGTAGAGGTGGCTATCCCAACTCAAAAAAAGCAGAACAAAAAACACTTACCAAGTTTGTAATAGGTTGAGACTTCATGTGGTGCAAGGGTTGTTCCCTTTATGAAGTTTCAAACTTGGTGATATAAGTGAAGAGATGAGAAAAAAAATAGAAATAAAAATTATATTGATGTCCACAAATGACCAAAAGTAGGTCAATGGCACTGAAGGATACAACCATTTACAATAGAAAGTTCTGGGAAGAGAGAATCCTAGAGGCGAAACAAAAAAATAAAGTACAAAGACAAAATAGAATAGTGTGTCACTAACACAAGTGGCAAAGAAACCAGTATAAATAACAATGAGGGGCGAACAAAAGCCCCAAGAGCATGTGCCAATGAAGACGAGGAAAATCTCATCAAATGTCTATGTTTGTGCTTGAAGTGGAGGAATCATCTAAGCCATTATCGATCATTGTGAGAGATCTGATAATGTTGTTCGACGGGTATACAAGATCGGAGGAGCCATGTTGGAGGATCCTAGGAGGAAGCAAGACACTCTCTAGAATCTCCCCTAACATCCAAGGACAATGTGACTCTCGTAGTATAAAAGAAACTAGTAATATCCATTTGCCCCTGTGGTCTTGGGGGTGGTTGGCAAGTGGTAAATCCATGTCATCTAAAAGGGGCAGAGCCACGTCAACGGATTGAAACAGAGCCATGTCGATAGATCAAAGCAGAGCCACAATGCTAAGAGCTAACAGGCTTGAAGATCGGGGTACTCTGAGTAGTAATGATGCATTGAGAGAAGCGTTGCCTAACTGATCTGTCAGATCCAATGTGTGATGTATCAGTATCCAAAGGATGCTTAGTGATGGCCTTGTCGTTGTTGTCAATCACCTGAGTCGACTGAAAGAAAGAGGTGATCATGTTAAAGGTACAATCACTGAGAGGGGGGTGAATCAGTGATGCAAGATAATCCAAATTTCTATTCCAATCCTTTCAAACCCTTGATCAATCACCACAAGCATTCATAAAGCGTACAAGTCATTCATAACAATGAACAAGAGAAATTTTGCAAGATCAAGCACACAACACATGAATTATGTGGGAAACCCTCATGGAGAATAAAACCCACTCTCAAGCCTACAAACACATGGACTACTTGTCCTATAAGATGATCACAAACATGATACTTTTAGTGAAGCACCCACTTCACAAGGAGCACCCACCCCTAAGCATGAACAAGCACCAACTTGTTCTAGATGTTGAGCACCCACATAACACCTCTGATATCAACAGCTCCAGAACTCTGATTGCCTTTCAATATGATGGAGAAACAATGTATAACACCTCTGTTCAACCCTTCACACTTTCTCAAGCTTGCACACACAAGCAATGCATCCAAAACACCCTTTTGGATCACTCTAGACCTCTTCGTTCATCCTCAATCTTCAACCTTGCAAGAACACTGTCATAACATCAAAAATATGACCTCTAAGTCATACACACAATCCTCAACCTGCTCTGCTCTTCAATTCATTCACTAAGCACATTCAAACTTCACTTTTTCTTCGCATATGTTCTCTAGAATCCATCACCTTGGATTTAGCTCTTTATAGAGTATACTTGTTCATCACCTTCTTGGTTGGCCATAAGACTTTCCTTAACTCTTAAGGCTTGTATCCCATTCAATCATAGATCAATACCACTTTCATAGGTTAACCATAGCATCCATAGGTCACCCTTTAGCAGCTACACCTTCAATAAGGCCTTAGTAGCCCTTATAGGTCTCATGGAGACCTATTCACCACTTTAGAACTTTACCGAGCAAAACTAGGAACACTAGACCATATCAAAGCTCATAGCTCCTCGCCACATGACCCCTAAGACACCCTCAAGTGCTTACATTCATCCCTACTCACCTCTGCATAAGCAAAACCTATCAAACTTTTGTCTTGTACATGAAAACCCAATGAACGAATCAAAAGTCAATTTGTAAGCAATTGTTCATACTGAAGACGGATTGGTCAAACCTCCAAAATCCACACAGATCATTCTCAAGGAGTCTACAACACTCTCCAATAGATAATTCATCTTGAAACATTCAAATACTATCAAGAAAAACTTAAATATCCTTCTCGAGTCATTTGCAGAAGATGATCATACCCTCAGTCAACTTTGGACAGCAATAAATGCAGGTGTACAACCAGTCAAACCTCCAAATTATTTTTCCTAGATTGTCCTTGAAATTCTCTACCACTTTGCTTTTTATATCACCGTCAAATTCATCCTCCATCAAAAGTTATAGCCAAAATAGTGAGGACTGGTTTTCCTTTGTAAATTCAAATATTTGATTTCTAACAGTCACTTTTTAATGCAAATTTGGCTAAGTATGGAAAATAGAGAAATATGCCTAGGAAGCCAACTTTGAACCACCATAACTTTTGATAGGCTTCATGTCAAGACCTATAATTTGAAACACATGAACTAGGCACAAACCTCAACAAACCCATGTGACTATTTTCCTCTGACACCTTCACACGTGCGAATGTTGACATCATCAAATTGCTTACTCAGGAAGATCTGCCAACGTGACTAGGCTAACCTAGACATTCAAAAGGCTATACCAATGAATTCCTTTGACTTCCACAAGTCCCCCAAGCACTCTTGACCCCTCATATGAGCCCTCAAACATGGTCAACACAACACCAACATCCATCACCTTGCCTAACCAAGCAAATATTGCAAGCTCCATGCATGAGCAAATGAGGCACACTTTGTCATTTACCTATCATACAAGACACTTCATTAACACTCTTTGACACCTCATGGACATTCTTGGACACCTTGGAGACATCATTGAAAACGCCTCAACAATCTCCCCCTTTGTCATTGATGTCAACACCAACCCAAGACTCTGCACATACTCTTTCTTCCTCTGCAAACACTTTCTCCCCCTTTGACACAATGACAAAGTGGGCTTACCTGATGATCCTGAGGCGCTGAAAATTTTGCAAATGTTTTCAAAGCCAAAATCAAGAAGGAAACGCCTCTAGGAGATGATAGAAACTCCCCCTATCACTGTGCATACCATTTCTACCCAGATCTTCATAGTCTTGCTCATTGACAACACACCATCTTGACCATACCTTGTTATATGAAGAAGACACACAAAATATCAAGCAAATGGGATTGATCACACCTTAAGAACACTGAGACGGACTCCCCCTAGGTCTCCTGACCTTAGGCTCCCCTTGAGCACCTTCAGACCATCTCCAACCATGATGAAAACTCATAGTTATTCTTCAAGTTCTCATAGGCCAACTCCATGATTACCACAGATGTTTCAAGCCATTCTCAAAACATGAAAGATGTTCAAAATAGACTGACAAACTCATATGAGAACAATCATACCTTGGTCTTTTGGAGAAAATGACCAAAAAGTTCATTTCTTTACACTAACCTTGCCTAAAGGCCTAGTAGCCCTTCCTGAAACTTACAGAGCCCATAACTTTCTGTGTATGCACTTTCATGGCTTGAAATTTCATATCTAGAGTACACTCATATGCCCCCTCATGCATGCCGAAAATCATCAGCCAACTCTTCCTCTGCACTATAGCTACTTCACAAACTGACCTGCCAATTAGCCCTCTAGTTGCACAAATCCATAACCATAGGACAAACTACACATTTCCAGATGACTGTAAAACACTTTTTGAGTACCCTTTTGGCCATTTCAATGGATTAAGCAGCCTCAGGTCTCAACTCCCTTGGGAAGGTCACCAACTCACATGGTGCAAAAACTAGGGCATCAAGAACAAACATGATCAACTTACCACCTTCCAGTCAACGCCAGCTTCTGAAACTTCTCTCACACCTTGAGGTCATCAATGCACATTTCTGGACCATTTTTGAGGTCAGACTCCTATGGGAACCCATAGAACCATGAAATGGCTTTTAGCCTTCTAGCCCTTATGCTCAGACTGTGACACCCGAGAGGCATCAAAAATCTGTCTTGCCTTCAAGAAACCTTCAAACCCTGAAACCACCTGGAGCATACCTGAATGAGGTTAACACACCTTTCTATGCATCAAAGTTATCTTGGACACTCACCAATCTTCATTTGACACTTGGAACCAAACATTCTATGCTTTCAGACCCTGTGTACATAGCAGTCATTATGCCAAAACATCTTAGATTGATCATGGTAGCCTTTTGACATCTCCATAGCACTTCTTTCACCTAAACACATTAAATGCAACTTATCTCCACACTTGGTTAGCTTCTTAGACCTCAAAAGCATCAAAGTTGCAAGATTAGCACTCACTAAGCAGTGAACATTGACTAAAATGGTCAAATGGAACAAATGGCCATAACTGACTTCTTTGACCAAACTAGCACATGAAACCTCATAAATTGCATTTGTACACATCCTCTACATACTTCAAAACAAACTTACCTTCATACTTCATGATTTAACCTATCAAACCAAGCATCAAAATTTGACTAGAATTTGCTTTTAGGACCATTGTCCCTGGACAGAACTCTTGAAGCTTTCCATCATCAACCTCTGGAGCAAGCTCATGAATTTGTTTCTCCCCCTTAACCAATGACCTTCTAATGATTTATAGACAAGGAGATGACTCCCAAGCTTTGTCTTATATATTCAAATGTTGCCTTTGTCAATGGTTTAGTCATAATATCTGCAAGTTGTTCTTTTGTAGGCACATACTCCAACTGAACACTTTGATTACTCACTTGTTCTCTCAAGAAATGATATCTAATAGAAATGTGTTTAGTTTTTGAGTGCATAATAGGATTCTTGGAGATACTAATTGCACTAGTATTGTCACAATAGATAGGACAGGGTCCATTTTGTCTTACCTTATAGTCTTTCAAGGTTTGTTTCATCCACATTACCTTAGTACAACAGAAAGCAACAGCTATATACTCAGCTTCTACAGTTGATAGAGATACAGAGGCTTGCTTTTTGCTTAGCCAAGACATCAAGCATTCACCCATGAAGAAAACACCACCACTGGTACTTCTCCTATCATCCACACATTCTACACAATCTGCATCAATGTATGTCCTTAGAGTGAATTCTTTGCTCCTAGGGTACCATAAACCATACTCTATTGTGCTCTTGACATACCTCAAGATCCTTTTGACTGCTTTCAAGTGAGATTCTCTAAGATTAGCTTGAAACCTTCCTACAAGACCTATTGCTTGCATGATATCAGGGCTAGATGCAGTAGAGTATAAGAGACTTCCAATCGTGGATCTATACAAAGTTTGATCAACTTTTGGTGAGTCATCTTGTTTACTTAACTTGCACTCTGTGATCATTAGAGTACTCATTGGCTTACAATCCAACATGTCAAACTTCCTTAGCATATCCTTGATGTATTTTGCCTGTGAAATGAATATCCCTGCATCAAGTTGGTTAATTTGCAATCCTAAGAAGGAAAGTTCTCCCAACATTGGCATTTCAAACTCAATCTTCATAACATCTGCAAACTCTCTTCTCATTCTGTCATTGTCAGAACCAAAAACTATGTCATCAACATAGACTACAACTAGTAATTGATGAGTGCCATTTATCTTAATGTACAAATTACTATCAACTACCCCTCTTTTGAAGCCTTGGCTCAATGCATACTTGTCTAATCTGTCATACCAAGCTCTAGGAGCTTGTTTAAAACCATATGAAGCCTTCTTTAGTTTGCAAACACAGTCCTGATTACTTGTCATGGAAAAACCTTAAAGTAGCTCAATGTAAACTTCATCTAAGTTGCCATTCAAATATGCAGATTTCACATCCATTTGGTAAAATTTGAAACCTTTGAAACTTGCATAAGATAAGAAGAATCTAATTGCTTCCATTCTTCCCACAGGAGCAAATGTCTCATCAAAATCTATTCCTTCAACTTGAGCATATCCTTTACACACCAGTCTAACCTTATTTCTTGTGGCCTCTCCTTTCTCATTCATCTTGTTTCTGAATACCCACTTGGTTCCTATCACATTTTTGTCTTTTGGCCTAGGTACCAAATCCCATGCTTCATTCTTTACTATTTGATCAAGTTCCTCATCCATTGCACATGTCCAATTTTCATCTTCGCTAGCTTCTAAGAATGTTTTAGGTTCAACCTTGGATAGTGTCTTGTTGATTTTGATTGACCAACATTCTCCTTCTAGTCTGCAAACTAGCATTCACATCTCCAATAACTTGGGAAACTGGATGATTCTTTTGTATTCTTCTAGAAGGAGCTTTAGTGTCCTGCCTTACCTCTTCATCTTCATCATTTGATTGTTCAGATATGCCTTCATTATTTAAAATAAGATTCTTAGTAGTGTCATTTATCTGCAAGCTAGGCTTATTGATGTCACCTACCTCTTCAACTCTTACATTAGAGCTTTCAACAACTTTGTGGAGTCTCTTATTGAAGCATTTGTAAGCAGAACTTATGGAGGAATAACCTAAGAAGATGCCTTCATCAGACCTTGAGTCAAATTTACCAAGATTTTCTTCATCTCTCTTGATAAAACACTTGCTCCCAAACACTCTAAAGTATTTGACTTTAATTGCCCTATTCTTCCAAAGCTCATATGGAGTCTTATCACCATTTACTCTAACTTGACATCTATTTAAGATGTAAACTGATGTATTAGCAGCCTCTTCCCAAAAACCATCTGATAGTTTGGAATCTTGAAGCATCGTTCTAGTCATCTCTTGGACAGTTCTGTTTTTCCTCTCAATTACCCCATTCTATTGGGGAGTACAAGCAGTAGAATATTGTCTTCTAATTCCTTGTTCTTCACAAAAGTTATCAAACTCATAAGACCAAAATTCTCCTCTATATGATCTCAAACACTTGATTATTGATCCTTTTTCATTTTCAACAAGAGCTTTGAATGCCTTAAACTTTGCAAAAGCATTTGATTTCTCTTTAAGGAAATATATCCAAGTCATCCTAGTGAAGTCATCAATTAAAAGCTGAAGTAGTTGTTACCTTGAATACCTTGAGTTCTTGTAGGTCCACATAGGTCAATGTGAATCAACTCTAATGGAACTATGGTGAAATTCTCCTTAGGTTTGTAGCTTCTTCTGGTTTGCTTCCCATGAAGGCATGCCTTGCAAAGAGTATGAGGTATCTTGGTGATTTTAGGCAAATGCCTCACTAGCCCTTTTGAACTGATTCTCAATGAGTTGTCAAAGTTCAGATGTCCAAGTCTTCTATGCCAAAGCTAGCTTTCCTCTAATTGATTCATGAAGCACTCCTCTCTATTGGCTTCATGGAACACATACAAGTTGTTATATGCCTTGTGTTGACGCAGTGGATTGCACCCTTGACAGGAGGCTGAGCTCCTGCCTTCCACACGCAACAATGGAAACTCCCCTCTTGCTTGTGGGCCTGGCAAAACTGTGGGAAGAGTCTCTAGATAAGGGCTAGCTCCCTTTGATGCATCTGAGTTATTCCAGTAAGTTGCTAACACGTATATATATATTGGGGAGGGGGGTAGGCGGTTGAAAAGGGAGAAGGATGCTGAAAACAACAGAATCTAACCTAATAGGGTGATGCACCAAACATGTTTGGTTTACTCACACTCACACTCTGAACCACAAGAACACATACATAAACTCTAACTGGTAAAAGGACCAGACTGCAGAGAGCTTGATAGAGAGGCTTCAATGGAAACACACAGTTAAAGGACTTACCATAGGCGCTGTAGGAAGAGCACATTGTCTAGTAATTTCCTTCTGCTTCTACGCTCCAGGAACAACTATTCTTATCACCTGCAGGAATGGCGCTCTGTATATACCAAGTACGTTAGTGTTCACCCTGTGAAAGCATTAAGAAGCAATGACTGGACACAAGACTAACACTCAGGCGCACTTGGAGATATATCCAACCAAAATAGAGGTAAAAAATGCGTATTCTATTGATTCCAGGTGAAAAATGGCAGGGCTTCGCCTTACAATGTGAGAGATATCTTTTTCAAAATGAGAAGTTACAATATATATAGAGAAGAGAGAACAAAAGGTGCCCCCTTTGGAAAAGACTTTTGGCGCCCTTTTACAAGTGGCCCATGTGCCTTCCGAGCATTGGGAAGAGGAAGCCGCTTGATAGATAATGCTGTGTCAGCTCTTGTTTTGACTTCAGGCGTTTAGAACACAGGCCGCGCCATTTGTCTGCAAACAAGACCGCTTCTTCAAGGCATTCACGCGGCTTGTCTGCTAATCAATGCAAAGTGAAGAAAAATGAGTCGCGCCATTCACTGTTCGCACCTCTTGATGACCAATTCGAGGACACTATGTCAACTGCTGGAGCAACTCCTTGAGTCGACACTTTCCTTTGCCACTTGGACCGTTTTGTCCGTTTCTGCATTTGGCTCTTTTGCCCCTTCCTGGGTTTGTCTTTCTTCTGGCCTTAAGCCTTTGAATTTCTTCAGGTTCGTGCTTAAGTCTGTGAGGATCAACAGCTATTTCATTGCCGCAAAGTTGACGTCTTCGGGTCCGTCATCTTCCTTAGCAATTCTTTCGTGTCTTTCCTGCTTGCTTTGGCCGCTTTCCGCTGATCTTAACAAGTGACACGTGGCGTGTTCCGATGTGAAACAGGCGAGGACACGTGGCAGCATCTGCTTAGCTTATAAAAGCTTTAGATACCTTTTGAGAGTCCTACGAAAGGAAGAAAACCGCGGACGTTGACACTTGTCGGCTTTCATCGAGCCTTACAAGGGACACGTGGCACGTTCCGTTGAGTTTCACAAGGGACACGTGGCACGTTCCGCTGAGTTTCACAAGGAACACGTGGCACATTCCGCTGCTTTTAGAGACAAATTATAATGTCCCGGTAGACGACACTTGGCAGCTTCCGCTCTCGAGCTTTTTTCTGGTTGGCGCTCAAGGATTTAAAGATCAAACGGCTATTTCCCTGCTGTAAAATTGACGTTTGCGGGCCCGTCACCATTTGAAAACCAACGGCTAGTCTATTTCCCTGAAATTGACATCTTCGGAGACGTCGCCGTTCTTGGCAAATCCTTCGGTTCTTTTCTCTTTGGTCGGGCTTTTGTCCTAGTCATTTTTCCCGCGGCCTCTCCCGAATTTCTTCGGACTTTTTGTCCAAAGGAATTCCTTCGGACAAAATTCCGAAAGAAATCATCTTATGTCTTTTGCCTTGGTCTTTTCCTTCGGCGGGATTTTCTTCCGAAGAAATTCTCGTCTTTTGCCTTGTAAAAATTTCCGAAGAAAACTTAACTTTTCGGCTTTCTCCCTAACCTCTTTGCAAATGTTCCCTGACCTCTTTGCAAATGTTCCCTGCCCTCTGCAAGGGCACTTGTCCTTCAGGAGGCTCTCTTGAACCTTCTTATTGAACCGTTCCTATGAACCAAGCCAACTGAACCAAGTCGTTGAACCGACTGAGTGAACCAAGTGATTGAACCATCTGATTGAACCAAATGTCAAACCATTTCTATTGAACCTTGTGATTGAACCAATTGAAATGAACCAAGCCGATTGAACCAACAATGGTTCATCGGTTCAATGGTCCAAAGAAGCTTTGTAAAACCTTGCACTCTCTAAACTGGTTCTTCATCTACTGAAAGACTTACCTGCAAAGTCCGTAAAAACACCTGCAGAGTCCGTAGAAAATTCCAGACTTGTGCAAAATCAAAAAATGAACTGGCTCAGAACAGCAGGGAAAGAAGGGGACCGATTTTGGCCTGTTGGACCAAAAATGGTCAACACCTTGTGAATATTTGCAACTAATTTGCCAAACTTGGCTCTTCTCACTTCACACCCTTTGTCTTGAAAAGTCAAAACATTTCCTTGTTTACACATTTGGCTAACACTTAGAAGATTGTGTTTGAAACCTTCTAAATATAGAACATTTTCGGTTCTAGTGTGACCATTATCCAAACTTATAGAACCTTTCCCAACTATGTTAGCAGAATTGTTGTCACCAAATCTTACTGAACCTAAATTGTGCTTCTTGAGAGAGATAAACTTGCTCTTGTCTCTTGTCATATGACTTGAGCATCCACTGTCTATGTACCATTTATTGTTTTCATTCTCTTGAGTATGCAAGGCGCTTTGAACAAACATTGATCTTCCTTTCGTGAACTATCTGAATCCTGCTTCTTTTCTTCAATCTCGGATTTGTCTTTCTTGAACCATTTGATGGTGTCAATGACTTGAATGTCCTTTTTCCAAAAAGCCCTCTTGCAGTACTTGGCTATATGTCCATATGGGTTGATTGCAGTTATAGCATAGAACCTCATTTTTTATCCTTGAAAAGTACAGTTCCTATATCTATGACCATATTCATTACAAGTATAATAGTATCCATTGAAGACATAACTATAGTTGTTCATGTCAGTTATCATGTTTGTTTGACCATCAATAACCCAAGACTTCTCATCCTTGAATTCATTGGTAGAGCTAGAATTTTGCTTATCTTTAGACAAAAGCACATCTATATATGTCATAGCTTTACCTTCCAAATTATCCATCCTTTGATTCAAGCCCTTATCCACCATATCCTGCAAATTCTTGACAATTGTTTCTATTCTATCTATTTGCGTCTTCACATTATCAATGCTTGCTTTAATCTCATAACATATAGAGGAAATCAGGTCTGAATTTTTACTTCCTATCATGTTCTTCAATCTTTTATTCTCTTCCTCTAGACGCTTGATCACTGATAAGGCAAATACTATTTCACCTTGAAAATATGTCTCAGACTCTTTGTCTTCCATTGTACTTATGATCACTTTCAAGTGGTTAAACTTGCAATGAAGGTATGGCTCTAATACCAGTTGTTAGAGGTGCAATCATTGAGGTGGGGGTGAATCAATGATGCAAGATAATCCAAACTTCTATTCCAATCCTTTCAAACCCTTGATCAATCACCACAAGCATTCATAAAACACACAAGTCATTCATAGCAATGAACAAGAAAGATAATGCAAGATCAAGTACACAACACATGAATTATGTGGGAAACCCTCATGGGGAATAAAACCCACTCCCAAGACTGCAAACACATGGACTACTTGTCCTATAAGATGATCACAAACATATGACCTTTTAGTGAAGCACCCATTTCACAAGGAGCATCCACCCCTAAGCATGAACAAGCACCAACTTGTCCTAGATGTTGAACACCCACACAACACCTCTGATATAAACAACTCCAAAACTCTGATTGTCTTTCAATCAAATGGAGAAACAATGTATAACACCTCTCTTCAACCCTTCACACTTTCTCAAGCTTGCACACATACGCATTGCATCCAAAACACCCTTTTGGATCACTCTTGACCTCTTCGCTCATCCTCAATCTTCAACCTTGCAAAAACACTGCCATAACATCAAAAATATGACCTCTAAGTCATACACACATTCCTCAACCTGCTCTGCACTTCAATCCATTCACTAAGCACACTCAAACTTCACTTTTTCTTCGCATATGTTCTCTAGAAACCATCAGCTTTGATTTAGCTCTTTATAGAGTATACTTGTTCATCACCTTCTTGGTCGGCCATAAGACTTTCCTTAACTCTTAAGGCTTTTATCCCATTCAGTCATAGCTCAATACCACCTTTATAAGTCGACCATAGCATCCATAGGTCACCCTTTAGCAGCTACACCTTTCAATTAAACCTTAGTAGCCCTTATAGGTCTCATGGAGACCTATTCATCCCTTTAGCACTTTACCAAGCAAAACTAGGATCAAGAGACCATATCAAAGCTCATAGGTCGTCGCCACATGACCCCTAAGACACCCTCAAATGCTTACATTCATCCTTACCTCTCCATAAGCAAAACCTATCAAACTTTTGCCTTGTACATGAAAACTCAATGAATGAACCAAAAGTCAATTTGTAAGCAATTGTTCATGCTAAAGATGGATTGGTCAAACCTCCAAAATCCACAAAGATCATTCCTAGGGAGTCTACAACACTCTCCAATAGATAATTCATCTTGAAACATCCAAATACTATCAAGAAAAACTCAAATATCCTTCTCGGGTCATTTGCAGAAGATGATCAATCCCCCAGTCAACTTTGGACTACAATAAATGCAAGTGTGCAACCAATCAAACCTCCAAATTATTTTTTCTGGATTGCCCTTGAAATTCTCTACCACTTTGTTTTTTATACCACCATCAAATTCATCCTCCATCAAAAGTTATAGCCAAAATAGTGAGGACTGGTTTTCCTTTGTAAATCCAAATATTTGAATTCCAACGGTCACTTTTTAATTGAAATGTTGCTGAGTATGGAAAACAAAGAAAAATGCCTAGGAGGCCAACTTTGAACCACCATAACTTTTAGTAGGCTTCATGTCAAGACCTAAAATTTGAAACACATGAACTAGGCACAAACCTCAACAAACCCATGTGACCATTTTCCTCTGACACCTTCACACATGCGAATGCTGATGTCATCAAATTGCTTACTCAGGAAGATCTGCCAAGGTGACTAGGCTAACCTAGACATTCACAAGGCTATACCAATGAATTCCTTTGACTTTCACAAGTCCTCCAAGCACTCTTGACCCCTCATATGACCCCTCAAACATGGTCAACACAACACCAACATCCATCACCTTGCCTAACCAAGCAAATACTGCAAGCTCCATACATGAACAAATGAGGCAGACTTTGTCATTGACCTTCTATCATACAAGACACTTCATGAACACTCTTTGCCACCAAATGGACATTCTTGGACACCTTGGAGACATCATTGACAACACCTCAACAGATCAATATGAGAGCCCTAGAGCTTCTAGGCTCCACCTGTAAGCATCTGTGTCGAAAAGTGGCAGCCTCGCAAAGATAAAGAGCCAAGCACCGTTGGTCTGTATAACTAAAGAAAGTAGCTAGAGTGTTATCCGAGTCTCTGTAGAGGCAGTGGTATCTTCCCCGGATCTCATAAAAAATTGGTCATCTGAAAATGATGTGGTCCTCGCTCTCCACCTCCCAGAGGAAGCAATAATGACAAATCCGGTCCTAACCGAGAATGTGATTTCCTCGTTATTTTCAGACATTACCAAACATGCGTAATTCTGATTTTTCATAAAAAACTCAGAATTTTCTAAGCACACCGTAGATCTCTTCCCCATACAAATTTCAGACCTACTTCCTTTGCTTACAAGATGAAAATTATTACCTTCATAAACTTGCTTGGCATCTTCATTTTTAGAATTCATTAAGCTCATGATACAAAGAATTAATTGATTCTTTACATACCCTAATGGTTGTCCTTCGGCCATTTTGTTGACCTCTTTCAAGGAACAACAATTTCAAGAATTCAATTTACTTACCACACATGAAGTAGGGTGAATCCCTCTTGGTGGTAGTGGCTGCCCAAACTCAAAAATTGCAGTGTTTTCCCATGGTCTGAAAGTTTCACCTGGATCGCACGTAGAATCTTTACTTTGATCTATCTCAATATCCATCTTGAAAAGTGGATTGTCAAAATATTGGAAGTCATTTCTATCCCTTTGTTCAAACTATACATTTGCAACTTTTGATTTCTCTAGAAAACATCCCAAATCAAAATCTTTTTGAAGTCTAACAAGCTCATCAATTACTTGCTTGATTTCTCTTATCCTTGCTTCATTCTCTTGCTCCTTAAACCTCCTTTCAACATCAATCTGATTTTCTGCATCTAGAAGGTCTCTTTGACTATTTTCTAATGAGTCCTTGGTTGATTCAAGCTCATGGGTGAGCTCATAAACCTTAAGTTTCATTGCCTTATTTGCATCTAAGGCCTCATTTGTCTTTAATCCCATGAAGAAATTCTGATTTTGTTGCTTCCATTGTATCCTTGATTGTATGCAAATCCACAATAGTGACAATTTATTTCAAGTGTTCCGTTTCATTATCTATTATTTGCGGCTTCTTTCGCTGCCCATGAGCTTGATGTAAAACCTTACCTTGCTGCCCTGCAATGTTTGATTTTTGGTACTCAGAAAAAACAGCATTTGGCTGCCCCAAAACCTCTTTCACTTCTGAATGTTGGCAATTTTGGCTGATGTCTGTAATATTGTCATTGATGTCAAAGGCAGCTTGTGCTATCAGACATTAATGTCAAAAGTTGAATTGCACAGACTTACAGTGCAAATCAGACTTATGAAGAGCTTCTACTTATAAAATAAGTAAAGCAGTCTTGAGAACCCGAATGCGTCTTGTAGAGCAAATCGGGATTCCAGAACAACATTTTTATAAGTCGAGTTGTCTCAAGAACTCGAAAGGGTCTAGAAGAGTTGATCGGGGTTTCAAAGCACTTTACTTCTTTCATGTTTATAAGATAAGTAATGTGGAAAACCCAAATGGGTCAAGGGGTAATCGGGATTTCGGAGTGACTTTGCTTCTCTCATGTCTATGAGTTAAGCAATGTGAAAAACCCGAATGGGTCTAGGTGAGTTGATCAGAGTTTTGCAACAATTTTACTTAGTTCATTTTAATAAGTTAAGCAAAGTTGAAAACCCGAATGGGTCTGAAAGAGTTGATCGGGTTTCTAAGATGACTTTACTTCTTCCAAGTCAATAAGTCATGCTGAATGAAGAACCCGAAACGGTCTTGAAGAATTCTTTCGGAAAAATTGGCAAAGACAATTCTTTCGGAAATATTGGCAAGGACAAATATTTCGGAAAAAAAGCCCGCGAAAATTGTTCCCAAGGGCATGTAGACGCCTGCAAAAAAGCCGAAGGGTATGTGGATCCTTTCAGAAAAGTCGAAGGGTAGTTTGCAAAAGGCCGAAGGGTATGTGGACTGTTCAAGAAAGCCAAAGGGCACTTCTCAAGAAGTTCCGAAGGGCAAGTGGACCATTGCAGAAAGTCTGAAGGGATCTTTTCAAAAATTCCAAAGGGTATGTGGACCCTTGCAGAAAAGCCGAAGGGTAGTTTTTGAAAAGGCCGAATGGTATGTGGCCCTTGTAGAAAAGCCGAAGGGTACATTTGCAAAGCCCCGAAGGGTATGTGTCCTAAACAAAAGTGCCGAAAGGAGACCCGGACAAAAAGTCTGCGAAAATTGTCCCGAAAGGGACCCGGACAAAAAATCCGTAGAAATTGCCCCGAAGGGGACATGTTAAAGTACAAGCAAGTATGAAGAGATCGAAGAAGGGGAAGCATCTCAAAGACGCCAAAAGAAGCGAGATGAAGTCAATATGTCGAAGGTTAATGATCTAGTCAACATAAAGAGCAAGCATCTTTGATGATCCAACCACACATGCAAGTCAGGACTAAGAAGATCCAACAGAACGAGTGGATCCAAAGCCTTAAAAGTGATCGAAGGTTAATGCACAGTGGCAAAGTTAAAGATCGAGCATATTCGAATAAATCGAAAGGAGCGAAAGCTATCCTGATATATAGTAAGTAGCGAGATGCAAAGAGGAGCTCGATGGTTAGACTTGGCGCAAAGAAAGAAATCAAAGGCCCGCATTTAATATATTCTCAACGAACAATTGAAGGAACAAACAAAACATGTAAATGATTGCATAGAGCTCGAGATTGATCGATCCAACCGATCAATCATCAATTAAGGAGGTTGCACATTTAAAAGATAAATCAAGCAACAGCCAAACATAGTAAAGAGACTAGAACATTACGACGCGATGCATGAACCAAGACACGAAAAGGAAATAGCGCAGTTATGACCAGAATCCTGCAATTGTCAAAGATAGAAACGAGAATAGACAATTGTTGTACGATGCAAGAACCAAGACGTGGGAAAATGCAAAAGTCAAATACGCATTACAGGAAAATCTAGAACTGAAACTGGTTAAGTGCAAATAGAATGTGAATGCAATAAGTCGAGAAACCCTAATGAATCCTTGTATAAACACGACTCTTAACACATCACAAAGGTGCTTCTATTATTGCATTTTCAAGTGAGAAAAAGGGCTATTGATAAAAAGAAATATGCAAACAAAGTAAAACGCAGAGAAGAAGGGGAATGAAGTGTATTTGAACAAAGCATAACCAAAGACATACGCAGACAAAGATTAAGCAAGCAATAAGATAGAGCACACAGATAATGAGAAGAAGGTGAGCAGTTAAGATCAGACTTATAACAAAGAACATGGTACTAGATTCACTTGTGAATCTATCTTGTACACTGGAGTTGTAGTTCTATAGTTCAGGTAGGTTGGGGCCTACATACAAACTGAGTTGGTGTTCAGTAAGGAGATTGGTGTCTCCTAAGGATCGATGTCCTTGAATGTAACCAGTGAGGTTTGTCAGTAAGGCATTTTATTGTGAGACTAGATTAGAACAGTAGATTCTAACAGTTGATTCTCACCGTGGTTTTTTCCTTTGGGTTTTCCATGTAAAATTTGATGTTATGTGTTTCTATGTGTGTGTGACTTCTACATTTGTTCTTTGATTTGCACATGAATTTACATCTTTAAAAGGTTTTAAACAGACTAGTTTTAAATCATCTACTGATTCACCCCCCCTCTCAATAGATAGGTGTATTCAAAAATTAGTATCAGAGCCAAGGGTTTCTTAGGAGAAGCTTAATCGACTCCAGGTAGATCTTGGAATAGTGAACACAATGGCCAATCAAGAAAGATCTTCATCAAACAAGGCTCCTCTATTTGATGGGTCAAACTATACTTTTTGGAGCACAAAGATGGAAGCATATTTGTCTTCCCTAGGGTTCGATGTTTGGATGTCTGTGATAAATTGATATACAACTCCTATTGTAGCTCCTACTGATCAAGCTACCAAGAAAGCTTATGAAAATAACGCTAAGGCAAAGAATGATATTCTTTGTGGACAATCAAACTCAGAGTTCGTCAAAGTCAAGCATTGTAAAAATGCACAAGACATTTAGAACAAGTTAAAAAACATCTATGAAAGAGACGGCAAAGTGAAGCAAGCCAAGCTACAAACATACAAAGGCCACTTCGAGAGTTTGAAGATGATTGAAGAGGAGAAGATTGCAGACTACCTCCTCAGGGTAAATGAGATTGTGAATGCTATCAGAAGACTTAGAAAAACAATAGCAGAGTTAACTATTGTTAAAAAGATCTTAAGATCTTTGCCATCAAGATATGATTTAAAAATCTCTACAATATAAGAAGCAAGAGACTTGAATAAGCTCATTGTTGATGAGCTACATGGAACATTCACAGCGTATGAGATGAGAATGGGAGAGACATACACAATTAAAAGAGAAGTTGCATTCAAAGTAGCAAAGCCGGTTAATGATGAGATAGCCACGTCTAGATCTGACGAGTTTGATGAAGAACAAGCCAACTTTGTCAGAAAGCTAAAGAGAGGATCTGAAAAGTATAAAGGTAAATTACTTTTCAAATGTTTCAACTGTGGAAAGGTATGACACTTTGCTGCTAAATGTCCTCATAAAAGGAAGAAAATTCTAAGCAAGTGGAGAACAGTGAAAAGGTAAAATCCCACAATACATATAGGAGAAACTTCTTTAAGACTAAGAAGGGCTTATACACAAAAGAAGACAGCAACTCAGAGAAAGATTGCGATAGTAACAGTTTGGATGATGATCAGGACTGTGCTTTTGTGGCTAGGGGAAATGAATACCTATTCATGGCAAAAAAATCTATATCCACAAGTCAAGAACAAGAGGAAGATTAAGATTGGGATGAAGAAGAGGAAGGTGAAATTGATCGAGAAGGAGAACTAGTTTGTGCTCTAGAAGAGATTGAGAAACTAAGAAAAGAGAACTCTAAACAAAAGAAGCTTTGGCAAAAGAAACTTGTGAAATATGTTCAAATGATAGTGACTCTGAAAACTCAAGTTGATGAGGCTAAGAGAATAGAAGAGGTAGTTAAGATGGATGATGAAGCTAAGAGAATAGAAGAGGTAGTTAAGATGGAACTACAGTCCAAAACTGAAGAGTGCATGAAACTTAAAGCAGAAATAGTAACTTTGAGAAAAGAACTAGATAAGAGTCTAAAGATGACAAAAGGGTCAGACATTTTAAATGAATTAATCCACTGTCAAAAACTCTCAAATGAAAAATCAGGTATTGGATATGAGAAAGGTAAAGGTTCCTCAACTAATATGTCAACTAGTCTATATGACAATTTCAAGATAGGAGTAGCAGAAAGAAAGAAAGTGAAGAACAACAAGGATAATAAGATTGACTCAAACAAAGTTGATGAAAAGAGAAAAATTTCTGAAAAGAAGCATGAAATCAAAGATGCATAAGGATACACCAAAGTTGCAGATTTGAAGAAACAAAAGATTAGGAGAGTTCAATACACGGCACCAAGAAATGTTACAACCAGGTATTACTCATCTTTTTATGGTTATTGTTACAGTTGTATTCAATTTGGTCATAGACTATTGAATGTAGAGTTGTGCCTACAAGAACTTTGTAAGTAGAAACGCATTTGCTCCTTTGTTAGATTCAAGTACAATATGCTACAATTGCAATAACTTTGGTCACATAGCCAAGCATTGTAGGACTAACTTTGCAGTGTCAAAAGTAAAGAAAGGCAAGTCTTCTAATAAGAACAAAGGTCTGCAAGTCATGAATAAAAAAAAGAAGAGGACATATAAGAAGCCCAAAGAAATGTAGATTGTGAAATTAATCCTTGATTGCTCAAACAGCACTCCACGCCAAAGAGCAGAATTTATGGGTAATAGATAGTAGGTGCTCAAAGCATATGACTGGTGACAAAAGTAAGTTTGTCAAGCTAAGCAAGTGCAAGGAAGGAACTGTTAGTTTAGGAGATAATACAGCAGTAAGAATCAAAGGCAAAGTAACCTTGCATATTGATGATAAACTTCTTACTCATGATGTATTCTATGTTGAAGGACTTAAGCATAATCTACTAAGTGTTAGTCAGATGTGTAATAATGGATATAAAGTCATATTTCATGTTGAACGCTGCAAGTTGAGGAGATTTGGCAAAATAGTTGCAGAAAGAAAAATGACCGAAAACAACATCTACAATCTTGTTGAGGTAAACAATAATAGTTGCTTCACAGGAAAAGTTGATGAAAGCTGGCTATGGCATAGGAGAATGGGTCACGTCAATTTTGACAATTTAGTCAAAGAAAGTTCAAAAAAGTGTGTAAGACATATGCCCATAATCACCAAACCCACAAATATTACATGTAGAGAATGCCAATTGGGTAAGCAAACGAGGGTCAAGTTTTAGACAAAAGAACATGCAACAACAAAGCCTCTACAAATTGTTCATACTGATCTATGTTGACCTACCAAGACTAAAAGATCAAATGGAGTTCATTACTTCATGTTATTTGTTGATAATTACTCAAGAATGACATGGGTAACATTCTTAAAGGACAAATCTCAAGCCTTTGAGAGATTTAAGATCTTTAGAGCCATGGTTGAATATGAAATGAAAAGAAAAATCAAATGTCTGAGATCTGACAAAGGTGGAGAATTCACTTCAAATGAATTCATAGAATACTGTGAAAAACTTGGGATTAAAAAGCACTACGCTGCTGCAAGAACTCCCCAGCAAAATGGAGTTGTTGAGAGAAAGAATAGGACTGTTAAGGAGATGGCCAGAACAATGTTGAAGGAAGCTAAACTTTCTTATGAATATTAGAGAAAAGTAGTTCAAATAGCAGTATACATTCTGAATAGAGTACAACTGAGGGTGAAAAGCGACAAAACGCCATATGAACTGTGGTATGGAAAACCTGCATTAGTCAAATACTTCAGAGTGTTTGGAAGCAAGTGTTACATCAAAAGAAAGGAGAGCAAACTAGGGAGCTTTGACTCAAGATGTGATGAAGGAATCTTTCTTGGTTACTCCACTCAGAGTAAAGCCTATGTATGTTACAACAAAAGGCTGCATAAAATAGTTGAAAGCATCAATGTTAAGGTAGAAGAAGGATTCAAACAAGTTGAACCTGATGAAGAGATCAGAATTGAAGAATTCGAAGAAGCAGAAAATGAAATAGAAAATAGAGAAGAGGAAAAAAAGAGTGAAAGAGCACCTACAAAGTTCATTCAAAAGAAACATCCCAAAGAGCAGATAATTGACAACAAAAATGAGGGTGTTCAGACTAAAAGAAGAGCTGTAATGAACAAGGAGCAAGTAAATTTTGCTCTATTTTCAAAAATTGAGCCGAAGACCTTTAATGAAGCCAGCATGGATGAAAATTGGTTGAAAGCCATGGAGGAAGAACTGAATCAAATAGAAAAGAATAAAACTTGGGAATTAGTTCCCAGACCTTCAAATAAAAATGTAATAAGAACAAAATGGGTTTACAGGAACAAACTCAATGAAGATGGAGCTGTTATAAGAAACAAAGCAAGATTAGTATGCAAGGGATATGCACAAGTAGAAAGCATATATTTTGAAGAGACATTTGCTCCAGTGGCAAGACTGGAGGCGATAAGAATGTTCTCGGCATTCTCTGTTCACAACAATTTCAATGTATATCAAATGGATGTGAAGTCAGCATTCCTGAATGTAAACTTAGAAGAGAAAGTCTACATTGAACAACTAGAAGGATTTCAGTCAGCAGAAGAAGAAGATTGTGTGCAGACTAAAGAAAGCTTTGTATGGCTTAAAACAGGGACCTAGAGCATAGTATTCACGATTGGATCAATACCTGCAACGACAAGGATTCAGAAAAGGGTGTGCAGACAGCAATCTGTACTTCAAATCAGAAGGTAAGCATATGTTGATTATTGTTGTCTATGTAGATGATAATATCTTTGGAGGTGGCGATAATAACATGTGCAAAGAATTTGCCACACAAATGAAAAATGAATTTGAAAAGTCTATGCTGGGAGAACTCTCTTTCTTTCTTGGACTACAGATTTCACAAACCAGTGAAGGGATATTCATATCTCAAACCAAGTATGCGAAGGAGATGTTCAAGAAATTTGGCATGGAGGACAACAGACCAGTTAGTACTCCTATGATAACTGGATTCAAGTTGAGCAAAGAAGATGAATCCCCTGATGTGAACAATACATTGTATAGATCAATGATAGGCAGCTTGGTTTACTTAACAGCATCAAGACCGGACATCATGCAGGGTGTGTGCAAGGTTGCAAGATTTCAAGCAGCACCTAAGGAATCACATGTCAATGCTATGAAAATAATCTTCAAATACATCAAAAGCACAATTGACTATGGCCTGTGGTACCCTGCAAGTGAAGATTTCACTTTGATTGCATATGCAGATGCTGACTGGGCAGGAAGTGTGGATGATAGGGGAAACACTAGTGGTGGTGCATTCTTCCTTGGAAACAAACTTGTGTCATGCTGAGCAAAAAGCAAGAATCAATTACACTTTCTACAGCAAAATCAGAGTATGTCGCAGCAGCAACATGTTGCACCCAAATATTGTGGATGAAGCAAACTCTTACAGACATCAAGGTAGAGTACAGAGAACCTATCTTTATCTTTTGCGATAATTCAAGTGCCATAAACATATCCAAGAATCCAGTGATGCACTCCAGAACCAAGCATATATCCATCAAATATCACTTTCTAAAAGAAAAGGTTGCAAATCAAGAGGTCAAAATTGAGTATGTTCCAAAAAAAGACCAAATTGCAAACATATTTACCAAGCTTCTTCCCAAGGAGCAATTTGAGTATCTGAGAGAGAAGTTGGGAGTAGTGGCTCCCACACCACATCACCAACTTTTAGTGATAGGGCATGAATCTAGGGGGAGTATTTAAGGAATATTATTAACTCCTGGATTAACAGAAAAGGCAGTTTGGTGAGAAAACTGCAGTTCCTTTGCAATTTGATGACAAAGGTATGTTGGCTCTAGCTTATTATGCATGTCTATATAGAGATATGTCAATTCTTGATTGGTCTGTTAGACCAATGCTATATACATGCTCATCTAAAGAATCATGGAGAACCCAAATGGGCCTAGCAGTGTTAATCGGGTTTATGCAACGACTTTACTTGTCTCATTTTTATAAGTCAAGTTGTCTCAAGAACCCGAAAGGGTCTAGAAGAGTTGATCGAGGTTTCAGAAGCAATTTACTTCTTTCGTGTTTATAAGATAAGCAATGTGGAAATCCCAAATGGGTCAAGGAAGAGGTAATCGGGATTTCGAAGTGACTTTGCTTCTCTCATGTCTATGAGTTACGCAATGTGAAAAACCCAAATGGGTCTAGGTGAGTTGATCGGAGTTTTGCAACAACTTTACTTAATTCATTTTAATAAGTTAAGCAAAGTTGAAAACCCGAATGGGTCTGAAAGAGTTGATCAGGTTTCTAAGATGACTTTACTTCATCAAAGTCTATAAGTCATGCTGAATGAAGAACCCAAAATGGTCTTGAAGAATTCTTTCGGAAAAATTGGCAAAGACAATTCTTTCGGAAATATTGGCAAGGACAATTCTTTCGGACAAAAAGCTCGCGAAAATTGTTCCGAAGGGCACATAGACGCCTGCAAGAAAGCCGAAGGGTATGTGGACCCTTTCAGAAAAGCCGAAGGGTAGTTTGCAAAAGGCCGAAGGGTATGTGGACCATTCAAGAAAGCCGAAGCGCACTTCTCAAGAAGTTTCGAAGGGCAAGTGGACCATTACAGAAAGTCCGAAGGGATCTTTTCAAAAAGTCCAAAGGGTATGTGGACCCTTGCAAAAAAGCCGAAGGGTACATTTGCAAAGCCTCGAAAGGTATGTGTCCTAAACAAAAGTGTCGAAAGGAGACCCAGACAAAGTCCATAGAAATTGTCCCGAAGGGGACCCGAACAAAAAGTCCATGGAAATTGTCCCAAAGGGGACATGTTAAAGTTCGAGCAAGTTTGAAGAGATCGACGAAGGGGAAGCATCTCAAATATGCCGAAAGAAGCGAGATGAAGTCAACATGTCGAAGGTTAATGATCTAGTCAAAATAAAGAGCAAGCATCTTTGATGATCCAACAACACACGCAAGTCAAGACTAAGAAGATCCAACGGAGCGAGTGGATCCAAAGCCTTAAAAGTGATCGAAGGTTAATGCACAGTGGCAAAGTTAAAGATCGAGCATATTTGAATAAATCGAAAGGAGCGAAAGTGATCCTGATATATAGGAAGTAGCGAGATGCAAAGAGGAGCTTGATGGTTAGACTTGGCACGAAGAAAGAAATCAAAGGCCTGCAGTTAATGTATTCTCAATGAACAATTGAAGGAACAGACAAAACCTATAAAGGATTGCACAGAGCTCGAGATTGATCGATCCAACCGATCAATCATCGATTAAGGAGGTTGTGCATTTAAGAGATAAATCAAGCAGCTGCCAAACATAGTAAATAGACCACAACATTACGACATGATGCATGAACCAAGACACGAAAAGGAAACGGCGCAGTTATGACCAGAATCCCACAGTTGTCAAAGATAGAAATGAGAATAGACAATTGTTGTATGATGCAAGAACCAAGACGTGGGAAAATGCAAAAGTCAAATACGCATTAAAGGAAAATCCAGAACTGAAACTGGTTAAGTGCAAATAGAATGTGAATGCAATGAGTCGAGAAACCCTAATGAATCCTTGTATAAACACAACTCTTAACACATCACAAAGGTGTTATTATTGCATTTTCAAGTGAGAAAAAGGGTTGTCGATAAAAAGAAATATACAGACAGAGTAAAACGCAGAGAAGGAAGGGGAATGAAGTGTATCTAAACAAAGCATAACCAGATGTAAGCAGATACAAAGTGAAAGACATACACAGACAAAGATTAAGCAAGCAAGAAGATAGAGCACACAAATAATGAGAAGGTGAGCAGTTACAGATCAGACTTGTGACAAAAAACATGGTACTGGATTCACTTGTGAATCTATCTTGTACACTGGAGTTGTAGCTCTATAGTTCAGGTAGGTTGGGGCCTACATACAAACTGAGTTGGTGCTCAGTAAGGAGATTGGTGTCTCTTAAGGATCGGTGTCCTTGAATGTAACCAGTGAGGTTTGTCAGTAAGGCATTTTATTGTGAGACTAGATTAGAACAGTAGATTCTAACAGTTGATTCTTACCGTGGTTTTTCCCTTTGGGTTTTTCATGTAAAATTTGATGTTATGTGTTTCTGTGTGTGTGTGTGTGAATTCTGCATTTGTTCTTTGATTTGCACATGAATTTACATCTTTAAAAGGTTTTAAACGGACTAGTTTTAGATCATCTACTGAGTCACCCCCCCTCTCAGTAGATAGATGTGTTCAACACTGAATATGTGCCCTCTTTTGGTGATGGATCCCTTCGGCAATCCGCTAGAGGCTCTTCCTTCTTTGCTCTTCTATTTTTATTTCTTGTGTACACCTCTAAAAATCCTTCCAAGGTGTTATAGGCTGCCTTCATATCAGCCTTCCTCTCATATTCATCAAAGGCCATAAGTTTGTCCTCGTCTTCTTTCATTTGTTCCTCCAACTGTACCCTTTGCATAGGATCATTCCTATGTCTTTTCTTGAACGATGTTAGGGCTGCATTGTTGATAGTAAATTGTTGCACAAGTTGTTACTTAATGCCTTGTCTCTTCATTCTCTCCCTATCTCTTTTCTGCACACACATCAACAACTCCCGAATAGGATCCATTGTATACAATTTCAAACCCTACAACTGCAAAATATTTTGGCTTCGATACCACTGTAATGTCCCTTTTGGGGAATCTTTTTGGATCAAAGGGTTTACAAACAAACCCCATTCAAAATAAGCTAAAATTTTGAATATGAAACCCTAGCCAATCAATCACAAATTCTATTTTTTCTTTGCAACCCTGATTAGCAAGCTTTCACCAATTTATAAATAAATTATTCAAAGCCTAGCTGCTGCAAATAATTTCAGAACTCTAGAAATTCTCCAAATTGGCATAAAAATAATTATTCAAAGCACCACAAAATTATAGAAAAATATCCAAAAAAACAGCCTGATAATCAGTCAAACCCTGATTTTTCAAATGATTTTAAGATGGAAAATATTACAAAAAATACCAAAAATTAGTGTGGCTGTTCCACACACCTGCAAAACCCCAAAAAGGCCTCAAAAGCCCGTTGCCCACCTTAGAAAAGATGGGCCGCTGCACCTGCAAGTGGTTTGCTGCCCTTATGAGGTATGTTGCACTGAAAATAGCCCACAAACAATTGCCAAGCCTCCAAACCCTAGTAGCCCAACCTGTAGATGAAAATATAGTGTTGAAAACACCCTTTTTCTGCCAATGATGCTCAATGCAACTGCTTTGTGAAGTTGCCCTAATTTTAAAATCAAGGGTTTTTGTCCTTGTTCCAAACAACCTTGAAAAGGTTTCATCCTCAAGGCAAAGTACAGTTTTTTTGTGCATAAGACTTGAGGAAATCAATTATCAAAAATAACATGAACCTCTCTACAAGATCCCCCCTTTACCTTTATAGCCTTTCCCCAAACGGGGTGCATCCAAAAGGAAGAGAAAATGATTCAAATATTAAAATGACCTTTTCATATAAGCTTTTACTTAATCAATAAGCTTTCACTTAATCACTTGAGTGCCCATGACCCTCAACTGCCCTCTTCTTAAGTGAAAATTAGAATTATAGGGTACATTTTTTCAAAATATAAAAAGAGCACTCATTATAATCCACTTAAGTGGTTTGGACACCCCTGACCCTTAAAAGACCACAACTTAAGTGAAAATTAGAATAATAACATACTTTTCCAATTACTCTTAAAAACCCCAAGTCTTTCTCTTTTTCCTTCTTCCCTAAGCCCTTGGGAAACAAAACAAGGCTAGGGATCTTTATTTGCCCCATGATCAAAAGGGAGACATGACAAAAAGAGGTGGTGCTCCAAGGTATTGCAAATGGAGCCCCTACAATTGTCACAACCAAAAGGGCGAAGAGTTCATTTCGTAAATGACAAGTAGCAAAAACAGTCAAATACTTGGCTTTAGAAGGCATTCATACCTTCTCATTGTATGGTAAGTTGGATAAACACCATTTTGATATCCACAATTTTCTGAATAAGAATAGTATGGTGTTTAGTTATTTGTCCCCGTGATCGCAACCAGGGGAAGGAACCCAACACCTCATACATTTGGATTTGGGCTCCAAACATGTTAGCCACCCCAAGATGCACGAAAGAGAAATTACTGAAGTCAGATGTTTTAGGTACATTTGGATTTGGATTTGGGTAAATGATCATTGTTCCAAGTATTAGGTACAGACAACAACCAATTTGCAGGGGAATTTGAAGCTTCATTAAGCACTTTCACTACAAAGGAGCATGATAAACAGAGGTCATGTGATTCTCAAAGAAAATGGAATTCTAATTTACAAAATTAATTTGGCAATCAGTTTGACTTCATGAATTCTGATTTACAGTACAGTTTCAGATTCTCTAAGGCAACCAAGAATTGCAAACACAAAGCCCCTGATGCAGACATTGAGGATGCAATCTCAAAAGGGGCCATTTGGACTTGCAAGTTCCCAAGGATGAATTGGGATCCAAATATTACAAAGGTTGGCGATTAGGGAGAGTCAAAGCAATTGAGCTTGCAATTGCTTGAGGACAAGCAATTTTGGGAAGGGGGGACTGCCACGTCCCCTTTTCGAAATATTTAATTATGGAAATAATATTAATATTTTAAGTCGTCCTAAGTTACTTTATTTCATAACATGGAAAAGGGACAGTTATTATTATTATGTGGGCCACAAAGTCATATTTATCCAAAAGTGTTTTAAATACTTTTAGGGTTAAAGCAAATGGAAAAAGGGAAATTATAAAGAGTTGGGCCCAAAAGGATCATTCATTCTTTATTGAAATCAAAACACTATTCCAAAGCTTGAGCTTTTGTTTCAACTTCTCCATTTGCGGACGAAAATCCTCATTGCCTTCGTGATGATTCCATCCAGGGATTACAGTTTCACGAACAAGTCAAGATTAATTCAAGTTTTCAGTTGCACTAGAGGTAGTTATCAGTTTCCAAAATTTTGTGAGGGTTACAGAGATATTTATTGGGGTTTATTATTGTTCAGAGACAGTTGTACTCCCATTGAGAGTGTTGTAACACATTGGGCGTTGCTTGGGTACCTATTTTACCTTTGTTTGTTGTTGTCATTTCATCTTTGAGCCTGTCGTCCCAGTTCAGGGCTTCAGATCGTGGGCCTTTTAAGAAAACTAGGCATTAGTGGGTTGTTTGTGTGGCTGTTGTTTCACCTACTTGCAGTTGTACCATCATCAATCACAACTACTTTATTGTTGTGCACCGTTCTAAGTGTGGATCACCTTTGTATGTTTTCATTTCAACTCCTGCAGCTAACGTACCCTCTGTTGTCGACTGTAAATTATTTACAATAGACGTCAAACCCTACCATTAGCTGCAATGATGACCAGATGTTCAAAACAACCTTTTTGAGTGCATATGTTGTTGAATGATAACAATAAACACTAGGGTTTCATAAATACATGTAAGGTTTTCCCTACAATATTATCATTGTTGTTCAAATTGCTTCATTATCAGTATTTCTGTGCATTCAATTCCATAAAATAAAGATTTCAGTAAATATTTCAATTGGGTTTTTAGTATCGGTGTTGTATGTGAAATATCCCAAACTAAATTTGGATGCAAATTTTTTCGAAACTGACTTCATCTACTTGCAGGGATTCCGTCAAACAGTTGGCACCTCTCTGTTTTTAAATTTGATTGTTTGCATTTAGATTATGCTGATACAAAAATACATTGCCCAGCTTTGGCACTACAGCGATGACAATAAAATATAGAAACTCTTGTTAATACTTCAGGCGCCTCCCAAAAGATTATTCTAGAATTTCGTTTGATAGATAGCTTTATTCAACAAATTTGCGCACAAAGCTTTGATAGAACAAATAACAACTTTCATATAATAACAGACACGTATTCCTGAATTTTCCAGAATTTCCTATGCTACTCAATTGTTTAACAGATTGCCCAGAATACTTTATTCCAACTTGTAGAATTCTAACAATGGAGTATAAATGAAAAAGAACCTGAAATATATGTTATGCTGCAACATAAAACTACTGAAAAAACGCCCAGAATGACTGCTGTAATTCCACGCTTTGTTATTGGAAGACCTCCAGGCTGCATATGCACAGAAAATCAGCCTTCTAACTCCACATTGGCTTCAGCTGGTAACATATTCTTGATAACAGTCCTTATTTGATGCACAAAATTGCAGCGATTCAATTCCTCCTGGCAACACGTCCTTCCAGCACCTAATACTCTTATTCTTTCCAACACCCACACATAGCATTCACATCCCCTTTTTTTTTACCCACGCGACCTCCTTATACATGTCCAAGCGCCTCCCTTAACACTCTTCCAGCCACAATATGCTGCGCAGATCTGAAGACAAGTATGAGGGGATCCCACTTGATAAGCCTGCAAATAAAATATTAAAACAAGCGCCTTGTCAATAATGTCTTGTCTTCTTTGACTTTTCCTCTGGCAATATCACATAACCCTGGTAATTTTGCCTTCAAAGAAGACATGAAAGTTCTCAAAAATCGCTCTTCCACAGCAAATGTTCTTGAAGCCCCAGATCTGACCAATGAGCTCGATGTGAATTCCGTCACGAATCCACTCCCAAAAAGAGTTAGGTTTTCGTCCAACCCTTTTCCAAGCTGCTGAAGGTTTTCGTCCTCAGAGATTTAGCCGAATCAGAGATTCAAGCTTTACAATAATGCATCAGAATTTTTAAGCAACAAAAAGATGAAAATTGCTTTGCCCTCAACTTCTTTTAAAAGCTCCCAGGAATCTTCTAGAAGAAGCCAACTTATTTAATATTTTATTTTTTTTCCCATTTTTATTAAAATTAATTAATTAAAGTCATCCTATTGAAGAAATATTAATTTTTGGACAACTTAAATTAATTAAATCACTTTATCATAATTTTGGGGACATTACAGTATGTGGGTTGTTTTAGTATTTGTTTGATATCCAATTTTGAAAAGGATTCACAAAAAAATTAGTTTATACAATACCTAGGAAGGCATTTCATATTGTCTGACAATAACAACACATAGGGTTTGTAACAACAGAACGCCCCTCAAAGACACCTTCAAACTGAGCCAAGCATGTTTTCAGCAGTTGGCATTATGCCAAACAGGAAGCACACAATCATCAAAGTGAAACACCACAGCGGGTACACTTCATGCAGGTCTACCACGCCCCAGAGACACAATCATAACCTATCAAAAAACAACTATTTGTCTTCCTCAAAACCAAAATGCCTCCTTGTAGGCTAATACGCTACCTAAGAACACAAAGAACAAAATATTGAATGAAAACCAGAATATGCAAACCGTATGGCTATATTAATGAAGAAAAGAAGAGATAAACCAATAAAAAATTCCCCCTCTGAGACCACTGTCAAGCCAGGGATAAAAAGGCGTGATTTAAAAATTATTGGTGCAAGCCAAAGTTGTGTTCACATTAAATTTGAATGAGCAAACATTATAAATATATAGGCAAAGATGGTTGTTCACTTCACATTCCCGAAAAGACTCTTCCTATTCTTACGGGAATAGAAAACAACTTATTAGAATAAGACAAACTATCCTATGACACCTAGGATTATGTACACTATTTTTACATCTTAACAATCTTGCTAGGACCCACCCATGACCAACCTTGTCTTCTAACCCATTTAGGAGGTTCCTCCTCCCAGCCATGTAACGACTTGTGAATTGGCATCTTAGAGTTAGAGGCCTTATAATAAATGTCTAATATTTTGTTTATTTCAATCGTATTATCTTCTTCCAATTTGGGAAAAAGGGAGCTATCATCATCAAATTGCAGTTCTCGAAGGGTCTTGGAATTAGGCACAATTATCGTTTTAAAAGAGGACCCAAAGAGAAATATCAAAGCAAGAAATGAATAGCCTTCTACATACTGCTGTACCTGCCTTTTAAATTCAGATTTTTTTGTGTAGTAGTTTTCGAAATGTACCTTGGTATGTGTCTTCTCCATTATGGGCTGTAGCGTGCCCTCAAAGTGCCAAATTTTTATTCTTTTATGTGGCTGGACTTGTTTTGTTGACTCAAAAAATTCAAACCAACAAATTCAGATTTCAAACATCCCAGCTCTTTCCCTTGGTTGCTATATGTGTCTTCTCCATTATGGGCTGTAGCGTGCCCTCAAAGTGCCAAATTTTTATTCTTTTATGTGGCTGGACTTGTTTTGTTGACTCACAAAAATTCAAACCAACAAATTCAGATTTCAAACATCTTTGCCCAGCTCTTTCCCTTGGTTGCCATATGCAAAATAAATTGCTTTCGATGCCCAAAAGACTCCATAGATAAGCCCAGCTGTGATTAGCGTTCTTTTGTAAGAAAAAGACCAACTTTTCTTGCCATTCGAACCTTGTGAACAGCTGCTTGTAGTTTTAACCCATTCAAAATCCAAGAGGGGTCTCATTTTACTTAAAACGCCTCCATTTCCACTCTTGCAAGAAGGAATAGGGTATTGCCCAAAGCCATTTTTGGGTTTCCCTTGGCAATCAATTCTCTCATTCTTCCCAATACAAACATGACAAAAATCAAAATGTGCTACAATTACCAATTGTCTTGTAGATAAGATAAGATAAGATAAATATATTAATGTCCAACTAATGACCACAAAAGTAGGTCAAAGGGAATGTAGATTACAAAAGTGCGTCAAGAAAAAGCAAGAAACCAAAAAGGTCTCTAAAAACAAGAAAAACAATGTTGAACGATATAGTACAAATTCCAATTTGGAATTGAAGAGTTGTATTTGATGTCTAGTGGCAGCCTTCTTTTCAATCTTCCCCATGCTCATGAAACATCCTCCCAACCAACTATTTGCAAAAGAAGGGGCCTCAAGTGAGTGCAACCACTAAATACCAAAGATCATATTGGTCTCCCGATCTCTCCTTTTTGTGGTGGAAAAACCACTACTATATGTTTGGACCATTCCCATAGTGTTGGAAAGTGACAAGCTCACCTTAGTGCCCATACTTACCAAAGTGACTAATAACTTCAAGGAATACAAACTGAAAATATCAAAAACAGCAACTACCTTGTTCCATGTTTCATGATTTTTCTTGTCTACTCCCTCATGTTGGCCCTATATATGATGGCAACATTATGTTGATAAAGCTCCCTTGGATCCCATAGCCATGAGGGGTATTTGTTATGTCCTTTCCTTGAACTTACTTGGAAAACTTCTTCTCCTTGAGTGTCCCTTACCATCAACTCAATGATAGCACAAACTTTGCAACCAGGGTAATGAGAGAACCAATCATGACAAGAAAATATTGAATGCTTACCAAATTGATAACTCAATTGTTTGCCCATCAAGAAATCTGATTCTCTGTCCTTTATTTGCAAGGTGCATCCTTCTTCTTTCCTTCTTGGCATCACTCACTCAATGGACCTCTTTGCTATGTCCCTTTTTGTTGGGACATGTGCTTCCTTAGTAAGACATAACAAGTGTTGCCTCCAAGCTGCTTCTTGCAATCTAAAATTAGATAAGGAAAACGATGCATGAAAAGGGACAATACAAAAACTTCCTTTCTTAGCATAACTTTCTATTTGTAGGCTCATGAAGTTCTTGAATAACTTTTTGCTTCCGACTCGGAAGTTCTAATTTTTCTGTAACTTCCCCATTAATGTCAATTGTTTGCAACCCCATTGGTTGCTTCATAGTTTGTTGTAACTCTTTACTTGGTTGCCCTTATGAAAAGCTTGTTCCGTCCTTTTTGAGGTCACGAACATGGGTGTCCCATTGCTTAAACCATGGAGAACAATTTCCTTGCTGGCTGCCATAAATTTCAGCTTTCATTTTTGTAAATTATGAGTAATAGATTGAAACTATTGGGCTCCAAGCACAATATCTATCTCCCCATGGTCTATCACATTGAACTCTCCTTCAAAAGTATAATCGCCCATGGTTGGTTTTAATTCCAAGGTGCTGGAAATGCTTGATATGGAGGAGCCACCCCCCACGGTTACCTTAAGTCCACATTTTTCCTTGGTGGGCAGCCTATGTCTTGCAACCATTTTAGCATCTATAAAATTGTGAGTGGCTCCATTATTCATAGACACAATTGCCCTTTTGCCTCTAACAGTTCCTTTCACACGGAAAGCATGGCATCTAATACAAGTAGCTAGGGTAGCAATCATCTCCTTCTTTGTCACCTGCTGGCTGTCCTCTTTTTTTTTTATGTAATTGCTCTTTAATTTCAATTTGGTTCATCTTAATATGCTCATTTCTTTGCTCCCAAGTTTCTAATTGTTTTTCCTTTGGTGATTGCCCTTCTATTCCTATATCACATGCCTTTAATTCCTCTAAATTTTCTGACTTCAATCTCAGCTAATTGTCCATCACCATGGGTCCACAATTCACTAATTTTTTATGCCCAAACCTCGAGGGTTTGGTGTCTGCCCTTTAAATTCAACCTTACATGCCATTGATTTCCCTGACTTTTCTGAGCTAATTTCCAACTGCTCACCCATCACAAAGGACCTATGTTTGACTGAATTTTAGTTATTAACAAACTTGTGGAGCGGCTGCCCCTTATACAATTGGAAATTAGACTCTATTATTTTTTTTAAGAGTTGCCTTTCATCCAATTGGGATTCTTTGTTATGTGCCCTTATTGATTTTGGTGTAGGTGGCCCCATCTTCTTACCAAACTTGTCAACTATCTTTTCCAACAATTCTTCATGTGTCCCAATATTGCTATGTCCTTGTGTCTCCCATCCATGATGCCACCATTCATGGGCAGCCCCCTGTTGGATGACAAAAATTAATGCTTCATTTCGACCTCTAAGTCTCAAATCAAGGTATTCACTTACCTTGTCAACCCAAGCTCTTAACGGAATACCTGGATCACCATCAAAAGTGGAAGAACTATCTTCCCCAAGTCATCTTGTGTAGCTATGTGCTCATGGTGCCCTTTTCCATATCTCAAACCTAGCCAATATTTGAAGCTCCTTCCCTTTTTGTACTATGATGCAAGTGTCAAATATTCATCATAATCTTCCATCAAATCCCAATGAACCAAAGGCTGATCCTCCATCTTGAAGGGTTGATTCCCATGATCCTGGCCCTGAGTAATACCTTCAACTCCTCCCTTGTCCATGTTATTGTTTGATATAAACCCTAAATCCCAAATATTGCCAAGATATGGCTCTGATACCACTGTAATGTCCCCAAAAGTGATAAGTAGACCTAGTTGGGGTTACCCAACAAACCCTTGAATAAGATTGTCAACTAACTAAAATTCTACTCCACAAACCAACAAGCCCTAGCTGGAAAATTTATAGAATACTCAAGCAAAACATGCTAAAAATAGCTTCACAAATAGCTGAAAATATTCGGAAAGCAAGGTACCTTTTCTTGACAAAAATAAATTGGTAAAGTAGCTGAAAATACCCCTGCCAATAATCCGATTTTTACATGAAGGTACAACTGCGTTTTCCTATCACGAAACACCTCAAAACATCCACAAGTGGGTCGCCACACTTCAAAAAAAATAGAGAAATAAATTTGATAATTATTTCTTGGAATTTTGCCCTTCTAAACACCTATTGGATCTCTCCAAACAAATCGCCCAATTGCTAAAAAAATATAATAAATTCTTGAATATTTCTAGGGCATAGTTTGCCCTTCCACACATGCAAATTGACTCACAACAAGTCGCCAATAGATGCAATCACCCCAGAAGAGGGTTCTGTAGACCAAATTGCCCACTTGAGAGGGGTCGCCACCCTCCCAAAGCAAGTCGCCACCCTTGGGATGGCCTCCAAACTCAATCAAGCTCTACAACCCAGTTCACCCTCCTCTTTGACCTGCAAATTATAAATTTCCAACTCTCCAAAGCGTTTGTAATAATTTCTTGATGGAGGTGGTGTCCAAAGACACCTTTGTAGATCCACTTGCATATAACTATGCAAAATTGAGGCATAATTACAGAGCTTGAATAGAATCACCCTATGTAGAAGAATGGAGGTTTTCGTCCCCAAACTTCTTAGTGCAAATTGAAAGTTTTCATCTTCAAGTCACTTGTTCAAGCTTGACATACTTGCACAAGAATTTTAATATTAAAAATGCATAACCTTTTCAAATGAGCCTTCCCTTTCCTTTTATATTCCTCCTCCAAATGTGGTGTCTAGATAAAAAAAAAGAGTTTACATTTTCCTTTGTTTAGAAAAATATATTATTAGCTTCCATAAAAATTCACTTTTATGACTTAAGTGCCCATGACCCTCAAAATGTCCCAACTTAAGTGAAAATTTGATAAAAAACATTTTTTGCATAACTCAATTGAAAATTAGAATACTTAAGTATTTTTCACCTTTTTGCTCTTTGAATATCACCCTCATAGTTCCCTTCTCTTTCTTTCCCTTAGTCTTGTGAGAACAAAACCAAACTGAGAGTCTATAAGCAAATTATGTTAAAAAGGGGGACATTACATCACCAACTGGTGGTCTCTTTTTGGTTTCATTGACAGTATCTCATACCTCTTTCACCCTAAAAAACACTCTCATCTCTAACTCCAAATAGCATAGTTATCTTTTGTTAACTTTTGGGACTCAGTTAAAATATGAAATGTTTGCATCTTTGAAGATTTAAAGATTCAATAAAATGTTTCACCATTTCAGTTGAGGATCCAATTATAATTCGAAAGCCCTCCAAAAAACAGTCGCAATTTCACTTAAGTGTCATAAATTACGATAATTTGCTGAATATTAGGCTTATTTGAAAACCCTATTTCAATATAGAAAAAAATTGATTTAATTACAGCAAACCCTAGCTACCAACAACCCTTTAAACATAGCTCAAAATTAACTTTAAAATATGTGAAACCCCAAACAATCAATAGCTGCTCCAAACAAGAAATTAGAGCTCTTGAAAAATAGAATTTATTCTTCAAACCCTAGGCATCCTTGGCTGCAATATTAAATTGAAAATTATAGATGTTTTATCATGCCACGAATTTCATGAAACCCTCAATAAATTGCATAAACATTATTGCAATAAAAGGCAAAAATTTTAGTAAATTTCTTGAGTCTTTATGGCTAAAAAAACTGTTACCCAAACTGAAAAATTATGAGAAAATTATAGAGTTCAATTAGAGCCAAAATAACCTTCACAAGAGGTCCAAACCTCTCCCAAAGCAAGTCACCACTATGTAGAAAATTAGGAATAATCCAAAATTGTCTTTAGGGAACAAAACCCTCCAAAAACATGAGAATTCACTCCCAAACCAAGTCACCACTCCCCAAAAGCAAGTTGCTAACTTAAAAATGATCAAATGGTGTCTAAAACACTCTTGTAGGACTAGACGATTCTAATGGTAAACCCTAAATGAAGCTACCTCAAAGAAGAGGGTTTTCGTCCCCTAACTCCATTGCTTGAAGGGTTTCATCTTCGAAACAAATGGCTTACCATTTTCGTGCTAATAGACCAATTTCAATATCCAAAATTATAACATAGCCTCTCCAATTGAATCATTTTTTATTTTTATAGCCCTCCAAGTGTGGCACCCAAAAGAGGAAGGGAGGGTAACTTAAAAAGTTTTAAAAGACCTTTCCTTATGATATTTTCTTAAAATCACTTAAGCCTTCATGACCCTTAAAGGTCCCCTCTTTAAGTGAAATAAGAAACATAAAGCAACTTTCTAAAAAGGTACTTTTACAAATATTCAAACAAAACATTCAATACTCTTTTCCCTTTATGCTTGTCCCTTAGCCTCCGACAATAAGATAAAGCTAAGGGTCTTCCAAGATGTCCCTATCAAAAAAGGGACATGACAATCCTTCCTGTCCAAAATTGTTTGCCCTCAAGCAATAGAAACAGCCAAAGTGCTATCTCCACCGTGGGTTTTGTGTCAAACTCAAACCTAGGCCCTTTCCAATGGAAAGACTCCTCTTGATGATGCCTTCTACAGTGTAGATGAAGTTATCTAGTTGCTTAAGCAAGCTGAAAATGAAAGACCAGCAGCACCTCATATTGTTACTTCTTACCCTTGAGCCCAAGTGTTCAAAAAAATGTCCATAAGATGCTGAAAACAAGAAAATATTCAAAGTTGGCATCACAAAGGTGGCTAGAAAATGGTATTCCAGCTAGGTAGTCTTCAAATATTAGGGCCTTGATGGCCCTTGTATCAACACCTGCACATGAAGCAAACACACTAGTCAAAAAAATTATCTTCCCCTTCACCTTTGTATTTTTGGCAATGCTTTCCTTATGGAGTTTGGCTGCAAACTCCTTATTGCTAGGCATGGTGCAGACCCTGACATTCTCCTTATCCACCAAAAAAATTTTTTTTTTTTTTAATGTCTTGCTGCCCCAAGCGTATTCCATTTTATGCAACTCATAACAGCTGCATATACTCTTGATTCTACCTTTCAAACCCTCAAATTAGAATCTCCCAAGGGCTGGAAATTCATGAGTAGAAGTGGTAACTCTATCCTTGGCCCATAAATTCACTTGTCTTCTTGTTTTGGAGCAAACCAACTCTTATATAAACTTGAACCATTTGTTATGTAGGCTATTTTAACTTGCAACAACCTTGCACATCTTTAATAGAGCCAACCCATCCTTCACCAATGTGGTTTCCAACAACCACTTCATATCTATGCCACATAAAAGAGACACTATGGACATAAGCAAGCAAAAGAAATCAACTTTGGAAAATGTTAAAGAGCTGCCCTCTATATATACCTTGATGGTCTTGAAAGCACATATTGAGTCCCACAAACATGGAAGTTGCATACCTTCTAGGAGTGATGAATCAATTGGACTTTTGCCCTCAAAGAAAAATGAACACTTTCTTGCAAATTCAGACTTTGTAGGGTGTTGTTCATTGCTCTCTTTTACCTTGTTCCATGTGCATATGTTCAGCTGAAGTTGCTCATCTGCGCCTTCATCATTACTAACACCAAGTGCCCACTTGGTTTCAACCCTTGGGGTATATTCATCAAGCTAAGTGGAAATTTTGTTTACCACATTTCCAGAATGTATACTAGACTGAAATGACAAAAAACTCAGAATTCTCTGAGTGCATTTACAAATTCTTTCCCATACAATTTTCAGAACTCCTTATTCTCTTCATATATAAATTTTGCTCCACAACACCGATTATAAACATATATTTTCAGAATTTGTAGGGCTTAGAAAAAAACAATTAAATGATTCTTTTCATACCTTGGTAGCAAACTAGCATTGTCTCCTTTCAACAAAACTTTGTTCACTCTAGCATGCCTTAGAAACCACATTTTAGCATACCTTAGAACCCAACTCATGCAAGGAAGAATTTGAAAGTTCTTTTCATACCTTAGAGGTTGTCCTATGCTCCATTCATTGATTTTTTTGTAAGAGTAACATTTTCCCACTTTTTCTCCACTCAACACGCCATGTATGTGACCCATTTCCTTCATGAGAGTTGGTTGTTCCAACTCAGAAACTGCAACCTTCCTTGCTGCCCTTGTTGCGTTTATCAAAGGTCTCTCACGAAACCTCCATTCCATCACCTTTGAGGTCACCTCTTTCCTCCTAGCATGCTTCTTCAAACTGATTTGCATATACAAATGTAACCCTTGTCATAGAAAAGAATTTACAAAATGCAGAGCACTCACCATATTTACAAGCAAAAGCTTGTTGCCTTGGAAGAACTAATCCCGAGTTTCCAATCTCTGCTTTATTTTGTATGCAACGGACCTATCTTCCTCCTCATTCATTGAATTCACTAGGGGCTGAAGTGAACCATCTTGTCCAGAATTTTGTGCGCATGCCATATTCCGATTTTGCATGGAAAACTCAGAACTTTTTCCCCTTGGAGTGGGCTGAGTTTTTAACAAAAACTCACAATTTCCGGTACATGTGATGGGCTGGAAAAACTCAAAATTTTCAATGAGCAAATAGAGTTGGTCTTCCACCAAAATTTCGAACTTTCTTGCACGTGTATGTGGCTGGGTTTCCACAAAAAATTCGGACTTTCCTATAAAAATGGTGAGTTGAACCTTTTTCCTTCGAAAGGGCTGTCCTAAACAACTACTTTCAGAAATTACCATACCTTTCAATAATGAAATTGGATGAGTGCTTACAAGTTGAGGTGGCTACCCAAACTCAGAAATTGTAGCCCTCTTTGCGCTTTTTGTGGCCCCTTCAATTGTTCTCCTGTGGAAGGTCACTCCCATCATATAAAAGTCATCCTCCTCTTGGTGCTTTTCCAAGGTAATGTTTAGCTTAGGAATCTTCATGGTGCATGGGATGGCGAAGCCATCCGCCATGGTGACCCTATATCCCTTAAGCTTCACGGTTTGTAGCCTACAAGATACAAATAGACCTCTATCAATAAATTTGGGGGTGGCCCTACTACCAACGACAATAGTAACTTGCTTACCTTGCAAAACTACCTTCCCTCTAAAGGGATAGTGCCCAGGAACTCCAGACAAGGTTGCAAAAGTACTACTCATGTCCTCTACCCTTCCAACTACTAAGTGCTCCTCTTCATAGGTGGTTGCCCTCATTTCTTCTTTCTTTTCTGCAAGCTGTATCCATTCCTCTTTCAAATCTGAATCCTCCCATTTTCCAATGCCTTCATTGGAGTCCTCATGCGGGTGTCTTTCCAACCTTTCTCCCTTCGTATATAATCTGATCCTTTTCACAACTGGCTGTCTCAATTGGTTCTTCATTTATATCTCCCCTTTGCAACTCCTTGAAGTAAAGCTTTGGATCACTCCAATCAAACCTCCCAATGAGCCATCTATTGAATTCATAATATGTATCACTGAAATGGTGCTCTTGGGTTACCAATCCGTGGAGCCACCAATCATGGGCAGCTCCCTCCAAATGCAATATGGTGAATTTTAAGGCCTCATTTCCCTCCATAGAACGAAACGTAAGGTATGTGTCTATCTTATCAACCCATGTGTTAGCTGAAAAGCTTGTAGAACCACCAAATATAGGAAGAGAAACCTTTCTCAAGGCCTCATGTAACTCTCTTTGGCTATTCCGTTCCATCTAATGACTGCCTCAACCCCTTTTCCATAACACAAAACCAATAAAGTCCATCTCCTTTCTGAAAGGGGTGGGTAAGTCATATACTCCTCATAGATCTCCATCAAATCAATCCACAAAAAAAGGTTGTTCCTTAAACTCATGGGGCTTGTTCCCCTTCATGTCCTTCACTGTTTGAAGGAATTCACTCATTGCTCCCATCAACTGATCTTGGGTTTGAGAGACCCTCTCAAACCTTGCATTGTCCATGCCCCTCATGTCATTGTTTGACATGAAACCCTTGAATCCTATAGCTGGCCAAGATATTGGCTTTGATACCACTGAAATGTTGCAAATTAAGATGATTTGTTGAATATTAGGCTTATTTGAAAACCCTACTTCAATGTGAAAAAATTCTAATTTAATTGCAGCAAACCTTAGCTACCAACAACCCTTCAAATATAGCTCAAAATTAGCTTTAAAATATGTCAAACCCCAAACAATCAGTAGCTGCTCCAAACAAGAAATTATAGCCCTTGAAAAATAGAATTTATTCTTCAAACCCTAAGCGTCCTTGACTGCAATATTAAACTGAAAATTATGGATGTTTTATCATGCCACAAATCTCATAAAACCCTCAATAAATTGCATATTATTGCAATAAAAGGCAGAATTTTTAGTGAATTTTTTTAATGTCTTTATGGCTAAAAAAACCCAAAAAACCAATCGCACAAGCTAGAAAATTATAAGAAAATTACAGAATTCAATTCAAGCCAAAATGACCTTCACAAGAGGTCCAAACCTCTCCCAACGCAAGTCACCACTATGCAAAAAATTAGGAATAATTCCAGAATTATCTTTAGGGCACAAATAACCCAAAAACATGAGAATTCACTCCCGAACCAAGTCGCCGCTCCCCAAGAGCAAGTTGCCAACTTGAAAATGATCAAATGGTGTCTAAAACACCATTGTAAGACTAAATGATTCCAATGGTAACCCCTGAATGAAGCTACCTCAAAGAAGAAAGAGGGTTTTTGTCCCCTAACTCCGTTGCTTGAGGGGTTTTGTCTTCGAAGCAAATGGCTTAGCGTTTTTGTGCTAATAGACCAATTTCAATATCCAAAATCATAACATAACCTCTCCAATTGAATCCTTTTTTACTTTTGTAGCCCTCCAAGTGCGGCGCCCAAAAGAGGAAGAGAAGGTAACTTAAAATGTTTTAAAAGACCTTTCTTTATGATATTTTCTTAAAATCACTTAAGCTTTCATGACCCTTAAAGGTCCCCTCTTTAAGTGAAATAAGAAACATAAAGTAACTTTCTAAAAAAGTACTTTTACAAATATTCAAACAAAACATTCAATACTCTTTTCCCTTTATGTTTATCCGTTAACCCCCGAGAATAAGTTAAGGTTAAGGGTCTTTCAAGATGTCCCTATCAAAAAAGGGACATGACATTCACACTCTATGTAAGACTTCCATTGGATAAACATTGCTCTAATAAAGTGAATGACTTCCCCAAAAGAAAATTTTCAATAAAATCTAACCACAAAAATCAATACTATGAAAGATCCCTGATGGATCCTTTCTATTGAACTGCTGTAATTTTTTTTTGTATTTTCTTTGGAATTTGTGTTTTTCTTGTTTTTGGTTTTTTGATGAATTTTGCAATAAGGAAATAATTGAAATACGAATGCATAAACAAAGTATGGGAATTAAACCTAGGTGCAATCAAATCCAGATTTGAACAGAATTTCTGAATATTTAATCTAAACTAGCTGATTACAGAATGCTAAAAATCCAAGTGGAAACAATGTTAACAGCCAACCTGGATCGCTGAATATTCACTAAGAACAGAATATAATAATGGCCAGCTAGTTGACTCCTTGATAGAAGCGCTATTGAGGTTGCAATTAGCTGTTAAGTACAGCAATTCGGATCACAAACAGTCAACTACAGCAGCGCCCAATGACTCCCAAAGCTGAAGTCGCACCCCTTTTTGGTATTTGCTGCGATCTTATCCCAAAACAACTCCCAGCACCTTTTTAATGGCTGTGCTCTATCCAAACAGCTTCCAACACCTTGCCAAAGAAACCAATCTCTCCGTCCAGACTTGCCACGAACTAATGTGGGGGCTACGTCCCACAAGTCGGCTCTTGGGGTTTGCGTCCCAAGCTCCACGCCTTCCAAGCGCACTCTCCAAAGGGAATAATATATTAGTCGATACCTTTTTTCCTTCCCCTCCTCGCCTCTTATATCCATTTCATACTTATCTGCCCCCCAAGAAAGTGGGCCATGGAGCGCTCAAGTCATAATTAGAATAATTCTTTTATAAGAGGCCAATTGCATAGAAAATTGCCTTTTTCCATTTTAACAAAAACCCGTCCACCGAAAGGTTCTGGCATATGAATGAATTATTTAGGAAAGTTCGAGACCTTTCCAACGAGATATTACACGCCAGTACACACATCCCGAAGAGGCCGAAAATCCCTTAAAACCCCAATTTGGCTATAAACTTAGCCTTATTTAAATAAAAGACGGAAACTTGGTAATATTAAAAATATAACCCAAGTAACCAAGAAATGCCCAACTGACTCCACGAACCATCAAAACATCTCGTCACCTATCTGTGACTGAAGTCGGAAGTCAAGGAACCACTGGCAGTCTCATCCCTAAAATCTAGGGATGCTCCTAAAGACTAGGGGACAAGCCCTATCTCCCTGAATTTGAATCCCAAAGAGTAATCTCATGGATTTCCAATCCTGGGCCAAACCATGTCTCCTAAAAAGTAGGAGTAACCTCCACAAAATGTAGGAACTGCCTCCCAAGAACAAGGAATGTCTCCCAACTGATCAATAACTGCCAGAACACCAAGACCTCAACACTGAATAACCAAACTGGGTCTCTATACCTCCCTGTCAACCTACAAGACCCCATAATAGGCTGACTCACATGTCACGGCTAGACTGGGTTAGAGTGGGGACATGACATACTATGCATCAAATTCTCCATCAAAAACTTCACTAGAACTTTATTCTACACCTCACAAAAAAAACATCTCATTAAAAATAAGCCGTCAAATCCTCTCAACTACCTCTGTTGATAGACCCCCTATGTAGACTAACTTCTGGAAAAAAAAATCTTTTTTTTTTCCTTTATTTCTATGGTGGCCTTTTGGACAGTAACAACCAGTACACATCTACGATACAAACATATTCTTCTACGGCTAAAAAATTATGGGCTTCTGGCTGAAAAATAAAATCTGCAGTCCACATAATTTTTAACTCGGTTTTGTTCACTTTAACTCCAAAATCCCTTTGTTTGATTTGCTTAAAAGGGCACAAGTTCATCTCAACATTCATAACCTTCATGCAGGTCATTAAATAAATTTTTGAACCAACACTTAAAAATGCATCTATCAAATTAAATACAAGTGCAAAACCCTAACGGCTGCAACTAAAAATAAATCTGTCTATAATTTCATTTGAAGATTGCCGTTATGCCTGGTTCCCAATTTCTCCAAATCCTTTGAATGCTGCTTTGTCACAGACATTATGCGGTTTAGTATAGTCTTTTGCAGAAATATTTCAAAGCAAATATTATTAAAGACTCTTCAGTGTCTTTAATTTGGCTGTTCTACATTACCCTTTTTCTAGTACACCTTTAATAAACTATTTTAAAGGGTTTGTACGATACATCTCTAAATTTCTTTTGATGTCATTTGACATATTTTGTGGGCCTAGAACTGACCGGTCCATCAAAACAGCCATTCCAGCTTTATTCATGTTGGTTTTTAAATCTCAAATGCTCCTCTACTTGATCATCCATGTGCAGGGCCATACCAATAGAGTCTCCAATTTTTGTGAATATTCGCTCTCCCCAAAACTCAATAGGGAGAGCATAGAGATTGACCCACACAAGGATGACATCTGTGTTTTATGTTTAGGGATTGAACCCTCTTGACCATGGTTTAATAAAAATGCCCCTTTGTCCCAAAAATCAGCTATATATATTTTCCACTACATGGTTTCTATCCTCGAGACAAAAAAATTACAAAAAATAAATTTTTAGGAAGGAAAATGACTTGAAACACTTTCCAAAGGATCTTGACTTTTTTCCTTACTCTTCCATGTTTGGTCTTCTTCCTCTGACCTTGCATATAATTGTCTGGTTCTCGAAATCGTCCAGATCTCGCCCAAAATCATCTGGGATTGAGATTTCAGCTGTAGAAACACCATCCTCTATCGTAGTTGCTCCAAATGTTGCCTTCGAGTCTCCATCATTCGCCCTCCGTTCTTTTCCATTTTAGGAAAACATCAACATCAGAAACCCTGTTTGTTACTCTATGTTCTCTAGACTTTGCCCATAGTCTATCATTCTACCAATCCATCACCTTTGCTTCTCTGATTTGTTGCTCTAGTGTCGCCAATCCGTCGCTTTGGTTTTCCTGCCCACCAACAATTTCAAATTTTCCTTCCCTAACCGACGGGTCCACATTTATCTCTGGTCTCTCCACTCTTTGTGACTTCATTATTTTAACTCATTATAGTTAATCTTAAGAAGAAAAAGAAGAAGGATAAGCAGGAAGGACCCAATAACAGAACAAGAGGCAAGAAGCAAAAGCAAGAAATGGAGAAAGAGAGATCCGAAGAAGCTTCTTTTGAAGATCATATTCAAGCTCTGAAAGATGACCGGGAAGTAGTTGAGAGCCTATGTGACCGCGCAGGCCACTAGTTCTCTTCTTCTAGGGTTTGCCTTTTTTGCTCACTTTTCGTTGATTGCTGGTGTTTCTTTCTCTGATGTTCTGCTGTAGGAAGGCCTTTGTAGTTTAAGACCGGACTTGTTTCTTGTTTGTCTTGCTTGTTGTTTTGGCTATGCCTTATCTTTGGCTTTCGATGTAATAAGGTTTTGGAACATTTCAAAATTCATAGTTTACCTTTTATCAAAAAAATAAGACAATATAGTTTTAAATGAAATATTATCTTGAGAATAACTTTGTATATCATGGACTATGAACTTGTCTTTGTTTGCTTGACCCAACTTCTTTTGATTGCTTGCATTTCCTTCTTTCTTTAACAGATGTTCAACTTTGATCTTAATATTTGATTTCAGCCATATACCAAAACTTCAGATACCCACTATGGCTCTGATACCATATTGGATTTATGCATTAAATTAGATAACATAAGAGACAACAATAAAGAATGACATGAATGATAAAGGTAAGAATGAGGCATATTTATTATTACTTGATGTCATGTTTATACATCACTATAAGATGTTATGTATGTAACCACCAATGCCTAATCACTTTATTAGATTCTAATGGCACCTCACATATATTTAATAATTCTAACCTAAATATTATAAACTAAGTATAATCTGCCAACTCTAAGTGGACATTAAATTTCCAATAAGCATGAGTTCAATTTATCCTCTTTATATCGTGTCATATGCTTTATCAAAGTCTATTTAGGCTATACACACATTACATCCAGAAATTTTGGCCCAAAGCATACCTCCTAGCTAGTGATTGGGTTGTCTAATATACCTACTACCTTCAACAAACACAGTTCGTGCTTTTGTGACAATGTTAGGCAACACTCTGTTGAGCCTATTTGCTAGGAGTTTAGCAAAAATATTGTATGACACATTGAGTAAGGTTACAGGCCTCCAATTCTTAATCAAGTGCTTATCACCTTCCTTAGGAATCAGCTTAACCACCACTCTATTAATGTCAAGCACCAAGATACATATCTGAATGGCCACCTTGTACACTTGCAGCAGCTCAAAAATAATCTAATCTTTATTACACTTACAAAACTCAGCATGGAAGCCATCATGTCCATGGGAATTTTTTTATCCTCGAGGGAATTGATTTCATCAAGAGTGATCGGTCCCTCCAGATTATCTGCTTCACTATAAGAGATTTTTAGGCACTACTCTAGCACATATACTTCTATTTTTGTTAAAAACCTCCAAGGTACCCATCAGTTGGGAATAACCCCTTGTAGAAGGTGAAGAAAGCCTTGCTCGCCTCCTTAGCGTCAGAAATAATATTTCCCCCAATTTCAGTGGCTTGTACTTTTTCTCTAACATGTTTAGCTTTTAAAATTCTAAAGAAATATTTGGTACCTTTGTTATCTTATTTAATCCATGTCAATCTTTATCTCGATCTATTAGCTTGAGCAATATAAGAACAGTGTGTTCTTCTATTCGTTTTGACCCTCATTAACTAATCCTAAAGGTCACAATTCTCAGATTCAATCTGAAGTATCTTCAATTCTAATCAGTCTTTCTTGCAGCGTCCTATTAGCTCTTTTTTGGAACATGACCTTTGTTTTCCCATAAGTTCTCATTAAAAAAAACAGATTCTATACTAGCATGCAATTGTTGAATGACAGAGTTTTGGCTACAGTTAGACCTAGAAATGTTCCATGGGCCCTAAGACGATCTAAATAATCTTCATCCTTAAAGTGAGACACATTCAACTTATATCAACCTTTAAAACTTAACTCAGACTTGAAGGGGATTGAAGCAAGAGAGAAAGGGGTTTCAACGAGGTGATTATCCGAGGGTAAATGGGAGGACATTTACCAAATTAATTTCTTTAAGGGATTGGATGACAAGATGTTCCTTAGTGAAAATAAACTTATGGATATTATATTCATTGTTTATATTTTCAATGCAGCTCTTTAGAATGCTTAATTATTTTTATTTTTATTTTTAAATCTTGTATTTTTTAATTACATATATTCCATTTGCCATGCCCTACCTTGTCCCCCTGCCCTCCCCAAAATCCTGAAAAACTTCTGCCGTTCCATAAACATATCACCTAATCCCCCCATTCCAAAAACTCAGAGAAACATAGGATTATAATATATTTTCAGAAATGTCCAAAATGGGACAGATTTGCTTGTTCATTGTATTATACAAATCATTGTCAATTTCACAAGTAATAAAGAAGCTTTAAAACCAATAAGAAATGTAAAATTAGAGTAATATGAAAGTTAGCATATACCCTCTCTCGTTGGCTTCATCCCACCATCTTGTAAAATGGTCTGGTAGTAATGGTGGCTGCACAATGATAGCTTCAGCTCCTGCTATGATCTGCAGAAGATGTATGGGTGAAAAGCTTGAAAGTAAAATAAGTGATATATCTTCTCCATTTAGCAATTCTGAATAAAACCTTCTTCTCGAGACGATCAACTGAGTTAACCAGAGGATTTTCAACAGCCCAGAACTGAACTCCTTTACCAATGCAGAAAAATGTCAGAAGTCAATTATTTGCCCTACCATTTTCACTTCCTACTTCTGACAAGTAGACCTCTTCTGAAACTTATAAACTAATTGAAAATAAAGACTTGTTCTTAGCTCTTAACTACTGCCAAAGATAACAATATCATTATAGATGAATATGGAGTAATACAAAATTTGAAACAAGTTTCCAAACTACCTGAGGGAATCACACCACTATTCCGAAGTTTGTGTGCAATATGTAATAAAGAAAAAGAATTGGGGAAAACACGATCAATTGGCCAATGTCTTCTAAATGGATGTCCTGAAAATATAGCAAGGATAAAATCTTTTATAAGTGGGGAAAATTTTGGCATGTGTTGAAGAAGCCTTTCCTATTCATATGGGCCACACAATCTACACCAGCTTATAAGTTGTCAGCAATTATTTACCACTTAAACCTGATCAACTGTTTTTAAATTAAACAAAGAAGACAAAGAAAAGTACCTCCAGATACTAAAAGAAGAGATCCTCGTTTCCCAGAACTGTGTATTTCTTGTGCACAATTTACCATTCGATTTTGAAGATAAGAAGGCATTCTCATTTGAGCTGCTATAGTTCTCACTTGCCAGGAATTGTTTATAGCTTTTGGAGTTAAATTGTCATGCTTTTCATTTTCATCTGCCACTTTTTTTAAGTCACCCGTGATTCCCATATTTAAGTTAAAGAAAGGAAAAGGAAAAGGTGTCCGGATATCTGGAGAAACAATAGCATTTATGGTTCCATTCTGGAATGAACCTCCTCCCAAGGCCTGCAAGTCCAATATAAGAAACATGCTAGTTATAAGGAAACTTTGGAATATAGTCTTAAGGTAAAGAAGAAAGACCAACTAAAGTAGAAGAACAAGAATCTTCTGATGAAAGAGAGACAGAAGTACATGCTATTATAGTATTGAGTCATTGACAATTGCCGTTAGGATAATACCTCAGGTGCAGGAAGCCTGTTGGGAAATTAAAAGTGATTTCATAAAGTAATTTATTAAACCTATATATTGAGACTAGTTCTATTTGTTAGGGATTGTTAGTCTATCATAAGTATGTTAGTTCACGTAGATGGGTGTGAGAATGAGAGATGAGTTGAAGAAGATAAGAATTGAGTCCTAGAAAGTAGGAGATGCTTAGTGTATTTAAAGGCATATCAATAAAAAATAAAGATTGTGTGTTGTGTGCAAAATATCAGAGTTATTCTTGTGTGTCATATTTATTCATTGTTTAATCTCAGACCAATTTTAACAAAGCCAAGACAGTTAAAGAAGCATAAGATATGCTACAAAGTTTATATTAAGTCCCAAATGAAACTTGGATTTTCTTTTTGAGAAACCAACATATTCTATGAGAATGGATCAAAGCAATTCAATTACCAATCATCTCACCATAGTTAAGAAAATTAAAGTCGGGTAGAATATAGATGGTACAGATAATTGTCACTCTCATTTCAGGTATTTGTGACAAAATCACTAACATTTGATGAGTTAAGTGGACTAAGTCTACAAGAAGAATAGACTAAGACTCTGAGTTATGTGATCAAGTAATGCAGAGCATGCATTTGCAACCAAGACTAAATTTAAAGAAGATACAGACAAGGCAACCGACAAAGGCAGGGACAAAGAAACAATCTGCATAGACAGAATAGTATATGAGATTGAGATTAAGAAAACTCAATTCCACTTAAGATAAAGTCTCTAGTATATTTCTAAACTATAGTACTTCTAAGATTTAATAACAATTGAAATATTATTTTTTATTTAGGTTAGGCACAATATTCTTGATAAAAATAAAATATAATCAAATTGTCACCATTGATATGTCCTTACCACCACGGTTTTATAACCCTTACATCACGTCAATTTGATAAAAATTAATATTATTCTCAATACAGACATTAAGTTCAATAGAAAAATATAAATGGACCTGTAATTGTCAGGCAGTTACAATACATCTATGTTATCATTAAATTCAATACTAGAAATATCAACAGACTTATCTATAAAATTCATGCATATTATCAAATTAATTGTATTTTTATCATTAATTCCACTATCATCCGTGCCACTCACAACATATAAACATATATCACAGAAATATCATTGAACTTATTTATATTTAATCTCACTCTTGTAAAAGGCAGTACTATGTTAAGCACATTGATGTATCTAAATAAAATATAGTCTATTTGTTCATGGTGTGGACTGCACTCTGCACTTTTTTTCATATGCAAAGCTAGATTTAAATCTGTGTGTGTCCTAATCCCTTCCCGACATTTAAAAATTTCTACTATGTGGGAATAATTTACACTTCTTCGGAGAGATTGTGCAAGAGAAGGCCGTTATTGTCTATTTGGGAATAATCTGCACTGTACATCATTCCTCTATTGTTTCATTTTCTTCTGACAGTTATGTGCATGCATTTTGTTGTCTAGTCAATCTTATTTCTGTTATAGTTATGTTACATTTATAAGCTGCAGATTCTCCACTGTTCACAAGCAGCCTATACCTGATGAATAAGCCAGTGATAAGTTTATCATAGATTTAGTAATGAACCGAAATTGAATAATGTAACTGATTTCAATTCATAAAACAGACCTATCTCTTCCTACAATGACATTCCAATGCTATGCCACTGAGTTTACATAATCAAACTGGAAAAACTATTTACAGGTGTTCTAATGACCAGTATTTCCGATATGTAGCAAAAGAATGGATAGAAATTGCAAGAACATATACAGAATAGCACATCTACACAATAAAATCATCGCTTTCATGAGGAAAAAACCCTAAATAGGCATAAAATCTCCACCACAAGAAAAGGTCTTTCTTTATTCTTGCAACCCAAATTGGCAATATAGTGTATATATCATAGTGTTGAGACTCGGCGAGCACTCGCGGTTCCGAGCCCAAGTCCATCAAACCGAGGCCTCGCTGAGTTTTTCTGCAGACTCGCGAGTCCCGTCACAGCACTCAGTGAGTCTGCAAAAAAACACCAAAAATTTTTAAAATGCACAATAAAGTGAAAAAAGGAAAACATAAACCTAAACCTAAAAGGCATTCTAACATCCTAAAAGTGCCATTCACTCATTCTAACTTTGTTTTCATGAGCCCATTCCATTCTTCATTTTCTTCTATTGTGATTGAATCATTCAGAATTTCAACTTTGTTCTTTTTGCTTCAAAGGGGCTGATTGTTAGTGTGCAAAGGTTGGTTTAGCAACAAGTGAGTGTATTGTTGGAGCCTTGGAGTCTTGAGATTCAACGGATTGGTTGTTTTTAAGTGAATTTGCTGATCCAAAGCTTCAAATCAAAGTGTGTGCATTGTGGATTGTGTGTGGTTGTGCATTCGTGGAGGCTTAGAGCTGATTCAAGTGTGCATCTACAAGAGGTAAATTGCATGAACACCTCTCTTTTATTTCTCTCATTTTCTAACATTTTCTTCTTCTTCATTACACATTAAAATTTAAAATTTAAACCCATGTTATTGCTATTTTTTTATCTTATCCCTTTCTTTTCTTTTTTTTTTTTTTTTGTTGATATGTATCATGAACTATGGTTATTGTTTTTTTTCTATTCTATGTTTTTTCTTCTTGTATATTTAAAATTTGCAAAGTTAAATGTTACCCTACAGTGCTTACTATTAATTTTTGTTTATGTACAAAGTAGGTTTTTGGGTCCTACAGTTCCATGACAGGAGGATCAAAACATCCAAAAGACCCTGCTTGGAAGCATGGCATTGAAGGTTTGAAGAAAGGGCATGTGACTTCCAAATATTGTGGGGCTGAGTTTCTTGGCGGTGGCATTTATCGCCTAAATTATCACCTTGCCCGCATACCTAAGCGTGATGCTACAGTATGTCCCATCGCAGCGCCTGAAGTTAAAAGGGAGATCACAACTAAATTAAAAAGCTTTCATGAAAAGGAGTCAAAGGAGAAGCAAAACCAACAAATAGTTATTGCTTCCAAATCCAAACCCATGCCTCCAATTCCTAGATCGAGTTCGAGTAACATTGGCCTTAGAGAGCATAGTTCGGCGAGTTGGTCCATCCCACACAATGCTCTTGGTTACCAACCATCGCTGGAAAGCATAAGTTGAAACAAGGACAAACATGTAGCTGCGAGAAGTGCAATGGTTGACTTTTGGTACTATTGTGACATTCTTTTTCATGCGGCGAGGTAATAATTAATATCATATTTTTCTAATTTATTTTACATTAAGAATAAAAAAATTATGAATTTAGAATGTTAATGTAATTCTAAGAATCTAAATATGTTTATTAATTATTACAAAAAATTATATTTAAATTCTAAATTTTATTTTTTTGGCAATTTAGATTGCCCTATTGGCAAGCACTAGTGCATGCTATCGCCGTTGTTGGTTGGAGGTTCAAAGCTCCCTCTATTGATGATTTAAGCGGGCCAATTTTGTCTAATAAAGTCCCTGATGTGAAATCAATCATTGATGAGCAATGAGTTATTTGGAGGAATAAAGGGTTGCACTATCATGTTCGATGGATGGACAGATAGAAAAAATAGAACACTGCTGAATTTCTTGATTTCTTCTTCAGGTGGGACTATCTTCTTGAAGTACACTGATGCCTCTAGGAGAATTAAAAATGTTGATTACTTATGTGAAATTTTTGAAGAAATTATTGCAGAAGTGGGTGAAGAAAGTGTGGTATAAGTAGTCATGGATAATGCAGCAAATTATGTTGTTGCAAGTAGGCTACTCATGCAAAGGCACCCCTCAATCTTTTAGACTCCTTGCTCAATTCATTGCATCGATTTGATGCTAGAATATTGGGAAAATGGAGTGGGTCATGCCAATTGTGGAGCAGGGTCGTAATATTTGTAAGTACATCTACAACCATGCTTGGGTCCTCTCTTTAAAGAGACTTTACGGACAACAAGGAGCTAGTCCGACCTAGTGTAACCCATTTTGCAACCTCCTTCATCACTTTGCAATCTTTGCTACAATCAAAAGCTTCGTTGAAGTGAGTGTTTGTTAGCGAGAAATGGAGTGAGTCTTCATATGCAAAGACCATTGGCAGGGTTGCTATTGTAGAGTGGATATTTGATGAGTCCCACTTTTGGGTGCCAACAAGGGAGATTGTAAATGTAAGTCATTTTAAGTTGCTTGAATGTCATGTCCCTCTTAGCCTTAAAACCCTTCTCGGGGGCTAAAGGACAAATATAAAGGGAAGTGAGGATTGAAATGTTTTTAAGTGAATATGAGTAAAAGTACTTTTTGAATATGTTCAGACATGATGGAAGACCCTTAGCCTTAAAACCCTTCTCGGGGGCTAAAGGACAAATATAAAGGGAAGTGAGGATTGAAATGTTTTAAAGTGAATATGGGTAAAAGTACTTTTTGAAAAGTAATTTATGTTTTCGAATTCACATAAAAGGGGACCTTTAAGGGTCTTGGTGATTTAAGTGGTTTTAAAAAAGAAAAAAATCATAAGGGAAGGGTTTATTAAGATCCTTAAGTTACTCTCCCTTCCCAATTTTGGGTTCTTCACTTGGGAGGACTACATAAGGCAAAAGAAGGAATCATTTGCACATTCAAGACAAATTTTGATAACTATTTTCTTGGAGTCTAAGCACAAAAAGCAAGAGCTTGCACTTGGAGGACGGAAACCCTTCAAGAGAGTTGAATCAAGGATGGAAACACTTAAATTCAGACCTAGAACAACTCACCATATTGTATTGAGCATAAATTGACAAAACAAGGGTGTTTTCAACACCAAGAATCATTTGCAGGAGGAGCGAACTATTGGAGCTAACTATTGGAGGAGCTAGGCGTGTACTTGGAAGGGTTGTTTGAAGGCAACAAAGCACTTTTTTGAGGGTTGCATACTCCACAAGGGCAATGACTGGGGTTTGAGGTTGGACGACCCACTCTGGGGTCATCACAAGGCCATTGGAGGGTGTGCATCAGCCACACATTTTTTTGATATTTTAACCTAATTTTCCAGCCATATATTTGATCAAAAATCAGGTTTTTAACTGGTTATTTGGCCAATAATATTGATATAATTTCTGCTATTTTTGGAGACTTGAAATATTATTTTTGGAGTTATTTTCAAGGCATATGCAACAATTTTTTGTCATTTTCAGATTGCTAGGGTTTGAGAAAAATCTGAAAATTAATGTTATTGTTGGAGTGGTTAAATAATTTTTTTTTTAACTAATACCCCTAAAAAGGGACATTACAGTGGTAAAGCCAAATCTTGGTTAGCTATGGGTTTTGCAGTGATACATGCAAGAAGGTGAAGGAGAAATAAGATATTACTTGAGGACTAAGAAGAAAGTGGGGGAACTTTCACACACAGAAGACATCTCACCAAAATCAATCAAGGGAAGAGGCAAAAAATCGAGAAGAACAAAGGCTTGACAGATACACACAAGCCTAAGAACAAATGACGGCCATGATGGTAGAATTTGTACAAACTATGAAGGAGTTGATGGGGGACAAGCATCCAATGGGGATGGTAGTGCTTCAAGAAGTCACAATGTCTTGGATCAGCCTTCTAAGGGTATTGGAGGAGCTTCAAGTAGGCCTAACTAGCCTACCCAAGCTAAGGTGGCCATTCCCGAGGGGGAAGCACAACCCTCATTAAGGGACATTGTTGAAGGATTATGATGGATACATGATATATCCAACCCCTTTTAGAGAACAAATGGATTTTTCAGCTTTCACTTCTTGGAAGCATGGTCAAATAGGAGGCAATAGGTCTGACCACAAGCACAAGGGCAGTCAAAGAGGACTCCACCACGCTTTGGGTAAGCTTGCACTTTCGAATTTTGATGGTTCTCCTAAAAGTTCAGCTAGGGCTTGGATCCGAAACGTAGATACTTATTTTTCACTAAGACCTATGTTGGAAAAAGAGGCCATTCAGTTTGCTACCTTGCATTTGGAAGAGGCTGCCTATGAGTGGCGATATCATGGTTTGGTTACTCAAGGTCACCAACTCATTTCATCTTATGACAAATTCAGTAAAAAGATTATTGAGCGATTTGATAGGGCTGATCCGGAATTGCATTTTAGAGAATTGGCTCAACTAAAACAAAAAGACACAGTGGAAGGTTATGTAACTGAATTCAAAAGCTTTCGATTATGGTAACGGATGTTTCGGAAAGGAGGTTAGTGGTTCTTTTCATGGAAGGTTTGACTGATTCAATTAGAGGGTTAGTCAAGGCTTTTGATCCTTCTATTCTCCAAGCAGCCATTCAAAAGGCTCTTGATCTTGAATTCTCAATGCCACAAGGTAAAATTCTGCCCTTCAATTTTCAGAAAACTAATGTTTTTAAGCCCTATGGACAGCCAAAAAACAACAATTGGGGGCAGCCAAGGGGCAACATTTTTGGGCCACCTAGATCAGCTCCTTTGGGGCAATTGGACAAGCCTAATCAGCATAGTATAGGGCAGTTTGATAGGCCAAACCAGCAGGGTTTGGGACATCAAAGAGAGCTGCCAAAAGGGAGTTTTTATACAAGAAATGAATTAAGGAAGAAATTATGTTTTGATTGCAAAGACCCTTGGTCACCGGGTCATCATTGCCATGGAAAAGGTCAAGTGCATTGAAGTGTATTCGGATGAAGAAGATGAGGATGTTGAGGAAGGGGCAGCCACCTATGAAGATGAGCACTTGGAAATTTTTGGTGAAGAAGACTTGGAAGGCACCTTTGCTTCCCTATCTGGAACGCCTAAGTACTATCCCTTTTGTGTAAAGGGTCGTTTAAAATGTGTGGAGGTCACTATTCTTATTGATAGTGGAACCACGCATAATTTAATTGATAAAAAATTAGTGGCTCTATGTGGTTTACAATCTATTGAATTCAATGGTTTTCATGTAACTATGATGGATGGCTTTAGCATCCCTTGTACCACAAAAATTCCCAAGCTAAATATAATGATGAGAACACACCTCTTTGAAGATGATTTTTATCTGGTTGGTATTGGAGAAACTAACTGTTGTAGCGTGGAATTGCACCCTTGTGAGAGAGTTCTTTAGGTTCTTCTCACTTCCAACTACAAGCGTTGGGACAACCTCAAGATGTGGGTATTCTGTGGTGAGGTTGAACCTCTAGCTTTTTTAATGAGGCTAGTTCCTCAAATGCTTCACTTCAGCTCTTGCTTCCCATGCTTGTTGGCTAAGAAAAGGGATAGGAGGATAGCATGAAAGGAAATCTAAGCTAAGAGAGGTGATGCACTAAAAAAGAAATGATCCACTTCAGTCTAGGAATCTAGTCAACTATTGATGAACCCAACCAGGGCGCAGACTATTCTAATTCTACCTCAAGGCCATGGGCATGAAAATTTGTGTGAAGGTCGAAAGAAAGCCCTGCGTTTTGAAGGACAAAAAGGGATAGGTCTGTGTGAGACACTGAGTCCGTAACGCTCCAAGGAGGGATCGACATCTGAACACTTCACACAACCTGCACAGAACCAAGAAAAATCGAAGCAAGATGCTTGAAAAAGTTATAGATGATGAACAGCAACATACATTCTGTAAATAAAATCCAAATATGCACACTTGACTTTAACCAGAATCAAAAAGCTTTCCTTATATTGCTTCAAAAGATTTTTTTTTTACAAAGCAATTTTGACAGTCACTTTATCGCTAGTCCAGGGATAGTTTCTTGGCTCCAAGGCCCCTATTTATAATAGAAGACGCTAAGAGAAAAAGGGGACTCGTGAGGAACTGAGAGGGAAGTCAATTTTTTGCAACCACCACCGTTGTCCTCCTTTGACCATGAAAATGAGTCGTCCAAGGTCGTCCCAATCCCCTCGAGCCCATCCTGCATTCAAGTCGCCCCTGGGTGGATTTTGAGGAAGCCATGTCGCGAGTGGCTGAATGTCTTCGCTTGGTGTGACCGAGTTGATCTATGCATTAAACTCGTCATGGCCACCTTTCCCTTCACGTGTCCTGTCTAAAGAAGGATGAAGTCTCCATGCCCTTTTTTACTTAGGCCGAACCATGTTGCTTTTAACCGCGCGACCGTTCGTCAAGAGAGAGAGCCATGTCGAAGGACAAAAACCTTCATAAATTTGCACCTACCAACTCCCGCTAGTTGCTTTGGCTCTCCTTTGCTCTGATTGGTCGTTGGAAGTTGCCTAGGATCCTTGACTCGCATCATAGATCTTCCTGACATGGACGCTTGCAAGTCATCGATCTCCCTACCAACTAGATTCGCCTATGCCACGTGGCAGCCTCTCATTCGTCTGATCATGACTCTCATGCACCAACGCTTCTTAAAACCATGTAGTTGGACCAAGCTTATTAAGTTAAGTAGCTTTGGAAACCTGATTTGCTCTACGCAGTGTAACTCAAGTTCTCAGAGCTCCTTAACTTCGGACTCTCCTAGTTGCTCCACCTATAAAGTCTTTTAAGTACTTGGAGAACCACGAATCACACTATGAAGAGTAATTCGGGTTCTCCAAGCTTACTCACTTCGGAGCCTTCACGCTGGATTACTGCGGATTCTCAGAGCTCGTTTACTTCGAGCTTTTCCAGCTTGATTACTTCCCAACGGCTAGTTCTCCATCATGAAATTAACGTCCATACAGCCGTCACTCACTACGACAATTCCTTTAGGAATTTTGTGAGGACCATTTCCTTCAGGGTTTTTAAAAAAAACATTTCCTTCAAGAAAATTGTCCCGAACAATTTTCTCGAAAGAATTTCTTTGGAACCTTTTCCCTTTTGTACTTAGACACTTTATGAAAAGTACTCTTCAGATTTCTTTTTAAAGGATCTTCAGCTTTGAAAATGAACCTTCCCGAAAGGCACATACCCTTCGGGAAACCTGTTATGGACTATCGAAACCCTGAAATGGTCTTCCCGAAAGGGACATACCCTTCGGATTTTTGAAAAGTGACCCTCCCGAAAGGAAAAATACCCTTCGGGAATTTTGAAATGGTCATTTGAAGCTTTGAAATGAGCCTTCGGCAAAATTGCAACGATCCATTTCCCTTTGAATAATACCTTCAAAAAAGTTGCAATGGTCCACTTTGAAAAGAAAGTGACCCTTCGGCAAAGTTGAAATGGATCATTTCTTCAAAAGAAAGATATCCTTTGGAATTCTTGTTTTGGTCCACTTCAAAAAGAAAGTGCCCTTCAGCTTGCTTTGGTTTTCCCATGACTCGCAATTTACTAGCCAAAATAAGCAAAGTACTTTAGGAAACCCGAAGTCTTCCACCTTGTACTTCGTAAATGTTGATGGAGTCCATAGATTTTCTGATGGAGTCCATAGATGTTATGATGGAGTCCGTAGCACTATGTAGGCCTAATGCCGTTGCATTTATGACCCCTAACTGTTTGGTTTCACCATGAAACCTGCTCAAAAAAAACTCTTCTTTGCTCTGCAGCCCTATCCCTTAGAATTTGACAAAATACACTTTAAGTAAACTTAAAGTGTTTCAAAAGCTCTATGAGCACTATAATATCTCTCCGGTCCACTCATTCCATCCAGAACATTTGTTCATCCGCTCATCCATTAGTAATTTGATTCATCCAAGCACATCTTGGTATGTGGGCCAAAATTGGCCAACATTAACCTTGTGCTTGGTATACAATGGTTGCACTCTCTTGGGGAGTACACCCAAAACTACCAAACCATGGAGCTCAAGTTTGATGCCAATGGGAAGGAAGTGGTTTGGCATAAGTTACACGATAGGACACCCAAGGGGGCAATTTCCAAAAGAATGGAAAACGTGATAAATGAAGAAATTCAGATTGGAGCAGCTAGGCAAATGAAATTTTCTAAGTTGGGACAACCAACTCTCATGAAGGGAAAAGATTTCATATATGACACACGGAGTGAAGGAATGATGGGAAAGGGTTTCCGATATGAAAAATACAATATAGGGAATCTAAGGCAGCCTCTAAGGTATGAAAAAAGTTTCCAAAATTTTATTTGCATCAGCTGGTTTTTTAAGTACACTAAAGTATGTATCTTAAGGCATGGTAATGTGAGAGGTTTGTTGAAAAGAGCTAATGATATTGGGTTTCCAAGGTATGAAAGGATTCATTCCAAAGAAATTTGAAAAAAAATTAGGAAGGAATTTTCAAGTACATTCAAAAAATTCTGAGTGTTATACGTCATTCCAGCCTATCATACTATTTGAAAACATGCTCTATAAAGTGTCAATTCGGTTGGGAAAAAATGCTCAAAGATCTGAAATCAAAGGGACACTTAGTAATGACATGAAGGAGGGAATGAATGGTCCACTTCACCTGGGTATGTATGCTTGGAACAAGGTTGAAAGGGGCAATGAACAACCCACTACAAAGTCTGATTTTGCAAAACAGGTTAAGTTTTATTTGGAAGACAAGGGACCAATTACTACTTCACTTTTCCAAGGTAAGCTACATTATCCACAATTAGGGAATCCAACTCGTGCTTTCAAAACCCTCAAGGTACATAGAGGACAGCTCTTTCATATCTTTCAAATTTGATTTCTTTTTTATGATCATAATGTCTCTTGTATATGGCATAGGCATTAAGAAGTTGAATAGTTTAACTCCAACCAAGAATTGCAGGGTTATAAGAAAGCAGGGTAGTTAAGTGACAAAGGAGTTGGTTCACTCCAATACCAAGGTACAAGTGAAGTGGTGGGGTGAAATTGGATTTGCCATTCCTACACATAAATTTTCAGTCCTTGGGCTGCATCATGGGAGGAATTTGAAGAGTTTATTCAGCTGTTACAAGTTGAAAACCGCAGGTTACACTTGGGGCGGCAAGATGGAAAAGGGAAAAATCAGTGGACATAGGGTAAAGGAGGTTGATACGGGTGGCATACTTTGTGACATTCAGAAATTGGCAGCCATACTTCACAAACAGATCTTGGTCAACAGCCCTCAAGAGGAAAAAAAATAATTGTTTTGACTAACATGTTTGCTTTTTGTGTAGATGAAGACATAGGGGCAATCAAAGCCCTCACAAATGAAGACTACCTAGCTGGAATACCAATTTCCAGCCACCTTTGTGATGACAAATTCAGGGATTTTCTTGCTTCCCACGTCTTAGGAGCATCTTTTGAATATATGGGGTCAAGAGTGAGAAGTGATAACATGAGGTACTGTTGGTTTTGCATTTTCAGGTTGCTTAAGCCACACAAAAGCTTCATATGCAGTTGTAGCAAACATCACCAAGAGGGGTTTCTTCTTTGAGAAGAGCCTGAGTTCGAATTTAGCACAAGACCAGCCATGGAGATAGCTTTTTTGTTGCTTCTATTGCTTGAGGACAAGCAATTTTGGACAGAAAGGATTGTCATGTCCCTCTTTTGATGGGACATGATGGAAGACCCTTAGCCTTAAAACCCTTCCCAAGGGCTAAGGGACAAATATAAAGGGAAAGATTGAAATGTTTTTAAGTGAATATGTGTAAAATACTTTTTGAAAAGTACTTTAGTTTTCGAATTCACTTAAAAGGGGACCTTTAAGGGTCTTGATGATTTAAGTGGTCTTAAAAGAATAAAATTAAAAAAAGATCATAAGGGAAGGGTCTTTTAAGATCCTTAAGTTACTCTCCCTTCCTAATTTTGGGCGTTTCACTTGGGAGGACTACATAAGGCAAAAGAAGGAATCATTTGCACATTCATGACTAATTTTGATAACTATTTTCTTGGAGTCCAAGCATGAAAAACAAGGGCTTGCACTTGGAGGACGGAAACCCTTCAAAAGCGCTGAATCAAGAACGACGGAGTTGTATTGAGCAAAATTTGACAAAACAAGGGTGTTTTCAACACCAAGGATCATATGTAGGAGCGAACTACTGGAGGAGCTAGGCGTGGACTTGGAAGGGCTGTTTGAGGGCAGTGAAGCACTTTTTTGAGGATTGCATACTCCAAAAAGGGCAGCAACTGGGGTTTGAGGTTGGGCGACCCACATTGGGGTCATCACAAGGCCATTGGAGGGTGTGGATCAGCCACAAATATTTTTCTGATATTTTATCCTAACTTTCCAGCCATATATTTGAATAAAAATCAGGTTTTTAGCTGATTATTTGGCCTATAATATTAATATAATTTCTGCTATTTTTGGAGACTTGAAATATTATTTTTGGAGTTATTTTCAAGGCATATGCAATAGTATTTTGTCATTTTTAGATTGCTAGGGTTTGAAGAAAAATCTGAAAATTAATATTTTATTGTTGGAGTGGTTGAATAATTTCTTGTTTAACTAATACCCCTAAAAAGGGACATTACATTGAATTTTCATTTTCTTTGTTTAAAAACGTTATGTAATTTAATTTTTTTATTTAATACTTAAGAGTTATAATTCTAAATTACATTTTTTAATATTTGTTATAGGTCACCAAACCATTGGTTTCTCTCCTCCGTGTGGTTGATGGAGCAAAGCCTGCAATGGGCTATATTTATGAGGGCATGGACCGAGCAAAAGAGTAAATAAAAATTGTCTATGGCATGGTCGAAGCTAAGTATATGCCCATTTGGGGTATCATTGACCAATGGTGGATAAGACAACTCCATAGGCCACTTCATGTTTGTGCCTACTTTTTGAACCCAGCGTTCCAATTCCTTAAAAGCTTTAAAGCCAACGAGGAGGTTATGAGCGACCTTTACACAGTTATAGAGGCCATGGAGACAAATGTGCAGACAAGGGTGAAGATTATGTCCAAGATTGAGATCTACAAACAAGAACTAGGAGATCTCTTTTCTTGAGATATTTGCAAAGCAGCTAGGACAACAATTAAGCCAGGTAAATTTTGAGTTGAATGATCAATATTTTCCATTTTTTTATTGTTTTTCCATATTTTTGGGAATTGAAGTCCAAGACATTTTAATACCTATGGTTACAGATGCAAGGTGAGAAAATTTTGTTGCAAAGGTGCCGAATCTTCGAAGGATTGTTATTCAAGTGCTAAGCCAACCATGCAGTGTTTTTGGGTGTGAGTGCAATTGAGGTATGTTTGAGCACATACACTCCAAAAAGCGCAATAGGTCGTCACAAGAAGATTATAGGGGATGAGGAAGACTTATCCCCCATTGGGCTAGAGGAGTATAATCCATAGTCAAAGTAGATCATAGAGGATGACAACTGTGTGTTTACAGAGGAGGACCATGAACGAGTTGATCAAGTTGATCGCGAGGCAAAGCTTGTAGCATTGAGAGAGGAGCGAGCTCATACATCTAGAAATAAAGATGTTGTGGTAGATAGTGATACCACGAGGGCGGGTACCATGGCTGCAGTTGCTTCTTTGACATATAAAAAACCTCGTAGGCTCCAACATGTTGGAATTTGTGTTGAGAGGACAAGTGATACATGCTCTTCTCAACCTTAGATGTATCTTTTTACATTATGTTTTTGTTGATACCATCGCCATGGATTTCTAAATCCATATTTTTTTGTAATAAACAACTTGATGAATATAAAAACAACTCCTATTTAATAGTAGTTCTCAACTTTCAAATTTCAAGTTCAATTGTTCAACGGAAAACATTCAATATCGCATTATTTACTTCTTTGTGTATACATGTGTACTTTAGATCTAATTAACTAGTTTTGAGTGTATTTTTAAGTGGGTTTGATATGGAATGCATTTTAATAGTTTTTCTCCTAAAATTCACTATTTTTAATGATTTTTTAAAATTTGCCGAGTCTTGCCGATTTTTTTTGCCGAGTCCGATTCCAAGGCAAAAAAAGGCTTATCGAGTCTTTGTCGAGTCCGAGTCTCAACACTATGGTATATATAATGAATAGGTTTGCTTTCGAGCTTGGAACCTTTTTCCTCCGTTTTGCCCTTACAAAACTCTTATCTTCTCATACTCAATCCATTGGAAGTTGCCCAAAGAAATCTCTTACAAGTTGAATTAAATGTATTTTTTCACTTAGGTTAGTCATTTAGGATCCCTGGCACTTAAGCTTCCCAACCTTCGTATCTCTCAACCAACTAGCTTCTCTTGTGAGGTCTACCGATGTTACCGCTGGTCTCATGACAATGCCACCAAAAATCAAACAACACCACTTTGCGAGTATCTCATAAGTGATGGGATTGTCAAAACTGAGTTCCCCTGCAAACTAAAGTTGGTTCATCTCTAGGACGTATCCCTGATCCCATTTGCATACTCAACCTAGCTTCTTCAAGATCCCGCTGCTGACTTTGAGTTCATCCTGTCAAATGCATCTACTTAGATGAGTAGACACCAAGAGACATTATCCACTCATCATTTCAGATACCAGTGTATAAAGTACTGACCCATTTCAAATCATGTAGTCTAAAATTCCGATACGCAAATTTAGATATGTTGATGCTTTCTTCCATTCTCAACTTGCATTCCCCACACATGCCCCCCAAATTCAATAAATCACTCTACAAAGAGAGAAAGCTCTTATATCAATAGACACCAACCATTGTTATCATCCTCTTCCTTGTGTTTCATGAGCTCATAGCGATAGACACTTGTTATCATCCTCTTCCTTGTGTTTTTTGAGCTTACATTGCAATTTAACACCCAAAAAAATCATTTCCAATCCATTACCCTCTACATTTTAGCTGTTGTCACTGCCCTATTAAAGTGACCACATGTGATGTAAACAGTACGTCAAGTCTTGTTAATCATGTTGGTGTATAGGTCATTTGTAGGACCCATGCACATTAGGCCTCAATTAGAATTTTTCATTTCATGCAATTAATAATTGAAGAGAAAAAGACCAAAAAAACCAATACCAAAGAAGCAGTACTAACATAATCTTTATGCTAAGATTGAATAGGAGAAATTGCACACACAATATTACACATTACACAAGATTTCACTTGGGAAACCCTTACGGAAAAAAACCCAACACAGTAACCTCATTTACTATTGTATTAACTCGAACATCTTGTAATACAGTAATATACTTCACAGTTCTGCTCTATCCCTATTGCATGTGGCCAATAAATGTAGGCACATCAATAGGTACCCCCGCCTAAGCAGTCTTAGAATGCCATGGGTACCAAATCCATGGGCCAAAAATATAATCCATAATAGATCCCCGTAAAACTATAAGTCATAACACCACCCATATAATTACCAATAGTAAAATACCTACGGGATCACCAAAACGCACATCCGGTCTTGGGGAAAAAAATTGAGAGCCCCCACACCCAAACCCCCAATTAGGGGGTCGCTGGACCTTCAAACCCACAGACCACAATTATTGTCCCTGGCATACAGTACCTAGGGGGTGTAAAACATGCAAAGATCCAACAATCTCCCACTTGTTGAACACTTCGCATAGAGGTTCACATTTGCATTATTTCAATAGCTAAGGGCAGTCATGCTCAGTGATCTTTTACACCAAGAAAACTTCTCATTACTCACAGCATTTGTCAGTGAATCAACAACATTCTTATTTGTGCCCACCTTCTTTAGCAGTATCTTCTCCTCCACCATTTACCTGACAAAATGATATTGTACATCAATGTGTTTCATTCAAGAGTTATACTTGGGGTTCTTTGCCAAATAAATTGCACTTTGATCACAATTTATCCTTACAACCTTTTGAATGAACCCAACAATGAGACACAACCTTTTATGCCAAACTGCTTCCTTGCTTGCATGAATAGCAACCATGTACTTAGCCTTTGTGGTGGATATAGAAACACTTGCTTGCCATTTGCTATTCAACTTACAACTCCATTTAACAATTTGAACACATATGCACTAGAAGATCTATGCCAATCAAGATCTCCAACCCAATTAGAATCCACAAAACCATGTAGACTCAATGTATTGCTTTCACCAGGATTAACTTGATATCATATTGCATAGTTAGACGTCCCACGCAAATACCTGAAAATCCTCGTCACCGTAGTCCAATGATCCTTGCCCGAATTTGACAAAAATTTGCTCACTACTCCCACTGCATGAGCAACATCAGGGCTCATATAGAGCATTGCATCCATCAAACTTCCAACAGCAAAAGCATACAAGACTTGAGACATGCCCTCAATTTCCTGTTGAGTCTTGGGAGACTATTCAACAGATATTTTTTGACCAACTGAAAAAGTAGTAGTCACAGGTTTACTCTCCTACATCTTAAACTTTTGTAGTATCATCTCAATATAAATTATTTAATTTAACCATAGTTTTTTGTTTACATGATCTCTTTTAAGTTTCATTCCCAAAATAAATTTTGCAACACCTAGATCCTTCATATCAAACTGAGAAGATAACTGAGACTTGACTGATCATTTCCTTGTTACCAATTAACATAATATCATCTCCATTCAACACTATGATAACAAAATTTTCACCTTCCTATTTAACATACACACAGAGATCAGCGTTGCTTCATTCAAGCCTAAGTCCCAACATATACCTGTCAAATTTTTGATTCCACGCAACACCTAGATCCTTCATATCAAACTGAGAAGATAACTGAGACTTGACTGATCATTTCCTTGTTACCAATTAACATAATATCATCTCCATTCAACACTATGATAACAAAATTTTCACCTTCCTATTTAACATACACACAGAGATCAGCGTTGCTTCAATCAAGCCTAAGTCCCAACATATACCTGTCAAATTTTTGATTCCACATCCTTGGTGATTGTTTCAAGCCATAAAGACATTTTTTTAGCCTACACACCAAAACCTCCTTTCCCTTTACCTTAAAATTGTCTAGCTACATCATGTAGATTTCTTCCTTAAGCTCACCATGTAGAAAAATTGTCTTTACATCCATCTATTCTATTTCAAGATCGAAAGCAACAACTATAGTTAAAAGAAATTTAATTGAATTTAGTTTAGCAACACTAGAAAATATCTCACCAAAATCAATTCCCTCTATCTGAGAGAATCCTTTTGCTACTAGGTGAATTTATTATTCTTCATTTTCCCTTCTACATTATACTTCTTGAATACTCATTTGCAACCAACACGTTTTCTACTTAGAGGTAATTTCACCAAGTCCCATGTATGATTTTTATCTAATGACTCTATTTCTCCCTCCATAGCCTTCTTCTAAGACTTATTTTCAATTGAGCCAAGTGCCTACTTTATAGTCTTTGGGTCTTCATCAATAACTGATAAAATTGATAAAAGGAAAGCATAACAGAAATCAAAAGGACTATATCTTTTAGGTATTCTTCTCACTCAATCTGATCTCCTCAAACTAGAGTTTTTGATTCTGCATCTTCTAGTTCCTCCTCTGTTTCATCTGAATCTTCCTCTTGCAACTCCCTTTCTGGTTCATCTTTTGCAGTTGCTTCGAATTCAAACACAGATACACATGAAACTATTCAAGTTCGTCATTTGGTTGTCCTTCCTAGTTTGGAACCCCCTTAATCTCTCTAAATATAATATTACCACTGTGAACAATCTTTTTTCGTTTTTGGGTTCCATAGCTTAAATCCCTCTACACTAATACTATATCTAATAAATATACACTTTGCTGATTTGTTGTCCAACTTAGTCCTTTTTTCTTTCAAAATAAACATTTAACCATCACAACCAAAAAGCCTAAGATGTTTGAGAGAGGGTTTCTTACTAGTCCACGCTTCGTGTGAAGTTTTATTGACCAAGGACGATGTGGGCAATCTATTGATCAGATAACAAGTAGTTGTAACTGTTTCTCCCCAAAACTTCATATCTGAGCCTGCAACACTTAGCATACTTCTCACCTTATCCATCAAAGTCCTACTAATTCTTTCTTCAACTTCATTCTATTGTGGTGTACATGGAGTTGTCTTTTGCCTTTCTATTCCACAACCCTTAAAAAATTGCTTGAAAGCATTAGCAAAGTATTCTCCACCATTATCATCAATTCTCAAGAAATTAATCTTCTTTTTTGTCTAATTTTCAACAAGAGCCTTAAACTCCTTGAACTTGTTGAAAACCTCAGATTTATGTTTGATCCAATAAACCCATGTTTTTCTCAAGTAGTCATCTATAAAAGACACATAATACAATGACTTTCCTAGAGATGAAATTTTCACAAGTCCAAACACATTTGTATGTATTAAATACAAAATACCATTTGCTTTAGTAGCACCATTGGGAATCTTTACTCGAGTTTGCTTCCCATATACACAACGTTCACAAAAGTCAAAATATAAGGAACAATCAAAAATTTCTTCAACGATACCTTTAGTCAAAATCTTCTTTTTTGTCTAATTTTCAACAAGAGCCTTAAACTCCTTGAATTTCTTAAAAACCTCAGATTTATGCCTTATACAATAAACCCATGTTTTTCTCAAGTAGTCATCTATGAAAGACACATAATACAATGACTTTCTTAGATATGGAATTTTCACATGTCCAAACACATTTGTATGTATTAAATGCAAAATACCATTTGCTCTAGTAGCACTACTGGAAAACTTTACTTGAGTTTGTTTCCCATAAACACAATTTTCACAAAAGTCAAAATCTAAAGGACAATCAGAAATTCTTTCAGCAAATTTTCACAAGTCCAAACACATTTGTATGTATTAAATGCAAAATACCATTTGCTTTAGTAGCACTACTGGGAAACTTTACTCAAGTTTGCTTCCCATATACACAATATTCACAGAAGTCAAAATCTAAAGGACAATTAGAAATTCTTTCAACGATACCTTTAGTTTTTAGTGCTCGAAGGCCTTTCTCTCCAATATGACCCATCCTCTGGTGCTAGAGCATTGTCTTTTCTACAAGTAGTGGAAGAGTTTGATCTGGTCCATTTTTAACCTCAGGGACAACCGGGCTATTACACCCATTACTAACAAAGCTTGCCTCAAGCTTGAACAATGTTCCAGTGCGGACTCCTCTTATCAATACCATAGCTCCACAAACCATCTCGCAACTTTCCTTGTTAAATATAACTTGCACACCCGCATCATTCATTTTGCTTACAAAAATTAGATTTCTAGCCAAACTTGGAATTGACAGAACACCATGGAGGGTTTTAACCTTTCTATCTATAAACATTAGCTTGACTCTCCCTCGACCAACAATCCTGTAAGTCGAATTGTCTCCCAAGAAGACATCACCTCCATTGATCTTTTCATATTCACAGAACTACTCCCTGTGGGGAGTCAAATGAAAAGAGGCATTTGAGTCAATCAAACATGCATCATGGCATGCATGCAAGCTTGATGCTATCGGGAATACATCCTTCGATTCTTCACTAGAGGTATTTGTTTCTATAGACTAGGACTTATCAAATGACTTAACCTTTTCAACCCTTTTAGATCTGCATTCTTTCTTAAAATGCCCTGTTTTATCACAGTTCCAGCATTTCCTCTTTTCTTTTTGTTGTCTTAGATTTACCTCTAGACTTTGAGAGTCTTGACCTCTTTTTATTTCTCTCTTGGGAACAACCTCTCACAAACAAGGCATTCTTTGTTTGATAATCCTCAATGAATTTCTGCCTCATTTCTTTTGATAATAAAATTGCTACTAAGTCCTCAACTTCTTAATTCAATGAACTGTTAGTTATTGTCATAGCTAAATTATCCCAAAAGTAGGGTAGAGAACAAAGCAAAGTAATACACTTTTCTTCTTCATCCATTTTAATTTCGATAGAAAGTAGCTGACTTACCACAAAATTGAAGGCGTTCAGATGTTCAACCACAAAGTCACCATCATTCATTCTCAATGAATACATTTGCCTTCAGGGAAAATATTTGTTCACTAGAGACTTTGTCTGATACAAAGTCCCCAATTTCTCCCATAGTTATTTAGAAGTTTTCTCTGCAACACATTTAGCAAAACTAAATTTGAAAGACACAATCTAATTGAACTCTTTACCTTCGAATTGATATTTTCTCAATCTTCTACCTTCATATCCACAGGTTGCACTCTTGATACAGCAAACCGTTGATCTTTGTCCACAAGATCTTCCATCTTGAACTTCCACAACTCAAAATGTTGATCATTAAATTTGTCAATCTCTATCCTTGCGCTTCTTGTCATTCTCCTTCACAAAAAGATTCCCACACATAGTACTCCCACTCGTGAAATAGTTTATCACATGTAAACAAAACCCTAACTTTTCACAAAAAATCTAAAACCTAGCTCTGATGCCAAATGAAAAGAAATAGACCAATAAATCAATACATGAGAAGCAATACTAACCGAATCTTTAAAATAAAATTGAATAGGAGAAATTGCACACACAATATTACACAGTACACAAGATTTCACCTAAGAAACCCTTATGAGAAAAACCTAGCACAATAACCTTCTTTACCATTGCATTAACTCAACTATCTTGCAATACAATAATGTACTTCATAGTTATACCCTACCCCTATTGCATGTGCAAGTATATGGAGGCATATCAATAGATAACCTCCTAAGCAGTCTTACAATACCATGGGTACCGAAACTATGAGGAAAGAATACAACTCATAAAAGTTTCCCATAACACTATGGGTCATATCATTGCCCATATAAATACTATAGGTAAAAATACCTATGGGATCACCAAAACATACATCCATTCTGAAAAAAATCACCTGAACCCCTGATTGGGGGGGCACTAGCCCCTCAAACCCCCCAATCGAGCGATGCCTCAATTGCCATGCCTAGCTATACAACAACTAAGGGGTGTAAAACATGCAAGGTATACAACAAATATCCAATAATAATGAAATCATGGTTAATTCTATGAATATCCACAGCCTAAGTTAGACTGATCTTATTTGTCACCCTAGTCATCTTTTTACATGCATCCTTTTGCATGCATGTTCCCCTAGTTGCTTTTTTTAAGTTTAACTAGGGAAATTTTCTCCCATCTCAATCTCTTCAAAGTTATAAATAGAGGACGGCATTGTACAATATTCATGTTGTTGATGTTAGGAATTTAGTTTATATTACACAATAGTTGGTGTAATTAGTTAGTAGTTGTAAGGAAAATAATGTTAGGTAAGTTTGTTATTAATTTAATCATAGATTTAGGTTGTTGAGTGATTGTTATGACAATCATGTAGAATAGATTTTGTTGGAGAGATAAGTGGATGTGATAAGGACTAGCCCTAAATTATAGGACAACGTTTCTGTATATATACTCTTCCAAACAATAAATAAAAATGCAAGTTGTGTATTGAGTTTCAGTCTTGTATTCGTTGTATTTTGCAACTTTTCATCTCTGACCAAATATAACATTTTGTATCAAAGCAGGTTAGATCAAGAAAGCGAAACTTTGTGAGAACTTCCTTTGCAAGATGGAACTTTAATGAGTTTCAAAGGCGCAGCTCCACTGTTTACTTTTGTTGCCCCATTTCATGTAAACCTACATTTACTAATTTGTGTGCAGTTTAGTTTAGTTACCATTAGTTAGCTTCTTTGTATTAGAGTAGGAGTAAATTATTTCTATATTTTGCGTGAGAGAAAGAAGTAAGGGCAGAAATAAGATCAGAAATAGGAGCAGAAGTAGGGGCTGTTTGTGGTGTGAAACAAGGGCGCTCAAAAAAAGAAAAATCAAAGAAACAACAACCTGTGTGAGAGGTGCAGCAAAAATTGCAGTAGCAATTCTTTATCAGAGGCGCATATGTTGAAGTGAATCCGTACAACAAAGGAAGTGACAAACAATTTCTTTTTTATTGAGGTGTTTGCACTATGTAAAAGGAAGTGTTGTACAGTTTCTTTTTGTTCGATCATTGAGGACTGATCAATGTCCATACAAGAGGCTCCCTGAAAAGTGCGCATAGAACCAGCAAAAAAAAGAAAAAAAAAAGAGGGGTGTTGCTTGTGGGTAGTGCCTGGAAAAGGTGCCCCTGCCAAAGAGAAAGAGCATTGTGACTGTTAAAAGCACCATACTGCAGCAAAAAGCGCACTAAAAAAATATATATTTGTAGCAGGGAGACGTTGGTTTGGCTTGAAGAACAAGGGGACATCAAAGAGAGGCACTTGGTGAAATGGCACAACAATGGCGCATACAATCAAAAGTATATAGTTTTAACATTTTATTATAAAGTTTTTGTTTTATAAAAATTTAGGACAGCACTTAACTAATTAAAAAAATCTTGAATTTTTTATAAAAAGTTAAAACTTCAGAAAAAATTTAAATATTTTCCATATATGTTGAGGATTCGAATTAATTCGACCTTCTTAACAAGAAGGCTTATAGGCCAAAATTTTGCCAAGCTGTGTACATAGTCATTCTAAATAGTCCTCTAAAAGGATTTTGCTCCAGCTTCTATAGTTTTTTAGATTTAATTGTTTTTGTACTCCCGTAGTGTAGTTTAGGCTTAAAATCTTGCCCGAAAAAGTAGTATTAATTCTATTTTTTTATGTGGGAGGTAGATTTTGACAAAAAACTTGTTAATTTGTATAAAATTATATTCTAAACCTTCTGGCATAAGGGTTTTGCTTAAGCCCTTATATCTTGTAAGATAAAATTGTTTTTATGTAGTGCCCTAATCATATACTTCAAACCCTAAACTTAGTTATATAGGCTTACTCTCTCACCCTTGCCTCCTCATTTGGCAGTGCAACTAGGTGAAAGGAAATGGCAAGAGAAGAAAGAGGCCATGCCATGCCTCTTTCCTTGCCTTTACCATTACTGCAAGAGGTTTCTATTTCCATGGAAACCATCTTACTCTTCCTTTTAGCAAGAATATGTAGTTAGTTTTAGTTTTTATCTCTTCTATATATAGCTAGTGTTTGCCAAGAGTAGAATGTTTTTTTCTAGTTTTCTTTTTTTAAAGCTTTTAAATCTAATAATATCCTTTTTGTGCAGGTCTCTCAAAAGTCACAGAGATGAAGGAAGGTGGGGAATAGAGTGGAAGAAGCTGCATACATTCTGGGGTGGAGGAGACCTCCCTAGGCCATCCTACAAGCCCCTAAAACCCATTTTTAAACATTTTGTTTCCTGTAGATTTAGAATAGATTAAATTTATATTTTATGCTGAAACAAAACACATTGTTGTTCTAGGTTTTTATCCAAGGTGTATGGTTAAGCCAATGGGCTACTAGGTGACCTTCTAGATCCCTAGAAAGCCCCAAGGCAAAACCTACTGTAGACTTTTCAATGGACTCTCAAAAATAAATTTATATTACTCCTTGCTAATTTTTGTGCAAGTTTCATTTTTACAAGTCTTCAAACCCTACCGATTTTTTCCAGCATGCCTCAGAAGTTGGAAATCTTTTTAAAAAAAGGGACATGCCTAGCCCGGCCATCCCCGAACCAAGAACTGGACCCGGCCTATGCACTACATTGCATAATGAAGCTTCAATAGGGATACGGCTTTGCACAATCCATCTCCATTTTTTCCCACGAGAACAAATGGGTTTGCTCACCTCTCAACCATATGACATCATCAGACAAATTTGCCCTCGTCAACCTCTGGGCCCAAGGGAGTACAACCACTTCTAGACATGGTTATAGGGAACTCAGAATAGGTAATCTCATAGGTTTACACTAGATAGGTGGGTGCACATGGGAATGGATTTCCATGCCAAAAATACTCAACAAAAAGCAAATGATTGACAGTCCAAATCACAAACAATGGGGGACGAGAAGAAGGGATTCGAAACCAGATCTGTATATTTTTTCCTCGGCCAAATTCTTCAATTTATTCTTTGAACAAGAAGGGAATACAGCATGTAGCCCAAGTCTTAGGCCCCAGTCTCCAGTGCCATTAACCAAGGGAGCTAGCAAGAAACCCTCACAAAGCCTCAAGCTTAACCTGATTGCTCTCATCCTACCCCCAAACATAACCACCCAAAAGCCCTCACACATGGGTAGAAAAATCTACCAAAACTGCTTTTAAAGCAAGATTTCTCAACAATAGTTGCTAACAGAAAACACAGCAATTTTTCTCCAAAAGAAAAATCCAAGAGAGGCAACAAAGCACAGCTCTTTCCCAAAATAGAAAAATGAAAAGGCAGCAGACAATTTAAAATTTCCAAAATTGCACAGGCCCAAGTGGGCATAAAAATATGTGCATAAATTCATCCTTCCAAAATGAACAAAAACCAACAAAAGAAGGCATGGAATCCTACCCGATGTCCTCCAATTGGTGCAGAAATTCTTCTCCTTTATCTTGCTCCTGCTCTGCTCTCCTTCTCTTGCTAAAACCAGTAAAAAGTGAGGATTGCAAGCAGAAGTCCAAAAAAAAGGGGGGTGGGTTGCTGCCTCAACTCCCAATGAGTAGACACATGTCCACCCTCATGGGTTGACCTGCAACAGCCTTGGGAGCCTCATCTAGGGGAATGGGATGCTTGGGATATGGTCCAAGGTACACAAATCAAAGTTCCTCTCATTTGGCACCATAAAATAGGAGAGGGGTTGACTTTTATAGTGTTTTTATTTTTGGCCCAGCTACAAATCCGAATTTTCGTATTATGATTTTCATTTATGTTTTGAGAGGGAGAGGGAACATAGGAGGAGGGCGGTGAAGATTAAAGTTTTAATATGCAAGGGTGTCCTATAGGGTGCAAGGGGTCTAAGGTATATGGCCATTTAGAACAAATGTGTAGTATGTATATAGGTGCTCAAAGTGGCCATGACAAGGATTAAGCAATGTCCCGTGATGCCATTCGCATTGTACTCTCTTGCCTCTCGTCCTATTCCACCCCCTATTCCTACACATTCAGAGTACCCATCAAAATGCCCAAGAGTAACATATCAATATATATATATATATATATATATATATATATATATATAAATATATATATATAGGTGCTCAAAGTGGCCATGACAAGGATTAAGCAATGTCCAGTGGTGTCATTCGCATCGTACTCTCTTGCCTCTCGTCCTATTCCGCCCCCTATTCCTGCACACTCAGAGTACCCATCAAAATGCGCAAGAGTAACATATATATATATATATATATAACAACGAATACAAACAAAGTCAAGATACACATAATAAATCATGACATAACAATTAGTTTGTATCATCTATGCCAAGCAAGCTTGTACCCACCCATAGGGTACATGGAAGAATTAAGCAATTCATAATTGTAATCACAACATGTGTATAATCATATGCTACCAAAGTATACCAAAATTGCAATGCTGAAATCAGGATTGTTCATACAATATCTAAACATGTTAATGTCACAACAATCCATGTAACCAAGAGCTAAAGGAAATATGCCATACATCATGTAATAAACAATAACGACACACTTGCGCCGGATCCACATAAAAGTATGATACTAATAAAACAGAACACCAATAATGATGGAAGCAAAAGTATCTAGGCACCCTGTGCCAATATAGAGACTGATCAAAATAGTTGAATGGCAAAGATAGCAACAGCATACTACTAGCAGAAGTAGAATTGGGCATCACATTTTCCGCAAAAAATATATTAGAAGTTGTCTAACAAAACCCTTAAGTTGAAATTTTTTGTATATGGGTGCATTGTTGGTAGAACCCGACACCCTTACAAGTTTTTCGATCAAGGGAAAGATTATATTCCCATGATAGTAAAAAGTAACAAGAATAATGTTGTTGAAACCATTAGAGAGCTTCATGGAGCAGTTTGTGGTCCACAAGAACATCAGCATCAACTTAGCTGAGTGAGCCAAGTTTCAAGGGAGGGTGGAGGACAACAGAATGAATAAAACTACTAGTCTTAAGTTCGTTGCTAGCTCAAAGATTGGATGATTGCTTTAGTGGCAAACCAAAGTGAAAAAATTTACAAAGCCAAAGATGGTGCTCACTAGTGAGTGTGATGATGAAAATCATACTACTACACGAGATGTAATGAGTTTGTATGGTGAGGCTCAATCCCACCAGAGGAGTAGTTGACTTGAGGCACAATCCCCCTTGAGGATGTAGTGAGGCCAAATCCCACTACTGTTGTTGTTGTCTAATAAGGCCAAATTGCATTGAGGAAACGTAGTGAAGCCCAATCCCACTACTATTTCTAGGCAAATAGTTGAGCATGTTCCTATCCACATATTGTGTTGTTATGAACAATTGGGTGTGTCTATGTCTATATAAGCTTTGTGAGGTCAATTCCCACAATGGTGTTCACGAATGGTAGAGTATGTCCCCATTCGTATGTATTGTTCAGTGTGGCCATTTCCCACTAAGAAGGTGTAGTGAGGCCATCCCCACTACTATTTGTAAGTATGTTCGACTGTGAGTGTGGCCCAATTCACAAAGGTATATTCTCTTTGAAACTTCAAAGTTCAAACTATGTTGTAATAGGGATGGGGGGGGCGAAGGTTAAGAATTTAGCTTATATTACAGCATCATTGGTGTAATTAGCAAGTGGTTGTAAGTAGAATAATGTTTGGTTAGTTTGTTGTTAAGTCAATCATAGATTTAGGTTGTTGAGTGATTGTTATACCAATCAATTAGAATAGGTTATGTTGGAGAGATAAGTGGATATGATAAGGAATACATCCTAAATTATAGGACATCATTTCTTTATATATATTCTTCCAAACAACAAATAGATATGCAAATTGTGTGTTGAGTTTCATAGTCAAGTATTTGTTGTATTTTGCAATTATTGACCTATGACCAAATATAACAATTGACTGATTGATTTTTTGCAAAGGAATAAATTAGTTAATCATTTTATCTATGTACAAATTTTGTCAATGTGTTGAATCTGTATTGAGTGTGGAAGGATAGTGATAAAGGTGGATCCTAGTGAATCTGACAAGTCTATGTAAGGTTTCAAAAACATGGAAGCCATGTCTAATAAATTCCAATTTCCTCAGATTCTTCCCATGCAAACTCACTTGGCTGCACAACTAGAATAAACTTTAATATAGATGATACGCTGATTTATATTTCTAGCCTATAATCTAACATTCCTTGTTTATATACCATAAACATAGTATATGATTCAAAGACAGGCTGAAAATACATCATATTAATGAATTTTGATGTGAAACAAAAAGCAGGTGGTGAGTTAAAGACTAAACACAAAAAGTTTGAAGATTAGGGGATGAGAGGGCTAGAATCAAAGGCCGCATATATTGGATAGTAAATAAAGATTGTTCCTTCCAGATTCTGTATTCAGTTCTTGAAGAGAAAACACAAATCAGATCAATATTTTACCCAGCTATGAGATCCTAAGGGAAATCTAGCCAAGGATGAGCTTCAAATCCGGCTTATTCTTCAAAGAATTTCCAAGAGATTTTTACTTAAGTCGCCATCAACCCTTTGTGAAGTGTTTTCCATGGATCTTGTCAGGCAAGTTGGTCTTAAAAAATTTAAAGTTAGGTGAAAATGAGAAGTCTCCGCAACCGAATGATCTCCCAATGGAATTTTAAAAAAAGATGTGAAAGGTAGATGGGCCAGCTTATCTTAAAAAGTGCCAGGTTTCCATCAAATAGTAGAAGTATGTTAGTCAATGCAGACCTCATCAAACACATCCCAAAGGGTTCTGAAGGGGAAATAGTAGAAGTATGTTGTCCTATCACACCTGAATTTTGACAAAACTTTTGAAAAGGCTCTTGTGAGGAGAATTAAGTTGCTTGTGGCATGGATAGTCTGAAAAGATCAAACTTGATTTATAAGATGCAAATTTATTCCTGACAATCTCATCACAGCTTGGGACAACATTGAATGAGGACATGAATGTGAAAATAGATTTGGATAAATCTTATGAAGTGATGAAATGGGACGTCATGCTAAACATGTTGGATTGGTTGGGCTTTGGCTCATTCTTTTACAGGGCTGTGGCAACCCTTTTTTGCAGGCCTCTCCAAAAGTTACCATGAATGGAAACCTTTTAGAGCATACCCGTCTTCAAAGATCCATTTGGCAGGGTTGCCTTCTAGCTCCATATTTATATGTGATTGTAGTATATCCCCTTGGTTATATGTTGGAGGCGGCTAGAGTTCAGGTACAAATCAAAGGAAATTATTTACCATGACATAATCAGTTAATATTCACTTGGTTGACGATTTGCTTTAACCCCTGAGCTAACTAAATATTCAGTTGAGGGTACTTTGTTTGGATACCTTTGTCGAAGCTGCCAAGGTTGTGGTGAGTAAGGATATAGAGGTTTTGCTCATTGGACAAGATGAGTCTCCCAATTTGCTCAACCAAAGATGAAAATTCATAAATCGAGGAAACACTGTTTGCTACTTTGGTATCCCCTTTGGCATCCAACTGTATATTATTGATCAATGGCAATGAATAATGGCCAAAATTAAAAAATTGTTGCAAACTTGGATTAGCCTTGATCTCCCCCTTAGTGAGAAAATTACTATTGTTGACAAAACAGCAAGGCACATTTTTTTCTATTCTTGGTTGTTCCTCTCTCAATCATCTCATAGAATGTTAGAAAAAAGTGTTGAGGAACTTTGGGGCAAGCAATGATAGGTGAAAGAAATTCTTGTCATAGCTTGGGACTTCTACACACTTCAAAGAGATTAATGGGGGCTAGGAATCATTGATCTTCAAGCATGAGGAGTTGTTCTGTGAGTAAGTGGATGCCCCTCAGCAGATATTACCATCACATAATTCTATCTGCTCGTCACTCTAAGAAAATCAAGGGCCCCTTTCAATTTGTGATATAATTGATGATGCCAAAGCATTATTGCTTAGCGGGTCAACTAAGCTCAAGTGAAACTGGGTTGCTTGGCAGTTAGCCTCTAGCTGAATTCAGTGGTAAGTATGAGGTTCCTCTGGATGACTGGGATTGAATATCATATCCTATCTAGATGTTTCATTCTCCACATGGTCAGCTTGGATTTTTTCTTTCATTTGCTAGAAAGAAAAAGGATTGTTTTGTTGGGAAAATCTTCAGAACCATGAGTTGCAGAAATGGTATACGTGGTGCAATTTAAATCGGGCCCAAAAACTGAATAGGCCAAACAAATCAGCATATCAAGAGTTTTGCAAAATGATTCATGAATGTTGCCTCTTTCAAACTACAGCTACAAGGATTGGGCCCTAATTAGAGATAGTGGAAGTGGTGCAATGTGATAGCAAATGAATTTTTCAAGAGAACAAATTAGTTTGCAACAGCATGAAGGACAAAGTCCTTCCTCTATTATCAGGGGAAGCTTCCTTTATTCAATATTTCCGAAGACAGGAAAATATATTTATGATAATTACAAATGAACAGAGATGGCATGAAAGATTTGATAATTTTGGATTTTATGGTTAAACAGTACAAAGAAAAGGAAATTGCAAATCTTACAAAGTAGATCCGAGTTTTGATCAACATGCAAAGGGTAATAAACGGGAAAAGGTTTACATTTCACATCATTCAAATAGCTGATGATCACATGGACATGAAGATAACTCATTGATCATCAAATAAAGAGTAATATAACCAATGAGAAAGAAAAATAGAGACACAAAGTTCTTCATTTCACTTATATTATTTCCAGTGAACACAATGTTTCATACATGCAACTATGCTACAAAAATTTGAATGGCGTAAAAATCCCTTCATGCTTCAGCTGAGGATGTATTTATAGCTTTTTAGAAAATGTCGTGGTAGTTACAACTTACCGTAACTGCCCATAACTAAAGATAGACAAATATTAAAAATTTTGAAATAAATATGACTTTGCAAATAAGAACCTCAGTGGGCCCACTTCCATGGTGGCACTGTGAAGTGGCAAAGGAGTGAGCTTTGTCCAATTCCTCCCCATCATCAGGCTGGAACCCACCAGTTTTATCAAACTCCAAATCTGTTGGTTGTTTTAAGACTGCATTCTTCAATTTGTGGTTTTTAAATTTCTCCACATCCTCTTGTATTTATTTTTCTTACCGCCTCATCAGTCTGTTGAGAGATCGTTGCAGCTTAAAGATAGAATTATGATCTAAATCAGGGAACCTAGATAGATCGTCTTTGATGTACTTCTGATAATCACTCTTTATAATCTTCATTGCACTTCAATTTCCGTTCTCAGCAAACAAAAGGCAGTGCATCTTGTAGGTGAAATCATCAATGAAATACAGCACATCAATACATTCATCCATAGTTTGCATACTCGGCGAGTACTCGCCAAGTGGACGAGTACTCGCAGGCAACTGAGCTGAGCAAATACTCGCCGTTTAAACTCAACTGGTTTCTTTTTTTAATAAAGGCAAGTATTCCCGCAGTACTCAGGGAGTACTATGGAATACTTGCCCATATTTTCTACACTACAAATACACGTCAAATTTGGTCAAAATGCGTAAAAAACACAGCAAACACACAAAAATGTATCCTATTTAAGCATACATGCCCCTCACTCTCATCACACAACATTTGGAGTGAATTGGAGGGAGCAAATATGAGTAAATTTGAATTCCAGGTTAGTTTTTTTTTTTTTTCTTTTTCTCCAAGCAAGTAAATTATTTGTAAACATGTTTGACAAATTTAAATGCATTCCATTAAATTCCATAATTGTTATTCACGATTTATGCTAGTTTTTCATAAATTTTGAATAAAATTGTTGGTTTTTACTATTTATAGGGTTTAGTTTTTCAAATTTACGGTTTAGGGTTTTTTTAGACCTCCTTTTTAAATTTCTTTATATTTTTTTGTATACATAGGGTTTAGTTTACATTTACAACTTTACAGTATAAGTTTTTTTTTAATGTTTTTTAATTTTTTTTGCATTTGAACATGTTGCAGGCTAACCGTTAGACTTTGCATACAATGGCATTCAACAACATCAATCAATGGTAGCCATCCTGCTAAAGCTCACACTATTGCTTAGAAGTATGTCGTACTGGTTGGATTGTCTCAATCGAGTGTGATTTGTGTGTTTTGCTTGAAGATTTTTGAAGGTATCAATCACCTCAAGTACCATATTACATTCACTGTTTGCCATGATGTCACGCCGTGTTCCAATACAATGAAAGAGGCAAAACAAGAAATGATTGTAGAGCTTGCATTGTTGGATGAGAAGAAAATGCAGAGGGCAAATGTACAAGCAACCTTAACAACAACTATTGCTCTCGCATCAACAAAGGAAATTGAGGTAGCTATGACAGGTATTGTGGGCTCTAGTTGTGGTCCGCGCATGCAAGGCATATCCACCTCATCCAATTCGAGAAAAACCCAGACAACTCTTTTGTACCTAGAAACATATCTGGGGCACAACCTTCACTGCAAAGAACAACATGGAGCAAGGAGGCACACGTGGAAGCAAATAAGGCATGTGCAAATTTATAGTTCTTCAACAAGCTTCCCTTTAATGTGGTGAGAAGCCCATACTGAGAGTATTTGGTGATGGCATTGATAGCTGCAAAGAAAGGGTACAAGGCACTTCTCCAAATGACTTAAGTGGAAGGTTGCTCTAAGATATGGTTGAAGATGCAAAGTCAATTATGGAAGATCAAAAGAGACTGGCAAAAGTTCAGATGCATCATTCTTTCAGATGGGTGGAAGGATAGAAAGAACCACAACCTCATCAATTTTTTGGCAGCTTCGAATGGTGAGATGATTTTTTTTAAGTCAATTAATGCCTCTAACAAAGGAAAAAATGCATAAACTTTGAGCTTGATGCTCGAGGAGGTTGTTTTAGAGGTGGGCATCAAGAATGTTATGCAAGTTATCACTGGAAATGAATCAACATATCTGGCGGCTGGGAGACTTCTTAAAGAAAGGCATCCATCACTTTTTTGGACCCCTTGCGCAGACCATTGCCTTGATCTTTTTTTGGAGGACATAGGCAAAATTGATTGGGTGAGACCAATTGTACAAGAGACCATAAACATCACCAAATATATTTATAATCAACCTTGGATTCTCAGCTTGATGAGAGATCACACTAAGGAGAAAGAGTTTGTGCGAGCAAGTGTCACAAGGTTTGCAACAAAGTTCTTTACGTTGCAAACTATTTGTAGTTTATTGACAGCTTTGAAAAGATGTTTTTGAGTCAAGCATGGGTGGACTCATCATACTCAAAGAAAATTGATGGAGACAAAGTCGTAAAGGCAATTTTTTATGAGGCCTTTGCAAAGAGTTATAAAGATCATCAAGGTCACTTCAAATTTCAATTTAAATTTCAAGCCGATTCATTTATTTTCAATTTTTTAAAGTATTTACTTTATTTGTAAGTTTTTAACTTTAATTTGTTTGTATTTTGTAGCTTTGTGGGTGTCGGAGCCTTTAGTGAGGGTTTTACGCTTGGTGGATGGGGAGCAAAACCCAATGGAATACATTTATAAGGCCGTAGATAGGGTCAAAGAGGCCATCAAAAACTTTTATAGAGTGATAGTACCAGATTTGATGCCATTTGAGAGTTAATTGATAGGAGATGGAACAATCGATTCCAACAACCCATCCATGCAAACAGGGTACTACCCCAATCCCAAGTTTTTCTACTCTGATGGCTTCACAAATGCTAATGGGAAAGTTATGGAGGGCCTCTCAACATACATTGAAAGTATGACACCTAAGGTTGAAGTGAGGAACCTTATTATGTCAAAATTGCAGAACTACAAGCAGGGTTGGGGGAGGTTCTTTTCTTCAGCACTAGCTATCCAAGGGAGATTACCTAGTCACTAGGTAATAAAAAATAGTCTTTGCTTGTACTTTACAAGTTACAAATTTACAATTATTAATTACTTACAAACTTTTGAATGTCTTGTTTGTAGGTTCGTGGTAGGAAGATTGGGGTGGAAATACCCCAAATCTTCAAAAGCTAGCCCTTTGAATTTTGTCTCAACCTTGTAGCATTTTTGGATGTGAGCACAATTGGAGTTTGTTTAACACCATTCACATGAATAAACGCAATAAGTTGAGTCAACGACACCTCAATGACCTAGTTTTTGTGCAATACAACCTTTGGCTTTGCACAAAAAAGGCGGACACATCACGGGAGCCTATCGATTTGGATGTGATCAATCCCTATAGTGACTGGACTACACAAGTTGAGGAGACCCCCTTGCTCATAGAGGACGAGATTGTTGATTTCGAGAGGCAAGCAATGGAGGGTGCAGCAGAAGCAGGAGATATTGGATTGGATGACATACTTGTAGATGTTGTCGAACATGATGCAGAGGAGTCACAACCATCTGGTACTAGGGTGGAGCCACAAGCACAGCGTTTTAGGCAGAGCGAGGAGGGGCAGCCGAGTGAGGACTAGACTCTCTCAGTCTCCCTTATTTTTCACTAGAGCGGGGAAGAGAAAATTGTAGATTATTGCAATTTGTTCTTGGATTCATATGCAATTCATGATGATGAATTTCAATGACAATCATCATAAATCTATAAGTATCAGTTTTTTATTGTATTCGCATGATTATGCGACTTTGTACTCTATTTGTATTCAAATCTAATAGAAATCATTTCCCCAATGTTATACAGACTCCTTTGATACATTTTGTAAACGTAATTTGAATAAAATTTATGTTTTTTACGAAATTTAAATATTTTTTAAGTTGTCGAGTATTGGTGAACTTTGCCAAGTATTCACCGAGTAAATTTTTTGGGGACTGGGTGAGTACTCGCCGAGTACAGGTATGTAAATTATGCATTCATCAATGTCATTACCAAGTTTGGTGCTTGCTTTCTCCAACTCTTCGACGCAAAGGGCAATCTTATACATACTTATCCAAGAAGTTGATATTTATGGAGACTCGTCTATTGGGAAGAATGACATAAAAACTCTAGATATTAGAGATGAACACAAGTTATCTATCCAAAACACCAATGATGATGATGATATGTGTTGTCTGCATCAGAGTGAAGATAAACTTAAGTGTGTGCAAGAAAGAGGTCTTGAGGATTGTTCCCCGAACACAGGTTCTAAGTTTAATAAACCAATTGATTGTCTAATTAATGCACACTATCAACAAGATATCATGGGCTACGGTCTTAAAAATAAACAAGATGGATAGCCAAACAAAATAATTGATAGTTTATGGAAAAATCAGGAGTCAAAGTTACAAAATACTAGAGCAGAAAAGTTTATGGAGGAGGTTAATAAAAAGCTTAATTTTAGCCACGATTCTCAACTATCCACAACAAAAGATGAACTGGAGGAGTTAACTTATCTTTTAATGAATTGAAGACTATACCCAACAATGTTGTTGACTTAATGCCATTAAAACCTTTGAAAGTGGCAAGCAATAAACTAGTGGGGCTGTCTCTTAGTATATCAAGTCTATCAACCCTAACAATCGTTGATGTATCAAATAATCTGCACCCAGTCACTTTACAAATGCAAAATTTGGATCAATCAAAACGGTTGGATCCAACCCCTTTGAGCTTGGTTAGAAATAATAGAACATTGTTGGTCAATTACCCTATTCAAATGAACCATTAGAGCTATGTTTTCACAAAACAGCAGCTCATTGTTTTTAGGGTTCGAATATTGGCTTCCAAACAATTAAAACGTGGATGAACCATACTGCCAGATAAATTCCAATGCATTGGGCCACCACCATCTACCCAACATCAAGATCAAGTTGTTTCAGCAATAGTATCAACGAATAAAGTTACTCTACATAACAAACTAACAAATGGTTTAAAAAATGAAATTAGAGGCCAAACGTTGGTGGCAGCCAAAAGAGACACCAACACTCTATTTTTGAATGGAAAGACAAGGCATCTAATTGCTAACAAAGATGGAAATGCTCATTGGGCTGCAGTAGCACTTTTAGCAATAGCTACTGTCTTGGAAAGTTTGGACACGATTTTTGCAAATGATAGTGGATGCATAAAACTTCTGAAAGGGATGCTTGACTTGGCTAAGTTTATTAAGATGCTGAAAGATATCAGTGCTGTTTTCCATAGAGACACTTCAGTAAAAATGTCTAATGCTCTTCATTTGATAGTTAGAGGTGCGATTTTATGCCACTCCTTTATCATATGCAACAAAATATCCAAGTTCCTCTTGACTAAGAAGATTAGTGAAGAACTTGTCTATCTACGAGGAAAAGTCGATAGGATGAAACCAAATATAGATCTTCATGTGAATTATATGATCACGTGTTTTGTTTCCTTTCACCTATCAAGGCAATAGCAGGATAGCAATGATGGAAGGCAACGACAACAAATCAGTCATCATACAAGGGGAATAGCGGAGAGGGACACCCTTACAAATGAATTCTAATCTAATGATGTTCATTCTAGTGAAATCATAGGGAGATATGAAATAGAGATGTCCACAGTCGACCCAGATCTTGAGCACGCTACAGATGAATCTTCCCTTGTTCATAAATCTAGTAAGAAAAATGGGCACTAATCACTACCGCGTACATTGCTCACATTTGGTCGATATTTAAAATCTATTGCATATAGCCTTTCAAAAATTGTTGCTCGTAGCTTTCAAAGTTCCTTGGGTTTGGACCAGAACTACCAACTCTCCTTGTTTGCAATTCGGCATGGCCTTAAATTCCAAATCGCTTCACCTTCGACAAATTGCGGATAGCAACTAATAGTTTTCGAGATCAGTTTGGGCATGGCAGATTGTGCTACTTTTACAGAGGAGCTCCGTTGGATGGAAGGGAAGTGATGATAAAAATATCATGGAATAAAACGAGCATGCTGCTAAACGAGTTGGTGTACATAGTAAATCTACACAATTTGTAACATTCTGAAGCTAGTGGGATTCTGCATTGCTGGAGACGAAGCACTACTGGTCTATGATTATATGCCCAATGGAAATTAATCAAAGCTTCTTATGGACCCATCACGGAGTCAATCACTTGATTAGAGCACAAGAATGAAGATTATATTGGGAATAATAAATGCAGTGGAATATCTTCATCAGAAACAGTGTATCCATTCTCAGGTTGAAATTAAAAAAGATGATAAGCAAAATGAGATCCGCATTTTATCTAATGCAAGAAGCGTTTTGAGACCTTTCGTTATAGTAAAAAATAAACGGTTATGCATACCTAAACAACAGTTTGAAAATTTTACGAAAGGTCGCAACCCTTTCAAGTGTCTTATGCAAAAGGGTATCATAGAAATATTTGATCTCGAGTATGGGTTGCAAGTCCAAGTTCGGGATTCAGCCTTAGCCATTAGCACACACGATACTATTCCAAAGAGTCATGTGAATAGAGAATATTTTGCAGGGGACTAGGATCGGAAGGCTAGAGCAGGTATAGATTATGAGTTATCATATGGAAAGGCTTGTCCAAATGATACAATATTGAAGCTTCAAAGAACAACACCATATTACAAAAGAAATCAGGTTCATGTTTGTAGTTTTTATGTCCGTGGTGAGTGTACACGAGGTGTTGAATGTCCATATTGACATGAGATGCTTATTACAGGGGAGCGTTCTCACTAGAATATAAAAGATCGATATTATGGAGTCAATGATCTAGTTGCAGCAAAACTCTTGAATAAAGCTGGTGAGATGTCATCTCTTGCTCCTCCAAAAAATGAGGGCATAAAGACCTTGCATGTAGGTGGACTTGATCAAAGAGTCACCGAAGATGATTTGAAGGACAACTTCTATGGATATGGTGAAATTGAATTTATTAGATTGGTCTTTCAACATGCATGCGCGTTTGTGACATACGCTACCAGGGAAGGGGCTGAGAAGGCAGCAGAAAATCTTTCTAACAAGCTAGTTATTAACGGCTTATGGCTAAAGCTATTATGGGGGAAACCACAACTTCCCAAACTAGAAGTTCTTTCTAACAAGCTAGTTATTAACGGCTTATGGCTAAAGCTATTATGGGGGAACGACAACTTCCCAAACTAGAAGTTGAACTTAGGGAGATCGATCTGCAAAACTTATTTCTCATAGTGGGATGCTTCCAAGATCTATTGTTTATCTGCATCAAAGTCAAGAGCAGCTACAGAGTAGTCAGGATCAGCCTCCTTTACATTACTTCAACATTCCTGCTCCACCCCCACCCCTAGAAAGAGCCTTCTATCCATCTATGGATCCTCAGAGAATGGGAGTTGTTGCTCTAGCGCCAGAGACTCGCAGCGGTAAACAAGGCACAACAAATGAAATTCATGAAGGAAAACCATCCCAGCAAACTCTCTATGGCCTTCTGATGGTTCATACCTTGCACCTCAACAATCTCAAGCGAGGCAATATCATCATTATTATGGGCCTCCTTATGGAGCCCCACCTCCATATCAACAATATGCAGCATATCATTCGACTCCACTACCACCATTAGATGAAGGCAAGTTGATTTTAATACCTGAAGCCATCCTTGAAGTTCATGAGAAAAGGTTAAGGAATAGAAGTATCACAAAATATTTAGTGCGTTGGCAAAATTTACCTCTTGAAGATGCCATGTGGAAAGGAGAATCAATTCTTGAACATCCCAATTTACAATTGCTTGAGGACAAGCAATTTTGGAAGGGGAAGACTATAATGTCCCCAATTGGAGATCGCAGCACTAAAAGACTAGCAACAAAAGAGCGCCCAGTTTAATGAGGATCTTTAAAGCAATTAAAGTGGAGCGCCAATGATACATTCACATAACATAAACTAATTGTTAATTAATTAAATTGTTAACAACCTTAATTTAATAAAAGGATGCCACCCTTGGAAGAGTCACATATTTAATGGAAGGTTGTAGGTATAAATATTCCATCCTAGGAATGGAAGAAGCAATTCATCAAATTATGAATTCAAATATTTAATCATGTATAAGCAGCCGCTTACAAGTGCATTTAAGGACGAACCCCTTAAACTATGTAATCTAGATACAAGGACGGAAACCCTTGTAATCGAACCCAAGGACGAAACCCCTTGTGGGGTAACTTTGTAATATTCGAAATCTATATTCAAAAATAAACAATTAATCCAATTTGACTTTATTATTATTTAAATTATTATTTTATAAAATATTATTTAAAGGAATTCCGGAAAATCCAAATTAATGTAAAATATTCCGGTTTGGAATATTATATGATCACTCACATATCTTGGATGCATTTATGGTCTTCCTTCAAAGCTGTAGACATTGATGTAGGAAAGGGTAGCAAATTGAATGCGCCAATTGGCCCATTCACTGATTACTTCCTTTCTAGTATTTGAAAGACAAATGCTGAAATCCCCAATCACCTCCCTTATGATTTCAAATACAAAGGCGTTGTCATGCACCTAAAAAATATCTTCACCTTGTCATGCTACAATTTTTGGGCAGAAGTCATAGATGGGCTTACCTACTGACAGGTTCCCCTCTTTGATAAGTCCTATGAAGAGTTGTTTCCCAGTGAGGGTGTAGACGAGGTAAGATGTTTGTAATGTCCCCTTTTTAGGTGACATCGCTCAGAGTTGATGATTAGCCTATCATGCGACCCTCGTAGGCTGATAGGATGGATAGAGGGTCTTGATGGAGCTTGGCTTGGCTTCGATTAGCAGAATTTCTACAGTTGGTTTTCATTCGGGCTCTTTCGGACACATTTGGCCTGAGCTCCTATTATTTAGGGATATTTGACATGCAGCGGAGTGCCCTTATTTTGGTATGGTCATGTGCAGAATCACTCCCTGATTCACTAGCTTCAAACGGATCGAGGATCTGACATGTATTAAGGGAGATATTAATATTTGATTGATTTAATCAAATATTAATTATTTGGCCTATTTTTAATTAGAAACCCTAATTCTAATTTAAGAAACCCTAATTAGGGCAAGCACATCTTTTTGAGGGTATAAGGGTTTCTCATGGGAGAGAATTATGATTATGATTTGATTATTGATTTTGATATTGAAGAATTCTTCTGTGAAGACTGAGCCAAGGGTTCCAGGATTCTATTTGCATTGGAGAACGTCCACTCTTCAGTGTGTGCGATTCAGAGGCTGTGAAATATCAGCTAATCTATTGCCGATTTGAGAGATAGCTTCATACAGAAGTTATCATAGAGGTTTACAGATTTGAGAGGTAACTTCATACAGAAGTTGTCACAGAGCTTTCCAGGTATTTATTTTATTAGGGTTTTGATTCAATAAGTTATACATATAGAGATCTTATGTACTAGAGCCATATATCTTCAGAGCAGGGGTTGAAACAAACAGGTTGTGCTTTATTGGCAGCCGTACGAAGTCCGTACAGATCCGTATAGATTCGCACAAAGACCGACATCGGCAGGCAGAGATCCACAGAGACCAACATCGGCCGTCTGCAGACCGACGTCGGCAGAGAAGCCGACCGACAGCGACCGACGACGGCATAATAACCGACGTCGGCGACTGTGTGTTGACACAAATAAAACTCGAGTTGTTCCAGAATTCAGGTTTTATTTTCAGTTTTGTAAAAGATCAGGGTTTTAAGACCATATTTGAATATTCCTTTATATGCATGACAGAGGACATCTACTGTAATCATCTGGACAAATAAATAAGATCACTGATTAGCAAGTTAAGAGATTTACTGTGGTTTATTTGTTTATTTGAATTTATTCTGCAAAATTGTATCTTTGTTCGGAGCTTTTGTCTTTTCATATTCCCTATTGGTTGGGGATATTACAGTGGTATCAAAGCTTTTGTTCTGGTATCAGAAGGGGACATTACAGTGGTATCAGAGCTTTTGTTCTGGTATCAGAAGGGGATATTACAGTGGTATCAGAGCTTTTGCCTTTCTCATATCCCTATTGATTGGAGATATTACAGTGGTATCAGAGCTTTTGTATTTATATATTCCCTATTGACTGGGGATATTACAATGTTGCAACTTACTTCAAGGACCTTCACAAGTTATTGGAGAATAGATTCACTGATGATTCCCGCCCACCCTACAATTTGCTTGCCCTCTAGGATAAGGAAGATGTTACTGTACATCCATGGCTGGAAAAACCTGGACTCTCTACTGCCACCAATTATGTTCAAAAGTGTAATCATGTCTCCAATGGACTCAAAGAAATTGAACCGGAGGATTTTTGGAACTCTTTTGACACTCCAACATTTCTCTTTGAGCCAATTATTGTTGATATGTGCCAAGTAATGTTCAGGGTTTTAGACCCATAACTTTTGAGATTTATCAATGCTTAATTCTGCAACCCCATCTATTGAGGGAACTGAAAGCCACATCTCAAAAGAGTAAGCATCCAAATGAGCAAAAACTTGCCCTAATGATGACAATTTTGCATGTAATAGGGTTGTAAGAACTTGTAAAGCTCCAGGGCAGCTAATACAAACTCAAGGCTTTATATTTATGGAGGAAAGTGGCAGCTTGCACAAGGGTTGAAACCCACAGGTTCAAATAGGAAGTGCTGCTCTCTTTGCACTTCATGCATTTGCAATGGTCATCCAAATCCGCATGCTCGATGGCAATATCAAATATCTCTTCTAATTCAGATATGAGGGCCGTTTTAGGATCTACCACCTGGTATTTGCACTTCATGAGGAAGTACAAGGGCAAAGAAAAATTGCACACAAAAGAAACATGCGGGAGAATCCCAAAGCTGAGAGGATTTTGTTGGTTATTTTGGCATTGACAGGATGACAAGGGATCGATAGACTTGTAGAGGGCAAGGGAATAGCAGAGATGAGATGAAAAGTTTGAACGAAAAAGGTGACCAAGTGACATGTTTTTATATGAGAGGTGGTTAATTGAGCAATTTATGTTGTAACTGGCTAACACATTAGTCCAATACGGAGTTGTAAACATTTTTTTTTTTTTTTTGCATTTAGTCACTTTTCAGGAAATGGGAGGTAGGAGGAGCAAGGATCAATGATGTGGATGGATGTGAAAGATAACCAAGGGGCCACAAGATTTCCGACAAGGTACTTTGCCTTTGAAGAATTTTTCCTTTTTTGGCGGGATTTGTGATCTGGGTGGACCTCATGGATGTACATGGGGACCATGAAGGCTCCACAAGCGCAAGAATGCATGCCTTAGAATAATTTTGCAAATTGCGGGAGGAGGATTCAGGACTTGGTTGACTATATGGATGTACATGAGGACCACAAAGTCCCAATTGTTCTAATTTCTTTGACTTGGAAAATTTTGATTTTGAAGGTGACGGGAGTTACAAGACTTGGTGGTCATGAAGAATGTCCATGAGAACCACCAATGCCTAGTAGTTCCACAAAAAGAAAACTTATAATTTTTTGAAAACAACGACAAGACTAGCTAGGACTTGTGGTCAATGTGGGTGTCCACGAGAGCCATGAAGCCCTGCTAGATACGCCATTTAGGTACTTGGAAAGTTTTAAAGACATTGTTGGAATATTGTCATTGATGTCAACAGAATTGCCAACGAAAATGTCAAAAGAATTGTAATTGATGTCAACGGAAATGTCAATGGACACATCTTTTGGTGAAGAGGTGCCTCTTGGATGGGACACCTCCTTTGTGAAGAGCCTTTGGAGGCTATATAAAGCAGATAGAAGATTGAAAAACATGAGAAATAATTCTTTCCACCATTCAAGCATAAGCAGATTTTTGTCGAGAAGAGGAAATTGAATTTGCCATCAGTTGTTGATGAAGCAACAATAGTAAGGTAAAAGATTGTTTCAGTGGAGGTCGGTGCCTTAGAACAAAGAGATTGGTCTCTTGCTAAGTTAGTGCTTGGCGGTGGGGATTGGTGTCTCCAAGTAGGTTGGTGCCTACGAAATTTTGTAAAAGGATTATTATTTTATGGCTAGATTTGGATGGTAGATCCAAGCAACTTTGCTTTGTGGTTTTTCTCCAAAGAGAGTTTTCCACGTAAATCTTGTGTTGCTTAATTATTAGATCGTGTGTGAATGTTTTCTTTGTGAACATTAATTTTTGAAAGTTAAAGTTTTATTATACACTGATTTGCCCCCCTCCCCCATGCATCGTGTGCTTAAAAATTGGTATCAGAGCGGTTCCTTCAAAATCAATCTAACCGCTAGAAGGTAGATCTCGAGAGCACACATGGCTAGTCATCATGTATAGGAAGGTTTCTCCACAAACAAGACTCCATTGTTCGACGGAACAAACTATGCATTCTGGAGTATAAGGATGCGTACTAATTTAGTAGCCCTTGGTTTTGGTATCTGGCAAACAGTGGTGAATGGATATGTTACACCAACTCGACCAACGGATCCAGCCAAAAAAAAAGCTACTGAGAATAATGCCAAAGCCATGAATGTTATTTTGTGTGACTTATCGGAATCAGAGCTTGTCAAGATTATGCAATGCGATTTAGAAAAAGAAATGTGGGACAAACTTCAGAACATCTATGAAGGTGACAAGAAAGTGAGGAAGGCAAAACTCCAAACTCATAGGAGAGAATTCGAGAGCTTGAAAATGAAAGATAAAGAAAATGTTGCGGCATATCTTCTACGTGTGGATGAGATTGTTAACACCATCAGAGGACTTGGCGAAAAGGTTGAAGAATCTATCATCGTTCAAAAAGTGCTAACGTCACTTCCCTTGAGATTTGATGCAAAAGTTTCGACTATTGAAGAAATAAAGGACTTAGACTCATTAACAATGGATGAGTTGCATGGGATTCTCACGACGTATGAAATGAGAACTAAAAAGGAAAAGCCATCTAAGAAGGAAGCAACTTTTAAAGCTCTAAAGAAAGCGAAGAATAACGACCCTGAATCAAGCAATGACACCAATGATGAACAAGATGAAAAGGAGGCCCTTTTTGTAAGAAAGCTTAAAAATGATTAGGCAAATACAAAGATGAGCTACCTTTTAAATATTTTAATTGTGGTAAAATAGAACATTTTGCTGTTAAGCATCCACATAAGGATGATAGCGATGATGAGGAAAATCATAATGAGGAAAGGAATAAGGAAAGCAAACCTCATACAAGAAAAGCTTCCAACAAAATGAATATAAGAAAAAGTTTAGTAAGCACAAGAAAAGCCTCTATTCCAAAAAGGATAGTAGCTCAATTGAGAAAAGTGAAGAGAACATATCAGACAGTGACAGAGAAGAAACTTTGTTCATGGCTATTGAAATAAAAAATGATGCCTCTACAAGTGAAGACACCTTGGAAAGAGGAAGATGATGTCAAAGATGAAGGAGAGGTAAATATTGAAGAACTCATTTGTGCCTTAAGCGAGATTGAGCAGCGTAAGAAAATAAATTTTATGCAAAAACTGCAGCTGCAGAAATATGAAAAAGAGGATTGTGATTCAAGAGCAAAAATGTCTCAAGGCCTTGAGGAATCCGAAACAATTATCATCAACCTCAAGATTCAACTTGAAGAAGCAAAAAGGGTTGAAGTGGAGGTGTGAATCCAATTAAGCAAAAAGGAAAAAAATTGTGAGTTTAGAATCCGAGATTGTCTCTTTGAGGAAGGAACTAGAGAAAACAACCACCAAGTTGAACAGAAACCTCAAATTTGAAAGGAGTACCGAGATCTTAGATGATATCATAAATGGATAGAGGTCACCATCTATAAAGACTAGTCTTGGATATGAAGAAAATCATATGGCCAACAAAGAAGATCATAAAGAGCCACCAAAGAAGGTAAATGAGGAAAAGACAAAAAGCTATGCAAATGTTCTCAAAATTCCTATCAACAAGAAGAAAGAGAATCAAGACCCGTAGAAAACAAGCATTCCTCCAAAAAATAACAAAGACAAATTCAGAAAGTTCCAGGTTCCAACATTCTTTCTTTGATTATTGATTTTCATGTAAAAATTTTGGACATAAAACAATGGAATGTAGGACACATGCAAGAAATAGGTATGCATGGGACAATGGCAGAAGTACTTATGGAGTTTCAAGTAGAAACTATAACTCATTTGCCCCATTATCGAATTTCAAAGAGAATAACATTGTATGTTATAATTGTAATAACTATGGACATACAGCACGATTTTGTAGAAGTGTTGTTGTAGAACCCCCTAGACAAAACAAGAAAGTGAATGTTCCTGTGGTAAAGAAAAGAGAACGTACAAAAATTTGGAAACAGAAGCAAGAGGAAGTTAATCAGGACAAGGAGAAATCTATGCTTGTGCAAACAAGTTTTCATGCACAAAACGAAGGGTAGCAATGGTATATTGATAGTGGATGCTCAAGTCACATGACTAAGGACAAGAGCAAATTTATCTCCTTGAAGAAAATGAGTGAAGGCATAGTAAAATTTGGAGATAATGCAAAAGCGAGAATAGCTGGAAAAGATACTCTTAGCCTTGATAATGAAAAAACAAAAACAAAAAATGTATTGTATGTTGAAGGCTTGAAGCATAACCTTCTATGTGTCAGTCAAATGTGTGATCAAAGACACACTCTCACGTTTTATGCTCAAGGTTGTGAGATCAGAAAAACAGACACAAGAAAATAGTTGCAGATGCACACAAAACAACAAATAACTTGTACATACTCAGTGAAGTTAAGGGAGATAAATGCTACATGAATCCAATTGATGAAAGTTGACTATGGCATAGAAGGATAGGCCATATGAACTTCGATAATCTAGTGAAAATCAGCACTGGGCAAGCCATAAGAAATATGTCGAAGATTACAAAACCATCAAACATTCTTTGCAAGCAATGTCAGCATGGAAACCATACAAGAGTGAGTTTCAGGTCAAAGGAGTGCTCAACCACCACGCCATTGGAACTGATTCATACAAACCTCTGCGGGCCTACAAGAACGCAAAGTATAAAAGGTGAGAGCCACTTTATGTTGCTCATTGATGATTATTCCAGAATGACATAGGTTGCCTTTCTTACAAAAAAATCTAGGGTGTTCGAAAAGTTTAAAGCTTTGGTTGAAAATGAAACGAATTTAAAGATCAAGTGCTTGAGATTAGATCGAGGAGGTGAGTTCATCTCAAATGAATTCAATGATTTTTGTGAGCAGCATGGAATAAGAAGATATTTCTCAGTTGCAAGGACTCCACAACAAAATGGAGTTGTAGAAAGAAAGAATCGAACTATTCAAGAAATGACTAGAACGATGTTAAATGAATCTAAACTATCAGACAGGTTTTGCAGAGAATCAGTTAACACTGCACTCTACATTTTGAACAAAGAACAAATCAGAGTAAACAATAGCAAAACCCCTTATGAGTTATGGAAGAGTAGACCAACATCAGTCAAATATTTTGAAGTGTTCGGGAGCAAATGCTTCATTAAGAGAGATGAAGACTTGGAAAAGTTCGACTCAAGAGCTAATAAAGGTATTTTTCTTGGATATTCCTAAAAAAGTAAAGCTTATAGATGTTATAATAAAAGGTTGCAAACAATCGTAGAAGTAAAGATGGATGAAACAATGCCTCAAAAAATAAATGCACAAATAAATGATCGTTCAGAGGAACTAGACTTCAAAGAAGAAGAGGAAGAAGTAGAAAAACAAGAATGGAGTGGGAAGATACAAAGGCACCATCTCGAATTGTTCAAAAACATCATTCTGAAAGTCAAATTATTGGTGATATTGATGCTAGGGTACAAACTAGAAAAAGATTTGTAAGTAAACCTGAGCAAGTAAACTTATCCTTGTTATCCAAAACAGAGCCCAAATATTTTGCAAAAGCTAGCAATGACAAGGTGTGGATCGATGCTATGAAAGAAGAATTGAAAAGAATGAAACATAGGAACTCATTCCTAGACCAAAAGACAAGAATGTAATTGGTACCAAGTGGGTGTTCAAGAATAACTTGAATGAAGATGGCCAAGTAACAAGAAATAAAGCAAGGTTGATTTGCAAGGGGTATGCTCAAGTGGAAGGTATTGATTTTGAAGAAACCTTTGCCCCTGTTGTGAGATTAGAAGCCATTAAAATGTTTTTGGCATACATTGGTTTTAAGAACTTCAAAGTTTATCAAATGGATGCGAAATCTATTTTTCTAAATTGCAAGTTAGAGGAAGAAGTATATATTGTACAACCAGAAGGGTTCCTTCGATTTAAAAACAAGGACTGTGTGTGCAGATTGAAGAAGGCACTATATGGACTAAAGCAAGCCCTCAGAGCCTGGTATTCAAGGATTGATAAATATCTACAAAAATAAGGTTTTAAAAGGGGAGTTGCTGGTAGTAATCTCTATATTAACCCTGAAGGTGAGAATCAATTGATTATTGTGGTATATGTGCATGCTATCATTTCTGGACGAGATAGTGAACGTATGTCCCAAGCGTTTGCAAAAGATATGCAAAAAGAGTTTGAAATGTCCATATTGGGTGAGTTGTCATTTTTTCTTGGTTTGCAAAATTCTCAATCTAGCAAAGAAATATTTATCTCCCAAACCAAGTATATAAAGGAGATGTTGTAGAAGTTCAAAATGGAAGATTCTGTTAGCACACCCATGTTTACAGGATGCAAGTTAAGTAAGGATGATGAATCTCCTGAAGCAAATCAGATGCTTTATAGATCCATGATTGGCAGCTTGTTATACACCACGACATCAAGGCCAGACATCATGCAAGTTGTAGGCTTGGTATCATGTTTTCAAGCAACCCCAAAAGAAACACATGTGCAATCAGTCAAAAGGATATTCAAATATCTAAAAAGCACTTTGGATTATGGCTTGTAGTATTCAAGAGGTGAAGATTTTATACTAACAGCATACACAGATGCAGATTGGGCAAGTAGTGTTGATGACATAAAGAGTACAAGTGGAGGAGCATTCTTTCTTGACAAAAATCTAGTGTCATGGCTAAGCAAAAAATAGCATTTTGTTTCTTTATCTATGGCTGAAACAGAATACATAGCAGCAGTGTCTTGTTGTACACAAGTCCTTTGGATGAAGCAAACATTGAAAGATTTTAATATAAAATATGAACGTCCAATCTCAATACTCTACGATAACACTAGTGCAATAAATATTTCAGAGAATTTGGTTTTGCACTCTAGAACAAAATACATTCCAATCAAGTATCACTTCTTGAGAGAACAAGTTGCAAATCAGCAAGCAAAGATGGAGTACGTTGCCACAAAGGAATAGATAGCAGATATCTTCACGAAGCCCCTCCCAAAAGAAACTTTTGAGTTTCTAAGGCAGAAATTGGGAGTGATCCATTATTCATCTAGTCATTAAAATCCATCTAAGAGAAGCATGGATTAAGGGGGAGCTAATCATTGCATTATTCAACTCCATAGATATTTTGGTGATATAAATTGTGATTGTGTTGTATGTCTATTTGCCATTGATGTCAAAGGGGGAGAATAAAAGAAAAGGAGAGCAAAGGAGAACTACAGCAAGAGGGAGTTCATCTACTGTTTTTCTACAGGACTGCCATCAATAACAAAGGGGGAGATTGTTGGAATATTGTCATTGATGTCAACGAAATTGCCAACGGACACATCTTTTGGTGAAGAGATGCCTCTTGGATGAGATGCCTCTTTTGTGAAGAGCCTTCAGAGGCTATATAAGGCGGATAGAATATTGGAAAACATATGAGAAATAATTCTTTCCATCATTCAAGCATATGCAAATTTTTGTGGAGAAGAAGAAATGGAGATTGAATTTGCCATCATTCGTTGATGAAGCAACAATAGTAAGGTGGAAGATTGTTTCAGTGGAGGTCGGTGCCTCAGAACAAAAAGATTGGTGTCTCTTGCTAAGTCAGTGCTTGGCAGTGGGGATTGGTGTCTCCAAGTAGGTTGGTGCCTACGAAATTTTGTAAAAGGATTATTATTTTACGGCTGGATTTGGACAGTAGATCCAAGCAACTCTGCTTTGTGGTTTTTTCCGAGAGAGGGTTTTCCACAAATCTTATGTTGTTTAATTATTAAATCCTGTGTGAATGCTTTCTTTGTGAACATTAATTTCTGAAAGTTCAAGCTTTATTATGCACTGATTCACCCTCCGCCCCGCCCCCTTCTCAGTGTATCGTGTGCTTAACAAACATGACCTTTAGGAAAAGACTCGAAATTTGCAAGGTGAATCATATGAAAGATGACAAAATTTAATAAGGCAAACACAAAGGGAAATGTTTTTGAGAGAGGATCCAAAGTTTTTTGAACAATCTCCAATTTTGGGATAACACAATGGAAAGTCATTTTATAACTGAGTGGCAAAGGATGTGTATGATAAAATGAGGGGCACTTTTGCTATTGCTGACAAGCATTGGCAAAGCTGCTGGATCTATTTGTGAATTGTGGACCTCTTTTAAACACACAATTTTGGGTGGTTAGTGCTTCGCCAAGGATTCACAGTCAAAACAAGGCTTATCAAAGTTGATATATCAAATTCTCCATGTATTTTATGTGGTAGAGAGAAGAAATATCTATTTGGAGATGTACCATCGCCATTACTTTTTTAAATATGGCTACAGGCTGCATTCATCTAGTTATTTATTGCCCTACTCTCTTGCCAAGGATATCTTTTAGGGAACACTTGGGTGATCAGTAACACCAGTAAAATTTTATGGCACACTATACAGCTGTCTGCCATTAGCTTTTTGTTGAAGACAAGTTGTAAGGCAACTTTTCAGGAGAACACTTCCCCATTCAATTTATTAAAGTCATCGATCTTCAAGCAGAAGTTTGGCTATGTTTGTAAAGGCCAGACTTGCTTGTTTTTGTAAAGATGTTGAATTCCTTCCCGTAGGGGCCCAGGCTCGGCTGTTATATATACTTGCTTGTATAGGGAGAGATCCTCCCTGTATTTCTGTTGTTCAGCTGTTGTAATTATTTGGTACTTCGATGTCATACAAGATGCATTTTGCAAAATAAAAAAGGCTATGCTTGTCAAAGCCAACCTTGCTTGTGTTTGTAAAGATGTTGAATCCCTTCCCATAGGGGGCCAGGCTTAGGTGTTAAACTTGCTTGTATAGGGAGAGATCTTTCTTGTCTTTCTATGTTCATCGATTGTAGTTATTTGGTACTTTGATGCAATACAAGATGCATTTTTTAAAGAAAAAAGGCATGTTACTGTCTACAGCTTTTCATTTAAAATGCTTCAAACTGCACTTATAACTCTCTACTGATCAGCCAATGTTAAAATTAATAAAATGGATAGTGCAAACTCGCCTGAAAGCGTAAAACGTTTGGAAGCACAAAAACAGATGTTCACTTCGATGTGCTCGCTACCATCAGATTGTCTGCCAACATCCCTTCAGAAAAAGTAGAATCTACATTTGGTATGAATATGGCAGTTGGAAAGTTTTTGTATCAAGAGAGATGCCATTAAGGTTCTGTTTTTGGCTTAACTCGTTTTTGCTTTGTGCAATCTCCGTGATCATGGATAATTTCTGATTACATCATTGTCATGGTAGAAGAAGTGTGGTGCAAATTTCCAAATGCTTATTCGAAATATGTGTATGATCCCTTGATATTTCGTGCTGGGTCTCAATATTATGAATTTTACATAATGCAACCCATCCCTGCAATTTGCAGATCATGCAAAAGACTTGTTTAAGTCGTGTGACTTTGCCCGAGAAGAATACAGCAGATGCACAACAGTGCAAGTGCAAACCCCAGATTGTGAGTTACCAACTACAAATGGTGGTCAGAGGCAATGTGAGAAGTTTCTAACACCGGTTCTGATGTTAAATCTGACTGACACATGTCACTCCAACCAGCTTCCCCTTGTCATTCGCATGGCAGCTTCTTTTACTGAAACTCTGTGGACAACCATGGGAGAAGGGAATTTTAATGAACGAATGTCTATTTCCATGTATAAGAATATGAATAATAGGAATCGAAAATTGGTTAAAAGCAGTGTTTTGTATGACGGTGATCGATCAATGTCAACACAGCTGGTGTCAATGTAGGCATGGGCAATGCACAATGCTGAAACTGCGGGGTTGACATATTGGAGTCCATTTATTAACATTTCAAGATATCCCACATGGGGATGTGCTCATAAAGCTTAACCATTTCAGATGTACTTGTGGTCTCCTGTTTTGGCTCATCCAGCTGCCATTCATTGCTTGATTTCTATTTTAGATACCAGTGATGGTGATCTACCAAGATTGAACTTGGCCTGTGGAACATTCTATCTGACCTATTTTAAACTTAGAATCTGCATTTGTGCAAGAAAAGGTGAAATAATTGGACATAAACAAAGCTCTTGTATGCATGTGCTATTTTAATGAGGCTGGTTTTCTTAGACAACAGTAAAGAGTTTGCAAGGGTTGGGGCTAAGGACCTATGCACCACCGAGTATCATTAACTAGCAGTCAAAGTAACCAGGGAAGGTATTGTACTTCTCAAAAAACATGGAAATTGCCGTTATCTTCAGTACAAATTAAAAACTTGGCATACCTTGGACGTAACCAAGATGCCATCGAGGCTATTATATGCAACTATGAATGTATGATATGGTTGGCATTATCGTCTTAATCCTAATGATAATAATAATATAACTTTGACCCAATGGATTGCGTTGCAGCAATTTCTGATATATATCTCGCCTGCCCATTGTTTAGGTAAATATTCAAGCCTGAATATCAAGCTGGTTGTTCTGGTGTGGATTGTGGCGGAACGACGGTCAAGAAAGCCAATGCAATTGTTCAAGTCATGGGACTTAATCTATCAATAGAGTTTGAAGGGCACGAAAGAGATGACCTCTTGTTGCCAGGGTATCAAATGGAACTAGTATCTCAAGTTGCAGATGAGTTCAAAGGTCCAGTTATGCTCGTTATCATGTCAACTACTGCTGTTCATGTCACTTTTTCACAGATTTCAGAAAAAATACTGATTTTGTGGATTGATTGTCTTGGCCAAGAAGGAGATGCCATTGCGAAATTCATTTTTGGAGAATTCAATCCAATTATGGTATGATTATATGGGGGATCATAAATTTTTATTCATTGTCATTAGAAATTTACCAACAATACTGTGGATTTCATTGTGAAAAAGGAGGAATTTAACTTTAAGTTTGGCATGAATAATTTTATGCAGGTCGTCATCTTCCAAAGTCTCAGTATCCCAATGACTATATGTAGAAGGTCAATATGACAGATATGAACGTGCAATCCAATCCCTTAACTGAACATCCCGTCCGAACTTACAGATTTTATGGAAAAGATGCAGTCTATAAATTTGGCTGTGGACTTAGTTACACTAGCTTTACATAGTCCATCAAATCCCATTCCCTGCTGCTGGTCCTCAGATTGTGGTGGCCAAGAAACAAAAAGGGCATTCATTGTTTCACGTTATAGCTGAAACTGTATCTACTTTCCCTTCGAGTAACTTAAAAGATGCATATTTGGGACAAGTATGCAAGGACTTGAATATTGAGGTTACAATTGAAGTAATAACAATGGAGCGAGCATTGATAGTGAAGTATTGTCACTATACATTTTTCCTCCTCCGGGCCTAAGTATATCAACTCTCAACATTTTGTAGCTTTCTAGAGAGCAATTGTAGAGGGTGGAAGAAGTGGTGTTGTTGTAAAGAAGTTTAATGTTTGCAACAACATAGGTTTGGTTACAAAATATTTCTAGCAGCCCAACACACCTTGTTGGTTGGAGATTTCAATTCTACTCGCTTTACAGTCTCTTTCCTCCCTTCTTTACACCATATTTCTCTTTCACTCTCAACAACTTCCCGGTTCCATGATAGACAGAAATACAGATAGGAATAGGAATAAAATAAAACAGAGATACTCCTCATTGTGTTCACTATGCTTTATTTAAATATGAAAGTACTGCCTTACTGCTAATAGATTTCTCACTGCAATAAGGTGTTCTATAACTCAAGCGGACATGTGGGTAGGTCGTAGTGTAACAATTATGAAAACCTTAAGAATGCAGTCCAAACTTACCCCACACTGCTAAAGGAAACCCGGAACCTCACCTAAGATTTACCATAATATATATGATATATGCATGTACATGTGTACGTGTGTGTGTATGCGCATGCGTGCGTGTGCGTGCATGCATGTGTGTTTGCGTGTGCGTGTGTGCGTGTGTGTACGTGCGTGTGTGCATGTGTGTGCGTGCATGTGCGCATGTGTGTGTGTGCGCGTGCGTGTGCGCATAAGTGTGCATGCATGTGTGTGCGCATAAGTGTGCGTGCATGTGTGTGCGCATAAGTGTGCATGCATGTGTGTGCGCATAAGTGTGCGTGCATGCGTGTGTGTGTGCGTGTGTGCATGTGTGTGTTTGTGTGCATGTGTGTGTTACATATACATATATATGTATGTATATATATTGTATTTATATATACATACATGCATATATATATGTAAACCAAAGGGGGGGATGTTAAGATAGATATATTACACTGTGGTTTATTAATACTTTGTGAAATAAAAGTTTTTGTTGGGTGGCTGTAAGACCCACATAGAGCTTAGGATTAGTTGGGGGATAAGTGCTAAGAGATAAGTGTTTGTTAAGGAACTGCATCTTAGAAATTAGGATCATTAACAAACTAAGTATTAATATATTCCTCAAAAAATTTCATAAAATTCTGATACAAACTTAATTTGCTAACATTTGGTATCAGAAATTGTTCAGACAAAAGTTGACAACTGTTATCATCAGTGAAGGTGATCATGCTTCTACCACACACACACAATATGATGTTGATCAATGAGGCCCATTTCCCACTGAGGAAGCGTAGTGAGGCCCCGGTCCCACTATTGTGTTTGTAGTTGTTAAGCGAGGCCAATTCTCACTGAGGAAGCGTAGTGAGGCCCAATCCCGCTACTAAGTTTGGCAAATAGTAAAGTGCGTCCCTGTTCACAAAAGTATGTGTAGTGAGGCCCAGTCCCACTATTGTGTATGACAAACAGTTAAATGTGTCCCTGTTTACACGTGTGTATGGACCTATAGAGTATGTCCTAGTCCAGACTCCATAAAATTTGATGCTTTGTAATGAACTGATAAATATGTTCTGGTTCACTGATTTATTGAAAGTATGCCAGATTGTGTGTATGTTCCAATCCACATTCAAAGTTTATTCTCTCCCACTCTTGGGACTATGATCTAATAGAAAGGGGAAGTTAGAATTAGTATATTACACCATAATTTATTAATACTTTGGGAAATAAAGGTTGTTTTTGGGTGGTTGTAACACACACAAAGAGCTTAGTATTAGTTGAGATATAAGTGTTTGTCAAGGAAATGCATCCATAAAATAGGATCATTAACAGACTAAGTATTGTATAAATATTTCTCAAAAGAAGTATGTTCTCGTTCATTGATTTATTGTAAGTATGCCAAATTGTGTGTATGTTCCAATCCACATTCAAAGTTTATTCTCTCCCACTCTTGGGACTATGATCTAATAAAGAGGGGAATGTTAGGATTAGCATATTACACCATAATATATTAATACTTTAAGAAATAAAGGTTGTTTTTGGGTGGTTGTAACACACATGAAGAGCTTAGTATTAGTTGAGATATAAGTGTTTGTCAAGGAAATGCATCCTATAAAATAGGATCATTAACAAACTAAGTATTGTAGAAATATTCCTCAAAAGATTTAATAAATCCAGATACTGGCTAAATTTGCTAACATTTGGTATTAGAAGTTATTTGGACAAAAGCTAAACAAAGTGATCATTAGTGAAGATAATAGTGCTTCTGCTACACACAAGATGATGTTGATTGGTGAGGCCCAGTTCTCGCTAAGGAAGCATAGTGAGGCTCAATCCCACTACTGTGTTTCTAGTTGTTTTATGAGGCCAATTCCCACTGAGGAAGCGTGATGAGGCTCAATCCCACTATTGTGCTTGTTGTTGTTCAATAAGGCCAATTCCCACTAATGAAGCACAGTGAGGCCCAGTCCAACTATTGTGTTTGGCGACTAGTAGAGTGTGTCCCTGTTCACATTAGTATGTGTAGTGACGTCCAATCCCACTAATGTGTATGACGAATAGTTGAGTGTGTCCCTATTCGCAGATAGTATTTTGTTATGAACAGTTGAGTGTGTCCCTTTTCATATAAATGTGAGATTCAGTCCCACACATAGTACTTTGTTGTGACAGTTGAGTATGTCCATGTTTACACAAGTTTGTGTAAAGGCAATAGAGTATTTCTTAGTCCATATGGTTTGATGTTTCACAATGAACATAGAATAATTGAAACCTCTACGTGCTTGGGACAAATAGAAAGCATGTGATTATTTCAAAACTCATAAACGATTTTTATTTTTCCTTTAGTGTAGTGGGTGGGTTTGATGAATGAAGCCACCATCCAAGCAATATTGCTTCCCCCATATTGACAAATTGACTCACTAAGCAATTTTCTAATTAAAAAAACTTGGAAAACAAAGAGGGGGTTTCACAACAACATATAAGAGATTTTAAGTTTTCACAGTCCATGAAATAGTTAAAAAGAGTTTTTGAATAAACTGTGTACACAATTATTGATCGAAGCGTTTCGGATCATAACCTGTGGTCCGTTCCCCAACAACCTTATAGTTATAAATGGGTAAGAGATGGGGAATGATGAGTTTTACACTGTAAACCCAAGTTTCATTATTCTTAAGGTTTCTTTGGCACCTTGTCTTATTTATGGGAATACTTAGATGTGGGGTTGAAGTTATGGCAATACATGGACCTAAGCTCATCCCTATGGTAAGGGTTGAACTTGTAGGAATGCATGGATCTAAACCCTGTATTTTACCAGTCTATGAACAATGTGGAAATAGCGGAGGTTGAATTATAACCCCGTTGGACACCTAGAGGTAGGAATGAAGTATATTTATATCAAAGACCCCAACCCGTCCTATATCCGCTAGAAACTGTATCCAAATATTGAGCTAATCCCCCTCACTGCAATAAGATGGCAATACAACTCTAGCAAAGATTCAGATGTAACGATTATGGAGTGCTTTCGTGTAGTTAAGCTTACCCCCACACCAGGTTAGAGGCCTATAACCTTGCCCAGAAAAAAAAATTGAATTCACAACTAAATGGAACAAAACAGTTTAATATCTTTTTAACCTTTAACAAACAAATAAAAAACTGGCAACCTTGAATATTTTTTAAAAAATGAAGTTCTAGACAGAAAGCATTTGAAAGTTTATATAACCTGCGAAAATACGGAAGCAGACTTGGAAGACGTGGGAAGCTCCAGCAAACGCACAAATTGGTGGTCCTCAAATAAATTAGTATTGTCATGGATTGAGGCTCTTGTAGTAGCTCTGCAAGCCTTAATTCCCCTGTGTATGTGTATTCTTGAGCATGAGAAGGCGTCAAGAGAAACAGTCAACATATTTGTCTTTCATTCGCAGCCTGCAATGATGTTCAAATTGAGTGCTCCATTGCTGCAATATTTGTTGGGTTTTCCATTTTGTGTTTTATAAGGTTTAGTAGTGGTATGAAAAAAGCCACTGAAATTTTGAACATTTACCTTTCACCAAGTCCCATTTCAACGTTGGAGAGGGATTGGTGAGGATTATGGTATGTTGTAATTGTTATGTTATTAATTTAAAAATAAATTTGCGTGTATTGAAAGGGTTGTAGTTTAATTGGTGAGGATGTGGTTGTATATATCCATTCATTAAGGTATAAATTTTTTTGGACATGAGAAATAAGACAATATACAATAAATGAAACTAGACTAAACAAGTTAAAATATATATGATAAGTTATGATGAGAAACAAGTTCAGATGTAATAATTGGAACTAGATTAAGCAACGTAAATTAAAAAGGGACAATTAATGATCACACTTGTGTGTCGATCTATAAATTTAACGCGCTAGATTAATTGTGTAAATTGTGTGCAACTTGCTTCTGAAATCAAGAAATTTATATCATTCTCTTTATGTGAATAGGTTATATGGGAGATGTGACTTTTTGTTGAGTGACATTGAGATGTGGAACATCAGATTATGTTGAGTCAATAAGTCAACAAAAATAGAAAGGGCTATGATCCATAAGAAAACTATACACACATCCTTTGTGAACAAATTTTATTCATGTATGTAACATAGAGAGTATAACATTCATAGCATGTATCTATGGTGTTCTTATATAAATGTTGTAATTAATGTCACTATATATGACGTGATACTTGGTAGGTAAAGTCATAGGTCAAATAGTTAAGTTTAGGACAATTATCTTTATTAGAATTTGTGTTTGATTGTTCCTTTGATGATTGTATTAGAAGGAGCTAATGATTTTCGATCAACACATAATGCTTCTAAAAAGACAACAATGTAAATGTTCGAGCCTACCCCATTATCGACAAAAACCTTGTTGATGCCTTGTTTCTTAATAGCAACTTAAATGTATAAAGGCAAATGTATGTATACAGTGTCCTTAGTTGGCAATTCTTCACAATTATAGGTAATACGGGGCTCATTGTTTCTCAATGTATTTACCAAACTAAAGAAATAAACTAGTACAGTATTGGTTGGAAAGGCAGAATCTCACAAGGCATCTTGCAATACGTCTTTGAAAACTATTGATTGCCTAAGTGGCTCTAAAATTGAGATTTTAGTTTTTGTGTTTTGTAATTGATCCACTAAATCATAAGGCTTGGTAATTCTAATTTTAGGAGGAAAAGGAGGAGAATTGACAACTTGCAAAGTAGCATGTTGACTTAGCCCACTTTGAGGGTTGAAATAAGGGATGGTAACATTACGTGGTTTACCTCTTCATGTTGTTACAACATTAATATGAATATGAGCCATGAAATATAAATCTGAATAGTTGAATTTTGATATAAAATTAATAAAATGAAATGGGGTTGAAAAGATTGAATAAACCCTAAGATCCAAATCTGAGAAATAACCAAGCCCTAAATAAAAGAGAGAGTTTGTAGAAACCCTATGTTGAATGAGCGAAAAAGTTACCCAATTCACCGATTATGTTTACCTTAATTCTATTTTTAATCAAAATAATGAACTAATTTAGTACAATTAAATAAATTTAACCATACATGACTAATAATACAAAATTTAGTCTGTCTAACAAGGAACAATGAAAAACAAGTCCAAATGCAATAAAAAACATTAGACTAAGCAATGTAGCAAAGGAACAACGAATGATCACACATGTTTATTATTCTGAAAATCTGACACTATAGACGAATTGTGTAGACTATATAGACACCTAAATTTGGCACAAGACCCTTATTTCCAATGTCTTCCAATTTACCTTATTTGATAATCTTGTATATTTAGGTTATTTTCTAATACGCCTCTATCCCCAAAATACATCTATACTCAGTCCATCAAACCTAGAATCACCTTAACACTTATTAAAAATGTACTTGTTAATGCATCTCGACTATATCTCATATACTACCTAACCCTACCTTGAAAATAGAGCTAAACATATCTCTTTGTCAAACTCGTACACTATATGGGTATGTCTAAGACAAGTGCATACACCATGCGTTTGTCCCTTTTCATTTTGTGGGTATGGCAGCCCATTGTTGTGATTCATGTGCCTTTACTCGTGATTTTATACATTATCATAGTCAAAAAATGTGTTTAGGTTATCTTAGGTCAGCCTATATATACAAGGTCTAACCAAGCCATTCATTATATGGGAGGATCATCTAGAAGCTATGATCAAGAGGGATCAAAAACAAACATAAGACCCCTTGAATATCAAGACCCAAGCATCACTGAGATCAAGCCTCATTAAATCTCATACACTTGTATATCTTGGTCTGTCTACATTTCCATTGTACCAAATGAGGGTATTATATTGCATGTAGTTGATTCATAACTTCTAGGGATTTGAGGTTCACAAGCCCTCTCTTGAGCTATTCCATCCACATACTTACCAAATTATGTGGAGCTTTGATTGCTTTAGTGTGGGATACATAGTTTGCAACATTGTCTCGGTGATTTCCTGACTCCATAAATATTTGTTTTGGTTTGAAGTGCAAGTTAGGTCCAAGAGGATATTCACACATTTTATGCATTTTTCCCATCATATCCACGAAGTGAAGGTATAAGCGTAACAAGAAAGTGAAAGAGTAGAGGATACATAAAAAATTAGAGCATAAAACCCTATCATGATGAACTTGACTACAACAAGACAGTTATGGCCATATGGATCTATATGAGTTTGTCTTGAAGCATTGCACAAATTCCAAATTTTAGGAGCAAGTTGCACATAATTTGCATAATCCATCTATAGTCTCGAATTTTTAAAACAATAAATAGGTGTGATCACTCCTTACCCATTTGTTTTTTGCATTGCTTAGTTAGTTTCATTAATTACATTTGGACTTGTTTCTCATCATAGCCTCTCAAATAGATATAAATTTTGTATTTTCAATCATGTATGCTTAAATGTATTTAAAGGAAACTAGTTTATTCCTTGTTTTGATTAAGACCATAATTAGGGTAAACATGACTAGTGAACCATGACTCTTTCACACATTTAATTTAGAGTTTTACAAAATCTTCGTTTCCTTAGGGTTTGTTCTCTTTCTTCAAAATTTGATTTTCAGATTTATGACCAACACTTACTCATTCGTTAGACATGTTTATGAATCGTGATGATATTTTGGTGGAATATGTTCATATTAATGACAAAACCCATAAGGATCCTAATTGTGGTGAATAAACTGATTCGTATGAGAAGGCAACCTTATAAAACTTCAAATATGAAAATAAGTAAAATCCAACATGTATAGACCAATTATTACAATAAATAGAATCAAAACAACAAAAAATAAAAATAAGAAACCCATGCACGAATAAATTCTATTATATATTCAACAATTTACAATTGTATCAAGTTTGTTAATAACAATGTAGTCCACAATATTCATGGCTCGCCTTATGAAAAACCTATTTGTAAACCACATAGTTCACCTTGAAAGGTAAAAATAATTTATCTCTAGGTGGCCCAATGACTTTTTCACATTCATAATCATCTTATGCACCTACTATACTTGAATGAGAGATATCACCACCTATTGTGCAAGCTTTTCAATATTCAATCCTTGTGGTTTAACCTTCAAGGTGTATAACACTTATGCATTTTTGTCCTAAGGTTGATTCAAGACCTAAGTTAAGCATTATAACATGTTATATAATAGCACAATCTTCAACAGTTCTTCATTATGGAAACAACAGTAATTCTACACCGCATAATATGCACATAATTCTTATAGATGATGATTATTATTACACGTCTCATGATCATATCTCTAATATATTGAGCGATACATATATTTTTTCTACTTTATATCTAGGGATTGATATCATCATAACATTTGGGCGTCGATGCATAATTTTTTTGGCATATTTATTATACCATAGTTTTTAACACAAGGTTTCTTCTTATTTATATTGTGTCTTACATGTGCCTTCCTCCGAATATTACTTTGTCAAAATTACAAAATCCAAAAAACATTCATAAAATACAAAAATACAAAAAAAAAATCTTTATCTTGGTCATATGATATGCATAATACCTATCTACATACACTATAGAGTTTACACATCCATAGTTTCACACTTACTTTTTTACGGCATGCCTTCGTTTAGGTAATAGGCAAGACAATTTGGCTATATATGCTTGTGATTATATGTTTTCCTCTCTCGCAGGGACACTTTGCTTATTAGGCCAATTCATTTTTGATTTTGCACAAGTCCAGGAATTTCTACGGACTCTATAGGGTTTGGGTTTCTATGGACTCTGCAGGTGTAATTTGTTGATAGATGAAGAAACAATTTAGAGAGTGCAAGGTTTTGCAAAACTTCTTCGGACTCTTGTCTGAAGAAATTCATAAGGAAAGAGAGCTATAATGGTTTAGAAGACACTTTTCCTTAAGGTTGGAAGAGTGTTTCAAATGACATAATCTTTCCAAGAGTTAGCACCTTTGAACCGTTGAACCAGTTCAATCGTCAAGTCCAATCACTTGGTTCAATTGGCGAGTTCAATCGCTTGGTTCAATCACTTAGTTCAACGCTTGGTTCAATCGGCGGGCTCATCGCTTGGTTCAATCGGTGAGTTCATTGTTTGGTTCAAACACTTGGTTCGTCGCTTGGTTCAATCGGCGGGTTCATCGTTTGGTTCAAACACTTGGTTCATCGTTTGGTTCAATTGGTAGGTTCGTCGTTTGGTTCAAATACTTGGTTCATCGCTTGGTCAATCAACGAGTTCAACACTTGGTTCACTGCAGAGGGTTCAAAGGCTCGGCGTGCAGTGTTGAACCGTTGAACCATTTTTGGTTTAATTGGTCAGTTCAATAGCTTGGTTCAAGGGAGCGTCCTAAAGCCAAAGGACAAGTGCCCTTGCAGAGGGCAGTCCCAAGTTCAAGAGCCTTTGCGGAGGGTAGGAAGCACTTCAAAGGAAAAGAGCCGCAAAGTTAAGATTTTTTTGGACTTAGCGTTGAAACAAATTCTTTTGGACTTTTTGTCTAAAGGAATTCCTTTGGATAAAAAGTTCGAAGGAATTCAGAGGAAGGCCGCTTGCCCGAAACAAAAGACCCGGGGAAGTCAAAGCGTCCAATTCCTGCAAACTTTTTGTTCGTGGGAAAAAGCCCGAAGCAAAAGAGACCCGCAGAGAGGGCCAAAAAGAAAAAGGTCGTCGAAGGACAAGTACCCTTGTGGGGGCCTCCCGGTGGCCAAATGAAGGGTATCTCTCCAGAGCCGAAGGGACACTTCCCCTTCGGGAGGGTCCTTAACAAAGGAAAAGGCCAAAGCAAAAAAGCTGAAGGAAAAGTCCAAATGATGAGGGGCGCGTGAGCGTCAAATTTAAAGTAGTGAAATAGCTGTTGGATTTTAAAATGCTTACGCGCTAACCAGGGAAGGAGCCCAAGAAATGCAGCGACCTACCAGAAGATCACCCTGAGCGCTGAAGGAGCAGAAAGAGACAAAGCAAGAAGAAGACAAAGAGCCCAGAGAACAAAGAGAGAAAAGTGCCAAGTGTAAGAACAGGCAGATAGCCCAAGTGGTGAAAGGAGGCACCGATTCAATAAGTTACTCCAACAGGTGATACAGTGCCCGTAAATTGATTATTAGGAAGCACAAACGGCTAATAGTGTGACCCATTTTTCTTCATTTCGCATCAATAAGTAGACAAACGGCGCGGCTCATAATTTCTCATTGATGTTTAAGCGGCTTGCTCTTCCCAATGACCGAAGCGCAAATGGGTCATTTGTAAAAAGGGTGCCAAAAGGCCTCCTTCCTTCCTCTATATATTGGAGACTTGTCATTTGGAAAAGGATCTTTCACATTTGTAAGGCGAAGCCCTGGCAAATTTTCACCTGAAATTAATAAATGCATTTTTACCTCTATTCTAGTTAGATATCTCTATGTGTGCCTGAGTGTCAATTTGTGTTTAGTCATTACTTCTTAATGCTTCCACAGGTTTAACACCAACACACCTAGTGTCTATAAGGTGCCATTCTTGCAGGTGACAAGGAGAGCTGTATTTGGAAGTGCAGAGACAGAAGAAGCTGTTATATATTGTGCCTTTCCACAGCATCTTTGGTGAGTCTCTATTTTTTGTGTGTTCCATCAAAGCCTCCCTGTTTAGCTTCTTGCAACCTTGGTCCTTCTGCCAGTATGAAGTGTACGTATGTGTTTCCCTGGGTTCAAGTGTGAGTGTGAGTAGGTCGAATCATTTGGTGCATCACCTCTTTTAGAGTAGTTTGTTTTCCTGCAATCCCTCTCCCTTTTCACCCCCCATTATATATCTATATACCTATATTAACACTTATTGGAACAACTCAGATGCATCAAGGGGAGCTAGCCCTTACCTAGAGACTCTCCCCTCTAGCTTCGCCAGTCCCACAGGTGAGAGGGGAGTTTCCATTTTGACGTGTGGAAAGCAAGAGCTCAGCCTCTTGCCCTGGGTGCAATCCACTGCGTCAACAGTTTTTGGCACACCTAATGGGACTCAATTTTACACTTAGTAAAGTTTCACGATTGATGTTGGTCCTGTTACAGCAAGTCAACTATTTTTAGCATCTGGCGACTCCACTGGTAAAAACTTCATTTCCTAATCAAAGATCAGTCTGACTTCCTATGCCTAAAGTCACCACACGGTCTACTTCTAAGGGTGTTCCTTTCGACTTCATTGAGTTGCCTTTAAACTTAGAAAAAAGACTGAGGTTTGAGAGGACCCATCCTTATTTAGCAAACCACCTTCCCAGACCTGCTGTAAGGAACACATACGCAGCAAGGCCACAGTTACATCCCGTCATAGCTATGGCACTTCCCTTTGTGACTTTTTGTGGTCAGAGCCCATTGAATATCTAACATTATGACCCAATTCTAGGATCAGCCCTCAAAAGTGTGCCTTCTTTTGATGGAGAGGAGGGGCCCATCACAGTCATCAAACACATCAAAAATATTGCTAACCTCTGCAATATTCACAATGTCACTGAGGAAAACATTGCAATCAGATTGCTAGCATTGTCTCTCAAGGGTAAAGCTCTTGATTGGTATGGGACTTTGACTATAAATTCAATCAGTTCCTGGAATGAATTGGGCACTCACTTGATGGACCATTTTGGAGAAAAGAGCGACCACCTCTCACTTGCCGAACAACTGACTACCATGAAGAGAGCCCCACATGAATACATGCAAGTTTTCAATGCTCAGTTTCAAAAGACATGGGATAGAATCCCCATTCTATAAAAACCTACTCCTAGATATGCTTTCCTGCATTAATTAAGAGTATTGAACAGTGAGATCGTTGTTATGATACAATCCATGGGAGGGCATGTGCTGCCTGTCGCTTATGACATAGCCATAACTACTGAAAATTGCTTAGTGTAGGCTGGGAAGATAGCTCCTAGACCCCCTTTCCAAAATTACAATCAAGGACAAGGCCAACTTACTCAAACTAGGCCTTTTCAAGGCTACAACCTAGGTGCCCCTTCATCATCTAAGGTCATGGTGCCTGTTCAAAACAATCTGGTGCAGGAACAACCACGTTGTTCAACTATGGGACATGGTCAGGGGCAGGCTGTTTATGCAAATGAAATGACGAGTTATTACCCAAATGTACAAGAGAATCAAGCATCCACCCATTCCCAAGGTTTTGAGGCTTCAATGCAACCCAACACGAGCAGCAGTCAGGCCCAGCTTGATTTTACCCTCATGAATCATCTGGAAGGAGAATTCTATTCAATCAATTATGTGGGTGCTGCAGACAATCAGGCTGACTGTGTTGCAGCCAACACAAGATTCAAAAGGAGAGTAATGGAAGAAACTCAGGCTACTGCCCAGGCATCAGTAACGCCTTCTTCATCACACGCAAATCAAAAGGTCCCAAGTTTTAGACCGTTAGTTGTTATTTTAGCTCCTCGGCATGCGCCCCAGGCTGTAAATAATTCTAAATAAATTTTGAAGGAAAGCAACCCTCGAGTCAACGTGGTTGACCAGATGAAGAAGCTACACATGAACATCTCCTTGTGGGATTCGTTGTCAATACTGGGGCAAAAAGATATGCTGCAAAAGGAATTGCATGAGCTAGATGAACGAGTTATCCCAGCAAAAGCTAATAACATTTTGATGATGAATGGATAGCCTTCTATCTCAGGTTAGATTCGAAAATAAGAAAAGGTTCCTCCCTTTCATGTGTCCTTGGTCATAGGAGATTTCTTCATGCATAATTGCATCATTGATAGCGAAGCAAACACCTCGATGATGCCCAAATGTATACTCGACAAGCTGGGCTTGAAATACGAAGAAATGACAAAGGGAGTCCTACAGTTGGATGGAACTCCAGCAAAGACAATTGGGGTGGTAAGAGGTTTGAGCTTGACGCTACATGCTTTCCCAACTTTCTTAGTTTCTCATGATGTGGTAGTGGCAGATGTCCCTCCCTACTTTTCTATCTGCTTATCCAGGGATTTTACTTCCAAGATAGGTGGTTACTTAGCGGCTAATTGGTCTTATTTGGTTTTTAGAACCAAGTATGGGACTAAAGTGAAGATTGAATTCAACCCACTCCACATAGATCATCTAAAACCTTACTCGCTCAAGGTAGCAAATGTCAGCCACGCCATTATTGACCAGGAAGAGTTCCAAGTAGACCAATCTCCATCCTCTGCCCTTGAAGGAGTTGCAGACCTGCTCTTAGATGAATGGGGAAGTGACAACTTCGAGCATGATCCCTACAAATTCATAGAGGAGGCGGGCCTTGGAATTTATTACATGCATGAAGAGGGTACTTTTGTACCAAATCTGATGAAATCCAGCCAAAAAAGTTTAGGTCTGTGGTAGCTGTTCTTTGATGGTTCAAGGAGTAATTGGGAGCTGGTGGTGGAGCGGTGTTGGTCTCTCCTTCAAAAGAGAGGTATATTTTAGCCTTTTGGTTCCAATTCTCCTGCACATCCAATGTTGTGGAATATGAATCCCTCATCCATGGCTTGAAGTGGGCGAGGAAAAGAGGAATCAAAGAGCTGCAAGTGTTTGGTGACAGCGAGTTGATTGTCAACCAGGTAAGAGACCAAAATTTGACAAAGAATTCTCTACTGAATTCCTACAAACATAGGGTATGGGACTTAGTGGAAAATTTCTTCGCTTTCAATATCACCTCCATTCCTAGAGAACGGAACAAATAAGCAGATAGGCTGGCAGCAATTGGTGCCCAATTTGATATTGCTCAGGAAATAGGCTGAGATCACAGCTCACGTCACTTGAAAGTAGTGATCCAGCCCTTTGTTCTTGATAACATCACCAACTAGCAGGTTTTCAACAGTGATCATCAAATAACACTCTTCCTGCAAGAAGAAGCAAAATTCGCTGCAAAAAACTAGGCAAAGTTGCAGCAGCAATATGGCAGCTAAATTATTCAGCTGAAGAACAATAAGCTTCCCAAAGGTTTGGTCACTCTAGAGAGTATCTTCAATGGAGATGACCAATTAAAAAGCGACAAGGTGTGCATTGCAACAAATGAGGAGCGCCATGAGAAGGTGGAAATTTTCAAGGACAAGTTGCTTGCACTTGGGAAAGTGTGCACATACTAGGAAAGGTAGGCCTTCATCTTGTTGTGCCAATAATTTGTTGATATCTTCACTTGGGAGTATAGTGATTTGAAAGGTTTTGACCCAAGCTTGGCCCAACATACCATTGAGCTAGAAGAAGACACCAAGCCAATCAAGCAAAAGCAGAGGCCTATAGACCCAACGATTGAGCCTCTCATGCGGAAGGAACTCACCAAGTTGGTTGAGTCCAAGATAATATTTCCAATCAAACACTCTTCTTGGCTGGCCAATCTTGTTTCTGTTTGAAAAAAGAATGGGGAGATCAGACTATGTGTCAATTTTAGAGACCTCAATAGAGTCTCTTTGAAAGACCATTATCCTCTCCCAAGCATGGATCCTCTCCCAAGCATGGAGCAAATCCTTCAAATGGTGATAGGCAACGAGCGTTTCTCCCTCCTGGATGGGTATTCGGGATACAACCATATTTTGGTGCAAGACTGTGACCAGCACAAGATAGCCTTCACAACCAAGTGGGAAATGTTTGCTTACAGGAAAATGCCTTTTGGACTGTCTAATACTGGTGCCACTTTCCAACGAGCTATGGACATGGCCTTTCAAGGCCTGATAAATAAGACTGTGCTGGTATATCATGACGATTTGATAGTTTTCTCCAAGGAAGTGAGCCAACACATGAAACACCTCAGGCAAATCTTTGAGAGGTGTAGAGAGTTTGGTATCTCTCTCAATCCTAAGAAGTGCGTGTTCGCTGTCCATGAGGGAAAGCTCCTTGGTCACATTGTTTCTTCAGAAGGTCTGGCTATTGATCCAAAAAGAGTTTGCTCCATCCTAGAGCTGTCCTTACCCAAGCACAATAAAGGCCTGCAAAGCTTCTTCGGTAACATAAATTTCATATGGAGATTTATCCCAAATTTTGTGGAGATGGTCAAGCCATTGACCTCTATGCTGAGGAAGGGTGAAGAGTTCACATGGACAGTACAGAGAAAATACAATTTTGAAGAAATCAAGCAGGCCATAGCTCGGGCTCCTACTTTGATCAACCCTAACTTCACCAAAGATTTCAACCTCTACACCTTCGGCAATGAAGAGGTAATCTCCACCATGCTTACCCAAGCAAGTGATGATAAGCTTGAGCAACCAATTGCATTTTTTAGCTAAGGCCTAGAAGGTTTTGAAGTCAGATACACATATGTGGAAAAGCAAGTCTTGGTGGTCATACAGAGTCTGAAGAAATTCAGACACATGTTGTCCAATAGAAGAATCCACCTCATGGTTCCACATCCCAACATCAAAGATTTCTTGATCAATCGAGATCTAAATGAGAAGAGAGCAGGGTGGATCACCAAGGTGATGGAATATGATGTAGATATCAAGATCACCAAATTGGTAAGAGGGAGAGGCATGTGTGAACACCTCGCTGTAGACTTTAAACAGCAAAAGGAGGACAGTCTGCTAATCCATGATGCAGCTACAGTAGAAGAACCAATTGTCATGAGGGATTGGACATCAGACGTGAGGCATTTCCTTCTCACTGGTGAGTGCCCGCACTCACTTGACAGGACCAAGAGAAGGTATTTCAGACTCCAGTGTCTCCCTTATGCCCTGATTGATGGAGTGTTATTCAAGAAGGATCTCTCAGGAGTCTTTTTAAGATGCTTGGACTCAAGTCAGGCCGACAGGGTGCTGTCTGAGTTCCATGATGGACCAGTCGGTGGTCATTTTGCTCCTAGGGCTACTGTAGCAAGAATAATGAGAGCTGGCTATTTTTGGCCTACTCTTTTCAGCGACACCCATGCCTGGGTAAGAAAGTGCCAGAAGTGCATGCTTTTTGATGGGAAGTAGCGGTTGGCTGCCATGCCTTTACAACCTATTCAAGTGGAGCAGCCATTCATGCAATGGGGCCTAGACTTCATAGGGATGATTAATCCTCCCTCCAGTGCTAGACACAAATGGGTCCTTACCGCCACAGATTATTTCACAAGATGGGTAGAGGCTGTTGCTCTGAAGGAGGCAAATGAAAGTGTGGTCCTGGATTTTTATGAGGACCTGGTGGCAAGGTTCGGGGTTTCAACAACCATAATCTCAGATAATGCATTAGCTTTTCTAGGAACCAAAACAAGTGCATGGGTGTTGAGATATGGTATATATCTTAGCTCTTCATCTAATTAATTCCCATAGGGGAATGGACTAGCTGAGTCTACAAATAAAAACTTGATCAAGATCATCAAGCGAACCATGGAGGAAAATCAGAGGACTTGGCATGCCAAGTTGAAAACAACCCTGTGGGCAGATAGGGTCACCTTGAAGAGGGCAATTGGCAACTCGCCATACATGCTCATCTATAGAAGGGAAGCTAGGCTCCCCATTTCACTCGAGTTGCCAGGCTTGGATCTCGCTCGCCAGTTGCAATTAGAAGAAGGAAATAGCATGGAGGTTAGGCTATGTGAGCTGATGGAACTCCAAGAGACAAGGGACCAGGTTATGGCTTTTATGACCAGCCGCCAACACCAAGTGAAGAGACACTTTGACAAGAAATCTTCATCAAAAGGTTTCTCTAAAGGAGACATTGTCTTGAAATGGGATGAAGACCAAACTAAGCCTAGAAAGCATGTGAAGTTTGACGCCTTATGGAGTGGCCCGTACGTAATCACTCAGTGTAAGCAGCATAATGCATTCCAACTCTCTAGGTTAGATGGTGAAGAACTGTATATCCCAGTTAATGGGATACATCTTAAGCATTACCATTGAGCCCCTTCTCCATCATGTATATATTTTCCCTTACTTTTCTCCTATTCTTCCCTAAGTGCTTTATGCACATGTTGGTAGTTTTCTTAGCTTTGTGTGTGTTTTCATTTCCTTTTGAGGTAAATATTCATGATTGGTTCTAGATTTATCAGAGCTTACTAATCTTTAAGTTACAATCTGACCCCATGCCCAATGGATTTTGAGGCAACTGGCTTCTAAGCACAGCAGGCATGCTTCCCCTGGGAGTCACCAATTTGTTGACCATTTTTGGGTCTAACAGGCCAAAAATCGGTCCCCTTCTTCCTCTGATGTTTTAGGCCAATTCATTTTTTATTTTGCACAAGTCCAATAATTTCTATGGACTCTGCAGGTTTATTTCTATGGACTTTGCAGGTCTATTTCTACAGACTCTGTAGGTCCATTTCTACAAACTCAGTAGGTTTTGATTTTCTACAGAATCTATAGGGTTTGGGTTTCTATGGACTCTATAGGTGTAATTTGTTGATAGATGAAGAACCAATTCAGAGAGTGCAAGGTTTTACAAAACTTCTTCGGACTCTTGTCTGAAGAAATTCATAAGGAAAGAGAGCTAGAATGGTTCAGAAGACACTTTTCCTTAAGGTTGGAAGAGTGGTTCAAATGACATAATATTTCTAAGAGTTAGCACCTTTGAACCGTTGAACTAGTTCAATCAGTGAGTCCAATAACTTGGTTCAATTGGTGAGTTCAATTGCTTGGTTCAATCACTTAGTTCAACTCTTGGTTCAATCGGCGGGTTCATCACTTGGTTCAATCGGTGGGTTCATCGTTTGGTTTAAACACTTGGTTCATCGCTTGGTTCAATGGATGGGTTCATCATTTGGTTTGAACACTTGGTTCATCATTTGGTTCAATTGGCGGGTTCATCATTTGGTTCAAACACTTGGCTCATCGCTTGGTTCAATCACTTGGTTCAAATCACTTGGTTCACTGCGGAGGGTTCAAAGGCTCGGCGTGCAGTGTTGAACCGTTGAACCATTTTTGGTTCAATCGATCGGTTCAATGGCTTGGTTTAAGGGAGTGTCCTAAAGCCAAAGGACAAGTGCCCTTGCGGAGGGCAGTCCCAAGTTTAAGAGCCCTTATGGAGGGCAAGAAGCACTTCAAAGGAAAAGAGCTACAAAGTTAAGATTTTTTTGGACTTAGCGTTGAAATGAATTCTTTCAGACTTTTTGTCCAAAGGAATTCCTTCAGACAAAAAGTCCAAAGGAATTCAAAGGAAGGTCGCCAGCCCAAAATAAAAGACCTGGGGAAGTTAAAGCGTCCAATTCTCGTAGACTTTTTGTCCACGGGAAAAACCTTGAAGCAAAAGAGACTCGCAGAGAGGGCTGAAAAGACAAAGGCCGCCGAAGGACAGGTACCCTTGCAAGGGGCTCCCAGTGGCCAAATGAAGGGTATCTCTCCAGAGCTGAAGGGACACTTCCCCTTTGAGAGGGTCTGAAATAAAGGAAAAGGCCAAAGCAAAAAAGCTGAAGGAAAAGTCCAAGCGATGACGGGCGTGCAGGTGTCAAATTTAAAGCGGTGAAATAGCCGTTGGTTTTTAAAATGCTTACGTGCCAACCAGGGAAGGAGCCCAAGAAATGCAGCGACCCACTAGAAGATCACCCTGAGGGCTGAAGGAGTACAAAGAGACAAAGCAAGAAGAAAACAAAGAGCCCAGAGAACAAAGAGAGAAAAGTGCCAAGTGTAAGAACAGGCAGATAGCCAAAGTGGCAAAAAGAGGCGCCAATTCAATAAGTTACTCCAGCAGGTGATACAGTGCCTATGAATTGATTATTAAGAGGCATAAACGGCTAATAGTGCGACTTATTTTTCTTCATTTTGCATTAATAAGCAGACAAATGACATGGCTCATAATTTCTCATTGATGTTTAAGCGGCTTGCTCTTCCCAATGACTGGAGCGCAAATGGGTCATTTGTAAAAAGAGGCACCAAAAGGCCTCCTTCCTTCCTCTATATATTGGAGACTTGTCATTTGGAAAAGGATCTTTCACATTTGTAAGGCGATGCCCTGGCAAATTTTCACTTGAAATCAATAAATGCATTTTTACCTCTATTCTGGTTAGATATCTCTGTGTGTGTCTGAGTGTCAGTTTGTGTTTAGTTATTGCTTCTTAATGCTTCCACAAGTTTAACACCAACACACCTGGTGTCTATAAGGTGCCATTCTTGCAGGTGACAAGGAGAGTTGTATTTGGAAGTACAGAGATAGAAGAAGCTATTATATAGTGTGCCTTTCCACAGCATCTTTGGTGAGTCTCTATTTTCTATGTGTTCCATCAAAGCCTCCCTGTTTAGCTTCCTGCAACCTTGGTCCTTCTGCCAGTATGAAGTGTACGTATGTGTTTGTCTGGGTTCAAGTGTGAGTGTGAGTAGGTCGAATCATTTGGTGCATCACCTCTTTTAGAGTAGTTTGTTTTCCTGTAATCCTTATCCCTTTTCACCCCCCATTATATATTTATATACCTATATTAGCACTTATTGAAACAACTCATATGCATCAAAGGGAGCTAGCCTTTACCTAGAGACTCTCCCCTCCAGCTTTACCAGTCCCACAGGTGAGAGGGGAGTTTCCATTTTGATGTGTGGAAGGCAGGTGCTCGGCCTCCTACCCCGGGTGCAATCCACTGCGTCGATAGTTACATAGTAACATCATGTTAAATAATCACATTTTTCATATAGAGTTATCTTTACATGCATCTCATTTCTTATTGATTACTTACACAAGGTATACATATAATATTTGTGTTCATGGATCTATGCATGTTATTTGCATGATATCATCATCATCCTCAAATCTATGATATCATTTGGGCTTTCTTCTTGAGCTTGATTGCATTATTCTATTTCTTAGATTTTGCATGCCACTAGCTTTCTATTTGCATTAACAATATTCTAGCCAATTGGATCATGTTGCTTATTACGTTTCATTGCCCTTGACCATTCAACAATTAAACTTATTTTCAGCACTTCCACTACTCTTTTCAATGATGATAACATACTTATAGAGATATTTGGTCATAACATGCATTAAGTTGTCAAGGATTCCATAGGTACTTAGAATCGTTCTCATCTCTACAAGCCTTGCTCATTTTATTTCCTATAAAAACCCATACTTTTTTGTGTTAGTATTTATATTCTTATGCATATATAATTAGAAAATAAAAACATTAATTCATACATTATCATATTTACTTTCCTATGGAGGCATCAATCCCAATCATGATCTTTATCAACTACATCTATATACACACATTTGCCTTTAGGGGGCATTGTCCCCTCACATGTTTCTCACTAACATATTATGAGTTTATTTTAGCATGACTTTAGTATACTCTACCCATCACTCATAGTTTCATCTTACACATTGTACTGATTATACATCTATCACATTGACAAAATTGTATTGCTTGCATGCCTCACCCTATTACATTAATTGGGGCATTCATATCCTTAACACTATTTAAATATTGGCATTACTTGATTTACACATTATTCACTTGACTATATCTTTCACATTGGTGTACATGACATATATTCTCCTATAGGGGCATGGCACCTGTTGACCAATTTTTGGTCCTGTAGGCCAAAATTGGGCACCCCCTCCTTTTCTTTACAAAGAGTCTTTCACATCCATGATTTGGGTAAGTCATCCCTCAATTGTCTTGTGCAAAATACCCCCTGTCAAACCTGTTCCATGAAAAGGCTAAGTGTTTTGTCATTTTGCTTAGTCTAGTGCAAATCAGGGTTGTGCAAGTACATTACTTGTCTACTTTTATAAGTAGAAGCGATTGAAGAACCTGAAATGGTCTAAGAAGTTCACAAAAAGGAAATAGATTTCCTTCGAAGGGCATTTCGATGGCTTGAAGGACATTTGCAAAATACTCTGAAGGGCAGGTGCTCTTGCAGAGGGCAGGGAACACATTTGAGAGAGGTCAAAGAAAAGGGGCAGAGTTCTCCTTTGGAAGAAAGAACAAGGCTCAAGGCAAAGGGATTCCTTCAAAAAATTTGTTCGAAGGAAATACAAGGAAGAATCAATCAATGGGTGAATTCATTCGGACAAAATGCCCAAAGGAATTCCTTCGTACATTTTGTCCAAAGGAAATCACAAAGAATAAAGAACAAGGCAAAATTCCTTCAAACTTTTGTTCGAAGGAGATTCAAAGGGAAAGATAGAAAGAGAAAAAAGCTGAAACCTTGAAGGAGAGATTTCCTTCGAGCAAAATGTTTGAAGGAATTCCTTCAGACATTTTGTCCGAAGGAATTGAGATGAGCAAGGTAGCCCAAAGGAGCTTAAAGGGCAAGTGCCCTTGCGGGGGACTCTCAGCTACCCAAAAGGGGACCTTTTCCAAGCTCTGAAGGGACACCTTCCCTTCGAGAAGGTTCAATTGCAAAAGGCCACAAGAATTAAAAGAGGTTGAAAGAATTGCAAAAGGCCGAAGGCTCGATTAGAAAAAAGCTAAACGAATTACCAAAGCAATGATGGGCTCGTGCGAATGTCAAATTAAAGACAACGAAATAGCCATTGGTTTTCAAATAGGTGATAGGCCCGCAGATGTCAACTTCAACAAGATGCATTACCCACTGAAAAAGGAACCCAAGGAGCTAGCAAAAGATGAGAAGAATAGCTTGAGAGCTCAAATCGGCAAAAAGAGACAAGAAATAGCAAGGAAAGAGGGAACAAAATAGAGAATCCAGAACACAGTCATGCACAAATATGAAAACATTTGGAATGTTCCAAAAAGATACACCTAGCCAAGCACATACACGAATCAGATCAGCCCAAGTGGCAAAAGGAAGCGTCGGCATGAGAAGTTATTGTTACAGATGAAACAGTTTCTACCAAATGACCACCAAGGGGAGTGCGGGCATTAAATAGAGTGGCCTATTTTTTCCTCATTTTGCATTAATGAGTAGACAATTACATGAACTTAATCGAAGAGCGACCTTGCCATTCAAAGAGACAAAGTGACCCATGCTTTTGCAATAGCATTTAAAATAGGTTGAGAGCCAAAGTCAAGACTTGCGACATCTACAACATGGTTATTTTAGGGCTTTCTAGAAGGATGACACCAGCATGATCAAATTCCTCCCCCTAGGTGTTCAATGTAGCATGGGCTGCTTATTTTGGAAGGTGCCAAAAGTCTTTCTCTTGATGTTATATATTGTAACCTCTCAACAGAGGAAGATTTCTCTCGACTTGTATGGCGAAGCCCTACAGGATTTTACCTTGAATCAAGACATAGCATTTTTACCTCCATTTGATTTTGCACTTTTACATATGTCTATGGTTTTGTTTTGTGTTAAGTAATTTTTTTTCATGCTTTCACAGAAGGATTCCAGTATGTCTAGTGTATTATGAGTATCTTCTTTTGTAGGTCAACAAGAAGTGTCCACAACAGAGTATAGGCACATGTGAACAGGTTGCCATAGTGTGTCTTAGAACACCTCTGGTAGTTCTTCCTCCCTGTATCTCTAGAGGACCCCTTACTGAAACACTGATGCAGAAGAGTTCTCTCGTGTCAAATGAAGTGTATATCTAGCTTGTTCTTGATGTAAAGTGTATGTCAAAACTAAGTAGATCAATCATTTTTGGTGCATCACCATTTAGATAGTTTATGTTCTGGTTATTCCTTCTCCCTTTTCACCCCCCCTAATATAGCAGTAGTGGTAAAGGACTTCAGAGATGCCTCAAAGGGAGCTAGCCCTTATCTAGAGATTCTCCCCTCAATTTTGCCAGACCCACAGCAAGAGGGGAGTCTCCATTGTGCCGTGTGGAAGAGAGAATCCCAGCCTTCTTTCAAGGGTGTAATCCACATTGTCAACATCACCCACATGTGCTTCTTATATACATCAAAACTACATTGAACTCTACAATTTATATATTACTTTGGCACGTGATTGTTATGGTTGCTATATCTTTCTTTATTTTAGCATTTTCACATCGGGGGTAAGGAGTCTTCCCCATTTGCATAAATATCCCTAACTAACTATTCACCTTAATATTTGGCATTGCAATGTAGTTGGTTGTATCATATGTCACGACATTTCAAATTTATCATACACTTTGGGACCTATATTACATATCTAGATTGCACTATTAGATGGATCATGATACTAAGTATAATATTCATACACTTTATTGCATTATGATTGTTATATTTGATGCCTACATAACCCATATTTAATTCATCTAAGGCCAAAACATATAAACTTTGGCAAAATTTAAAAACATTGGAAAAATTCAAAAACATTTACAAAATTCAAAAACATTGCTTGTTACATGTTACATGCTTACCTATACTATAGGCTTTCATTATTTATGGTTTATAAATATGCTTTTCACAACACTATCTTGCATCAGTGTTATGCAATTTCACATGTTACATAATAATGTATGTGACACTATGTGCCCACATCTTGGAGGGCCTACTTTCATAGGCAGCATGTCCTCGCTTGGGGGCATTTCCATTTCAACACATTTTTGCATGGTGATACCTACAATTATTTTTCCTTTATCACTTTGAGCTAGATTACTACATCTTCTACTAATATCTTATACATCTATTATCATGGATATTGTACATGTTATTGCTACATTTTTCTATTGATTATTTGTGTGTGAATGTTTACTTATGTATGCATGTGTTTGCTTGTTTGTGCATCCTTGTTTGTATAGGATCCTCTTGTCACCATGTCTTTTGTAATTCAAGTCTTGGTGTGTCTTGTCACTAACTTGGTTATGGTCACTAACATTATGTGGTTCTATCTTGAGCACGCTCTATTACTATGCTATGATTATAGCCATCATGTCTATCATGCATATTATGCTATATATGTGTGATATGCTTATGTTGTCATGGTTTTACCATGCTTATATGGGGGCATGTTACTTACATGTGTTATCATTGCTTTAATTTTCCCAACTAGGGACTTATTGTAGCGTGGAATTACACCCTTGTGGAAGAGTTTTTTAGGCTCTCTCACTCCTAGATATAAAATTGGAACAACCTCACACTGTGGGTATCCTATAGTGAGGTTGAACCTCTGGGATTTTTCATGAGGCTAGCTCTTCAGATGCTTCACTTCAGTTGTTCCCATACACTAAAACCTATTGTTGACCAAGGAAAAGGGAGAGAAAGGTAATATAAAAAGGGAAAACTAAACTAAGAAAGGTGATGCACCAAATAGAGAGTGACCCATATAAGCATGAAATAAACACTAATTCAGCATAAGATAATTTTGCTTACACAACCTCACAACCGGTTAATTTGCATCAATCTTTCATAAACTAGGCTCACTAAGCCATATATGAAGCAAAGAGGAATTTTGAAATTCACACCAAGCGTCCATTGATGGCAGAAAGAGCTAAAGTTCAAACCTACAACTAACCTAAAAATAGGTAAGAAATAAGGACAAGGGACATGGAAGAACCCTTCTTCACAAGGATATCATGCATAAGCTTGCTAAACATGATTTTTAGACAAGAGATAGGTAAAATAATCTTTATTACTTTAAAAGGTCTTTCTTACAAATTTTGACAGGGTTCTTCCCTGTCAAATGAGTATATCTTCTTTTGAAAAGAATTGAGACATATATAGAAAAGGAGAAGACCCAAAGAGAAGATGCGAGCAAACATCAATCAATAAATGAGACCCAACCACCCTTCATGAATTCTCACCCACACTTGGGTTAATTAGAACTAATCCTTCTCCAATGAAATAACTGTCATTAGCTCCAAAAGTCTTCCATCCCTCTCATTGGTTGAGAAACACACTAGAAGACAAAACTCGTTGAGGATGATGATGTCATGTTCCACTAAGAAAGAAAAGTCTAGGAACATCTTAAATGCTTGAGATATCTTTTCTAATTGTTTGATCTTTATCTTTCATCTCCACATCATCCTTCACTTATCTGCTTATGTATGACAACAAAAATTCTAACACCTATAAACTTGACTGAGCCATGTTGCTTCTACATTTATCGATTGTTGGTCAGATATGGTGGCCATATCGAAGGACGAGGACTCCCCATTAACTTCAACTACCAGCTCTTGCCTTGAAACTCAGACCAGGTCTTCCTTATAGATGGAAAATCAATCTAAGGACATTGATTTTCTCTAATTAATCTTATTTATGTCAGTATGAGTCCATAGGTTGTGCAACTCCTTCTGGGCTTTAAAATGCCAACGGCTACTTGCAAGGGCTCAAACTTGACATTTGTGGGCCCATCATCAATTTCTTCGAACTTTAAATTTGGGCATTTTTTCTTGGGATTTTGCAAGGTACCCTTCGAGTTTGAAAATGAATCTTCTCGAAGGGAAAGAACCCTTCGGGTTTCTTAAAAAGGACTTTCTTGAAGGGTAAGAGACCCTTCAAGATTTGTTAATGGCACCTCCCAAAGGGTAACATACCTTCAAAATTTTTGCTTGAAACCTTTGAAAATATTGCAATGGTCCTCTCGAAAAGTGAACAAGCCCTTAAGTAATGGACTCAGGCCTTTTGCAAAGGACCCTGACTTTTGTAAGTGCCCCCATTGTTGATGACAATTTTCCTGGGTAAAATGGAAATGTTCCTTCAGAATGGGTCGTGACCCTTTGGAAAACCTGAAATGATCCTTCAAATTTTTTTTTTTGGCCACTTCGCTTTGAAAGATATCTTTCAGAACTTTTGCTTGGAACAATTCTTTCGAAACAATTTTCCCAAAAGGAAAATGAAACCAAAATAGGCCTGAAAGAAATCACCTTTCACCTGTTCTCCAAAAGAATGAACAAGTAAAAGACTTAGTCAAAAAAGAGATTTTTCATTTAGCTTTTGGCTTATAGGATTATCCTCAAACACTGCTATCAGATCTATTTCTAAGCCTTAAACCCAATGTTTCATCAAACCGTACAAGAGCTTCATATATGGGCTAAAAATGGCCAACATCTTTGGTAGCTCATAGGGGTTGCATGCATGTCAATGTAAGAAAAATTATACCATTTTGCCTCATCAAACCCTTCCATTGGACATGGAGTCAAGTCACTTTTTCACTGAATTAGAACCTCCATTTGAATCAATAAGGACAACTAGAATAAAAGAAAATTGTACTCAAAGCACTTAGGGAAGGGAAACATACAACTGAAAAGGATGTGCACAAGGCACTTAGAGGAAAACATGAAAAGCTATACAAAATGTACAATATATACAATGGCTTCAAACTCTTATAATAACATGGATTTAGATGGATCCCATTGACTAGGATGGGTAATACCTCTCCATCCAGTTGGGCCAGTTGGAAAGCATTATGTTGTTTGCATCCGTGGATCAAATAAGGACCACTCCACATGATGTCAAATTTGGTATGATTTCCTAACTTGGCCTTATTTGAATCCCATTTGAGGACTATATCCCCTTCTCTAGAGTCCCTTGCTATGGCTCTCTTGTTAAAATCTTTATTGACTTGGGCTTGATGTGACTCTAGTGTCTTCATTGAAAGGTTTCTTATTTCTTTATGCTACATGAGTTCTGCCAACCTCACATTCATGGGCTCATCTTCCATCAGCTCCAACTGATGGGAAAGTTTTAATGCAGGAAGCTCAAGAGAAATGGGCCCTTCCATATACTAATACATATGGACAATTACCAATAGCAGCTTCAAGAGTCACCCTATCAACCTAAAAGGTTGTATTTAGTTTAGTGTGCCATGTCCTCTGGTTCTCTTCCATAGTTCTCCTAATGATTCTTAACAAATATTTATTTGTGGACTCAGCTAGTCCATTTCCTTAAGGATAATAGTTGGAAGAGGTGTTAAGGTAGATGCCCATCTTGAGATCCCATTCACTCATTTTTACACCGAGGAATGCTAGTGCATTATCAAAAATGATAGTGGATGGAACACCAAACCTGGTCATGATGTTGTCATAGAAGTCTAAGACTAAAATTTCATTAGCTTATTTCAATGCAATGGCTTCCACTTACCTGGTGAAGTAGTTGGTTGTAGTAAGCACCCACTTATGTCCCGAACTTGATGGAGGGTTGATCATTCCTATGAAATCTAGCCCCCATTGCATGAAGGGTTGCTCTACCTTAACTAGGTTGAGAGGAAGGGCTACTAATATTTGCTTATCCACAAAGAGAGCACACTTTTGGCACCTTATTACCCATGCATATGCATCTTTGAAAATGTTGGGCTAGTAATAACCTACCCTCATTATCTTTTTTGTTGTGGTCCTTGGAGCAAAATGGCCCCTCACAGGTCCATCATGGAAATGCTCCATAAGCTTGGTCACCTGGTTACCATCTATGCATCTTAGGAGCACTCCATTGATGTCCTTTTTGAATATAAAATCGCTAACCAATGCATAAGCTATGGATTGAAGTCTGAAATACCTTCTTTTTGCTTTATCCATACCTTATGGGCACTCACCTGTCATCAAGAAATGTGTCATATCCTGGAGCCAACTAGTACGAGGTAGGAGTGCATTCGTCTATGAGTTATCTTATCTTACCAAAATAACATCTTTATTTTCATTAAGGTCATCAACCATGTACTCACACAAACCTTTGCCTCTCACTAGCTTAGTGACCTTGGTAATCCAACCAACCCTCTTTTCACTAAAGTCTTTATTAAGAATGAAATCTCTCACTCCAGAATGAGACACCATGATATAGATTTTGCTATTGGAGAGCATGGGCCTAAACCTTTTAAGGCTTATTACCACTGCAAGGACTTGTTTTTCTATGAAAGCATACCTCACCTCATATCCTTCCAACCCTTGACTGAAAAAAGCTATTGGTTATTCAAGTCCTTCACCATTCTTTTGCATCAACAAAGCAGATATTATCAATATTGGCAAAGGTGTAAAATAAGAAATCTCTTGTGAAATTAGGGTTCATGAGTGTGGGTGCTTGGGAAATTTCTTGCTTCATAGCCTCAAATGTTGATTTACCTTCATTTGACCAAGTGAACACTTTGTTCTTCTTAGGCATAGTAGTGATGGGTTTGGCCAATTTTACAAAACCAAGTATAAACCTCCTCACAAAGTTTATTTTTCCAGTGAAATTTTGGAGTCCCTTCTTGTGCTTGGGTAAGGATAAGGCCAAGATGGCACTCATTTCATCAAGATCAATAGTTAATCCTTATTTTGAAATAGCATGGCCTAATAACTTACCTTCATGCATAGAAAACACACATTTTTTGGGATTCAAAGAGATTCCATGCTCTCTACATCTCTCAAAGATTAACCTCAAGTGGTCCATGTGCTCATTGGCATCCTTCGAGAAAATTGTGATGTCTTCCAAGTAGACCAACACCATTTAATTTAGAAACCCTTGGAAATCCATGTCCATTACCCTTTAAAAAGTGGCCCCAACATTTGATAAGTTAAAAGGCATTTTCTAATAAGCATGCGTGCCCCACTTGGTCTTGAAGGTAGTCTTGTATTGATCTTCCTCTCTCACCAACACCTGGTTATATCCTGAGTACCCATCTAAAAGAGAAAAACATTCTGAACCTGTGACCATTTGAAGAAGTTGTTCCATGGATGATAAAGGGTAATGGTCCTTCAAGGAGACCCTATTTAGATCTCTAAAGTCAACACATAAATGGATCTCACCATTCTTCTTTCTTACAGGCACCAAATTGGCTACCCATGATGAGTGTTTGATGGGAAAGATAATCTTGGATTCAATCAACTTGGTTAGCTCTTTCCTCATAAGCTCTTATATTTTAGGGTTGACAGGTCTCTACTTTTGCCTCATAGGCTTAGTATTAGCCTCCATCTCTATAGTATGTTGGGCTAACTTTGGATCAAAGTCTATCAAATCACTATACTCCCAAGCAAAAATGTTTGGAAACTCTTTACAAAGTTTAATGAAGATGTGTCTTTAAGATTTGTTGCTTACCTTCCCAAGCTCGAGAACTTTGTCCTTAAAGATGAGGACTCTTTCATAGTTTTCTTCTTTAGTTGACATTTTTGCCTTGTCTTTCCTCATATGGTCTCCCTCGTAGAAAAGGACTTCAAGGGTGACCATCCCTTTTGGGAGCTTATTAGATTTTAGTTAAATGATTTGATCATCATACTGAAGTTGAAACTTCTCTTGGTTGGCAGAGGAGAACTTGGCTTCTTATTGTAAGAAACAAGCAATTTATTTGTCACTTTCAAAAACCTGAAAATGGTCCTCATTGTTTGGCACTGATGGCCACACCACCAACTTGATGTGTGGTTGAACCTTGGCTTTTTTCAGCTCACTCAAAATGTCAAATTGAGCTCTTTTGACTGCCAACTTGTCAACATGTTGGTTTTCATTTCTTGGGACAACTTAAATGTCAAAGGCTTTAAAATCTTCAATTAGGTCCCACACTCTATTTTTGTAGGACCTCATCAAAGTATTATTCATAATGTTCAGGCCCCTAAATTGGTTTACTATAAGCTCACTATCCCCATATGTTTTTAGCTACTTGATTCTTTTCTTACTAGCCCATTGAAGGCCATGAATTAAGCCTTCATATTCTGTCGCATTTGAAGAGCAACTAAAATGGAACTTATAAAAAGATAAATAATTATCATTTGAAGGGGAAACCAACATTGCCCCTACACCTACTCCATTCTTTCTCCTTGAACCATCAAAGAATAACTTCCATATACCATTGAGGTCATCTTTAGGTCTAGTGAGGGAAGGCATGAGTTGATTTTCTTCATGTAGCAAATAGACACCCATGTCTCTTTCTTCAACACCTTCCAAAGGGTTGATATATTGATTATCCCCCCATACCTCATCCAAGAATAAATCTGGAATTTTGTCAGGACAAGTGTTGAGCTCTTGACCAATTGTAAACTCATCCTCATCAAGGATAGTATAATTAAGGTTTATGTTATCTAGCTGATGGGGTTCAATGTCAAAGTGTCCCATGGGTTTAGCCCTGATTGATACTTTAGTCCCATACCTAGTTTTGAATGCCATGTACGACCAATCTGCTATGAGATAACCTCCTATCTTTGCTGTGAATTCTCTAGATAAGCATAGAGCAAAATGAGGAGGCACCTATATAATCAACACATCTTGAGCCACTAAAACACTAGGATAAGCATGCAGGGTCAGGTTGAGACCTTTGATAATACTATCAGGTTTAGTGGAAGATCCATCAAGCTGTAAAACTACCTTGGATTGGGGTTCATACTTTAAACCAAGCTATTCTGCTATTAATTTTGGCATTATTGAAGTGCTAGCCCCACTATCTACTAAGCGATTGTGTACCATAGGATGTTGGGTTGCATTAGTGAGGACCTCAGTTTCTTTACTTGGTTGTCTGCCTACAGTTGTTGTAACACTTATCTTGGACAAGCCTTCCTGAAGGATATCCACTTGATCGGGCATGGAAAGCATGTCCCACATTGGTACGTTCATGTTAGATTTATTCATTTGCTCAACAATGTTGATTGGTATATTGATAACTTTTTCTTGTGCCTTAATAATCATTGTTGCTAGCTTGGTCAACGAAGGAGCCATGATAAGAGGTTCTTTGAAATCTTCCTGGTTGTCACTCATATTCCTTCTTTTGAATCTTGTGTTTTTTGAGATTGGGTTATGAGCTAGACTTGGGATGGCCTATTGATTAGATGCATAACACTCTTCCTGCTCACTGATAACCATTATAGCTTCTGATTGGTTTGATACCTAATTTGGTCCTTATTCTTATGGAGGATGCTTTGGCTTTATCATCATGGGGATCTCCGTGCTTTGAGCCATAAGATCTTGATTGTACCCATAAGCAATAACTTGTTGCCATTGGTCATTGAAAACCTGATTAGAACCATTAGTTGGGACAATGGATTACCCAAAAGACTGATTCCAAGGCATTATCCCTTCAACCTCTTGAGCCATATTGTTTTGAACCAGAACCAAGGAATTAGAAGGGCATGCAACATTTGGATTATAATTGTGTTGTCTAGCATAATTAGGCTACCCCTATCCTTAGAAACCTCCTTTTTAGGGTGGCGTTTTTGCTTGATAAGATTGTTGTTGAGACTCATATGGATCTTGATATGGCTTGTTGTAAGCTTTCTACCTCTTGACATTAACCACATCATTCCCCAAGGATTGGAGCATGCCTTTTATTTCTAAGTAGTTATTTTGCTCTTGGGAGTCACTGGATCCACTAGTGTAGGCCTTCTCTTGTTTTGGTGAAGGCACAACAATAATAGTTAGAGTTAGAAGGATAACATCAAGTGGGGGGACAACTACAGGAAGTGATTTGATCTCACGAAAAAGGGGCATTAGGGGTCTAGGAGTAAGCTTGTCGGCCTAGACTAAACAATTTTTAGCTTTGATAGCCATCTCATAAGCACCTAGAAAAATGTCCCCTCCCATGGATTGGATCATTACTGCTATGTCACTATTTAGAGCCTTTAAAAAATATAACAAGACAAAGTTTGGGGATGGTCTAATAGTTGTTGGAAAACTATCCCAAGCCTTTTGAAATCTCGTATTGAAGTATTGCATAACTTCATGGTGGGATCTTTTGATTGTGGTGAGTTGCTCTACTAGTGGCAAATGGTCACTCTTATCTGCAATCCTCTTGCGTAAGGCTATTCTTAGCTAATCCCATGATTGAATCAAGTTAGGATCCAAGCCCCTATACCAATCTAAAGCCTTTCCTTTGAAGGATACAACCAATAGCCTAATAGCTACATTTTTTACTGTGACATTATGGATGTTGCAAAAATTGGCTATTTTGTTATGTGTTCATTAGGAGTTACAACTTGGTATCTTGTGTAATATGGGACACTTTTGAGGGTTGTTACTGGCATAGGGTCATATTTTGGCAAATTGAAAGGACTTTGGCCATTAAAATCTATAAAATCTCTTTAGAGAATCATGGTAGCAAGAGGGGTTAACAAGGATCTTCTCACCTAGGTCTGCCTTATGATTGGTTTAGGAAAGTAGTTCTTACGTAAGGGTGAGTATGGGAGAACCTTAAATTTCTTTTTGAGTATAAAGATAATTCAACAAATTCAAAAGGAATACCTACAAAAGTCGATCTTGTAGTCACCTTTGGCATGAAAGATAGTTACTGTTCTACCACCAAATTGTTGAATGTTCTTTGGAGTCACTAGATACAGAAAGATGAAAGCTAAAACCATTGAAAATTGATCACACCAACATCGAACTTGACTAATATTTCTTGAAAAGGTCCCACTGGATTTGACAAAAAATGTTGTAGCATGGAATTGCACCCTTGTGGGAGAGTTTTTAGGGTCTCTCACTCCCAACTACAAAATTGGAACAACCTCAGGTTGTAGGTATCATGTAGTGAGGTTAAACCTTTAGGCTTTTTAATGAGGCTAGTTCTTTGGATGATTCACTTTAGCTATTCCCACACACTAAAACCTATTGTTGACCAAGGAAAAGGGAGAGAAAGGTAACATAAAAAGGGAAAATTGAACTAAGAAATGTGATGCATAAAATAGAGAGTGACCCACATAAGCATGAAATAAACACTAATTTAGCATAAGATAATTTTGCTTACACAACCTCACAACCAGTTAATTTACACTAGTGTTTCATAAACTAGGCTCACTAAGCCATATATGAAGTAGAGAGGAATTTTGAAATTCACACCAAACATCCATTAATGGTAGAAAGAGCTCAAGTTCAAACCTGTAACTAACATAAAAGTACCTGAAAATAGGTAAGAAGGAAGGACAAGGGACATGGAAGAACCCTTCTTCACATGGACATCATGCACAAGCTTTTTAAACATGATTTTCAGACAAGAGATAGGTGAAAATAATCTTTATTGCTTCAAAAGGTCTTTCTTAAAATTTTGACAGGTTTCTTCCTTATCAAATGAGGATATCTTCTTTTGATAAGAATAGAGACATATATAGAAAAGGGGAAGACCCAAACAGAAGAGGTGAATAAATAAAAATCATAAAATGGGACCCAACCACCCTTCATGAATTCTCACCCACACTTGGGTTAATTAGAACTAATCCTTCTCCAATGAAATAACTGCCATTAGCTCCAAAAGTCTTCTAGCCCTCTCATCGGTGGAGAAACTCACTAGAAAATAAAACTTTATGAGGACGACGATGTCATGGTCCACTAAGAAGGAAAAGTCTAGGAACATCTTAAATGACGGAGCTATCTTTTCTAATTGTTTAATCTTTATCTTTCATCTCTACCCCATCCTCCACTTATTTAATTACGTATGAGGACAAAAATTATTACACATATAAACCTGACTGAGCCATGTTGCTCTACATTTATTGGCTATTGGTCAGAGATGGTGGCCATATTGAAGGACGAGGACTCCCCATTAACTTCACCTACTAGCTCTTGCCTTGAAACCCAGACTAGATCTTCCTTATAGATGGAAAACCAATCTAAGGACATTACTTTTCTTGAATTAATATTATTTATGTTGGTGTGAGTTCATAGGGTGCATAGCTCCTTTTGGTATTTTAAATGCCAACGGCTACTTGCAAGGGGTCGAACTTGATGTTTGCAGGCTCGTCATCAATTTCTTCAAACTTTCATTTCAAGCATTTTTTCTCGAGCTTTTGTAAGGTACCCTTTGGGTTTGAAAATGAACCTTCCTTAAGGGAAAGAGTCCTTTGGGTTTCTTAAAAAGGACTTTGTTGAAGGGCAAGAGACCCTTTGGAATTTGATAATGGTACCTCCCAAAGGGTAACATACCCTTCGAGCATTTTGCTTGAGACATTCAGAAATATTGCAATGGTCCTATGGAAAAGTGAACAAGCCTTTAAGTAATGGATGCAGGCCTTTTGCAAAGGACCCAAACTTTTGTAAGTTGCCCCATTGCTTATGACAATTTTCTTGGGTAAAATGGAAATGTTCCTTCGAAAGGGGTCGTGACCCTTCGAAAAACCTGAAATGATCCTTCAGAGTTTTTGTTTTGGCTACTTCGCTTTAAAAGATATCTTTCAAAACTTTTGCTTTGAACAATTCTTTCGAAACAATTTTCTCAAAGATTTTTTGACACTTGAATGAAGGAAACCGAAATAAAACTCTCGAAGAGAGAACACTTGGCTGAAAGGAGAAATAATTATGTATGGGAAATTGTATGCATAATTTTCTCGAAAGGAAAATGAAACCAAAATAGGCCTAAAAGAAGTCACCTTTCACCTATTATCCAAAAGAATGAACAAGTAAAAGACTTAGTCGAAAAACATATTTTTCATTTAGCTTTTAGCTTACAAGCTTATCCTTGAACACTGCCGTCAAAACCATGTCTAAGCCTTTGACCCAATGTTTCATCAAACCATGCAAGAGCTTCATATGTGGGCCAAAAATGGCCAACAAGACTTGTTTGTGACATTTGGGGGCATAATACTTGCTTCCCTTTTTTTGGCCAAAGGAGGCATTTTACTCTACTGCAATCTTACCTATGATATAATACACTTTACATGATTCTATTTGGCATAACTAGATGAAAATTTCAACTTCAAAATATGCAAAAAAATTAAAACATTATGATTATGGAAAATATCAAATTACATATGTTCCTATGACTATAACATGTTTTGGCTAATTTATTTTTCCTAACATATGATTTATTCAAAACTTAACAATGAAATAAAAAATTCATATTCATATGTTTCTAGGATTATAACAAATTTTGACTAGTGTTTTTTTTCCTAACATATGAGGCATTTAACATTTTTATTTTAAGATGAGACATTGTAAGACAAGTTATTCATCCCTCACTTCAAAATGAGGCATATTTCATGGCATTTCGAAAGCCCAAATCTTCAAAAAATCAAAGTGACAAAGTGGAAAAATTTATCTCTTTTCTTTATCAAGAGGTGGATTGCCTTTGTGAAGACCCCCAAAGAAGTCTTGGCTATGTTTCAACACCTTTCAAAAGTTTTATTGGTGCAACATTTGGGGTGATACTAAGCAAGTGTATTTTTTCATATGATCTATTTTCAAATTCAAGTTGGATTTTTTTCAAAAATCAAAACATATCATGAGCATTTGACTACCTATACTAATTGGAATTTTTTTCAAGTATAACAGTTATATAGTGTGGATGGAAGTTTCACTCAAGTGCGTGTCAAAAACCCTTCATATTTTCTTAAGTAAACAAAGGTGCATGTTTGAAATTATTTACTTTTATAATTTGACACACATATGCATTTCATTCACATACCCATGTCAAAGTTGAGGCAATATGTAGACATCTAAATTTGGCATAAGACCCTTATTCCCAATTTACCTTATTTGAAAAACTTGTACATTTATCTTATTTTATAGGAGTACTTAGGCCTCACAATAGGTATATACTAGGTCCATTAGCCTAAAATCACTTTACACTTATCAAAAAGGTATCATTTAATGCATTCAGACTATTTCTCATATACTACCCAGTCGTGCCTTAAAAATAGAGTTAGATGTATCTTCTAGTCAAAATCATACATTATATGGGTCTATATGTGACAAACCAATACACCTGGGGATTTGTCCCTTTTCATTTTTTGGATTTTTTAGCCCTTTTTCATGATTTGTGCTCCTTTACTCTTGATTTTGTACATTGCCATAGTCAGAAAACATGTTTATGTTATCCAAGGTCAGCTTATATATACAAGGTCTATCCAAGCCATAAATTATATAGGAAGATCATCTATAAGCTATGATCAATAAGGATCAAGATCAAGCATAAGACACCCCAAATGTTAAGATACAAGCATCACTCAAGTCAAGCCATAATGAAACTCATACACTTGTGACATTATCATCCTTTTTTGGTATCTCTACATATCCCTTATGCCAAAGGAGGTTATTATATTGCATGTAGTTGCATCATCATTATAGGTAAGAAGAGTTTCACAGGCCCTCACTCGATCTATTCCATACACACACTCATAAAACTACATGGAGCTTTGATATCACATGTACGAGATACATAGTTTGTGATGTTACCTTGATGGTTACCCCACTCCATAGATTTTATTTATTTATTTTGGAGTGTAAGCTAGGTCAAGGATAAGATTCACATATTATGTACATTCTTCGCATCATATCCACAAGTTGAAGGTATATGCATAATAGGAAATTGATAGTAGACAAGACCAAAAAAATTAGAGTGAAAAACCCTAATAAGACGAACCCAACAATAATAAGATAATTCCAATGAAAGTTAGGCAATAATGACCATATGGGTCTATCCAACACAAGAATAAGTATGTTCCAATGAACGAGTATATCGTAACGCATCACACAATTTATATATTTTAGAAGTAAGTTATACACAATCTAAAAATTATGTACACAATCTTAGATTTATAGAACATCAAATAGGTGTGGTCATCCTTTACCCCTTTGTCATTTACATTACTTAGTGTAGTTTCATTTATTGCATTTGGAATTGTTTCTCATCATATCCTATTAGATAGATCAAAATTTTGTATATTAAGCCTTGTGTGCTCAAATCTATCTAATTTCAAATAGCTTATTCCTTATTTTGATTAACACCATAAATAGGGTAAACAAGTTGTAGACTGATTAGTGAGGATGATGGTATGCTAAATTTATCATATTATTATCTAACCTTTTTTGGAAATAAATATTTTGATAAAGATTATCCTAATCAAACAAGGAGTAAGGTACTCTTTAAAAGTGGTTCAATTAATGAATTTAGATTGTACAGATATTTTGATAAGAAATATTAAATCTAAGCATGTGCCAAATATAAAAAGTAAAGCATTCAATATTATAATAATAAAAATACGAAGGAGAAATTATACTTATATTATACATTGATGTGCAGGCAAATCTAAAAAATGCAAGTATAGAAATAAATTGTCTAAAGATTTTGATCTAATTGTTAGTTTCTAAAAATTAGATTTCGGTCAGCACAGACACTTGTATTAATGCTACTATTTGTATTTTAACATATATATCCTATACAAAATATTGATTTTTACCTAAAATTTCCACTTGATTCTACATGGGTTTTATGCCACCTTTTATATTATGGCTTTGGATTATGCACATATGATCATGAATTCAAGTTGACCTCAAGGACCACTCTATCAATGAGTGTTACCTACACAGACAATGCTCTGAAGAAGGATTAAAACATATGTAGTTGTCCCATACATGTTTCCTTGTGTGTGCACAAGGGTGTAATATACTATGCAAGTGCATGTAAGTGATCTAGCTTGTAACCTGACAAATATGGCCTATGGATTGCTCTTTCAATTCTTTAGACCTGTAATATTATTGCTCCTATGACTTATATAGAAATATGGAAGAATATGATAGTTTTGAATACTTGAAAGTTATCTTTCATAGATGTGTGCTTGGTAAGCTCTTGAATATGACTTCATTTGTACTTAATTTTTACTTGATGACAATGAATGGATTTTTACTTATATGTATACATTTTGAAAATATTCTCACGGAAGGGTTAATAAAAATATTAGTGACTTGTACATATCAAAATAGTTACAAACTTGAGTGTTTATAAGGGAATAACACTTATGTTTTATCAAGGACAATATTATTGATGCTATTATCCAAGTCTAAATGCAATTGTCTAAGACGATGGAAGGTTGCTAGAGTTCTATAACTGATAGTGAAGGATATATATCATAATTCAATCATATCATGGGCTACAGGTGATCTAGGTAATCATAATATTAGGGTCAAATTTCAAGCTAAGCATTTATGCCTAGTAAGATGGTGAAGGTGAGCCTATCCACTGTAAGGAAAGTATATAATTGAAGGACAAAGCCTTGAGTGATATTTTTCAAGTGTACAAGACTAGTTTAACATATAAATCTAGATTTAAAAACCTACATTCCCCTAACCCCCCCTTGCCACTTAATCTAGTAATGCATAAGGATTAAATTACTAGTTTAAAGGAAATAAAATTTGTGCAATGGTGTGTACAACACACGTTGATTTGTGTGAACCCCATTTGAACTTGTTGTATGTGTATGACTTGCAACCAAGAACATGTTACAAGTATACTTAAGGCATATAATTTGAAAATGAATAATTTAAATTGATTGAAAGAAAAGAGAGAAAGGAAGGAGTTCACTTGTGTGTCAATGCAACCATGTTTCCCCTTGATAGTTTGATTTGGTAATGATGCTTCCTTTCTGAAGCATTAGAGAAAGGTTCACAATTGAATCTTGGAGATGTGAAGAGGGGAATTGGATAGTGATCATGCCCATGATTCGATATAAGGGTGAGTTATACCAAGTCCATTTATAGCTCAGAATCTCAATTGCACAACTCAAATGTAACATAATCTAGCCAATCTCACCCAGTCAAATGGTGTAACCATATAAACTCAAAATAATAGTAGTGCCAAGTACATCGATAACATAGAATCCTGATATCACTAATAAAAGAAGCCAACTATTGTAGCATATACAACTCAAATGGTGCATCTTGGTAGGGTCGATGCATGAATATTGGTAACATGTGAATAATATATCTAGAATTTAATGGATTTGCATGGCATATGCACCTCAAAATATGTCTCAAGTTGAAGTACATGTCAAAATGTAATATTTGTTCTATAAAATTGTGTATAACATGTATCACAAATATAAAAATTGTATCCCAAATCTATTCCAAATGCATAAAAATATGTCACAAGTGTATACTTAATCGTGTAAACTTAATCAAATTATGTCAATTATGTCAACTATATGTATGTGGAGTCACGTCTCTATGATATGCCCCTGTTTTGAGGTGGGGAATGAAAAAGTGATAGTCACATTATCTCAAAAGGATAAATTGAATGTGTTGTAGCTATGTGAATCATGTATTGAAGAGGCATATAGTAGTATCATGTCGAAGTAGATATATCAATGAAGTTCACAGTATGCATATAAACCCTAATATGCATGATATGTATCATGACAATGTCTAGAATATAACAAGCTCAAAAGATAATCAAACACACACACAAGAGCACTCAAAAGTCACGCAAAGAGGGGTCTAAGGAGACTGTAAATAAGGGGCATGGTCAAATGTCACATGCTCAAGATGAGGACATATGCAAATGTCCACACATCAAAGAAATAAGTAACACTTAGGACACTATGGCTAGATAAGTAAATAACATGTTTTGATGTGCCAAAATTAAGATAAAGAAGCAAAAAATAAGTACACTCAATAAATCCATGTGGAAATATGAAGTAAATGAAATAGAAGTATAGAACAGGATTGAAAAACAAGTTAGTTCATGCATTTAAGTCATAAAGCAAATGACAAAGCATAAATAACATAATGTGATAGGCCTACTCCCTTGAGGGGCATGGATCAATGGAGTTAAGAAGCACAAGAAAACATAGACAATGTCTTCCCTAAGTGGATTTCCTCCAAGATCAATCCGTTAAATGTGTTTATATCAAGATTTGGTACTCCAAGTCTTTGTCAATATGATAACACAAGCATCTCCATACATCTCTCCTTGTACCAATGGATTTGGATCCTGATTTGATCAATGTTGAAAGAATGAGTGAAGTTCTCTAGTGATATTTTTACATAGTTTTCCTACACTAAAAAGAGCTTCTTGATGTTATTCTCGAATAATAACATTACCCAAAAAAATCTTCAAGGTTATGACCATGGCTCATATATTTATAACTTTTCCAAAATGATTTAATTGACTTATGGACCCCCATCTCACGATCAAGATGGAGGGTCACAAATCCATTCAATTTTGAAGGGACAAACAATAAATATAATCATCAATATTTGGAATAATGGAGCATTAATAAGGCATGGGTAGCTTTAATCTTGATATTTACCTCTATTAATGCTTTGTGGATGACACCCCTATGATGATGTCATGGGTGACATCATGGCACAAATATTTTGAATTATGAATTTCCAGTAATAGACATGTAATAACTTTGCATGGATTTCTCACTTAAGCTCTTATCAAATTTGCTTTGCTTAAATGATTTTACTTAGTTTTTTACAATTTTTGGGAATCGGTTGCTTATTTAATCAAAATGGTCAAAAATGTCAATTTACTTAGTTGTAATTTGACTGAAGTTGAATTAGAATAAGGTGTCAATTTTATATAGGGTAATATCCCAGTTAGGTTAGTATAAACATGTATTGGCACATGCACGTGACATGTACGACCAAGTTAGAGGATTTTAGTAGTTCAGAGTGTCATTTCACTTGGTTGCAATTTGACTTGAAGTGAACTAGAGGAAGATAACAATTCCATAAAATGAAATGCCCCAATTAGGGATAGATGGATGTGAATTGGTGCGTGTATGTGACATGTGCAACCCAATTATAATGTTTATGGTGATTTTGGTCCAATTTGTGCATTATTGCATAAAGTCATTCAGATTTGTAATCTAGGCATGATAGTGATAGGAATTGGATGTCTACATTTTACCCCTATTTGAGAAGGCATGGTGAGACATTTGGTCTAAGAAACAATTTTTCAAAGAATAAAAAGATCACTTAAAATGATCATAATCAGAAGAAAAAATCATTCTCACCTTCTTTGAATTTTTACATGAGTTGTAGAAACTTGAGGTTACGAAAATTATCCAAATAGCATTTGGGTGGCCCATGATGTCCCATCAAGGGGAGGATGGAAATTTTTAATTTTGATGGATTGGACATTGATCAGAAGAAAGGAACACGTAATTCAACAAATGGAAGCCAAAACATGGAATAATTAGAATAAAATAGCTTGAAAATGGATAAATGAGGCTAAGACAATCCTCCCATGTTGAACCAAGGTAACACTAAGTTCATCAAAGGATATTGGATAAAAACATGGAAATGGATGTGTATTTGTTTGCCATGATTCTGATATGATAATGTATGCTAATATTAGGAGATGCATGCCCATAATTAGCATAAAGATTATCGATTGATCCGTATTTTAGATTGATGCATGACTAGATAATAGACATTAATTTAGGATATATACATCCGAAATCAATTTATAAGTAGCCATAGATATCAGGTAAATGAATAAATATGATGATGCGATGTGCAAGCCAGGAGATGCATGCCCAGAAGTAGTAAAGAGAACCATGTTTGTCTCCAATGTTTGTCTCAAGGTTAGGGGATGATATCTTGGTTAGGTAGCGGATATGCAAGATGGTGCTTTTAGATATGTATGTTTGTTGCTACATTGACTCGTATTATTAGAACACTCAGTGTTTAATATGGCAAATGAAACTATGCATCACAAGTATGAATAACTTATAATAACATTGGATTTAAAATTGTGAATGGATCAGTTCAAACATGAACATTTACAACTCAAAATAATTATATAAATACCACAACCTAAGTTGTAAATGTTGACATTTGAGCTGAAAATGAAAAGAAAGAACCAAAATTAAATACAAAACATAACCAGCTTAAGAACAAGATATGAATTATCAAGACTTAAGTTGAAACCAGACTATACGAAACACAAACAAGCAATAAAACAGTCTAAATACACAAGTAAACAACTCAAGCCCAAATTAAGAGAAGACTTAAGCAATTTCCAAAATGTATGTAGACACAACACTAAAAATAAAAAAAATGCACACACCTATAAACAAAACACACAGAACATAAAGCAATGAATATAACAAGACTTTAATGTAAGCAATAAACATGTATGCATATGTAGTGAATAAGGTGTTGTGATTGGAGTATAAGCATGTTTTGTGAGGCAAGGGGAATGAAGGAATAATGAAGGGGTGGGTGAGTTGCCCCCGAGTTCTCATAGAAAATGGGCACTGCTTACATAGTCCAAAAGGACCTTAGGCCTATGTAGTTCTCCTGGGAATCAAGATAAAATAAATATGATGATCGGTAGAGAAGAAATGGTTAATGGAGTAAAAATAGGAATGGGTTCGCACAACGGTAAGAGCGTAAAGGCACATGGTATAGTGAGATGAAAATAAAAGTGGCCGAGATGACTCGAGATGCCCCATACCTCAAAGTGTTGCCTATATAGTCCATATAGACCTCAAGCTGATGTAGTTCTCCTATAATTGGTAGTGTAATGAAAGAACAAAATAAAGGGGAAACCCACCTAGAAGATGACACATGTTTATAATTCTCATGGAGATTTTAATCCCACCTTCGCTAACTAGGAATGTTTTTGGTACTTTTTGTAATGTTTTTAACTTTTTACGAATAATGAAAGTATTATAATAATGAATTGTCTAATAAATGACTCTGGTACTTAGGTGGAGGCTCAAACAAAAATTAAATAAGTGGCAATAGTGTTCCTAAAAACCAATAATAGAATATGAGGTTTAGGGGAATAACACACAATGGTAAATAAGAACAGAACAACACACAATGGATAAATATTAAGAGTAAGAGCAACTAGAAGAAGTCTCAAGGAACTATCGAATGGGTAAAACCATATGTTGACATACCCTAAGATATTGGCCCAAAAAATATGTTTATTAGAGTTAATGTTGATGTTGATGTTGATCATTTGAAACTACCTCTGAAATATTCATTGAAAATGTTTGCATACTCCTTGGTTTGTAATCAAGTTCATCACTAGTAATAGGATTAGAACGGCCCAAAAAAATAGGTAACAAAAAGTAGGAATGGTCGAAAGAAATAGAATGGTTTGGGTAACACTAGAATATTTATTCCAATAAAATTATAATGATCTAGGGGAAATGAAATGGTCTAGGTAGGTGAGTATGAATAGTCTAGGTAATGAAACATGAATGGTCTAGGTAACAAGGTATAAACGATCCAAGTAATGATATGCAATGGGTTCCCCCAAATTAAGGGCTCTTATAGATAATGGAATAGAATAAAAACCAAGAGTGGAAATGCTTGAGGTGTGATATGTTCATAGGTTTCTCGAACTCTTATCCATTTGGAGTAGCTAACTTGTATACCCCAGAACCATAATTGGCATTGACCACAAATGGACCCAACCAATTGGCCTTAAATTTGCCATTCTTTTTATGCTCGATGTTGGTGTTTTTCTAATTTTATTTTAGGACCAAGTCACCAACTTTGAATTCTCTATGGTGAATGCATTTTTTATATCTATAACGTAGATTGTTTTGATAATCTTGAAAATGGTCAAAGGCAACCCAATGCTTTTCATCCAGAAGCTCTAACTCTTGCAATATGAAAACCCTATATTCCTCATCATCAATAATATCTTGTAGCAAGACAAGCAATGAAGGTAACACAATCTTGATGGTGATAATGTACTTTGAACCAAAAACTAAAGAGTATGGCGTAACTCCTTTATGGGTTCAATGACTAGTTCAATAAGCCCAAAGGGTAAGGAATAACTGCAAGTGCCAATCACGATTGACATCATTGATAATATTCTTAAGGATTACAATAATGGTCTTGTTAGATTTCTCGACTTGACCATTACTTTGTGGTTTATATGGTGTGGAATGTTTATGTTTCATATTGAATTAAGTTTAGAGGGCTTTGACATCCTAGTTCTTGAAAGACCCACCATTATCAGAAATTATTTTGGAGGTGATGTCATAGCAACATATAATATGAAAATACCTAAACTTTGTTATCTATTGTATGGTTATATAAGTCAGGGGTATGGCCTCTATCCACTTAGTGAAATAGTCTATAATAGTAAGGATGTGTTTGTGACTATAATAGGAAGTAGTGTTTATTTTCCTATTAAAATCAAGTTCCCAAGTTGAAATTAGCATGGCACAATAATCAGCTAGAGTAGTAATAAAGGCATGTGTATCAAATTACTATGATTTTGACAAGCAATGCACTTATCAACATAGTTGTAGGCATATGTCTCCATCTTGGGCCAGTAATATCATGTGTGGAGGAGTTTCTTAGCTAAGACCATGCCACTGGTGTGGGCCCCACAAATTATTTTATGGACATCTTTAAGTGCCAACATGGATTCTCCTTAAGATAAAAAATAAATTAATAATCCATCATAGACTCTATGATAGAGCATGTTTATGTGGTTGGTATAATATGATGCTCAATGAAAAAATTATTTTGTTTGGTTCTTTAAAAGGTTCAACGGAAGGGTTTGATCTTATAGATAAGTATATAGGGCTTGGTACCAAGGGTTATTGGGCCAATAATATTTCATACTCTCTCTGAATCGACAGTACATGAGTTGGCTGTAAAATATTATCTATGAGGAACTGATACTCTTTAATATCACTGACAACTTGTATCATGGACCCAATGGTTGCCATGGCATTTATCACTTGGTTATTAGACTATAATATTTATTCAAACTAAAGAAAATGAAAATGCTATTTAAGGTTATCCACTATATGCTTGTAAGGTATAAGCTTCTCATATCTTGTTTGGTACTGATATGTGGCCTAATTGATGATTAATTAAGAATCTCCAGATACCATCAATTATTTGATATCCCACTATATTGCAAGATGAATTCTAACTGTCAGGATCCCCCAGCTCTTAAAGAGCACAGTTGATTACCTTTGTATAAGCAACTAAACACGAAATTTAACCAGAACTAACAAGTAACTAGAAATTTAGAAATAACATAAAATATGAGAGACAATACCCAATTGTATTAATACTCTTCCAGAAGGAAATACGAAAAAGAAGATGCCACAGTCTTCTTCACACTCCTCTAGGGCTCCCACGCCTCTAGGGCGTAAACAGTAAATCTCTTCAAGAGTTCTCTCTCAATTACGATCACAACAAACAACTCAAACACAGAGTTGCTGTTCACCTCCAACTAGTCAGTATCACTACTGCCAGTACCACTGAGTATACACACATACTCAAGTCTGAGTATGCCACGTACTCCAAGTAGATCTCACCTGATCTTGCTACCTGTTGTGTTGTTGATCTCCCTGATCTTGCTGCCACCTGCAGATCAACCCAGTCTTGCACACTTGTCAACCAACCTGGTTTTGCACACCTGCAAACCTAGATCTTGCACACACACACACACCTGCAGATCAACTGACCTTACTTACCATGTAGATCTCACCTGATCTTGCTATACCATAGATCAACCTGGCCTTGCACACCTGCCGACCGAGATCATACACACATGAAGAACCCTTCTGATTATCTACACCAGCACCCCTGTGGATCTTCTGCCAGATCTTGCAACAACTTGCAGATCAACCTAATCATACACACTTGGCACTGTGGCACCAGGAGGAGCTAACCTTGCTCTCTCTAACTAGCACACATTACAATACAGCCCATGAGTCTATATATCCCATGCAAACAATAATTAGACATCCAATTACAATAATTAGATCCCCAACTCCAAGACTAAAATTAGTCTTTACATGCAAACAACCCGTTCAACAAACTAACTATTTGTCAACAAGAAGTTCTGGAATGCACAGGCGATCGACGTCAGTCCTTGTCTATCTGGAGGTGATCGACATCGATTGACTCCTTACCGATGTCAGTTGCTACCTGTCCACCACTAACCGACGTCAGTCGGCCTAACCGACGTCGGTGACTGTGACACTCAGCAACCTCCATGTTTGCATCCAGGTGAAGCTTTTAGCTCCACAACCTAACAATCTCCCACTTGGAGATAAATAGCTGCACCTGTACCTGTACCTATACATCATTTAACTTTGTTTCTTGGCTTGTATCCCTCTTCAAGCTCAATCTTGAAGACCAACCACCACAAAACCTGTTATGCTCCTCCTGTCATCCAAGTAACCTACCACATCCGAACCTACATACCCATGTAGAGAAGTCGCTGAACCTGCATAGCATGTTAACCTGCTGCTGGTCCCTCTCAGAGACCTGAGAACCCACTGAATTGCTCTCCACTGCTTCTTTCCCAGATTGGCTACAAACTTTTTGAAAGCACCCGCTATTGGGGCAAAAACAAATCTATTACACTTGTACTTAACCTCATCATGTGAATTGGGACCCTGTTCTGTGAACTGTCCATCCATAGGTGTGCTAACCAGTTCTGCATCCTGCATCTTGAACCATGCCACTACCTTATTCACACAATCATTTGGAGACAAAATCAACCTGTGACCTTCCATGTCTCTAGACATACCCATGCCAAAGAATTTTGCTGCTCTCAAATTCTTCATGACATACCACTAAACTAACTTTACCTTTATCCTAGCAAATCCTTGTATGTATGCATCTGCAACAAGCACATCATCCACATATGGTAATAGGATAATGTTGCAATCATCATCCAACCTGGTAAAGTAAACACAATGGTTACAATGACATTGACTAAAGCCATGCTTTGTCATCCACCTATCAAACCTGTACCACTATCCTGCAGCTTCCTCAACACCATATGACCTGGCCTTCTATCTCACGTGTCCATCCTCTCTCTTCTTTAACCAAGGAATCCATTCATCTTTCAGTGCTTTCATACCGGCTGGCAACCCTACCAAATCTCCCGTTTCGTTCTGCATCCTAGGAATCAAATTCCTTAATCATGTCATGATCCCATTGTTTCCTGGATCCTTCCTGCTCTGCAATGAGCAACTAGTATAAAGAAGGGGAATAACGAATTAGAGGCTTACTTACCCTTTCAGTCCTCCATATGGGTGTTTGAGACTCCTTGATAGCTTGCTGTCCACCCAAAATCTGTTTCCTGGTCGACCCTAGTATGTACCCGATCGATGTCGAACCAACCTAATCACCGACGCCAATTCCCTGACCGACATCGGTGTCCTCTGGTTGCCAATGTCAATTCCCTAACTGATGCCGATAGCCACCCTACCTGACACCACTGACTTTGCCTATCTGCACATGACTGATGTCGGTACCTGTCTGTTTGACATCGGTACCACTTAACCGATGCCGATAACTGTGTTTCCCTATGAGTGATGACTTTTTACCTACGAGCTCACCTTGGATCAAAACCCTGTCCAAACTGCCCTGCTCAATTTTATTTAGCCTCCCTAGTTGATCACTGTCCATCATCTGCTCTAAGAACACCAAGGCTTTCCAGTTCTTAAGTTTGTCAAAGACATCTGTCTTTCGCTTAAAAACATGCATCTCCTTCTTGCTCATGTGACCAAGACTACAAAGTCATGTCTTCGCAACAGAAGAAGAATCAATAATATAAGTAGATAGATAAAGGATACCTACTTTTTTACCATCTGCTAATTCAAGTGCATTCACTGTGAGAGTTACTGTGCATCTCTCATCACCCAAATTTTCTAAAGAAATTAGCCTCATCTTCAAGACTGGGACCTGCATGACATCCTTCAACACCCATGTGTTGGCCGTCTACAATTTCAACCGCACTTCCCCTTTGCCAATACTTTGACAAGGCTCACCAACCCTCAAATAAATATTTCCAAAGTCTCCATGGACCTTAACATGGAAAAATACTCTATTTGGGGCTGCATGGAAAGAGGCAACAGAATCTATAAACCAAGATTCTACTTTATCCAAGGAACATACCAGAACAACCAGTGCAACAATACCTACAACACATGCTCCTTTATTTCCTTCATGCTAATATGCTACCAACCAACAATCTTTCTTTACCTGCTCTTTCTTTCCATAACACTGTAATTGATCATTCTTGCTTTTGAATTCCTCCATACTTTCTTCTACCATTGCTATATTCCCACTCAATCAAAAACCCCTGAGAGTGACCTGTAATCAACAAACACTTAACAAGCTCTGACCACCTGTTAGTTGATCCTAGCTCTGATACCAATTGTTAGTGGTATCAAGCTATGAACCAACACCCTGGCTCTGATACCAATTGTCAGGATCCCCCAGCTCTTAAAGAGCACAGTTGATTACCTTTATATAAGCAACTAAACACGAAATTTAACCAAAAGTAACAAGTAACTAGAAATTTAGAAATAACATAGAATATGAGAGACAATACCCAATTGTATTAATACTCTTCTAAAAGGAAATACAATAAAGAAGATGCCACAGTCTTCTTCACACTCCTCTAGGGCTCCCACACCTCTAGGGCGTAAACAATAAATCTCTTCGAGAGTTCTCTCTGAATTACGGTCACAACAAACAACTCAAACACAGAGTTGTTGTTCACCTCCAACCAGTCAGTATCACTACTACCAATACCACTGAGTATACACACATACTCAAGTCTGAGTACGCCACGTACTCCAAGTAGATCTCACTTGATCTTGTTACCTATTGTGTTGATGATCTCCTTGATCTTGCTGCCACCTGCAAATCAACCTGGTCTTGCACACCTGCCGACCAACCTAGTTTTGCACACCTGTAAACCTAGATCTTACACACACACACACACACCTGCAGATCAACTGACCTTACTTACCATGTAGATCTCACCTGATCTTGCTATACCACAGATCAACCTAGCCTTGCACACCTGTCGACTGAGATCATACACACATGAAGAACCCTTCTGATTCTCCACACCAGCACCCCTATGGATCTTCTACCAAATCCTGCAACAACCTACAGATCAACTTGATCATACACACTTGGCACTGTGGCACTAAGAGGAGCTAACCTTTCTCTCTTCCCTCTGAAGGAGCTAACCTTGATCTCTCTAACTAGCACACATTACAATACAGCCCATGAGTCTATTATATAGATCCCATGCAAACAATAATTAGACATCCAATTACAATAATTAGATCCACAGCTCCAAGACTAAAATTAGTTTTTACATGCAAACAACCCATTCAACAAACTAACTATTTGTCAACAACCAGTTCTGGAATGCACAGGCAACCGACATCGGTCCATGTCTGTCTAGAGGTGACCGACGTTGGCCGACTCCTGACTGATGTCGGTTGCTACCTGTCCACCACTGACCGATGTCGATCGGCCTAACTGACGTCGGTGACTGTGACACTCATCAACCTCCATGTTTGCATCCAGGTGAAGCTTTTAGCTCCACAACCTAACACTAACAACCAAGGCTTCATATTCAACCATGTTATTGGTACAATGAAAGCTAATGTAAAACACCTTGGGAATAAGATCCCCTTGCAGTGTGTCCAAATAAATACCAGATCTATATCCACAGGAGGTGAATGAACCATCAAAATATAGTGTTAAGTGTTTGGACTCAATAGGTATCTCATATAGGGTAAGGATTCATTCATCTAGAAAATAAAATGAAATAAGCTTGGTATTGATTAAAAGAGCTTTAACAAGATGATTTACCAAGACTTAACCCTTGATGGATTTTGGTATTCCACATTGAATTTACTCAACAACATAATCCATTTGGCCATGCAGCCTGGGAGAGTGTTCTTCGATAATAAGTACTTAAGTAGATCAATCTTGGTTGTCACAATGGTTTTATTATTCAACATATAATGTCATATCTTTTGGGAAGTAAACACTATTATGAGACAAGCCTTTTCCATAGGTGTATATTTATGCTCACAAGTAACTAATGTCTAGCTAAGATAATATACTACATGTTCTTTATCATGTTCATCATGTTGGGCCAAAAGTGCCCCCAATGCATATTTTGTTGTTGAAATATACAAAAGTAATGGTTTGCCTGGTGTAGGCAGAGTCAATATTGGCATATTAGCCAAGTAGTTATTCAATTTGGTAAATGTTTGCTCACTACCTGAATCCCATTGAAATGTGATGCCTTTCTTTAAAACGTGTGTAAATGGATGACACTTATCAGCCAACTATGATATGAAATGTCGCATAGACTGAATTTTGCCCTGTAAGCTATGAATTTGTTTCAAATTAAATAGAGGAGGCATTTCCATAATGGCCTTAACCTTTGTTAGATATACCTCAATACTTTTTTATGACATAATGAACCCTATAAATTTACCTAAAGTAACACTAAAGATGCACTTCTTGGGACATAGATGCACCTTATACTAGCAAAACCTCTCAAAGATTCTATGTAGAACATTGGGGTGGTATGAACGCGTTCTTAATTTAGCTAAGATATCATCAATGTAGTCTTCAACATCATCATGCATCATGTCATGGAAGATGACAACCATGACACACTAATAGGTTGCACCTACATTCTTCAAGCTAGAGGGCATGACTTGGTAACAAAGTGATCCCCATGGAGTGGTGAACGTGATTTTGTGATGGTCATCTGGTGTAATTTTAATCTAGTTATACCATGAAAATCCATCTATGAGGGACAACATTTTTTATCCTACCATTTAATCAACTATCATGTCGATGTAAGGTAGTGTGAAATCATCTTTAGGGCATGCCTTGTTAATTTCTCTAAAATCAATACATAGGCAAATGCCTCGTGACTTCTTGCTGACTGGGACAATGTTAGAGATCCACTCAGAATAGTTAAGTGGTCAAATGAATCATGCCCAATTAACCTTTATAAACTCCTTTTTGACAAATATGGCTATACATAGATGAATTTTCTATAATGCTTATTTGACTAGTTTGGGATTTGAATGACACAACCAAGTGATGTACCACTAAAGAAGTGTCAAGACCATGCATGTCTGAATAAGACCATGCAAATATATCAATAAAATATTTTATAATGGTAATAATGAATTTGCACTCCTCATAAGTGAGGGATTTTCCTATATAAGCAATCTTGGGATCATCACCAATGTTGATCTCTATAGTATCTTCAACCAATAATGTTGAGCCATCTTCAAAAATATTAACAAGGAAGAAAACAGGTCATATCAGCTACCCTTTGTTAACAATCTTTGCCCATATATAAGGACTATTAATTAACTATGTTAGGTAATGGCTAGTTCCAAAATTCATTAGGAAAATATTGAGCAATGCATCCAAAAACTTTATATTCTTCAGAACTGATACTCAAACCAATGGTAATACTTGGACTAAGTGGAAACTCTGCTTTCTAAGGAGAGAGGTGAACTTCCCATACAAGAGCACCTAAAACAAGTTTTCACTCATGGACTTGTCTTTCTCTTTATTCTTTCCCTCACCCAATGGTGCCCCATAGAGGTTTTCACATGAGGATCTCAATGTATTACTTTTATCATGACCAAGGAAGTTTGCCTACTCTCCAAAATAGGCAACAAGGTCCAAATAGAAGTCAAAGCCTTGTTTGTGATCACCAACTGACAATGCATCTTAAAGGCATATGAACTCAGAAATAGATTCCTCATTTTGAAAGTCATCCAATAGTATGATAGAGTCTTATTGGTCCCAATCAATGAGGTCAGGATGATGAAGGGTAAATGGATAATGGGTTGTAATGGTCATGATGACATTCGAATAAAATAAATTGGTATTGAATAGCTAATTGCAAGCACTAGATGGGATGCTATATCACTTTTAGGAGTTTCATCATTTGTTGATGCAGAGGAATCACTCTTGAAATTAATGGGCTCAACCTTGAGTGGTGTAAATCCAAGACCTCGATTCCTTGTAAGTTTAGTTATTGAAATAAGTTCAAGAATTCTCTGTGCCTTGGATACCAATCCTCTTCTTGTATAATCAAGGTTATCCATGATTATATGTGGTATATGATACTTGGCACTCTATAAACAATTATCAAACTCATCACCATACAACTAACCTCCCTTGGGTGTTAGTAGCCTGATCTTGATTGGGTGATGTATCATGTACAAATATGATTGGTTCCTATGGAGTAGACTTAGATTTATTTTTCCAAATCAAGTTGGGCCTACCAATATATTTAGAAGGTTTTGGATGACCATAAGGCTTAGGAGACTTAGGCAATTTATCGATGTGGAATGCATCATGAATGTTATATGTGGCAAAACCATTATCCTATATAATGAAATGGGTGAACATGGTACTAGGAAATAGATCAATAGAAGTGGAAGCAAGGTCACTGGGGTCAATATAATTGAAACTTGGGAGGTTCAAAAACCACCCCTTACCTTTCTTGCCTACCAATTCAGTGCTAAGACAATAGGTGTAATTATCGCACTCAGTTTATAGATGTTTTCAATACTGGTATGGGTATAAATCACCATAAATAGTGACCTATAGACCAAAATGGGGGAATTTGATGTATTAATGTAGGGTGAAAGGGATTGCCCATACTTCATGGATCCAAGGATGATTGAGAAGTAGATTATAAGGCAATTTTATATCAATGTTGTGGCACAGGGTATCATGGGTGACATGCCCAACAATGATTGGTAAACAAATGGTTGTTACAGATTCTCTTTTTGCATTATCATAAGCTTTGATAGTGATGGTATCTAGTCACATATTCATCATCGTATACCCTATTGTTTGCACCAATTTTAATGACATTATTTTCAATTTAGAGCCATTATCTATAAGAACCTATTTGATTTTATGATGGGAAATAACGACTTCAATGTATAATGGATTGTTATGCAAGGGATCGAGGGATGACATATCTCATTGGTCAAAGGTAAGTTGTTGTCCTGGAGATGAATATCCCATAAGCATTTGGAATTGGTCAGTATTAATGTCATCAAGTATAGTGTATTATTGAAGGAAATCATTTGGTATGGTCCTATGAACTTCAGATGTATACAAAAGATCCAAAATAAAGATATGTATAGATGTTTTTATTTGATGTTCACTGATACTATATGACTTCTCCACAATGGGATGAATAAGTTTAGTCTTAGTCGGTACAGTGTTTGGTTTAGAATTGGTTTTAATCGGTATAGTTTTTGGTTCAGAATCAGTGTTGGAAGAAGGCAAAGGGATATGTAGGATAACTTTTAGTTGTCTAGTTATGATTGTGCAATTTTGAGTTAGGAGGAAGTTATTATAATTAGAGGACTAAGGAGGTCCAAGAATGGTAACCTGTAGAAACTGAGGTGCAGGCAAAACACTAGAACTACTGTGGAATTACTTAAAATAGAGGATGGTGATCTTAAAATAGAGGATCCAACATTTTAAGCCACGTTAGATGGTACATAAGACTTGACCTTAATGGTAGTGACATGATTACTAATAATATGCCCTACAATGTTATCGTAATCTTATGGCACAACATTATACTCAATTTGATTAGCTCAAGTATCATGATCTTGATTATAGTTATTATTTTAATTGTAACCCTAATTTTTTAAATTGATTGTGATCATGGCCTTGGTTCTGATTCCTCCTTTCTCATTGGTCATTCTACTTAAGAAGGGATATTTGTAGATACCCATGTTTTGATTGGTATTAAGAGGAGGTATATGGTCTAGCTCAATCTCTCCATTCTCTAACAAGTTTTCAATAATGTGTCTTAATTATATGTCTAATCATTCTTCTCATGACCCTAGTCCTCACTATGATTACATATCAGCTTACATATAAACTATTGATCTAGGTGATCTTATTTGAGACATTTTTCACTTGCATAGACACCCTTTCACTTTACATATACATTCCTTGCACCTCCTTAGCCTTTTTCGTCACTGATAGACCTTCAGATGCCTCCTAGATCCATTTTGGGGCCCTGTTGACCATCTAAGATGGGTAATTGACCCAAGCCATGACTTATGGGTGGAACCTATGGCCTAGGCTGCACATTACCCCCCTAGGTTGTGGCCTCGATTGTCGCCTAACTAGAATGCACATTTTGGGACTCTAATGACTATAATGAGCATATTTGGGGATTGTTGGCTTTTGGGTGCCATATATCACTCATTTTCATGGCTCTTCATTAGTATTATTCAGTCTCTTGGCTCTCATACCTTATTGGATCGATACTAATTAATTGTTTGTGGTCTTGATCTGGATTGATGATAGGGGATTTTATGCATTACTACACATTGACTTGGAGACTCCATTGCTGCTTCCAGATTGTTCATGCTCCCTTGTGGCTAGTTTTTGGCTTCTATAAGTTACATTGCAAGTAATTTGTGCACTTGGCTTGGGCTCATTGGCTCCTAAAGTTCTCACTTCACCTCCTCTTTGTTACTTGGACATTGGTTTGGACCTAGCTCTACATTGCAACCCTTGTCTTCCTCCTTTGCCATCTCATACTTGGAATCCTAGTTGGTAGAACACCTGCACATTTATTTGAGCTTGATCTGAAGGCACTTTGTTATGCAAAGTGAAACTCCATTGTTGTAGAGTAGTATATATGCTATGGTTTGATATTTTTATGCTAGTTTAGCTTATTTTGGATATGTTTAGAGCAAGTTTTGAATCATATACATTCTCTCAACACTAAAAACATATTTACCCTTCAAAAATGTCTTTCATTATGTAGGATTTCTTGATTTTGAATCATTACCCCAATTGCTTTGTGATTTTATGTTCAATTAGCTCAATTAATTTGGTTAAAATGGCATTCCCTTAGTTATTCACATGCTAGAGATGGTTTAGTTTGAATAGAGGCATTAACTTAGGTTTTTGTAGGTGTATGATCTCTCTCTCTCTATTGCTCGTGAAAATGTCATCTCCCTTTCGAAATCAACTTTCAATTAATAGATTTGCATGATTTTGAAACACATTTCTTGCTTGGTAATGCTCTTTGATTCAATTAACCTGCTTTCTCATTATTGAAGCATCGAATATCAATCCCCTCTAGCTTGCTTTACTATGGTTATACCTGTTAGAGATACCTACATCCCTTGTGTGCTTGATTTTACTAGCCATAACCTAGTTTATGATTCATATAGCTTGGTGCAAGTTGGCAAACTAAATAGCCTCTATAGATCTCAAGTAGCCCATAATGTCCTTGAGCCTCTTATCCTTCTAAGTGTTTGCTTAAGTACCTTGTGTACCCCCATGCCAAAACCTAGTGGCTCCATTCGAATTCTTAGATATATAGTATGCATATGTAAATTTCATGGCCAACAACATGATGAAAATCATGGAATTCATCTTTATTATACTAGTCAAGTTTAGGTTGATCCTAAAGAAAGGGTTTCATCATAGGAAAAATAATCATATTAGTATTCACTAATTTCTTTAACACTGACTCACCAGGCTCCCCTAGGTCATTAAACAACTTACATATAAGAAATGCTCTACGTGGTAAAGCTCTTTGTAGGTAGAGCAATGGATTCAATGTCATATTTTAAATAAGTGGTGCTTGTACTATTTGCAAATGTCATGACTTGGTATCCCCATTATTTATCATGTTCTTGTTCTTGTTCTTGTTAAAAGGATTTAGGCTTCTCAAAATTATTAGTCTAAACATGTGTTTGAGCTTGGGAATATATTTTCACCAAGCCTTTAGTAATAAGTTCACTCTCAATCTAGATTCTCTTGTTAATGATTTCCTCAAATATGTTGGCACAAGTGAGTCTCAAATTATGAGCAACCTCAAGGTGTAGGTTCTATGTGAATATATCAGCTAGTTGTTTATCTAGTAGTTTATGTTAGAAGTGACTAACTAGTGCTTTCCATCATTATAGATAGGTCATGAAGTTTTATCCATCTTTCTATTTGTTGGAGATATTGTCATTGATGTCAAAAGTCTAGTATTGGTGATAAAGGCCCCATTGCATTTAATGGTGTTTTTAATATTCATATCTTAGCTAATGCGTGTTAATATTTATTTACTATTAACAAATATATTTTTGGTTGCATATAAGTCAAAAGAGGGCCCATGGAGAAGTGAAAGAGTCATAGGATAAAGACAAAAGAGGAATGGGATGCATTTTCTCATGAAGAGTCATTTTGAGGAATTCTAAGAGTCACCATGTGAAGACAAAAGAGGGTATGGTGCATTTTTCCATGAAGGGATACTTTGAGGAATAGGAAAAGTCATCAAGATAAAGACAAAGGAGGAAAGGATGAATTTGTTCATGAAGAGTCACCATGTGACTTTTCAAATGAAAGGATACGAAGGGTCATGCAAATTTGGTGCCATTTTCCATGAGGATCAAAGGGTCATAAAAGGTCAATGCCAAAGGTCATTTGGAAAGCTATAAATAAAGGCTTGATAAGTTATTTTTAATATGCAAGAGAGTGCATGGTTTATGTTTGTTTTAGAGGAGAGATAAAGATTGAGATATTGTAGATTTCTATCATTTATTGAGTAAAAAATAGTAAGAGATAGTTATGTTTTATACATGAGAGGGGTCGGTGCTCCTGTGGGTTGGTGCTCATAAATATTTGCAAGGGGTTGGTGCTCCTATGGGTTGGTGCTCACAAATAGTTGTTGTGTTAGTGCTTGGTAAAGGGGTTGGTGCTCCTGCAAGTTGGTGCTTGCAAACTTTGTAATTTGAGTTGGTGATCATTCATATACTTGAGATTGTTCTCCATGGTTTTTTCCACTTTGGGTTTCTAGGTAAAAATCTTCTCTCTCTCTCTCTCTCTCTCTCTCTCTCTCTCTCTCTCATGTGGTGCATGTTATTGTTTCAGTTTTATTACATATCTTGAATGTGTGATTAAGTGGTTAAAGAAAAGAAATTAGATTAAGTAAAAGATATATAATATACTGATTCACCCACCCCTCTTAGTATATTTCATGCTTAACAATTCGTATAAGAGTAGGTTCCTTTTTAAAAAGTTTTACAACTTGAAGGTAGATCGAGAAAAACACGATGGTTGGATCACATGAAGGTTTTTCTAGAAATAAATCAACTTTGTTTAATGGGACAAATTATGTTTTTTAAAGCATAAGGATGAGGACTTATTTGATGGCCCTTAGATTCAACATTTGGCAAGCAGTGGTGGAGGAATATGAAGATCCACAGACACTTGTAACTACTCCAGTGGAAAAAAAGGCAAGTCAAAATAATGCTAAAGATTTAAATGATATTTTATGTGGTTTATGTGAATCAAAATTTGTTAAAGTTATGCAATGTAAATTTGCTCGTGAAACTTGGGTAAAACTTGAGAATATTTACAAAGGTGATGGAAAGGTTCAACAAGCTAAGCTTCAAAGTTTTAGAAGACAGTTTGAGAGTTTGCTGCTGGAAGAGGAAGAAAATATAGTAAGTTACCTTTTGTGGTTTGATCAAATAGTTAATTAGATTCAAGGTCTTGGAGAAAAGTTAGAATAATCAATTATGGTACAAAAAGTGTTGAGATCTCTACCATTGAAATATGATGCAAAAGTTTCAGCAATTGAAGAGATAAAGAATTTAGCCAAGCTAAAGATGGATGAGCTACATGGTATTCTTACGGCATATGAGATGTGCACCAAATAAGAGAAACCCTCAAAGAGAGAAGCTACTTTCAAGACATCAAAGAAAGAGAAGGTTAAGATTCAAGAATCAAGTGACAGTTCTAGCAATGATGAAGATGACAATAGAGCTCTATTCATTCACAAGCCAAAAAAAGGCATAAGTAAATATCAAGAAAATTTACCTTTTAAATGTTTTAATTATGGAAAGATTGGACATTTTGTATCTAAGTGTCTAGATAAGGGTAATGGTGAAAATGAAGAAGGAAAGTTAACATACAAGAAGAATTTCAAAGAAAAATTCAATAAGGGATTCAAGAAGAAGAGTTTATGTTCTAAAGATCCTTGCTCAGTCAAAGATAGTGGAGTTAGTGATTCAAAAGAAGAGATTATATTCATGGTCGTACATGAAGATGCCTCCACAAGCAAAAGTACATATGATTAAGAAGAAGAACATGATGAAGCCAAAGTGAATCTAGAAGGAGAACTCGTTTGTGCCTTAAAAGAGTTAAAAGCTCTTGAGAAGAAGAATCAAAGATTAAAGCTCCAGATTGAGAAAAATGAAAAGGAGTCAAAGGAAACAATTGAAGATCTACAAGCACACTTTGAAGAAGCCAAGAAGAATGAAAATATTCTAATGGCACAATTATAAAAAGTAAGTGAAGAATGTGAAAGGTATGTTAATTAAATTACTTATTTAAAAGTAGATCTTTAGAAAATAAATAAAGATAGAGCAGCCAATGATTCAAACTTTGAGAATAGCACTAATATGTTGAATAAGATATTATAAAGTCAAAGATCAATGTCAGATAAGACAAGTATCAAATTTGAAAAATAAAAAGGGGACCACTACTTTCACAGATAAGGTTAACATAGAAAAAGAAAAGAGCTATCCTTAGGCTCTTACAAAAAAGAAAGTAAAAAAGGATGAAGTTAATAATAGAGAGGACATCTCAAACAAAAAAGGCTAGAAGGAACAGAGCTACAAAAGGTAATCAAGTCAGATATACACAAACATGTCATATTTTATGGTTACTATTTTTATTGTAATGGATATGGTTATAAGAAAATAGAACGTCGAAAAAGGGCTAACAATTTCAGAAAAAAGGAAAAGGAAACCCATGCAGAGTCAAGCAGAAGCCACAACTCTTTTGCTCCTCTATCAGGCATTAATGAAGAGGCCATAATATGTTACAAGTGCAATAACTTCCAACACATAGCTTGATATTGTATAAGCATGTTTGAGTCATTCAAGAAAGACCACAGTTTCAAAGCTGTATTCATCAAGAAGAAAGTTTAGAAAGGTGCAAGGTAGAAGAAACAACTTGAAAAATCTATGTTGGTACAGACAGCTTTGCATGCAAGAAATAAAGAAAATCCATGGTTCATTGACAGTGGATGTTTGAGGCACATGATAGGAGACAAGAGCAAGTTCATAACCTTAAAGAAGATCAATGGTGGCATAGTGAAATTCATAGATAATACTACTGCCAAAATTGTTGAAAAGGTATAAAAAGTTTAGATAATGGTAGAACTAAAACTAAAAATGTTTTGTATGTGGAAGGTCTTAAGCATGATATTTTGGGTGTAAGTCAAATGTGTGATTAGGGGCACACACTAAATTTTTATTTAGAAGGTTATGAAATTAGAAGAAAAGATTCAGGTGTGGTGGTTGCAGATGCTTAGAAAACAGGTAATAATTTGTATATGTTATCAAACATCAAAGGTCAAAGATGTTTGAGTCAGATTGAAGAATGTTGGCTATAGCACAGGAGAATAAGACACCAAAATTTTGACAATCTTATCAACATTAGCAAAAGGTAAGCAACCAAAATCTTTCAAATATTACAAAGCCATCCAACATGCTTTGTGAGCGTTGTCAGCATGGGAAGTAGGCTAGAAGGCAGTTCGAAATGAAAGAGTACTCGACCACTCAGATGTTAGAGCTTGTTTCAACTAATTTGTGTGGACCACTGGGAACTCAAATTACTCAAGGTGAGAAATATTTCATGTTGCTTATTGATGATTTTTCATGTATGACTTAGGTAATATTTTTTAATAAAAAATCAGAGGCTTTCAGACATTTCAAAGCATTAGTTGAGAATGAAACTAGTTTGAAGATTAAGTTCTTAAGATCAATCAAGGAGAAGAATTTATGTCAAATCAGTTTATTGAGTATTGTGAAGACCATGGAATAAAGAGACATTATTTAGTAGACAGAACTCCATAATAAAATGGAGTAGTTGAACAGAGAAACATAACAGTTTAAGAGATGGTGAGGACAATGCTAAATGAATCCAAGATACCATATAAATATTAGAGGGGTAGTTTCTATAGTAGTACATATTCAAAACAAAGCATTATTGAGAGTCAATAATGACAAGACTCCTTATGAGCTATGGAAAGACAAATCAACAACAGTTGATTATTTTAGAGTTTTTGGCAGCAGATGCTTCATAAAGAAAACCGATGAAAAACTTGGTAAGTTTGAATCTAGAGCAGATGAAGGTATATTTCTTGGTTATGCTTTCAAAAGTAAAAATTATAAATGTTATAACAAAAGAATCAAGAAAATATTGAAAGTGCAAGTGTCAAGATAGAAGAAGATGGAACATAAAGAGTCAGTGATCCAGTAGACATTCTTGAAATCATTGAAGAGAAAGATTTTTAATAATCAAATGAAGATGAGAAGAAGGATAAAAAGGACACCAAAACCCCATCCATATATGTCTAAAGAAATCATAATAAAAGTGACATCATTTGGGACATAAATAAAGAAATTTGCACTAGAAGAATGATGGTAAGTGAATTTGAACAAGTTAATTTCTCTTTGTTATCCAAAATTTAGCCTAGAACTTTTTCAGAAGCTAGACATGATAAAAATTGGGTTAAGGCAATGGATGAAGAATTGAATCAGATAGAAAAGAATGATACTTGGGAATTAGTGCTTAGACGAAAAGATCATAATGTGATAAAAAACAAAATGAGTTTATAGAAATAAGTTGAATGAAAATAGAGAAGTGACCAAGAATAAAGCAAGATTAGTATGTAAAGGATATGTTCAGATTGAGGGAATAGATTTTGAAGAAACTGTTCCACCAGTGGCAAGGCTAGAGGCTATTAGAATGTTTCTTGCATATGCAGTGTTTAAAAATTTCAAAGTGTTTTAGATGGATGCCAAATCTACCTTTCTAAACAAGAATCTAGAAGAAGAGGTCTAAATTGAGCAACCTAAGGGATTTATTCTCTCGAATGTTAGTAGCCATTTATGCAGATTGAAGAAAACATTGTATGGATTGAAACAAGCTCCTAGAGCTTGGTATGCAAGACTTGATAAGTACCTATAAGATCAAAGTTTTAAGAGAGAATTTACTGATAATAATCTTTACATCAAAATAGAAGGTGAGGATCAATTGATTATTGTGGTATATATTGATGACATGAATTTTAGAGGAAACATTGAAAAGATGACAATTTTTTTTTTTGATAATATGCAAAAAGAATTTGAGATGTGTATGCTTGAAAAATTGTCATTTTTCTTAGGGTTGCAAATATTTCTATCAGATAAATAAATTTTCATATCTCAAAGTAAATATGCCAAGGAAATGTTAAAGAATTTTGGCTTTAAGGATTGTGCACTAGTTGGTTTGCCAATGAGTATAGGAAATAAAGTGAGCAAGGATGAAGATTCACCTATTGCATATCAATCTTTGTATAGATCTATAATCGGTAGTATTTTATATTTGACAGCATTGAGGCCAAACATCATGTATGCAGTAGGTATGGTTGCAAGATATCAGTTAGCTCCAAAAGATGGTCATGTTTAGTTGGTGAAGAGAATATTCAAATATATCAAGGGGACATTGGATTATGGATTGTGGTATCCCACTGGTAGATATTTCACTTTGGTTGCTTATACAAATTTAGATTAGGCAGGTTGCTTGGATGACAGAAAGAGTACAAGTGGAGGAGCTTTTTTTTCTCGATGATAGCTTAGTATCATGGCTAAGAAAAAAACATAATTCAGTATCACTTTCTACAGCTAAAGCATAATATATTGCAAAGGTATTGTGTTGTACTCAAGTGCTTTAGATGAAGAAAACTTTGGAAGATATCAAGGTAAAATATGATGAACCTATTTCTATTTTTTGTGACAACACAAGTGCTATTAATATTTCAAAGAATCTACTGACGCATTCAAGAATAAAACATATTCTCATCAGATATCACTTCTTGAGAGAACAAGTTATAGATCAATAGATTAAGGTGGAATATATCAGTACTATGGAATAGATTGTAGATATTTTTACAAAGGCACTACCAAAAGACATGTTTGAGTATCTGCAGGAGAAGTTGGGAGTAATTTATTTTACTTTCTACCATTGAGGATCAACATCAATTGAGGGAGAGCTAAGTGTTAGCTCCAGGATAGGCCCTTTGTCTTTGATTGCAAAAGGAGAGAAGAATAAATATATGTACAATTACGGGTGCAAAAATAGATATAGGGAATAGGTACATGTTGTTATAGTAAGGGGGAGTTATTTTATGTTTTTTGGATGGTAGTATGTGTAGGTTGGCATGTGCATTGCAAGTTTCAGGATGGGGCAGTTTCAATTTGAGTTTGTCATCAATGACAAAGGGGGAGATTGTTGGAAATATTGTTATTGATGTCAAAAGTCTAGTATTGGTGATAAAGGCCCCATTGCATTTAATGTTGTTTTTAATATTCATATCTTGGCTAATGTGTGTTAATATTTATTTAATATTAACAAATATATTTTTGGTTGCATATAAGTCAAAAAAGGGCCCATGGAGAAGTGAAAGAGTCATGGAGTAAAGATAAAAGAGGAATGGGATGCATTTTCTCATAAAGAATCATCTTGAGGAATTCTAAGAGTCACCATGTGAAGACAAAATTGGGTATGACACATTTTTCCATGAAAGGACACTTTGAGGAATACAAAAAGTCACCAAGATAAAGACAAAAGAGGAAAAGATGCATTTGCTCATGAAGGGTCACTCTGTGACTTTTCAAATGAAAGGATACGAAGGGTCATGCAAGTTTGGTGCCATTTTCCATGAGGATTGAAGTTTCATAAAGGGTGAATGTCAAAGGTCATTTGAAAATATATAAATAAAAGCTTGAGAAGCCATTTGTAATATGAAAGAGAGTGCATAGTTTGTGTTTGTTTTAGAGGAGAGAAAGGCAAGAGATATTGTCGAGTTATATCATTTGTTGAGTAAGCAACATTGAGATATAGTTGTGTTTTATACACAAGAGAGATTGGTTCTCCTGTGGGTTGGTGCTAACAAATCTTTGCAAGGGGTTGGTGTTCCTGTGGGTTGGTGTTCACAAACAGTTGTTGTGTTGGTGCTCGGTAAAGGGTTTGGTGCTCCTGTAGGTTGGTGCTTGTGAAATTTGTAATTTGAGTTGGTGTTCATTCATATACTTGAGATTGTTCTCTGTGGTTTTTCCCACTTTGGGTTTTCACATAAAAATTTAGTGTCTCTCTCTCTATCTTGTGTGGTGCATGTTATTGTTTAAGTTTTATTTTATTTCTTGAATGTGTGATTAACTGGTTAAAGAAAAGAAATCAAATTAAGTAAAAAATATATAATATACTGATTCACCACCCCTCTTAGTATATTTCATGCTCAACACTATTTGGATTTACATAAGTCAACCATTGTCAGCTCATGTTCAATGTTATAATAAAAGTGGTTAACAATTTTTTTTGATAAATTATTGAAATTCTTTAATGATCCTTTAGGTAATTTGAAAAGCTACTCTAGATATTATCCACCCAAGCTAAGTATAAATAAGTTTAACAAATACACACTACTATAGGCTACCTCTTGGCATGAAACAAATAAGATTTGTATGTGCTCACTAAGATCACCCTTCCCTTTATATATAATGAATTTGGGTACCTCAAAATGAAGTGGGAAGGGTACTTGAAGGATGCTTAAGTCAAATGGATAAGGGCATATCTTGTTGAACTTATACTTTTTGGTTTGATTACCTGTTTGAAGCCTTGAGACTATATCCTTCATTGTGTTCCACTCTTGGATATTTGAAGTGATATGTGGCAGAAGGAGATGATTTTGTCTATTAGTCATAGACTAATAGGTTTGGTTATGGTTAGCATGGGTAGGAATGGATCCTCCCTACATGGTCATATTGGGAATGTGCACCCTTTTTCCTAAGTTTTGCACTTGGTTTAGTGTTTATTGTTAGTTCTGAGGTGGATAGAAATAGGTATGATATTGTTGATTCAAAAGGTTCTATTGTTTATCCTTATGCATTTGATTTTGATTTTGAGGAATCTATCATTGTGAGTTATAGGGAATTTGTTGATTTTGGGGAGCCTAGTGTTGATTCATAAGAAGACATAATTTTTATTGGTTTGCAAGCATAACTTGTTATTTTGAACTAGAAGAAGTTGGTCTTGCATTCTAAAAATTATCTATAACTTTTTAGAGTGGTGGATTGTTAACGACTTGTTATTGGCAGTGATCCAAGACTTGTTGAGAAGTATGGGGTACACGTCATGCATTAAAAATAATTTATTAATGGTTAAAGAATGTGTGTTGTGTATCAAGTAGAACTTAGTGCAAACAGTCAGTATCCTAACTTGATTGAGAGGAGATAAAGGATCTACCTCGTGGGAGGGGTTAACTCAGTTTGGTTGTAGTTGTTCAGGAAATTTATTTATTTTATAGATAAGGTATTATTAAATGATATTGCAACCAAAGAAGTCATTAAGTCAGTAGTAAATTGATCAACATAGTGTTGACTAATTTATTGTATCATAGATGCAATAATATGAACCATTTGTGAGGAATCCACCAATGGACCCTTCCCTTTGATAGAAGAAGTAATGGTTGGTTTGGGCACTTGTGCACGATGTTGTTCTTGTTCAATAAATGGTTCATATTGTTGTTCTTCTATTTGAACAAGGGTATGCAATTATTCCTTTGAGAATCTGGAGGAAGTATAGCTCCTAGTTCTATCAATATTAAGAGAGCCTCGACTTAGTCTTTAAGCAGTTGATTTTCAATGTATTGACCTTGGTTTGATCCCACAAAAGGAGGGATTTCTTCATACATGACCAAACTTTCTTCTTCATCATTAAAAATTTCCACCTCATAACTAGGGCCATAAGCAACCATGTATTTTTGCATGGTTAGAATAGTACTCACTCTTTGACCAATGTTAAAAACATAGCTTTGGTTCAATTTGGAGGTTTGAAAACACTATCAAATGGTCCATAGAAACCTTAGAATTGGATTGGACAATGTATCATCACAAAATGAGAAGAAATGAAGTCTTTGAAATGCTTGACCTTGGTTGGTCAAAATCAATAAACTAGAAGAGGGTGGAACAATCTTGAAACTTGTAGTGTAGGCTAACACAAGAAAAGCTAAGTCTAAAATGCATTGGTACCATATAAAAAGACAATGAGACTGTGGTTGGGCTCGATCATCAAATTAGAAGAAGGTCAAATGGTTTAGGAACTTAGAGCATATGGTGAATGTAAGAAAATATAAGTTCAAACATTGGAATATAAAGGGTGGAAAATAAATTTGAATGGTTTAGAAACTTAGGGCATAGGTTAACGAAAGAAAACCTAAGTTTGAAATTTAGAACCAAATGGGCAGCGTAATTATACCAAGTGAGACAAAGGTTATTATTTCAAATGTTAGATCTAATATTGCGATAAATGGTTGTGTTAAATATTAAAGTGAATAGTGTAACACCTCGATGTGCAAATATATGTCAATGTACAAATATGGGAATAAGTCTCGCACTGAAGTAAGGCTCTCAAATCAAATCAAAATCCAATCCAAGTGACACGACCCAAACACAAAGAGTAAAACACTCGAGGTTAAGTAATAAATAAGAATCGAGTGTGAATTATTTGTCCTTAGATTGAATACTTGAAAATTGATTATAAATTTGGTTTGAGAGGCTTTAAGACTTGTTTTATTTTGTGTGACATGGTTATTTAGACTCACAATGCAAGTAAAGAAGAAGGATCACCGAAGTGCACATTCATGTGCTATAGTAACATGAGGTGTGCATAATATTTTCCAAAGTTTCCATTTAAAATAAAATCAAAATCCAATCCAAGTGACATGACCCAAACACAAAGATTAAAACGCTCAAGCCTATGTGATAAGCAAGACTCAAGTGCAAACTATTTGTCCTTAGATCGAATACTTAAAAATGGATTTTAAATTTGGTTTGAGAGGATTTTAGACTTGTTTTTTTTTATGAGACATGGTTATTTAGACTCACAATGCAAGTAAAGAAGAAGGAACACCTTAGTGCACATTCCTATACTAGACTGACATGAGGTGTGCATAACATTTTTCGTAGTTTCCACCAATATACTAGTCTTGAAAGGAACTAATTGTTAATCTAAAAATAAAGAGCACATGTAGGTGGAGTTTTAAATCCCCCCTCTATCTCTCAAGAACTGATATGAGATAAGGAACTTAGAGCACTGAAGCAACTCAATATTTGAAAGGATATTCTATGGCAAGTGGGGTTAATTAATCTAAATTTTTGAATTGGATTATCTAAATGGTCCAAAAGTACCTAGAAATACTTGGGCACAAAATTCATGTCAATTAGATCTAAGCCATCTAGCTTGTTATGTAAGGGCCTTATCCCTTGCACAACGACTTCAACCATAAACTTCTTAGTGAATTCTGATGTTTATACCATTGCATGGCCCAGGGACCCATTGGACTTGTCAAGCTAACTGCTCAGCCACTATCTAATCTAATGATAAACCCAATTTATATACTCCATTAGAGAGTGGGGATGTAAAAGTGCTAGGAGATGAAGCCCTGAGTCAAAGTCCTTCTAAAGAATGCGTGAAGAGGTGATGAACACCCGCTCAAAAGCCAATGTAAGATATTAAATGGAAGAACTAGGTCATTTATGAGTCACCCAAGTCTTTAGAAGTAAGGGGAGAGCATACACAACATTTATTCAGGTTTTGACTCAACAACAAGTAAAATAATGTCTTTTTGGTCACTTAAGTTACCTAAAGGGGATAAGGGGAGAGCATAAGCACAAGGTTTCACTAGAAAATAAACTAAGTGTCAAATAAAGGACAAAAAGAAAATTACTCTTAAGAGCTCTAAATCTAACATAATTGTTGCTTTTAAAGCACTTATCAAAATATGAATGAAGTTTGGCCTTTGTTGTAGCTTTGAAAGTTGTTTGTAAGGTTTTAAATTACTAAATTAAATATAAAATAGATGCACTAATGTGTTAAAAACTTTTGCCTTCACCTAATTTCCTGCAAGAAGCATTAGTGGATTAATTTATACTTGATTAGATGTCAAAGGAACCCTGTAAGTTAGCTCAAAACCATGAAAAATAACTCTCTGGAATGATTTCATAGTTACATAATAAAGTGTAATATATGAAATTATAGGTCAATAAAAACCACATAAAACAAAAAGCATAGAAATTCCATAGAGACAATTTCATAATTACCTGAATGATTTTATAATTTACCTTGCCTATTTCTCTTCGTAGTTAGATGATTTTGAATTTCTATCATACGATTTTTTAGTTCTCTAAAAAATTCATAGTCATGAATTTGTATAATTTCACAATCCACAAAAAATCTACAAATAACTCAAAAACATACAAAACAATTTTGCGATTATGTGGCTCGATTTCATAATTTTATGAAAAATTTGTAGTTATAAATTCCTTGTGATTTCATGATTCTTATAAAAACTAAAAAATAAAATATGAGACATAACATAATGATTTTGTGAACACATATAACAATTTTGCAGTTAGACCTTTTAAAATTACAAATATGCAAAAAATAGAAAAATCCCAAAATCCTGTAGAACGAATTCATAGTTACTAGTGTAAATTTCATAAATAAACTCTACAAATTCACAGATACATACTGGGGGTCCAAAATAAAGATGAATTTGTAGTTTCGTGAGGTGATTTTGTAGTTCCTATGATGAATTCATAATTTTTGGCTCCAAATTCATTGTTCTACAACTGACGAATTCATAAATTCGTAGACAATGTACCTCAGAATGAAAAATCTTCAAATTGTAGCCAATTTTCACAAAGGTTAACAAAAAAAATGATAAAAAAGGTGATAATAAGTTAACTATAAGAATTTTATGGGTTATAGTCCCACCGAGCATGCAAAAATGTAGAATAGGATTGTGGAACAAGTTAGTTCATGCGTTTAAAACACAAATAAAATGATAAAGCACAAAGAACATAACTTGTTAGGTCTACTTCCTCGAGGTGTGTGGATCAATAGAGTCAAGAATATTAGATAAGAAAACATGGAAAATGCCTTCCCCAAGTGGCCCTCCTCCAATATCGGTCTATTAAACGTGTTGGTGCCCAGATTTGGTACTCCAAGTCTTTATCAATATGGTAGCATAAGCATCTCCATACATCTATCCTTACACCAATGGATTTTGCTCTTAATTTGATCAATATTGAAAAGATGAGTGAAATCCTCTAGTTATATATTCTCATAGTTTTCCTACACCAAGAAGAACTTCTTGAAGCTATTTTTGCATAATAACATTACACAAAAAAAAGCTTGAAGGTTATGACCATGACTCATGTATTTATAGCTTTTCCAAAATGAGCTAACTGATTTATGGCCCTCCATCTCAAGATCAATATGGAGGGTCACAAATCCATTCAATTTTAGAGGGATAGGCAATAAATATGATCATCAATATTTGGAAGAATGGAGCTTTAATAAGGTAAGGGTAGCCTTAATTGTGATATTTATCTCTGTTAATGATTTGTGGATGACACCCCTATGATGATGTAATGGGTGACATCATGGCCCATATATTTTGAATTATAAATTTCCAATAATAGATATTCAATAACTTTCCATGGATTTCTCACTTAATCTCTTAATCAAATTTACTTTGCTTAAATGATTTTACTTAGTTTTTTGTAATTCTTGGAAATTGATTCTTTGTTTAATCGAAATGGTTGAAAATGTCAATTTACTTAATCATAATTTTACTGAATTAGAATGAAAGGAAGGTGTTGATTGTGTATGGAGTAATATCCAAGTTAGGGTAGTATAAACATGAATTAACACATGCATGTGACATGTGTGACTGACTTAGAGGATTTTAGTGGTTGAAAAATTTATTTTTCTTGGTTGCAACTCAACTCAAAGTGAATTAGAAGAAGATAACAATTTCAAAAAATGCATTACCCCATTCAGGGATACATGGATGTGAATTGGATCATGTATATGATATGTGCGAGCTAATTATAGTATTTAAGGTGATTTTGGTCCAATTTGTGCACTATTGTGAAAATTCACTCAAATTCTCAATCTTGGCATGACAGTGATATGAATTAGATGTCTAAAAGAAATAAATAGGATAGACATGTCATACTAGTCCATGAATACATGTGTTAGAAAAACATTTCATGTAGTAGCATATCAAAGTACAATATGTGAGATAATAACATGAGTATAGGTATGTGTAAATGTTAGTATATAAGCTCAAATGGAAATGATTACAAAATGATAGAACCTATTCCAATCTTGACCATATAAATGCAAAATACCCATAATGTAGAGTGTGTTTTGGGAATAAGAGAGGTTCAACATCTGCATGCATATGTGTCATGGATTTAATGTATTAATGTATCACACTCAAGTACCCATGAAACATATATGTGTAAATAAATGATATGTTATCTACTAACATAACGTAAAATAACATATGTAGAAAGCAACTACTAGTAAACATGATAAATACTAAATATTTTTGTGTTTTTATTTATTTTAATGTTTTTATATTTTCTTGAATATTTTATTTTTTAATTGTTTTAATCTTTTGATGTGTTTTGAAAAGAGTGATAGTTGATAATCCCATCTAAGGGACACTCATAAGGTACTCTATATTGTGAATATGGTATAGTAGACTGGTCATGCTACCAAGGATCATGTATATGAGTCAATATGGAATTAGAGAATATATAGTACTCTATATATGCCTCATAGGAATATGTGTTTGTTAGATAATAGTGGAAGGTGTAGTGGTTCATGGAACCCATAATTGAATGTTATGTGGTTTCCTTGGTGTAATATTGGGTCTTTGTACCCATTCTAAAATATGGTGTTTTGTTGTCAATGATTGTCTAGGCCATGGAGGATTAAATGAGGATCTCAAGGAATCCACTATAGATCTCTGATGAAATGGCCTCTCAAGTATGGGGTGTTTAGGAAAGCATATTGCCTATTATTTACCCTTTCATGCATGATTAACCTTTGTAGGATTTATAATTAATTATTGTTAAACAAATTTTGCCTATTGTAAAGGATATTTCGTATTGAATCCCTGAAACTATGGTTACCATATTGGCATGATTATATTTAATACACACATGCATTGTAGAAGGTACCATACAGAGTTTATGAATCCAAGATTGTCTCAATAACATATCAAAGACTCTTGTATGTGGTATAACTGAAAATGTTATGATCATGAGTGTTGGACTAGCCTATAAAGGTAAATCAATCTCACCAAAAACTTATTGTGTCTTTACTTTAAATGATTTTACTATTTTAGTCACAGTAAATAAAGCATCCTCTGTGTATCCCAAATTTGTGAGGAATGTCATGGTACATACACTCACTAGAACCATTATCAACCATAACATTGTGTATAGACTGATGATTAAATTGTGTTGTGATAAATAAGGAATGAAAATCTGAGTCATTATCTATAATCACCTTAAAGTGGTAATTAGATGTTAAGAATGTTGTTTGAGTTAGCCTATCCCTAGGCTAGACATAGACCTATTCTAGCGCCTTAGACTTATATTTCTAGTCATTCAATAAACCACAATTGCCTACAGCTAGTCAAGACACAGTCCTTGAAGTGTCATCCCTAACTCCAATCCAAATTACTTAATAATCTTCCAAAAGGACATTAGCATCACTTTTGGGACACTACAACCATATGGTGCTAGTGTCCCCAATTGGGCACTACTATCCTTAGCCTTAGCTCTTCCCAATGGATAGTTTTTCAAATGTGTGCTCCTCTTAAGGTTGGCCTAATATCATTTTCTTATCCACACATGTAACAAAACCCTATAAATATAAGTCTAATCCACCTCTAATCACTAAATGGAAAATAGATGCAAAAGCTTATTAAGCCAAAGACAACGTTGTGTAAAATCAAGGTATTTGATCCCTATTCTGGCCTGATTTCTACATACTACCATCTATAGCATCCCTAAGTCTAGTTTTCAAGCATTCCAAAACTCAATCGCATTTAAGGCATCCAAGGCCACTCTTATTTTAGCATTCATTTGCACATACATGAAGCACTAGGTTGGAGAACTACATCAAACTTGATCCCTTCTCGGAGTATTGGTATGTGGGCAACTCTCTACATATAGGGGTGTTGAGGATTTCCAATCCATCCTAGTAACACATTCAATTCTTGATCATATCATACTTACAAAGAGAACTAGGGTTTTGCACAAGAAATTAGGTTTTATAGGTATAATACATAGATATATGCCTTGGTCATGTAGGAATAGAGCATACAAACACAGGAGTAGGTACTCTTTAAAATAAGTGTTATTGTCTAATGAATGGATGAATATCAAAATCCTATTGATGACAGACTATTATCCAGATCTCAAATTTTAAAATCTAAATCATCCTCGATAGTTAATTTTTGGTTGTTTCTATTTATCCCTATTTTTTACTATTTATAAAAAGTATAACAAGGTTAAAATCATAACAAATTAGTAGATTAAGTATGGCATATTTATTTAATTTATTTAGGCATCTCAGCCCCTTGACCAAACATAAGTGATTACATGTCTAAAACCCTAACAGGTTCAATCATTTGGTGAAGTTGTCTTATTTTAAGGTTTGTATAAAACCATAGCTTGCATTAATTCATATTTTTTTGCAATACATTTAGGGATGCATACTTCTAATTTTATTTACACAACTTAGCTAATTAAAATCAATTTTACATTAGGGTTTCAATTTATTTTACATCTAATTTAAATTATTGCAAAAGAAACCCTAGTTTTAAAAGCCCTAATCCTAGACACACTTAGGCTTTGTATCCTTTCTTATATACTCATATTTTAATTCCTGAAATATCATAATTAGATGCAATATTTAAAATTTGAAAAATTTCATAGATTACTATTCTTAAAAGGTTCAAAATATACAAAACTTGTTTTCCTACCTTCAATTTACAATGGCAAAATTCAATAACAAATTTGATAACACTAATAAGTGTCAATTACAAGATTTTATATCCAAACATAAGGATATACAAGATGATTTCATAAAAATTCTTCAAGAGGATCTTCGAAATAATAATAATGGTCAATCGTCAACCCCTTCAATTAATGATGTTGATACACCTTCAATGGGGCTTACTTAACCAACTCAGATAACCCAACCTAAGCTTGTTATTTGACCATCAGTGATAACTATTCCACTTAAAGCTAGTTTTCCTCCTCCAGATGTGCAATCCCTTATACAACATGTTATTTATTTATAATCTAAGGTGTTACATATTTAGAAGGGAACAACTAAGCCTTCATGTGCCTTGGATTCCAACATTATCTTGCATACACCTTTGACACATCACATTACGACAACTCCTTTGCCATCTAGTTTCATAGCACCTAAGCTCACATTATATGATGGTAAGGGTGACCTAAAGCATCACTTTATAGTCTTTCATGTAGCATGCTTAGACTATGTGTCCAACAATTGGCTTCTTATGAATTTATTTCCACGTAGTCTCAAAGATTATGCCCTATAATGGTGCTATGATTTACCTAACCAATCTATAATGACATTCAATCCTTTATAAAATATGTTCCTAGCATACTTTTCTATCAACATCAGTGACAAGATATAATATGCACAAATTTCACAACTAAAATAAAAGTTAAATGAGCCCATATCTAATTATGTCTTACTATACAAGACAATCTTATCAAAATTGACTAGCCCCATGGTAGACAAAAATCTTGAAGATCTATTTAAACAAAGTTTTAATACTAGCCCTTCATGAATCAATCTTATTCAAAAAGTTTCCCACATTTACAGATATGTGCTACATAGTTAAGGAAAGAGATGTCAAGCTCTTAACAATGGGCAAACTCAAATACACAAATGGATCAGATTCAAATATTAAGAGTAAAAAAAATACCTCCATACAAAGTCAGGGCCACAAAAAATAAAAGTGATCAAAATGCCATAGTCAACACAACTTCACATCCTTCTCCTAGATTGGTTTTATAAGATCCTCAATGCAAAGTCTTCACTGATTTACCAAAGTCACCAGCATGAGTTATAAAATAACTATTAGAATGCAATGTCATATCTCTCCCTCTCATTAAATAGGTTGATTCAACATGACCTCTTCCAAAGAGTTGTGATTCAAATGCATTTTGTGAATATCACAGAGCACTAGGCCATGTGACAAATATATGCATTAGCCTAAAGCATAATATACAAGATATCATTGAGGTAAACATCATTGATGTGGGCACACCCACAAAGGCACTAAAATAAAAAACAAAGGTAAAGGCACTTAAGATATTTTCAGATCCTTTCCCAAAGCATACAACTAATGATGCAGGGAGAATATTAGGTCAATATTAGGTGTTTGTTATACATATCAAGCTCATTTATCACTAGCTACCTATCACATAATTATAGAGGAGATACATCCCTTACATAACATTATTGGCATGTATCACACTATAGTTCCACCTAGATCACTTATCACATTTTCAGAGTTGAAGATTATGGATGATGACATAGATTTACATACACTCTTCATGCGAGCATATATAAACCACCATCTTATTTACAGTGTCATGGTTGAAAATAGGTCAAGCATAAACACATGCACCATGACCCTTTTGCAAAACATGGGCTACAAAGAGTGGGATATATTCTCGATTGATACGTTCAATAGTGGTTTCAATGGCTATATTCAAAGCTTCATCAAGGAGATTATGCTTCCATTATAGGTTGGACTAGCACACATAGCCACTCAGTTTCTAGTAGTACCTAGTGTGGGTGTATTCGACATATTATTAGGCAATCCATGGTTACAGTAGCTCTGAGCCATCCCATCTATAGTACATTGATGCCTAAAGTATATACATACTAACTAAGTGGTTAAGATTCAGGGTGTCCCATATGAGTATCCTCTTCTCATCCCATAGGTAGTTCTAACACAATTTCTAACTACAGTTTCAACATCGACACCAGTTATAGTTCTAATACCACAACTAGATATTACACAGCTATCCACTATAGTAGAGAGTATAGATCCTATGCTTATATCATATTATTCAAAAAATTCCTTAGAGTAGGCCTTGTCCACTTCTATAGTGACTACACACACACATACTCTCGTTTAGAGACCATTATTGGAGAGACCATTGCATTAGAGATACGCCATAGATTTTAGAGGACCTTCCTCTACACATTTTACACTAAGATCAATTATATTAGGGTCTAGGGGTTCTTAGTATAGGGTGCCTACTTCACCTACATCTACTATATTGGTTTGTAAGACCCCTACAATTCATAAGGAATCATAGTCAGTGCCATAACATCATAGCATCACTACTCAGGAAGCTTTAGGTTCATATTATACAACACACCAGATCATGGGTTCATAGTTGCCCTTTCACACTGCATACATGATCATAGTTCGTCTCTTCGACATAGGTCATGGTGATGGTGAGTCTCCCATGAGACTCATAGGTTAGTATGATTCCTACCCTTGTACATACTTCCTTCTCTCTCTCATTCCTTATACATAGTTTATTTTCATATGCTCGTAAATAGCTTATACTTAGAAAACACAAAATTAATAAAACATTTCAAAATATAAAAACATTCAAATATTTCAAAAATCAATTTTTTTATAGATTGTATGCATTTCTTTGTTTACATTTATACTACTTGCCAGATATTGCATATTACTAGCTATCCTAATATAGTTGGTTTTATCATACACAGATGCTTCACTTATTCTTGTTGAGTGCTTGAAAATTTTAGATAAGACTCTGGTTCATTGCACTGATCTAGACCAGCTATCATCTACCCATTGGGGGGCATTTACACCAATCTAGGTTTATACATTGTTACATCTACCCACTCAGAGGCATATCCTACACAGTGGCTATAACTAGGTTTTATCTTTACATACCATACATTTAAGTTATGCATTGATTTATCTTGATATTGATCATTGATATTCATTACTTAGATTTTTTTATCGACTATCACTAGTTATACTCATTATATATACAACCTGGAATCTACATAGATTTGTATTACATAGTTATACATGCTTTCATTTCTAGTTCCTAAATTATATTTGATTGTGTTCATATGCTTCTTCCATCTTTGAGGGCATTTGAATATGCCATTATTCCTTGGCTTCTATGCCACTTCTTTGTTTGTATGCCTTGGACATGTGCCCATGTCCCTTGTGTGTGCTTTCTCATGCTTCTATATGCAGATTTTTGAACATGTCCTCTGTGGATTTACACTAAACTGCATGTTGTTTGTGTATGTGGACATTTGAACATGTCCTTGTATGTCTTCATTCTCACATTTAGTGACATGTGCCCATGTACCTTGTATTGTGGCCCTTTGGCCTACCTTTTGTTTGTTGTGTGTGTTTGTATGTTTGCTTCCTTATATGCTTCTACACCATGACACTTGTATTTACTTGTTACACATACACTAGTTTCTTATGCCTTGAAAGATGTCATACATTTACCCTTCCTACTTGGGAGCCTTGATGGTCATCATGCCCCATTCCCCTAGGTAGTTATTCAAATTTCACTGATGTTATACATTGATTACATTTATCTTGACACCCTTGTGTAATGTTAGATTACAACATACATCTTACATTTCCTACTTATGTGAGATACATTAACATTATAATGTTATGTTATACATTATGTTAGAATATCATGCACATGATTTGGCTAAAACATCTTACAAATCCACTTATTCATAGGGTAATTCTTCCATAGATTTCACAACTACCCTCAAAAGAGGGGGCATTTACAGGGGTTGTCATAGAGATCAAGCTCCTACATTACTTATTATAGATACATTTCAACATGCAAGGTCAAATTTAGATTTTAGACTCAGGTCAGACATAAAACATAATAGAGACTCAACAATCAGTTCAAACCACACATAGATTAGACCATACAATCAGTGGTACCAAGATAGGGACACTAGCACCACATGGCACTACTATTCACTACAGGTCACTATTGTCTAGTAGCCCCAACTTCAGGATAGTCCACATCACTTAGACTAGTACACCAGTTATAATATAAATTTGCATAGATATAGTCATAGGTTTGGTTGTTATGTTCATATTTAACTTAGATTCAACCATTTCAATTCAAAAATTCATACAAATTAGTCAGATTTGGGGGCATGTGTGCGGCACATAGTTTCCAAATATTTAGCTTCAAACAAGTTGATCAGATGGAATGGAAAACTCCATTTCATTATCTATATTGTATATAATTGCTATTACATTCCACGTTGTCACCATATTCATGTCTTACTCCATCTGTAATGGTTGGCATTCTTGAGTGGCCCAGAGCTGCCTAATATACCTTAGTGGCCATGGATTTGAATACATAGTTAGATGACTTCATTACTTTGTGCAGTATAGTTATATATGCATCTACTTCACACAGGGGGAAATGATGGATTCATGGCCTACTTGAGTTATTGAGCCACCTACATGAGAGGGTTAAACACACTTATAGTCTTATCGAAGTTATTCACAGAGATCAGGGTCCACCAAGCAGGGGTTGGCAATGATGGAGTCAAAACTGAATTGAGTTCCTGAGCCACCCACATGAAGATTGAGCAATTCATCAACTCAGTTTATGTTATTTAATGATGTGATCACTATTCACACTCAAACACATAGGTTGTCACCAGGTTAATGCCTTGGTTCACGTACCCAATAAGGTGTATTTATTCTTTTCCTCTCTCTTTAGTCAACTTTACTCAATTCTTTCATTTTAGCATAGTCTTTTACTTTTGGTTATCTCTTAAATAAAGATTGATTTTTGCATGTTTCATTGCAAGACATTGCTTTGGATCATGTTCCACATACATAAACCCATATTCACATATTCAAACTTAGCTATACATGATTCACTTCTAAGGTAAGTCTAGGTATGCTTCTTTTTCCTTTATACTAGTCATTTCTCTTTGGTGCATTACTAACATAAAAGGGGGCAAATGTAATCACCTAAAAGTGGTAATTGAATTCTAAGAGTGTCTCTTGAGTTAACATGTCCATAGGCTAGCCATATACATATTCTAGAGCCTTAGACATATATGTTCATTCATTTAACATACCACAATTACCTACAACCAATCAAGACACAGTCTCATAATTGTTATCCTTGACTCGAATCCAAATTCCTAGCAGTCTACCAAAAGGACATTAATGCCACATTTGGGACACTGTAGCCATTTAATGCTAGTGTCCCTAACTAGGCATTACTGTCTTTATCCCGAGCTCTTCCTAATGGATAGTTTTTCAAATGTGTTCCCCTCCTAAGGTTTGTCTAATCTCATTTTCTTTTTTGAACAAGCAACATAACCTTGTAAATACAAGTCTAATCCACCTCTATTCACTAGATAGAAAATAGATGCAAAATCTATTCAAACCAAAGACAAAGTTATGAAAAATCAAGGTATTTGATCCCTATAATGCCCTAATTTATGCGTAATACCATCTATAATATCTCTAAGTCCATTTTTCAATCATTTCAAAGCTCAAGCACATTCAAGGCATCTAAGGCCACTCTCATTCTAGCATTCACTAGCACATACATTAAACACTAGGTGGGAGAACTACATCGGACTTGATCCATGCTTGGAGTACTGGTATGTAGCCAACTCTCTACATAGTGGGGTGTTGAGAATGTCCAATCCACCCTACTAACACACTCAATTCTTGATCCTATCATACTTGTAAAGAGAATTATTATTTTGCATAAGAAATCAAGTTTTGTAGGTACAATACAGAGCTATAGGTTTTGGTCGCGCAGGAATAGAATATACAGACATAAGTGTAAGTGCTCTTAAAAAATAGGAATAGTCCTACAAAGGGGACATCAATGTCATATTTGGGACACTACACATAGATGATGACGCTATCCAAACTAGGTGCTATTGTCCAGTGAACAAATAAATATTAGATTCCCATTGATGACACAAACTATTGTCCAAATCTCAAATTTTAAACCTCGGATCATCCATAAAAAATAGTTTTTAATTAAGTCTCTATTTATCCTTATTTTTTGTTATTTACAGAAATTCAAACAAGGTCAAAATCATAAAAAATTAGTATCTTAATTATTGCATATTAATTTAACTAATTTAGGCATGTCATCCCCTTAACCAAACATAGGCAATTACATGTGTAAAATCCTATAAGGTTAAATCATTATCCATAATTTCATTATCATCAAATAAATTAGAAGGCCCCAATAATCCCATCTAATGGGTGCCCATAATGTGGTGTAGGGGTATGTGCATGATATTCCATTTGCACTTTTGATGTTACCTTAGAATGATATTGTAATGGATTGTTGAATATATTTTTATTTTGATGATCATTGGGTTATGATCCCAAATCTGTTGGAGAATCCTCAATGGTGAGTAGATCACTATCAATAGGATCTTGTTTCTTGTGCTTCAAATTAAAATATTTGTTTATTGAATGTTTTGCACATTGGTGATAATCATAATAAGCATTGACATAATATCCTTTTGGTAGAGGTTGACTCATATCAACCACAGTAAGAGGTTAGAGAGATATGAGATTACACTCTACAAGCTTTAGAAGTAGAGAAGCTAGAGATTCAGGTAATTGTGTAAATTATCTCTTAATTACATTGGATAAGATAAGTTGATAAGGTTATTGTGACATTGTATTGACCTTGGTGGTTATTTTGTTTTTAGTCTCAATAGATTTGACTTTATAGGTTGGTTTGATACGAAACTTGGTATTTGATGCATTTGGTGTGTTGGCTACATACTTAAGCTTGTTCAATGTAATAAGTTTCATTTATGTATCCTAAACAATATGACACAAGCCATCAAAAGATTTGAACTTCTTGAAAATAATAGACTCATGTAAGGGAGAAATCAAACTTTGTTTAAAGATATCTTTAAGCTCTTTATTTGCCATTGGATTTGTCATTTTGGCCAACATTGTCTTATACCTCAAGTCATATTAATTAATAGGCTCATTGGTTTCTTGATTTATCTTGGCAATTTGTGCATATGACATATTTTTAGTAATGTTAACTGAAAAATATGGTGCTAAAACCTGATCTACCAAAGGCTTGAATGATCTTACAAATTATATTATCAAATCATATAACCATCTCAAATCATAATCCTTCAGATTTATTGGAAATAATTTGATCCAATTTTTTTCATTTAAAGTATAATTAAGGTATGTTGGATAGAAAGATAAAATATTTTGTTCAGAATCGCCCTTGCTATCATAAAGTGTGAACTTGGGTGCAACAAAACTAGTTGGCAAAGGGTGCAAATCCATCTTAAGTGCTAGATGATTATGCAATATATGTTATGAATCTATAACATGAATTGATTTAATATCATTTTGCTCAATGGTTTTAACCTTAGCTTTAAAATATTGGATAACTTGTAAAAAAGTGTGCATAGTAGACCCATATGGATTTTGATTTAAAACTTGAGAAGCCACCAAAGGTGATGAAAACACTACTTGTGTTAATGTAGGCATTGAAACTGACAATTGAGTTGAATTATTAATTGTTCCCACAGAGGGTGTAACAATAGTTGTTTGATCTTCATGGAATAATGGTTTGAAAACTTATCTTGTACCCCCACTAAATATAATATGTAATGTTGTGCTTGAGGGGAGGGAGATTGGATTGGATGTATGATAGGCTTACCCAGTATCCCCAATAGTTATATCAGTAGATAGCAATGATTATTCACTAACACCTTTTTTTTTTTAGATTCCAATATAGTATTAAGTATCTTGTGGAGATATTTAGTATTTTTAGGAATGCGCTTCTGAAATAATGCAATAGATTTAACTTGCTCTTGATCTACTTGTTCACACTCATTGTTATTATTGGTACTCTCATTATTAACAAAAACTAACATGGTATTATCTTGTGATATTTTAGGTGGCCCTAGGGGCAACTCAATATATTCAATATGAACACCACATAATGTAGGACTACACCTAGGTTGCATGTAAATGATAGAAGAAATATGAATAAATGCAACAAGAAAAAACCTTATAAGTCTGAAATTCCTAGAACAAGTTAGAAGTTTCATGGGAAGACTTAGAGGTCGAGTCCAACAAATGTTTAAAGCTTTTTGGAAATAGGGATTAGAATAAATAGTAGCCTAATTAAACAAGGAGTAAGTTGTTCTTTAAAAGTGGGCCAATTAATGAATTTAGATTCTATAAATATTCTGATTAAAAACAGTGAATCTAAGCATGTGCCAAATATAAAAAGTACATCATTTAATATAATAATAATACAAAGGAGAAATTATACTTAGATACACTAATGTGGAGGTATATTTGAGCAAGGTAGGTGTAGAAATAGATTGTTAAAAGATTATGATCCAATTGTTTGATTCTATAAATTAGCTTTTGATCAATATAGACATTGTTGTCTCTTTATAGAAATTTTCATTGATGCTATTATATGTGCTTCAACACATCTGTCATGTATGAAATATTGACTGTTGACTGAAACTTCCACTAGGTCTTTATGTATTTTCTATCACCTTTCATATTATGTCTTTAAATCACATGTATAAGCTCTCAATATCAAAATATAACTCAAAACCTTGATTTTCACCCTAAGTCAGGTTACCTTTCTAAAAATGGGTTAGTGGGCTTATGAAGTTGAGTTGATCTCAAGGACTCTCTGTCAATGAACAGCCCCAACATAGCCAATACTATGAAGAGGGCCTTAGACATATGTAATTATCCCCTATGTGTTGGCTTGTGTGTGCACAAGGGTGAAATATACTATATACAAGTTGATGTAAATTATCTAGCTTATAACTCGACAAACATGGCCCATGGCCTGCTCTTTGAATGCTTAAGACATGTAATATAGCTGCTCTTATAATTGATAAAGAAATAGGTGAGAATAAGGTAGTTTTGAATACTTCAAAGGTGTCTTTGCTAGATGTGTACTTTGTAAGATCTTGAATATGACTTGATTATTACATGATGATAGTGAATGGTCTTTCACTTATATTTATACAACACCTTTTGAAAATGTTCCCACACAAGGGTTAATGAAAACTTATTAAGCTAACTTATACATATTGGAAGATTTACAAATTTGAGTATTTAGAAGGCAAAGACACTTGTGCTAGATCATGGACAATAGACTCAATGCCACTATATAATTTTGAATGCAACTATCCAAGAAGATGGAAGGTTGTTGGAGCTCTATAATTGACAGTGAAAGATACATATCAGAAATCAAGTGTATTATGGGCTACATGTTATCTAGGTAACCATAACATCAAGGTCAACCTACAAGATAATATTTTAGGCCAAGTGGGATAATGAAGGTAAGCCTATCAGTTGCAAGGAAGGTCTAGAGCTAGAGCATAGAGCCTTGAGTGATATTTGACAAGTGTACAAGACTAGTTGAACATATAAATCCATATCTAAAAATCTAGAATAATCAATTCAAAAATAAATTTGTATATGAGTTTAAGTTTGAATTATAGACAAATGTATCTGAATTAATACTCAATTAATACTTCTTAGTCTTGAATTAATAAAATAAATTCCCTTATTCATTCATTCAAATCAAAATATTTATCTTTAAGTCAAAAATTTGTTATATTGACTAGCAATGGAATGTAAAGAATGTGATATAAACATTATCCAATATATATGACTCGTCACTAAAATAAGTCATAAATATAGAGTTAAAAATAAAATAATTTTATATATTTTTAGACACCTAAAAATGGGCCATAAACATTTACTAGTCTAAAATTACATTATTCTAAGTTACATGTGTGTTTGTCAATCATTGGTCCAAATTATGCCTTATTTGTGTATGTTTGGTCATTTTTGCCATGTTCCCCTCTTTTTCTCTCTTTCCTCCTTAATTATCTCCCCTCCCCTTCCATTTTACTCTATTTTTGGTGGTTTTTCAAAAATTATACATTATACATTTCTAGGGTTATGCGCCCATTTCATCCATTAAGATCCTCCAGGGTTTAGTGGTCTCATCTTGTTGAATATTTGCTTATTTGATGTCAATTTGCACATCAAAATGATCATATTTTTAAATCATTACATATACAATTACACATGTATATTAGTGCTTTTATCAATCAATATAATCAAGTACATATAGAGAAAAACATCTAATAATCTTATAAATCCGAAATAAAATCTAGCATTTACTATCACTACATTTTGTTGAGAATTCTAGAATAAATCAAGTATTTAGAGAGAATTAATTGTAACATTGAAGATCATGGTAGTGACACACTTGCACTATGTTTTAACTATTTTGAACATTGTGGAAAATAACCTAACGTAAAATTAGTTAAATGGATGGCATATGGGGTAAGTAGATAAATACAATCTAAATATTAAATTCAAAACCCTTACTGTGCTAAAAACTATAAAAAACTAAATAAGAAATGATTGAAATGATACAATAAAAATATAAAGATGAAGGAGATAATAAGTTGACACACCTGGGTAGAATCTTGTGATTATGAAGTTTGAAAAGTGACTTAGAAGCGATGATGTAGTTTTATGTAAAATATAAAACTTTGACTATCAAAGGACAAAATTGGTGCTTCAATAATAAATATTGATTGTGCCCATGGTGCATATGGCATACCACTTTTTCAACCACCAAACTTGTTCTGTGCCATTGAATCTGTTTTGTAATTTATAAGATTTGGATTTTTATATGTAGCATTGTCAGGTATCAAATATTGTTATGCAATCTTAATGTAGAATAGATGGGCAAAATCTTTTGTTTTGTCTTAATTTCACTTCTTAACTTGACCCTTTAAAATTATAGTTAAACAAGTGTGTGCAGAGTTAACTAACTTGGGCTACCCCTTAAGGAGTTGCAACTACATATACCATACGCTTGGAATTAGAATTATTGTAGTTCTATTATACATGTGACTAAAATTTTGAATGAGAGATTTGTGTCCTCTCCCTAATGAAATACAATGCAAACTACATAAACATTCACCTAATCTCTCTTTTGGTACAAGTGGATGATGTCCAATGGCTTGACAAAGGTTATAGTATCAAGATGTTAGCTTCATTGCGAGTGTAGCAATAGATTTTATCAATAAAGGCCTTAACTTGAAAAAATGGAGAAGGTTCGCTCAACCTTTAAATGACGCTTGACCCTTTGTAAAATTACTATGAATTATTTATATATTATGGTTTTTAGGGACAGGGAACATGCAATGGTTGACCATGTAGAATAATAATAGGTGAAATAAATCTAGCCAAGGTGGAAGGACCCACAAAAACATAGAGGGCCATTGAATATGCATAGGCAGAGCTAATAGATCACATATAGCAACTAAATCTATCCTTAAAACAATATATGTCTAAAATGAGGGTAAGTGACTTATAAAATAGTGCAAAACTAGATAGATATCATAATGATGAAGATGTACAATTATCAATGATTATGTTTTTGACATTTGATAAAAATGAAAATATGTTATTTTTAGAAAACACTAAGGAGATATATACTTAGATCAAACACAAATATCTATTAAATATTTCAAATATTAGGCAGTGACATTCAATAAAATAGGTGATTGTGCATGCTCACAAAACTTAGAACTATTTCTAAACAAGTTGGTCAAAAGTGGATAACAGTGGCGACCAGTACTTTTCATTGAGATTGGTCATGTTTGCATTAACTGTGACTATTAGTAGAGGTTCCTTGAAACTTGAGAACATGTTAATTATAGGGATAACTTATGTATCTAATAACAAAAGGAATAATTATCAATAATTCAAACTATAAATAATCTAATAAATGCTAAATCAAGCTCATTCTATGAAAACATGCAGAATTAATGTATACATAAAAGTTAAGCATAAGCTATACAAATATCAGATTAAAACATCCATAATTCTCACTACGCACATATCATAAGTAAAAGATATATCATAAAACCATTTAGAACATTGTATTAGTCTCTATCACATATAAAACCATCCTCAATTACAACTGAGCATTGTTTATAAAGTTTTTACAAATTGTTATCTCTTCACCTTCTAACCTTTTATTATGCCAAAAGAAAGGACCCTTCACATTCTAAGATCAAATATTATTCTATCAAAGTTTGAATGCATACAACAAATTTTACAAAAGATAAAATAGTATGTTATGTGTACATGGATATTAAATATACTTTATGGTTTTAGCAGGCCATGTTCCATCCTCAACAACTTCTCAAACTTAATTTGTTGTCTCAACCTGAGACAAGGTCATAATAAAATAATTTGATCTGAAGCTAAAGGAATGAACCAAAAATAAGAGTTGCAGTTATCTCTCCAGGTGCCATTTACCTATTTTTAGTATTTACACACTACTTAGCTACCCTTTCAGGTTTTAAACTAAGTAGTGTACAAGCTTATCACCCTTTCAAGTTTTCAATAGACTGGCATAACTAGGTGACAATATTTTATGGGTTTTCAACCACCCTAGGCCCACTCGTAATGTTGAAGGATATCCTACATAATTATGCAAAACTTGTGAAAACTACAAAATTGAAGTACATAGTACCTATTGAATGGATGGTGGCATGCTTTAAAGTGGTTGTGTAGTAGACTGCTACTATGTTGGTTCTACTTGCATTGTAGATGAATCACTTAATTGTGTATAATCTATTTGTGGGACTTGTTGTTGTTGGGTGTTTACTTTTGACTTCATGCTTATCTTCTTCTATTACAAGATCTACTTGAGTTATTGTGTTGAAATGAATCGAGGCTCATCCACAACCTGAGATATAGAAGGATCAATCTGTGAAAGATTTGATTAATCATCTTTTAGTCTATTAGTAGTTCATGTACCATAGTAAGCATTACGTGTAACATGATCTGAATTACCATAAAGTTTTACACATCTTCATCTGTTATGGTAGTAACTAGTGCTTTAACATTTGATACCTTGAGTTGGATATCTAAAACCAACTCATTTAGTTGATTTGCATGCCTTTGAGCTTGTAGTCGAATAAATTTTGTGCACATAGTCTCAATGTGCCAAGACTAAAGTTTTTCATGGTGGTATCCCTCAAATCCAATAATTTTTTGAGGGTGTTATTCATCACAGTAAAAGTAGATGTTTGATCATCCATTACAACTTTGGCTTTATCCACTATTATGAACTCTAGCTGAGCGGTAGCCAATTAATTATTAAGGTGCTACCTCAAGATCAATATCCCTTGTTCCATTTATTTTGCTTGTTGTGCATCAATATCTAACACCTTATTATATTCTTTAATTAGTTCATAGATTGCCTCCATTTCCTATTTTATATTCTGCCCCCGTGCTCTTAGTGTTTGTAGATGTTGTGTAACCATCCAATCCTTTATGAGTTGATTCAATAAAGTCATGAGTTGTTTTTCTTCAAACATCACTTGTTCACTTAGGACTTGTATAAAAACTATGGGATAATTATTATTAATTATTTGGTACACATTTTTAAGATGTCATCTCAATTATGCATTATCACCTCCTTTTGGAATAGTTCTTGTTCTAAGGTCAAATAATTTATGAAATCGATTATTGAAACATAGTTATGTCTTTAATCTGATTGGTTAGCGATAACTAGGAAACATATAAATATGTTTCGAGTCCGGTGGCATTAAGTGCCATGTATGTGGTTGGAACCATTACAAAAGCCATCATAAATTGGGATAAAATAAGAGAGAAGGTGGTGCACTCGGTGGATGATGTGGGAACATCCCACAACCATTGGCTAGTGATTTAAGGTTTCAAAGATGAATCCTCCCCTTGCACACCTCTTTATGTCCTCATTTTATAATATTATGCATGCTCTACTTATTCCTTGGCTTTGTTCTCTTTTTATTTTCTAGCTTGGGCCTCAACTCTAGCCTTAGCTTTAACATCTACCTCAGCTTGGGCTTTAACTTGCGCATCAACCTTAGCCTTAGTTTCAACTTCAACATTGGCTTTGGTTCTCACCTTAACCTTAGTTTTGACCTTTATACCAACTTTAGCCTTGGATTTGTCCCTAGTTTCTTGCTCTTTTTGGTTCTTTTCTCTTCTTGAGCCATTGCTTGTGTTATTACTTTTATTGTGCGGCTTGCACTTCCTGATATTTTTATGTTGCCTCTTCTTTATCCTTTTTTATTCGCATCTACTTCTTTAGCTCATTTGTTGTGAGCCTATACTTCATTGTATTTCTTCTTCACAACCTCTACTTCTTCATCTCTTTTCCTTCAAGTCTCTACTTCATCATCTTGTTTCTGACATATATCCTATGTAGCTTGTTATTGGCATTATTCTATTTGTGCATATGTGTGTTGTTTATGTTGTTCTTCCTTTGTGGTTGCTTTTTACTTTGGTTTTTTCCTTTATCTTTTCATCTCCCTTTTTCTATTTTTTCTCAACCTTATTTTTCTCCTCCTCCATATCCTTTCCTTTCTGTGTAGCTTCTATTTGTGGCTTTCTACGGAAAACTGGTCTCTTTTAGTTTTTCCATAGGGATTGGCGAGTCTAATATTATCATTGATTACAAATCTCCAAAAATGGAGGATTTAACCACAATACTCTTCCTCTCAACCATGTTCTTTCTAGATGTAGGAGGGTGAGTGAGGATCTTCATTTGCTTCTTCATAATTGTTGTCAATCAGACTCACACCCTTATGAAGGTAGTTTTAAGACTTCACAATCTGCTGAAACATGGAAATAATCCTAGGCTGTGGGTGGCCTAGTCGGCAGATTTAATGTCTAGATTCTAAGGGCTAGCTCCCTTTGGAGTATCAATTCGGATCTCTACTCTACGTTACAAACTACTGAGAAAAAGGAAAAAAGGGAAACTTGAAGGAAAAAAATCTTATCTAATGATGGTGATACACTTGTATTTTGGTTCATCCACTCAATTTGAGCTCCTAAAAGCATTGATTAGACAAGAAAAAAACTAAACTTTCAATTCCAATTGACTCTTATGCATCAGTATTTCATGAAAAGATTCTATCTTGTGATCAAAACTTGAGGGAAATGAGGGAATAACCTTGATTCAAGGCACTAACTAGCCACTTACATCTAATGTAACTTTATCCAAAAGATATCAAACATAGAACATGATGTGCATAATCTAATCAACTAGTAAATAGGTAAGAATCAAGACTTGACAATGATGAATTCTATCACATATGTAAATCATTGACATAAATACACTATACCAGCATCTTGGAATCTAAAAATAATCTTTTTATTTATCTAAAAGGGTTACAAAACTCAAATTTTAGTAGAGTCTGATCTTGCGAAAAGAGGGATGATGATTCAAGGCTGAAAAGCCAACTTCTATAGAAAAACCATACAAAATCCAAGAGATTGGCACTAAAAATAGAAGAGGAGATCAACTCCCACATCTCACAAGTCCAACTTTAGCTATCAAAAGATAACTAAGCCTTCAAATAATATAATTTTGTCTTATGTCTTGCATGAAAAAAACTCTTCGGCATTAGAAAAGGATGGTGGGCCCATCTTGGACTAATCTGCTTCATGCATGAAAGATAAGTCAATCCTTAGATGAAAAACTTTATTTTGAACAAGAGTTGATAACCTTCAATTAATAAGATAAATCAGAAAAGATGTGACACTTTGACAAAATTCAACTCAAAATCAAGAGTAATCAACTCCAACAGGCCTTTACTTGCATGAAAAAGCTCTTTGAAAATTGAAGCATGCATAAAATCCCATGTTAGCTCTTTGACCAACCATCCAATGTTAAACACCTCGAGCTCTTCATGCATTTGAGTCTCCCTTTTAGAATTGAGAGAGTCATGCTTGAAAGTAGATGCATGTCTTTTCCAAGTGTAAATGATTTAATCCTTAAATTAAAAAACTCAGTGTGCTCCTTACTACAGTCTTGGACTATGGATCTTATAGATGAAAAATAATATCTTTATTAGTTTTTTGCATGTGCGTGTTTGTCCTGGATGCATCTACTCGATCTTGGGTCACTCTATATGTTCTGCATGTAGACTGTAAACCACATTGATCTAATGATTTGATGTCAAAATCCTCCACCTTTCGTTTCTACATGTATTCCTTCAAGCCATAATTCTTTCAGGGTTTTATTTTCTCCTTTCTCATAAGAATTGTTTCTATCTATTTCTTGCGAATAATTTGTCCGAGACTTTTCCATTTGGGCTTTTCCTTTCTTTGAAGCAAATTGCTCGAAAGAATTATTTTGACTTATTCTTTCTTACATTTCCTTCAGACCATTTATTTGAAGGAATTCATATCTTCATTCTTTTCCTTCAGGCTTTTTCCTCGAAGGAATTGTTTTGAATTTTTGGCCTTTATACTTTTTGAAAATTGCCCCCTTCTTTGAGAAGTGCCCTTCAGAGTTTCTTTAAAAATCCTTTTCTTTAAGAAAAGTACCTTTCAAAAAAATTGTTTGGCCCACTTTGTCTTTGAGAATGCCTTTTTCTTAAGGGAAGGTACCCTTCGACTTTTCTCAAGTGCACCCTTCAAAAATTTGAAAAGTCCCTTCAAAATTTTTATAATGCCCTTTCGGCCTTTGGAAATGCACTTTGGACTTTTTGAAAAGTCCTTTCAAAAAAATTGAAATTGACTTTTCTGAAGGAAAAGAACCCTTTGAAAAAGTTGTAATGAACTTTCGATCGAAATAAATGACCCTTCAGACTTTTAGAAAACTCCCTTTAGAAAATTTGGAATGGTTCTTCAGTAAAATCCTTCAACAAAATTGAAATTTTCCTTTCAGAAAAATTGAAATTGACTTTTTCAAAAGAAAAGAACCCTTCATAAAAGTGTAATGGTCCTCTTTCCTTTTAGAAGAATTGAAATAAACCATTTGCTGAGAGAAGTGACCCTTCGGATTTTTGTAATGGTCCTTTCTTAAAAAAAGTTGCCTTGCCCTTTTGAAATTGTCCCTTCGGGATTTTTGACAAGAACCTTTTAGAACTTTGCAATGGACCTTAAAAACTTTTGCTTTGGATAAAATGTCTGAAGCGATCCCTTTGGAAAATATGTCAAGTCCATTGGCTATTGAAAAGAACCCTTCAAACAATTTGAACAGGCCCAATTCCTTTGGACTTATGAAAAGCCCATTTTTTTCGAGAAGTGTTGCAGAGGAAAAATGTTGAAATGGATAGTTTTGCCCATTTTTTTCGATAAGTGCCACGGAGGAAAAATGTTGAAATGGATAGTTTTGTGAGGACTGAGCCCTTCAAAAAAATTATAAAGACTGATTTCTAACACTTGGACAAAAAAGGTATGTTTATGCAAAGTTTTGAATGACAAGGGTTTTAATTTGACCTATGGGGTCAAGATTGTCAAGAATATCCTGGCCTTGGGTCTATGTATGTGCTTCTTGTACTTATTGTGCTCCCATCTCTTATATTGGTTCTCTTAAAGATACCATTCTTCTATTATGGGATGGCCTTACTGAAGAATGAGTCCTTGGTTTATGCAAAAAGGGTAGTGGTGGACACTCTTTTATAGGTTGTTCTTCTTGGTGCGTAGTAGAATATCTTGTGACTCAATCCCTGTGGAATATTTTGGCCTTCACGTTTTACTAAGTTACTTCCTGCCCTACAATATCAATAATTATAGATGGCAATTGAGTGATGTCGACCCAAAGGTCTTTGCTTACATGATTTCACACTTGATAGGTGCATACTGCTTTCCTTAAAGGGAATTTTTTTTTCTTCATGCTCATAACAATCATCATTTATGTCTTCCAATATAGTCTTCAAGACTTTATTCTCATCAACTCCAAACTCTGGCAAGTTGCATTTAGTTTCAATTTTTAGAACATTTAGATTGTTCAACCAAGGTTTTGATTGATGAGTTTTATTCTTTAGTAATGGTGGTGAGGCTCTCAGCCTCGGTGCCTTTTTCTTGCCTTTGTCATGTTATGATGGAGTCATTGATGTTTGTGGTGGAGTTTGTGGTTGTGCTTATGTTTGTTCAATCATGGATTGCTATCCACCTAAATGCATGGAATGCAGAGGTTGCAATAACCTCATAATCAAGGATTTTTATTGCAAGATTTCTACCTGTGCATCCAATGTAGTGATGAAGAATGGTAATGATGTCATAGTTGGATTGGCTAACTCGTGCTCTTTGATCTAAAATCAATTCTATAACTTGGTAACTGATGCTTGCTGATAGGACCTAGGCTCACAAAGCTCTGACACCAATTGTCAGGATTAAGAGCACAATTGATTATGTTTGTATAAGCAACTAAACACAGAATTTAACTAGAAGTAAAATATAACTAGTATTCAAAAATAACACAGAATATGAGAGACAATACCCAATTGTATTAATACTCTTCCAGAAGTAAAATACAATAAAGAGATCACACTCTTCCCACACCTCTTGGGCGTACTAGTAACCTTCCCTCAAGAGTTCTCTCTCAATTACAAACACAAACAACTCAATAACCGAGTTGGTGTTTCAACCAGTCAGTAACAATACTGCCACTACCATCGAGTACACACACATACTCCAAGTCTGAGTACACCATGTACTCCAAGTAGATCTCACCTGACCTTGCACACCTTCAGATCAACCTGGTTTTGCACACCTGCAAACCTAGATCTTACAATTGGAAGGATCTCTTCCTTTTCCTTGATTACAATATAGCCCCAGGAGTCTATTATATATATCCCATGCAAATAATAATTAGACTTCTAATTACAATAATCAGAAACACATACTCAAGACTAATATTAGTCTTTTACATGCAAACAAATTGTCCGTCTAAAATAAGACCAGTTCTAGAAGCGCATGCAAACGCATGCACACACAGGCTACTGACATCGGTGCCTGTCTGACCGATGTCGACTGACCCATAACCGACGTTGGTTACTGTGAACACTGAAGATGATCGATGTCGGTTGCGCTGCCAACATCAATTTCTATGTAACTCAACAACCTCCTCCATGTTTGCATTAGTGAAGCTTTTATCTCCACAACCTAACAATCTCCCACTTGGAGATAAACAATTGCATCTATACCTGTACCTGTACATCATCTAATTTTGTTTCTTGGCTTGTATCCCTCTTCAAGTTCAATCTTGAAGACCAACCACCACACAACCTGTGGTGCTACGCCTATCATCCAAGTCCCCTACCACATCCGAATCTACATACTCATGTAGAGAAGTGCTTGACCCTACATAACATGTATACCTGCTGTTGTTCCCTCTCAGATACTTGAGAATCCACTGAATTGCTTTTCAGTGCTTCTTTCTCAGATTGGCCACAAACTTGCTAACAACACCCACTACTTGGGCAAACTCAGGTCTAGTACACATGTACTCAACCTCATCATGTGAATTGGGACACTATTCTGTGAACTGTCCATCCATAGGTGTGCTAACCGGTTCTGTATCCTGCATCTTAAACCTCGCCACTACCTTATTCACACAATAATCCTGAGACAACATCAACTTGTGATCTTCCCTGTCTCTAGGAATACTCATGCCAAAGAATTTTGCTACTTCCAAAATCTTCATGACATACCTCTGAACTAACTTTACCTTTAGCTCAGCAAATCCCTGCATGTGTGACCCTACAACAAACATACACAGTACATACAGTAATAGGATAATGTAGCTAATATTATCTAACTTGGTAAAGAAAACACAATGGTTACATTGACATTGACTAAAGCCATGCTTTGTCATACACCTGTCAAACCTCCATTGTCTTGTAGCTTGCTCAAGACCATATAACCTGGTCTTTAGTCTCATGTGTCCATTCTCTCTCTTCTTTAACCTGGGAATCCATTTGTCTTTCAGTGCTTTCTTTCCATCTGGCAACTCTACCAAATCTATCGTTTGGTTCTCATTCAAGGAATCAAATTCCTCATTCATGCCATGCTCCCACTGTTTCCTGGATTTTACCTACTCTATAGTGAGCAACAAGTAGTACAAAGAAGGGGAATAATGAATTTGAGGCTTACTTACCCTTTCAGTCCTCCATATGGGTGTTTGAGACTCCTTGACAGCTTATTGTCTACCCAAAATCCATTCTCTGGTCAACCCTGGTCTGCACTAACTGATGTCGATTCCACCTGATCAACGATCCTGATTCCTAGACCGACATCGATGTCCACCTGGTTGCCGACGTCAGTTCCCTCGCTAACGTCAATCGCCACCTGCGTGACACCACCAACTCTGGTCTGCACATGATCGACGTCGGTACCTGCCTGCTTGACATTGATTCCACCTGACCGACGTTGGTAACTATGTTTTCTTGTGAGTGATGACTTTTTACCCGCGAGCTTACTTTGAATCAAAACCCTGTTCAAACTACCTTGCTTAGAATTATTTAGCCCCTTGAGCTGATCTCTATCCGTCATCTCCTCCTTGAAAACCAAGGCTTTCCTGTTCTTGTCAAAAACATCAAATTTCCTCTTTGTGCAATAGACCCAATCCTTTCTTGTAGCATGAGTTTCAAGAAACCTCACTTTCTTCTGTTGCTTACAGAAATCTCGATCTATGCTTTTTGAATCTAAACTCTTACCCTTTGACTCAAGAAACATCCCCTTCTTACTCATGTGACCAAGCCTATGGAGCCACATCTCTGCATCTACATTTGAAGTAGATAAACCAGAAGGAGATTCAGTAATATAAGTAGATAGATAAAGAGTACCTACTTTCTTACCTCTCGCTAAAATAAATGCACCCTTGGAAACTTTCCAAGATTCCACTATGAGAGTTACTATGAATTCCTCATCACCTAACTTTCCTATAGAAATCAAATTCTACTTCAGGACTGGGACATGCATGACCTCCTTCAACACCCATGTGTTGCCCGTCTGCAATTTCAGCGGCACTTCCCCTTTGCCAACAATTTGACAAGGCTCACCAACCCCTAAATAAACCTTTCCAAAGTCTCCAAGGACATTAACATGAAAAAATACTCTATTTGGGATTGCATGGAAAGAGGCAACAAAATCTATAAACCAAGATTCTACTTTATCCAAGGAACATATAAGAGCAACCCGTGCAACAATACCTGCAACATATGCTTCTTTATTTCCTTCATGCTGATCTTCTACCGACCAACAATCTTTCTTTACCTGCTCTTTCTTTCCATAATTCAGTAATTGAGAATTCTTGCTTTTGAATTCCTCCATTCTTAGTGTACTTTCTTCTGCCATTGCTATACTCCCACTCAATCAAAAATGCCTGAGAGTGACCTGTAATCAACAAACACTTAACACACTCTGAAACCAAGGTGTTAGTGAACCTCGCTCTGAGAACCTGTAACCTCGCTCTGATACCACTTTGATAGGACCTAGGCTCACAAAGCTCTGACACTAATTGTCAGGATTAAGAGCACAATTGATTACCTTTGTATAAGCAACTAAACACAAAATTTAACCAGAAGTAAAATATAACTAGAATTCAGAAATAACACAGAATATGAGGGACAATACCCAATTGTATTAATACTCTTCCAAAAGGAAAATACAATAAAGAGATCACACTCTTCCCACACCTCTTGGGCGTACCAGTAACCTTCCCTCAAGAGTTCTCTCTCAATTACAAACACAAACAACTCAATAACCGAGTTGGTGTTTCAACCAGTCAGTAACAATACTGCTAGTACCATCGAGTACACACACATACTCCAAGTCTGAGTACACCACGTACTCCAAGTAGATCTCACCTGATCTTGCACACCTATAGATCAACCTAGTTTTGCACACCTGCAAACCTAGATCTTATAATTGGAAGTATCTCTTCCTTGTCTTTGACTATAATACAACCCCATGAGTCTATTATATAGATCTCATGCAAATAATAATTAGACTTCTAATTACAATAATTAGAAACGCAGACTCAAGACTAAAATTAGTCTTTTACATGCAAACAAATTGTTCGTCTAAAATAAGACCAGTTCTAGAAGCGCATGCAAATGCATGCATATACAGGCTGCCGACGTCGATGCCTGTCTGATCGATGTCGGCTGACCCATAACCGACGTCAGTTACTGTGAACACTAAAGATGACCGACGTCAGTTGCACTGCTGATGTCGATTTCTCTGTAACTCAGCAACCTTCTCCATGTTTGCATTAGTGAAGCTTTTAGCTTCACAACCTAACACTTGCTAACCCAGAATACATGACATCCTAGGGTATTCTAGGATATGAATTGATCAAGGTTAGGACCTCAATCCACCACGTGTTGAATATCCCCAGTTGTTCATAGTATTGTCTAGTTTTGGTCCATGTAATGTTTGTGAACGTGGTAGCTAGCCAAAAAATGTAAATGTGTTGACTATTCCATTATAGTGACTTCCAATACATGAAGCAAAGAAGCACGACCAAATACTAATATTGAAATGACTGAGAAGTCCCTGTGAATATCTTCTAAATATTAGTTGTTATATATGAGGCCATAAACCTAGGCTAATTGAAGTCTTTGTGCAAACTATCATGCAATATGCAATATCTATAAACCCCTTTGTTACATGGTTAGATTTTGTTTTCATTTGAAAAAATCTCTTTCTAATACATTCAACTAGGATGTACACCAAAGTAGCATCTATCAAATCAATTGGTATTTTTTTACCTACCCTTGTGGTATATTTCTCCTAATATCAGAATAAATTGGTGGAGCAGTGGAATTGTAAGGGAGAAGAGATTTTATATGAGCTAAGAGGCATGTTTCTCATGCCATAGTCTAAGGGTTAATCCAAATAATAACATCCTGAGATAGGTTAATATCCCTTTCTTTATACCTACTCAGAAGAATGAGCATTATCTCATCCAGTTGTCCAAGTGTTGGTAGTTTGATGAATATTTTTGCATCTAAGCCTTGTAGTGGATGTGGGAGTTGTCAACAATTTTGACCCTACAGGTCAAATTGCCACACTCATTATTTGAAACTTTGCATATCATGCCAATTTGTCTTGTGAGTCGGTTATTGGTCCTAAAAAGTCCTTGAAGTAATCCATGATAAACAGGGCTTTTTAAGGCATTCACTTTGGTATTAAGAGGAATTTTTGAGAAAATCATTATGGAGGCTTCTTTGGGTCCAAAAAGGGGATTTCTCATAAATTTCAAGTGGTTATTTTCCTTTTGAAAAGGTCCATCTTCAAAAGGTTCATGAGGGTTATCTGCAATAAGTCCAAAGGAAACAATTCTTTTGGGAAAGTCCTTTTCAATAAATCTAAAGACAAGAATTCCTTCGAATAAACTGTCCGAAGGAAGGTGTCAAACAAAAAAAACCAAAGGAAAGGATTTAATTTTTTTTTCAAAGGTCCATTTCAAGTTTTCTGAAATGTGAGACAACTTTTCTGAAAGGTGCTTAATTAAAGCCCGAAGGTCATTTTCAAAACATCCGAGGACCGTTTCAATTTTTTCGAAGGGTTGAAGGGTTCTTTTATTTTTTTGAAGCCCTCTACATTTTTTTAGAAAGGTGCACATTCCAAAAGTTTCAAAGGTCTCTTACCTTTTACAAAGATCATTTACAAAAGCTTAAAGCACATTGTCAAAAATCTGAAGGGACAATTTGGAAAGGGCTTGTCAATTTTTCTGAAAGAATGGACCCTGACAATTTTTCTGAAAAAAATGGACCTTGACAATTTTTCCAAAAGAATAGTTCATGACAATTTTTTTGAAGGACAAGCATACCATTCCAATTGATTCGAAGGCCAAGCAGACAAATACAATTTTACCGAAGGGCACATATTAAAGTTTGAAGGGCCCATTGCAAAAAGTTGAAGGGTCAATTCCATGGCAAAGTGCCTTAAGCCAAAGACTGAAAGAAATAGCCATAAGATAAGAATTCCTTCAGATTTCTTGTTTAAAGGAATTGTCCTTTACAAAAAACCTGGAGGAATTGTCCTTTGCAAAAAACCTAAAGGAATTGTTCAAGCTGAAAGAAAAGTCTCAGACAAATAGTTTGCGAGAAATAGATAGGGACAAATTTTTTGAAGAAAAGGACTTTTCAAAAAGTCCGAAGGGCACATTTAAAAACTTTGAAGGTTTCCCTTTAGAATTTATGTCCAAAGGAAAAGACCGAAGGAAAGGTTCTGAAAGAAATAATAGAAATAACTCCTTTAAACTTTTTGTTCAAAATAAATGAACAGAGAGATAAAATGCAGACTTTTTGTCTAAAGAAACTCTGAAAGGAATGGTTCGAAGGAAGTAAGCCACGGGCAATAGGCCCAAAGGAAATGAACAAAGAAGAAAGTCTATGGGAGTAGACAGAAGAAATAGCCCTAAAGAATTAGCTCGAAACATATCACTGGAACAAGATTAAGTCAAGTGGTTAGCAAATCCAAATGGCTAATTAATCAATGACAAGTGGCATAAACACATTCTACAGCAAGGAAATCAATGAAAAAGGAAAAGCTAGGTTTTCAAAAGGATTATAGTAGGATTTTTATAGCTAATCAGTAGAAGATAAGGAGGACTTCTCCTTTTAACTCCTATGACGTGGTTCACAACTCACATTCAGAGCATGCAAAGTGGCCCAAACAAGATTAGACTACAATAAAGAACATGCCAAATAATAAGTGCAATAATCAAATTATTCATAGACAAGTAGTTGCCTTCAAGCATGACTCTTTTAGTTTCAAAAGGGAGACTCAAATGCATGAAAGGATCAAAGAGTTTAACATTGGATGGCTATTCAAGGAGAGCTTAACATAGAATTTCATGCATGTACTCTTGTTTATCCTATTAATCAAAGCCTTTTCAAACACTTCCAACTCACCTTCAAGTGGAGTTTTCTCTTTGAAGATTGGCATAGCATCATGCATGAAGAGAGTTGAATTACCAAGGATCCATACACATTTGATCAATTTTGAAGAATTTAATCTTTATTCTAAATAAGGATTATGGAATGGGCTTTCCATCATTTTCAATGCCAAAAAACTTTTCATGCAAGGCATAAGACAAAAAGATATTATTTGAAGGCTTAGTTATCTTTTGATAGTTAGAGTTGGGCTTGGGGTGATGTGGGAGTTTATCTCATCTATTTTAAACACCAATCTCTTGGGTTTTGTATGCTTTTTCTATATAAGTTGGCTTTTCCAACCATTTTAAGGAATCCCTCTTTTGGCAAGATCAAACTCTGCCAAAATTTGACTTTTGTAACCTTTTCATATAAATAGAAGGACTATTTTTTCAAATTCAATAATGTTGGTATAGTGTATTTATGTTAATGATTTGCATATGTGATAGAATTTTCTTCCTTATTAAGTCTTGATTCTTATCTGGTTACTAGTTGATCAGATTATGTAGGTCATGTTTTGTGTTTGATATCTTCTGGCTAAAGTTACAATGGATATACGTGGCTGTTAGTACCTTGAATCAGGGTTATTCCCTCATTTCCCTCAATATTTGATCACCAAATAGAACCTTTTCATGAAATATTGATGCATACGAGTCAATTGGAATAGAAAGTTTAGTCTTTTTCTTATCTAATCAGTGTTTTAGGAGCTCAAATTGAGAGGATGAACCAAAATAGACGTGTATCACCATCATTAGATAGGATTTTTTCCTTCAAGTTTCCCATTTCCCTTTTCTCTATAGTTTGTAGCATAGAGTAGAGATCCTAATTGATACACCAAAGGGAGCTACCCCTTAAAATCTAGAGACTCAATCAAATGATTAGGCCACCCATAGCCTAGTCTTGTTTCCATGTTTCAACAGACTATGAAGGCCTGTAACTACCTTCACAAGGGTGCGAGTCTGATTGAAAACTATTTTTGGCATGCTTGATGGGACCCATTAGATCTGATCTTGATGAAATTGCAATTGCAAGTAGTGTTCTTGATGAAGTATTTAGTGATTTCAAGCTTAGGAAATTGCTTCTAATTATCTAGGACAGTTTCCATGTAGGTCTATTATTATTGCATTATCATGAATGAGTTTTGATGGATGTATATGAAGAGAATTCATATGCTATGTTTCCTTATTATCCCTATGATGAATCATACTGGCCTTGTCTCCAAGAAAGAATGAATGAGATAGAGCTCAAAATCTTAGCATATGCAAGAAAAATTTGATCAAACTTATAGTACGAGGAAGTGAATGTTTTTTTTAAAAATGTGCCTAATGATCTAAAAAAGATAAATGAGTTATGTGTTTTTTTATTGGAGAATATTGAGTCTTGGGAGAGGCAATAAATTGAGTTGAACCAGTTTCCTCAAGAGGGTTCTTGTCTTCCTTATTCTCATAAAATGATAAACCATGCTTAGTGTGTGCCAATAAAGCTTCCTAGTTGGAGTCAAGAGCAAACTCATATGCCTATTGAGGATCCTATTCAAGAGATTAAACCTTATTATAGTCCCCTTTCTTCACCTATCATCCCTCAAGTTTAGGTTGTCCATGAAGACAAGGAGGTTTCGGACTTTGATGAGGTAATGGCCAAGTGGAAGGAACAAAATGTAGAGGTCTTTAAGAGTTTCTCTTTCCCTCCTCTCCAAAATACCCTAAATGATTCCATTTTCCTCTAGATCCTAAAATATAATCATGATCAACCTCCCATGCATCATTTTCCCTCTCAAACAAATGAATTTCATCACCCTCCCACCATCTCCATTCTTCAGGAGGATCCTGTTCTCTGAAGGATTGAGAAAGGGGTTGTAGCTACAAGTCAAGTGTGTGAAGAGGATGATTCAAGTGTGTATGAGGAAGAGTTTCTCATTGATACTTCACTTGAGGTTGTAGTTGAGAATGAGAAGGTTGATCTTGATGTGAAGGAAATCCAAGAGGAGTTGGTACAAATTGAAGTCATAAATGAGTTAGAGATATCTCCTATTGAGAAGGATCAAGATAACTTTCAAGCTAATCCTATTCAAATTGATCAAAATGAGGAACACAAAGATGATTGGCAGTTGTACCTTGAATCTCTGTAGGAGATTGACAAGCTCTGTAGGGATATGTTGCTTATTGAGGAGCATGTTTATGAGAAATTTGATCAAGAATCACCTATTTATGATCATAATACAGATTGAGTTGCCTATTCAAAGCTCCTTGAAGAGATGGATGAACTTGCAACAACTAATAAGAAGGATGAGGTCACTCAAGGATAATGCATAGATGAGATATCACTTGACAAGGTTGTAGATGACAAGCAATATGAAAAAGATCTGGGAGTACTAGATGAGTTTGTCTTTGTTGATAATTGGTTTGTTGTTTATGACTCATTTGAGGAGATGCTAAGCGAGTTGGTGGGTGATAAAAATGCCTCATAAAAGGTTATGATTAATAAACATCCCGCATTTCAACTTGTACCATCTCTTGGAGTGAGTAGGTTTATGAATTTCCCTTTTGATCCAGGTGGATCATGCTTTGTCATGGTTAGTTAGTTAGTTTGTTTTCCTCCAAGTGTTTTTCAAGCACATTAGTTTAATTATGTTTTTGTCCCAAATAAGTGCTTGTTCGCACATTTGCTTTGTTTAGTTATGTTTTCTCATTTTGTGTGTTTTCCTTCTTATTTTGGAGGATGAAGGTTGTCTCATGCTAGGTCAAAAGAGAGAATTTTCAGTCATGGATCAAATTCGTCATTTCTTTGTGAGTGCAAGAGTCATGTAAATGGTCTGGTTCTCAAGCATAGCAAGCATGTTTCCCAGTCGAGTCACCAAAATGTTGACAATTCTAACACTACAGGTCAAATGGCCACCCTCATTATTCAAAACTTTGCATATCATGCCGGTTTGTCTTGTGAGTCAGTTATTGGTCCTAAAAAGTCCTTAAAATAATCCATGATTAACAGGGATTTTTAAGGCATTCACTTTGGTTTTCAAAGTATTTTTTGAGAAAAGCTTATTTAGCTTCAAGTGGAGTTTTATCTTTGAAGATTGGAATAGCATCATGCATGAAGAGAGTTGAATTACCAAGGATCCATGCATGTTTGATCAATTTTGAAGAATTTAATCTTTATTATAAATAAGGATTATGAAATGGGCTATCCATAATTTCCAATGCCAAAGAGCTTTTCATGCAAGGCATAAGATAAAAAGATATTATTTGAACGCTTCGTTATCTTTTGATAGCTAAAGTTGGACTTGGGGTGATGTGGGAGTTGATCTCCTCTTCTATTATCAACGCCAATCTATTGGCTTTTGTATGCTTTTTCTATATAAGTTGGCTTTTCCAACCATTTTAAGGAATCTCTCTTTTGGCAAGATTAGACTCTGCCAAAATTTGATTTTTGTAACCTTTTCATATAAATAGAAGTACTATTTTTTCATATTCCAGAATGTTGGTATAGTGTATGTTGGCCAAAATTTCGCCTACATACCAAGTTGTGCCCAAGTGGATCAAGTTGTGAATGGATGAGCAAATGAGCAGATGTTCTAGATGAAATGAGTGGACTAGAGAGGTATTACAGTTCTCACAAAGCTTTTGAAACACTTTAAGATTGCTTAAAGCATATTTTGTCAAATTCTAAGGGACAGGTCTGCAAAGCAAAGAAAAAGGTTCTTGAGTAGTTTTCATGGCGAAAATGAGTTTAGAAAAGCTACAAACTCCAAAAAAGCTACAGACTCTATCAGAAAAGCTACGAACTCCATCAAAAAAGCTACAGAATCCATCAAAAGAACACAAGACATTGGAAAAGATAAGTGCAAATTATTTTACTCAACAAAGTCTTTACTAGTTCTTTCTTTCAGATTTTGTGTGGACTAAGTGTTCTTTTATTTTGGGACTCTTTTTGGCTCAATGTTGAATTATTTCAGACAAAATGTCTGAATCAAAATGAAAATACCTTTTCCCCTGGGAAAATTATTCAATACAATTTCCCCAAAGGGTAACTCTTAAATAAAAGGGTCCTTTACAAAATTTCCAAAGGTATTCTTTTCACGAGAAAAGGACTTTTCCAGAAATCCCAAAGAGTCATTTGAAAAAAATTTGGAGGTATTTTTTCTAAAGGCAAAGGTCATTTTCAAATGCCAAAGGACAATTTGAATTTTTATGAAGGGTCACTTTCCCTTCAAAAAATTTCATCTGCAAAAATGTTGAAGGATCATTTCATAATTTCCAAAGGGCTCTTTCCTTCGGGAAAGTCCATTTCAAGAAATCCGAAGGGTAGAATCTTTTCAAAAAGAGACTATGGAAAAAATCTGAAGGGTACCTTTCCTTCGAAAAGGAACCATTTCAAAAAGTCTGAAGGGTACCTTGCCAAACTCTTGAAGGGTATTTTTATAAAGTTCGAAGACATGAATTCCTTCGAACAAATTGTTCATGAGAAAGTGATGAACACAAAGTCGATAGAAGTTACCCAAAAGGAAATATTCAAAGGAAATAACTCAAGGAATTGACTTGAATGCAAATGTCAAAATTTTGAGCCCCTGCGAGTAGCCATTGATATTCAAAATATCAAAGATTTCATCAAGATTACCACAAGCTATCGAGATCTCGTGATAAAAGATCAACTTAACAAGTGATAGTCAAATAGTCAACAAATCTAGAGGGATAATTAGTCAAAGAAAAATGGCATAAGCCCATATAATTGATAGGAGATCAATGACTCATATACATCCATGTTAGGCAAATTGATGGTGCGAATCAAGGATTTGAGTCAGTTTATAATGACTAATCAAAATGAAGGATAGCCCAAGTGACTAGCAAGAGCTAGTAGGTATGAATTAATGGAGAAGCCTTTATCCTTTGATTTGGATTTCACCTCTGACAATCATCCACTCGATCAGAGGCAACATAGTTAGGTCTTAATTCAAAGAATGGGGATTTCATCTTTTTTGAGGCAGGAAATGTAAAGGCAAAAAGGGCATGCCAAGTTTTAAATGCAAGAATCGACTCATTCACGACATGTGAGAACATGAAGCTACCTTTGATATGGCCCTATTAATTCAAAAGGAAGGGACTTGAATGCATGAGGGGCTCAAGCAGATTTGTAGTGATCTTGGATGGTTCATTTCATGGTCAAGGTAGTTGCACGCCTTAAGTGTAAGAGAGCTCAATTACAATAGCAGGGGTCCCTATCATTGATGACCTCTTCTCTCAGTTCTCCTTACTCCCATTATCCCTTTTCTTTCTTTGGGCCCTTTTTTCTATATATATCAGATGCTCAGTCTACAATGCTCAGTCTTCCAACTATGTTCGGATGTGTTGTGATTCAAATATTGCACTATATAAACACTCTAATAGTAACAAAATAAATCAAAACACAAAATAATATTTAAAAAAACCCTAATATACATGGTTTTACTCAACACCCTCTCTTTTTAGCATCAAGAATGATAGAGACTAATGATGATAATGTTTATGCCTACAACCATCAACACATCCTAGTAATATAATTCCCTATAGATATTTTAACACAATGGTATTGTTGACCATTTTGACCACAAGCCAAAATGGATCAACCCACTATAGTAAAAAACTTGATATAGGGATATAATATGATGCCATAGGGTGTGTCATAGTTAATTATATGTGATTTAATGTCTTATTAGCCTTGGTCATGGTCTATTTTAGTCATTATGTCATTTGATGTCACTTAGGGGTCATTTTATGGGTCATAAATCAAGTGGTAGGGTTTTTGAGGTGTCCATGTGTTAAAAACTTCATTCCAATGTCTAATGTGTCAGATTCCTTGTCAAGAATGTCAAGACTAATTGAAACTTGCAGGTTCCTAACTAAAAATCAAGAAAGTAAGTGGAAAAGAAGGAGTTTCAAAGGTTGCACAACTTATGATAGAGAGTAACACATGGGATAAGCTTATGGGATGGATATTAAACTTCATAAAACTCATTTACACATTTGACATGATTTGAAAGTGCTAAAAATGATCTAAAACTATTTTGCTCTTTCATCGCCCTTCTAGACATGCAAAACCAGTCAACAGGTTTCTCCTTAGTACAGACAGTGGAAGAAAATTTAGGTAAAATTCCATTGGGGGATGATATTAGAATTATTCATATTAAATTTTATGTTTTGATTTCAAGGAATGGTGGATTATACTTTATGAACCATTCTTAACAAGTTGACTGTGTTTTTCTACTTGTTGTTTCACACACCCTGCAGGTTTTGTTGTTATTTGAGCTGGTCCATACAAGTCAATCAGTGAATTGGATTCAAGAGGATGTATATTCCCTCCTCTCATGTTTTTGATGTTTTTTTTCACCATTAGAAGTGATTTGATAGGTTAAACAACTCAGATTGCAAGAAGATGTCATTAATGGAGGTTGCAATCAAGTTTCACTACTTGGAGAAAGTTTCCTTCTATACAAGGGTTTCAAATGTGTGTGATATGATGTGTTTCATGTATTTCATGTCATGATAACCACCTTAATTTGAATCTTACCCTCCAATATTAACATCATGAAGAACACAGTCATATGGAGTACACAATCAACCTTTTGCTTGTTTCTAACTATAGTCATGGCATATGAAGGTTTTCATAATGCTCATGGGTGTGTGATAAAGATTCCAAGAGGTTTTGGATATATCCTTACAATAGTATAAATAAATATAAACCCTTCAAAGTGACACATGATTGACTGTGATGACTATTTCCCATATATGCACAGTCATATGCTATTGGCATGAACCTATAAGTGCCTAAAAGGAGATTGATCTCGAGGAAGAGAAGAATTCAATCTAGTTTGATTCCCCATAAGGTAGAGAAGTTTAATTTGAAGACCTCATGCACACTGCCTAAACTCACACCCACTACATGTATACCTGCAAATGACCACTTACAGGTGGCTTACATAGAGTCATGAAGGAGTTACAAGGAGAATCTTGACATGTTTTGAAGCCTCCTTGAGGTTTTTGGATGTTAGAAAGGCCATGACATGTTTGAATAAATAAAATATTAGGCAAAATTTAAGAGGTTATCTTCAAATTTGAATGACTGTGTTTAGGAACAATTTCCCTAAAACAAAAAAATAGGGTACTCAACACTTTTGAGGTTAGCCTATGATGATGTCACATAAGGTTTTGATCAATCTAAATGATTTTATCTTATATCCTCCATATAGGAGAAGAGCCTTGAAAAAGGAAGAGGGTGTGTGACTAGAGGAAAATAGTGTTTGAGGGCCTCCAAGTTACACTTTTGTTCACTGGGACCATTCATTGTATTGTATAGAAAACTTCTAAAGTGCCCTTACACCCTAAGATAGTAATGCAAAAGCCTATAACTATTACAAAGTGATTTTAAGCAGTTAAAGAGCTAATTTGTGGTTCAAATAGAATAAATGGAGGTTTAAGTACTATTTTTTGGCCCATAGATGTACCTACATGTGTCTTGCCCTCAGATTATATACCTACAACGTGACTGTAGATGCTCACCAAATTCATAAGGCAACTTGGAAGACACTAGGCATGAAAGAATGAACAATATAACATGAGAAGTTGATTTAAGACTTCAAAATGGATCTAAAGGCCATGTAGAAATGATTTCAAGGTGGATTTTCACCTACAAGGCCTTGCTTGTTCCAACACAGTCAACTATAGTTGAGTGTAAGAAACAATGAGCTAGGAAATAGAGTTTTTAAGGTTAACATAGCTTGACCTTGAGTTAAATGAATCTAAGTTAATATAAAATGACCTTAATAACTATAATAATGTCTATAAGATTGTTTTTCAAGGTTCAACCATACACTACCACCTACAAATGTCCCTCCCAAACAAGAAAACACAGTTAGCACCATGACCAATCAAAGTGGAAAGGCATGCAATGAGGGAGGTTGGAAAGGTTGTAAGAAGTATACATGCCTAAAAGTGAATTTACATGATACTAAACTTGTGGAAGCCTCACATAGTATAAATAATGTGGATAAGGGCTCTAACAAGGCAAACCACAATCTATATTCAAGACCTATACACAGTCAACAATTTCCACATGTTTGTCTTAGGTTTTTAAGAGTTGGATGTGATAAACATAAAACCAAGCCTTTAAATTCATCATAAAATGTATCCATCACTTATATAAGCTTCTCCAATTTCCACCCTACCTAAGGAAAGAGAGGTAGTGCCCTCTATTTTCTCTTAGATAGAGGGCACTCTCCTAGGATGCAAACTTGCAAATTTTGAAGAAATAGGATGATAAGGAGAGATGAGGATTGGTTGAATGTTTTAAGGAGGTGTTTAGAGTTTTGTCACATATATAACAACATTAGAAACCATTCACATGTGATTAAACATGCCAGAATGGTCTAGACCTTCAAGGATACATACATGCCTATTAGGCCTAGTTTAGGCCTAAAGCCCAAGTGGGGGGTCAATATCACTTTTAGCATTATATGGGCATCCTAACCTATTAGAACATGTTTATAGGGATTCATAAGGTATGTTTGGACTGATGTAATGCAAGGGCAGCAATTGCTAATCCATTTTTTAGCTTAAATCACATTAGGCCTATAGGGACTAAAGAGAAGAGCTCGAATTGGCAACTTTGAATGCTTGCACCTACTTGGATAATTTGCATGTGAGATCAAGGTTCTTGGAAGAGTTGAAGAGCATATTGAGAAAGCATTTTATGAGATTGGTTCATCTATCCAATGTCAAAAATTCATAAATAATCCTTAGAGGGCAAAATGGCCTAAAACCCTCTAAAATTCTGGAGAGTGACCTGATTTGGAAAACAAGGTAGGAGATGCATCAAAATGGACTAGGATGTCTTGGGAGATTATTTTAGGTTGTAGAGGACTCTCCAAGGCTCCTCCTCATCAGCTTGAGTGATACCCTACTTGTATGAACATAGATGAAATTGACTTTCTTTGATTATTTTTGGTGTTTTGTAGGTTTTAGGGAGAGTCAAAGGATACAATCAACATTGGAATAAATATTGGGACTTGAGCTAACACTCAATGTCCATTTATTATAGAAAAATATCTCCTAAGTGATTCTTTAAGTGCCTTCACTTCAACCAATCAAAACTGCCATAGTGAACGAGCAAGTGAGAGAGTAAAAAATTCAAGTGGGAGGCCTTTTAAAGATTGCCTACGCAATCTAAGGCCAGGAAAGGTATTTCCAAGTGTCATTCACTCATTTTTATGGATTGGAATGGAAAACTAAAGACAAATTTGGTGACAAGTGTGAGGGGTGAGTGAAAGAGGAGTTATTTGGATTATAGGCAGTGATAACTCATGTGTAGAAAAATCTTAATGATTAGGGATGCAACCAATGCATGGTGAAGCATGTCTACAACCCCTTGCCCTTAGTGCAATCATCAAATCATCCCTAGTTAGTTGTGGAATTTTATAAAAGGGGAAAATAATGAAGACAATTTTTTGAGCATGTAATTAGGATTCTTGCACCACATTTCATGAGTTTCATGACTTGGAGGGGCATTTTTCCTATGAGACCTTGCATGGTCTATCTCCTACTTCATTATCCTATATGTATAACTCCTCCTCTCAGCTTGGCAAGTGTTCTTATGACTCTTGGACTTTTATCTTCTCACTTCTCTCTCAAGTTCTATAAGTAAAAGCCATTTTTGCTATTGTAAGCTAATACCACACCATATATGGTGAAGCCCTGATAGAATGACATTGTATTTTGCCTTTGACCAATTAATGCAAGTCTAGTTTTAAATTAATGAATAATTGTCTAAGTGTGAAATGTGATGTATGGGATGCAAAGTGATAATCTTCTGTCCTTTCTTCTCCTTATCCTCTCATGTTTATGTAATGGTTCATGTTCTAACATGTTATATAAAGTGTATTCAAGTGTATTAGGATCCTTTTAAATGTACAACTATTCTTAGAGTGTGAAATCTTCCCTCTATTTCATTTACCTTGTGTTGCTTCATTAATGTCACCTCTATATTGAATCATTGATGTTAGAACCTTCTAGGACTTCGAAGCTAGTTTCTATGCCTTATTTCTTGATGAAATAAGCGTGATGGTCATGTATAAATAATATTAGTGTATCACCCCCTTATATTAGTTTTAATTAATGCAAATATATAACTCTTTTCCCCATAAGTAAATATTTAACTAGGTGATAAGCATTTCAAGATACATTCAGGGAGCTAGCCCTTCTACCTATAGGTAAACCCACATACCTAAAAGTATTCCCATGTTGCCCAAATCTGGAAGAGGATTGAATACCCACTTATAGGGTGAAATATTTGGTGACAACATGTACCTTTTTTTGATATTTCATGAATAATGTAGGGTCGCTTACATATGATGCATATTTTTCCTTGGAATACCTTAAACCTGTTATCATATAATAATACCACTTATTCTAGATAAAATTACTTAGATCACAAGTTACGGTCATGTCATGCCTTTTGGCTTAACTTGTGAATATATTATGTCCAATGTGCCATTTGTCAACTTTATTCCATTTTGATCAAGTCCATTAATCATTGCTTCAGGTAGTTAGGATCATCCAACCTCATAACCATTGTAATACACAGACTCATAACAATGTACTCGATAAACTTTACTACTTCAAGACCATAGACTTGTTGAAAGGGATCAAAACATGTGGCACACTTGTAATTTGTTTTGAATGCCCAAATAATCATAGGAATGTCATCCTCCAATCATCCCTTTGTAAATTACATCTTTTTTAAACATTTTTTCCAATACTTTGTTTGACACTTCAGCTTGTCCCTTTACTTGAGGGTGATAAGTCGTGCTCTTATGGTGTGATATCATAAACTCATAAGTGAGGGTATTGATAGTGTTATTGAATAAATTAGTTCCTCTATCATGACCAAATTTATTGGGCATCTGAATCTTGTAATATTATTTTCATATAAGAATTTGGCAGTGTCTTCTGTACTATAACTTGGGGTTATAACAAGTTCTACCCACTTGCTGAAGTAATTCATCATAGTAATAATGTACTGTGCATGACTTCATTTGCTCAGGGGATTTATAGGTCTAAAAAAATCAATTCCCCATTGTTCAATTGGTTATTTTGTGAGCATTGGGACTAAAGGCATCCTATCACACTGATTTGACATTCCATTTGTTGACACACATCACAATGCTTGGCTACCCTATACACATTGAAACAACATCGGCCACCAAAGACCACTCTGTAAGATTTTTCTTATAATTGCCTCACCTATGAAGTGACCCCCATGAAATTCCCTGATGTGTTTCTTGGAGAAGCTATGGTCATTCATGTTCTATTACAACTTTATGCAACACATCATCTTTCCCTGGCTTGTACAAAAATCCATTTATAAGACTATATGGGGTAACTCGAGTGACCATTTAATTTTTATCCCTTTCCATTTAATGCATAGGGAAATTTCTTTATTCTAATAATTTTCTAATGTCCTCCATATTATCTGATATTGTAGTGACCTTGAATAACTATGCATCTGAGGACTCATCCTCTATTTCTTCTTTACCATTTTGAAACCTGCTTAGATGATCTAGTCTAACATTTTTTTGATCGGTCTTTATATTTATTCAAAATTGAAACTCTTCAAATATCATTAGCACCTAGAGATTTATCATCCCAACATCGACTTGTTAACCAGGTATCATAATGCCTAGTAGTCTGCAAAAACCTCAAATAGTGTGGCCAATAGATAGTGTCAAAAAATTTACAATGCAAATACCATAGATAAGGCCTCTCTTTTTGTAGTTGTATAATTCTTATCTGTTGTTGATAGCTTCTTACGGGAAAAATGTATGGGGTGATCTAACCCACCATCCCTTGGTCATATTAAGACAACCCCTACTACAATACTAGAGGCATCCACATGTACTTGCAATGGATTTTTCCAGTCAAGAAAAATTAAAATAGGTGTTGTTACCAACATTTGTTTAAGATTGATAAATGTTACTTGGAATTCTAAGGTCCATTCAAACTTTGTATCTTTGTGCAACAATTTTTCTATTGGCACAGATATGGATACATATCATTGGATAAATTTTCTATACTATCATATATGACCCAAAAGGGTACACACTTTTGTAGAGTTAGTTGGGGGTAACATCCCCACTATTAAAACAATCTTAGCTTGGTCACCTAAAATACCATCACTACATACATCATGGCCCAGAATAAGACCAAAAGGTGTGAAAAATAAGCACTTATTTAAATTTAGAGCAATGTGTAGAGCTCGACACCATTCTAGCATTAGTTACAGTTTTGACATATGCTCTTTAAATAAGGAAAATAAATCCTAGTCATCCAAATATACTTTCAATAAATCATCAATAAAGACTTTAAATGTGGTTAATATAACTGCAGAGAAAATTATTGGTACATTATTCAAACCAAAAGGTATTGCCTTATATGTGAATGATCCCCATTTAGTTGTAAAAATTACCTTAGTTTGGTCCTCTTCTGTAATCAAAATCTGATGGTACTTACTAGATCCGTATGTGAATGAGTACACTTCCTGACCTATGATAGAATTGAGGACTTCATCCATGAATGATATGGGAAAAAAATCATTGATGCAGACATCATTGAGTGTGTGGTAGTATCTACAAAGATGTATCTCCCTAGACTTGTTTGGCCATATCAATATGGGACTCACCCAACCTAGTTTTTCAATTGGGTAAATGATTTCAACTTCTTACATTCAATCTAGTTCAGCATTTACTTTCATTTTCCTATTGGGGTTTAGCCTAAATGAATGCTTTTTAATAGGTTTAGCATACTCTTTCAATCCTATGTGCATTTCCCCTAATGATGGATCTACAATTGCAAGCTTAGGAATGGACTTTGTTTCATTATTTTTATTCTATTTTTTTGGGGGTTCATGATACACTTTGTTTGATCCCTTGGGTAGAGCCTTTTGTAGAGTGCACTTCGCTTCCCACTCTAAAATGTTTATGTTGCACAATCTTTCCTCTTCAACTTATTATGCACTTTGGGCTGGTGGTTGTTTGTCTTCCTATTTTGGTTCAAAAAAGCCTTTTAAATCTAGATCTTTGTCATTATTGTTGGATTTCATCAGCTCATATGTTATTCTATTATAAGGCTTAATAAAAGGTTTTTCCTATTGACTTCCCTTATAATTGTGAAGTGCCATATTTAAATCATGAGCTGCTTCCTACTATGATGATGAATCCATCGTAGCTCCCAAATCTTTTAATCGACCATGACATAGAAATATTTAAGTTTATGTAATGCATTATACACCAAAGGGTTATCACACTCAAACACAAAAGTCTAAAGGAAGTCTTATTGTAGTCGTGTCCAATGTTTGGTCTCTCTCTTGTGCTCTTGATACATGTACCAGGCCATTGGAAGTGCCACTAGTGTGTGGCTAAAAATGTGTACCCAATACCTCATCTCCACTCCTTGTGAAAACCATATATCTACACAATACCCATGAATTGATGAATGTGTATCTTAGGATATTGGCCTTCTTAAAAGTAAGACCATTCAAATTTCACTATAGTTGGTAATTGAAACCATGCACACAAAAACTTGCATGCATTATCCCAATTTATCTTCGTATCTCTATACACTACCGACGAAGTTGTAGCAGTACCTTTTAGTACATAGTTGAGTATGATGACTCTTTGATCCACCTCCAACACGTGGTGTTCATACCTCAAGATGAATGGATTAAGGTACTCTATCATAAAGTATTGAGGTAACTAACATTAGGGTAGTGAACACCATGCACATAAGTCATATCTCATGATCTCTCTTTGCCCAATTTAACATGTGAGTGTTTGAATCACCACTTATGGAAGATGTTGTTTCCTAAAGTAAAAAAACATATGGAATAGGTTTTGTATAATCTATCATTGTTACGTTTGTATTAGACATGATATCCACCTCTGACCTAGTAGGAGAAGGCACCAATGGAAAGGTACAACCTTCGAGTTAAAACTATGGCATTGGAGATTTTGTTATTACTGGCTTCCAAGATGGTAGTTTTATGATTTGTGATTGCTCTATTTGTGAGTTTAAAAACCGATACTCAAAAACTTGTAATGTAGTCTTATATGTATTTGTGTCTATTTTAAACCAACTATTATAACCATAGGCATACGGTGACACTAGTTCCTTTAAAATTATGTAAGGTTTATGTTTTGATTTATTTAAAGGGATGATAACTATCTTGTCTCCTTGATGGGCATCTAGTTGGTTATGCACTGTGTTAATAGTCATTTGACCATCAAAAGTCCATTTATTACCATTTAAGGTATGGTAATGGGTCTTGATGGTCTTCATATCAATCACTTTAAAAATATTGTATAGAATTAGCTCATCCACTCTAATCTCCACATCCGTGAGGTGACCAGTCAGTTCTACCCACCCATAATTTGTGAGGTTGAGGGTGATAGGATTGTAGCTCAGGTGTGGCCTACCAATGGATTTCCATGTAGATCTCAAGATCATATTCATAGTACTCTCTAAGTTAAATACCATGTTAGGAATCTCATAAACTACAAGTTTAATATCCATGTGGGAGTCAACATCTCAAGGCTTCTTAGTTTTCACACAACACACAACCTTATATGCATGTTGTTGACCTCACTGTGCACAATCCAATAGATTATGTGAGAGTTTAGTAATATTTTATGATATATACTCATTGGTATCATATTGAGTAACTTTATTAAGTCTTTTAAAGCAGTTAAAACTCACTCCTGCTTCATAATGTGCATAATTTGTCCATATATCTATATATTAATGGTTGTATCTCCATCTGAAGCATTCTATTATTGTATATTTTGAATAATTTGAGTTGTTTGATACATCAAAGGCTTTTCACTTGTAGGATTCAGATTTTTATTAGGTTGAAATTTTCTAATTTAGTTATATCTAATGGTATGTACAAAGGCGGTAATTGTTGTTTTGCATGTTGTTGTCTTGTAACTACTTGGATGAATGTGTTCCCCTCAAGTTATACATTGATTAGGTTCACATTAAACATATAATTCTCCTTATTTTAATTCTTAATCACTTGAAAAATATTTCATTTGATCTTGGCCTTCAACTCTATAGTACACATTGTAGGTCTATCTCTATAGATTGGTAGGCCAATTCTTTGCATAGTGATTGTATTCTCCACACAACTAGCATTACATAGGTGGTTAGGTTTACCAATTTTCATTGTTAAATCCTACCCTCATAAGTATCCTCCCCTCTAGACTCCTCTGTAGCCACCTCTATTTTGTTGGTATCCCCATCCTTGTGACTACTATCCAACGTATCCCCCTTACAGGATTTATTATGTGTTACACTCCCAATATTGGTGTTAAGGGAAACTTGGAGACCATTTATATTGGTGTTGCGTCTAACTAAAATTATTCCAAGAATATTGATATTGGTATTGTGGAGAAGATGGAGTCTATCCAGCCACACCCTAGGGTTGGTATTGCACCTCTTAGGTATCCACTAGGGACTGCCTTGTGCCGCACTTGGCATGTCCACATTCGTGCCTGACATACCGTAATTTATATTTGGTAACTATTGTGAAAAAAATATAAATACATTCTTCGTAATATCTTATTTTAGCTCTTGTAGAGCTCTATAATTGCTCTCATCATGATTTTTTGATTTATAAAAGTTATAGTCCATGTTGACCAAATTTGATCCTACATGTCAAATTGGGACCCCTATAGGTAAAAACTTGACATTTTAGATGTTTTAAGCGTCTAATATTTTGTCATGGAGTATATTATAGGTCTTTTTATCTCATTTAATGCTATATTAGTCTTGGTATTCATTATTTAATCCTTATATCATTTAAAAGGCATTTATGGGTCATAAATGCAAGTGGCATGGTTTTCAAGTTTCCAAGTGTCTTGATTTCCTTTCAAATGTCCAATAAGTCAGATTCCATATTAGGAATGTCAATCCCATCTGAATTTTGTAGGTTATCTAGTAGAAAATAAAAAACCAATTGAAAAAGAGGGAGTTTAGCATTTGTACAACCCATGAGGGAAGGTGACACATGGGAGAATGTCATGGAATGTCTTTTCAGCTTTTTTAGACTCATTTACATGATTGAAATAATTTAGAAGTGCCATTTTTGAGCTAAAACCATTCTACTCCTTCTTTGCTCTTCTAGACACATAGAAGTGGTCAACAAGTTTATGCTTGGTATAAACAATTGGAAATGTTTCAAGTTAAATGCATTTGGCAGGTGAAATTAAACTCATAGAGATTAATTTTCATAAAAATATTTATAATATTGGCCAACTGTGATTTATGAACCATCCCTAACAAGTTGATTGTGTTTTTCCACTTGCCAATTTGTGTACCCTACAAGTTTTACTCTTATTTTGATGATTTTGTATAATAAAACTATTGGGATTGACTCCAAAGGACATATAAATCTTCACCTCATGTAATATATGCTTGGTTTAGAGTTCTAGAGTGTTTGGATAAGCCAATTAACTCAGGTTACAAGAGAATGCACCATTCTATGTTATAGCTTATTTTTCACCATTTTCAAGATACTCATGATATGGTAGTGATTATAGGTGGTGGAAATAAGTTAATTACCATGTTATAAATGTAATATAAACCTCTCACCTTTCTAGGCTCATTATCCAAGCAATTATTTATAAGGATGCAGTCATAAGTCACCATACAGTCAGTCTACTCTATGACTGTCATATACAGTCATTTGAACGAGTTGTGTTAGGGATGAAATACATTCATAAGAGAGTGAAAAATATTATTATGCTGATGGACACATATTTATCACATGATTGATCAAATGGAGTTCATAAAATGGTGTATCATCAACATGAGGGAAACCTTTTCTTGCTACACTTAATTTCCTGCCATTAATGTACATGTGCAAGTGCTCTCATGAAGACTAATCATGTTGAAAGGGAGTTTGATAGTTTTGTCAATCTCTTAGAGTGTCAAAAAGTGAATATTAACCCTTGGTAATGGTCTAAAATTTATCCTAAGAATATATATCACACATAATGCCTTCGTTACCACTCACTGCTTGTATGCATGACAATAACCACCTATAGGTGGCATTAACAGAGGTATATAAGTCCTTGTATGGGAGGTTAGAATATGAAAAAACCTTTCCTTAGAATCTTGGTAGGTGAAATAGATCGAAATATACTTATTTGAAGAATTAAATGGTAAAAATAAGGTGTAATCTACCTCTAAGCACAAGATGACTGAAGTCAGGGACCTTTTCCCTAAAATAGGAAAATAGAGGTCTGAGGACTTTTATCAAAAGCATACAACAAGGCTGAAAAGAGTTATATAGCATCTAGATAGGTAAAACTTGTAGCCTATATCATTGAAAATAGCTATTCTAAATATGAATTCAAGATGACTATGGGAAAATGGTTGTTAGGAGGCCTAAAGATGCACTTTTATGCACTATTTTTAGGCAATGACATCTACGGTTTGAAGCTCCGAAGAGAATTTCCACCTCAAGGTTGTAATAAAAATAATGTTTCTTGATTGAATAAGTATTATATGGTTTAATATACGTTTCATGACTAAATGGTCATTTCAAGGGATGATAGTTTGTGTTTTGGTTCCCCAAACACACCTATAGGTGTCCCTTTTATCTGAAAATGTGCACCTACAGTTGAGTAGGTAGACAATGACCTAGGCATGGTGTTTTAGTGTTGATTTATATTATACAAAGTGAACACAGGTATGATCAAATTCTATGTAACCTTGAGGTTTTAAGGAGGGCCTTTACATATCATGACCAAAGTCCAATTATGTTTATATGCACCTACATGAATCAAACAGGCAGGGTATCATAGTCAAGAGAGAGTATTTATTTTTGTGATCTAGGTGCATGTAAAAGTTTAAGGGAGAGTTTAAATGATTAGAAATACCTATGACCATGATGATCCCCATAATCTCTTGCAATGTGAAACAAGCTTACATAGACCTCTTAAGGCCCTATATCCACCTTCAACTGAGTGTTCAGTCTTGATGAAGGTAAAGAGATGAATAGTGATAAGAAGGTTTCAAGGAGGATTGATAATAGTTTTGAAATGTCTCATGATTTTTTTATAGTGTTCACACTCCTTAAGACAACATCAAATGTTGAATTGGCACCTCAGGGTCAGACTTCATAGTGAGACAGTCCGTACAATCACACATGGAGAGCTCCATGTTGCTTGTAGCTTGAAGGAAAAGCTAAAAGTGGAGAAGGTATGGTTTAGTCAATGTCAAAATTATTGAGCATGAATTGAAGATGGAGAATATGTTGAGGTAACCTAATCACATTGGTTTTAACCTTTAGAATTCATTCTTAGGTGAAAGTGAGAGAATGCAAAAAATAATCCTATTTTAGAGGTTTTTGGAGAGATTGAGATGGTTAAGTACCTAAATTGATGCGTCTAACTTATCCCTCTGGTATAGAGAGTCATCAATACCTAATAAAACTTATCAAACATTCATTTTTCCTTTGAAATGAGGGATATACCTCACTGTTTTATCTCAGAGGTTAGCCAGTCGTGAAAATCAAAAGTTTGACAAGTCAAGCAAATGATGCCTAAATGGGTAAAAAACTTGATAAGAGGCAAATGGGATATCAAGGAAAATATTATAAAGTGTATGTAACATGAGTGGGTGCTAGGAAACACTTGAACAAGCCCAATATTCTTGAAATAGTCAAAACTCTCATGCACATAGCTCAACCAGACAAGCTCTAACTAGGCGTAGTTCATAAATGAGAAGAAGAGATGAGAAGGAGTTCTTGGAGGGTTGTAGGATGACTTGGGAAGTTTAATTCCATCAAAGAAAACATGATATACCTTATAAAAAGGGATGAAACTAAGCAGAGTGGTCCAAACCTACAAGGGTTACAGTCAGGCCTATTAGGCATGTTTAGGCCTAAAGACCAAATGTGAGATCAATGTCACTTCCAACTTTAGGAGTGAATTAAAATGGACTAAAACATGTTTATGAGGTCATGATAGAGGTTTTAAATCTATTGGTAGGTATGGAATTAATAAGGAAATCCACTTTTGGCTCATTACCAACTCAAACCTATAGGAAATGGAGAAAAAAGCTCGATAAGGTAACTTCAAATGCTTACATGTTTCATGAGGCTTTGCATGGAGGTCAAGGAAGTTTATAGGGGTTAACAGGGGAATTGAAGGTAGTTATTTTGGAATTTTTTTTCAAATTCAACATCCCATATTTATGAATGAAGCTTAAGAGGGTAAAAGAGGCCTAGACTCACCAAAACCCTTACTAGTGACCAATTTGAGGAAATGAAAGAGATAATGCACTAAAATGGAATAGTTTGCCTAGAAAAAGGATTGGATGTTGTAGAGGACTTAATCAAGATCCCAACCATTAGGATGAGTTGTATGGAATCTGTATGAACATGATATAAAACTATTTTCCTTGACTATTTTATGCATTGTGTAGGCTCTAGGAGGTTTCAAGAGATGAGATCAACTTTACGAGTGACCTAAAGACTTAATATAACTCCCCATGTCTATTTCATGTCTTGGAAAAAGCCCTAAGTATGCTTACTATATCTCTCATCTCAGCTAGTCAAAACAAGCATACTGAACATGATGGTGAAAAGTGTGAGAACTTCAAGTAGATGGTTTTTTAAGGTTCACTTGAGTAGTCTAAGGCCATGAAGGGTCTTGTCAAGTGTCATCCACTCCCTTGCATTTATTTTCATGAGAAACTAAAGCCAATTTTGATGCGAAGTGTGAGGGGTGATTGAAAAAGGAGTTTTTTTACTATAGATGGTGATAGCTCATTTTCAGATGAACAAGACTGCAACCAATGCATGGAGAAGCATGTCTAAAAGCCTTCCCTCTCATTTTAATCATCAGACCTATCCCTAATTAGTTTTGGGATGTTAAAATAGAGATAAATCATGAAGGTAGTTTCTTGAGCCAACAAAGGGAATTCCATGCCACTTTTCATGAGTTTCATGACTTGGAAAGCCACTTGTCTTTTCTATGCTTGCATGGTCACTTTCACATCCTCTTCTCATGGACAAGTAACTCATTTTCTCATCTTGACAAGTGTCCTTGTGACCTTTGGACTTCTCTCTTCTTTTCTCTCTCTCTCAAGTTTTATAAGAATTAGTCATTTTGCCCTTTGTAAACTATGCTCGACCTGAGTATGGTGAAGCCCTGCTCATTTTGATACCATGAATTCATAAAAACTATTGATTTTTACCTCTTCCATGATTGTTCATAATGTGTTCACTTAGATGATTGATTTTTCTTAGTGATGACTTGTTGTTTTTGTTGATGTTTAAAATTGCGCTTTGTTTCAGACACCAACAATGAGAAGTTTCAAGATGTGGGACATGTGTCTTGAAACAACCTCTAGATTTTTAAGAAGTTGGTCTCTTCTTTATATCAAGTGTTTGGGGGGGAAAGGGATAGGAATTTTAAACAAAAATGCAAATGCAAAGAAAGAAAATCTAACTATGGCGATGCACCTGAATGTAATTTTGATCCTTAATCCTAAGCACAGTGAAACTATATGTAAGATTCAATTACATTAAAGAGCAGACAAGGCATAATCAATGTAACAAATAGAAACAGGGGCTTACAGCTTAGACTACTTTCGTAATGATACAAGAAACATCAATAAAGGCACAAAACTCTATTTTCTCATTAATTTTTAGCCATATAAAAGGCACAGAAACATGCACAGTTACATAAACTTTTCAACTTAAGAAAATAAAATGAAGGCAAATGATATTTCTTAATCAAAACTCTAGAAAGTCTAAAAATTCTTTTCAACAATTTTCTAAGAAAATTCTCTCCTTTTTTGATAATCATCCCCTTAGGTGATCTTTGCACTCCTCTTTATAGCCTTGGATGTCTCATTCCATCACCCCCTTTCCCGCGTAATTCTATTCTGTCTTTAACTCATAGGGGACAAATAGACAGCGCTTTCAATGTTTCTCAGCCTAAAAAATCTACCTGGTGAACTGTTCCATCTACTGGAAATAACTCCTACTGAGTTTCCCTCCAGATTGATTGTGCATTCCCTAATTTACGGCCCAAGCTAAACTCTAACTGAGATGGAAGTGTCCATATAGGACCCTCTATTCTGTTAAAACGAAAGAGGACACTTAGTCAATTTCCCAAAAATTTGCTTATTTCTTAGGAGACACCAGAGAATGACACTTGGCACTTTCCACATATTTATCGAAGACATGCGGCGCTTTTCACTTTCCTTATATTCTTACTATATTCTGCTCAAGAATGTCCCACATTTGACACCTGTCGCAATCCACTTCTCTGATACTTAACAGCTTTACCGCATTTCTTGCTCGAGCAACCTTTAAAAGAGGCATGGAGACAGGTGTCAATCTCTGCTACTTTTCTGCTATGTTGTGGAAGTGTTTGGGATGCATGCTAGGCTCCTATGGATGGTCACACTTGGTGGCTTCCATAGACTTTAGAAATAAAACTCGAGACCTACCGCAATTTTTATTTAGTAATAAAACTCGAAGATGATCTCTCGGATGTTAACACGTTTTAGCTTCTGCGGCTTCTGGGAAGATACGTGGCATCTTCTGTTGCTCTTGCTAAGGGTATGTGGTGGCTTCTGCTTCTCCTAGAAATGGAGTAGAAAGTGGCTTGAAAAGTGACACTTGGTGGCTTCCGCTTGTCTTCAACACTTAAACAAAAATGAAACAACGCCTTATTGCCTTTCAAAAGGGTGCTTGATCCCTTTGGTTTTTGGGACACTTCTTTGAACTGCCCAATGAACCAAGCCGTTGAACCGACCGATTGAACCAAAAATGGTTTAATGGTTCAACACTGTGTGCCATTTACACATTAACCAAGGTATTGAACCAAAAATGTTGAACCAAGGCATTGAACTGACTGTCTCTTGGATGCCGACACGTGGTGACTTCTACATTCTTTTGAAAAAGTAGTCTAGAGCCTTCTACGATTGCCACTTGGCACTTTTTGCCTGATCTTGATACTTAGCTTGTTGAAACCTTTTGCACAAAAATAGATGAAATGTGGGTGCCGAAAAGGAACATGGATGCCGACACGTGGTGAATTCTACTTAGTTGTTATTGGATACGTGGCACGTTTTGTGGCCCTCTTGAAAGTTATGAAAGGTGCCTTGGACGACGCCACTTGGCCAATTTCGTATCTCAAAAAGTGACACTTGGTGACTTCTGCATGAATTCAACACTTGGGCAAAAATGGAACAAAAGAATCAAAAAGGAAAAAATAACTCATGTTCGGATGACACCACTTGCCAGCTCTGCTGCTCTTCGACACTTAGACAGAAAATGAATCAAATGAATCAAGCCCATGCTCTGTTTCAAAATTCTGTTGCCATGACCAAGGTATGCTAAAACAAAATCTACAGTGCACAACTAAAAATCAGAATGCAACATAGAGTAAAATTTTTACTCTATAGTTATTGGTGACCCCCAAGAATTTTGAGCCTACTCAAAAAGAAACACAGCGCCCGCTCTGTCAAAATTGCAAAATTCACAGCTTCAAAAGTGATGTCTGGTAGGTGGACCATTCATGGTCAGATAACCCTTGCTTGTTCTACAATTCAGTGAAGGCTAAATCAAGGTTGATGATATCCTTATGTGAAAAATTTAGCAAAATCTAAACTATAGCCTTCAATTTGAATTCTAGATAGGAAACAGAAACCAAAATAGCTTCTACTTCTAAGACTGATGAATCATCCCGTAGGTTCTGGAAAATTGTTTGATCATTCTGTTTGGCTAATAGCAATGGTTTAATTTGATAAACCATTAACACCATGCTATCATCAGGAAATGGAGAAGGAAGGCCAAAACTAACTAGATCTTTGATATGCTGCTTCATCTCACTGATGCCTTCTTTCATGATGTCGAGGAGCTCTTTGAACCTATTGGCTACAGAATTGCAACTGAGAACCTCATTGACTCTCTTTATGACGACCATTTTATCAGTGATCCCTGTAATTGCCAATGTCACATCTATTGCATCATAGAGCTTTTGCAACAACATTTGAGAGTCCGTTACTCTATCAGAAACTGTAGTCAGAGTGTTTTGCACTGAATCTCCCACCTTTTCACACAATTTCTATGCGTTTAATAGGAAGGTGAGGGAAGGCCTGAGCTATAAAATCTTTGAGGAGATTCTTTTCCACATGTATTAGTAGAGCTCCTTTACCAGTTTTATCACCCTAATGTTGCTTGGCCTATTATCCAGCTCTAGTGTTAGTTGTGCCACTTTTTGTTGCTCTACCTGGAATTGGGCTCGAATGGCTGCAGTATTATTCTATTTGTTTAGTAGCTTGTGCTACCATTCTACTTTTCCTCGCTGCAGGGTCCCCACCACAGTGTTTATCTATGTGAGCTCTGCCTTTAAAGAATCATTTTGGGCCTAGACTGCCCGGTGATTTTGAAGGGAAATAGTATCTTGCAATTGTTTATTCAGACTTGCTATTTCATTATCTTTCTTGTTGATTTCTTCGATCAAATTGTTACAGTTTGCCTTTTCCTTGGCCAAATCGGCCTCCATCTTCTGTAGCCTTCTTGACATTTTCAAGAAGTCTTCTGTGACTACAGAGGTGGATTCGATCGACAACTCAACTCTATCTTGGGGCTTGAAAAGGGACATGTTAATGGCCACTACATCCATTGAGTAATCCTCGGGCTGCATCTGCTCACTCAGCTTGATGACGTTGGTGACAAATGGGTCACCATTATTTGCTGTTGAATGGGGTCAAATTGTGACTGCAGATGTGGGGTAGCCAAAGCTTTATTTTCTTTCATCCTCTTTTTCTCTCTTTGGGCTTCCCTTGCCATCCGCACATCATCGACCTGTGTCTAGAAGGTGGATGGGGATGTAATGTGTCCTTCTGTAAAAGGATATCCCTGTGGTAGGCCATATTGAATAGCTAATTACTGGCTATGGGCAATCTAAGGAGAAATTTTTCTGGGAACAGAGGGGGAGAAATGGGTTAACATTAAAAATTGAGGAGGCACAGATGGGGCGAAGTGAGAAATGGGAATGACAGAAGTGGTGGGGGATGCTACCTGGCTAGATGAGATCATCGTGCCAATGGGAGAAGAAAAATACTAAGAAGGATGTTGGGGGATGACAAGAACAACACCTGTTCTGATCCCACTTTGTTAGGATCTTGCTCCTCAGAAAGAGCATAGTATGATTACCAAATATAAGCAATTATAAATGCAAAAATAACCAGAAACACAAGTAACTAGAATTCACCAATAGCACAGAATATGTCTACAACACTCTCCTACACAAAAACGGTCCCAACAACCAACTCACAAACAGAATTGGTGTTCACCTCTCCAACTAGTCAGTAATAACCCTGCCAGTTCACCAAGCACTCAAAAGTACTTCAAGTTGATCTCCCATGAACCTGCAACCTGCAATTCAACAGACCATACTCACACATGTAGATCTCCTATGAGCTTGCAACAATTTGCAACTCAATGATCTTACCCTTAGAAGGAACTTCCTTGCCTTCCTTATCTTATTCTTATACAATACATGCCAATGGGTCTATAAATAGATCCCTAACTTAAACAATAACTTAGACTCTTAATTTAGACAATTATCCTCGCAGCCAAAGACTCTAACTGGCCTTTACATGCAAACTCTTCGTTCACTTAACTAACTGTCCGTGTAACGAGCAGTTCTGGAACACACAGGCGACCGACGCCGGTCCCTGCTAGTCTGGTTCTGCCGACGTCGGCCGACTCCCTGCCGTCGCCGGTGGCCTTCTGCACTGGTCACGACCGACGTCGGTCCTGCTGCCGACGCCAGTGCTCCTGGATCTCAGCAACCTTCTTGTTCCTCCTGTTTGCAAAGAGTTGAAGCTTTTAGCTCCACAACTCAACAATCTCCCACTTGGAGATAAACAGCTGCAACCTGTACCTGTACCTGTACTCCGTCTAGTTTGTTCCCTTGGCTTTGTATCCCTCCTCAAGATCACTCTTGAAGACCAACTACCACAAACCTGTAGTGCAAAACCTGTCATTCAAATCACCTGCCACATCCACATCTACAAACCATGTAGAAAATAACCTGAACCTGCATAGCATGTGCACCTGCTGCTAGTCCCTGTAAGAATCCACCGAACTGCCCTCCAATGGTTCTCTCCCGGATTGGCTCCAACTTGTGACAACTCCCACTGCTTGGAAAAACTCAGGTTTAGTACATACCATGCACTCAACCTCATTATGTGAATCAAGACCCTGTTCTGTGAACTGTCCAACCATCAGCGTGCTAACCGGTATCACACAATCATCCTGAAACATAGTCAACATGTGACCTCTCATGTCTCTAGAACACACTCATGCCAAAGAATCTTGCTGCTCCCAGATTTTCCATGACACACCCCTGAACTAGCTTTACCTTTAGTTCAGCAATACCTGTATATGTAACCCTGCAACAAGCACATCATACAGTAATAGGATAATGTAGCTAATATTATCCAACCTGGTAAAGAAAAACACAATGATCAAACCTCCATTGCCCTGCAGCTAATACAAGACCATATACCATGATCTTCCATCTCATGTATCCATTTTCGCTCTTCTTCATCTTAAACATCCATTCGTCTCTCAGTGCTTACTTCCAGCTGGCCACTCTACCCAAAACACCTGTTTGGTACTCCTCCAAGGAATCACATCCTCATCCATGCCTAGCTCCCACTGTTTCTTGGATCTACCTGTTCTGCTTCTTCAATAACTTCCTGGTCCTATGCCATAAGTGAGCAACAAGTAGTGTAAAGAAGGGAAATGACGAATTTAAGAACTTACTTACACCTTTAGTCCTCCATATGGGCGCTTGAGACACCATGACAGCTTGCTGTCCACCCAAAATTCGTCTCAGTAACCGATGCCGATCACATCTCATTCTGCAACCGACCGATGTCGGTTCCCTGCGACTGCCTCTTTGTCGACGTCGTTCTCCCTTGACCGATGCCGGTCGTTATCTGCCCTGAGTCACCGACGTCGGTCTGCACATAGCCGACGTCGGTCCCTGTCTGGACGCCGACGCCGGTTTTCCTGCCGACGTCGGTCTCTGTGTTTTTCTTGTGAGACCTGACTTTTTCCCGCGAGCTCCTTTTGGATCAAATCCTTGTCCAAATCACCCTTGCTCTGCTCAAAATTCTTTTGCATCTTGTGCTGAACTCTGTCCGTCACCTTCTCCTTGAAAACCAAGGCTTTCCTGTTCTTGTCACTAACATCGGATTCCTCAAGAAACGTTACCTTCTTCTGCATACAGAAACCACGATCCATACCTTTCAAATCCGAAAGCATATCCTTTGACTCAAGAACAAGCATCTCCTTCTTATCTATGTGACCAAGCCTATCAAGCCACATCTCTGAATCTACAGCTGAAGTAGATAACCCAAAAAGAGAGTCAGTAATACAAGTAGATAGATAAAACGTACCTACTTTCTTACCTCTAGCTACAACAAATGTCCCTTTGGTAACCTTCCAAGAGTCCGCTGTGAGAGTTACTGTGCAACCCTCATCACCCAAACTTCTAACAGAAATCAAATTCCACTCCAGAACTGGGACATGCATGACTTCTTTTAACACCCATGTGTTACCTGTCTGCAGTTTCAACTTCACTTTCCCTTTGCCAACAATCTGACAAGGCTTACCATCCCCTACACAAATTTCTCCAAAGTCTCCCTGGACATACTCATGAAAAAATTTATGTGGGGATGCATGACAAGAGGCACTAGAATCTAAAACCCAAGATTCTATTTTATCCAAAGAACATACCAGAGCATCCCGTGCAGCGTAATATGCAACATCTGCTTCTTCTTCATGTTCTTCATGCTGATCTTCGCCTGATCTGCAATCTCTCTTTAAGTGCCCTTGTTTTTCACACTTCCAACAGGTTATTCTGCCATACCTGGACTTGGATCTTCTGCCTATCTTGGACCTTGATCTCCCATGCTCTATCTTTTCTCTTTGCCTTCCTCTGCCTTCAACACTCAAAGCATTTCCTGATAATTCACCTGTGCTATTCCTGCGTATCTCTTCATTCAAGATCACACTCACAACATCATCCACTTTTAAGACTTTTGAAGGAGACACAGTATTAGAAACTGCCATTACCAAACCTTCCCAACTTTCAGGTAATGAACACAAGATTAAGAGAGCTCTAATTTCATCATCAAATACAATATTGACTGAACTTAACTGGTTTACCAAACCATGGAAATCACTAAGATGGTTATGAACAGATCCACCTTCCAACATTTGCAAATTAAATAAACGCTTTATAAGAAATACCTTATTAGAAGCTGAGGGTTTTTCATATAAATTTGCCAAAGATTCCATCAACTCCACCGTTGTCTTACACTGTGATAAGCTGGAAATCACAGAGGATGCAAGACTCAATCTAATAGATCCCAGAGCCTTCCGATCAACAACCTCCCATTCTTCATCTTTCATATCCGAGGGTTTGCAGTTAACCCCTCCCAACAGTAAGTACAAATCTTTTTGATACAGATAATCCTCAATCTGCATCCTCCACAGTTGGTAGTTCTTGCCATTAAACTTTTCCATTCGTAGCTTACTGTCTTCTGCCATTGCTCAACTCCCACTCAAACAGAAACCCTGTGAGTAACCTGTAATCAAAACACACTAACCAGATATAATCCGATCTGTTAGTATCCCAACCAACAGCTCTGATACCATTTTGTTGGGGGATCACAAGAACAACACCTGTTCTGATCCCACTTTGTTAAGATCTTGCTCCTCAGAAAGAGCACAGTATGATTACCAAATATAAGCAATTATAAATGCGGAAATAACCAGAAACACAAGTAACTAGAATTCACCAATAGCACAGAATATGAGAGACAATACACTATCTTGGATTAACACTTTACAGAAAAGAATACAATAAAGAGCCGCCACACTCTTCCACCTTACAGAGGCTTCCCACACCTCAAGTATACAGTAATTCTTCTACAACACTCTCCTACACAAAAACGGTCCCAACAACCAACTCACAAACAGAATTGGTGTTCACCTCTCCAACTAGTCAGTAATAACCCTGCCAATTCACCAAGCACTCAAAAGTACTTCAAGTTGATCTCCCATGAACCTGAAACCTGCAATTCAACAGACCATACTCACACATGTAGATCTCCTATGAGCTTGCAACAACCTGCAACTCAATGATCTTACCCTTAGAAGGAACTTCCTTGCCTTCCTTATCTTATTCTTATACAATACATGCCAATGGGTCTATAAATAGATCCCTAACTTAAACAATAACTTAGACTCTTAATTTAGACAATTATCCTCGCAGCCAAAGACTCTAACTGGCCTTTACATGCAAACTCTTCGTTCACTTAACTAACTGTCCGTGCAACGAGCAGTTCTGGAACACAGGGGACAGACGCCGGTCCCTGCTAGTCTGGTTCTGCCGACGTCGGCCGACTCCCTGCCGTCGCCGGTGGCCTTCTGCACTGGGCACGACCGACGTCGGTCCTGCTGCCGACGCCGGTGCTCCTGGATCTCAGCAACCTTCTTGTTCCTCCACTCTATAATTGGCACTGTTGGGTGTCTATCTCCTCTTCCATAGCCAACTGAAACTGCACCCTCCATTGTTTCTTGGGTGTCTCCTCTTCTGGCAGTGTTCTCTCTCCTTCCACATCTACTACTATTGTCAGAGACGCTTGTGGATAACTGGGAACTTCAATGACTTCTGATGATGGGGAAGCTTTTGGTGGCGAATGAACCACACTCTTTTTTTCTCCAAGATGTCGAGAGGTTGAGGCCGATCAGACACAGTTGCTGCAGCTGTAGTTTATTATGAGGCTTACGACTCTTAGCTTGGCTTGGCTTCCTGCTCTATACCCTGTGTTAGCAAATCAGTTGTCTCTGGGCTAGATGCAACAGAGAGATGGCACTCGTCCCACAGTTCTTCCCACCTCTCGTCTGTGTCTATGTTCCTGAAAGAGTGGGTGGTTTGTGAAATCTCCTGCCTATATTTCCAATAGGCTTTTATCTTTTTTGCATCCCAATATTTATTCTTCAATGCTCTTCTCAAGCCAGAAGTCATTATGACTTTGGGGTCATAATCCCTCTACTTAACATAGAAAGTCTCCCATGGTCTATTTTGCAGAGGGGGCAAATCTGATAATTCAACATAAAAATTAGGAGCATCTTCTACAGGGTTTCTCTGGGTCTCCCAAAAGGGGCGGCCCTCATGTGTAATTCTGGTTGTAAACCTATTAGTCCTTATCTAGGAAGCTATGTAACCAGTTGGGTCACAGACCCATTTGTCTTCAACTAACAAGAACCCCATAAAGGCTAGCTTTCGAAGCAATAAAATTTCAACATCCCTGGATTCCAAAACTATGTTGCCTGCCATCCACGGGAGATCAAACACCTTGTTCTTCCATTTCCCATAACCATAATTGTTGTCTACTATTGACACTTGCCTGGTGACCTCTAAAAATGCTTACCTAAGAGTTAGAATCTTTGGTAGCAACATTGGTTCCCTACAAAAACCATGAACTCTTAGAATCGTATCGTGGGATCCAAAGTAGAAGTCATGTAGAATTGGGCAACTGGCCAGGAGGTTTGAAACACTAGAAAATAATCTATTCATGACTGGTTCGGGGCTGAGGTGGCAAAGAGCAGGGGTAACAAATAGTTCCCATAAATCATATGGATCACTGGTCCTCGACAAAACATGTGTCCATGCAAACATAGGAATGGTCCTTTAGTGATCAAAACTTGGGTCATTTATGTTCAGATGCATATGCTAGGCGAAGGGGTCAGTGTTCTGGTATAGCATGAGGTGAAACAAAAAAGAAGAGTACCTAAACACTCCTTTTGATTTGAACTAGGCCAGTTGCTCCGCCATTGTAAAAGAGGTATGCTCCAAAAAGTCGAGTTGATATTCTTGGGTCTTGTCGACTATCTTCAACCTAAAGAGGATGGCCATTTGCTCTGCATAAAATGCCATATCATCTTTCATGCCAAAGATGAAAGCCATCATGGATAGTGCATCTTGGCTTTCTTGTATGAATTGCCCCCTTGTTGCAGGGAGTGTGGGCACAATAATGTTGTCATCGTCCATTTGTAATTCAGTTCTTAAGAACCTTAACTAAGTATTAATGTTATCCCACGTCCTTCGCATCTTAGCAACAGTGGGAAACATTGTTTCACTATCATGGTGTAGGGTTAACATGTCTCTAATGGCCTATGGTGTGATTTGCACCATGAAAGGACCCTGTTGAATGGTGCATGAGGGTACATGGAGCTAGTTTGCACATAATTCAACCAAGTCAGGCCATGGATGCACAGCTGAGACAAGAAATTGTGCCAGTTGAGAGGTCTATATCTTCATGCCAAATGTCTCATATTTCCCTGCTCTGGCTCTCTGAAGGCACCTTTAATGTGCCCTTTCTCAGAGGTTTTTGTTGTTAGCTCTTTGCAAGATTGGGTCCATGATTCCATCTGCATAATCCTTTACTTTTGCTGGGTCACTGGCTTGACCAACCTCTGGAATTCTGGTCCTTGGATAGGCTTTCAACGGTGGCACAACAGTTGAAGCATATGACTTACTTGCCAAAAACCTATCAAGGGATTCATAAATCTCAGCTCCTTATTGTGAAGATGATTCTCCTTCCATGTCTATGTCCTTTCTGTGATAACTGGTATGAACCCTTTGCAGACAAAACACTCTCGTTGAAGCAACTTTACTAGGCGCTGAATTTTTTTCCAAGTAGCAGGATATTTTCTCATAAAATGCAGGAATGCTTGAGATTTTGTAAACTTTAACTCTTTTTAATGGTATTTATGGACCTATCAAGTCTCGAAAGCCATTAAATTCAGACAACCGTTAGCGAATCCTACTCAATCTTCTTGGGACAGCAAGGTAGACACATTATGCAAGTGGCCGCGCAAGGTACCTCGAAGATTTCTTAAAGATTGGGAAACATTCAATGCTTCAAGAATCTGAAGATCTTTTATTATTTGAAAACTTCTTGAGCTACTGACTCTGTGTTTAAAAACACTTATTTAAACGAAAAGTGGGAAAACAACAACGAGAAAAAAAAAACAATACGAGAAGGGGAAACTATCTAACTATAATACATTAAAGACCCAAGTTAACTAAAATGCTTCAAATATATTTCATTTATGGGAATCTCTTCAGGTTCTCCTTCCATCGATTCCAACTCGAATGAATTCTTCTGCTTGCACGTGCAAATTTTATACAGACCAGTCCATAATGCTTCAAATTTAGTATGCTGACCTGGCTTGGCGGCTCTCACATCCCATTTCAAAATAATTGAGCCTACCTCAAAATGAAGATTCAAAGTCCTTTTATCAAAACAATTCTTAACCATTCACTTATGTTTGATTAATGAATCATGGGTTGTATCCCTCTTCTCCTAAACTTCTAAAAGCTCTACAAGCCTAACCTGCATGGGGACAGCAAGGTAGACACATTATGCAAGTGGCCGCGCAAGGTACCTCGAAGATTTCTTAAAGATTGGGAAACATTCAATGCTTCAAGAATCTGAAGATCTTTTATTATTTGAAAACTTCTTGAGCTGCTGACTCTGTGTTTAAAAACACTTATTTAAACGAAAAGTGGGAAAACAACAACGAGAAAAAAAAAACAATACGAGAAGGGGAAACTATCTAACTATAATACATTAAAGACCCAAGTTAACTAAAATGCTTCAAATATATTTCATTTATGGGAATCTCTTCAGGTTCTCCTTCCATCGATTCCAACTCGAATGAATTCTTCTGCTTGCACGTGCAAATTTTATACAGACCAGTCCATAATGCTTCAAATTTAGTATGCTGACCTGGCTTGGCGGCTCTCACATCCCATTTCAAAATAATTGAGCCTACCTCAAAATGAAGATTCAAAGTCCTTTTATCAAAACAATTCTTAACCATTCACTTATGTTTGATTAATGAATCATGGGTTGTATCCCTCTTCTCCTAAACTTCTAAAAGCTCTACAAGCCTAACCTGCATGGGGCCATTTTCCTCAATTTCAATTTGTTTGATCAACTGGAGAGCAAGGATCTCCAAACTTAGGGGAATTACAGCTGACTTTCCATATACCAACTCATATGGGGACATCTTGATGACCTGCTTAGGCATGATTCTATCAGCCCATAGTGCTAGATTAAGCACTTTATGCCACTCTTTGTGATGATTAGCCCCTACTCTTTTGATGAGTCTTATCAGGTTCTTGTTGGTTGATTCTGCCAAACCATTACCTTGAGGGTAATAGTTAGATGAATTTTTCAGATATATTCCATGTTTCAAGGCAAAGTCAGATACTTTTTTATGGTGTGATCTTTCTTTGGTTTCAAGAATCCATATGTATCTTTTTTTATGGCTTTCGATGCTTTCTATGGTGTATTACTTTTTTGGGTTATAGGGCATTCCCTAATTAAATTTCCATATTCATGACATCCCCTACATCTAAAATGGATGGTTTCATAATCAAGGTCTTCAACCCTTTCCATCTCTCATGCTTTCAATGTTACATTCTGATAGTGGTCTAGGTAGGCCATTAGATGTCACTAAGCCCCATCAATGTCACTAAGCCCCATCTATAACTGATGAGGTTGCTCCTATCACCATATGCCAAAAAGATGGTGTAACATCCCCACTGGGATCCACTTAGAATAACGTATACTACACTAAGCTAATCACTATTGTGGGTGAAAATGGAAGAATGAGACATAAAATAAACCTATGCTAATGAGGTGATACACCAAGATAACTCCACACAACACACTTACACCTACACTTAATAAGGAAGACTACTCAAACTGAATTCAACTCTATGTCCTTCTAGCATTTACACTGGTATGACATTAGTGGCTTATTAACCCCAAGAATGCTTTAGCATTATCTGAAATTATGGTGTGAAGAGCCCCAAAGCGAGTAGTGATACTCCCTAGAAAATCTAGGATCACATTCTCTGTTGCTTCCTTAAGTGGGACTGCCTCGATCCATCTGGTGAAATAGTCTATGGCAGTTAATATCCATTTGTGACCCATACTAGACATTGGATTTATCATTCCAATGAAGTCAAGACCCCATTGAACAAAAGGTTCATCCATAATTATAGGACTAAGGGGCATGGCTGCATTCCTCCTCCTCCCCATATAATATTGGCAGGATTGACACTTTTTAATCAGCTGATAACAATCTGCAAATAAAGTAGGTCAAAAATATCCTACCTCACTTAACTTTATGGCTGTGGTCTTTGTAGAAAAATACCCTCTTGATATTCCATGATGCATTTCGTGTAGTATTCTTTTAGCCTCAGCCTGTTCTACACATCTTAACAATTTTCCATCATAATTTTTTCTAAAAAGGACTTGTTCAATTAAAACAAAATGAACTCCCTGTATCCTATCATACCTCCTCTTATTTTGAGGGAGTTCTCTCGAATAAATCCCATTTTTAATAAAATGAATCCTGCTTGTGACCCAGGATTCCTGATCAACCTCTTGTATCTTTAACACCGTCTCCGTCTCTCTTTCTGAATCTGCCTCCTCAGGTAACATCTTTTCAAGCTCTTGGGTCATATATTGGCACAAACCCTTGCCTATGACTAACTTGGTGGGTCTAACCTCTACATCATATTCAAAGATCTTAGTGATCCAGTTGGCTCTTTTTTAGTGATTTCTCCTTCCATGATGTATTCTCTGACACTTAAGTGAACTACAAGTATCAGGATTTTGCTCCCTGATACCATATGCCTGAATTTCTTGAGGGATTTTACCATGGCATATGCTTGTCTCTCTACAAAGTTGTACCTGGTTTCATAATCCCTGAGAGTTCTTGAGAAAAAGGCTATTGGGTGTTCTCCCTCCTGTTTATCATCCTTTTGTGTCAAGACAACAACAATGCTTAACTCTCCTCCATAGACATATATTACAAAAGGCTTGGAAAAATCTAGTTTTTTCAGTACTGGGGATGTTGAGATAGCCTTCTTGACTTCTTCAAAGGCTTGCCTTCCTTTTGGATTCCATTTGAAAATCAGGTCTTTCTTTAGCAAGAGTGTCAATGGCCTCACCAAGCCTGCAAAATCGGATATGAACCTACTGACAAAATTTATCTTTTCTAAGAAGGACTGAACTGCCTTCTTATTTACTGGAAGAGGTAGGTTCATTATAGCTGTAATTCTTTCAGGATATATGGAAACTCCTTCTTTAGACACTATATGTCCCAATAATTTGCCTTGGGGCACAACAAAGATGCATTTCTTGGGATTCAGTGATATTCCAAAATCCTGACATTTCTCAAAGACATATTCTAAATGATCAAAATGATCAACAGCATTTTTTGAAAAAATAGTGAGATCATCTAGATAGACCAGGATGATCCTATTTATAAGCTCCCCAAAGGCTACATCCATAGCTCTTTAAAAGGTGGCTCCTGCATTTGATAGACCAAATGGCATCTTAGCATATGCAAATGTTCCCCATTTGGTAGTAAAAGCAGTTTTGTATTGATCTTCATCAGCCAACCAAATCTGATTGTATTACGAGAACCCATCTAGTAAAGAAAATCTCTCTGATCCAGCCAAAGTTTGTATAATTTGTTCCATGGAGGGCAAGGGATAGTGGTCTTTCAGAGATGCTCTATTTGGATCTCTAAAATCTACACGTAGTCTTACATCTCCATTCTTTTTCCTAACTGGTACTAGATTTGATACCCAGGTTGAGTGCTTGATTGGAAATATTATTTTGGAATCTAAAAGTTTCTGCAACTCATCTACCATTAGAGGCTCAATCCTTGGATTTGCTACCCTCTGTTTATGTTTGATGGGCTTAGACCCTTCAGTTAGTTCTATTGTGTGCTGAATAATGTCTCTATTATATCCATGAAGGTCTTCATAGCTCCAAGCTATGACTCTGTTATATCTCTAGCATAATTCAATTAGTCTTTCCTTCTCTTTTTGAGTTGTAGAATTTCCAACTTTTAACCTTTTCCCATCACTCACCTCTATTTCAGACTAGTCTGCTTTGTCTACTTGGAACCTTTTCTTTTTCCAGGCTTACATCCTCTAGATCAAATAAGTTTTCTAAGGTGATCAAGCCCGTGGGGAGCTTTTTAGTCTTCAATTGTATAATCTGATCCCCATACGCTTCCTTAATATTGGTTTGTAACTAATCAGCAATCTCATTTGATTGTTGTAGGAATGAGACTACCTGAGCGTCATTTTCAAATACTTGCCAATTCTCATCATTGTCTGAATAGTTGGCCTCACTATAACTTTTACTGACTCATTGTTAATTAACAAGCTAGTTGTTGGATTAAACTGTGAGCCAATCTGGGCCATCCTATCAGCTTCAGAGTTTTGACTTCTAGGGACTATCTCAATATTGAAAGCTTCAAAATCTTCTATCAAATCCCAATCCTATGTCTATAAGATCTCATTCTCACATTTTTGGCTGCTGCTTTTTCTCTAATTTGCTTTACTACTAATTATGAATCTCCTTTTACTTTTAGATTCTTTATTCCCTTTTTCTTGGCTAATAGGAGCCCATGTACTAAAGATTCATACTCAGCATCATTATTAGTACAAGCAAATTGGAAACGGATAGCCCTTAAAATTTTCTCACCATTTGGAGCAGTAAGACAAATTCCTACTCCAGCACCATGTTTACTTCTAGCCCCATCAAAATTCAAGGTCCAAATCTCTGAATTTTGAGTAGTTGGTGCCTCTTCCCTTATAACATTTGGGATTGCTTGGTCCTCATCAAAAATGACATATGTGCCCAGACTAGTAGAGTCATAGCTCCCATATGGGTCGCTATGCATCATAGCCAACAACTCGCTATTTTCTTCTTCTTGATCATGCTCAGTCCAGTCACCTAGCTCTTCAACAAAAATATTTTCTTCCTTATTTAACATAGCATGATATGCCTTTAATCTTGTTGTTGGTTCGTTGGTGATATGGTCTTTTGACAGTGGTTCAGATAAAATTTTCATCTTCGAACTGTATCTGGTCCTCAAGATGAGGTGAGACCAGTCAAGAGACATATATCCTCCTATTTTTGCTATAAAGTCTTTGGATAAACATAAACTAAAAATAGGAGGTATATCTATGACAACTACATCTTGGTTGACAGTTACATTGGGACAAGTATATAGCTGCAATGGGAGTTGTTTAATTCTCCCTACAGTTTGTACTATTTTGCCATCTAGCTGCATAACTCTTTTTGTAAGGGGTTCATATTTTATTTTCAAAGCACCAGCTATTTGCTTTGCCATCACTGTAGTACTAAATCTTGAATCTATCAATGCATTATGCAAGAGTTTCTTTCCAACTATCAGAGTCAAATAGAAAGGCTCTGGTTTGGATTTACTTACTTGTGGTGCATCATTCACAAAGGCTATTGTCTGATGAGGAATTGTATCTTTGAGCTTTTCCTTTCCAGCAGGTCCTTCTTTGGTAACGGTACCTTTGGGCACTGCTTAGCCTTGCAGAGCTTCTTGTAGCAGTGTCTTCGATTCAGGAATAGCCAATATATCCCATATTGATACTTGGGCTGGAGTCTTCTTTAATTGATCCACTACATTTATCGGTCCTAAAGATTGAGTTTTTTGAACATAAAGATATCTCATTTTTTCCTGAATTTGGGCAGGAATCCCTTGATCTTGCATCGGCTGAGGCACTTCTTGTCTAACAGCAGCGTTTCTTTGCCTTTAAGATGGAGGATTATTCATGACTTGATCATTTACAATTTCAGGCTATTCCACCATTCTCCTCTTTGATCTGGTATAATAATTTGATTGCACCACTGGTCTTTGAGAGGTAGATGCTTCGTTTAAGAAAATTGATTCTTCATCCTCAACCCACAAGAACAAAGCATGTTCTAGAGCTATTTCTTCCTCTTGTTGTAAAGACATTCCTTGCATCTGAGCCACCAAGACTGAATTCTGCATACCAAGAGATTGGTAGGCTTGATTGTCACTGGTTCTGGCAAACTGACAATCCATTCTTCTATGCTTTTGCACCCTTTGTTGTAGATTACCTCTTGAACAATCTCTAGGTGTATGAGCATTATTGCAAGGGAAACACCTGGCATTAGTATCATCCACATAATTATTTTGCCCTAGAACCATCTCCCTATTAGAGTTGAGAGGAATGGTTTGTGAGGGTGTGGGAATTGCAACTAATTGATTCATTGGCTGATGATTAGTTTGTTTTGGAGGACCTTGATATTGGTTTGGTTGGGACGAAAACCTATTTCCTTGATAGCCTTGATATGGAGGCTTAGGGAAAGTATTTTGCTATCTCTTTATATTGATCAGCTCATTGGAAAACATCTTTAGGATATTCTTGATATCATCCATCTCAGATGACTGAGCAGAGATAGGTTCTTTCGCAGATGGTTGAGGGTAAGTGTACATAGACACAGGTGGGCTTACAAATTTAGGAAATTCTTGAGGTAATGGCAAGAAATTTTTTGGGAATATGGGCATGGGAGGCCTTGGAGGTAATTTTACAGCATCTATTAAATGATTCTTAGCTCTGATCGCATATTCATAAGCCTCTGGCAAAGTGTGTCCTCCAAGTGATTGAATCATACCAGACATATCTGAATTCAAATCCTTGAGATAAAACACTATGGCCATACCTGGTAGTGGTCTAGCTGTAGCAGGGATTCTATCCCAAGTCTTATGAAATCTAGTATTGAAGTCAGTTATGTCTTCCTGTGGTCCCCTTTGAATGGTGATCAACTGCTGTAACAAAGAAGACTTATCACCCTTCTCTGCAAATCTTTCAAAGAATAGATCTCCAAGCTGGTCCCATGTAGATATGGTATTTGGGGTCAAAGACCGATACCATTCTAAATCCTTCCCTTTGAAAGAAACTGCTAATAATCTTATGGCCACATTTTGTTGTGTGACAACATGTATATCACAGACATCTGATACATCTTGAAGATGTTCCGCAGGTGTTTTATAGTCTTGCCCACTGAATTTGGGCAGAGCTTTTAGGGCGTTCACTGGGATAGGATCCCAAATGGTTGGTGGTGTTGGGAGGGTTAAGGGACTACCAGTGTTCCAACTTGCATAATTTCTTGGGGGTATAGGGGCTCCCATATTTGGTATTGGTACAAACTGGTTAGCTCTTAGAATTATTACCAAAGGTGACAAAAGAATACCTATATTTGTAGCAGATTGTGATCTGGTGACTGGTCCACATCTCCAACTCCTTATAGCTCTCTGGTTCATATGGTCTTGAAAGAAACTTCAAGACTCATCCCACCGGGCGTGCCAAAAACTAATGATATTTAAAATTGCGCTTTATTTCAGACACCAACAGTTTTTGGGAAGTTTCAAGATGTGGGACATGCGTCTTGAAACAACTTCCAGATTTTTAAGAAGCTGGTCTCTTCTTTATATCAAGTGTTTGGGGGGAAAAGGGATAGAACTTTTAAACATAAATGCAAATGCAAAGAAAGAAAATCTAACTATGGCGATGTGCCTTAATGTAATTTTGATCCTTAATCCTAAGCACAGTGAAACTATATGTAAGATTCAATTACATTAAAGTGCAGACGAGGCATGATCAATGCAACAGATAGAAATAATAAAAATAGAGGCTCACAGCTTAGAATACTTTCGTAATGATACAAAAAACATCAACAACAACACATAACTCTATTTTTTCATTAATTTTTAGCCATATAAAAGGCACAAAAACATGGATAGTTACATAAACTTTTCAACTTAAGAAAATAGAATGAAGGCAAATGATATTTCTTAATCAAAACTCTAGAAAGTCTAAAAACTCTTTTCAACAATTTTCTCAAAAAATTCTCTCTTTCTTTTCTGATAATCATCCCCTTAGGTGATCCCTGCACTCCTCTTTATAGCCTTGGATGTCTCATTCCATCACCCCCTTTCCCGCACAATTCTATTCTGTCTTTAACTCACAAGGGACAAACAGACGGCACTTTCAATGTTTTCCAGCCTCAAAAATCTACCTGGTGAACTGCTCCATCTACTAGAAATAACTCCTACTAAGTTTCCCTCCAGATTGATTGCGGGTTCCCAAATTTATGGCCCAAACTGAACTCTAACTGAGCTAGAAGTGTCTATACTCGACCCTTTGTTCTGTTGAAACATAAGAGGACACTTAGTCAATTTCCCAAAAATTTGCTTATTTTTTAGGAGACACCGGAGAATGACACTTGGCACTTTCCACATCTTTATCAAAGACAATTGGCACTTTTCACTTTCCTTATATTCTTACTATATTCTACTCAAGAACGTCCTGCCTTTAACACCTGTTGCAATCCACTTCTCTGATACTTAACAGCTTCACCGCATTTCTTGCCCAAGCAACCTTTAAAAGAGGCATGGAGATAGGTGTCAATCTCCGCTTCTCTTCAACAAATGACATATGGCAATCTCCACTACTTTTTTGCTATGTTGTGGAAGTGTTTGGGATGCATGCTAGGCTCCTACAGATGGTGACACTTGGTGACTTCTGCAGACTTCAGAAATAAAACCCAGGACCCACCGCAATCTTTATTCAACAATGAAACTCGATGATGATCTCTCGAATGTCACTTTTTATCATGTGTAACATGCAGATGGTTGGTATTCATCAACTAATTTGGTGTATCACCTCCTTTAAGATAGTTTAATTTCAATTTTCTCTCCCTTTTCCTACCTAAAGTTTAAGTGTAGTAGTGACTTACAAGTGGTATATCAAGAGAGGTAGCCATGTCTAGAGATTCACCTCATTCTGAGGCTACCCACAACCTAGAGGTGTTTCAATTGTGCCACTTGGATGAGGAGAGCTTAGACATCTCCTCAAAGGGTGAAAATCCAAGTGACAAATTTTTTTGACATGTCCTATTGGACTCTTAATCCAAGAAGATGAAATATTTTTGGTGTTATCTTTCAACACATCAGCCTTTGGAGGCATCTATCTAAACATCAATGGTGAATTTGAGATTACATTAGCTGGTTAAGCATCCCAATTATTCCTTTTGAATATTTTTGATAATCATTCCTTGTGTTCTTGCTTCTTAATAAAGTTTCTTGGCTGACTTTGGTGTTGAGTATTGTTTTACACAAGTTGGTGAGGTTTATCAAGCTTATGGCATTCCCTATCAGCCTTTTCATGATCCTTACTAGTTCCAATATGATTCTTACCATCTCCAATATGACCATTGTAAACCTTATCATGAGTTGTATTAGTCCTATAATCAGCCTCCTCATTATCTTAGTCCTCCTAATCAACCTAGTCACTCCTCTAATTAGTCCATTACAAATTTCAATCAAACACTCTTAGGCTATGAGAAGTACATGTTGGATATTGACACACTAAGGGGATATGGTCAAGATGTTACTAGTCATCTCATTCATAAGGTGAGAGATACATTAGAGCTAGTCAAAATAAAGTGGGCACCTATTGAGAGAGTTGATTGGTAAACACTCGCAAGTGAGATGATTGATGTAGGTGGCTTGATTGCATCCTTGGAAGATAAGCTAAGATTTTATGAGGAGTAACCTCACCAAGTCTATCAGCCCTCATATCTACCTCCCCAAGAGTGTTATTAGTCCTACATGAATCCTACTCATGAACCCAATCAAGCTTATCAGATCCTTTCTTTTCCCAATTAGATAGAATAGAGAGTTGAAATGACAAGCCTTATTTTTAAAGCAAACCTTGATAGGCAGATTGAGTTGGCTAATAATAAAATGCATCATTCTATATCATTAGCAAAGGAAGTGGAATATAATCCCTCATTGCCCTCTCCCATTACACCCCCAACTCAAGAGAAGACTTCTAGATATGAAATCCCAAGTTGGAGATAAGGTGGGGAGTCCAAGACTAAGGAGATCCCAAGTTTCTTGAACACTTCATCCACTCTTAAAATTACATCACCACCTCAAGAAGGGACTCCTAATACTAACATCCTAAGATAGAATAAGATAGTGGAATCATGGGGAAAGAAAGAGGATAAAATCCTAGATAAAGAGTGTGAGGTTGAGAAAGAGTTTGATCATATGCCAGTCCCTCCCACCCTTCCTCAATAGACCTCTTATTCTCCATGTCATCCCACTTGTACTCCTCATCCTCATGAATATTCCTATGAAATTCAAGAAAGACTTTTCCAAGAGAACCTAGCTAAGCAAATTGAATAGTTGGAGTCAAGGATGAAATTGCTAAGTTAAGGTGTGATGTAAGGTTTAGAGCCCAAAGAAGATCCTATGCCTAAACACACCCCATATAACCTTCCTCAAGAGAGTGCCCAATCTAAATCAGATGTCAATGAAGTGATTTTAAAATGGAAGGAATAAAATCAAGTTGTTTTATCCAAAAGTTTGCCTCCCCTTCCTCAAGAGTTTCCAAAAGAATCCCCTTCATTTCACTCTCAATTTGATTTTGAATTAAATGTTCCACATCCACCAATTAGTTCATCTTATCCTCACCCTATCACTCTTTCCCTTGATGGACCTGTGGTGTGGGAACATAAAGAAGAGTACTTGGTTGATAAAAATTCAGAACTCTTGCTTGAAGAAAACATACCTCCTTGGTAGCATCATTGGGCTAAGTCACTTGATTCTAATATGCCAAGTCTTGGCATCACCAGGGAGAAGGAGATGTAAGATCTTGCATCCCTTGAGAATCAAAGTCTGGTTATGACAACTAAGATGTAACTTGAGATCCCTCAACAGGTTGTAAATGTTGAAGAAGTGAAAATCATTATAGAGACTCCCTTTGGTGATCAGAAGTGTAATTATGCCTTCTTGTATGAAAAGAAACATACAAAAGACTCTTTTATAGCTGTCTATGAGGAATGTGACAAACACTTGAAGAGGGAATTATGTAAATAAGACTCTACATCTAATCAAAAAGTTTTGGTAATCATCTCAAGCATGAAGATGAATGTTCTATTAAGGATGGAGAACAATTTCAAGTCATCCCCAAAGAGGTTGCAGTCTTAGAAAAATCTCTTGAGACCAAGGTGGAAGTTGTTATTATTGAAGATGACCCAATACCTTAGCTTGATTTTGAACCACCCTCAGATGCATTGGAACTTGAATAATACCAGCTTGATGACCTCATACATCAAGAAGAGAAGATTGAAGAGGTAGTGGTTCTAGATGATAAAGAGGATAAAGATGATTGACTGTTGCAAATGAAGTTGTTTCAAGAGCTTGAATAGCTTTTCCAAGTTGAGGGTCATGTACATGACAATGTGAAGAAAGAGTCTTCCATGGAGGACAATGACCAATATTGGGTAGAATATGCAAAGCTCCTTGATGAGCTAGAAGAATATGCAGATGAGAAGAAACACAATCTTATTGAGAGCACTATGGAAATCAAGAAGGTATACCTTGTTGAACCACCATTAGAGGTTATTATTGAGGATCCATATGAGAAATTTGAGGTTGTTTGGATGTAATAAGAGTTCATTTCCATAGCCAACCTATTTGGAACTGCTTGGTTCTCATTGAACATCATCTTAATGAAGTTGGCAAACATAATGAAAAATTTGGAGGCATCAATGTCAAAGATCAAAAGACTATATGTCTCATTCATTCCCTCATATCATGAAGCAGAAGGGTTCCAAACTTCCTCTTTGATCCAGGAGGGAGTTTTAATCTCAGGTTAGTTAGTGTTTGAGTTATTTTATTTAGTTTTGTGTGTGTGTTCCATAAGTGCTCATGAAGCACATGTGTGTTTTCTTTTGCCTTGTGTGTGTCTTTTATTTTGTGTGGTTGAGGTAGTCATTGGTCTTGTCTTCATTAAATCTTGTTGTCAAGTATCAGGTCTTCTTATTGTGTTTTAAACTTTAGATGACCCCCTAATCGCAATGGACTAACAAGGCTACTGGTCTAGTTAGCATAATAGACATGCTACCCCTACGAGTCACCAATTTATTGACCAAATTTGACCCTATAGGAAAAAACTTGAACTTTTAGATGTTTTAGGGGTATAATATTTTTATTGTGGGGTATTTTATAGGTATTTTGATGCCATTCAATGTTATATTAGCCTTGGTCTTAGTTATATTAATCCTTGTGTCATTTAGAAGCCATTTAGGGGTCATAAAATTCAAGTGGCACAATTTTCATGGTGTAAAAGAGTCCTAATTTCATTTAAAAAATAAAATAAGTCATATTACCTATCAAGAATGTTAGTCCCATCTGAATATTGTAGATTATCTAACTGAAAATCAAAAAACCAACTAAAAAATAGGGAGTTTGGCACTTATACGGCCCATGAGGAAAGGTGACACATGGGAGAAGGTAATGGAATGTCTATTAAGATTACTTATACTAATTAACATGCTTTAAATACTCTATAAGTTCCAATTTTGAGCTAAAACTATTATGCTCATTCTTTGCCCTTCTAGACACACAGGAGTGGTCAGCAAATTTATGCTTAGTAAGAAAAGTTGGAAAAAATTCAGGTCAAACACATTTTGGAGGTAAAATTAAAATCATATATATTAATTTCTATAAAACTATTTTTAATATTGGTCAACTTTGCTTTATGAACTATCCCTAACAAGTTGACTATGTTTTTTTTGCTTGCCAATTTGTGCACCCTATAAGTTTTACTCTTGTTTGGATGATTTCATAGAATACAACTATTTGGATTGACTCTAGAAGACATATAAATCTTAAAATCATGTAATTTATGCTTGGTTTAGTGTTTTAAAGTGTTTTTATAAGACAAGTAGCTCCGGTTATAAGTGAATGCACCATTCTATGTTATAGGCAATTTTTCACTATTTCCAAGATACTCATGCTTTGGAAATGATTCCAAGGGGTGGAAATAGGTTAATTACCATGTTATAAATGTATTATTCACATATCACCTTTATAGGATCATTATCCAAGCAATTATCCATGAGGATGCAGTCATAAGTCACCATATAGTCAGTCTACTCTATGACTGTTATATACAACCATTTGAATGCGCTGTGTTAGGGCTAGAATATATTCATAAGAGAGTGAAAAAGAGTATTATGGTGATGGAAAAATATTTATCACATGTGTGATCAAATTGAGTTCATAAAATGGTGTATGATCAACATGAGGGAAACCTTTTCTTGCTACACTCGATTTCCTGCCATTAACGTACATGTATAGGTGCTCTCATGAAGACTAATCATGTTGGAAGAGAGTTTGATAGTTTTGTCACTATATTAGAGTGTATAAAAATGTGAATTTTAACCCTTGTAATGGTCTTTAACTGATCCTAATCATATACATCTCACATACTGCCTGCATTACCACTCACTGCCTGTATGCATGACAATAACCACCTATAGGTGGCACTAGCAGAGGTATATAAGTCCTTATATGGGAGGTTAGAACATGACCAAACATTTAATTAGAATATAGGTATGTTAAATTGATCATAAATAACTTATTTGAAGCATCAAATGGGTAGAAGAAGGTGTAATCTACCTTCAAGCACAAGATGATTGAACTTAGGGAGGTTTTCCCTAAAATAGGAAAATAGAGATCTGAGCACTTTTATCAAAAGCATACAACAAGGTTACAAATATTTTTGGAGAATATATATAGGTAAAAATTGTATCCTATATCATGTATAATATATATTCCAAATGTTAAGTCAATATTACTAAGGGAATATGGTTGTTAGGAGGCCTAAAGATGCACTTTTATGCACTATTTTTAGGCAGTGACATCTATAGTTTGGAGCTCCAAAGAGACTTTCCACAACAAGGTTGTAATAAAGAACATGTTTCATGATTGATAAGTATTATATGGTTTAAGATATCTTTCATGACCCAAGGTTTATTTCAAGGGATGATATTTTGTGTTTTGGTTCACCAAACACACCTACAAGTGTTCCTTCCATCTGAAAATGTGCACCTACAACTGAGTAGGCAAACAGTGATGTGGGCATGGTGTTTTAGTGATGATTTAGATTATACAAAGTGAAAAAAGGTATGATAAAATGATATTTAAACTTAATGTTTCAAGGAGGGCCTTTACATATCATGACCAAAGTCCAATTAGGTTTATATGCACCTACACAAATCAAACAGACATGGTATCACAGTCAAGAGAGAGTATTAAATTTTAAGAGCTCAAGGTGCATGTAAAATGTTAAGGGAGAGTTTAAATGATGAAATATACATATGAGAACATTAATTATGACCATTATGATACACATAAGCTCTTGGAAATGTGAAATAAGCTTACATAGACCTCTTGAAGCCCTATATGCACCTACAACTGAGTGTTCAATCTTGATGAAGGTAAAGAGATGAATATTGATAGTAAGGTTTCAAGGAGGCTTGATAATAGTTTTGAAATACCTCATGAAATGTTTTAGAGTGTTCACACACTTTAATACAAGATAAAATGTTGAATTGGCACCTCAGGCTCAGAGTTCATAGTGAGATAGTCCGTACAAACACACTTGGAGAGATACATGTTGCTTGTAACTTGAAGGAAGAGCGAGAAGTGAAGAAGGTATGGTTTAGTAAATTTAAAAACTATTGAGAATGAAATTAAGATGGATAGCATGTTAAGGGAGCCTAATAACATTGTTTTTAAGCTTGAGATGTCATTCTTAGATGAAAGTAAGATAATGCAAAAAATAGTCTTGTTTTAGAGGTTTTTTGGAGAGATTGAGATGGTTAAGTGCCTAAATGGATAAATATAACTTATTAATTTGGCTTATAGCGTCATTATGACCTAATGAAAGTTATAAAACCTTTATTTTAACTTTTAAAGGAAGGATATACCTCATTTTTTAATCTCAGAGGTTAGTTAGTCATTAAAGTAAAAACTTTGACAAGTCAAGCAAATGAAGCCAAAATGGGTACGAAAATTAATAGGAGGAAAAGGGGATATAAAGGAAAATATTTTAAGGTGTATTTAAAGTTAATGGGTGTTATTAAACACTCATAAAATCCTAGTCTTCTTTAAATATTCAAAACTCTCTTGCACATAGCTCAGTCAGACAAACTCCAACTAGGCCTAGTCCGTAAATGAGAAGAAGAGATGAGGAGTGCTTGGAGGGTTGTAGGATGACTTGGTAAGATTAATGAAATATAAGAAAACATGATATACCTTACACAAAGGGATGAAACTAATCAGAGTGGTCCAAACCTACAAGGGTTACAGTCAGGGCTATTAGGCATGTTTAGGCCTAAAGACCAAATGTGAGAACAATGTCACTTCAAGCTCTAGGAGTGGATTCCAATGGAATAAAACATGTTTATGAGGCCATGAAATAGGTTTTAAAGCTATTTTTATGCAAGAAAGTCACAAGGAAATCCAATTTTTTCTCAAAACCAACTCAGACCTACAGGAAATGGAGAAAAGAGTTCGACAAGGTAAGTTCAAATGCTCACATATTTCATGAGGCTATGCATGGAGGTAAATGAATTTTATAGGGGTTAACAGGGGAATTTAAGATAATTATTATGGGTTTATTCTTACAAATTCAATTTCCCATCTTTATGAATGAAGCTTAAGAGGGTAAAATAGGCCTAGACTCACCAAAACCCATGCTAGTGACCTGTTTGAGGGAACAAAAGAGATAATGCACCAAAATGGCATAGTTTTACCAAAATAAGGTCTGGATGTTGTATAGGACTCATTCAAGATACCTATCATTAGGATGAGTTGTATGGAATATGTACGAATGATGTATAAAACTATTTTTCTTGATTATTTTGTGCATTATGCAGGTTTTAGGAGGTTTCAAGAGACGAGATCAACTTTGGGAGTGAGATAAATACTTAAGATAACTCCCCATATCCATTTAATGACTTGGAAATACTCTTAAGTATGCCTAATATAGCACTCATCTCAACCAGTCAAAATTGGCATAGTGAACATGATTGTGAGAAGTGTGAGAACATCAAGTGGATGGCTTTTTAAGGTTTACCTAAGCAGTCTAAGGCCATGGATGGTCTTTCCAAGTGTCATACACTCGATCTCATGGATTTTCATGATAAAATAAAGCCAATTTTGAGGCTAAGTGTGAGGGGTGACTGAAAAATGAGTTTTTTTTACTATAGATGGTAATAGCTTATTTCTAGATGATTCCAGATGACTAGGACTACAACCAATGCATGGAGAGGCATGTATAAAATCCTTCCCTCTAATTCCATTCATAAGATCTATCCATAGTTAGTTTTGGGATGTTTAAATAGGGTTAAATCATGAAGGTAGCTTTTAAAGCCAACAAAGGGAATTCCATGCCACTTTTCATGAGTTTAATGACTTGGAAAGCCACTTGTCTTTTCTAACCTTACATGGTTCATTTCACATCCTTTTTTCATGCACACATAACTTATTTTCTTAGGTTGACAAGTGTCCTTGTGACCTTTGGACTTCTCTCTTCTTTTCTCTCTCTCAATTTCTATAAGAACTAACCATTTGGCCTTTGTAAATTATGTTCTACCTGAGTATGGTGAAGCCCTACTCATTTACATACCATGGATCAATAAAGACTACTAATTTTTACCTCTTTCATGATTTTTTATGATGTGTTCAATGGGATGATTGATTTTTCTTAGTGATGACTTGTTTTTTTAGCATTCTTGTCTCATTTTCTAACCTATTTACAGTTGGAAAGCTTCTTGTTGCAAGGCATGTGAAGTGTTTTATGATGTGTCAAGGTTAATTTAGTTAGTATATTCAAATTATGCCATTCTAGGCCGCTTATCCTAAACATTCATCACAAACTCATAATGTAATATCGATGTGAGAAGATGTAGATTGGAGAAGTGTATGTTTGGTTAGTCCCTTGTTCTCATATGTAACATGCAACTGGTTGGTAGTCATGAACTAATTTGGTGTATCACCTCCTTTAGGATAGTTTAATTTCATTTTTATCTCCCTTTTTTGTTGCAAAGTTTAGGTGTAGTAGTGATTTACAAGTGGTACATCAAGGGAGGTAGCCTTATCTAGAGATTCACCTCATTTTTAGGCTACCCACAACCTAGAAGTGTTTCAATTGTACCACTTGGATGAGGAGAGCTGAGACATCTCCTCAAAAGGTGAAAATTCAAGTGACAAAAATGCATACCTTGTAATTTTTGGATATATTATTATAAAAGATAGAACTTTGAAGTAGCATGTCCAACTACTCTACAAATTTCACAAAACTATGTTTTGAGTTAAGAATAGTCATTCATATGGTGGCCTTCCCGGCCATATTCTATAGACCATAAGCCTAATTTAGGCTTATCATTATTGTGCATATCATCCATTCTTATCATAAGATCATCTAGTTTTGTTTTTACTTTGGAACTTGTTATTTGAATGTCACAATAATACTTAATTTGTTCTATTCACAGAGCAATAAATTAGGCATCAACCTTAGTCAGCAATTGAGACTATGTAACAACAAATCTAATTCTTGGTTGCAACCCTTATATGAACCAAAAAACCTTGTCCTTGTCTTCCATGATGAAATCAATCTTATTCATGACATTGAAAAATCTGTAATCATCATCTCTGACTAATTCTCCCAACTTTTGTCAAATCTCTTTTAGCTCTTAAATAATTTGGCTTGTGTATTTATTCACCTTAAACTCTACTACTAACAAATCTTTAACTTGTGCAAGATCGAGAGTATTAATATTAATTTTAAAAACAATTAACTCTAAGGCTCAAACTAACAAATCACCCATGAGTTCACATTTTTTACATCATCAGATGTTACCGCCTTAATGTGCCATTTCATATCGCAAGTTACCAAGTCTTACTCAGGATCCGTATACCCGTCATATTTCATCAAAAAAAAAACATACCTACATTGAGTGACATAGTTGTCATGCTTGAAATTTATAAAATTGGTTTCTACACACTAGTGATTATGAGTATAGGATTCTGCATATCATTGACTATGACTATATGAGTTTGTGTACTATTAATTGCGACTAGGGATTTATGCACACTAGTCTTTTCAGTTGTCTTAAAAAGGAATCCCAAATATTATATCCTCTTCTTATCTATTGCTTGATTTTTCTTCACACTTATCTTACCAATCTTATCTATAAATGAATCTAACTATCTTGTATCTGCCTCACCTCTTGCACTTCTTCTCTCAAATGACAAATTGGGCTGGGGGGATGCGTACTCTTGAAGTGAATGATCTCTATTTTGAACTTCTTCTAACTTTGAGCTTGAACATGTGGTAGTTCTATATTTTAACCTAAATTCTTCCTAGGAATATTCTTTCCCAAGTCCATAGAATATTATTTTCATTAACTGTGATCTATTTATGTCTTTTAGCTATTTTGTTGTTAACCTACTTTCTTCTTCTTGTTCCATGAGTTTCATATCTGCACTATTTCTATTTCTTTCTTCCTCTTCCTTAGGCACTTCTGCATACTCTATGCAGTCTTTACTTCCAACATCTTTCATAACTTCTCTCTTCAATTTTCCATCTCTAGCATCTTCTATTCTACTCCTAATCTTATTCGTAGTTAAATTTGGATTACTCGCTTTGTTCCATCTTTTTATTGTTTTAGTTCTCTTTATAATCCCATAATTTTCTTCTCATTTTGGCTCTTCTCATCCTCCATATTTTGGGTTCAGGTTCAAGTTTTTCTATTCATATTTGCATCATTCACTTCTATATCACATGCATCTCCATGATGCCCGAAGTGAGTACTCCATGTTGGCAAAAATAGGCACCATGGCCTTTTCCACAACCAACATTTTGATCAATGTAGTTAGTCACTGAAGGAACTTACCACATATTCCTTTGAAAAATAGGTCTTGTGAAAATTCAAAGTCCAAATAACTTTGCATAATAAATATTATAATATAGGCATCAATTATATTTTGGGTATAGTAGTCCATAAAACATGTCTAATCAACATCTAGACTTCACAGTCTAACTTTTCTTCTATCTAAACTATACACTCCATCCTTCTCAACTGAAAATAATAATACTCCAGTCTTGACAACCATGTAGCTAATAATCTAGGTAATTCACACTAGAAGATTTTATAAATCTCTTTATATAGATGTTCTTGAATTATCTCTTTTGTTGTCACTTCAACTCTTCTCGCTTATCCCTCTGTAAATTTTAAAATTTTATCATCTAACCATATTTCTAAATCTCTTTGTCTTGGTAACTATCTCAACATGTCTTAAAAAGGTTCCATGATCACAACACCATTGTTAGAAGAGGTTCTTGAAGACTTCAAAACATGCTAATTATATGAATAACTTGTAAAACTGATAAAAAAAAGAATAGTTGTCACTAATTCAAACTAAAAATAGTCCATTAAATATTAAGTTAAACTCATTATTTGAAGACATGCAGAATTAATGTATACATAATAGTCAACATAAGCTATACAAATAATAGATTAAAACATCCATAATACTCACTACACATAGATCACAAGTAAAATATATATATAAGAAAAACCATTCAAAACATTGTATTAATCTTTATCACATACAAAACCATCCTTAATTACAACTGAGCACTATTTATAAAGCATTGTGTCTTGATCTTCCAACCTTTTACTATGCCAAAATAAAGGACTCTTTGCATTCTGAGATCAAATAGTATTATATCATGGAAAGGTTGAATGCATATAAAAATTATACAAAAGACAAAATAGCTTGTTATGCACACATGGCTATCAAATATACATTACGATTTTAGTAAGCCATGTTTCATGCTCAACAATTCCAAAATATGATTATGTGAATTAAAATAAAATAGGACTATGATGGCTTATGATCAGAGATAATTATTTACTATGTATGGTGGGTAATAATGGTAGGCAGTTGTGTCTATTTATGTCAGTCATATTTGCATTAATTATGATAGAAAACTGATCACTACACCTTTTGTGTTTGTGTCTGTTGAGCAATATGAGATATCAAAATTTAGATTATGTCATGCAAAATTTTATATTTTGCTTCTCTTACCTTTGAAACTTTAAGGGAACTTTAATAGCTTGAAAACTTGTAAAAAATAGGGGAGTGTAATGGGTAGAGTTGTCCTCAGTCACCCCCTTGATGATTGACCAATGTTTGTGTATCCAATACTCCAAGGAAAGAAATCAAACCCACGTAGTTCTCCCACTTAGAGTGATTATGCAATTGTGTGCCTTGACTTTGTGCATGTCACCATAAATGTGGCTTTGATACTTGATAATGATATCTATTGAATTTATTAGGAATGTTCTTGACCTGGCTTATGGTTGCACTTATGGTTGCCCCTTATTAGTGATCTTGAATTTGGAAATAGTGGTATAATGAATGACATTTGATGTGCATTTATAAGAAAATAGTTTGGTAATTTGTTTGGTTTTCCTTATGAAACATTGAAGAAGACCCAAAAAAAGGTTTTAAATTTTGGAAACTAGGTGTTATTTGGTGCGGGAAGTGGCCAACCTAAGTGGATAGATACATGATTATGCTATTGTCTGCCCAGGGTAGACTTGTCCCAAAAGATCAAGGACACCTATCCTAACCTGAAAACACTCTAAATGTGGGTTTAAGTGGCCCAAACATTTTAATTTTAGAGTTTTTTTTATAATAGTGATGAAACAAAAAGGTCGATCCCACATACATATAAAAGGCTTGGAGGAATGTTGAATAAGAGTCATGTAATAGGGCACAAGTCATGTAGTTTAGGATGTGTCAATGATTAGCACTGTCAAGTACCTGTGACCAAATTTATGTGTCTACAAATATATAAACTAGGCTCAGAGCTGAAAATAGATGAATGCTAAAGACATATAGAGGGCTCAAATGCCAAACAAACTCTAGTGTGGGGTAGGAAGTGTTCAAAAATAATTGTAAATATACATGTGAACTAAATGTGACAAAATGAGGAATTGATACAATAAAAAATGGTCTTATACTAAATTTAGGTGTCTGTATAATGCCTTGATTTGATGTGTGTATGTGATGTGAATGCATGTGTGCATCAAAGTAAAATAAAAATAAATTAAAACACGCATCTTAACTTACCTAGGGAAGGATGGATGAATCAAATAATGCTTTAAAAATGACTCCACCCACATGTGATGTCTTTTATTAGATAATATATGAAATACAATCTCTTGTAAGATCTAACATACCTACAAACAATGGCTAATTACAAACAAGTAGTCAATGCCATATCATGTTGTAGTATTAAAAATAAAATAAAAATAAAGATCAGAGGAATGAATACACTTGTTTATATGCAAACCATGCTGTTATAAAAAAATAAACATATTCTAAAGGTCATTCTAATTAGAATTTTTGGGTAAGTCCTAACAAATATTTTCCATTTATTGATCACGAAAATAGATATTGGATAATTTTTAACACTCTCATTTCATTCAATTTGCTCGATTTTATTCATCTTTGATCAATCTTCAATATATTTTGCTCAATAATGAAAATCTATAGATACATTCCATGTCTTTTAGGTGAGGGTGATTGTAAAACCTATCCCTGTAATCACTCATCTCAAAATAAATAATTAAAATTGCCATGTTCCATGACATAATATAACAAAAGCTTGGTAAAACCTTTGAAAAAATAGATAAAAACAGGTGTATAATCATAAAAAAATGTTTCAATGTATTGCTCAATAACAATATTTGCATCTTCATGTGAGAATGAGATATATAGGGGCCAACCATATGCCCTGATGAGTGATTTATATGTGTAAGATATATGTAGTAATAAACTCAATGAGATAAGTAAGGGTATAATGCCTCGAAATGGAAAATCAAGATAAGGACTAATAACATGCCTCCAATGTCATGACCGTGCCCCTAATAGGGATATATAAGGAAATAAAGCACACACAATAGTTTGCCCCAACAGATGCATGGTAAAAAACATGGAAATGTAGGCACCAAACATAGTAATACCATAAATAGTAATGTCCATGGTAGAGACCATGGCACCAAACATAACAATATGCATGGTATGAATCATGGAAAGAAATATAGAATATCACATAGTATATCACAACAATCACACTTACGTATGTAGATTTATAAAATAAATCATTATGAAAGGACATATGATCCATAAGACATGGTGACATGACATGACAAGACATGATAACTCAAAGATCCTCTATGGACAAGGACTAAACAAGACATCTAAAAACAACACACTCAAGAATGCACAAGCATACACATGTAAGTAATCATAAAATCATGGGCATACACACAAAGTAACCATGTAACATCATAAATTTACCATGAAATGTAAATATCCATGTAACATGCAAGATGTAGGCACCATGAAGAAATGATAAAATAAATGTAAGTGGTTATGTATGCTAAATGGAAAGCAAGAAAAATATCACTATAAATTTTTTTATATAGAGATGCCTTTTTATCAAGGCATATCACTGATGTGATAATTCCCCATGGGGTGTGGACATGAAATTAGTCGGGTAACATATGATAATCAACAATCATATGAAACCTCTAAATTCATTATCTTACCCACTCAAACAATACCATGAGAAGTATGTGCATGATCAGTATACTAAAAACCTCTTGACATGTGTCAAACACAAAGATAAAAAGAAAATAAATTATTATTGTTGGTGTTTTTGTAGTTCATACTTTTTTAGAATAAGAATATCATGCAAAGAGAGAGCCAACAAGTGCACATAAGAATAAACTTAATCAAGAAAAATAGAAGTATAGAGGCACAATCAAGAAATAATGACAAATATATAGGTTAGATCACACAATCTAAAAATAATAAAAAATAGGTAAGCCAAGGGGAACAATCCAAAAACAATAAGAAAATGAAGATTCCAAATAACCTACAACTTCCCTTAGAGCTCAATGCATGTTAGGACAAAAGGTCTTAATATAGATGTTGTCATCATCAAGAAATTTACTCAAGTGTTTGGAATAGGATTGACAATCAAAGGGTAAGGGCCAATGAACCACAACAAGCAAGAAAAACCAAATGGCTAGAAGAATGTCACATCAAAATAGAAGGCAAGTGCTAAGGTGTAAAATATAAAAGAAATAAAAGGCATGCAATCAACTCAAGGGAGGAAGGCACATGAAAGACATGACATATAAAATAAAGGAATTATGTATAGTAATAAAAAATAGTACAATTATGATATATTAATGAAGGGTGGGAGATTGGCTAACAAATCTAACTAATGATCTCATTTATAAAGTGAAATCTAGGGCTAGGGGAGTCACATGCGTCACTCAAAGTATCAGAGACAGAGTTACGAAATGTGTAATAATTGATATCATCATATTAAAGATAAATACAATAATTATGGGTTAGAGGAGCCACTGCAAACTCTATAAAAACACTTGTAGGAATATGTCATGGTGAATATATATTTTGTGCATGCGCTTTGATATGATCCATTGCAAGGGGTTATAAACCATTCTTTGGATGTAGACAAGTATGTATTTCAAGTCTCAAATGTGCCACTATAGTAGTCTGCACTATAGGAAGTAATTTTGTAGATATAAATGTAGGAACCATAACAACAAGTGATGAAATTATAGCATGTACCACATGAGGTTGAACAATTAGCTCTATATGAGGCACTTTAGATGATTGTGCATGGGGTCTTTGAGGTCAAATATGTAGCTCACAACTTGTGCAATGAATGATATGTGATTCATTATCATGCATAAACTTAATATAATAATGTAGTTTGGAAGGCATTGATTTCATTTTATTAATCCATGGATGTCCAGGGAATAGATCATATGAACAAACATCCAAGCCTATATAAAAGCAAAGTAATAGGGTATAATAACCAAACATAACTAGCAAGGTATTATCACCAAGTGGTGCACATAAAATATCTTAAAAACTCATAGGTATCATAGTCGTATCAGGTAAATCTAACTTAATGTAGCCTCAACTATCTAGGAATGGCATTGTAATTAATTTTTTTGCTATAATTGTTGTTAATCACAACCTCATGTGGGATCAAAGGATTACAATCAACAAAACCATGTATGTTTGATTCATTGTGTGGTATCTCCTAATCATATAATGTAATATAAAAGGCTTTTAATTGAGATCTCAAAACTGTGCTAATAATGTTATCAATGTTATGCTCATGGTGAATACTCGAATTATTTATAGATGTTATCACGTGAATAGTGTCTTACTTCTTATGGAATGTAACATTATAAAAAAAATGATGAGATGCATTAATTGTGAGACATATGTATTAAAATGTTTATACATTAAGTAAAAATCATGATTGTAATCATTAAGAGTCATGTGATCCATTTGGAAGGGTATTTGTTTTTAGTCTTCTTATTGTAGTTGATATTTAGTTTGGATTGATTAGGTACTGGGATTGTTGGATATTTAAGAGCTTGTTTAATTTTCCCTAATTTTATATGTTTGCACAATTCCTATTTTACTTATCAAAATCCACCATCATGTTTTTCAAAAAAATTTGGTTGTGGACTAATAGATTATGTTGGTTGATTAGTGTTGAAACATGTGTTTAAAAAAAGTTGCCTTCCATTATTCTTGGAAGGTTATATATCATTAAACACAAAGTATGGGAAGGGTTGGCCATAGTCTCAAGGAGTAAAATATAATTTGTTGATATCAAACATGTTAATGTCATATCGATATTCTCTAGGACCACACGTGTAAAAGTATTTCTTTCTAAGTGATCATGTATGCTATCAGGTTTGTAATCATCATCTTCATTATCATCCAAGCCATGAGCATTATCATTGGTATCGATACTTCACCCACATCATATGTATGCATTATTTGCATGGTAATAATTAATTTTATGGGATAACCTTTGGTTATGATTTATCAACTTGCAGAAGAAGCTTTTATATGGGATCTACAACTTTGTAAGTTCATAAAGTCACATTGTCCATGGGATAAGTATAAATATAACCCCCATGCAAAAAAATATAGAATATATATAATGTAGATGGGACACAATTTATATAATGAATCCATAGTCTACCAAGTAAAATATTACACCAAACTTCATTAGATATTACTTGAAATTTCAAAGCTACCCAACATTTATGTTCAATATAATTATTCCTAAGGGGTTTCATGGTTGATAGTCAAATTATTTTATAACCATAACCATATCTAAAGGAATAAGAGTCTTACAATCAATTCCAAGTGCATTAAACAAGCCCCCGTACATATATTTGATCCTAACTAGCTATTTATGAGGATTGACTCTTGAATGATTGATTTTATCTTGAATGTATAATGGAAGGTTTTGATCAATAATTTCCTTAAGGATAAATTCTATATTTCATAGGAGATAAAATGTTCACCATTTTATAAAGTTTTAACAAGAAAATTAAAATAGGTTGGTTTAATGTTGCTCGGTAAAGTTGTGTCACTCAAAGCATCACATAATATGTCTTTGAAAGTTTTATTACTCAAGTAGTAATAAGATGGAAATCTTGGCTTGTGTATTCTAAAGTTGGTCCACAAGAACATAAGGATTGGGTGCTTGAATTTGAATCCTAGAATGTGGAAGGGGGAGATTAGATGTTTGAAGGGTGTGTGTGAATGAGAGAGTGTGACATTGTGTGCCTTACCTCTCCTAGTCATTACAACATTTACACCATATAAAATCAACATACAATTAACAATACAAGGGATGCCACACAAGACTTCCTAATTGGCATAAGATATAAGAATGAATAACATGAAAGAAGTTAGGCTAATGATTGAACAATTATTTAAGTATAAATAATTTTAATTTTTAAAAAAATTATATTTGAAATGAAGTATAAAAATTTATGACAAACCTTAGAAAATTGTATGTGTTGAAAACCATGAATGTGTGCATGCCAATTTCTGAAGGTGGATATAAATCTAGAAGTAGAAAATGGTTAAGGGCGAGCTAGTGTTTGGTAAAAAATTATGCATAATCATAATTTAGCCATGAAAATAAGAAAATCACGCCCTAAAGACATAAAAAGCATATCTAGGTTGCATGCATTTATTCTAAAATTGGGATGCAAATTTGAAAGCAAAAATAGATGAGATGGAAAGACTAGGACAAGGTTTCATAATATTATATAAGATTTAGATCTAAAAAGATGAAAATCATAAATCAAACCCTAGAGTAAACCTTAAAAGATATAGGTGTTTGAAGAAATAAGGGGTTCACCAAATATTTTAACAGTTTCAAACACTAAGGCATATAACCTAATGTAGAATTAATTAAATGGATGGAAACGGGGAATATAGATCAATACAATCTAAATAGTAAATTTAGAATCCTAAGTGCACTAAAAAATGAAACAAACCAAACAAGCAACAACTAAAACAACTAAATAGAAATGAAAATGTGAAGGACATAATAATCTAACACACTTAAGTATATTCTTAGGATTCTAAATATGGAATGGTGATCTAGAAGTGATGATGTAGGTCTATGTAAAAACAAAATCTCTAATTGTCAAAGGAAAAAATGAGCGCTTAAATAGGATTTGTTGTTTATGTCTAGGGTGGATTCAACATACCACCACTACAATTACATGACCTATTATATGCAGCCATATATGTACTCTGCTAATTTTTAGGTTCTGAAATTTTATGTGCAAGTGCACTATAAGGTATAATTTGTTGTTTTCTAATTACAATGCACAATAGATTACCAAAAATATTTATTTTGTCTTCTTTCTACTCCTCGACCTAACCTCATAAAATTGTATTCAAACAAGTGTGTACAAAGTTAGTAGACTCATGCTAGCACTCAAGGAGTTGTAGCTACATAGCCCTCACACTTAAAATTAGATTCAATAAGTTCTGCTATGCACGTGAATGAAATTTATAATGAGAGATTTGTCCCCTATCACTAGTGAAGTATGATTGAAACCATAAGAACATTCACCTTACTCTCTTTTAGTTTAATTGGATGATGCCACAATGGTTTGAATAATGTTGAAGTATTAAGGTGCTAGCTCTATCGCAAGGTAGTAAAAGATTTTATCAATGAAGGCCCTATTTTGAAAAAATGGTGAAGCTTCATTCAACATTTGAATGATGATTAAAATGAATAAGAATTATTTGTATATATTGGTTCTCTACTACATGATATGTGTAATGGAAAACCATGTAAACTAACAAAAAAAAAAATCAAATTAGCAAGAAATCAAGCCAAGGTGGAAAAACTCACCAAAAAATAGAGTACACATTTAGTGGTTTGTCGAACTGCATGAACAGGAATCAATGGATCACCTATGACCACCAAATGTGTCATTGATGAACATACATTCAAAATGAGGGCAATTTTTTTATAAAATGGATCAATTAGGCTCAGAGCTGAAAAGTGATCAATGCTAAAGACATCTAGAGAGCTGAAAGGCTAGAGAGATTTTAGTGTGGCGTAAGAAGTGTCCAAAAATAACCGAATATACACAAGTGGACTAGATGTGATAAAACATGAAAATGACAAAATAAAAAAAAGGTATTGTGCAAAATATAGGCATCTAGACACTAGATTAGATTGTTTGGTTGAATTGTATTTTAATTGGTGTGATTCATTTGATATTGTGTACCATTAAGGGCCTAATAAGTAGTCGATGCTTAAAAACCCTGTTGACCCTAGGCACATGCCCCAAAACAAATCATTTTCATTTTCCTTTTTAGGTTTAGCCAGTGTATTATGGTTTGAAGAAGAAGATACATTTTTAGTGATCAATGCAAAGTTAAAATAGTAAGGTATTTGTAGCCCCAAATGTGATGAATGTAGTCATCAAAATAGTTTATGTTTATTTACCATTTTTTTAAAAATGGGAGTCCATAGTTCTTGGGCCCAAAAATGTGGAGTGTCTAGTATTAGGGATGTGATTAGGTCATGATGAGTTTTCAAGATTCCCATTATCTTGGCATTCAAATCCTAATTCTCATGTTAGACTGCACACCAATTATTTTGAATTGCCCTCAAATCAAGATAATCTTCTAAACCCTCTCCTATTAATTTATTTCTCTAGCTTTGGATTATTGAATAGGTCTTGTTTTATTGTTTCACATATTATTAGACTTTATTAAATGTGTATTGATAAATGTATCACATTTTGATGTAAAACCCCATTTTCCATACTACATTTTAGTGAACACACATTGTCTTGCATGTTTTGTATCCTTATAAGGTTACATCAACCTTTATTTGTGGTAGATGTTATTTTCCTTGGGTAAATATGATTTTATAAGGCTTTCACTATTACATTCTCTCAAATATATTAACCCTAACTTCTTTATGTATTCTTGCAAAACCTAGGTTAATATTGCTCAAATATTTTTCAAACCCTATGGAATTGATATGGTGGGTTTTGAATGTTTGATCTCCTTTTATGCCATAAAAATTGATTAGATATGAGATTTAAAATAGGAAAAGTGTTAAGATTTATCCTAACCCTGTGGGTTTCATTGAAATTCCCTTAGTTAATTCTAGATCTATTTTGAAAAAAAAAAGAACTCTATATATGTAGTTATTATTTCTCCCACAATTGTGTTTTTTGAGGTAATTGATAACGATGTGCCTTAGAATTATAAGGTGTGAATGGATATAAAGTTGATAGTACATATTAAATAAATCATGATAACCAAGCTCGTTTAGATGAAGAAGAAAGGGTTGAAACTTTTGGACAATTTATGAAACATCTTATGGAAAACTCTGATGAGATAGTTGAATTGATCTATGTATTGAAAGATGTTACAAGAAACCCAAGATGGGGTTAAGGTGAAATACATAGCTTATAAGGTAGAGATTAGATATATGAGTGCTCAATTCATATTGATAACTTCCCTTGTGTAGGGGATTGACTTATATGCCTAATAATGTAGTCATTTCTCAATTTTATTTTGAAATTACTCCTCCTTATGTTTCTATTGCTTCTAATGTTGTTAATGCTCAATTTTCTTCTAAAAATACTATGGTTGATTTTCATGTTCTTGAAAATATTCCACTTTCTCCTAATATCTAAATTTATTTAAAATTCTCAACATACCTTCTAAAGTCTTCTTGTTCAATCATCTTTAGCTTATAATACTTCTCACATTACTTCTTTTACAAAATGCTTCTCTTCCAACCTAATATATCACTACTTCCTTTCCAAACCCTGAAATGAACAGTATGATGCATGCATTGTGTGACTTATAAAATCACAATAAGGTTATTTCTTGAGGGTTTTATTATGTAAAAAAAAAGGTTACTTCTAATGACATTTTTGTCAACCCCTTAGCTTATAAAGTGCTTGCATACCCATTTCCCATAGAATTGTTGATCTAAAGTTTCAAAATTTGAATGGAAAAAGAGACATTTCTCATGGTATTAGAGTTTTCTATGCCTCTCAATTTTTTTCCATAATGATAAATTGTTAACTAAGCTAATTCTAAGGTTCTTGAAGGATTATGCACTTGATTGGTTATACTATGTGGATCTATACACTATTTTACAACATTAGTCAATGACTTCTTAACTCATTTTTCAATCAAGTATTGACATGAAGGCTACCTTTGCAAAAATATCTCAAATTAAACAAGGATATAATGAGACTATTAGTGAGTATGTGCTTAGATTAAAGACTATGGTTAAAAAGATGACTCTTCAACTACTATATAGTGGACTCCAAAGTCTCTTTGTAAAAAAATTGATTCTAATAATTAAGGAAAAAATGGTATTTAACACTTACCATTATTTTGATGAACTTTATCATGTAGCTAGATAATTTCAAGTCAAGCTTTTGGAGGAAAATGTGATTAAATATGGGTCAAATGTTCCAACTTTTAATGGTGCCAAGTTTTAAAATATGACAAATTTTAAGGCTAGTAATAATACCAATGCTTTTCAACCTAGGAGTGATGCTAATAATGTGTTCAATGGTATAGGATGCCCTCCTAATGGCCTCATAGTATCTTACCAAAGGGATCATAGGACATTTACAAGGTCAAGTGAAATTTCACAAAATGTGTTGAAAAGTGTAATGAACCTACTATATCAGAAAATAAAAAACATGTAAATAGATTTCAATATAATAGATCATACAAGCAAAATAAAAACATTCACCCTCAAATAAGAGTAGATCCACACAAAATAATGAAATGAGATAAAAATACTTGTATATAAAATGAAGGCACTTCAAGGGGGAAACCTCCCACGTCCTTACAATAAGAAGATAATTTCAAATATATGATGACATCTCAACACTACCTCGTATGTGTACCCTAACTGGGTTATGGGAAACTCAAAACAAAAATAGCCAACTACTACTACCAAAATTCAACCAAGGGATTATCAAATGATTAAGTCAAATGTTATGTGTACCCCAAGTCAGACACACATATCCCAAAACAAGCCAAAGGCTAAGAGTGTAGTTTCATATCCTCATGTATCAGTTCCTTTGGGTAGGTTATTCCACTTGATTAGATACTTTGTGATCACCCTCGTTCATAACCTCTCATTGTATGTCTCAAAAATTGCTTTAAGTTACAAGACGACTCTTCCCTCCTCATCAAGATTTGGTAACTATGTTTGGACTAGGATATTATTACCAATGAATTTCTTTAAATAGGAAACATGAAAGATGAATTTTAATTTTAATGAGTTAGCTCTAATTTGGACGCCATGCTCTGAATTTTTTGTAAGTTATGATAAGGACCATAATAGTTTAGTGACAAAATTTTATCATTATTTTATAGTTTTAAGGATTTATTTTTATATAAATGCAACCTTAGAAAAAACCATATCCTAATTGAAAATCACTTTCACTCATGTGTTGATCAGCTTGTCATTTCATTTGGTTTCATTCTAGGGCTATATTATCCCTGAGACTAGAGAGTACCTCATTTTAGTGTTGAAAATTATCTTCAACTATGCTAACTCTTGGCCTCACTTTCAGAGATGAGGTGATGGAAGGTAGAGGATATCCATAAAATTCCATAAATGGGGGCATCTTGGTAGAATTATGGAAATAAGTGTTATGCTAACATTGTACTAGAGGGAGATCTAGATACTAAAATATGGTATTAAGTACTTTAAAATGACAAGCTTGACAAATATTTACCACACATGACTTGCACACACAAATATGGTCACAACTCACCGTATCATCCTATCTTAGTACTTTATATGGGAATGACCCTTCCATTTTGCTATTACACACCTATAAGAACCTCATTGTCTATTTCAAAGCTTCACACTATCCTACACAGACATACCTAGATGTTCAGTTTAATCCTTGTGTGCTTGAGTCACTACTGTCAAATTAGGAGAGTATCACCATTCGATAATGATCCTACCCCAATAATTATTACTTTTTAAAATCAAATATTTATGTAGGCTTGGACCATCTACCTAGCATGTTGGTGGTGTGAAAATTTTCCTAAATTGGATGCATATATATAAAAATCAAGGTCTCACTTAATTGGGAATTAACACTTATTTGGTACACATATACATACTATTGCACATTGAGAAAAACCACCCTATTCCTCCCAATTTTCAAATAAATCATTAGGATTAGCCCACAACCATGTCTAAAGCATATAAATGACAAGTCAAGTAAACATTTTCAAATGTCAAAGTGAAATCATTAATTGCATTCATACAGTGAAGGTGCACAACAACATAATCACACAATATGAGAGAACTACATGTGGCCTGATTTCCCTACTTGGAGGATCAGATACACAAGCAACAATCAATCCTCAAAAAAGGTGATTAGGGTTAACACAACCCATTATAGTTTCCTAGTTGTTTGTAAGTTTATATCCCTCACAAGCATGCCTAGGGTTTCAAAGTGAAGGATGTTGATTTTTGGAGTTACACACATCATTAGGGTTCAATGCTATATATACAAAGATTTTATAGATAGGCAAATGTGACCATAGGATCACAAACCCTCTTTTCTACACATGACACTATCAACCACTACAAGTTAGTATTGATAGTTAAAACTGATCTAAAGTTGACCAAATTGACTTTACGTAGACAAAAATATAGTTTCAGATCTGAATGAATTAGAGGCGTACATTAGTTTGCTTTCCATTGGCAAAACATAATCATAGTGAGATAATCAATTAAAAAATCTAAGTAATTATCCCTTTATTGTACTTACTATATTTAACATATGTCACTTGTCAACGCATTACAATCTATGTCAAGATTTTACATACAAATTCATGTTTAAATGCCATATTTAACAATCTAAATTCTCATACTAGTTTTTATCCTATTAGGGTTTCTAAAACCAAATCAGGTTAAAATATATTGGTGAACCTGTACATTGCTCAAACTATGTCAAACCCTAGGTCTCCCTTAGGGTTACATCCTTCTAGAGTTTCAAATTTTTCTTGGGATCAAATTTGCATTTAACCTCACCCTTTTATACCTCAATATTGTGATATCTACCCTTCCTCTAATATGAAGGTCCATACTATCACTATTCCAAGAGGTAGAGTACATCCTCCTAACAAACATTATATACACATTGAATCTTCCCAACATACGAGAAAGAATGTATCCAATGAGGCTACTTTAGATCAGATAATTTTTATGAGGGAATCCATAGAGATGCTTCAAAATCAAATTACATCACTTGAGGATATGATTTTACATACCCACAATCCCAAGCATGCTAGTGTCAATTGCACCTTTGCCTATCCATTACAGAGCTTTATGCATCAAAGGAATTCATCTCAAGTATGGGTTAAGAAACAAGATACATATTCAAAACTGGGTCAAAAAGTTTACCCAAGCTTAAAAAGACTTCTAGAGATAATCTTCATGAAATGTGGCCTTCTATGCACCTTTTACGATAATCAAAACACTATTGTATTTATCATAGAATATGGGACATCATACAAAACAATTTCAATATTTAGAGCGCATCCTATAGAAACTAATTGATAGTGGTGATTTTGGATTATAGACATCCATCTAAACACCACAGATTCAGATGCAACAACTATAAGTAATGAAGCTAATATAGCTAAGGATACATCTTTAAAGGAATAAAAAGAATAAGATAAGTTACAAATGGAACAAATGGAACAAGAAAGATTACAAAAGGAAGGAATATGTAAGGTTATAAAAAACATAATTACAAAAATAATAAGAAAAGTTATATAAGGAATTATTGGCAAAATTACAACAAGAATAATTATAAAAAGAAGCGCGTGACAAATAAGAGAGTGTACTCATGAATAAAAAAACTAAGTGTATATATGCAAATTATATCAAATATGTTAGAAATTTAAAACAAATGAAATTTATACTCTAAAAAGTGATATACTTTAGATAAGAGTGAGGAGGGAATGAATAACTTACTGATGAAGGTGTTCCTTGTTGTGTCAATTTATTCCTCCTTGATTATTGGAATGTGGGTACTCAATAAACCACGTGCAAGGATACGAGAATCATGTCCCATTGTTAGATGCTTTATTTGTTGATGCATGATATGATGATGAGATGCTTTGTACTTCAAATTGACATAATTACATTATGCCTTGAAGACTTGTTGAGAAAGGAGGGGTGAGCTCTAATTTATAGGATTTGTGAATGAATGAGAACTTTTGATATAGATTCCAAATCAATGGTGGAGGATGAGCCCTACATCTCATTGAATAAGAGAAGATGGAAAATAAATGTTAGGGGTTGAGTGTGTAAGACGAGGAATGGCCATGATAAGAATTTGTCTTATTCACCTTGGGATGTGATTATATTGCATGGGGATTTGGTTGAGATTGACTTGGGGATTGCATGATGACATCATATATTTGAGATGGAAAATGGATTTATTTGATTTATTTAAAATATGAAATGTGCATGGATTATATTATTAACTAATTAACATGATTAATTATTGTGATTATTCCAAGTTTTTATTATTAGTGGGATGGGGTAAGGCTATGGATGGAATTGCTAATGTGATAGGGGGATAGTGTGAATAGTGGTTAGGCTATAAATATTAGTCAATGATGGGATTAGAAAGCAATGTGATGACATATTATGGTTTAGTTAAGATCGACACAATGTGTTAGATTTTAGGTGTCTACAGTAAGAAATTTGATTTTTTTAAGAAAGAAGATCAAAATCAAGATGTGCCTAACTAGATTAATGGGGGAACTACATAACATTCTTGATATCTAGAGCCTTTGATTCAAGAAAGTGATAATCAGGGTCATATTGAAGAATAAGATAACTAAAAGAAATTACTTCTCTCCTAAGATGATGACTACTTGGATGATTATGATTATGATAATCTTGATGATCAGTACAATAGTGATGAATACAATTTATATAAAGTCAATAGAAATAATGATATGTTGAATGATAACACAATGCAATATTTAGTTGATGATAGACATGGAATTACACTTGGTGATTATGACATGCATGATACAAGCCATAAATATAGATATATACTCGATGAACTATCTGGTTAATAACAACATAATTTACTATACATAGATTCTTGATGCTTGTTTGATTGGTTATCCATTCTATTATGTTATCTTTTACCTAGTGTCCATGCCAATACTAAGGGTATTTTATTCCACATGTTGCACTATCACACGTATTTCTTTGTATTACCACTTTACCATGTTGAACTATCTAGATTGTTTATACATGGCTTACTAATTACTCATGTTCCCCAAAGGGAGTTTGATTGAAACAAGGTCCTAAATCCACCCTCTCATATTTTTGATTTTACAAGGTGTTGAAGGTGGATTAGAGTTTCAAGGAAGGACAAGGTTTGCTAAATGATGTAGGGTAAATTCTAACAAATTGAGCAAGGTTTTTAGAGCTCATGAGAAGAGGATCGAATTTTTAAATTTTATTTTAGGAAAGAACATAGGTGTTAGGAGCACACCAACTCATAATTGGCCATGTCAGGAGCGTAAAAGTCCTCTCTTGGCCAATTTTTTGAAGTTATCAGTTTCTACTTATTTTTTTGGCTTTTGTCTACCTAAGTTCTTAGATTTGTTTTTGCCTAGTTTTAGGCTTATAAAGCCTACATATTTTTTAGAATTTAATATTATTATTAAAACCCTATTTTTGTCAATTTTAATTTGACTATCACTTTCTTTTATTAAATTTTGATCTATTTTTACTATTTATTTGAGTAAAACTATTCCGATTTGAATTGTATAGTGTTCATGTTTTAGTGTAGTGCATTATTGATGTACAACCACTTTAGCATAATACACTTATACACCTACTTTGAGATAATCATTATCAATGGGAGACTTCTTGTAGAACACATTTTATTTGCATTGAAGCCACAAACACATTATATTTACATTGAAGACATAAACACATTATTTTTACATTGAAAACCAAAAAATCAGACAAACAACTTTCCTTAATTGTATTGGTTGTGCTCACGAAGGTCTATTTAAAGAGATTGATGTTATAGCCAATAGAAAGTGCATTGAAAGAAGGAATTAGGGAAACTAAAATATATGATATATACATATATGTGATTTCTACATATTCAAGAACATTCATTATGGCATGCTCCCAATACCTAACACTACTAATTTTAATTTTAAAACCAAAATGATTTAATTTCAAGTACCTACTTGTATAAATAATGTTAAGCACTACAAAATACTAACTATTATTTTCATTCTCAAGATAACTTCATATCTGATATGGAGATTTTGTACAATCAAAACACTTGTCATTGTTTATAATTCCAACTTTAAAAAATGAGCTGCACCTATTCTATTACTGGTGTTTGCTTTCCTTCTTGACCATGCTAGCAATATCGAGTAAGCTCTAAAATTTATCATCAAACCTCTAACTTAAACCTATAAGCTACAAACATCTTAGAATTTGGTGCATAATCTTATTTTTTTGGCAACATGAAAAAGTGAGGAAATGTCTCATGAAATTAAATCGTTGCGACTTACTCATGGAATCTAAATGCAACCAACTTACAACTGCCCTCCAAATACATCAAATAGGTTTCCAATCTACTTAGCAATGCCCTTCTCCAATCTTCTCAGCGTCACCTTTCACTTTGCCCAATCTAATTTATAAAGCCTTTTTGTAAATCAAATGCTAACAATAAACACACAAACAGTTTTAAATCATTTATCTTGTTATAACACCTTAACTATCATTCAACTACTTATTAGTCATTAAAATAACCATATATACTTGTGTCTAAAGATACCAAATAAAAAACTGATACAAAATTAACACACTTGTAAATTTGTTTTGAGCATCAAATTAAAAAGCAATGTAAAATCAGTGCTAGTTTATAATTTGTTTGAGCATGTGATGTAATTTTTGATTTGGTTGGAGAGTGTAAATAATTCAAATTAAAAAGCGATTTGAAATTGACACAAATTAAATGATAATTTAGCATCGCCTTTTAAGTTAAATTCATGTTAGATCAACACCGAGTTTGTGTTGATAGTTGAAAGAAATTATACACACTTGATGGCATAAATCTGATTCAAATTTTAGTGCCAATTGCATACAATGTAATAGTGCCAAAAAAAGGTTAAGAAACAATATGAACATGTTGAGAAATAGGAAGCATGTGATAAACCATAAAATTTTGAGAATTTTTCAGAACCATAAAAGCAATATGATAAGCACTATGGGTGAAATTATTTGTCATTAATGTTATACAGGTCTACATGCACTATAGGTGTAATTATTGAGGTTATTTTAGTTATCTTGGAGCCATTCCAAAATTTGACATGTTACCTTTTTGGAGATCTACTTTTACAGAGCTCCCCATTGCATTTGGAGCATAGAAGAAAGTCATATTCTACTTTTCATCTGAAACATAGATTTGGTGGTCAATTAATGGAGCGGAAGCCAAATTTCACCATGGAGTACGAGCATGGAGGGTTCGACCTGGAACCTCAATTGATATTTTATTTAATTTTTGAGACGGAGACCGAGCTAGAGACGGAACTGGTGTTGAGAAGCGATGAAGCTTAGAGCTAGATCGAGGAGACTGTGCAATGGAATGAGGAAGAATTTGAAGGGTTCAAGCTGGCAACTTGGGAGGAAGTAGATGGCCTCGGCCATATTAAGAATGATTTTCTAAGGGGAAGAACACTAGAAGGGAAGGAAGGCTTGAGCGGTTCAGGCTTAGTCTCAGATCTAAAGGTACGACCTAGGGCTGTAAATGAAAATGGAAAGGTGAAGGCCATGAATGGCCGACACTTAAGAGAGACTGTTGAAAGTGGATCTCGAGGGAGTATACTCGACCTGGCTTTTATTTTTTTAGGAGTATGAAAGATCATCGGGGTTGAAAGTGGATCTGGCTCTCTTAAGAGATATTTCTGATGAACAACTGGAGGACATTACAAATCTGTATGGGTATGTATGGAAGGCTTTCGAATAGAAATCTAGAATGGAAGACACGAAATGCTTTAGTGGTTCATGCTCCTCTGATTTAGTCTCAAATCTGGAAGAGTGGCCTAGAGTTTTGATGGTTCATCAAATTAACCCTCGGACATAATTTTCATCCACTAATGTGGAGATGGAGCGAATAACCAATGAAATGGTCAAGAAGTGAGATTTATTAGACCTGGATCTTGAAGGAGGAGGCAAGCTTGATTTTGAGGAGGAGGATTTAGAAGAGCAAGATGGAGGCGTTGTTCACTTGGGATGGATTTTGGAGGAAGTTTATGAGGTCCTAGGATTTACCATTTCTCACACACAAAGTGGTGGGCTTCTAAGGATATTTGATATCATTTTTAATCCTCATTTACCCTTCACTACGACAAGATTTCCTGTTCTTAACAGTAAATTTATTTGTTCATGCACCGGTTTTGAGGCTGCCACTGCTCTTTCTAGGGCTTAAGATGGAATTGACATTGTTGAAGAAAAGGTATATGCTATCACTGAGTTTCAGTTTAAGTCTATGGAAATGATTCCATGTTTTGAAGAAATCTGGATTGTTTTACATAAACCAATAAACAAGGAAATTTTGATGGAGGGCTTGCCTTAATAACATAATTATACTTTAGGCCTCAATCTGGATAAGCTTGAATGGAATACTTTTTTTCATTATGGATATTATTTACTGGTATTTTCTATTGAGTTGAAGAATCTTCCCATTCAATTTGTTCATGTTGAATCTTCCCCATATCCAAAGTATGTTCTTCTTCATAGCAATTAATGGGTTGGAAAAAAAAAATTTGAAATCCGATTTATTATGAGGAGTCAAAGAAATTACTGATCAAACTTAATTTGTTGGAATGGATGAGCTAAGTGCAATGGGTTTAATGTCAGGGTGTTTGTTTGCTAAAGATTGAATTGGTTCAATCCCTTAATTGACTAGGGTATGGTGGTGTAGTTTAATACTGTAAATAAATTTATACCTCCTAAAGTACTATTTGTTTTTTTTTTAAAAATGATTTAAAAATGTTGAATAACATGGCTTTAATTTATAGCATTGTTTTTGGTTTTGAATCTTTTAATGGAAGCATTTTGGGGGAATTTGAGGGTGGAAAAATAGTGGATCATTCGAAAAGGCATATGGAATCAAATTCTAAGTCCTTGCATATTCTAGACTCAAAATATCATGCCTCTACTATTGCTACATATTAAGGCATGACCATTATCACATTTTACAAGTGGAGAAAGTGGCAATCCAATTTCAATGGATGATGGAGAAGCAGGGAAAATTTGATCTATAATATTTGTAAATTTTGATTGAGGTCTTTATAAAATAAAGAAGGAAACTAAAGATTTGTTAAAAGAGGTGGAATTTTGTAAGAAAAAGAGTTATGGGCTGAGTTATGAGGTTTTTGGTTGTTTGGATTTGTTTTGGGTGTTGGATGGGACTATAATTGTGTTAAAAGAGATGCAACTTTATAAGAAAAAGATTTATGGGCTGAGTTATGAGGTTTTTGGTTGTTTGGATTTGTTTTGGGTGTTGGATGGGACTATAATTGTGAAGGAGGACATCAAGATCAATGATGTTGGCGATGATATGAGGATGGATCCATATAAGCTTAATAGACATGAAGATTTTTTTAATCTATTTTGTGAATTTTTGAACTGTTTCAAAGCTTGGACCCTAGTTGTATGGCGTTGATTTAAAAAGTTGCTACTTAAAAAAAGGTATTTAGGCTATGTGTCAGCGTGAACATTATTGGGAAGTCACAAGAAAAGACTGAAATGGTTATAAAGGTGGAGTGAAAGAGTTCCCTTCACCCATATTATAATTTTCTAACATAAAAAGAAGGGGGTGGGGACTTATTGTCCCCAGGACAAGGCAATTTGTTTTTGTCTTGATTGTTGAGTTGTGGGCATGAATTTTAGAGTTTTGGGTGGGGTATGTTATGTATTTTCCTTTTAGTTTTTATTTTATGATTTTTTATGTCCTAAATGTTTATGGAGGAATTCATATTTGGGTCGTGGAAGTGATTTCACAAGATTCAGAAACCAACTTTTCAACCTTTGCTTAGAAGTGAAAGATTGTTTCTGGTTTTTAGAATGGGTAAGGTGTTTTAATAATAGATTTTTGTCTTATAATGGGAGATGGTTTGCTTACAAGGTATTAGTTCATATTCACTCTCTGTGTGATCTTCTTGTTTTATTTTGGCAGTGGAACAAGTTTTTACCTTTTGAGAAGATTTGAAATCTATGGCTGTAGAAGACACAAAGTTTGGCTTTTTTTTTCCACTGAAGTATTCTTCAAAATTTTGCTAGATTGTAGGCATTAGAGGTTTTATGGCATTAGTAACTTCTATAGTAGCATTTGTAGCTAAATTTGCATCTTCTTTTTCAGATGTATGTTCTTTTTTACGATTGAGACTTTCAGATCATCTTCAAGAACATGTTCTGCTACAACCTTGGTAGTCTTTTACATATTATTTGTTTTGGGTCTAGAGCGTTTGTTCTTATTGTAGACCTTTTTATTTTGTAGTTGTCTTTACTATTTAGGGTTTTGTGATCTATTCAATGCTTTGGATTCCTTCTCTATAGATTTTTTCTTGATTTCTCCCCTTTAGTACCTGGTTACTTATTGGAGGGTGTTACATCCTTTGAAGAAGGAGAAGAAAAATTTAAAATGAAAGGTGGAGTGTTGGTGTGAATAGGGTTATTTTCTTGTTTCATTCCACTGTTAGGTAAGAACATGGTTATTTCCCCAACTGATTTCACCGTTTGATTATATTCACACCTTATCTAGTTAAGTTTACTTAAGTGTTTTGAATATTTGTCTCACCTTACATGATCATGACACTTATCACAACCCTGTAAATGGTTGATGAAAGATATGTGTTATAAATACCCCCTTTGTAAACTCATTTTGATAATCACTGAATATAAGTAATGAATTCATGCATTTACACTAGTCTTGCACAAAAATTATGCATCCATGATAAGAATACAATTTATTCTTATCAATCTCATTCTTTAGCATATGAGTGTTTCCCATAGGTCTCTTAGATTTCATGTCTAATCTCACATGGTATTAGAGAGGGTTGAGTACCTTGGGTAGTCTCGTAGGAGTTTGAGATCTGTCAATTATTTTCATTATTAAGTATGCTTTTCTCCTACATCCTTTGGATGGTCCTAAGAATCAAAACGGTGTGAAAGGAAGACCCAAATTCTAGGGGGTTAGTAATGAGTGTTTGTTACAAGTTTATTTTGGAGCTAGTTGAAGCAGAACGGAGCTCACCACCACAGTCATATCATCTGAGAAGGGTACAAGCACATCTACTTTCATCCCAATTAGACATCAAAGACTCTTTTGTTGAAGGCATATTTACAACCGTCCTAAACAAATTTGAAGGTGTTTTTTCTCTCACAATTTGTGTTTTTTTGCCTTTAGAGCAATTTCTTACTTGTTCACACGGTCAAAATAAAGGCCTCTCTCTCAGTTTTTGCTTCTCAAGCAATTCAATTTTTTTCTAATTCATTGTAATTTTTTTTTTGGCAAATAAAAAAAATAGATAAAAAACAGAAAAAATAAAAGAAAGTAATTTTTTTTTATATTTACAAACCAAAAAAAACCATGATTTTTTGATGTTCCAAAGAATAAAATAAAAACAAACCAGGGAACAATTTTTTTTGGGTTTTATTTCTTGCACAGTTTTTTATTTCATCAAAGTTTTGTAAAATTCAAAGAACATAACGAAAACTCACCGTTTGTTTTTGTTATTAGAGTTTTTTTTTGAAAACTAAAAAAAATAAGATGTGGCCACACGACTTACCACAGCTTGTGTGCAAGCCATGGCCTGTTGCGCTTATGGTCGAGCCCTCCTTGGGTAGGGTGAATCCCCAGGGTTGCGGCCATACATAACCAGTTGGCTTTCTCATAGACCCTTTATTTTTTTAAAAAACTTTTTTATATTAAAAAAACAAACAAAATCCCAACTCTGCATTTGTGGCGTTCGACCTTCACGCTCACAGGTTGTATGACTTCCCACGGGGTTCAACATTTCTTTTACTCTATTTTTTTGGGTATGTTTTTTTTATATAAACAAAACAAACACATTAAAAACCAAACATATGACCATAGTAAAGTGCCGCACTTATTTTGTAAAGGAATTCACACTATTCGTGATTTGGTTAGTTCAAGCGATTAGATCCCTTGGCCAGATTTGAAAATCAAGTTTTAATTAAATAATGTTGACTTACCTTTCATCCTTCGCATTCATAAATTATTCCATAATGTTTTGTTCTATAATCTTGGCCTTGAGCATTCTTAGGTATGATGTAAAGACTAGAGGTGGCACTGTAATACACATTTTAAAGCTTACTCTCGAGGACTTATGTATCAAGTGATGAGTCCCTTCGCCCCAACTCTCGACAAGCTCAACAAATGATGGGGCCTTCAGTCCTCTCCCAAGACCTGGCTCGCTTGTCTAGAACGTGTGTGGCACTTAGGATTGGAGCCAAAATTAACTCATTTTCTTTGGTTTTTAATTTACCAAGGGCTTCCCCTTGGTGAGAAGTTGCTCCACTTCCGCATTTGCTAGCGTTTTTGTTTGGCTTGCAAGTGCCCTGAATCTTTCAAACATCTATTTTGGAGACCGGTTTTGCCCTAAAGCTCAATCTGCCTGGCATTAGATCCATTCTCTATTCCAACTTTTTCAACCTGAACCCTTTTCTTGCAGAGAATTATTTTTTGGGGATTATTCAAATTGGGCAACTTGTATTACTTTTTTGTGGCAATTTTTTGTGCTATCATCTTTTTTCAACTTTGGAAAGCTAGAAATAATGTTATATTTAATCATGAAGATTATGATATTCCATTCTCTATTAATGAGAAAGTTGCTATTATTTGTTCGATGTACTTGCAGATCCAAGCTCAAGTGGAGAAGATGGCGCTGGACCTCTGCCACCTACAAGAGTTTCTCGACCACTGGGGGAGTGCCCCGTGCACTATGAGCAGACTTCCACTAAACGGCCTGCCTTACGAACCCTCGCCACCTCTTCCTAGGAGGCACCAAATTAGAATTTGGTCCTATAGTAGGGGCCACTTTTCGCCTCACCCTCCTCTAGGCGTAGTTGGAGTGCTTTTGAAAAATATGTGTTGGTCTTGTTCAGTGGTCTCTAGTGAGTGTTGTTGTTCCTACTCAGCATATTGATGGTTGGTCGATCACTATACATGATGACCCCTTGGATGGTTGGACTGCTTCATAGTTCTTAGATGTGGAACCCCCTGCTTGATCGGCACTTCTTAAGGATGACCCCTCACCTTCGCCCTCTAGTACGATGACATGTGCTTGATTTTCTCTTTGATTATTTATAGTTGTGCTTGTTCTTGTTGTGTTATGTCTGACAACTTATTGATGTTTTGAAATGGTACTTTTTTCCAGCATAAAATATGAACCGTGCTTTGTCCGACCACGTTAATATGTAACCTTTTGTATTATATTTTGATTTTTTAGTGTAATATAAGACATTCCAATAATAAACATATGACCATTGTCATTTGGTCATCCATCAAACATTAATTTTGAGCTTTTTATTAAAATTTTCTTGAAAAAAAAAGAAAAAAAAAAACATTTAACTTCTGGGCAAACTAAAAACTTGACCACACTTTGGTCAATGCATGTCTAAATTTTTTTAATAAAGTTTTTTTCTCAAATCAAAAATAAATAAATAATAACATTAGTCAAAATTAGAGATTTGAGTTTTTTTTAATAATAATTTTTTTCTCACAATTAAAAAAAAGTGTCAATATCAGAGTTTGTGGATTTTTTTTTTAATTTTCTCACGTAAAACAATTAATCACAAGGTCAATTAATCCATTGGTCAAATTTGGCCAAATTAGATTTTTTTTTAAATTTTCTCACATAAGAAAATTATCATATGGTCAATTAGCCCATTGGTCAAATTTGAGTTTTTAATCAATTTTTTCTCATTAAACAAAAAAATATTAATTGGATACATGTTTAATTGGTCAAATTTGAATACATTTGGGTTTTTAATTAATTTTCTCAATTAAAACTTAAAAAAAACATTGTTAACCACATCCAAATTAATGGTCAAACTTCGAATTTTTTTGCAATTTTTTGGCACACAAAAATAAAATTGCACTTTGAGTGTTTAACATTTTTTTCTTATCACAAAAAATAAATTGCACAATTGGTCACCTCATTTGGTCACTCATGGTGATAAGTACCACTACCTTCTATGGCACATCCTTTTGTTGATGAAGTCGGTCGCTAAGGTCCAATATGACAGGTGGTTAGATCTCCTCGCAGAAAAACTCTTTTTCCACATCAGTGTCCTTGTTTGGTCTGCATGCCCAGTTGGCATTGTCATGACTTTCATATGCTCACATTCTATTGGACCATCCTTCATTCAATGCATTTTTGCAGAGTTTGTGTCTCCTTTAGGTCCCTTTCTCAGCGCCTGCATTCTTCAATGGACACATATCAAGGCCCCTTTCATAGTGCCTCGAGTTTTTTCATAAATTTTCTCGTGACAAAAAAAATTATTCCTCTATTGTAAATGGGTATTTTATCAGGCACTTGTATGCCAAAAACCATCTGAAGACCATTTCATGTCCCATTGTCATATTTTTCATCTTTAGTTTCCTTGATTGTATCAGAGTATATCACACCTTCCACTAGACTCTGACAGATTTAGAGCGACTGGAGTATTCGCAAGATGATGTTCGAGTAGTGGCTACGTCCACTCATGCATATATTGGTTTGTGTACTTGGCATTCTTTTGGTTTTTGATTCAATTTGTGGGACAGTTTGTCTAACCACCTTGAATCCATTGTGTCTTAAAGATCTTCATCGCAGCTTAGTGATTATGTTTAGTGCCACCACCTTTGTGTTCACTTATCACTACTTCTGCTAGCTACATCAACAAAGACATGCATTTCCACCTTCTCCCAGTTCAACATTGAGAGGGGATGTTCAGGTAATGCTTCCTTAGGTTCATTTCACTACCCATTTCTTTAGCATCTAGTATTTACTTTGAGTGATTTGTGTATTTAGCACAATTTCCTATATCACTTGGTAGTTGCAGTGACTCGACATCCATGCATTCTAGTAATATGGATTGACATCCATAGGGACACTCAACTTCAACACTGCTTCAAGGGGAGGGGGGTGCGCAGGGGGTGGCGGCAAGGGGGGTCACTTGACCTTCCTTCATCATCCTCTCATTAGGGGAGTTTATTCCTACATGGTTTCTCGTTATTTTATGTTTTGGGGGATTATTTTATGCATGGGTACCTCATCAAGTCTTGATGTCGAGACCCATTTATTATTTTTTGCAATAGTGTTTAACCCCTGAGTTGCACTTAAGGGGTCTATTGATGTGAACAGGGTTATTTCCACAACTAGTTTCACTGTTTGATTTCATTTACACCCTATCTAGTTAAATTTACTTTGGTGTTTTGAGTATGTATCTCATAGGATCATAACACTTATCATAATCCTGTCAATGGTTGGTAAGAGGTATTTACTCTAAATACCCCCTTTGTAATCTTATTTTGATAATCAATGAATGTAAATATTGAATTCATGCATTTGCTCTAGTCTTGCACTTAGATTTTGCATCCATGATAAGAATACAATTTATTCTTATCAATTTCATTATCTAGCATATGAGTGTTTTCCACAGTTCTCTTAGATTCCTTGCTTGATCTCACGTGAAGAAGGATAGGTGTTTCACATCTTCTCGAGGTCTTCCTCAAATTTCACCATGTGATCTCAGAATAGTTTATATGCAAAAGTTATCAGATTCTCTTATTCATGCTCAACGATAACCTCTTGATTAAGTTTTATTTCAGGTGACGTGTTTTGTGTGTAAAGATAAGCTACAAAAATCTTCCTTTCATTGGATGTGGAAGAAATGTTCTCCTTGATTTTTTGTTTTAGCACAACTTTCTGACTAGTTGGATAGTTGGGTTGTTTTTGTCTTTTGGAAAGCTTTCTTAAGATGCTCAATTTCATCTTTAAGCTACTTTCTTCTTTGCTAGCCTTTTGGCTAGCGTATAAACTTTGATGTATATATATTTTATTTTATAAATAAAATGGTTAAGAGACCCCATAATCCTCCTTTACCATTAAAAAATGTGAGAATCAATAGAAACATGGGTATGATTATAAGGAACTTATGAAATTACTTCATTAGAAGGTAAATTTTGACATACAACATCTTTCAATAAATTAATAAGTCTAGATATTTCACTTGGATTGTTTATGACATACTTCATAATGTTCTCATTATTTGTAACCCTATCTTGATCTTCTAATTCAACCTCATAACCTTGCTCACATTCATACACATTATTAAATTGGGATCCATTGACACTGTTGTCATTCAAAGAAGGCACATCTTTTGCAACATAAAATACAACTTTTTGAATAACATTAGATAAACTTCTAGATTCCATTTTCCCTTTTCAAGCTTGTTATAGTTTCAAACAAATAAATATAATGGACATAATTTCAATTGAGCTTATGAATTTTAGATCCAATTGTTTTTAATATAATTTAAATTCAAACATGGAACATGCACATCAGACAAGCACTTTAGGGTTTGATTTTTTTCCCAAAAAGACCAACATAAGGTTTGGAATTGAGCACATGGAAACTATCATTTTTAAATATAAAAATATACTATAAAATTAATCCTATAATAATTAGGTAAATTCATATTTGCTATTATGCAACACAAGATCTAATCTTAAGGGGAAGGTACAACAAGTCTGAATCTTATGAAACCTAGAGGAATATGCCTACCAACTGACACAATTCTAAATCCCCATATACAAAAAACATGTGGGGTATATGTTTATTTTATTTTTAGGAGTTATCTAGTGACAATGATTAGGATGTGATAGTGGTAGCACATACCAAATAACGACACATGTTTGACCCTAAAATTTGGTGATGAACAAAGAAGTCTACCGAGAATATTTTGTATTATCTTAATGGCATAAATATTATTTTGGGTGCTTAAAAATTTTTAGACATGTTCAAAACAGATTGAAGATTGTGTTCACTTGGTCACAATCTTTAAAAACCTCACTCAAATTCGTGCACTTTCGTTCTATCACCTGCAAAACAAATTTATTCTTGCTACCCTATTTAGATAGAAATATCTAGAAAGTTAAGGAGAAAAAAATATGTTTTGGGGAATGTGGTAAATAAGCAAGGGAGTGGAAAGGGGCAATGAAAAGACAAAGACTACAACAAATAGGCTTGTGGCCTTCCCACCCTATATTGAAGGATTCTCTAACAAGATCTCCAAAACATTAAGGATACACAACATCAAGACTACATTTTAACCTAAGAAAAAATTAAGTACGGTACTAAAATTAACTAATGATCGGATTATATGTACTATAGAAATTGGAGTTTACAAAATTCAATGTTCTTGTGGAGTCCCTTATGTTGACGCAGTGGATTGCACCTTGGGCTAGACGCCTAGCTCTTGCCTTCCACACGTCAAAATGGAAACTCCCCTCTCGCTTGTGGGACCAGCGAAGCTAGAGGGGAGAGTCTCTAGATAAGGGCTAGCTCCCTCTGATGTATCATTTAGGCCCTGGTTTCTCCTACTGCTAACAAAAAATTAAAAAAAAAGGTGGGGGGGATGAAAAGGGAGAAAGATGTTGAAGCAGAACCTAAGCCTAAAAATAAAAAGGTGATACACCAAAAATGATGATCCACTCAGCCCGAACATACACTTTTCACCAATAAGAAGCGTCCATACACTTCATCTGATGTGGGAAACTCTTCTGTGTCAGTGAGTCAGGGGTCCATAGAGATACAGGGAGGAAGAACTATCAAAGGTGTTCTAAGACACACTTTGGCAGCCTATTCACATGTGCCTATATTTCTACTGTAGACACTTCTGGCAGACCTGCAGAAAAGAAACTTCACAATGCACTAGACATGTTGTAATCGATCTGTGAAAAGCATGAAGACAATGACTTAACACAAAAAGAAGAACATAGACGTATGCTTTAGTGCAAGTCCAAATGGAGGTAAAAATGCTAAGTCTTGATTCGAGGTAAAAATTTGGCAGAGTTCTGCCTTACAAGCCCAAGAGATTTTTAGGCAGAGCTTTGCCTTACGGGATAAGAGAATGGATCTTTCTCAAATGAGAAGTTGTACAATATATAGAAAAAGGGAGAAGATGACTTGGCACTTTTTTTTAAAAAACTTTGGCGCTCTTGACAAGCTGGTCCATGTGCTTTCTGAGCCTTGGGAAGAGGAAGCCGTTTGATTGTCAGCTCCTGCTTTGACTTTGGCATTCCAACATTAATGCAAAAGCATGGGCCACACCTCGTTTATACAAACAAACTACTTCCTTCAAGACATTTACATGGCTTGTCTGCTCATTAATGCGAAATGAAGAAAACATGCCATGCTGCTTACTGTTCGTGTTGTTTAGTGACCATTTGGCAAGCATTGTTCTAACTGCAAGAATAAATCCCTAAGTTGACACCTCCTCTTTCCACCTGGACTGTTTGTCCACTTTTGCACTTTGTCTTCTTCCTGGTTTCTATCTCTTTCTAGCTCCTTCAACCCCCAGGGCTATTTTTTGGCAGGTCGTTGCATTCCTTGGGCTCTTCCTACTTGCCTTGGCCACTTTCTACTGATTTCAATAAGTGACACGTGGCGTGTTCCGCTATGAAATGGGAAGGACACGTGGTAGCATCCGCTTGACTCATAGAATATTTAGTAACCCTTTGAAGGTCCTGTGGAAGAGGACACGTGGCAGCTTCCGCTCTCTTTAGCAATTCATCTAGGGCCCACCAAATTTTTCGTGGGACAAAAGGGAGAGACCGCAGATGTTGACACTTGTCAACTTCTGCCAAGCTTTGTAGGGGACACGTAGCATGTTCCACTTCTTTTAGAGAAAACATGTCAAAGCCTTTTGCGGTTGCCACTTGGTGCCTTCTGTGCTATGGCTTTTCTTGGTGTAGAATTGACGTTCGCGATCCTGTCACTATTTGAAAACCAATGGCTAGTTCGCCGTGCTTGATTTTGACGTCATCGGGCCTATCACCCCTTGGAATTTTTTCAGCTTTTCCTTTGCTTCAGTTTTTCATTGTTTCCTTTCCTTCAGACTTCTTGTTTGATCTCTCTCTAAGGGGACCTGCCCTTCGAGGTCTTGAGAAAAGTCCTTTTCCTCGGTGAGAGCCCCCCACAAGGGCACCATACCCTTCGGGTGGTCTTCTTTCTCCTCGGCGGGTTACTCCTTCAGGGTTTTTCTTGTGGACTTTTTTGGCTGCAGCTTCCCCAAATTTCTTCAAACTTTTTGTTTGAAGTAATTCCTTCGGATAAAAAGTCTGAAAGAAATCATCCTTGTCTTTTGCTTTTGCCTTAAGTCCCTTTCTTTCAGGTTTCTCGCTCACAACCCTTCCGAAATCTTTTAGACTTTTTGTCCAAAGGAATTCCTTCGGACAAAAAGTCCAAAGGAATTCCTTCGGACAAAAAGTCCAAAGGATTTCTTCCTTGCCTTTGTCGACTGCCTTCAAAAAGTGCCCTTCTGGAAAGTTGAAAATGACCCTTTCGAAGGGCATTTCCTTTACCTTAAACAAAAAATCCAAAGGAAACTTACCTTTCTGGCTTTTCTCAGTGGCCTCTTTGAAAGTGTTCCCTGCCCTCTACAAGGGCTTTTGAATCCCAAATTGCCCTCTGCAAGGGCATTTGGAATGATCCATTTTGCGTCTAAGTGTCAGAACTTGCCTTCTGCTTGCCGAGTCCGTAGAAATCCATGCCTGCAGAGTCCGTAGAAAATTCCTGCAGAGTCCGTAGAAAACCTAGAGAGTCTGCAAAAATTTGCAAGATTCATGCAAAATCAAGAAATGAGTTGGCTCAGAACAATCGGAAAAGAAGAGGACCGATTTTTGGCTTGTTGGGCAAAAAATGGTCAACAAATTGGCGACTCCCAGGGGAAGCATGCTTGCTATGCTTAGAGACCAGTTGCCTTTTAGTCCATCAAGCACGAAGTCAGAATGCAGCTTTGAAAGAGTTAGAAACCGCCTTGATAGATCCCAAAATCAATCATAAGCCTTTTACCCCAAACATAAGGGAAAACACACACAAGGCTAAAAACACTACTTGTGCAAACTGCACTTAGAGAAAACAGGAAAAGAACTGAAAGCAAAATACTATGTACAACTAACCAAGAATATTTGCCTCCCTTCTGGATCAAAGGGAAAAATTCATAAGTCCCCTCCTTGGTTAGGAAGCTTATGGTGCCAGACAAGTGGCTAAATAAAATGGAGATTTGGTGACTTGCTTCTCTTGCCTGCCACCTAGATTGGCTTGCATCCGAGTGGATCATATTCAAACATGCTTCCAACATACATGTATTTCTTTTGTTCCTGGAAGCTTGTTGAATGTTGGTCCTTCATGCTGGTGCGTTTCACCAAGAAATCTGTGGCTGTTAGCTCATCGCCATAAGCCTCTTGTTGTGCACAGTCCCTCTGCAATGCATCATGGTTTGACTCATTTCCTTCTGCCTTGTTGAAGACCCTGTCAAACTCATCCTCTGCTCCTTCAAGGCCTTCTTGAAGAAGGGTGACTGTTGTGATGTCTGAAATGGGATCACAAACTGATTACTCATCCCACAGAACATCACCTCTTTGTTCAAAGCTCTCTTCTTCAAGGCTTTCCTCAAGATGAGCAAGCCTCTCCTTTTCCTGCGCAAGGATCAAGGTCTTTAGATGTTCAAAGGCATCCTCCTGATCCTTCTCCTTCTCAGGCTCCAAGACATAGTCATCCTTCTCATTGAAGCAACAAGGAAGTTCATCAAACAAAGGGGGAGAGAGCTCACCATGCTTATGTTCCTCTTCGTATTGCTGGAACATCTGTATGTATGCATGCCTTGAGTCTTCTCCATTGCTAATGATGTCTTCACAAGGAGCATCGATGATGATTTCTTCTTCATTGTCGCTCATGATAGCCTCTTGGAGAGCTACAAATTGGATCTTTTGCTCCTCACTTGCCTCCTGCAAAATAGGTTCCTCCTTGAGAAGGGGTGAAGTGAAAAAACCATGTGGAAGAGGAGGAAGTCCTTGAGCTAGAATTGAATGATTCTCCTCCTTCCATCTGGCTAGCACTTCATCTATACTAGTTGTGGCCTGATAGCTCTCTTGGGGGTGTGTAGATGGGGTGTGTTCAGACATGGAATGTGCCGTTGGGCCTGAATTGTCCATCACACATTGGCTGAGGAATCTCTCTCTGGATTCCAACTCTGTAATTCTTCTAGCTATATCCTCTTGGAAGAGCCTTTCCTGGAGGTCATAGGAATTATCATGAGCAGGAGCAGCTTTGACTTCTTCAAGGTTTTGAGCAAAACCTTTCTTCTCCTCCTTCCTGCCCCATGATTCCACTATTTCCCTCCAAGTCAGGAGTGTGCCATGAGGGTGAAAGACCTCAGAATTGGAATTTTCCCTTTTTGTTGAAGGGCAACTAGGAGGGCTACTTGAGGTGATTCCATAAAAACCTTGAGCTTGATTAAATTCATATGAAGGAATACAAGGCCCATGATTTTGCGTAAAGGAATTATACATACAAAAAAAAAAGGTTTCCTTGATGGCACCAGGCTGCTTAACTAGCTAATTCAACTCAGAGTCACAATTGGTGTTGATGCAAAAGCCTCCAAAGGCTGGTTTGTTGAAGAACACACCAAAAATTCTTCAACTCTTTGGACACAACTTGTCCTAGTTGGTCCCACCGGGCGTGCCAAAAACTGTTGACGCAGTGGATTGCACCCTGGGCAGGAGGCCGAGCTCCTTCCTTCCACACGCAACAATGGAAACTCTCCTCTCGCCTGTGAGACCGACGAAGCTGGAGGGGAGAGTCTCTAGATAGGGCTAGCTCCCTCTAATGTATCCTTTAGGCTCTGGTTTCTCCTACTGCTAACAAATAAAATGAAAAAAGGGGGGGATGAAAAGGGAGAAAGATGCTGAAACAAAACCTAAACCTAAAAATAAAAAGGGTGATACACCAAAAAAGATGACCCACTCAGCCCGATCATACACTTTTCACCAAGGAAGAGCGCCCATACACTTCATCTGATGTGGGAAACTCTTCTGTGTCAGTGAGTCAGGGGTCCATAGAGATACAGGGAGGAAGAACTATCAAAGGTGTTCTGAGACACACTTTGGTGGCCTATTCACATGTGCCTATATTTATGTTGTAGACACTTCTGGCAGACCTGCAAAAAAGAAACTTCACAACGCGCTAAACATGCTGGAATCAATTTGTGAGAAGCATAAAAGGAAATGACTTAACACAAAAAGAAAACATAGACATGTGCTTGAGTGCAAGTCCAGATGGAGGTAAAAATGCCAAGTCTTGATTCAAGGTAAAATCTGACAGATTTATGCCTTACAAGCTCGAGAGATTTTTGGGCAGAGCTTTGCCTTGCGGACTAAGAGAATGGATCTTTCTCAAATGAGAAGTTTTATAATATATAGAAAAAGGGAGAAGAGAACTTGGCGCTTCTTTTGAAAATACTTTAGCACTCTTGACAAGCTGGTCCATGTGCTTTTCAAGCCTTGGGAAGAGGAAGCCATTTGATTGTCGGCTCCTGCTTTGACTTTGGCATTCCAACATTCATGTGAAAGCATGGGCCGTGCCTCTTTTTTGTAAACAGATTGCTTCCTTCAAGGCATTTACATGGCTTGTCTGCTCATTAATGTGAAATGAAGAAAACAAGTTGCGCGCTTACTATTCGCACCGTTTGGTGACCATTTAGCAAGTGTTGTTCCAACTACAGGAATAAATCCCTGAGTTGACACCTCCTCTTGCCACATGGACTATTTGTCTGCTTTTGTACTGTCTTCTTCATGGTTTTTATCTCTTTCTGGCTCCTTCAGCCCCCCGGGGCTATCTTTTGGTGGGTCATTGCATTCCTTGGCCACATTCTGCCGATTTCAATAAGTGACACATGGCTTGTTCCACTGTGAAACAGGCAGGACACATGGCAGCATCCACTTGACTCATAGAAGCTTTAGGCACCCTTTGAAGGTCCTGCAGAAGAGGGCACGTGGCAGCTTCCGCTCTCTTTAGCAATTTGTCCGGGGCCCACCAAAGTTCTCATGGGACAAAAGGGAGAGACCACGGATGTTGGCACTTATCGACTTCTGCCAAGCTTTGCAGGGGACACGTGTCACATTCTGCTTCTTTTAGAGAAAACATGTCAAAGCCTTCTGCGGTTGCCAATTGGCGCCTTTCGTGCTCTGGCTTTTCCTAGTGTAAAATTGACGTTCGCAGGCCCGTCACTGTTTGAAAACCAATGGCTAGTTCACCGTGCTTGATTTTGACGTCTTCGAGCCCATCACCCCTTGGAATTTCTTCGGCTTTTCCTTTGCTTCGACTTTTCGTTGTTTCCTTTCCTTCAAACTTCTTGTTTGATCTCTCCTGAAGGGGACCTGCCCTTCGAGGTCTTGAGAAAAGTCATTTTCCTTAGCGAGAGCCCCCCGCAAGGGCACCATACCCTTCGGGCGGTCTTCTTTCTCCTCGACGGGTTGCTCCTTCGGGCTTTTTTTGGTAGACTTTTTTGGCTGCAGCTTCCCCAAATTTCTTTGAACTTTTTGTCCTAAGGAATTCCTTCGGACAAAAAGTTCGAAAGAAATTGTCCATGTCTTTTGCTTTTGCCTTAAGTCCCTTTCTTTCAGTTTTCTTGCTCACAGCCCTTCTGATTTCCTTCAGACAAAATTTTTGAAGGATTTCTTCCTTGCCTCTGCCGACTGCCTTCAAAAAGTGCCCTTCGGGAAAGTTGAAAATGACCCTTCCAAAGGGCATTTCCTTTGCCTTAAACAAAAAATTTGAAGGAAACTTACCTTTCTGGCTTTTCTCTGTGGCCTCTTTGAAAGTGTTCCCTACCCTCCGCAAGGGCTTTTGAATCCCAAGCTACCCTCCACAAGGGCACTTAGAATGATCCATTTTGTGTCTAAGTGTCGGAACTTGCCTTCTGCTTGCTGGGTCTGTAGAAATCCATGCCTGTAGAGTCCATAGAAAATTCCTGCAGAGCCTGTAGAAAACCTGCAGAGTCCATATAAATTTGCAAGACTCATGCAAAATCAATAAATGAATTGGCTCAGAACAGCAGGGAAAGAAGGGGACCGATTTTTGGCCTCTTGGGCAAAAAATGGTCAACACCTTACATTAGAGAAATGGGGAGATGGATACATACGAGGGTCAAAGAACATGTTGTAGACATCTAACTAAAGAGAAAAGCAGAAATTTATAATAGCAAAATACTCCTTGAAAATGAAGCATTTCAATTGAATTGAGGACACCCAAGTCTTGGCAGGGGAGAACTATTTTGTCAAACATTGATTAAGGGAGGTGGTAGAGATCAATAAAAATTACCATAATTTGAATAAGGATGAAGGTTTGCGGTTGACCCACTAGTGAAGATATATCATTAATAAATTAAGACGGGACCCCTAATTTTAGGATATTCACAGTTAATAATTCTCATATTGGTGCTTACAATTTAATAATTGTAACAATTAGTGCATTTATTAATTTCCTAAAGGGAACCCAATAGGCATATTGTATCTCACCAAAATATTTATATAAGGAGTCATGTTTGTAATTTTTACATATGTTTGACATCTTGAAGGCAGATCACTTGATGTGATTCGAAACATCTATGGTAAAAGAATATTAACAAATTTTTTTCAAAATCCTCTTTATAATATCATGGAATGTGAAAACCTCAATTCGATAATTATGTTGATATTTGTCACGCCCCTAAGGAATAACAATATAGAAAAAAACAAACCATAATAATTGGAGTAGCTCCAATTACATGCAAACTAGTATTTTGGGGAGTGTGTCTAAACATAAACTTGTGTGCTTCAATGAATGTTCTAATAATTGCTTGACTTCCTCTAGAATGCTTGTAAGTACTCAATATAATCATGTGAACAGCAAAATGGATATCTAAATTTCATCCCGTTAAAATAAATACAAAGCTTATTTATTTATAGACATTTTGAATTAAAATTAAGAGCCTTATTGGTGCACTAATGTAAAAGGTAACAACTACAAACAAAAAGATGGCACCATACAAGATGGGTGCACCTTGATAAAAAAAAGGGCCACCAAAAATTGTAGGAGCATTTTCAATGCTCAAGACATATATGAAGTGATGGGTACATTGTAGACACATTGCACAAAACTCTTAAAATTTGAGAGAAAGAGAAAGGGGGAGAGAGGAAGAGGGGAAACACTGTGATCACCGACATATCACACCAATAACACTCAATTTCAACTAATAATTAAAAAACCACACAAACACCTTAAAATCATACAATTTAATAACTAATAAATATACATGAGCCATTTTTAAGTGTCTACATATACAATACAAACTTACATAAAAAGAAACTTAATTATTTGTATTAATAATTTTTGCGAGCTTTTACTTTTATATGTTTTAGTATCTCAAGATGGTGAATTAAATAATCAAAGGCTTTCACGTTCAATTTAATTTGATTATTATTTTTTTTGGTATTTCAAATCATTTCAAAATTATAAATAAATAAATGATAAATATAATCTACCGCTTTCGATTTCTCACTCTCTACCATCTCCACTAATTAGTTATTGCTTAAATATCAATTCATTTTTAAAGGTTAATTAGTATTAGCATACCTATCTTAGATAAATCTATGTAAAAGATGCCAAGAGATATAATTCTTGAGGTGCCTATCTTATATTGGATTTGTGACATAAGTGGAATAGGTGCCTTGAGAATGATATCTCTTAGTGTCTTTAATATACATAATCTAAAATTCTCGATCTAAATAGTTGTTTAATACTCATCAAAATGTACCATGCACAACGCATAAAATGTCAAATAATTAATAAGTAAACATCACATAAAATGTCAAATAATGAATAAGTACATGAATGTTTTCATAATTACATGAAATTATTTTTCCTCTAAGAGTTTCAAACTCTCTTCGCCAACTTTTCGTTTGGAAAGTTGTTTTCCATTTTTTAGCTTTTCATAGCGGTTATACGTAAATGGAGGTAATATTCTTAGTCCCTCCAAGGACATTACATGAGATATAGCCACAAATGTTAATTATATTCTTTCTCTTTGACCTATATCAACTATGGCTTTGGAAAGTGTCAAACCTTGTGATTTGTGTATTGTTAATGCCCAAGCCAACTGTAAGGGTAATTTGGTTGTGCATCCCATTTGTATTGGTGCAATTAGAATTGCATATGGAGTTTCATCTTCAAATGGTATTCCTAAGTAACTGTCAAACTCGACCATTACATATGTTGGTCATTCTAGTGGGGCACTCCCAGGTTTGTAGATTATACTTCTAATATACCCTAGAGCTCCATTTAAAACACCTACTTCTATCAAAAGATTGGAAGTTAACATGATCCTTGCATTGATAAGAATCAATAACTCCACATCAAGTTCATCGTTTGGACCTCTCATTGGTGCATTGACACTTCCTACTTTGGTTGCAATGCTATGTGCAATCGATATTTTCAATGAATATATTTTTATTTGTTGTGGTTACACACATTATCATTTGTGGAAAACAAATGAATACAATTGTCAAACTCTTCATTGGTTGAGGGTAATTGGGTTGTGCATCCCCTTTGTATTGGTGAAATTAGAATTATATATGGAGTTTCATCTTCAAATGGTATTCCCAAGTAACTGTCAAACTTGACCATAACATATGTTGGTGGTTCTAGTGGGGCACTCCTAGGTTTGTAGATTATACTTCTAATATACCCTAGAGCTCCATTTAAAATACCTACTTCTATCCAAATATTGGAAGTTAACATGACCCTTGCATTGATAGCAATCAATAACTCCACATCAAGTTCATCATTTGGACCTCCCATTGGTGCATTGACACTTCCTACTTTGGTTGCAATGCTACGTGTAATTGATATTTTCAACGAATATAATTTTTTTAAAAATGGTTACACACATTATCATTTGTGGAAAACAAATGAATACTTGTCAAACTCTTCATTGGTGGCTTTATATATTCCAACATCAGTTCTGGTCATCAATAGCTTCCAATCATCTATTGTCGGATTTGTATCTCTCAGATTTGTGAGCAGCCGACGAAACCTTTACTGGTCATCACTTTCTCCTTCTTTTCTAAATATATTGTTCAAAGTAACAACTATTTTCAATTCTTCCCAAAATAGTTTTGCTCGTCTATTGCTATCGTATGGTGGTCTATCACTAACATGAGGAAGCTGACCCAAATCTCCAACCAAAATAATAGATATACCACCAGAACTCATGTTTGCATATTCAGGAAATGCTTGATGGAGTTTAGAGTCTATGTTCTATAGCAAATTTTGCCCAACGAAGCTCATTTCATCAATCAATATGTATTTTATGTGGTGGATATCCTCTTGAAAACTTATGAGTCTTGTTCCTTCTAATTCAACAAAATCCACAATTAGGATTCAAAGTTGTGCATGGATAGTCGAGGCATCAATATTGAATGCTGCAACTCCAGTTGGTGAAAGTAATAGAAGTGGAGATTGCTCTAGGAATGATGCATCTTGAAGAGATCGATGAATGACACCTATCAGATATGATTTTCTGGTTTATGTTGTTCTTTGGACTATCATACGTAAGGGTAAAGTATTTTGACCTGCATGTTAATGCATTATAACCATATCAAGTGTGTGTTTTTTTTTAGCACCCAAGGTTTCATAATTCATCTCTAGTGTTATATCATCATATATAATAAATCCATTATCTTTCATGGTGCTTATGAATTTGATCACTTTATTTGTGTATTCTTCACCTCTATATTTATTATTCCATAATGTTTGTCTGTCAATATCTCTTCTTCACAACATATCTCATAAACTTCCATAACTTGGTCATGTTGTTTCCTAGATATGATTTCCCACTCATGTTCCACTGTGTTTTGTTTAACAGGTTGATTATCCTCATGTTCAGTATCACCATGACTTTCAACATCTTCTAGAATTGTTCTTCTCTCCACATGCTAATAGTTATAATTGAATGAATCCTAGATTGATATTATTTCTTCATCATCATTTCCACTATCTCTTTGTATATCATGAAATGGATTGTAAAGTAATAACTTTGAACAACATAAATCATTCCATTTATTTGATTCATGCATAAGGATGAAGAAAAACCTTGGAAATACTCTCACTATAGTTGGAATACTTCTTGCCTCCCATTTGTTGTCTTTTTTCCACCTTGGATTATATTTCCAAGATCTAGTTGCCTCAACAAGTGATGTGCCTTCTATAAAAAAGGCCTATTCTTTTTTATCTACAGGTTTGAACACTTGACGTTAAACATTCAAGTTCACAAATACTATATTGCTCTCTATTAACAAAAGGTCCAACAACATGTGACATGTTTCTTATACCCAATGTCTCTTTCAAAAATTGTCTTCGTTAGAAGTCTTCTATATGCTTTTTTTGCTAATTCATTAGGGTCTTCAATGTTTTCAAGTGGCATCAACATTTGATGAAAGGTTTTAGAACTCTTCTCTACCTTTGTTGCATACTTAACAATGTATTTGACCACAACGTGTTTGGACAGAATAGGTTGCCAATCTACACTTGCTCTCCATAGCTGTAATATATATCAATTGCATGTATTGACTTTTTCATCATTTATTGTAGGCTCAAACATTTTATTCCCTATGTCTAAGTCTTCATATAATTTTGATCCATTAAGATTCAATGGCCAAAGTGCACCATACTTAGAATAAATAATAACTCAATTGCTAGTTGTTTTAAAAATATTATGTATAATTTTATACAACTATTTATATGATTGAAAATCTTACCTACAAACCAATTTTTCTCTTTTCTTACGTACGCAAGCACTCTCTCTACACATTGTATGTTGTTCTACACAATTAAGTAGCTCTTCATAATCACGCTCCATATCCACCTGTGTAAGTTGTCTTGTATTTAGAAGACATGGACGTTACATAAAATTTTGACATGCCTAAAATTAACGATGTATAAAATTTATTATTTATATTGATAAAATATAAATACTGCATAAAACATTATTGTATGTTTCTTTGGGGTGGATCTTCCTGATAATTCCAAGCATGAACAATAGAATGGAAGTAATTCTCAATAGTTTTTCATTCAAAATCATTTTTCCAATCAAGGTTATCCATATTTGGTGTTCCATCTAACCATATGAATCCATACACATGTGGTGAACCTCTATGTTGTCATTCATATCTAGATCAATAATCTTTTATTTTCATTCCTTTTTACAATATCTCCTTACGAAAAATTGAATGTCACAAGTGTATATAATGTGCCACTATATGAGGATAATCAATAATATTTTGTCTTTGCCAATTTTGGGCTTTTTGTGGATTTGTTGGCAGGATTTCTAGCATTAGTGCATGTAGATCAGGCCAGTACATGTCTGCTGCACTCAATGTGAATAAAATTGTAGGTGATCCAATATAATGCAACATGTCCATTAATTCATCACAACATTTTGCCCAATAAGACCTTGTACCCCTTAATTGGGTTCCAAACTACATCAAACAATATGCTAGATGGGAGTGGGGTACATTATCCATATACTCATATAACTCAGTAATAGTGATTAACATCTCTTGAAGGCTTTTTTTCATGAACACTACACTTGAATTTTGTGTTCGATGTCTCATGTTTGTGTTCACCATGTAATATCTAAATCATGGATGTCAGCCAAAATAATGATCCTTATATCAAAATAAATGATTAACAAATTCATGCATATGCACTCGTTTCAATCGTGGTTCTATCCAATCACATCTTCCATCAAGAAATAATGTTGGAAATGCCATATTAAGTAATCCTAATGTGACATACTCATTTATAAGAGATGCTCCAATCTCCGATCAATCAATCAATGATCCAAGGTTTGCATCAGGGTTATTTACCCACGCATGGATTAATTCCATCTCCCTTAGTGCATTAGAGGGTTTAGAGGCCAATGAAGTTGTGTGATCAATGATATTTCTTTCATCCATATGCATTAGTGTACCCACAAATACAACTTCATTTGCATTAGAATCAAATTACATATGGACAAAGTTTAGCTGGTTAAAGATATTTTCATCAGAGTCAGGTGTAAGATCTTTGAGTGCATTTTCACCAATCTGAACATTTGAATAAAACATGTCATGTTTTATTTTATATTTCAGTGCCTTATATACTCTATTGACAATAAAGTTGTAATTTGTTCCACGTTGATCCTTCTATCGAACTATAATCATTGGCAAATATTTTATTTGATGTGGTAAAACCTTAACAATTTATTTTACTTCTAGTGGAAAACTGATTGTATGTCCTTTATATTTATATTGGCCTCCTGTTGCATGTGTCACTTTTAGGACTGGGTTAACACATGCTATTAACATTTCCTTAACTTGTGTTAAGTTTGTAAGTTGTGATGGTTGTTGTCTAGAATCCATATTATTCAATGATGAAAATTGATGATGACCTTTCTCTTGGAGACATCTATTGCATATAGGGCCTTCAAGGGTTTGAGAAACATTTATTTCAATATAAATTTCTTGACAAATATAACACATGCATGGTGAAGCAATATTATCTAAGCCATGCCAAAAAATCATTTAAAATGTTTTCAAATCTCTTTCAACCATTCCATTGGAATCAGTTATATTTTGCTCTCTCTCAATTTTTTATCTTGCATTTTTCTTCTTCTTTTAGATTGTGAAGTTGACTCTTCTTCTAAATCATTATTTTTTATTTTTCTTCTTCTTGTAGGTTGAGATGTTGTTTGCTCTTGTATATCTTTATTTTGTGCAATGTTTACAATATCAACATCCATTGCAATTTGAGATGCATTATCTGGTGTTTGGAGCACATGATCTATGAATATCAAGTTTGCTTCTTTAGAATTGATGACAACATTATGAATCGATCATTGATAGTGCCTTTGAGATGCTTCACGATAAAGTTCTTGTTTATGTTGTCTTTTTACCCCAGTTAATTGATTTGAATGCATTTGTCTTTGTAATCTTGTTCTTAATACATATTATTCATCTTGAGATGTTTGTGGCCAAATGTCTTTCATCTTATCTGCATGTTGCCACTTTTTTGCTTCTAATTGTTTAGCTATCAATTCGCCCCTGCATTTTTGAAATCTTTGTCTGTCATGGTCATTTCGGCTTTTTCTTTCTTCCTTTCTTTGTGCATATATCATTTGTTGTTGTCTTCGTCTATGATATTCTCCTTGATATTTTCTTTGATATTCCCTTCGTTCTTCTTCATTTACAAAATTCAATTTTGGTTGAGCCATATCTACACAATTTTTAAAAACAATATATTTATTATATAGTGGAATAACATATTGAATTTGATCATTGTAGGGATATCTAAATGATATTCACAATTCAAAAATATATCAAAGCATCAAGCAAGCTAAAGTAAGATATGCACCACAATTGTATATAAAAATAATATAAGTATACAAAATTTACTTAAAATTATTATCTAGCATTTCTAGATTTCTAAATAACATAAGTGGGTATTCCAATTACTATTTATTGCAAATAAGAATAATATAAGTATACAAAATTTACTTAAAATTATTACAATATAACATAAAAAATAAAATCGATCCTTAAAAAAATATTTTTCTACTTAAACATATACTATTTATTAAAATACAATGTTGACCGAATAGGTTCTTTATATTAAAATATCTACTTATGTCACCATTCATATCATGGCTCTATAAAATATGTTATGAAATTGGTAAATAGAAACTATGAACATTAAAACACATTGGAAAATTAAATATCTATAAAAATGAAATATATTTAGAAAAAAATATTTAATGCAGATGAAGATATTATAAAGTGAAGTTCACATACTAGAGAGGACACATCAAAATATCCAAGAAAATATACATCATAACCAGTATACCAACGCCAAAAAAATAAGTTTGAGAGAAATGGTTATAAACTAAATAAGTGTCTCTAAACACACAACTGCCCACCAAGCTTACCCGCATCTGCTCTTTTAAACCCAAAAAAAAATTAAACACATTTTAAAAAAAAAAAGGAAAAAAAAAAAAAAAAACCAAAATAAAATTTAAAAAAGAGAAGAGAGATACAATTTAATGGGTTACTTTGTATCATTTGACATATATTAATGTGGTATCTTTAGAGTTAATAAAAAAAGAATTCAAGGAAGTATTAATCACACAACTTCTCTAGAAAGGAGTAGTTGAAAGGAGGCACCGCATATTCTAGAATAAGCACATAAACTCCCTGTAAATAAATTAATAACATTTATTTATTTATTTATTTATTTTTTAAAACATTCATCAAAATATTGGAAGAGGAATTTTGTCAAATGTTGTTCCAAAATTTTGGAACAATGCACCAATTACAATCCCATTAGAGGTCAGAAGTTCGATCTACAATAAGCACACATTAATATGCATAAATATTGGATATCTTATATTGGATTTATCTGGTATACATTATAATCAATTGCAACAAAGAAATAAAAACCAAATAGAACTTATAATAGGTATGCAACAAATAATCGGTTCTATTTTCTTGATAGGCCATGGCATAATAGATAAATCAAAGAATAGGCCACACCGTTGTTGCATTAATACGTTCAATAGGGCATGACATTGCTGCATATATACCAGATTTTTTTTAACAACATTGCTGCATATATACCAGATTTTTTTTAACAACATTGCTGCATTCTTGATAGGCCATGACATAAAAACTAGATAAACCAAAAAAATAGGCCATAACTATGCTATTCCACTTATCATAATATAACTTCTTATAACAGATAAATCTAAGATAGGCAAATAAACAAAATAGAATTGTACGAACAAATGCTTGTCATAAATAATCGATTGCTCACTCCAGCTTGAACTGAAAACATAAAAATTTACAGAAATGGACATTGATTTAGCAGGGAAAGTAGATTTATAACAAAGCAACATATTTACCCTTTTTTTAATTTAGTTGTGTTTTTTTATTGCTTATGTCTTTTTTAATTTGCTACTTTCACTGTTATGATTTTGTGTGTATTTGGTTTTTGATTAATTTGATTTGTATTTATTTATATTTATATGTTTTTTAATTTGTTTCAAAGGTTATATCGGTTGATTTAAATATTTTGTCGTCTCTTATCAAATTTTTTATTTATATTGTCAGTTGTTATCAAATTTTATTTATTTATATTAAATTGAATTTAAAATAGATATTGGTCATTTTTCTCAACTCGATCACGACATCAAGGTCTTCTCCACCTTCCTCGCTCATTATAAAACACATCTCAATATAATAAGCTAACAAATACTTAAGTGAATTTTAACCTTCCAAATCATACATCATTTAACACATTAAATTAATTGTCGCCTTTAAATGAAATAAAAGGATTCTAAATCTCCACTAATAACTTACACTAATCTCCACAAATAACTTATGCTTAAACCCAAAATATATATAACATGACTTAGAAATAATATAACATGACATGACATAAAATACTACTTTTATAAACAACTTAAAAATGATCTCTAAACATTTATTTATTATTACTAATTAATATAATTTTGAAATATTTTTCGATTATTGATCTAAATTATTTATAAGTGTATTTTCCTAACTTTTTTTATTTGTCTTTGAGCTCCTCTTCTTTCCTCTTTTCATTTGTTCTTTTTGGGTACATTCTCTGAAATGTTCTTGTATTTTTGGGCTTATTTCTTTAAGTTTAGTTAAGTCAATGCATTTATATCTTGAGTTCCACTTTTGTTACCTTCTAATTGTTAGATGTCAGTTTACGTTAATAAATTTGTATTTTGAATTCAATTACTAATTAATACATAAGTATTATTATTTATTAACAACAAGAAATATAATAGAGGTTATTTTTACTTATTGAGAATCTATTGAACACTCAAACATTTTAGAGAGATTACGTAGTCATTAGAGTATTTATCATTGTTGAAGTTAATATTTTTCATGGAATAGAATCTAGGGTTGGATATATTATTGGAATTGTTATAATTTTTGCAATTCACTCTTTTCAACGTGCTTTTGATTGAGTGGTTTCTACTATTTTAAAGTTTCACAAATACCAACAAAGTTATATTATAGACTTGGTTATCACAGGGCCCTAAAAATTCACATTGTTTTCCTTAAATTCTTATATTATTGCCATCATAGGGCAAGGAGAAAAAAGTTTATTTTACAGGGTATAGGTGTCATATCATGTAGATCAAATTAAGGAAACATGAGATCTAGACTTGATGGACATAGTCATCACTTCATATATGGGCATGTTTGTCATATGTCTAGAGCACAATAAATGCTTGGTACTTCTGTTATAAATCATATTTGTATTTCTATATAAAGTTATCATCATTTCTAAATGCATATTTCCACATTCAAATGTAAACGATTGTCATCAAATTCCACGTTATTAAGTATTTAAATCTTATGAAAATACCCCACTTCTAAATTTAGAATTGTCAATTATTTTTTACAAAATTTATTTTTTATACACATTTTAAGTGTCTCAATTAGTTACAAACTTTTTATCCATATCGTACTACCATACATTACTTTCAATGTAGATATTTGCACTTCTATAATGAATGAATGATTTTAATAAGGTCCACAAGATTAAAGAATCTTGGAAAAAAAGATAATGACAAAGTTACACTCTTACAAATAAATTGTACAAATATGTTTAGATAAGGCTTTGAGAATGACTTAAAAAATTAAAAAACTTACCCCCCACAACAAATGAATGAATGATTTTAATAAGGTCCACGAAACCAAAAAGTATATGGAACAAAAAGATAGTAACAGAGTTGCTTTGTGTATAAACAAATTGCACAAGTATGTTTAGATAAGGCTTTGACATTGACCTAAAAAAAAACTAAAAAAATTGCATACCACAACAAATGAATGAATGATTTTAATAAGGCCCACAAAACCAAAGAGTATATGGAACAAAAAAATGATAACAAAGTTGCTTTGTGTATAAACAAATTGCACAACTATTTTTGAATAAAAATGATAACAAAGTTGCTTTGTGTATAAACAAATTGCACAACTATGTTTAAATAAGGCCTTGACAGTGACTTAAAAAACTAAATTTTTTGCTCACCACAACAAATGAATGAATGATTTTAATAAGATCCACAAGACCAACACAAAAAGATAATGATAAAGTTACTTTATTTATAAACAAATTGCACAACTGTGTTTGGATAAGACATTGGTGCTGATCTGAAAAACAAAAAAAATGTGCCCACCCTCATAAAAAAAACCCAAAACTAATAAGTATCCATCTACTTATGTTGTACTTACGTTATGCAATAGTGCTAGGTATGTCCGTTGATTTGTAAGATTTAGACAATAAATGCATAAGTATTTATAATTATAATAGATCAATCCATATCTCTATACCCTTACTATTAGATTTTGCATATACTTTGTATACAAACAAATTGCACAATTATATTTAAATAAGGGCAAAAAAAAAAATTAAACCTCTACTATAATAAATGAATTTAATAAAATCCATAAAACCCAAAAACATAAAACAAAAAAATAATAAGAAAATTGCTTTATATACAAATAAATTGTACAACTATATTTAATTAAGGCATTGATAATGATCTAAACAATTAAAATTTTTGTCCACCACAACAAATAAATGAATAATTTTAGTAAGGTCCAGAAAACCAAGCAAAAAAATAAAAAATGACAGAGTTTATTTATAAACAAATTGCACACCTGTGTTTGGACAAGGCATTGACGGTGACCCAAAAAACCAAAAAAGGGGCCCATCCCCACAAGAAAGCCCAAAAGTAGTAGGTATCCATGTACTTCCGTTGTACTTACGTTACGCAACAGCCCTAGGTATGTCTGTTGATCTGGAAGCATTAGGCAATGGGAGCATAGGCATTTCCAGTGGCACTAGATCGATCCCTATATCCACGCCCTCTGTATGAGATTCTTCATGTGACCCGCCGCGACAAAATCTGTGGCAATTTCAAACCTTAACAATAGAATTTCGAGTTTTTGAGAGCTGCAATTTGAAAAGGAAGACCATGATATCGGAGGGTTTGAAGGCGCACGGGGCGCTGGCCTTAGTGCAGTTAAATTATGGCGGGTATCATGTCATGACGAAGATGGCCCTGACAGTGGGAATGAATCAAGTGGTATTCTGCGTGTATAGGGACCTTATCGCGCTATTATTGCTTGGCAGTGTTGCCTATTTCAAAGAAAAGTGCGCATCCCAGGTTTCACCTTTTCTTTCCGTGTGTTTTATACTCCACCCAAAATTTAAAAAAAAATAAAAAAAATTCAAAAACTTTCATTTATCCTTTAAATAAATTAATCTTTTGCTATTACCTATAGATTTGATAGTTATAATAATATGGAAAATTTAAGAGTTGCATGGTAGATATATTTGAGGAAAAAAGATTAAAAATGCTGGGGATGCTAATCCAATTCAACAAAAGGCCGAATCTTGTTCTAAAAGATATCTTAAGTCTCTGGATTTTTTAAGTAGTTGGAGCAATTGGTGTAATCAGTGGTCCTATAGACGTTTTGGTCTCGTGGACGTAATTGAAACTATTTCATTTCATTTCAATGCGAACAAGATTTCTAAGTAAAAACTGTAACTTTTTTTATTCATCTTATAAATAATTGTGATCAAATTTATAAAATTGAAGATTCGATAGTCATGATAACCAGAACAAGATTTTTCAATAAAAACTGTAAAAAAATATTTTAATCAAATTATAAATGATTGCAATCAAAATTAGAAAATAGACGTTTTGATCACACTTCATGGTCCTGTCTACAGGATCCACTCAAGTGGTCTATTATCAGGATGGATTGATTTTTCTATTATTATTATTTCTTTTATTTATTATTTCTAATTTTTTATTTGAGTAGTTGGAGCAATTGGTGTAATCAGTGGTCCTATAGACCTTTCGGTCTCGTGGACATAATTGAAACTATTTCATTTCATTTCAATGCGAACAAAATTTCTAAGTAAAAACTGTAACTTTTTTTATTCATCTTATAAATAATTGTGATCAAATTTAGAAAATTGAAGATTCGATAGTCATGATAACCAAAATAAGATTTTTGGATAAAAACTGTATAAAAGTATTTTAATCAAATTTTAAATGATTGCAATCAAAATTAGAAAATAGATGTTCTGATCACACTTCATGGTCCTGTCTACAGGATCCACTCAAGTGGTTTATCATCAAGATGGATTGATTTTTCTATTAATATTATTTCTTTTATTTAGTGATAAGCTTGGTCTCTGTCTGCTGGTTCCTTTCTGAGATGTTTAAACTGGGAGATTATTGTTTTCATCTCCCCATGACATAGCTGACAAAATCGTTTTGAGTGATAAGCCCGGTCTTTGACTTTTGGTTCCTTTCCCTCGGGCATTGGAACTCCTTGAGTAGCTTCTGATTCTTCTGTTTGAATTCCTGAATTTTCAACTGGTGCTCATGAAACTTCTTTTTTGTGTGCCTTATGCATAGCTACCATACATTTAAAATATTAATTGATTGCTGGCTTTGTAAAGTGCCGTGCATCCTGGATAAAACCCTCTACAAGGCATCGAAAAACCTTTTCTGATACCATGTCTGTGCTATGATCCAAAGTCTGAAATCTGAGAAATATTCTGTTTTACTACAGCAACTTTGCTTTTATGGCCGGAAAATGGCATACTAGGACTGAAAAACGGTAGATAAGAGCAGATAAATGCAGCAAGAAGTTGTTATAATATGATAATAGCAGATAAATGTAGCCTAATTCTGGCATTCAAATGACAATTTACAACCAGAGAAACTATAGTTGAAATATATTAAATTAAAAAAATGTAGTTGAAAATCTAAAAATCTAGGTTGGAATTGTAAATAAGAACCTTGAAATTAAATTCTGCTTTATTTCCTTAATTTTCTTTAAAATAGATAAAGATAATGTTGCTGATTTTTGTGAGATTTTTATTTGTGTGTGTTTAAGTCATCTCAGGATGACCTCCACGAGTAGTCATTTACATTAACGACATTTCTTTCTTCATGTATATTTTGTAAAGGCAAGGGGACCCACTTAGCACACAAGCACCATAAGCATTTGTTAGAAGGGGAGGAATGGTGAATTTAATCAACTGATTTGGGCTTTTCAGCCTCTGGAAAAACTTTTGGTGGGTGTAATGTCTTATAAGTCATCATGGATGCACAATTCTTACCAATGTGGTATTAACCCAATTACAACCCATTCATGTATTTGTATTAGGTAGTTGAAGGCTTTCATGAGCAATTTCAATTATAGGATTTTTACTCGTGTGTTTAAATCATCTCAAGATGACCTTTATGAGTAGTCATCACCCTAATGACATTTCTTTCCTCATGTATATTGGGTAATAATCATAAGGCGAGGGGACCCACTTAGCACACAAGCACTGTAAGCATTTGTTAGTAGAGGGGAGAAATGGTTATTATGGTCAACCACTTTGGGCTTCTCACCCTCTAGCCTCCTTTTCCATTGACAAAGCTTTTGATAGGTGTAATGCCTTATAAGTCACCCTTGTCTATGTCACAATTTTATTAGTATGGGATTAACCCAATTACAACCCAATAATGTTTTTGTATTAGGTAGTTGAAGGCTGTCATGAGCAATTTAAATTATATTGTTTATCTATGTGGGATTTTGACTTGTGCATGTTAAAGTCATCTCAAGATGACCTCCATGAGTAGTCATTACCTTAATGACATCTCTTTCCTCATGTATATTTGCTAATAATCATAAAGCAAGGGACCCACTTAGCACACAAGCACCGTAAGCATTGTTAGAAACGTAGAGTAATAACACTGAAATATTTGGAAATCACTAAAAAATTTATATCAAACTAATATGTAAATAATGCATAAGATAAGTAACTTTTTTGAGAAGGTATGAATGCCAACTAAGGTCAAGTAAACCTCCAAGGGTAGTATGGGCATTGCACTTGGCCAAGAATAGTCTTCCTCGAGTATCCACAACCAACCATTCTAAGACCTAGCTTTTTTTAGGCTTTAAAGCTTTATTATAACTTGTTTCTTTTGCATATGGGATCCTTGATGCTTTTAACTCTGTGATTTTGACAAAAATGTTTTGTAACTCTCCTACGACCCCTAAGATGCATTGTAACTTCCTGAGACTCCTAAGCTGCTTTGTAACTCTTTCTGACTCTTAAGATGCTCTGTAACTTCCTTACTATTCTTTGTATGTCCTTGTGATACCTAAGAAGCTTATGTTTCTATGTGTTTTAGCAAACATAGACAACCATTAATTTGCCCAACTACAGTCCAATTTATCGAATACCCACCCCTGCCCCCCTTTAATGACTATATGGAATACAATTCGAAGCTCACCTCTAAATTTGACAAATTCATCTCTACCAAGGGGTTTAGTCATTATGTCAGCTATATGCGCCTCTATAGGACAATAACAAAGACAAATGTCTTCATTATCGACCAACTACCGAATGTAATGATGATGAACTTCAATATGCTTGGTTTTGGCATGATAAACTGGGTTTTTCACCATCTTGAACACCCTAATTGTCATAGAAAAGTGAGGTTGATGCTGTTTAGTCAAGATCAAAATCGACCAATATCCTCTGCAACCACATTGTCTCACAATTGGACTGTTAGATGCCTTATATTTTGCCTCAATGGAAGAGAAGTCAGTTGTATGTTGTAACTTGTTCTGCCATAAAATTACTCCTAAGCCAAGAGCAAAAACATATCTTGTTGTAGACTTCGTAGTATCAACCAATCCAACCCAATTGGAGTCAATGTATCTGGATAGCATGAATTCTATAGATCTATGATATAGAATGCCAAATTTGAGGGTTCCTTTGACTTATCGAAGGACTCATTTTACAACTTTCCACTATTCTTATTGTGGCTTAGACATGAACCGAGAAAGACAACTCATTGCAAGTCATAGGTCTGTTTGAGTGCTTGTAAGACAAATCAAACTACCCACCAATTGACAATACATTGATTCATTGATTGGTAGTGAATTAATATAATTTGAGAGTTTTATTCAAACTTCCATAGGTATAGGTGTTGGATTACATTTAGTCATCCTAAATTTTTCCAAATGGGATTTGGCATGCTTAGTTTGTGATACAAAAAGAACATGTTCAAATTGCCAAAATTCTACACCCAATCAATAATATAAGAAGTCTAGATCTGTCATCTAAAAAACAAAACAAATATTAGATTTCACTTGTTGAATTAGATTGGATTTGCTTTCGGTGATGGCAAGATCACCAACATAGACTTTTAGGATCACAATGTTATTGTCACTGATTTTGATGCAAAAATTTAGGAGTAGAATAACTTCTTCTGAATCTTTAATCTCTATGATCTTGATCAATTTCAAAGTACCAGGCTCAAGGACCCTGCTTAAGTCCTTACAAGGACTTAGCCAACCTGCAAACCAAATGTTCTTTCCCAAGAACTTGCAAACCATGTAGACCTCCATTACTGGGGCTCTGTTCAAGAAGGCACTTTTAACATCCATTTTAGATACCTTCCATCCAAACTAAGCAACAATGGAGATAACCAACCAAAATGTTACCATCTTTGCAGTGGGGGCAAATGTCTCTTCATGGTCTACCTCTTCCTATTGTGCACATCCTTTAGCAAGAAGTCGAGCTTTGTACTTGATCAAAGAAACATTTGATTTACTTTTGACTTTAGAAACCCATTTAGAACAAATACACTTATTCGCAAGGGGAAATGTAGACAATACCCAAGTCTTGTTTTGAATCAAGGCCTCAAATTCCACCTTTATGGCAGCTTCCCATTAAGGCTTTCCTCTAGCCTCTTCAAATTTCCTAGGTTCAAATACCTTTGAAATAGCAAAAGTAAGAGCAAAATTTCATGCTCACCACATTGCACCATTTGTTTTCTTGATTGTGCAGATTGCCCTTCCATTGTGGCTATTTATGTTCACGAACATCCTTAACTGTGGTATGATACCAGTTTAGTCCTCGTTGTTGGCTCCTCTGATTTGGTTGTGAAGACTAGGTGTCACTCTAGATGCGTTGGATGTTAGGTGAGATTCTAAAGGAAGTGCTTTGCTTCCCCTTAGGATCTCCCAACCGGGACCCTTCGACACTGGGTTCTCCTTGACGAAAACTCTCAGATCTTTTCATGATGATTGATGATGGGTTAGACAACCCCTCCACTTTAGGCACAAACAGAGGTTTTCAATGAGGTTGTCCAGTCTTCATCGACACGTTTTTGGGGGCTCTTGTTCCCCTCCGCAACCTGCCTCCCCCCCTGCCCCCTTGTTATTTGTATTGGTTCCATTATCAACTCTGTTTGTGGTACACTTCTTTATTTTGTCTTTTTTACTTTAGCTTCCTACATTCTCTTTCCTTGAACTTTCTATTGTTTATGGTTGTATTCTCGACTTCCATTGACCTACTTTTGGTCATTGTGGATGTTAATATAATTTATTTCTTTCTTCTTTCTTTCTATTCTTCATTAGATCCCTCCTAAAACTTCACTCCTATGATGTTCCTTGCTCTGAGCCTTGTTTTATATCAACACCATTACTTATTCTAGATTTATCAACAACAGTTACCCATACAATAGTAGTTGTAGATTTACCGTCATTTTGTTTGTAGAAACATTTAGTAACATGTATGCTTTTGAATGCTCACTATAACCAACAAACATATATTTTTTGCTCTTTACATCTAATTTTCTTTTCTTCCTTGAGAACTAATGCAAAAGAAACACAACTGAAAACATGAAAGTCACTTATAGATGGTCTTCTACCAAACCATGCTTTCTCTGGAGTGACATCTTGCAATGCTTTACAAGCGCTGTATTAAAATCTGTGGGTACTCGATGGAAATTTGCGATAAGGCTTTTGTAATTTGCTAAATGATAACTCGTTCAACTTACTGTGGTATGGGTTGGTCCCTGTTAACCACATGTTTTGGCAAGTAACTAATTGCGGTTGCTCGTCAAAATCCACAGTTAATGGGGATCAACCTGGCAAGTAAAAAATTATAGCGATAAAGGGTAAAATTGTAAAAAACATGTCATTCTGCTGTTTTATTTCCCGATTTTTTGCTTTCAACTTTCCACTAAAGATTTTATTATTGCCGTCTAACAACTTTTTTTTATGGAACCCTAGCAGATCATTGTGGTGTTGGGTAGCTTCTAGGAATATTTAGTATTCTACGTAATCCCAACGAACACCATGGACAAGTTTAGTAGAGACACGTCAAAGAGCAAGTTTTAGCTGGGTGGCTTGGTGGTGGAAGGCAGTGTGGTGCACTCGGCGTCATTGACAAAGACGAAATTTGTGGTCACAGATCTTGTCACAACCATTATATTCCCTTTCACTCCTGACAGCCGAATTGAAACTGCAAATCGCTGTCGAGCTACCAAAGAAGACAAGGGCAAAATCACTTGATATGCATGCTTAAAGGTGAAACAACAAACTAAGTAACTAGCTTGCATTTGCCTCTTCAGATATATGGACTTGGTGTGAAGTACAACTCAAGCTTGGGAATAAACACTCGAAATTAATACATCCTTGTGTCCACTTTATTTTTTCTTCAAGCATAAATATAATTTAAGAATTTATCTATATCCAATCCCCCATCTTGACCTTTATTAATAATGTCCCCACATCTCACCATGCTCTCCTTGTAATTGACTAACATTGTTTTTAATTCCCTTATAATGTTTGCCTAAGAAATATTTGGACCTTGAACATTCTCAATATATACCAACTTCACAGCTTTGGCACACTCATTGTAACACCCCTCCCAATGTGTAATTAACAATATAGCTATATTATCTAGTTTATAAAATATTAACATATCATAATATAATATATTTATAGTTTATAAAATATATATATATATATATATATATATATATAATGTAATATAATAATATAGTTTATAGTTATATAATATAATATGATATGTTTATAGTTATATTTTATGGCTATAATTTTATGGTAAACGTTTTTTTGTATGTGTTTTACATGTTATTTCAGTTTATTTTATGAATTTATTTATATTTTAAAGTAGTGATAAAGTTGCTGAGTCTTGAATACGGGTCAAAATTTTGGGCTCCTGAGTAATTGCCGAGTATGAGTTTTTAAACTATGTTTACGAGGACATTGGTTAAGGATGTAGGCCATTGTCTTTATAGTTTCCGCTCAGGACTGATATGACACTTTCTAGCTGTGCACCTTGCATCGTGCCATCTCCATAACTATCTTATTCCTCCTTTCCATGACCCTATTTTGTTGTGGATTGTATGGAGTAGTATAATGTCTACGTATACCTTCTTTCAAAATTCTTGAAATTGTTTTGAGGCAAACTCGTCTCCATTATCAGACATGAGAGTCTTGATTTGTTTACTTGTTTGTTCCTCCACTAAGGATTTGAATGCTACAAGTTGAGAAGAACATTTTGATTGATTTTTCAATAAATAAACCCACATTTTCCTAGAAAAATCATCATCCAATCACAAAAAATACTTTCCTCTAGAAACAATGATTCTCTTCGTTGGACCATGCAGATTAGAATGTGCTAGATCCAAGTCACTTTTGGTGTGCCATGATTTATCAATATCAAATGGGTGTCGACTTTGTTTTCCCATTTGAAATCTTCTACATACACCTCAACATTCCTGAATGGATGGTAGTCCATCGACTGTAATAATTGTACTAAGTATAGACAAATATTGATAAATTAGTTGCCCATACCTCTCGTGACAAAGTATACTGTTATTCTCCATTGTTGCTAGTGCACGAGCATTTACTGTTTTGTGATCAACAAATATATACAATCCGTTCTCACCAATACCTATTGGCAATCACCTTGTTATTATGAAGAGTTGTGACCATACATTTGTTGCCTTGAAATTTTACATAAAGAGTGGAATTCTTTGTTATTTCACTAATAGACAAAAGATTTTTGTTCATGTCAACATATTGAACGTTCTTGAAAGTATAACTCATAATATTGGTCAATGTGATACAAACATCTCCACACCTTTTAACTTCTATTTTTATCTTTAGTAAAAGTTACATAACAATGTTTGTGACATGTATAGTGTCGGGATGCACTTGTGTCGAAATAGTAGGTTGTGTACTTGATTGGTCTTGGGATGCAACAAATGCAAATTCCCTTGTCACCTCTTGGTCATCACTCCTAGCAACATTTGCATGCTTTGATACCCTCTAGTGTGCCAAGTTACTATGTTTTTTCTGACAATTTGTCTTAAAATGCCTAGGCTCATTACAGTAAAAACATTTCCATTTTGATCTCTTGAATGCATTATTACTTTTGAAAGAGTCATTTGATGAACTACTAGTCTTGTGCTTGCCTTTGCCTTTGATCCGTGCATTGAATGCACTCTCAATGGTGTTTGAGGTGGATGCTTCCACCTAATCCTGCCTCCGCTCCTTTTGCAAAAGAAGTGTTGATGACTTCTCAAAGTCAAGCATTTGGGTCTCTACAATTAGATGCAAGGACTTAACAAATGAGTCATAGGATGATGGCAAGCTTCGTGAAACCAAAGCTACTATATCTTCATTACTCAACGGTTTCTTGATAGCAAAACTGATCACTAAGATCATTCACAACAAGTATTGGGAGATTGATCCTCCTTCCTATAACTTAGTATAAAACAAGAGATTCTTTAGATACAATTTTTGCCCAACTTTAGATGTCTGGTACTTGGTCTTTAGATTTATTCACAATGTTGCTGCTACAGTGGCTCTCCATACTTCTGGAACTGACAACTTTAGAAGCATTGAAGCTTCTTTATGTGTTTTGTCATAATTTGTGGGATCATGTGTTGGTCTCACGTCTTTGTTTAACACAATTTGGTCAAGATATCTACACTCACAGATAGTGAGTATTTTATGACTCCACAGGCTATAGTTTTTTCCGGTCAACTTTTGAGACTTAGGTAAAAGTAAAGCCATTGTTGACTACAAAAAAAGACCACCTAGCCGGCAAAAACTAAAAAAATCTCGCAATCCAAAAGCGGAAAGACTAAAATAAAACTGCAGATCAATCTGACACACTACTATAGATAATCTGGCAATATTTCACCTTCTGACTGAGACCTGCCTGAAAAATATTAAATTAATTCAAACAGCAGCCCAATATGAAGTTTTTATCAATTTTAAAGTTAAAGTTTATAAACTTAAAAAGCCCTAAATTTTTAATTATTTTAAGATTTAAACTTTATGAACTTAAAAAAACCTTTCATGCTGCACTCACTTGATGAGAAATGCCTCATACACCACTCCACATTCACCACTTCACACACACCTCTCACTCCGTTAGAGCGCCCCTTTTGTAGATATCTTGCAACCAGACTGTTGATTAGGAAGCTGATCAACCCCACACTACCACTTGATAGGTGTTTGTAGGTGCCCTGACCTATTCAAAGTAGGATTAGATGTAAATGAGAGTTTTGATATTATGTCTTGTTATACATTTTTTTCTAATTGGTAAACTGAGGGTTTCTATTGGAGCCCTCGCTGTTGATTTTAATACCAAAATAATTATTACATCGCTGGTCGATTTAGATAAGAGAAAGAAGAGTAATGTAGGAGAGAACAAAAGAAAGAGAAGACATCGAGTGGACCAAAAAGGTGGCCATGCACCATATAACTCTATACTATTACTAAACAATGTACTGAATTCTTTCTACCCGAATGCTGCAAATATTTTGAAATTGCAGCCCCACCAAAACACCCCAACCAGACTATAAAGAAACCCGTCTTGAGAAAGGAAGACAAAGGCGACCATTCTTAAAGTGAGAAGAACACCTGACTTACATCTGTTCTGGAGAGATTATAGTGGGTGATTTCTTCTTGGAGCATTTTGGGGGGAAGATGACTGTAGTAACCTGAGGAAAATATTTAGCAAGGGATTTGTCCTTGCAAGCAACAATTTCTGAAGGGGTCTTCCTGGCAACAAGGATGAAGCTGACTTTTGTAGTGAAAGAACCCGACATCCCATATTCCGCAATCAATTGCTGCAAAGTTATGAGGGGACCTCCTACGAGGTCAAGGACATGTGGTTTGTTTGGTGGTTTGCCAACATGCTCGACCATCCATTCTACTGCTGCCATGCTGCCTGAAGGCCTCTTATGTTTACCCAACTTGGATGGGTAGCCAATTTTGCACAAACTTGATTTCTGGGAGCAGGGGTAGAGGTGGCTCTAGCGTCTTTTCTTTTGTGGTATCAATTAGGGGAGGAAGGGACAGACTTGGCTTGTATCTGAGACTTAGGTGGCAGATTCTACCTTCCAAATGAGCAACCATGGTCTCCAACATGGTTGATTCAACAACCATTGGACCTTTTCCTTTGTCTATGGAGGGAAGCCTCCAATTAGGCAGTTCCTCCTCAAGGGCGTCTGGTTGCAGAAAGTCTATCTCGTTATCCAATTCAGACAAAACAAGGGTGGGTTTAAATCTCAACCAAACTGCCTCTAATTCTTCCATTGTAGGTAGTTGGGCAGGGGGAAAGACTATTTTTGCTATCAGTTGGAATGAGTAGAAGGTAGGAGATATAGATGTCAATTTAGAGAGAGTCATCATGAATTGAAGAGATGGTGTGACACACACCAGCTATAGTCCCACTTTTACCCAAACATGCCATACAAAGTCCTCTAGCCCATCCATGTTGAAACATTTCTAAATAATTTCGTCCTTGACTGGATTATCTTTCCACCATTTCCTCTGTACAAGGACCTGTAGAATGCATTTTTGTGTAATTGGAATATGGGAATGCAAGTGAAAACGAGGAGAATGGGAAATGACAGTAGTGAGATAGAGTGTCTCGCAGGGGGTGAGAAGCAGGCAGGTGTAAGTAAGCGAGATGGAAGCATGTGGGGAGAGAGGAGAGGCATGAAGTTATGTGAGTAAATCCAGTGCAAGGATCAATGTGAGTTTTGGCATGTGGAAGGAGTTGGGATTAAAGTTGGCGGTGGAGGGGGCTTGAAATTATTACAATTATTTTTGGAAATGATGAGCATGATGAGTGCCAATAGTGGAAGAGAGGAGGTAGGCTAAAGCTTGTGGAAAGAACCCAAAGGTACATTGTGTTGGAAGATGTTTTCAAGGCCTTCAAAATCAGATGATTCTTGACTTTCAACCGAAGAAAAGATGCCAAGGTTTACACACGCATTGGCTAAGAGGTCTGCTGCTTTATTGGCTTCGTTGTAACAGTGAGCTATTGAAAATTGCAAAAAAATTTGCAGGAGCTTCAATGCTTGTTGTAGAAGGGAGTTGAGTTTTCAACTTGGAGATTGGCCTTTGACTAGTGTGCCAATGACCACTTGTGAGTCTCCTTCAATTTCCAAATTTCGGATGCCTTGTGCCTTAGCTAGTTTGAGTCCTAGAATGGGAGCTTGAAGTTCTGCTTCATTGTTCGTTGCTCTAGATAAGGAGGCAGATGTAGCAACGAAAGAGTCAATGTGTATGCGAAGGATACAACTTAGTATTCCCTGCCTTGGGTTCCCTTTCGAAGCCCTGTCGAAATTTAGTTTGATCGAACCTGACTGTGGTGCTTTTCAGGAAACCAACTACCTGATTGACTTGTTTTCTCTTGCTCCCTTAATGGGGTTTATTTTGATAAGGGGCCATGAGTTGTGTAGAGAGAGATCTTTGGGTGAAGGAGGTTTATTAAATCTGTTGAGCTTGGAACTCACCCATTCTGAAATGCCAGTCTCTACTTTGTGGATAAATCTGTCTCAAGATAATGCTCAACCTTGAAAGATCTCTGATTACGCTCTAGCCAAATGTTCCAAAGGGCCAGGGATGGGGCTGCAATCCAAAGAGGTAGAACTCTTGATTTTAAGGCATTGTGCCAAACAGAAATTAAAGATTGATTGGAGGGGGGATAAGCCTAATAGTAGGAAAAGCGCTTAATTAGCTAGTTCCATACTCTTTTCACTCATGGGCAGAGCAGGAGATGATGTTGTGCAGCTTCAAAACTTGCTTTGCAAAAGATACATAAGCTGGCGCCACATTAGCCTTTGATTAGTAATTTATCATAAGGCAATTTTTTTGTTGTGTTGCTAACCAAAGAAATGCATTTTCTTTTAGGAGGTTCCATTGCGACCGAATTTTAGAGCTAGCCCGGTTGTGAGCCAGAGGTGTTTCTTGATTTACAAGCTGTTTGTAGCTGATTTTGACCTGATAAGAGACCAAAGAAGAGGGAGGTGTCAGCAACAAAATGTTCCTCCAAATTTTCCCTATCATTAGTGTAAATGTTGTAAATAATTTGATGTAAATAGTAACTACTAGTAGCATCCACCTGAAGTTATCACCATCCGCCAAGGAATGACGATGCACACCATAGAATGCCATAAAGTAATTAGTAAATATTCCATGGTAACGGTCAAAGCAGTTTAGGGGAATATTGTGAAAATGATGGTCAATGGAAAAAATTAAATATTTAAATACTAATTTTGTGGGATTTTTACTCGTTTATATTTTAGTCATTTAACCAAATGACCTCCATGACCCAAATGACATTTTTTATCATGTATTTTTTGGTAACAATCACAAGGCAAGGGGTCCCACTTTAGTGCACAAGCACCGCAAGCATTTGTTAGTAGGGCGAAGGAATGGTGAATGTAATTCACCACATTGGGCTTTCCATCCTTTAGTTTCTTTTTCAACTTAACATTAAATAAATATTTCTTGTGAATGGTCGTGGTAATGCGAAAGTATCACTGTCATGGCAAGTAGGTCACTAGGGTCAAGGTGGTCCCAAAGAATTAATATTATATTTGTAATAATCCCAAAAGAGTGATGTCATATATTTTAGGAAAAGGTGATTAGTTAGGAATTCTATGATGATTTTTTATTGGTTAGTTGTGCCGTGTCAAAAGTTAATCCTAAGTGATAATCCTATGTGTAAAGGTGTCAGTTAAAACATGTGTTATAATTGGTTAGATGAGATTTTTTATCTTTTCTTGGGATATGGTGGGGAAAGCCTTGAGATACTATAAAAAAGATGCCTACTACCCCCATACATATATGTGGAGATACATATAAGGAGACATAGATAAAGTTGGAGAATTCTAGAGTCTTAGAGATAGAGTGTTAAGGAAGCTATTGGGCTGTGTGAACGTGAAGTTTCTCCTAGAAGGACGTTGGCGGGAGGGCTAGTGAGTAGAGTCAATGTGGAGGTGGTAACACTTGGTGGAAGCCAGGTCCACCTTTTTGGTGAAATTGTAACACACAATTCTATTTGTACAATTATTGGTTGTATTCTATCATTGTGTAAAATATTTGTGCCATTTACTTGCTATCTGTGAATTGTGTTGTTGAGACATCACCACAACCAAAGCTATGCATTGTTAATACAATCATAGCACAAGGAGTTCTCAGTGAAAATTTTCTCGAGTGCTGAAGTAGGTTGACAAAGCTCACTTGAGTGTGTCCTTTGGAAGGGATGGGAAGACCGATTTCTCTCAAGTGATACTCTTTATGGTTTTTGCTTGGGCTTGGGGGCTGCCAAGCTCTAAACAGTCCTTCCATTGACGAGGGAGGTGATTCTCTAGTGTGCTTAGCTGTATATAATTATAGAGCTTAGCTCCCTAATTTGCCTTTGCCAGGGTTTTCTTCTCATTGATATCTTGTCATGAGGAGATTGGAGGATTGACCATCCATGGATCCTCCCAGAATCGGGCCTTTTTTGCATTACCTGTGCCCCACATGAGGTGGTCTTACAACACCTTCTTGCAGGAAGAAAGGAAATTCCAGATCTGGGAGCCTTTGGGTAGTGTTGTTGTTGTGAAGAGTATATCCAAATTGCTGGAATCCAAGTATTTTTGTCTGAAAGCCTTACTCGAAAACTCATCCTAGTTGGAGAACATGTGTTAGATCATTTGAGCCCCCTATGGCTGTCTTGTGAATTTGCATATTTGTTAACCTCGATCCTTTTGCATGTTTTGATGGGCAAGCTTTCTTCCTTCTACTTAATTGGATTCTATGGTCTTGAGAAGTGCACTTCCAAAGATTTTTTTTTCATCCTTTGGTTGAGAGAGTTGATGACATTTACTGGAGCTTTCAAGATTGACATGATATGGGTAGGTAGAGCTTGAAGAACGGATTTCAGCAGCATGATTCTACCTGCTAGACTTAACCACCGACCTTTCATGAAGATAGTCTAGAGTCCATCCTCTTTATAATGTCTTTACATAGTGATTTGCTGTCCATGCTTGGTAAAAAGGGATTTCCTATTTTTGTTGTTGGGAAGAGTGCCAATGGTGAAGCTTCAATCCTTTATGAGCTTTTGTTGGAGGCAGAGAGGAGTATTGAAGAAGAAAAAACTAGATTTTTCGTCACTGATGTGTTCAGATAAGTTTGAATATAAAGCGAATATCTCTTTGAAGTTTTTCACTTCTCTATTGCAAGCTATGCCCAATAGTAGTGCGTCATTAGAAAATAGTAGGTAGGAAATGGCTGGAGCTTCTTCCACTAATTTAGGACCTTTAGTTTTTGCTTCCACAGAGGCTTGCTAAAGTGAGCGGCTGAGGGCTTTAGTGAAGAGAATGGAGAGATAAGGGGATAGTGGGTCTTCTTGTCTTAGATCCCTGGTAGCCAAGAAGAATCCTATTGGACTCCTGTTAACCATGACTTAGAAGTGGGCATAAGAGACACAACTTTCTATCAGTTGACAGTGGACACCAATCAATAGACAAATCAACCTTGTTAAGCACTTTGAGGAAATTCCAGATAACATGGTTGAAGGCTTTACGAATATCAGGATTCATTGTCATGCCTCTTTGCTTTGAAATGGCCAAAGAATGTGTAGTTTCATGAGCTAGGATTACTCCATCTAGCATATATCTACCCTTGACAAAACCATCTTGTCCTAGAGAGATTATGATGGCTAGGAGAATTTTAAACCACCTGACTAATGCCTTAACAATGATTTTATAAGAGAGATTGGATGAAAATCAGCAAAAGTGCCAATTGCTTTTTTTTAAGAATGAGAGCTAGAAATGTGCAATTAATATCCTTTTTTGGAATGATTCCTCATTCACAACTGTAGTTACCTCCTTTCTGATCAGCCAAAATGTTTGGTAGAAGGCAGCTCGGAAGCCATTTGGACCCGGGCTTTGTCACTTTGCATTTTGAAGACTACGACTTTGATTTCCCCCTGTGTAGAAGGGGCAATAAGAGTTGAATTCTGCTGACTAGAGGTTAGACTTGGGATATCAGCTGAAAAGTCTTCCAATTGGTTGTTACAAGGAGGTGCTCGCTGAGTGAGCAGCTCCTGAAAAAATAGGAAGCTTCTTGGCGAATGTCATCTGGGGACTCTAGAGTTTGGTGGTCTTGCAAGAGGATTCTCTGTTGATTCTATTGGCAAGTCTTCTAGAGACTGTAGATCTGTGGAAAATTTGTGTTTTTTGTTTCAATTAGCCAACCAGGTTTCTCACAATTTTTGCTTCCAGTAGATCTTTTCTTTGGATAGGAGATCCTTTTCCTCTAATAGAGTTCCATCATTACAATTTCCTTGTTGAATTCTTCTGTTGATCATAGAGAAATCCTCTTCAAGTTTCTATGTTTGAGTAAAAATGTTTTTGAAGTAGCCATGATTCGAGACTTTAATACAACTTCAAGATATTTAAGTCCATAAAGATAAAAGATTTTGAGCCCTGAATTTTGGGGCACTCTTTCAACCTTTTTTCAATCATCTCAAAAAGGATCTCCTTCAGCGACATTAGTTCAAATCTGAAAGGGCAGTAGGGAGGAGACACTTCTCTGGAAATATCAAGGCTTATTTGCGAATGATCAGATCCTGAGACTTCTACGATCTGAGACTTTTCTAACAAGGCATCATCCATCTAGGATTCCGAAACTAAAAATCTATCAAGCTTGTCGGCAATTGTAATGTCCTCAAATGGGACGATTTAATGCAAAAGGGGTTTTCCCCAAAATCCACAAATCTGAAAATGCAATCAACAAACTCTAAACTGCAAAACAAGTTGACAAAACCCTTAATGAACCCTAAAAACCCTAGATGCCAAAATAATAGGGTTTTATGAGTAAAATCCAGCCAATAACTTGTTCCGAAATAACAAAAATTGTGCAGGAAAAATTCAGAATTTAATTTGCACAAATAAGTACCTTTTTCAACCCAATTTCTGAAGTTCAAATGTCATTTTATGATGACAGAAAATTCTGATCTATTATCAAAATTACAGCTGTTGTTTTGAGTGATTTGCCTCTTCAAACCCCTGCCAAAAATAGCCACGAACCTTCGAAAATTATCAAAAAATTCCAGCAACCTATTTTGGACATAGAAAACGCCAAAACAGCTTCCCTAGGTCAATTGCCCCACTTCCAAAGTGCTGGAAAAAATAACAGAAAATTATAGAATAAATTCTTGCATTCCGCAAGTGGAAAATCTTTCAAAAACCTGTCAAATAATTAAATAATAATTTTGTAAATTATTATTTAATTTTTCTCCTTCAAACCCTTCACAAAATCATTCGAAACTTCACACTAATAATAAAAAAATTAGCAAATAAAATTGGATTATTTAATTTGTGAATTTTAGATCAATTTAAGCTTTCAAACCCTAGATCCAAGCTTCCCAAGTGGTTTGCTCCACTTGCAAAACTAGCATAATAAATTAGCAAGCTTAATATTCAAGGAGAAGACTACAAAACCCTCACAAAAATGCACACAAACCCTCCAAAGCAATTCGCTCCACTCCTTAGGGCAAGAACAAGATCTCCTTTAGCAATGGTAGTGTCAAAAGACACTTTTTAGATTGATCAATCACCAACAGTAGCAAACCTCTATTGGGCATGCATCCCAATAGTTTTTTTTAAGCATGAAGAACAAAATATCAAATCCAGCATATCCTCCATTGTAGCCTTTGCCATGTATTTATAACTTCCAAAGAGGTTGAACCACTTTGGGAAGATAAAACACCTTTCTTTTCCCTTGCTTTAGCTCCCATTCCGACGTCTCCTTTTTGAATAATATATTGATTAGTTGCCTTAATTTTAAAATAGTAATTAAAATTATTTTAAGGCAAATAAATTAATAATTAATTCTTTTAAGCATTTTAGTGGTAAAAACCACTTTTTAAATATTATATTAATTAAATAATAATTGCTTTATGATAAAAATCACTATTTTGACAATTAATAAATAACTAATAAAATATAATCTCTCAAAAGGGCTCCTTTAGTCTATAGAAAAATAGACTAAAGGTCTTCAATACCTGTTTAATCATGATGTGGAAATGGGAACATTACAACAATTTTGTAGAAACCTGCTCTTCTATTGGACTAAGCCCTCTTTGGGTGGTAAGTCAATAAGTCCACAAGATGAGACAAAGGAAGATAAGTCCTTTTGAGAATGAGTGATGGTTTTGCTCCCTCCATATTTTTCATTATTTGATAAGATTGGATTGAAATCCCCTCCAAGAAGGATTTTTGATTGCGGCTATGCTTGGAGTCCCAGAAATATATGCAGTTCTTCACATGTTCTCTTCTTTAGATCCACATGATTAGGACCATATACATTGATCATTCTGATTTCAATCGGTTTGATGACACTGCATGTCACATCAGATCCAATTTTTACTTGCAAAAACAAGGGAGCATATTATTTTACGAGTCCCATAAGAAGCCCAGACCTCTAGATGCTCCATCCACATATGTTCCATGGGATTCCCAGAATGGCTAGTACTTTTTAATGAAAGAGACCAGTTCATTGTTTGCCATTTTAGTTTCTTGCAAAAAAATTGCATCAGGGCAAAGAAGTTGAAGCTGGTGTTTGACTAACCTTTGTTTGTTAGGGGCATTTGAACCCCTAACATTCAATGATAGGTTCTTCATTCCAATGGTGGAGGGTTCTTCTCCCTCCAACATAAGTAGGAGCTCAGTGTCTTTCGTTCACCCAAACCTTGTGATCTCCAATTTGTCCTTATACCTATGGAGATTTGTCTACCTTCCTCGAGTGTTCATTTTTTAACATTAGGGTCAAGGATGGTGTTGGGGGAGAGTGCAATGCCCATAACAGCCATAGGAAGAGGTGTGGAAATATTTTTTGAATTTGAGGCAAAAGATTCATAAAAGCATAAGGCTTGAAGAGCATAGGTGGGAGAGGGGACCTTGACTTGAGAGGGGGGAATGCAAGACAAGGGGAAGGGGGTGTAGGGAAAGGAGAGGGAAAAGGGGAAATAAAGATGGAGGCAGAGGGGGGAGGTGGGAAGGGATCCCAAAGGGTTGCCTTTTGGCCATGGGAGGGGGTGGTGGGGGAAGAAAAGGGGTGACTTGGAGGAGAATATGGACGCACTGGAGCGGAAGAGGGAGAAAGATGACGTGGGGAGGAGGTAGAGCATGCACTAGGCCAAAATTTTCCCAAGTGTCCCATTACACAACATCTGTAACATTGAAAAGGGAGTCCCTCAAAATTCAAGGATTGTTGTCAGGTACCAAGAGGAGCAAAGTAGAATACTCTTGACGAGAGGCTTAGAAATGTTAAGTTTGACACAAATCCTAGTGTTTGTGGCAGCGAGTGGGTCCTCAAGGTTAGAAGAGAAAAACACCAAGACTAGAGGTGATTTGTTCAAGAATATTGGGCTTCCAATAAATAGTGGGGAGCGCAGTGGGGTTCCCAAGGGTGAAGACACAAACCTGCATTTTTGAAGAACCATGACCCATGAGAGAAGAATTTAGAGCAGGGATCCATTGAGCTAAATTAAATTTGAAAGAAACCTTTTGGAAGGATTTTGATTGCCGAGATGCCAAAGTCTTTCCAGGAGTAAATCCAAGCTTTAAGCATGGAATTGAAGGCCACATACCAGTGAAGTGCCTAATGATTGACCTTTTCTCCAATGATCGGACCTTAGGAAGAAGAAGAGAGTCATCAATTCGAAGAGAGATGGGGGAGTAAGTAGACGGGTCACAGGAGCATAAAGCTATTTGGGGCAGAAATTATCCCGTGGGGGCCCAACGAAGGGAGGAATTGAAATATCCCACTTAGGATAAATGCTAAAATTCTGTTTTTTCTGAGTTTTGGGGTTTTGTTTGTTTGATTTTTGATGGATTTCAATGCCAAAATGATCACATAAGACATATAAATGATAGACAATGTTTGCATAAACTAATAGCAAGAATTTCACATGCAATTTCCACTTTATTGACAATATATCAGATCTGAATACATTGATTATCAGGTCTGATAAAGATGATATCAGACTGAAAATACTTCTAAAATGTGTCTACAATATACAAACAAACCCTAGGATTGGATTCACCACATACCCGTTTGCTTGTTACCTCATTTAAGTTCAATAAATTGCTGATGTAAATGCCCTCAAACCTTGATGTTAATGTCTGATGTATTCTCTGATCATAATGGTGTAAATGGCTGCCTAAACAATCCCTAAACTCCCCCAAATAAAGGCGGGTAGGTCTAGGATTGGAGCAATGAAACCCTAAATTGATGTGATGCCAATACAATACCAAATTTGACCACTAAACCCTTGGATCTGCAATCTGATATAAAACTGTGAATCTGAAACACAAATCTGCATATGAATATATGTTGCCAATGACCAAAAGATTCCTTCCAAAACAAGCACTTTACTCCCAAACCCTAGCAATGCATTTGTAGATGAAAATATGCCAATATAACCGTTAGAGCTGACTTCTTATGTCCTCAATCTGCAAATAAAACTTCAAACCCTAGCTGGAATGATAATTTCCTTCAATTCAGATCCCACAAACAAAGTGAAAAGGCACTACAGTGATGGTACGGATCACTGTAGTGATGGTACGAGTCATTGTAGCAACAATACTGATCACTGTAGCAGCGGTATAGAGCACTGTAGCAATTTTCAAAAAATTATTAAATCTCCCAAAATATTCAATTCCAGCCAATCATGCATTCAAACCCTTCCCCATGGATGCCAAAATAGTCTTCAAAACCCTACAATAAAAATAGAAGCCTTCCTTGGAGCAAATCATACCCTATCAAATTGATATTTGGTGACAAATATATCAATTTGCAAACTCAAAACCCTAGCATCTGTAACCTGCAAATAAACTCAATTTCCAGCTCCTCCAAAATATCAAATTCATACAATGAAGTACAAATAGACCTCCGTCATGAAGCCCCCTCAAAGCGAGCTAGGTTTTCGTCCAACCCACTAGAAATTACAAGGGTTTCCATCCTTGAATTCAAGCTGAAACAAGTTGCAGCCAAGAAGAAATATCAAAATAACATAATTCAATCCCCCCAAAATTGATCTCCAAATGTTCCTTTTAAAGCCCTCAAGTGGAGCGCTCCAAATAAGTCCCACTTGAACTTTATTAAATGAAGGCTTTTTATGTACACAATGTCACTTTATGACAAAGTAATTCAAAATTAGAACACTTTATAAAGCCAACTTAATAATAGAACCACTTAAGTTACTTTTTACTCCTTGTTTCAACCAATCATTCCCTTAGAATGCGATTTAGCCCATGGGAATAGTGAAAAGGCTAAGTACCCAAATCAAATGTGACCATTACGGAAATGGGGACATTATAGGAACCAATGGAATAGGAGGAGGGGGAAGGGCCAAATCTTGCTAGACTTGGAACCCAAGTGAGTTTTATTAGGATCCGAGAGGAAAGTGGGGGGAGAGGGGAAGGAAGATGGTAGAGCTAAAGAGGGTTGGGGGCCCAAGATGGAGGGAAGGGTGGAAGGGGGAGGAATAGTGAGGGGGAGAAAGGCGAAAGAGGAGGGCAATGAGAGGTGGGGTCACGACATGTTGGGACTAGAGAGGAGCGCCTGTGGGAAGAACCATATTGTTTGTGAACCAAACAACCACGAGGCTGAATGCTTCGGCCATTTTGCAAACAACGACGAATGATGCTTCTGCTGCCTTGTGATGATCCGTGCTGGGCCTCGCCGGACGTTCCTCCGGCGGTCGGGACGGGTTCCTGGCCAGCCGGTAAGAGTCAACGGCATCGTGATCCCAGAGGGTGGTGCCTCGATGGTCCGAAGTGACTGGCCATATGGGTCTGGAAGAGGACCCAAATCATCCCGGGACTTTTGGTGTGACGGCCAGTCCCCATTGGTATCAGAGCTGAGGTCTCGAGGTCGAGACCTTCTGGGCACGGTGGTTTGTGATGATCTGTGTTGGGCCCCGCCGGACGTTTCTCCGGCGGTTAGGACGGGTTCCTGGCCAGCCGGTAAGAGTCAACAACATCGTGATCCCAGAGGGTGGCGCCTCGACGGTCCGAAGTGACTGGCCATATGGGTCTGGAAGAGGACCCAAATCATCCCGGGACTTTTGGTGTGACGGCTAGTCCCCATTGGTATCAGAGCCGAGGTCTCGAGGTCGAGACCTTCGGGGCGCGGTGGTCTGTGATGATCTGTGCTGGGCCCCGCCGGACGTTCCTTCGACGGTCGGGATGGGTTCTTGGCCAGTCGGTAAGAGTCAATGGCATCGTGATCCCAGAGGGTGGCGCCTCGACGGTCCGAAGTGATTGGCCATATGGGTCTGGAAGAGGACCCAAATCATCCCGGGACCGCATTTTGTTTTGAAGGTTTTATGAGTTTTTTTGTGTTTTCAGGGGGTTTGAACAAAAAAGCACATACTGAAAGTAAAACTAGTCTATTGAGAATAAATTTTGAACAATATTGAGACTTCTTTTATTGCCACATATTATTCCATTCACTGAATAAGAGTCCAAGGCCTTATTGATAATAAATACAATATGAAAAAACAAATTCCGATAATTGAATGACCCTGATATGATTGTGATCTGTAGATACTATCATATGTTTACCTCCAAAAGACGCTGCGAACACTTTGTCTTCTATGACCAGCAATTCCTCTCTATTCACATGTACTGTAGCACGTCACTATTCATGGTATTGTAGCACATCACTATTCACAGTACTGTAGCAGCAAATAAAATCTCTAAAAATAATCCCTTTCAATCAGAAAATAATCTGCAACTCCAATATCTTAAATCTGATCCAAACTTCACCAAATTCATCCAATTGAAATCCCAAATAGAGCCTCTGATTGAGACCCCCCAAAATCACCAAGTTCACTGGGTATTTCACCAGCTCAGATGGTTGCTCACAGAAGAACTACGTTCTTCAATGGCTGTTGCAGGTAGAAACCCTCATTCTCCAAGCAAGTTCAACTCCTCAAAAATGTTCTCAAAATGCAATAATTTGAATTTCTTCAAAAGAAAACCTTATATCTCCTCAAGCAAGTTGATTTCCTTCAAAAGCATCCTTTAAATTAACTTTGAATTTCACTTTTAATTTTCCAATAGTTTGGGCGCCCATTTAATTATAATAATTAATTGAAATATGGCCCCTTCTTCATGATGGTCGAACCCTTCATTAAGTCACTTAAGTTATAACATAAATTTAAATTATAACTCTATAATATAAGCTTCAATTAAATTAATAATTTATTCTGGCAAATAAACATTAATATCTCCCTAAATATAAGTCTAAATGACAAGCCGTCTGAAGCCAGATGATAAGTGACTGAATCTGCATATGACCAGACCATACTGCTAAAAATTGCAGGGGTGCTCCACTGAGTGTCTCCACTTACTAAAAATAGTAAGTCAAGCAAATGGCGTCCAAAAGACCCCGAACGAAAGCCAAACTGAAAAATTCTGACAATTGAAGCCAAGCCATGCCTCAACAAGACCCTCTATCCTCCATATTAGCCTACGAGGGCCACATAATAGGCTAATCTCAAGTATTGAGAGATGTCAACTGGAAAGAGACATTACAGTCTGCCCCTCCTGAAATTGTTTGTCCTCAAGCAATCTCAACTCAGGATGCTGCAAAATCTCCTCACTCTCCCACGTAGCATCCTCCATTGGCAAATCTCTCCACTTCACTAGATATTCCCTGATGGTCCTCCTGCGTAGCTGTCTCTCTCTGTACTCCAGGATAGACTCAGGTACTAAAATCAACTTTCCCTCATCATCTAAGGGAGGCAATACTGCTGAAGGTAACACACGATGTCCTAACGCCTTCTTGAGGCGTGACACATGAAAAACATTGTGGACCTTACTATCCGCTGGAAGCTATAGCTCATAAGCCACCTCTCCAACACGCCTAACAATCTTGAAAGGACCATAGTACCGTGGCTTGAGCTTCTCTGATCCACTCTTCCTGAGAGTAGACTGTCGGTAGGTCTGCAACATGAGATATACCATGTCTCCCACCTCAAAAGATCTCTCGGTCCTTTTCTAGATTTGCATACTGCTTTTGTTGATTTTGTGCCTTAGCAATATTCTCCTTAAGAGCCCTCATAATGTCTTGGCTCTCCTGCAATAAGTCTCCCGCACTAGGCACTCTACTATCACTTAGTAGCAAATCAAGAAAACTAGGCGCCTCATACCCATACAATGCCATGAATGGGGACATCTGAATGGTCATGTGGTAAGTGGTATTGTAACAATACTCACATAAGTATATCCACTTAACCCACACCTTTTGTTGCCCTGCTATGTAATTCCTGAGGTAGCCTTCCACCCATTTGTTCACTATCTCCGTCTGACCATCGGTCTGCGGATGGTAACTGGTGCTCGGTGTAAGCTTGGTCCCACAAAGTCTGAACACCTCCTGCCAGAAGTGACTTAGGAACCGACTATCCCTGTCGCTAACTATGCTCTGAGGCAACCCATGTAATCTGAAAACCTCACGAAAAAATACCTCTGCTACCTGTGTAGCTGTGTAAGTAGTGGTGATTGGAAAGAAGTGGGCATACTTCGTCAGCCGATCCACAACTACATATATGCAATCACGTCCTTGGGCTTTAGGCAAGCTCGAAATAAAATCCATCGACAGGAATTCCCACTTCCTATCAGGAATCGGAAGTGGCTGCAACAACCTTGCCGGATATGTGTTCTCCTGCTTGTTCTGCTGACAAACAGGGCACTCTCGCACATACTGGAAGAACATTTGCCTTAAGCCCCTTCCATGTAAATCTCTCTTGAACTTGTCTGTATGTCTTAAAGTACCTGGGATGCCCTGCTATAGGTACATCATGGAAAGCTTGCAGAATGGTGTTCTTCATCTCTGACCTTGGGATCAAGAAAATCTTGTTCTTGTAAATGATCAACTCATTTACTAGTGTCCCTGGTGTCCACAAGAGATCCCTCAACAATGCCAGATGCCTATGTATCCTTGGCATACTCTGCCACAATCAGGTGCCTCCAATCCTCTGCAATCTGTACCATAGAACTTAGATGAGGCCGGCGTGAAAGAGCGTCAGCAACAACATTTTGTGTACCTTTGACATAGGTGATGTCAAAGTCATAGCCCTGTAACTTACCCACTTTTGTTGACGGTCATTTAAATCTCGCTGTCCTAGGAAATGCCTCAAGCTATTATGATCAATTTTAATACAAAACTTACTGCCCACTAAATATTGCCTGAATTTGGCCAAGGCATGCATTATGGCCAGCATTTCCTTATCATATATACTGTAAACCCTCTCTGGTCCTCTGAGCTTCCTACTCTCATAAGCAATTGGGTGCTTGTCCTGCATAAGCACCGCTCCAATGCCCTCACCAGAAGCATCACATTGAAGCTCAAAAGGCTTCGTAAAATCTGGCAGTGCCAACACTGGAATGTAGTCATAAGCTCCTTGAACCTTACAAAACACTCCTGTGCCTCAGGAGTCCAAATGAATGCACCTTTTTTCAACAAATCCGTCATAGGTGCTGCATGGCTTGAATATCTACTGACAAATCTGCTATAGAAACCACATAACCCAAGAAATCCTCGCAGCTGTGTAAGGTTCTCAGGCGTAGGCCAATCTATGATAGCACGGATCTTCTCAAGATCCATTCGCACTCCCTCTGCACTGATAATATGGCCTAAGTATAACAACTCAGTCATCCCCAAATCACACTTGGAAACCTTGGCATACAAGGACTCCCTATCCAAAATGCTGAGTACCATATCCAAATGAGCCAAGTGCTCTTGCCATGTCCCGCTGTAGACCAATATATCATCAAAGAAGACAAGTACATATCTCCTCAACTGTGAGTGGAAGACCCTGTTCATGGTGGACTGGAATGTCGCTGGAGCATTGGTTAGCCCAAATGGCATAACCACAAACTCAAAGTGTCCACAATGACAACGAAATGCGGTCTTCTCAACATCCTGCTGACGAACTCTAGTATGATGATATCCCAATCTCAAGTCTATCTTCGAGAAGTAACAGGCACCATGGAGCTCATCAATAAGCTCATTTATACGGGGTATGGGATATCTGTTCTTAATAGTCCTCTTATTCAAGATCCTGTAATCTATGCACATACGAAGAGTACCATCTTTCTTCTTCACTAGAACAATTGAAGAAGCAAATGGTGACTTACTCGGTCGAATGTAACCCATAGCAAGCAGCTCCTTAATAGTCTTCTCTATCTCATCCTTAAGCCGCTTTGGGTGTTGGTAAGGAGTAATCATGACGGGCTTGGCACCCTCCTCAAGCTCTATGATGTGCTCAATACCCATGTCTGGAGGTCTCCCTGGTGGAAGGTCACTGAAAACCTTCCCATGCTTAACTCTCAATTGCTGAATGTCAGGATGATACTCGGTCTTATGCTGCCCCTCCTGTGTAGGCATCAAAGTACACTTGGTGGCCCACTCAACCATGTCATGACGCATAAGTCTCTCCATTCGTCGGAAGGAAATAGTCCTGATGTTATTGTCTCGGATGGCCTTCAGTATATGAGTCTTCCCATCCACCTCGAACCGGATCTCCATGTCTTTAAGGCGAAGTATAACTTCCTCAAGAGAATGAAGCCACTTCATGCCCAAGACTATATCAATATCGCCCATATTTACCACATAATAATCAGCCTTGAATTCATAATTATTCAAGCACAAAGGAAGATCCTTAATCATACGGTCACACTTGAGAGTGTAATCATCAACCACCTTAATCCGAATGCCCTCAAACTCTTCGGTTATAAGCCCATGCCTCTCCACAAATTTGGCATCAATAAAATTATGGGTGGCACCTGTGTCTAAGAGGGTGATAACCTTTTGACCAGTCAAAACTCCACGAAGTTTGAAAGATCCCTCCTGCTGTATGCTAGACAACCGTGCCTCCTGGAGTTGGATCTCTGACTCTACCTCCACCTTAGGCTTTGAAGCCTCTGACTCTGACTCCTCAAAACTCTCCTGCTGTCCGGAATTTTCAGATTTCGAATCCTCATAATAAGCCCACATAACTCTATTGGCCTTACCCTTAGGCCGTAAAGGACAATCATGGTTAGCATCATAGGAACCCTTGCAGTAGAAGCAAAGCTTCTTCCTGCCCAAATCATTAAGAGTCTCACGATCCAAGGGTGCTGCTGATTTTCCCTTTGAATCACTCTTAAAATCAGATTTCTCTCTATTTTTATTGAATCCCTTGTCCTTAAATGAAGAAGTACTCATGGAATTGGACTTGCTAAATGGAGCTGCAAGTTCCATGCTGCGTGCCTTCTTCATCGCTTCTTGTAGTGAAAGAGGATCAAAGGCTTTTACCCAACCCTTCAGTGGTTCGGATAATCCCTCGGTGAACAAAACAATCAATCTCCTATCTGAGATATCTGGCACCATAACGGATAGCCTCTGAAAGTCACTAATGAAATACTCCAATCCGCCTGTCTGTCTCAACTGTGCCAACTCCCTGAAGTAGACTTCTGGATCCTTCTTATCAAATCTTTCTACCAACCTGTCCACGAAGTCCTCATATGAAGTCACTTGGTTATGTTGTAGGGTAACCATCCCATGGTACCACCAATCATGTGTAGCTCCCTCTAAATGTAGTGTGGCATATTTTATTGCCTCCACTTCTATCATAGGTCTCAGTGCCAGGAAAGTGTCAAGCTTGTGAATCCAAGCTTACGCTGTCATCTTGCTATTACCATCAAAAGTAGTTAAAGAAAGCTTACCTGTAGCCCTCTTCAGCTCACTATTTTGACCTCTAGGCCTCCTATCCTGTCTGAGTGACCTGTAATGCTCTCTCCTTTGATTTACAAAGCGTTCAAAGGTCATCCTCTCCTGAACCTGAGGAACTAATAATTCCCATTCATCATTTGCAGCCATGAGTGCATCTGAATATATGGGGTCTCCTGCCGCCTCTTCTGCCGGAGCTTCTTCTAGGTCCTCTGGAACAAATGTAGGGAGTGTAAGTCTATCAACTGTTCTGGAATGGGTCTGCTGTGGTCTTTGATTACCTGTAGCACCCCTGTTATCTCCCTGTTCCCCATTCTGTCTAACAGGTGGGTTCAACCTTTCTACCATAGTAGCGAGTGCCTGTAATGCTTGCGCCATCTGCTGCTGCCCTGTAACCATAGCACAAAAGAATTCTCTGGTATCCTGATCATCATTATTCTTGTTGCCTCTGGGTGGGCTACCCTCACGCCTGTCACCCATGATGACGGGCTATGGTTCTAAACCCTATTCGCCTTCAAGTAAGGCTCTCTTGCGTGTATAATACCTGTGTGAGCCAACCTCCTCTGGCGGCATGTAATAACTAAACCCCCAGGATGGCAGGATTTAGCTCTGATACCAATGTAGACTGGCCATCACACCAAAAGTCCCGGGATGATTTGGGTCCTCTTCCAGACCCATATGGCCAGTCACTTCGGACCGTCGAGGCGCCACCCTCTGGGATCACGATGCCGTTGATTCTTACCGGCTGGCCAGGAACCCGTCCAGACCGCCGGAGGAACATCCGGTGGGGCCCAACACGGATCATCACATGCCATGAAAGCACAACAATGGAAGCATCTCACACCAGGTGATTTGGAGAAGGAAACGGATTCACCACATTTGTCAAATCCATTCGCCTTGTTTAACCAGCTGGGGCTGTCGCGACTGAGGGAGCTTTTGAACCTTGGATCCCCCCAGAAACTAGGTCCTAGTCCACCATTCGAGGAGGAGCTAACGGTCATTTTATGTCTTGTTATACTTATCTTTATGTGTTGTAGATAAATAAAAGCACAAGGTCTAAATTAAATGAATCAACAAACAAATTCTAATGTGCTTAGATGCCTTTTAGTTTCACAGATTAGCCTATTATGGTTGTGACCAGTAATTGTACCTATTATGGTTTCAATCCTATATGCATCTCTTTGTTTGGGTATTCACGGGGCTCTTCATGAACACAAAGGCTAGATCATATAATTATAGACAATATACCACATTGTTTTCAATTAATAATGAAAGCATTCCTATTTCTCATGTCTATGTGCAATGCCTATTTCAAATAAGTTTTCTCGTACAGTGTATATTCAGTGTCTGTAATTTAAACTCTGTGGGTATGTTTACAGTTAGAATGTTCTAAATTATATTTAATCATCTGCACATCTTCTCTCTTTTTATGATGAATGATCTTTGCCTTGTTTGAGGATTGGGACTTGGTTATCTTTGTTTTCATATTATCTAGAACTGAAGTCAATCTCATGATTTCTTAGGACTTGCACTCTGATAATTATATCTCCTTGACTTCTATATTTTTTAAGACAGTTTCACTTCATCTTTTTATAGTAGTAGTCCTATTCGTTGCTTTGGGATTTCTATTAGAGCAAATTTATTTATCTTTTTTCAAGTGCGATATTTTTTTAGGTTTGTTATTCTACTTTTTCCTTTATTGTGAAGTTTGGACTTTGTGGAACCCTTAGCTCCAGAATTGCCATCTTTCCCTTTTTGAAGTCTTCTTTGCAATTTATTTCTAGAATAGGGTCTCGTGCATGAAAACCACAGATTTTGTTAATTTTCAAAATTCTGTAGCTATATATTTGTGCAAGGACCTTGATGACATTATCACTATCTTAGGTGCATTTTGTTAACATTCTTCTATCTCTTGTTTTTGGATCTCCCTGTTCTGTTCAATGCATATTTTGCTTTCAGTTGCTTGAATTTTTTTTCATCGAGAACCACTTTTTAGCTCAAAATGTTTCCCCTCTTGTACGTGACCATTTTAATCTAATGTTTTTCTATATAGGATGTACAAATGTAAGGTTCTTTTTAATGCTACCAGTGGAATTTCGTCATTTGGTTTTGCCCTGACATGATTCTTTAATTATTCTGCATCTAATTTCTCTATTGCTACTAGTCTACTTTTAAGCAAGCTTTCCATATTACATGGCCTTTACCACTTGTACTTCCACTTCCATGATTTATATTTCTCTTCTTGTCAACTTACAGATAATAAGCTCTCATTTCCTGAACTCAATGGTTTGATTTTTAAGCCATAAAATTTCACCATCATTTATTTTACAAACATAAATTTTGAATGATACAAGTAACTTAAATGATACTGTTTTTCTTGCAGGAGAATTCGCCCACCAATTACGCGTCGTCTGCTTCAATCCTTCTTTTTTCTTGGTTTAACTGGGTACAGATGACAACCATTTTTTTTGGTGTGCATTTATAACTTACATCAATCTTGTCTCGGAAAATTATAAAAAGTTTTAATTTCTGTGCTGAACAGGATATTTGGGAACCAACTTCTATTCATCATGGGCCTCAATTATACTAGTCCAACCTATGCAGCAGCCATACAGCCATCGATTCCTGTCTTTACATTTATATTAGCTGCCATAATGGGGTGAGAATTGCTGTCCTTCTGATAATGTTCTGATGATCTAACTCCTCTTGGGATTATGTCAAACTCCAATAAAATATGATATTGTTATTTGTCCTAAGCAGCACAGAGTCTCTGAACTTGCATGCAATTGATGGTAAGGTTAAGATTGGAGGCACACTTCTTTGCATTTTTGGCGCTGTGTATATGGCCATTATCAGAGGCCCAGTTGTATTTGGGCAGGCATACATGGATCTAATGGCACAAGCCGAAATAAGTGGCAAGCCTCAGCCAGAGCCTGTTGGCTGGTTAGCAACAGGGTTAATGGAGCTGGGACTTGAGACCTGGCATGTTGGTATTATTTGTCTTATAGGGAATTGCTTATGCATGGCAATTTACCTAGCCTTACAGGTCGGTAGGTATAATCAATCTTGTAGCTATATATTTTTCATTGCTTTACTTGAAGAAATAGGGTGTAGAGAGATGTTATGCAGAGTGAGTGTGATTTTGTGCCTTCGAGAGAAGTTTTACTAAATTTCCTCAAACTGTGCCATCAATAATATTTCTGTGCATAGTGACAAAATACTTGGAAACTAAAAAGATGTAATTACTTTTATGTTTTTCTATGTTGCCCTGTATTAATACTTTATATGACTGCTCAGATGGAAAGAGTTTCTGCAAGAAATTAAGATGTCAGGTATTTTAAATATATTAGATTTCTTGTTGTCTTGTAATCGTATTAAGCTCTAACCTTGATTTCCCTTTCTCTTGTTTTATAAGTAAGATTGTTCCATATTTTTTCATTTGTGTATATTTTTATTCTTTTTAATGTACTTTCCATACATCTTTTTAATGCTGTATTTTTATTGTTCGTTGGGTTTGGGGTTGACATATACATATTTAGAATTCCATTGTGATTGTGCTCCTGGATAGCGCTTGTTTCAATATAAATTATTTGACCTTCTAAAAAATTAGTAGGAATTATTAATTCTTTTTATTGATTTATATTTTATAGACAGATATTCTTAGTAACTCAGATGAGATTCTAGACATCAATGCACAACAAAGGGAAATGATATCTTGATTCAAGAGTTCAATAATAAAAACTAAACCTCCCATAGGCCTGATTCATTAATTGGTTATTAATTAGGAGGATATCTTATACTTGACTGTTTGAGATTATATTTCTTGATCATATGCTTGCAGATGATTACTTTTTTTGGTTTTTCTGATATATCTTAATTTTTTGTAAGGCGCTGATTTTGAAACTGCTTAGAAACAGATTCTGCATTCTCCTGGCTCAATTTTGTTGTCCGCTGATTTGACGCTTGCAAATCCTTAGGAATGTCAAATTACCTGTAATTCAGCTATTGGTCTATGACCATGTACTGCATTGGTAAAATATTTACTACAATAGTAATTTGGTATTTTTCAATTTTTAAAAACCATGTTTGATAGGCAAATTATAATTTGTTTGCAATTTGTAATGGTACATTTTCATATATGTGTTTAAGATTGAATCTAGTATTTTGCAGACTGTGTAATGATTTTGACTTTGATTTCAAGTTATCAGACTTTTTCCTGCTTTTAAATTTATTATTTGTGCATTAACAAAGTTTACCAAGGAACTGTTGTGGAGAGCCTGCCTTTGAATTTATCTTGAATGCCTTTAGAGAGGTCAGTTTTGAAAATTTTAAGAATTTTGTGACAGCATATCTCTAATAATATTAAATAATTTCTTGATTTTGCAGGCACCAGTTCTTGTCAGATATCCTGCTAGTTTGTCACTAACTGCATATTCCTATCTTTTTGGTTCTGGGTTGATGGTCCTGACTGGAATAATTGCAGCCAATGAACCATCAGACTGGATTTTGACACGTTCGGAGATGGTAGCTGTTGTATTTGCTGTAAGTTGACATGGATGTTACTCTCTTTATATTCATAATTTCTCTCGTCCCTGAAATATTTCATTAGAGAGATGTTACTTCAGTTTATTAAAATGTTCTGTGAATATCTACTAGCAATTATTTCAGTCACTATACTTATACAGTGAATTTAATTGTGTTGCTGAGTGCAGGGTGTTGTGGCATCGGCAATTAACTATGGTCTTCTTACATGGTCCAATAAAATATTGGGGCCTACATTGGTTTCTCTTTACAATCCACTTCAACCTCTTACATCGGCATTTCTCTCACGTGTTTTTCTTGGCAGTCCAATATACCTTGGAAGGTTGCATTCAAAACTCGTAACATTAAATTCATCTGGGTTAATGCAAATTATGACCATATTGATTCTTTGCGCTGTCATGTTGTTCAACTATAACCCATGCACGTGAAAGAAATGCTAGATCACAAATGTGCATAATATTTTTCAGAACTAAGTTCAAAGTTTTAAATGCTTGATAGACAACTAAGCTGCACGAACTATTATTTTTTGGAGAATTTCTTTGTATTAGAAGCCCATCTTTGTATTAGAAGCCCATTATTGATATTTATATCTATATTCTCTTGTAAAAAATAATTAAGAAAGGAGTTTAATGAAAGCCATTGGATGAATGTTAAGTGTGAATGATTTGTTGGTCGATTGTAGGCATTCAGCTAGTGACGACTTTTAATCAAAAACGTATCTTGTGAATCATTGTTGAACATCTTGTCTTACATATTACACGACTCCTACAAGGCAGTTTTTGATCAATAGGAGTGTTAATCAGGTTTATAACTATCCATCTTGTGTTGGAAAGGCTCTGTCCTCAAAGCACATGAAGAAGACAGGCAATAAGATTGCATTGAAACGAGCAAGAACGTATTGAATCTCAATCGTGTTAGGATTTATCACATATGGTTAGGTTAGTATATAGGTTTAATTTATCAGACCTATTATAATTATCTTTGTTAGTTGGGTTGTTAGGCTTGTTGGTAGGTTTACGTGGAATAGAATATTTTTGAGGAATAGTCGGTAGGTGATAAGCCCGTGTATCCTAAAAATAAGGATTACAACAAACTTTACTTTGTATGAATATCCTTTGAAGTATTTTAATAAACTATCCTGATACAGGCATATTGAATCTTTCATTTGTTATTATAGAGTGCCCTGAGCCTGTGAGAGTGAAGAGACAGAAAGAATAAATCAAAGCTTAAAGCATTCCAAGGCATTCTCTGAGGATTATAGCTAACGTCAAGCAGATAATGTCCAAATCTTTGTTGAAACTTGAAGGAGTAAGTGGAAGAGAAGACAGCAATGCATGAAGGAAAACACGTGATTAATGTTTCCAAGTTGGATCAATAAGTCGAGAGTCTTCTCCAGTTCGTTTCATATGCTTCAAAATATTAAAACATATAGATTGTGTTATATTTATGATTAGAGAATTTTATTCTTGTTTGTGGTGAGTTAAAAAGGAGAGCAGAAAAAAATTGTTTGGGTGCAAAGCATAGTTACCAAATCCGGCCAGATCTGCACAAACTCAGGCCAGATCTGGATTTTTTGGCTGGCCCGGGTAAGTTCATCTGGGTCGGCTCTGTTTTTTTTCAATTTTTATTTTTTATTTTTCAGGTTTTCTGTGGGAAAAAAAGCCCAGAAACCATAGATGCTATATAAAATTAACATTTTATATTACTTTATTAATGTTTTTCATTGTATTTGTCAATTTCACATATTTATAAAACTATGCACACTCATACACACACACAAACACAGATATATATATGTGATATATATATTCCGGATCGGATTTTTCTGAAAATTTTCAAGAATTCTGGATTTTCGGATTTTTTTACCCCTCCTAAACAGATCCGGATTTCCAAACTTGGAGGAGACAAAACATTCATCAATACAGGAGGTGGAATTTATTCATCAATTTATATCTTTATTCCCCCTCTGACTGAAGTAGGTGACGACAAAAGAAGCTGACAGAAGAATGAATGCAAAAGAAAGGTGGGAGTTGTTTAAAACAGCTAGAGGAAGTGGGGTCTTATTTATTTGTTTGCTGTTTTTTTCAAGTGGTTAAATTGTTTGTTTGTGGATCTTATTTATTTCAAGAAACAAGTATGAGAAGTTTTCAAGACAAAAAAAGCGGTAGCAATGGAAAATGCCTTGATGTGGGATGAGATTGAGTACATTGGTGCCATATATTTGAGGAACAACAAAGAGACATGGTCAAAATAAATGTATTAATTATTTTTTGCTGCGTAGAGGCATAAAAGACATGGAGCAGCAGCTGAAGGAGTGGAAGAGGCAGAAGAATAAGGTGCTTGGATGCAACAAGAGGTGCTTGCAGCACATGCATAAATGAAGAAATGAAGCACCCAACATTAAAGCACCTTTCTTCAATAATAACATAAACTTTTTGCAAAGTTAATCATAAGTTTTTAGCCCTAAAAATTTAGGGCTGATATAGGTTTACAAGTTTTATTAATTAGTTTATATTTAAAATAAATAAACATTAGAAATATGGACAAATATTTCACTTCTAGTCTGACCAGGTCGAATTAATTCCATATCTCCCAATCCAGAAGGACTTTGTCCGTGAAAATATGCGATGAAGAAATGAAGCACCCTACATTAAAGCACCTTTCTTCAATAATAACATAAAATTTTTGCAAAGTTAATCATAAGTTTTTAGCCCTAAAAATTTAGGGCTGATATAGCTTTACAAGTTTTATTAATTAGTTTATATTTAAAATAAATAAACATTAGAAATATGGACAAATATTTCACTTCTAGTCTGACCAGGTCGAATTAATTCCATATCTCCCAATCCAGAAGGAGTTTGTCTGTGAAAATATGCGAAGTTATGTCTAGTGTCACTATGAAGTACCATGTAAAATGGTTTTGCTCCAGCCTTTGTATTTTAATTTGATTTTTTTTTTGTGTTACCATAGTGTATTTTTAGGTTTAAAACCTTTTGCTCGTAGGTCAGTATTAAATTTGTAACTTTTTATTCGGGAGGCGTATTTTGACAAAAAACTTGCCTGATTATTGTAGTCTATAAGACTTGTGGGGAAAGGATTTAGGTTCATTCTTTATAGTTTGTAAGTAAAAATTGTTTTTCCATAAAAATTGCATTTAAAGTTCTCTCCAAATTCTCAAGCTGGAATTTTTTGTATACGGGTGCATTTTTGGTAGTACTCGACACCCTTACAAGTTTTTTAAATTGAGAGGGGTAATATATTCCCATGGAGGAGACAAACACATGGAAAAGCATTACCGGAAGTTCAGAAATGTCAAAGTGCTTTATGGAGTAGTTTGTGGTCCACGGGACCATAAGGATTGACTTGGCTTTTTGAGCTGAGCTTTAGAGGAGGATGGAGGATAATTACCAATCTTGATCTTGCTACTAGTTAGAGATTGGTTTATTGCTTTAGTAGCAATTTAGAGCCAAAAATATTAAAGCAATAGATGGTAATCACCAATGAAGGTAATGATGAAGACCGTACTCCTATTGCACACGAGATGAGAACAATATTGTTCGATGAGGCCCAGTCCCACCTAAGGAGTGGCTGAGGTGAGGTCCAGTCCCACCTGTGGATGTAGTGTGGTCAGTTCCCACTATCGCTGTTATTTTTGTCCAGTGAGGCCAAGTCCCACTGAGAAAAACTAGTGAAGCTCATTCTCACTAGTGTATTGTTATTAACAATTGGGTGTGTCTCCATTCATATGAGTGTTGTGAGACAAATTCTCACAACTATGCTTGGTGAATGGCAAGAGTATGCTCTCATTCGTATGGATTGTTCAGTGAGGCCGATATCACTAAGAAGGTGTAGTGAGGCCCTTCCTAGTACTGTTTTATAAGTATGTTGAACTTTGAGCATGTTTCAGTTCACGTACGATGTTGATTCTCTCATAGTCTTTGAGCTATATGTAATAGTGGGGGGGAATTATTAATTTTCACATATGGTTAGGTTAGTATATAGGTTTAATTTATTAAACCTATTATAATTAGCTATGTTAGTCAAGTTGTTAGGCATGTTAGTAGGTTCACATAGAATAGAATATTGTTGAGGAATAGTCGGTTAGTGATAAGTTTGTGTATCCTAAAAGTAAGGATTACAACAAAATTTACATTGTATATATATCCTTTGAAGTATTTTAATTTTTAATAAACTATCTTGATGCAATATATTGAAACTTGTAGATTGATCCATCCACGATCAATTTAATAAACATTGAGTGTCTTTGAAGGTTGACACTTAAGTTTTATTGTCTCGAGAATTGGTGACTTGGAGTCCACATGTATCTCATGTAATTTTGATTATAATTATTTTTGGAACCTTCTCATCAGAGTCAAATACTTCCATGGTAATGATGATGTATGTAAAACTACTTTGCCCAATTGTTCAAACAACAAAGGGAATAGATATCAAATTATACTATTGTACATACCTAGGATACCGATTCGCCCCTTGATTCGGGTTTGATTTGTACCGGGTATGGGTATGGTTCGGATTTGATTGTGGGTTTGTCCCAGGATGTCCAAGATGACCCGGGTTTCTTTTGCTGAAGAACATGGGTCATTGTAGATGTAGTTGGGGTGAACCCAAGACAAACTCCTAGGTTTTTCTTTGTTTTAATTTTTTCACAATTGGCGTTGAAGTAATTATATATATATAATAAAAAACACACTTCCAAACCCTTAAAGTTGCTAAAAGCATAGAAAGATAACATAAAACAACACTTGCCTAGAGTATTTGGTCAGAATATTTAAATTTAATAGTTTTTATATATTTTTTTGTGTGGCTGTACCTAAAGCCGTACCCGGGGTTAAAAAATCACTTTAACCAAACCCTACCTAAAATGAACCGGCTACTTAGGTACATACATATTTGAAGAACCATATCAAACATATGGAAAGATATATGATATTATGGATGCCCTGATAGTACATACATATTTGAAGAGCCATATCAAACATATGGAAAGTTATATGAGATTATGAATGCCCTGATATTCAAAATAGAGTCAAGGTACATATATGCAATCCAAAAGGTGCCACCAGGAGCAGCATGGTGGTGACTTTCCAAAATCATTATTAGTTAATCAAGTCTTCATTTAACTTCTTAGTCAGGTCTTTAAATATAACTTAAAAGCCTGACTTGAAATATAGAATCTTTAAACTACCCATTAATCCTTTTAAACTACTCCCTTCAAAAACTGGCAGGACCTCAGGAGTGCATGTCTAATCTTCAATAGTAGACTATTGCTGCTGATCAACTGTGCATTAGTGGTTAGTCGATGTAGCATATTTTGTCACCAATGCCAGAGCTAGAGGTGCTGGTGTTTTATGTACTGATCTTGCTGGTGTTGCTGATGGTGCTACAGATAAATATATCAACTAAATTGTCTCTCATATTGACATATACCAAAGGTGTCACTGTATTCTGACAATGGCATTTTGCCTTTGGTGCCTCCAATTCTGTCATCACCCCATTACACTTTGTGACACTAATCTCCAATGTGAGCAAGTTCTTAGCGTTTCCCCTCTCCAAGTCTTCCAAGTTCTCATATGCAATTTTCCAATTTGCATTGCAATCTGAAAACTGCTTAACCTGTCGACATGGTTAGATTTTAGGTATATACAATTTGCTTTGGTCAATATCTTTATTATTTTTAACACAATCAAGATTTGTCACATTTGAAGAGCGTTGACATTTTCATGGGTGACCATTGGCTGTTTTTTCAACATTGTTGATATTAACTTTTCTTCAGTTTGAATTAATTTTTTGAAAGAGACAATGACATTATTTTTAACTGTAACATTTGATAGAAGTTTTTTGCTTTGAATTACTTTATTTAAAAAGTAAACAACATCAGTAGATGTTTTATTATCAACAAGATTTTTTCTCAGTTATGCAAAATTCTCTTTACAAGTTTACTGTCTTGAGATGCTTGACTTGATCGAGAAGGGTTTGATTGGGTTTTAGTAACTCTTGAAACTCATATTTTAATCGTTGTCCTTGAAGTCCAAGTATTCTTAATTTGGGGTTATTCCCATCCATCTATTGAAAAATGGATTTTTAAGATTTCCCCATAAATTTGTGTTGCTTTTTCCATCACTATCCCACCATTTTTGTGCTTTACATGTAAAGCACAGTGATATAGAATTGGTATCATTTAATCTGTGATGTGTTAAAAGGTCCCAAAATTCTCATGGATTTTTGAAATCCAGAAAAATTGGATTTTTTTATTTGGGACTCTTTAGGTGTCTTCATAAATATAAATTAATTTTTCTATCATAAATAGTGGGATAGACTCCTATTTATCTTTAGTTGTTTCATCGCTGTCAACAAATGCAATAGTGGCCGCATGAACTCCCATTATATTTATGGAAGAAAAGTCTTTTCAAATACGAACACATTGGGATATAATGATTCTTTTTTTTAAACAAATAAACTTTTCAAAAGTATTGTATCTGTTATTTTTTTCTATAGGTTAACATTTTAACATTTAAATTTTTGTTTTTAATTTTTTCATTCCTTGCGTTAAAATCTTATAGATTGTCACGACCCTTTACCATGATTTTCATAGCTTTGAACAGGGGTTTAAACTACGAGTACATAGTTGAGCCCATCAATAACAGGTTGTTGGTCTTCTCAAGGGAAACCTTGAGTCCTCCACTCACATGTTGGACATCACACAGCCACCCATGACACTTAAGTGACTGCTCACACAGCCTCTTTCTTGGCTGAATGCAACCTCAAAGACTCACACAGATTTCCTGTCTGATGCAGTCTAACATGGTCTTAAATAAGCCACTACAATTTTTTTCAACCTCCCTCACGTGGAAGGAAAACTTAAACATATTTAAACATACTTTCTCATGGGAAAACATAACTTATCTTAGGTGAAAATGTTTGGCCTTACTCGAGTAGTGAATCTGCTTACTGTACCAATTTTATAGAAGATCTTTTTGTGTTTTCTTTTAAATGCCATCTTGTGACAAATTTACAAGCTTGAGACTCCTATAATTGTCTTAATGTACAAAATTCTTCTCACAACAATGTAACTCATGTTCGTCAAGACTAAATGCTCACCATTGCTAGATTGAAGAATTTAATCCAAATAATTATGATATTAAATTATTAAGTTTTGTGGGATTTTAATCGTGTATGATGTAAGAATTTTGATATTATCAAAATATTTTACTGTTAGTGAAATATGACACAGCCTGCGGTTAGAGGGCAATTTGTTTGTGGGTTAGCTTGTACAAGCGAGACCCAAGTTTGATTGCTTGAATCCAGCTCTTGGGGATGCCCGAAATGGGCCAAGTTGTAATCTTCTGGGTTTGGATACAACATCCATAACCATAATCAGTAGAAAAAAAATATGATGCCATTTTTACTCCTCATCGAATAACATGTGTACTAGCTATCTTAATAGCTTTGTGTGCGTGTGTGTATTTGATAAGGTTTAAATTTATTAAAATTAAAAAATAAGTACAATATGAAACAAGATCCACCTTGGGATGATCGTTACCGAACAGTCCATGGCAGACAACACCAACAAACATTGAGAGGTCAGGTCTGTCTCTGGCCTTCTTATTGACAACTTACATTAGAGCTCCCCAGGTACGCACTGATTAAAGTCTAACCTAGAAATCCATCATGGCGTCTAGTTTAAGATTTCCTTCTTTCTCAAAGTTAACCTTAATCGTCTCTCCTTTTCTGCCACTGTATTGGATGTAGATATTTTGATGCAAAAGGCCTCCAAGGTCGTCCATTCTCATGATTGCTTTCAGTTTAACTTCCCGAACATTTCTCATTATATCCTGAACGTTGTTCATCATGTTTAAGGAAAGAAAACTGTATCATTGAGCCTTTTTGTAATGTTGAAACAAGAATCCTTCACCATCTTTTTAAACTCAATAACTTCCACCAAAAGATCTTTCATCATTGTATTCCCACATTATCTTTTCCTTTTCCTTCGTCTTCCTCCACAGCTTCAAAGGTCTTCTTGTTATTTTCCATAGCCTCAATGTCATCAGGTCTAGAAATCTTGCCATCTTCATCCAACTAAGCCTCCTCCTTCTTTCTTGTCAGAAAAGAGCTTTCATGACAGGGACTTACATTAAGATCCAGCGGAGACGTCTCAATCTCCAAGCCCTTGGTTTGATACATATCTGGAAATTTTCAAATATTCTAAAGTAGCTAACTTACTATGAAGATTTCCTTGCTCAAATGAATGACAAGTATTCTCCCAGGCAAACCAATTTCTCTTCGTTGCTTATGTTCACCACCTTCAAGGGTATTTGTTTCCTTATCTCACTGTGCCTTTCAAACGGAGGGGAAAAGCAGCGTTTTTTTTGTTCCTTTTGAAGTGCCTGAAATAAGTTATATATTCCTTGAATAGCTTGACTTCCACATGTCACCACTCTCTTGGATAGCTATGTTGAAATATTGTCATTGATGTCAAAGGGAAACATCTACGGAAATATCTAATAGGAACGGAAGTGTGAAAGAAAATTATTACAAAAGTGTTTTTGAAGGTAAATGGAATTCTTGACGGAAGTGACTGGATCCGTCAAAAAGTAACGGAAATTTTCCGTAACAAGGTTGTCATTTTCGAAATCTAAAGCCGACCCATTTGAGAATAAAATACATCTATTGTAGTGCTCAAATTTTGAAGGGACCAGCATTCATGAAAGGACAATTTTTAAAAGGCACATATACAGTTGCGTTTTCAATTAAAGACCATCATTAATGAAAAACTCATGGCAGCCCATGTAGGAGTTTCCACATGTTGCAATTCATAGGAAACATGATATTTATCAATGATAGAATGACAAAGTATTTTTATAATGGCCCCCTTTGTAAAATCGCAGTCCTTGGGGAGTTAATGCATTTAATTTAAATTAAAATGTGTTAACACCTTTTTAAGGTGAAAAGGTGCCTCTTGAGGAAGGACGCCCCCTTTGGAAAGGTTTTGAAGGCTATAAAGGGGCAAATGTGTTTGAGAATTAAATCATTCATTGAAGATCATTTCCATGTATCATAAGAGAAGAAGAAAGAGGAAGGAGTAAACAAGTGAAGAGCGAAGCTTGATATTGTGCCATCATTCGTTGTTAAAGCAACAGTAAGAAGGTGGATATTGTTTTAGTGAGGTTGGTGCCACAGATCAGAAAGGATCATTGTTTTTTTGCTAAGTTGGTGTTTGGTGACGTAGTTGGTGCTTCAATACTCAAGATTGGTCTCTCGGGCTGAGTTGGTGCTTGGAATTTGGAGATTGGTGTCTTCAAGTAGGTTGGTGCCTAAAAATCATTTGTAAAAGAATTATTCTAAGACTGGATTTGGACGGTAGATCCAAGCAGTCTTTCAAGTGTGGTTTTTCCCCACCGAGGGTTTTCCATGTAAAATTTGTGCTGTGCATTGACTTGTTTTTGTGAATGATTTCTTTCTGAAAGTGAAATTAAAAGAAGTAAATAAATATTACACACTGATTCACGCCCTGCCCCGCCCCCGTCCTCCCCCCCTCAGTGTGCTGTGTGCTGAACAAGCTAGACTTCCACATGCCACCACTCTCCTTATGCTTGGTCGTGTTACCACTCTTCTCTTGAAAGTAAACATGTTGAGATTTAACACCTGCAACTTCTTCTTTAAGGGGACTAGTAATGTTTCTGAGATTAGTACTTTCTGTGTCTGAGGAGTTGGAAATGTTGATAAACTCAACGGTTCTCATCACATGCTACACCAGATTGCTAAGATGAGCAATACAAAGAAGAATGAATAGTATACAGACAACAACTTGACAAAAGACGGCAAATAAGTACATGCCCCATGGAGCACTGAATGGGAAGGGGAAGAAAGACCTAGCCACACCTGACACAGAAGAGGGAAGGTCCCAGGCACAAAAATATTGCAAGAGAAAACAACAGGAAATTCTTTGACTTGGATGGGAAGGGGTAAAAAGAGCCACAAGAGCAGTAGTAGGAGAAGACCATAGAGCTGGCATGAAAAGAGAATCAGGAACGAAGGAGAAAGACAAGCAGAAACACCCCACCCATCAAGGCATGGACACCCACTGACAGAGGTAGGTGGTGCACAAAAGAGACGTTTAGAAAATCCAGTCACACTTGATATTCCAATTAGGAAAGAGTGGTAGGATAGGACATGCCTGTTCCAATCAACGCCCAAACAGGTGTTGGTGATCAACAAGAGATAAATGGAAGCCTCTAATGTCATGGGAAAAGGATCAGTGTGCAAGGAGAAAGGGAAAAGAAACACAACCTACAACAGAAAAATAGGCACAGAGAAGAAAACACAGACATGATACAAAAACAAACCATCACTCGCCTGCAGTCCACGCTCTCTACAAGTGCTGAAATGGCACTCATACCCCACTGATCCAATCATTCAAACTTTCCCTGGAAACATGCAAAGTCAAACAGCCCTAACAATGCCAACATGAGCATTACTTGAGCATGCATGACTGCCCAAACTTGCAATAACATCCATGTCAAAATGGTCAAGTGAAAAATGCATTCAACGACAAACAAACAGGCTTGAGAAAACTGCAATTTTGGCTTGAGAAAGAGCAGTTATTTTAAATGTTCTCATTAGATTGGCCCATTTGAAAGATCCTTCTATACCTCTCCAACCACACCTTCCAACACAACATAGCTGAGATTGAGTCCCACAAAATATTTAAATCATTAGAGTTTGAGCTCAAGGCCCAACTATGAATGTTATCCACCAGCTTATAAGGAAGAGCCCACCCGTGCTGAAGCTATTGAGCATGCCTAGCCAGATCTCCTTGGTCAAATGACAGTTTAGGAGACGATGGTCAACGTCCTCATCAAGAAAACACACAACATGAAGGGTCCTGAAAACTTCTCCTCTTTAGCTGCTCCATAGTAAGAATCTTCCTTTGAACAACCACCCACAAAAAAACCTTTGCTCTAGGCCATGCTTGTGAATCCCAGACCTTCCTTCAAACTTTTGATTTATAAGAAAGCGGGGCCGTTTTGTTAAGAAGATTATATCTTGCTACTATAGGGCAATTTATAGACCCATTATAGTTGCATTGGAGCTTGTCTCATTGACTGCCACTGGGAATTCTGAAAGTAGGCAAGGAGTGTTGCAATCTTAAGGAAGGGATAGGTTTATTCAAGAAACACTCTACATCTTTTCATTGTCTTGCTATCAAATGTTCCTCTTTCTTAGAGACACATTCACTTTGTTGCCCCAGACTTGAGAAGCAACAATTTGAATACCTGTTAGTTCAGGATGCAAAGTGACAGGAGAGTCCCTCAGCCAAGCATTCTCTCACATCTTTTCATTATCTTGCTATCAAATGCTCCTCTTTCTTAGAGAGACATTATTCATTCGTTCAATTTGTTGCCCCAGACTTGAGAAGCAACAATTTGAATAACTGTTAGATCAGGATGCAAAGTGACAGGAGAGTCCTTCAGCCAAGCATTCTCCCAAAAGTTGACCTTCCCTCTATTACCAATCTTCCAAAAGAGTGCCCTCTGAACTAAAGATTGAGCATTCACCACATTGTTCCAAATAGTGAATCCCTTCAAAAGGGCTGTTGAAGTGAAAAGTATTTCCGAATCCTCACCGTTCCTCAGCCAAGCATTCTCCCAAAAATTGGCCTTCTCTCCATTACCAATCTTCCAAAAGAGTGCCCTCTGAACTAAAAATTGAGCATTCACCGTATTGTTCCAAATAGTGAATCCCTTCAACCAGTCTTCCAAAAGAGTGCTGTCTAAACTAAAGATTGAGCATTCACCACATCGTTCCAAATAGCGAATCCCTTCAAAAGGGCTGTTGAAGTGAAAATTATTTCCGAATCCTCACTGTCCATGTATTTCCTATGGATCAAAGTGCTCTAGCTTTGCAGTAAATTCTCCATACGAACTTTGGGTGTAAAGCAAGGTTGGCCATTTCACTGTTCCTAACCACATCACTCCCAAGATCTTTTGAGAGATGCATCTTTTGCCAAAAAACTGTGGAAATTCCCTTTGCTCCCTCGTTTCTTGCCATAAGAAAAGTTGCATGATTTTGTCTTTCTTTAAGAATCTTCTTCAAAGCTTGCAGAACAGAAAACCGGTAAGTAGAGATTGATTGAATAACTGATTTGAGCAGGGCCAATCGGCCAGTCGATGACAACCAATTACCTCTCCAACTAGTCAACTTGCTTTTGAACTTGTCCACAGGATTAAGCTAGACACTGCATTTAGTTTTCGCCTCGAAAAGAGGTACTCCGAGATGAGAGTTAGGGAGATGGGCCACTCCACATCCCAAAATCCTAGAAAGGCAGTTTTGCTCACTACCTCCCATATTCATAAAGAAAGCTTTAAACTTATATATATATATATATATATATATATATATATATATATATATATATATATATATATATATATATATATATATAATTAATTAATTGTTCTGAGGCCACCTCATATTTGTGCAGAATCTCCTTGATACACACATTCCCTCAAGGTTGGCTCAGCTGCTATTACTAACATGGTGTCTTCCACAAATTGGAGGTGTGTAATAGGGTTGCTAGCCATTGAGACTTTCAGACCACTCGAGTTCTGACTTCTGCTTTCTTCCTCAAGGGTCTTTTCCAGAGCTACAGCCAAAATAATGTCCAGGTAAGGGGAAAGATGATACCCTTGCCTCATGAATTTTGTGGAGTTGAAAACTTTGGTAGGGGATCCACTAACTGAAAACTTAGGAGTTGAGATACATTCCATAACCCATCCCCTCCAGTGTTTTGAGAAGCCAAACCTTTCCATCACTTTCTTGAGAATAGACCAGTAGACTTTGTCACAGGCCTTGGAGATGTCTAGTTTCAATAGCATTCCTTTCCTACCATTTTTAAAGAATGGAAAATCCTGTGGGCAATAAAAATAGCATCCAGGATTTACCTCCCCTTCACAAAACCTCCCTGCTTTTGAGAGATAATATGTGAGAGAACAAGTTATTAGTTTGGAGATTATCTTGTAGAAAGAGTTGCAGAGAAAAATGGGTCTGTAGTTAACCGAAGTCCTTGCCTCCACATGATTAGGATTGAGAACAATGAACTCTACACGCTTAGGATTGAGAACAATGAAAGTAGAATTCAAAGACTAGAATTTTGTGAGAGTACCTGGACTCTTCCACTGCTTCTGTGACTTTTGATCCAAGTAGCTTCCAGAATATTTGAAAGAAGAGTGTGCCAGAAAACTGTCCGGTCTCAGGGCCTTATCCCCTTGCATTCAAAAGCAACTTTCCTCACCTCCTCTTCTGGAATGATCCATAGCTCACAATTCAAGGTTGGTTATACTCCAAGATCCACAACTTGTACTTGACTATGCCGCTAATTTTTCCACCGAAGTTCTCATACAACTGAGTCCCACCCAACAACAAATCCAGGCCCATCAAGATTTGTTAAATCTGGTTCCAAAGAAAATGGGAAAAGCAGATGGAAAAGAAAAGGCTAACCTTTGTTGCCATTAGTTGAGATGGAAAACGTTGGAGTAGTAATGCAGCTGTTTATCCTCTCTACTACTTCTTCCCTAAAACCAAAAGCTTTGAGAGTGGGTTTGAGTAGCTGCCAATTGCATCGACCAAAATATTGCTTCCCAAAAAAAACAGGAAATGTTGAGAATTCTTGTTTTTCCATAGGGTCAACTATCAATGAAATAATTGGATTTCCCTCTGCATATAAAGTAGAACAGTAAAATTTGGGAAGGTATGATCCTACAGATGAACTCCAAATTATCCAGTTGGACCTATTGGTGCCCATCCTTTGCAGGCTGGATCCGATAAGTGAAATCAGTCTTACAGGCAGTCCTTAACAAATAGAGGAGGAGATAAACAATGTACAGAAGACCTTCCTATGGCAAGGGGTTGAGAAACAATTCAAGTATGCCCTAATTTATTAGGCCCAAATTTGTACTCCCAAAAAACATGGAGGGCTTAATATCAGATTTCTTAATGATGCTTTGGCGATGAGGGTAGCTTGGCAGTTTTGGAAGCATCCACACTTATCTGGAGTATAATAATTCAAGAAAAATATCTTCTACAGACCACAACCAATATTCTCACAGATAAATGCGTCCCACACTTTTCAATTTGCTAAATTCCTTCAAACAGGTACCATGCTTCTCCACCATCTCACTTGGAAGATTGGGTACGGGCTACACCCTCTTCAATGCCCCCAGTTTGAACTGCAAATTCTGTGTCAGTCACAAGGACTTCGTCATACTATTGATTACTATCATCCTTCTCCTCCCAATCTTCTTGCCTGGGGATTCTAGCTCACAACAGTTTGCTCACCTCTGACAATCTGCAAATGTGGGGATGAATTGGGCCAAATATATGTCCAAACTGTGAATGAGAGACAGAGACTGTACATCTGTTTTTCCAATCCCCTCTAGTAATGGATCTATGGCATCATGTCTCTTTATTTAATGTCACCTCTATCAATTTATCATAAATCTCCGAGAGTGTCTTCACATGGGGACACTTAAAAGCAGGTGTGAGATGTATTAAATTTATGTATTAAATCTCCCCACGCTTTAATCTTTGGTTCGAAAATAAAGATCACAATGTCAGTCAGATGTACAGACAAATCAAAGCACAAATAAGAAGTACAAATCTTGTCATGCAAAAAGGTATACTGAGAGCCTTTGACCCTGCAGAGATGATTGATTGTTGGATTGGGCAAAGTTGGCAGATCGCTTTTCAGCATCATTTCCATTTTTTCAAAATTCATCCTAAAAGTTGTTGGAGCCCATGCTAAAAGAGCAAATATAAACTCAATTCTGATGGAGTCTCTGAAAGAAACCAGGGGCAGGCTGGGTTTGGGAGAATAATCCACAACTCTCAAGGAGCTCCTCTTGTCACTTATACACAAAAACTTGGGATTGGACAAATGAATTTGTGGAACTTCTTGCTTTGTATGCAGGAGTCAAACCTATGTGAAAATTTGTCTTCAACATCTTTGTATTGAAGGAGACTTCCAATTGATAATCAATCTCATATGTAGGCACAGAGATTAAAATGCACAAAATTCTTCCATCTAACAATTGGAAAATGGACAATATGCTTCAACAAGCTGCTGCATCAATTAATACAATGGCAGATCAATCTTCAACATGAGCAACGAGTCCACAATCGAGTTGCTGATATTTTGGCAAACATGACAATCAAAGACTAGGAGACACTACTTTCTGTTTGTACACGTATGGTAAGAACTTCCTCTTGGGATCTGTACATTGCTGGAATTAGAGCGGCTTTCCACCCCCCAACCTGTACCATGACTAGCACAAGATTTTTAACCATGACTGGGACTTACAAAAACTCATACCTAAAAACGCTCCTTACACTGCTTTTTTAAATTTGGCTATTGTGGCATCAATGTTGCTTTTCTAATTTTAGCGGAGGAGCTAAAACTACTTCTTTGTCCAAGGTACACAATAACCCATGGACCCAATTCATGTCTTATCTATTACTTACTGATTTTTACCACAAAAAGATCCTCAAAGTCTACTTTACTTTCCTATTGAACGGACCACTTTAGACTACATCTTTGATATATCTATATACCGTTCCCCATCTACATTAAAGTTTATCATTTATGTCTATGGTCCTGTGAGACTTTTTGTAATGCTCCTTCAGACCATACTAACCATACTGAAATACCCATACCAATTTATCATAATGTTCATTCATTTTTTTTTTGCATTGCCACGCACATACCCTCACGCACTCTTTCCACTCCACTACACTTAGCTATTTCCCATGTTTGTTTCTGCCCTCACTACGCCTATCAGCAGGTTATTTCTCCATGCAACGACTGATTGAGTATAATGGGGGTTTTCTATCTCCTAAATACTGGTCAAGTCAGGGCACAACCTCACGTAACCATATCAGTTCTCATTAAGAGCTATAAATCCTGATACAGAAAATTGTCACTCATTTGTTCTCTGCAAATGGAGATTGGGAAATACCTTCATGGCCACGTCAGGGCAGAGTGGCTTCCAATCGATGGATCTGGGGATGATATATAGTCACATTCTCAGTGCATCTGATCCTTTTAAAAGGTATCAAAAGCTAACTTCAATACCCTACGACAGGGCCAACCAGTCTATGCATAGAGGTCTTGAAGGCAGTGATACCTTGCTGCAGATGTCATCGCATAGGTCTTTGATATATCTATATACCTTGCTGCTGGAAGATTTGGTCTTCTTGCTAACAAATTTGAAGTTCTTAGTACCCTAATTCCAGTGATGGGAGAATGTATAATGAATCTAACCATCTTGGCCAAACCAGCATAAGGATTGTATCAATCAATTGACAAAGATCAATGAGTATCAACAACATCACTTGCACATTCCGGAGAAAAAATTGCTTTATGGACCCTATCAAGAAGCTGATTGATGAAGCCATTTAGGAAAGTGAGCACTCACAAAACGGCACCAAATGTAAAACTTCTCTCTTGGCCAGCTATAGCAGTACTTAAGCCCAGGCTGTAGATTTGGAGGTTCCTATATTCAAATCAGGAGTTCAGCCTACTGCTGCTGCAGATTGGAAGAACACGGATCAAATGCCCACTGGAGCTCATGGAATGCCAAGCCAGATGGGACCACTCAATGACAAATAGTCACAAGAATATTGGGAGGACCTTTGCTTTTGTAAGTCTTTTCTTTTGTCTTATCAGATACTCGGAATCACATTGCTGCTATATCTACAGAAAGTCCAAGTTTATGTGTCAGTTATGATGTATATGCCTTTTCATAGATTTTTCCTTAGTCCTAAGTCTAGTTACTTCTAGGCCTTATTTGATTCTTGAAAAGATAAGAATGCAGTTGTAATTTGTAGCTGTTGTAGGTTTTTCACTTTACTTTTGTTGCTTTGCTCTTCACAATTACTTTTCACGTCCTGTGAAACTCTGTCAGACCCCTGATTTTGTCTCTCAGCAGAGTTTATAAATTCCCTTCATTTCATAATATATTTAGCCTTTTTATCAAAAAAAAAAAGAAAAAAGAAAACACAGTTAAAGATTATTTGTGGACTGTATTTGGCCATTGTATTTGTATGTTTTGTCTTTGTACCAATTCTATGTTCATAGTGTTTGCTTTTTCCAAATCAATCTTGCACAGGTGTATGGTGGAACTATTTATACAAAATTTCCCACTAGGTTGCAGTACTTGTCCTATGATGAAATGATAATAATTAACAATCCCCTTTTTTTTTAAGAGAAAATAATAACCCCACTCTTCTGAACATCAATGACAAGTCTTCAGAGCTGCCATTTTTATTAAGAGATTTAACTAGAGTCCCAGATGAGCTTGGATGATATTGTTGTCAACTATGAAGAATACATGGTTCTTCTAGGAGAAATTCGGGAAGCTATATTTCACAAATTTTATGAATTTGAAGAAAAACAAAGGTGGACCAAGTGCTGAACCTAGGCCACAAGCTAATCAGAGAAACCTTCAATAGGCTTTAGGAAAGATGACTACTTTTGATGGATCCGATAAGTGTACAAAAGAGACCTTCAATAGGCTTTAGGAAAGATGACTACTTTTGATGGATCCCATAAGTGTACAAAACACCACTAGATACAGAATTTGGACAACTTATCACTGACGCCAATGATGGAAGATGAAGCCATCAAATTTGCCACCCTTCATCTTGAAGGTGTAGCACGTGAATGGTGGTACCATGGGTTGATCACATAGGGGCACAATCACATACACTTATATGTGGAGTTTAGTACTAGGTTGATAGAGAGATTTGATAAAGTTGATCCGGAAATCTATTTTCGGGAGTTAACTCAACTCAAACAAGCCAATTCAGTTGTTGACTATGTTGCTGATTTTCAGAAGCTCTTAGTTATGGTGCCTGATGTAACAAAAATTAGGCTCATGGTTTTGTTTATTGAGGGTTTGGTTGAACCACTTAAGGGTTTAGTGAGAGCTTTCAACCCTACTTCACTTCAGGAAGCCATTAAAAAAGGCTTTGGACCTGTTTAACATTAGCTTCAAAGGGTAAATTTATACCTGTAGGACAGCAAATGACAACTATTGGGCAGCCAGAATCGGTACCTTATGGACAACAAGAGACATCAGTTGTTGAGTAGCAAAGGAAACCTATTTAGCAAGGGGTTTCTCAACAAAAAGAGTTGCCAAAAGCAATTAAAGAGAAAAACAAGGAATGAACTCAAGAGGAAGAAGTTGTGCTTCACTTGCAAGGATCCATGGGAGCTTGGTCACAGATGTTTTGGACGAGGTCGGGTACATTACATAGAGGTGCTATTAGATGATGAGTCAGAAATAGAGGACCCTATACCAGAACTTGAAGGAAGGGAAGAAGATAGTTCAGGAGGCACCCTTGTCACACGTATTTCAAAAGGTACTTGTGCTGCACTTTTTGGTGCATGTAGTTATTACCCTTTTAGAGTATGTGGAATTATGCATGGTCATACTCACAGTGCTGGTTGATAGTGGGGCAATCGACAATTTCATAGATGAGGGGGTGGCAGCCAGAAGATGTTTGAAAACAAAGGACGTTGATGGGTTCAATGTTATTGTGGCTAATGGTTCTACCATTCCTTGCACCAAGAGGATTCAACAGTTGGAGATTACACTTTGTAATCACAAGGTGTATGATGACTTCTTTGTTGCAGGCATAGGAGACATTTATGGTTTTAAGGGTGGAGTGGTTATATTCTCTTGGATAATTCACACAAAATTACCAAACCATGGAATTGAAATTCAAATTTGATGGAAAGGAGGTGGTGCTTTTGGTATGGCCAATGGAACCCCTACAGTTGTCACAACAAACAGAATGGAGGGTGTCACATTTGATAGTACTCTTTCTAGATCACAGTTGATTCATGATTTGGCTATCATGGGTTCACTCATAGAGTTTGTTGGAGAAGCATCATTTGGTACAAGGCTTCCAATTCTTCATTATATTAGAGAAGTGCAACATAAGCTAACTACCTCAGAAGGAGGACTGGAGGAGACAAAAAGATTGGTTTAGGATCTTGGTATTTGCAGGACGGTTCAGGGATTGCTTGAGGACAAACAACTTTGGGAAGAATAGATTGTAATGCCCCTTTTTTCGTATTAAGCACGACGGAGGTTCCAAAACCTATTCTTATTTTTCTGTAGGCTAAGGGGCATTAATGAATGAGAAATAATTTAATAATAATGTTTTAAGTTGTCCGCAACGTCACTTTATTTAATAACATGAAAAATGATATTATTATGAAGTGGGGCCAAAAGTAGTATTAATTACATGGCCAAAACGTAATTATTATTATGAGGAAAAGATGAATATTTAATTTTAAAGTAATTCTAATTACTGTAGGGTTTGGGTGAATTTGAAAAAGTGAGTTTCATATGATAATTCACTTTTGACAATTCACAGTAGAATTCAAGATTCTCCCAACTTCTGCTTGAGGACAAAAACCTTAATTGCAGCCGGATTAGAGGAAGAAACTCCTTCAGTCCATCGTGGTAGCTCCATATGGGGGTTACAATTGAGCAAATCATCAAGTTATTTTCAGATTTGGGTTGTTAGAAAGTGGGTGTTAAGTTCCATATTTGCCGTCTAGGGTTGGTGCAACGAAACATGGGTTTTTCAACTATCCAAACCTAGGGCATTGTTATTCATTGTTTTAGACCTCCAAATTGTTGGCGTTCACTTTTCAAGGCCATGCGTTGACTTTTTAGGGCAGATCATTGACTTTTGAAGGGCTGTTGTACTTGCAAAAACCCTGCCATACTGTTTTGAGTCATTTTTAGCTAGGATTTCTAGCGATTTCCTTGTTGGACTGTGGAAACTAGGGTTTTTGGCAATTTTGATGCAACAATTAGGTTTTGGTGGACTGCAATACACTTGTACCTACTATTGTCAGCTTGTTGTACCTATTGTGCCAGCAAAATTGTTGATTTGAAGGTCTTTTAGTTAGCGTTTGAGCAGGGAAAATCAGGGTTAAATTGGTAATTTGTCTTTATTCTACAATTTGTATTGTCCGTATTTATCTTCAAGTGTTTTCTATGTACACCATTCATTGAAATAAAGAGTTCCTTTATGGGTATTAGTATTCATAATTCTATTGCACATCTTGTTTTGGGCTTGACTGGGTTTTTTTAGAAAATTAATTAAAAAAATCAGAATTCAGTTTTGTTCTAGAAAGGGATATTTCAGTGGTATCAGAGGAATAACTAATTGTCAGCGTCTTGGAATAACTAATTGGCAGCGTCAACTTTATGCAAGGCAGTGACATAGAAGTTAGGTATTACCAGAGAGAGGAAAAAGGGTCTAGAACAGCCAAAGGAAAGGTTAGGGCAGTGAGATTCCAAATTTTTTGTAGGATAAGGAAAGGAAGCTATGGGTAATAGAGATCTGGATGATGTTCACTTTGATAGGCTTGTGCAAGGACAAGAGTGTTTAACAGATATGATGGTTCAATTAGTCTACATCATGTAGAATACAAATGTGCAAAGAGCTCAAAATGGTGAAGGAAGTTTTTCATGGGTGAACAATAACCAACACATTTAGAGGACAACCATTGACTCCTTTGCCAGACCTTTCCAACCAGCTTTCCTTCGTAGGGAGGAAGTCGCAGTTCTAGAGGTAGAAATTCAGCCATTTGTGGTGATGATATTGCTATCAGCTATGAAGAATACAAGGTTCTTTCAAGAGAAATTTGGGAAGCTATATCTCACAAATTTATGAATTGGAAGAAAAACAAAGGTGGATCAAGCTTTGAACCTAGGCCACAAGCTAATTAGAGAGACCTTCAATAGGGTTTAGGAAAGTTGACACTCTAGTTTTGACGGATCCCGTAAGTGTACAACACGCTCATGGATACATAAGTTGGACACCTTCATACGTGGAGTTCAGTACCAGGTTGATAGAGAGATTTGATAGAGTTGATCCATAAATCCATTTTTGAGAGTTAACTCGATTCAAACAAGTCAATTCAGTGGATAACTATGTTGCTGATTTTCAAAAGCTCTCAATTATGGTGCTTGATGTGATAGAAATGAGGCTTGCGGTTTCGTTCATTAAGGGGTTGGCTGAACCATTTAAGGGTTTAGTGAAATCTTTCAACCCTACTTCACTTCAAGAAGCCATTAAAAAGGTTTTGGACTTGGAAACATCAGCTCCAAAGAGTAAATTTTTGCCTATAGGACAGCAAATGACAACAATTGTTAGGCAGCCAAAATCGGTACCTTATGGACAACGAGAGACATCATTTGTTGAGTAGCAAAGGAAACCATTTCAGCAAGGGGTTTCTCAACAAAAAGAGCTGCCAAAAGCAATTAAATAGACATAAACAAGGAATGAACTCAGGAGGAAGAAGTCATGCTTCACTTGCAAGAATCCATGGGAGCCTAGTCATAGATGTCTTGGACGAGGTCAGGTACATTTCATAGAGGTGTTATCAGATGATGAGTCAAAAACAGAGGAACCAATACTAGATCTTGAAAGAAGGGAAGGAGATAGTTCAGGAGGCACCTTTGCCACACTTATTTTAGAAGATACTTGTGCTGCACTTTCTAGTGCACCCAGTTATCACCCTTTTAGAGTACGTGGAGTTATGCATAGTCATACTCACAGTGTTGGTTGATAGTGGGGCAACCCACAATTTAATAGATGAGGGGTTGGCAACCAGAAGAGGTTTGAAAACAAAGGATGTTGATGGGTTCAATGTTATTGTGGCTGATGGTTCTACCATTCCATGCACCACGAGGATTCAATAGTTGGAGATTACACTTGGTAATGACAGGGTGTGTGATGACTTCTATGTTGTGGGCATAAGAGAGACAAATATGTTTTTAGGGGTGCAGTGGCTACATTCTCTTGGGGAATTCACACAAAGTTGCCAAACCATGGAGCTGAAACTCAAATTTGATGGAAAAGAGGTGGTGCTTTGTGGTATGACCAATGGAGCCCATACAGTTGTCACACAAATAGAATAGAGGGTGTCACATTTGTTATTACTCTTTCTAGATCACAATTGATTCATAATTTGGCTATCATGGGTTTGCTCATAGAGTTTGTTGGAGAAGCATCATTGGGTATAGGGATTCTAATTTCTCATTATATCAGAGAAGCACAACAAAAGCTAAATACCTTACAAGGAGTACTGGAGGAGACAAAAAAATTGGTTTGGGATCTTGGTATTTGCAGGATGATTCAGGCATTGTTTGAGGGGAAACAATTTTGGGAAGGGTGGACTGTAATGTCATTTTTTTCGAATTAAGCACAACGGAGGGTTCAAAGCCTATTCTTATGTGTAGGCTAAGGCACATTAATGAAAGTAAAATGATTTAATAATAATGTTTTAAGTTATCCTCAATGCCATTTTATTTAATAACATGAAAAAGGGATCTTATTCATTATTATTATTAATTGGGGCCAAAAACAATATTAATTACATGGCCAAAAAGTAATTATTATGAGAAAAAAGTGAATATTTAGTGAAATTGGAAAAGTGAGTTTCATAAAAGGACAAAAAGGCAATCATTATTCATGATGATTGATAATTCACTTTTGACAATTCATGGCAGAATTGAGGATTCTCCCAATTTTTGCTTGAGGACGAAAACCTTCATTGCAACCGGATTAGAGGACAAAACCCCTCCAGTTGATTGTGGTAGCTCCATACGGGGGTTATGATTGAGCAAATCATCATGTTATTTTCAGATTTGTGTTGTTAGAAAGTGGGTATTAAGTTCTAGATTGGCCGTCTAAGGTTGGTGCAATAGAACAAGTGTTGTTTAACTACCTGAGGCTAGGTGTCAGACCTAGGGCATCGTTATTGACTGTTTCAGACCCCCAAATTGTTGGCATTGACTTTCTAGCATTGTGTGTTAACTTTCTAGGGTAGATTGTTGACTTTTGAAGGGCTGCAATACTTGCAAAAACCAATGCCGTATCATTCTAAGTCATTTTCAGCCAAGGTTTCTAGCAATTTCCTTGCTAGACTGTGGTGACTAGGGTTTTTGGCAACCTTGCTACAACGATTAGGGTTTCGGTGTGGCAGCTAGGGTTTTCGGCAATTTTGATGTAGTGATTAGGGTTTTGGTGGACTGTCATCAGCATGCAGTACCTACTGTAACGGCAAAACTATTGATTTGAAGGTCTTCCAATTAGGGTTTGAGTAGGAAAAAATGGTAGTATTTTGTCTTTATTCTGCAATTTGTATCGTCTGTATTTATCTTTAAGTGTTTTCCATGTATACCATTGATTGAAATAAAGAGTTCCCTTATGGGTATTGGTATTCATAATTCTACTGCACATATTGTTTTGGGCTTGTTTGGGTTTTTTTTAGAAAATTAATAAAAAATAATTAGAGTTCAGTTTTGTTTTAGAAAGGGATATTTGAGTGGTATCTTGAGTCAATTTTCTTGCCAGCTTGTGGGAATAACTAATTGTTGTTAAGCACAAGCTTATACTGAGAGGGGGGAGTGAATCAGTATAAGATATTTTTTCGCTTTCGACTATTAATCTTAAATCCAAAACCTTAAATTACTCTGCAATTAATATATTCAAAGCAATCAAAGAATACAATGCAAAACCACACAATGCAAATAGACGCAGATTTGCGTGGAAACCTTTTCGAGAGAAAACCACGGAGAAATTCTCTTAATATAAATATTTGTAGGCACCAACCTACTGGAGCACCAACCTCAAAAACAATTTTGTAGGCAGCACCAACCTACAAGAGCACCAACCCTTCACCGAGCACCAACTTAGCAAGAGACACCAATCTCTTCAAAATGAAGGCACCAACCTTCTCAAAAAAAATCACTCTTCTATCTCAAATTTGTTGTCAATACAATTGATGATAGAACACTTGCTTTATCTCCTTTAGATTTGATCTACACTTGAGTGTTTTCGTTGCTATACTCTTCCTTATATTTGCTGATTTTTTTCCTTTTTAACATTCTCACAAAAATTTGCCTCTAAAAATTTTGCTCTTCTTTTATTTCTTCCACTTTCGAATCTACACTTTTGCCATTCGTTATGCACTTATTTATAACCCACGGAAAGCCACAAATTAAGGTCGTGACTCTTCAAGTGAAAAGGTCCTTTCGAACGGTCACAACTCCTCCCAATAGGTCGGCCAAGGTTGACATTTCCATCGACAATTCCGTTCACTTCCGTTAACATTTCCATCGACAATTCCGTTCACTTCCGTCGACATTTCCGTTCACTTCTGGCAACAATTTCGTTCACTTCCGTCGACATTTCCATTCACTTTCGTCAACAATTCCGTTCATTTCCGACAATAATTCCGTTCACTTCCGTCGACATTTCTGCTCACTTTTGGCAATCAATTCCGTTTGCTTCCGGAAATAGTTCCATTTGACATCAATGACAATATTCCAACAATTGTCAGTTTCAACTTCATGCAAGGCAGTGACAGAGAAGTTAGGTATTAGCAGAGAGAAAGGGGTCCAAAATAGCTAGAGGAAGGGTTAGGGCAATGAGATCCAAATTTATTGCAGGAAAAGAAAAGGAAGCTATGGGTAAAAGAGATTTGGATGATGTTTGCTTTGACAAGCTTGTGTAAAGACGAGCGTTTAACATATATTATGGCTCAATTAGTCCACATCATGCAAAATACGAATGTGCAAAGAGCTCAAAATGGTGAAGAAGTTCTTCAGGATGAACAATAACCAACACACTCAGACGACAACCATTGACTCCTTCGCTAGACCTTTCCAACCAACTTTCCTTCGTAGGGAGGAAGTAGAAGTTCCGGAGGTGGAAATTCAGCCATTTGTGATGGATTATATTGCTGCCAGCTATGAAGAATACAAGGTTCTTCTAGGAGAAATTCGGGAAGCTATATCTCTCACAAATTTTATGAATTTGAAGAAAATCAGAGGTGGACCACGAGTTGAACCTAGGCCACAAGCTAATTAGAAAGACCTTCAACATGGTTTAGGAATGTTGACACTCTACTTTTGATGGATCTCGGAAGTGTACAACACGCTCTTGGATATAGAAGTTGGACACCTTATCAGTGAAGCCAATGATGGAGGATGAAGCCATTAAATTTGCCACCCTTCATCTTGAAGGTGTAGCACATGAGTGGTGGTACCATGGGTTGATCACATAGGGGCACAATCACATACACGTATACGTGGAGTTTAGTACCACGTTGATAGAGAGATTTATAGAGTTGATCCGAAAATCCATATTTGGGAGTTAGTTCAACTCAAACAAGCCAATTCAGTGGATGACTATGTTGCTGATTTTCATAAGCTCTCAGCTATGGTGCTTGATGTGACAAAAATGAGGCTTATGGTTTTGTTCATTGAGGACTTGGCTGAACCACTTAAGGGTTTAGTGAGAGCTTTCAGCCCTACTTCACTTCAGCAAGCCATTAAAAAGGCTTTGGACCTGGAAAGGGTAAATTTCTGCCTACAAGACAACAAATGACAACTGTTGGGCAGCCAAACTTGGTACCTTATGGACAACGAGAGACATCAATTGTTGAGTAGCAAAGGAAACTCAACAAAAAGAGCTGCCAAAAGCAATTAAAGAGATAGAAACAAGGAATGAACTCAGGAGGAAGAAGTCGTGCTTCACTTGAAAGGATCCATGGGACCTTGGTCACAAATGACTTGGATGAGGTCAGGGGCATTACATAGAGGTGTTATCAGATGATGAGTCAGAAACAGAGGAACTAGTACCAGCGCCTAGAAGAAGGGAAGGAGATAGTTCAGGTGGCACCCTATTCCAGTACTTTTTACTGCTATTTCTTTGTTTCCAATCATTTTTTAATGAAGTCTTACCGCAAAGTTTCCTCCATTTCCTGGCCTAGCCTTCTTTTGATGTAGTTTCTAGGATTTTCTTGAAGTTCCACTCTTTCCAGCACTGTTTACTGCTATTTCTTCTTTTACAACCATTTTCTTAAGAAGTCTTACCCAAAATTTTCCTCCATTTCCTAGCTTAGCCTTCATCTCTTCATATTCTCACATTTCCAAAGTTTGTATATCTCACATTCTTAGTTTAACATAGATCACTTATGTTGGTGAGTCGGTGACTATATAGTGATTTATAATTTTGTTGATAATTATTTTGACATGGATGACGCTTAGGCCTTTTTTAACATTGCCTCTTCCTTTTTTTTATTTGCAGAGAAACTCTTCTTTCTAGATCTCCTTGTATTTCTCAGGGGTCATAAACGGGGTCGTATACATATTTTTGATGTTTATGTTTATTATAGGGTCTGCATTCTCTTGTTATACCACCTTAATACCTTTTCTTTAGGAAAACTAATTCCTTGATTTTGTTTTGTAAGTATATTCAGTCTTCAGAGACACATGCATGGGGAAGGTTGCCTTGTACATCTTTTGAACCACACATACCTTCCAGCTGTCTTTGTTGTTTTCTGATGTTAGTTTCTTCTGCTAAGTTTGCTAGAAAATAGTGGCATTTTTTGAGACCAAATAAACTTACAGCTTATGCCAGAGGCAATCCTCCCCAGTTTCAACCTTTAAAATGCACAAACTGTACTGCAAAATTCCTGGTGCGGTATAAGCGTGTTTTATTAAAAACAACTAGCCATGCTATGTTCTACTTTTCTCTATTGTATGCGATGGCTTACATATGTCAACTGCATTTGAGTGCTTAACTATCTAACATTATTGAAAACAACTTATGGAACACAAGATATTAGTGGTGGTCATTGCCTATACTTATCAACAAGTTTTTTGTATGTCCTGAATAACAGCTGGGATTTGTCAGCTCTAGGCCATACTAAATCATGCTTTTCATAAAAGGAATGAAACGGGCATTGGATTTGGAATATAGTGGCATGAATTATGCACTTACCGTGCAATTGGAAGTGGAAACTTTGGCCAAGTTTCTCTATCTATCAAGATTTTTTAAAATAGAAATCTGTATCTGGAAACTAATCTGCATTACAAAAATAATAATAGAAGTGATATTTGTCCCTATCCATTTCCATCGTATAATCTTATCGAACTCTGCAAGGTAATTGAAAACTGAAATAGTGAAGCTTAGTCTCATTTTCCTTTAGGAAAGGCCAGATTTAGAAAAATAAGTTACATGTAAACATCTTTCTTGCTTTAGATCATGAGAATCTGATGATCACCCTATTTCTTCTCCTCCTTGTAATAGGAGTTGATTTATGATTTATACAGATTTGTCAAGTTGGAGAATAGACCTGAGATATTACATGCAGTGGATTTATTATTTGTGTTATGCATTTGAATCTTCCATGGTTTCTTGTTTATTATTTTTGTTTAAATGAGCTAAATAAGTCAGTTTCAAACACTTTCCAATCATATTCTCTCGACTTGTATCGATGAAGTAGTTGATTGCTTAAACCATACTTGTTGTTTTCTGTGCAGTATCATTGGTGGATCATGTATTATTGGTGGCTTGTACCTTGTAACCTGGGCACGCAAAAAAGGAGAGAGACATACACCGCCTCCTCGTCGCATATCCACAACCAACAATCACCACAATCAAGACTCGGCACATTCTGTAGGTGATCCGCTATTGAAGGCATCTCACCAGCGGACTCAAGTTTCTTTAGGACCCAGTTTGCCAGTTTCACGATCTTGGTCAGAGCCGTATCGGCCCTAGGCATTTGAATTTCATTGCAATTGTCTCTTAAAAAGGCATTTTATTTCATGATTAACTGATCTCTTAGTTCTAGCAACATTCAGTAATTTCTTTGCCTTTTTGGTTTATCTTGTAATATGCAATTGCTTTTTCATTGCTCTGCTGTGAATGCTGTGCCACCCAAATAAGAAGAGTTAAGAGACAACATAATTATAACGTAAATTAAGCAATTATTCTGTTCTTTGCAATTGTTATTATTTGTCGGTACTCTCAAAGTCTTCAGTTTGAGAAGATTGGATGAGTGTAGATACTACTATTTTTTGCGAACTGGATGTGTAATTTTGGAATTCACAATATAAAAATGCTTTGGGTTAGGATTGCTATTAACCAAAAGTTATCTATTCATAGGCTCTATTGATTTTGTTCTTTTAGAGCATTGTTTGAAGACCGACTACAAATTTTTGCCATATCACCTATGGACTGTTTTGGCTCAATTGTAATAGTTCATAATTCATATCAACTGCACTTTTCTGGGTTGATATTTTGTCAGGGAGTCATTGTGAAGAGACCATTTTTAGGCATTGATGCTCAAATGGAGAAGCCATACATAAATGACAAATATTTTGAGCACCTGTTACCAAAAATGAATTATTGTTTGAACAATGTCTGTTTGGTATTTAGCAGTGTATGATTGGGTTCTCTGAAGTGGATAGAAATTGTGGTCACAATTATGTCATTGTCGACACTTTTTCAAGGTGTATCAGGGAACTTTCTTGGTATCTAAATGGACAAAATAAATTTCTTTGGACAAAATGTGCAAGATTGTTAAACAGAAATACCATACATGATGCTTGACGTTCCAATTTCTTTCTCACCATTGGTTGATTTGTCGTACAACTCCTTTTCTTTTTATCCTTTATTATTCCGTTACTGTGATTCATTTTGGATCAATTTGTACATCATTCAACCGTTGGTATTTTATTGTCATTTTCTGTAGGCTAGATCTCATAATATCACTATCATGATTCCTTTCCTTATGTTATGCAGACATACCGTGCATGATGCTTGACGTGCCAATTTCTTTCTCACCACTGGTTGATTTGTCGTATAACTTTTCTTTGTATCCTTTATTATTCAGTTACTGTGGTTCATTTTGTATCAGTTTGTACATCATTCAGCTGTTGGTATTTTGTTCTTATTTTCTGTAGGCTAGATCTCATAATATTGCTATCATGATTCCTTTCTTCCCAAACCAGGCTGTTCATTTTTTGTGTTCCTCCTTGAGTTATCCGTAGCTAACTTTGTTGATGGTACATGGTAAGTTCTATACATTTTCTCTTGTAAATTAAATATATTTCCACAATCTGAACAAATTTGTACAAGTTTCAAGAAATATAATAATTCCACATTCTTTTTATATTTTTTCTACCCCTATTTTCAGGGTTTGATTGGGATGATATTTATGAACCATTGCAAGGCGTCTTCTATCAAAGTGCCCATGAAGCCAAAATTCTTGATTTTCAGATACGTGATCCCACAACTTCCCTAGTATGAGTTTACGACAAATAAGTGCTCCTCCACATTATTCATATCTTTCCCTAACATTAACAACATTTTGGCTTGTCTGCTTCTGGTGAGCTTGGCAGAGTAGGTGGTTTGTTATTGTTCTTTCCTCTAGTATTTATGCCGCTTTTAGATTTATTGCTTCCTTCTCCATCATTGTTATTCCCAACTCTGGTGGTATGATTTAGAGTTGGCATCTTTTTATTTCTTTTACTTTACGAGTCTTCTTGTTGCTGGGTGTTTTCTTTCCTTCTCTCTACTTAGCTTAATCTCAAAATATTGTTTCCGATTAATAGCGTTAAATTACTTCACTATTCTACCTTTCTCAGGTCCTTCTAGATACTTTAGATAGTTTCTCTAGGTCGCCACACAATCTCTTGTGATATTGTACTAAATTCTTTCTGCCAATCTTCTAAATATCTGGTTGCATATGTGCACAAAAACTTTGCTTAGTAATCTAGCCGGCTGAAGCAATACTTGGCTTTCTTCTCTATACTAGTGTAGACACATCAAGATGACACTAGGTTGGGCGATTCATCTTGATCTGACAAATTCTCTCTGTTGGTGTTCCTATGGGATCTTCTACTAAGAACGACCCTCTTCTAGTAATATTTACAATCTTCTCTCATCTGGTTCATGTTCCTTTAAAATAAGAGCATCTAATTCTTCATTAGAAGGGAGATAATGGTAAATTACTGCTATTGGTTGTGATGGTTCAATAAGCGCGACCTCTTCTTCCTTTACTTTGTCTCCATCTATAATCACTGCAGCTTCCTCTTGGATCTCTGTTCTTTTTCAAAATACATCTCCGCCTAAATTAAGCAATGCAAATTTTGAATTCTCTTGGATCAGTTCCAGAATGGAACTCCCCTGGGTGGCTTCTGTATCCTCCACTTATGTGCCCATAATAATATCTTGTTTTTGATTTTTTGTTTCCTTGGTAATTTGATTTTCCAGGTTTCCAAAAACTTGTGGTATCGCCACAAGAAAATCTCTCTCCATCTTCTCTTTTGGAATTTCTTTCTTATGGGTTCAAGCATATTTAGTTAACGTTTGCTCCCTTTTCTTTCTGTCTCCTGTGTTTTATTCCTCTTTTCTTTTTATTTTTCTCCATCCCCTCTTCCCCTAAATTAAGCAATGCAAAATATGAAATCTCCCAGATTGGCTTTTCATACTCCATTTTGTGCCGTAACAATGTCTTATTATTGTATTTTTTTTGTTTTCTTGATAATTTGATTTGCCAGGTTTCCAAAACCTTTTGTTGCCATTAATGACATAATAGCTCCATCTTCTCTTCTCTAATTTCTTAATGGGCTTGAGTCTCTTTCATTAATGTTTGCTTTCTTTTATTACGAGGAAACACATTGACAGCAGTTTGTTGGTCCCTTTGATTCACAAGGCTCTAAATGTTTGCAAGAAATTCAGGGCTCGGAAAGGAGTCTCTAATACTTTCCCGGCTAACGCTTGGTATGATGAAGAGTGCAAAGCAGCAAAAAGATCTTACAAAGAGAGTGAGCCAAACAAAGAAAACAAGAAAAAATATGTGAAGTTATTAAAAGCCAAGAAAGAAAAATTTGTTATACTAGGAAGGAAGGAGTTAATAGTGTTAGGTAAGCACAATCCCAAAGGTTTTTGAAGGGAGCTAGAGCAAGAGAAGAAACATTCAAAAAATAATATCACAGAATCTCAATGGTTAGAGTATGCAAAATTGCTTTATGAGCATGACTATGAAGAAGCCCTCCTTCTCAATGTTAGCATGTCAATCGAGCTCTTCTCGGATGAGGAGATCAAATAGGGTATAAAGAAATTAGCAAATGGTAAAACACAGGGCATTGACGGGCTGTAAGCTGAATTCTTAAAGTGGGGTGCTGAACACCTTGCTTCGCACATCAATTTTTTTTTAATGAGGTCACGCAATGGAGATTTTCAGTGGAGTGGATGACTAGTGTCGTTATCCCTCTTCAAGAGTGGGGATATGAATAATCCCTCTAACTATCGTACTATCATGGTCAAACCTCTTCTTGAAAAGTTATTTGGGAGCTTGATCGAACGTAAAATCAGCAGTTGGGCAGAAAAAGAAGGGAAAAGAGCAAAGAGACACGCTGGTTTTAGACCAAGGAACTCTACCATTGATCACTGCATTACTCTTAGGCATTTGATTGAAAAAGCTTGGAACACCCAAGGTGGGGAAGCTTACTGTTGTTTTGTGGATTTTAAAAAAGCTTTTGACACAGTTTTCAGAGACAAACTCTAGAAAAGGATGGATGAATTGGGGGTCTCAGATGAGTTTAGAGCAGCTGTTCACAAACTTTATGAGCGTGTTAAAGTAAAAATCAGAACTAGAGAAGGCATGTCTGAATGCTTCGACAACAACATCGGGGTCAAGCAGGGGTGCCCACTCTCCCCCACTTTGTTTGGTCTTTATATTGACAAACTTGAGGAATGGATAAATAAAACTGAAGGGGGTGGCATTCACTTGCCCAGTTTTGTAGTAAAGCTACTTTTATATGCAGATGATCTTATTCTTATAGCAAAAACTGCCCATGGTTGAGGGGTCATTTGAAGGCTTTAGAGTTATTTTGCCAAGATGTCGGGAGGCAAGTGAACATTAGCAAGACTAAAGTCATGATCTTCTCTCTAAAAAGGAAACAACAACAAACTAATTTTATGTTCGAAGGTAGCCCGTTAGAAATTGTCGAAGAATACAAGTATCTTGGCATTGTTTTTCATAATAGGCTTAGTTGGGAAACTTGCAGGGCGAAAAGGATTCAAAGAGGTTGGAGAGCTTCTTACTTTCTCTAGAACAGGTGTAGGAAAGCGGAACTTTGGGACTGGAAAACCAAGAAAACCCTTTTTGGTTTGTTGGTCACACCAGTTGTCCTCTATGGTTGTGAGGTTTGGGGAAGCAGCATGTCAAATCACAGATGGAGACAGTTGGAAAGAATTTAAAAACATCTTATCACCAGTAGTCTTAAAGTTAAAGCAACTGTTCCATATGAGATTCGCTTGGCGGAGGCCAGTACTTTCCCAATGGAAGCTGCGGCGATTTCACGGTTACTAAGCTACCTAAAAAAGGTTGAAAACATGGGGAATCACCGGTGGCCCAAAATGGTGGTGAACGAGGTGTTAGATCGGAGGAAGAAGACGTGGATGAAGCAAAACATCAAGTGGTTGGGAAAATGGGACATTAAGTTACATGAGTGCCTTACACCAAAGAGGAAATAAAAAAGTTTGTGTTAGAAAAATTAAGGACTGCTATGTGGACAAATCAGATTGGGCGTAAAAAAATGCATTATATTAAAAAGTTCAATCCCACTTGGGAACACGAGGATAAAGCATACCTAAGTGCCGATCTTAAAGGTAAAGCTAGGCTCCTAGTGGCACAATTGAGGACCGGTTCACACCATTTTAGGTGTGAAACTGGTAGATGGACGGTTCCCAAGGAAAGATGGGAAGATAGGACTTGCATTTTCTGTAGTGATAGAGCGGTTGAAACTGAACGACACTTCATTAGGGAGTGCGATGCATACAAGGATATCCGTATGTAGCATGGTAACAACGTGAATGTGGGCAGTTTTAGTGAGTTATTTGAGAAAGAGAGGATACACAACACGGCCCGGCTGTTGGTAAAGATTCATAAGAGGCGGGATGACATCGAAAGGAATCTGAAGAACTCCTAATGGTCTTGACACTGGTCCCATAGACTGTTTGGTCTCGTGAACGTTATTAAAACTCATTCATTCATTCTTCTATTTGTTCTATTCACAATCTCTTATTTATTTCTTTTCATCCCTTCTCTTATTATTTCGACCTCAAACCGTCTTAAGTACCTTCACCTCATTGATCCCCCTTCCTTGCGCCATCCCGTAGGTGCTTAGGCCCTTAGAGAAATTGTTTACAATAGGCGAATATCCTGTTATCAACAAAGAACGTCCACAACAACAATGGTACATTTATTGACAAACTGTTTTCTTGCTCCACACATGAAGTCTTGCTTCTCTAAGTCAAAGCTTATATAACTTTTAACGGCCCATTTTATAATTTAAGTGTCAAATGTTTTCAAAACAGTAGTCAATTGCTCGTCCATGACATATCCATTTGTGCTAATGCTTGTTTTTTCTTGTGGGTCCAAACAATTGGTTTCTTAAACTTATCTACATGTTTGAGTAGCTAATACGACAATTGACTTGGAAACTCTACCCAAAAATCTTCACCTCCTTTGGAAAAATTTGCCCTATTTTTATTATACGGTATTTCTTGTCCTTTGTGCTTCTTGTTCTAAAAAAAGCACTAATTTCAATCCGACTTTTCTAGTTCATCTGGTATTGACTTCTAACAGAATCACACATTGTGTCCTCAGTCCCAACAACATAACTGAATGTTGACACAATACTGAATGTAATCAAATTTTATACCAAGAAGGTAATGTTTGATTTCTAACTAAAGAACATCTTGAACTAATCTAGCACAAACACTAGTAAAAATGATTTTAGTAGTGAGTCTTTTACTTGAAGAGAACATTCTGCGTGACACAAGATATGCTGGTTAAACACGTCTTTATGTTATCAATCAATATTCAATTACATTAGATCCATGATTTGTTTGTCTATCACATATGTTGTTTATACTTCCTCTTATTACATTTTGTTATACTCTACTTGATACGTTACATTCTCATACTTCATATCCCATATCATTCCTTACATTAATCTCTCTCGTCTTTTACATTGGGGTATATGTAATATACCGAATATACACTATGTAACAACATGGCTCAACCATGTTAGATCTTCATTATGTCTCCCCACATATTAATACATCTCTCCATTCGATGATGTATGAGTGTCACTTTGTGACAATCTTTCTATGTTGTTGGTGTTTGATATGTAATTCCTAAGATCAACTTTTTACTAGAATTGACATAATCATGTCTTTATCTTGAATTTACTTCAAAATGTCAGTTTTGGAATGTTTTAAAGAAACTTTGAATTAATGGCGTGCTATTGAAAACATAACCAAAACTTGAAAAAATAATGCAATCAACTACCGGCAACAAGCATAAATCATAAATAACAATGGATGCTTGGATTTTGGCCTAGAAAACCCCGAGGTGGGGAAAAACCAGTTGGAAGTGGCAATGGCTCAGCTTCCAAATTCTTCTAATGGCCAAAGACATAACATAAGATACACTTCTTAAATACGTCTTTATATTAATCAGTACTCGATACTTCAATACACTAGATCCATAATTTGTCATCTATCACATTTCTTGTATAATTCTTCTTATTACATTTTCTTATTCTCTACTTGATATATGTTACATTCTCATACTTCATATCCCATATCATTCTTGACATTAGTCTCTCTCATCTATTACATTCGGTGTATATATAATATACTAAATATGCACTATGAAACGACATGCCTCAACTATGCTAGATCTTCATTTTATCTTCCCATATATTGACACACAACTCTCCATTCGATGTGCTTAAGTGTCACTTTGTGACAAACTTTCAATGTTGACACTTGATTTGTAATCCTAAGACTAGCTTCTCACTAGAATTGACAAAATCACGTCCTATTTTGAATTTACTTCAAAATGAAAGATTTGGAACGTTTTTAAAAAAAATCGAATTAGTGGTGTGTTGTTGCAAACATAAACCAAAATTGGAAAACATAATGTAATTTACTTTGAGCAGCAAGCATAAATCATAAACAACAATGGACACAAAGATTTTGTCCTAGAAAACCTTGAGGGGGTGGGGAACCCAGTTGGAAGTGGCAATTTCTCAGCATCCAAATTCTTCTAATGCCCAAACATGTAACATAAGATTCAATTTCTTAAACACATCTTTATATTGTCACTCAATACTCAATACTTAAGTATGTTAGATCCATGATTTCTCTCTGTCACATTTTCTTGTATACTTCCTCTTATCGCATTTCTTATACTCTACCTGATATTTTACATTTTCATGCTTCGTGTCCCATATCATTCCTTATGTTAATCTCTCTCGTATATTACACGGGGGTATATATAATATATTGAGTATGCACAATGAAACAACACGTCTCAACCTTGTTAGACGTCCATGATTTCTTCCCATATATTGACACAATCTCCATTCAACGATGCATTGTCACTTTGTGACATAATCTTTCCATGTTATCGGTGTTTGATCTGTAATTCCTAGATCAACTTCTTAGTAGAATTGACAGAATCATGTCCTATTTTGAATTTACATTAAAATCACAATTTTGGAATGTTTTGAAAAAAATCCAAATTTAAGGGTTGGGATGTTGAAAACATAAAATAAAAGTGGGAAACATAATGTCATCAACTATGAGCAGCAAGCATAAATCATAAACAACAATGGACATAAGGATTTTGCCCTGTAAAACTCCAAGGTGGGGAAAACTTAATTGGAAGCAACAATTGCCCAATGTCCAAATTGTCTTAATGGCCACATATGGATTACTAATAAAGCAATAGAACAAGTACAACAAACATCATGGTATCTTGCTTACTCAACACCTCTTTGCTCCACTCTCCTACAACCAACACCACTACTGTCCTTCACACTCATGTATTCTATTGTCTTCATTTCTCTTACTCATACAATTGAAGAGTGTCATTTCGTGCGGTAAAAGGCTCTTAAACATAAATCATAAACAATAATGGATGCAAGGATTTTGACTTATAAACTCCAAGGTGAGTAAAACCCAGTTGGAAGTGGCAATTGCTTAGTGCCCAGACTTCTAATGGCCAAATGTGGATTACGACGAAATCAATAGAACAAGTACAAGAAACATCATGATGTCTTGTTTACTCAGCGCCCCTTTGCTCCTTTCTCCTACAACCAACACCAATATTGTCCTTCACACTCAATTTCTTCAATTGTCTTCATGCTTCTTACTCATACAATTGACGAGTGTCCTTTCTTGCACTAAAGGCCTCTAATTGTTTGGAAATTGAAGAAACATCACTTCTTTGTTTTCACTTGGATTGTAGAGTCAAAGGGGACAAAATTACAAGGTAATGCAACGCTGCTATTTTTAGAACCACCAGTGATTGAACCATCATGGCAAGGTGGTTTCACAACCACTACTTTGCATTGAGTGACAATTTCAAAATTTTTGCTTTCAAAACTTACTGTTACGAAATTGGCATCGTAATTTCAAAACTGCCTCGACGATTTTGCAACCCCTACGATGTGCTAAACAATAACTTTGTCACCATACAATAAATACCTTGTTTAGAGCCATGTTGCTGACTAAAGCCATTTTTTAAATGGTTGGATGATGAAGAGAATTATTTTCTTGATCCCTATTGATCATCTCTCTCTTCTTTAAGGCTTTTGGTCCCACAAAACCTTACTTGAGGAGGAGACACACGAACAATATTCCCACTTTTTCCTTGAGGTAGCATCTTGCTTGTCTTCATGTCTTTCCCTTGATGTCAACATCAAGATTCTTGTGGTTCCATACTAGTCTCTTGAAGTTTTTACTGCAACACTACATCCTCCTCCAACTCTCGTGTATTCAAGATGAATTCTTCTATAGAGGGTGATAGTTGTCCTCCTTTTTCATCCAACATGGATTGCTCATATAGGTGCAAATTCTCTACATTCACAATTACATGCATCCAAATGAAAGAGGAAAGATCAACCCTGAAATCTTTCTCTCCAACTTGGTCTAAGAAGGTGAATGGCCCCATACCTTTGAGATTTCTACCTTCGTACTTAGCTTGAGACTTCTCCAATTGTTAATTACTTTGAGACAGATTTGTTTAATCCTCTCAATGAATGTTACTACTCTTGTGATCTCTGAATCTTGTTCTTTCACTTCTCTTTGTTATATCATTGCAACATCAAGTGGATTGGTAGGCAAATAAACCAAACCATACTTAAAAGGATGACATATTTGCTGATGTATGTACTGTCATGTTGTATAAGTGTTGGATATATGCCAAAGACGTAGCCCAAGTCCTTGGATACTTCTTGTTGTAAACCCTTATTAGTTATATGAAAGTATTAATTACAACTTTTAATTTTTCATTGGTTTGGGGATGGAAAGTTGTACTTCTTTAGAGCTTGGTATCAATATTGTTTCAAAAGGTGGTCCAAAAATTACCCCAAAATCTAGAATATCTATATGAAAAAATGGACTTAGGTAACAAAAAATGCAATTAAACATTAAGAAATGATAACTTTGTTATTGCATGCCCTGCTAATGTGTTCTTACATTCAATCAAAAGACACATTTTTTTAAATCTATATTACAACAACATATAAATATTCATGGCCATGCCTTGAAATTGGTATTCCTCTTAAAAAATCCATAGAATTACTTTCCCTAGGTCTAGTAGCCACAATTAGAAGCATGTATAATGTTAGGAACTCATAGTTAGTGCTCACATTTTGGTTAATATATTTTTAATATTATTATGATTTGTCATACAACTCATTAATAATATAGTGTGATAATTTATATAGTGAATGAGTTGTGTTGAACAACTCACGAAGATAAGATAAGTTTTATGAATAAGAATAGGGTGTGAGGTAGATATTGTGGGGATAGTTGATTGTTGAAGATAATGTTAGTCTTCTTGTTTTAAAGAGCATTCGTGTATTTTGTGAATTTTTTATGTGTTTAGTTTTAATAATTTAAACCGGATTTATTATCTGATATCAGAGCAACATCTAACCTATGTAATGGGAATTTAATGGATTCAATAAGGGGCTTCCTTCTCTTCTTTATTGCCCCATGTATTTAATGCATTAGAAAAGATATTTCTTTAAGATCTGCTGTATATTGTAAGTCGATTCTTTCCTCGCCATTATTCTTTGACAAAACTCCACATTTGTGGATCTGTTATAGTCTTTATTGCAGAACCATGCAGATCCATCAGGGCTCCTTCCATTTGACAAATATGTGTCAATCTTCTCATGAATCCGTGGCTTTGGTGTTGGTCTTTACACAACAAAATGCAAAACTAATTTGTTTTGTTATTTATCAACATTCCAGACTCATTTCATCGGGATTGGTTCAAAATTGCAGCACCAGTTAGTGTCCAAATCCTATCCAACGCATAGCAGACAACTGCGTACAGCTATACCAGATCTGCATATTAACGTCTTAGTTACCGGACTCGACCGCGGATCCTTCTGTTGCAACTCGCCTCAAAGCATCGTCTCTACATTGGTATTTTACTTGGCTTCAATGCATTTTGGTTTGAATACTGCATTCCCAGACAATTCCACCGTGGATTCATCAAAGTCCGCCAAAGGAATATGTGCGCTTCCATTCAAGATTGAGGATCTATTCATTTGTAGACAAGTCTAATGCCCAAACATCTTAATATGCAGCCCTGCTACAGACTACCATTTGCATTCCTTTAGTGCGAGCTACAGGCAACTTGGTGCTATCAAAAGTCCAACGCACGATCACTCTGCCATATTCACAGTGCTATCAGTCCACTGTGTGCATCGTGTAGCTGTACCATGTGTGTCAACGCCTTCATACACTTCTTCGTCGTACTATGCTCTACTTACATTTTCAGCATTTATTTATATATGACTAACTGTTAATATAATTTATAACCTATCAAGTGAAATCTTTTAATTGTCAATGTTGTAATGAAATAATTTGATTATGTTTTAATATTTGAGTCTATCAATATTCATAGTGTTATTTTTTGGTATAAGTAAATTTCTTTTGTGTATAAGTTAATATTAAAAAAGTAATGAAATATTACTTTTTATACTCTGGATTTGTATAGTTATATGTTTATAGTCTCTTTAATAGTCGGTTACGGTGATAATTTTTTTATTTTAATTTTATGTTAACAAGAGTTTATTAAGTTTTTCAGTATTAGAGTATTTGGTCATTGTAGGTTAGTTTGATTTATCAAAATCTCAAAAATAGTTGAAATTGTAAAAGTTAAAATTTTCTCCTTTTAATGGATGTAAATTCGAGCAACCTGACATTCAATTTGTAAGTCATATGTTCAAATTATGCGCGGGAGGCGGAGGGGGCGGGGAGGAGGGGGGCGGGCTCTTGTCTTCAAAAATGACATACAAAGGTTGAGCCTCAAAACCAAATGTGCTGAGTAAGCAATGCCCTGTAGGTGGTTGGAGGACAAAAGAGGTTGGAGGACAAATAATGTCCTCTCGTCAACTACAAGCGACAGGGATGTATAATGCAATTGTGGCTTGTTTTTTCAGTTATGTTTTTACTTTTCGCAAATAAAGAACAAATGATACATACCTGTTCAAGTATTGTAATAAGTAAGCATATTTGTATTTCCTCTAAAGGTAAAAATAATGATGAAGACTAAAAGAGTACTTTAGAATTATAATAGGTTGTTGGTTGTCTTGTAAAACCTTCTAGATGTTTTGGTTGTTGCTTAACTACATGTAAAACCATCTTGTTTGTTTGTAAGTTGGTGGTAAGTCGAGTGTAAAACCATCATTTGATTGTAGGTTGTTGGTACGTTGAGTGTAAAACCATCCTGGTCATTTGTAGGTTGGTGGTCAGCCGAGTGAAAAACCATCATTTGAGTTTGTTATCAGTTGTAGTACAAAATAATATTTTTCCCATGCTCGTAGTAAGTGGGGGGAATGTTATAAAATCATAGTTAATACTCACATTTTGGTTAATATATTTGTAATATTATTATGAGTTGTCATACAACTCATTAATAATATAGTGTGATAGTTTATATAGTGAGTGAGTTGTGTTGAACAACTCATATAGATAAGATAAGTGTTATGAGTAAGAATAGGGTGTGAGGAGATATTGTGGGGATAGTCGATTGTTGAAGCTAATGTTAGTCTCTTTGTTTTAAAGAGCTACTCAACATATATATTTGTAATATCTTTGATTGAATAATATAGAAGAAAATTATATTTGTTGGCATTCGTATATTTTTTAAATTTTACGTGTTTAGTTTTAATAATCTAAACCAAATTCATTACATAATCCTTCATTCCTAATCTGAGACTTGTTTTTACAACACAACATACACCCCTAATGAATATAGATACCTCTTGTTGCATATTGGGCAAGTACATATACTTTGGCAAATGAGCCATGGTGTTATTAACACCAAAGTGGCTTGAAATCTTGGAAGTATTTACTTCCCTCATCAATATAAGTCGTTATCTCTTTGGCACACTGTCACATCTTAGTTTTTCTATGTCGGATTATAAAAACACTTGTTTGCAATTACCATTGCAAAACATAATTAATAATGGAAGGATTGGTTTTTGTGCAATCAAGGTTATCAAATATTGATTTATTTTCTTTATATGATTTTGGTTCAGTCAATTGTTGTTATTGTGTTTCTATGCTTATGTGACAAAACTATGGGAATGATTTTAGATAGATAGATGTTATACAATTATGTTGAATAATTGTTATTTATCATATTTATTCTACATATCATGTGGATATATCATATCATATTTTGCATAACTACCATTTGTTCATTTGTTTGTGATGCAAGTACAACCCCCTCAATGTGAGGGAAAACATCATCAGAGAGGAGATAGATATGGACTATGGACAATAGAGAGAGAATCTCATAGAATGAGCTATAATCATGACAAATAAGGGCATATACCTTCACTGTCTTGGCATGAGTATTGACATATGGTTTGATGATTATTTGGGTTAATTAGCATTGCTTTGTCTTTAAAGGTTAGAAAGCGATAGTAGGTGCATTAATTAGAACTTATAAGAGCCATACTGGTGTACATGACAATTGTGTACCTATTACATTAATATATGTTTGAAATACTTTGCCTTCCATTGTAAAATCTAAGCGAATGTGGGAATACGTGTTTGGTTGATGAGTCTTGTTGGCATGTTTTGTCATATTTTACGATTGTAGAATCTTGACGTTAGATCATGGGGTCTGCAATCCAATAGTCCTATATGGACCATTGTAGTTAAATAACAAAAGTCATTTAGGCATTACATGTTTGTCTACCCTGGTCACTAAACGAACTTGTTAAAGCTATTTGTTGAGATTTGGTTGTCCACTTAACATTCTTGAGACTATAGCGCTTTATAGAATATCAACAAAGTGACATCTTTATCACAATAAAGTGGTAGCATCAAATTATGCGGTGTTAATAATATAACATAATAAAGGAGTTGGAATTACATAGAAATTTTAAAACAATAATGAAATTGAGTGAAAATATAATAAATTACAAAGCATAAATAAAAACTTGAAGAGTGAAGTTGTTGAAATTGAAAATTGAGGTGGATGGCGTGCATTGTTTTATGGCGTAAATTTGTATTCTAAATTGATTTTAGATCTTTCTTTCACCAAGAACTGTCATGGCTTTTGAAGAGAGAGAGAAAAAAAAAAAACGTATATTTTGGCAAACGGGTGGTTTGTCAAGCTTAATTAAGAAATTTATTGCTGGCTGCGATATGCCATGGGAGAAAGTTGTATTCAATTAAAGCTCTTTCAGCCATTATTTGTTCCAAAAAAAAAAAAACATTTATTGCTAAACCTGTTAACTAGTTGCGCCCTCCTTTGGCATAGTAAAAGGATTTAATGAGACAACTGATAATTTTGTTTCAAAAATGAGGAAAAAAACGTTGGGAAGGAGGGGAAGGGAAGGACGCCTTCCTGATTAAACATAGAGCAGCTCGTCTAAGGAGGGAGAGGACACCATGGCAGAGTTACAGGTGCATCTATGTTGTCCTTTATTATTAGAGAATTGGTGGCTGTATAATCTAATAATAAAGTTATTCAATTAATGCATGACTAATTCATACTTTTTAAACAACTCTATCCATTAGGATGTAAAGTTGGTTTAAATCCATACTTTGTCATGATCAGTTGAAATATGAATGCAAATGATGAGTATATTCTTGATCACCGTTGTCAAAGATTATGTCTGTTGTCACATTGAACGTTAAATATAATACCAATAGATTTATTAAAAACAGAAATATTTAATTCAATGCATTTGGTAGGTCACACTGGTCTATATGTATGATCAACATTAAAGTTTAGTATATATCAATTTGGTCCATTTATATTGTGACAATATTGGTAACTTGAGGCTTTTGGATAATGAATGGGACATGTGAGATTTTTCTTAAAAACTCATGTCAAGATGGATGAATACAATTTAGAAGTATGCATGATGTAAAAACAAATTACAACTATTGCAGGATTAAATTTGTAAAACTATATTCCCTACCTCTAATGTATCAAAGGTATATTAAATCTATTAAAACTTATAAATTTTATACAATTTATAAAAGATACTTTGACATCATCCGTAATTGTGAATCTGGGTATAAATATTGATTAGTCTAACATGAATGGAAAACCTTTTGAGATTTAGAGGAAGATGTGATTATTGGCATTTGACTTAAAATAATCCCCATTTACACTATGAAATAAAAGCAACCATATTTCTATTTTAGAACCTATAGCAATATAATAAGGTGACATATCCCAAACTAGTGATTTTATAATGAAGGGTTTTCTACATTTATAAGTGCAATTAAGACATCACAATTCTTAATATTATTCATAAATTATTGAATGTAAACCACCATATACATATAGCCCTAAAAAGATAAAAGGGAAAATAATGTTAATCATTAACTTCACAATCTACATGCTTAGGCTTGTTTTAGTCTTTAATAAAGATGATGTTATTTTAGAATCGTTAGCAATCAATTACAGTCCTCATGTATTAATGAGATCTTAATACCCTTATACTTAGATATAAATTTAGTTTATAATCTTAAGGAACTCTAAGAGTAAATTGAACATTGCATATAAGAGTTTGAAACTCGTACAAAAATATATGTGTGGTCTAATCATGCTAGGTGTTTTGAAATATGGGCTTTAAGACTAATTTTGCCTTTAAAATCAATTGAAACCTAGTTTTGGTTATGTTATCGATCCTTGCATTGGTATAATGTAATCAACGCTCCTCATAAGTGGTATGGGACACTACTACGATGTGTTATAAGTCATGTAATTATATGGATCTAAGGACCTTCATTTACATTAAATACATCTTGCAACTAGGACTATGGAAACTCTTAGCCTTTTATCTTAATAATCTAAAGATCACAAGTAGACTTGAATTATGAATTGAAGTGTTTGAGATAATTATAAGTTTTGGAGATAAATTCATTTAAACTTTGTTATCCTCATTTGAATTATAAAATATTAGGGAAACATAAGGGCGTGAATTATTAATACTCCTTGTAAGCTTTTACAACCTCGTTTGGATGTATGATCAATCCTTGCACTAGTACCTCATGATAATACTTTGTAAATGGAGTGAAACAATTACTAGGGTACTATAACTTGATCAAAGGACACCATCTTTCACTTATTTTCCTAAATATAATCCCGAGTTTTAGAAACCTTTGTCTTGTTCATAAATGATCCAATGTATTTGAGTAAATTAATAATAAGAATTAGGACACCATTAAATGTATAGGGGATTATTAACTCCCATTGGGTATTGAACTCACATAAGGAATTTTGAGACTTCAACCAACTATCAAATCTTGCTTTGGGTTGATCATAATGTTATGATAGATGATAATACTCATTGGGATGACAATAATATTAGAAGAAAACTAGAAATTGTGAGTTGGATTTAGGTATGATTTACCTTTACTTAATTTATAAACATTTGTCTTTGAAAAAATGATACCTTGCCTTTAAGTGGGAAATCATAGTAGTTCATGTTAATGATTGTGTGTTTGGATCTTTAAGATCAATTATACATAAATGTAGAACTTGAATACATATTACAAGACAACCTTTTGAAATTGGAAACATATATCACACACTTTTATGTTAATTCGACTTTATTAAAATCAAATCTAAACCCATGTTAAGTAGTTGAATACCATTTGGATGGGTATTGCTTTAAATATAGATGCCAAACTCCTTGTTAGCATTCCAACTTTTTATGGATATCAAACACTTTAGGAAGTTGGATACTTGTGATTAAAACATGGTTTTGATCATGTTCTTGGGTTACACCTTAGATTGGTTACATAGTTTATGCTTGACACACATAAAAACTTTATATTGGAATTAGCATTAGGTCTTAATGTGGACTTGTAATTTTTTAGTAGTGATATTATCATATGTATGTAAAATGGATAGACGAGATTTGAAGTCTATGAGACGATTTAGCTAATCCTATAATTCTGAATGAACATTGGAAACTCAATACTTATGGGTTTTAAGAAACCTGCAAGGTCACAAAAATTAATTCATGTTTTCAATTTCTAAGCATACCTTAACACCATATATTGAATGCATTTAGGGGTCACCCGATGTTTTCCCAAAGTCATGTGATCTTATGCATATACCTCAGTCCATATTAAGAATGCCATATCATCCTATATAGCATTGCAGTGGGGAGTTGCATGCCAAATTATTCTATCTTCTATGTTTCTCTTTGCTCTATCAATTCTTTACATCTAACACCCTTGCGGAAGAGTAGGACCACTCTCAATGCATAAGAGTGTATGGGATCCAAAAAAATTTGTGGTTGGAGTAAATTACCTCCAATGATATTCTTCCTCTTCGAGTACCTATATGGTATTTCAATGACAATGATGGTCTACATAGCTCTGGTGGATTTTCATTATGAGAACTTTTTCATTTATGATTATATTTGATAGGCAATCATTGTTATATGAAAAGATGAAACCATGTTTTAACAATGATGTTGTAAACAATTGTAAGCTATTCAATTTAATTTTGAATTATATATTACCTTGGGAACTGAACTATCAAACTACCAAAAGATGAAAATTAGCTTGTCTTGCTTAGGGATAATTGCAATTGTACTCACAGTGAAAGAAATATGTACTTTGAGCCATTTATGGTGAAGGTTGTTGTAACTACTAGATATGAATGCAAATATGTATTATGAAGCTATCATTAGTTGTACGTTCATAATGGAAGTACATTTTATGGTGCATACCTTGATTTTAGTATTAAATGTGTAATCTGACTACAAGGTATAAACATGTAATTAAATTCATAGTGATGGAAACCTAAATAATGGTTGATTTGAAAACTGAAAGAATGGAAATTAGTTTCAAAAATTATTACCAAATTTATACATGGCAGTACTAAGATCATGCTTATTAATTGTTCATGATTTAGTCAGAACTCAAAAAACTTGTTTGATTAATATAAGGAAGGAATAGTAAGGAAACTTTTTAGAATGATAACATGAATAAATTAAAAAAAAATCCTGTACATTTTTTTGGTACCTAACTGGAGGGTCCTTATACACACACAATTTATCGGACTTGTATGGTACTCTATCCTTGAGGTAGCATAAATCCTTGCCTTCATTATCATCTTTCTTGACCTACAATTGTTGGAATGAATTTTGTACATATGCTTCCTCATAAGCATCTTTTGCAAAAGGCTCAAGTTGTGAGATTGTTTCCAAAGGTGAAACTTACATTATGATTGGTGGCCTAGATAATATATCTGTAACCACATTCATGCTTCCTTCATTTATAGTGGCTTCCATGATGTAATTTATTTATTATTTGAAAATATCGAAGAGGGATTGGTATGCAAAATAATCTATTTGCTTAATAAATAATGTTTCCATTTCTTAATTGTTTGAACTGGTGCATACATTTCTTTATCATATACAAGATATCATCTTACTGTTGAATAAAATATATCTGAATGATAAAAAACTAGCTTACCTCTTTGCAAAAAAAATGCCCCCATAACATACTCACTTGTATTTGTTTCAACTTAAAATGTTTGCTAAATAATAGGAAGAGAAAGCACTAGTGCATGGCTTAATTTGTATTTCAAAAATGTGTTCTACAACAATTTGTAGAGGTGTTGCCATGCTATAGAAAAGTGGAGTGAAATTTATCATGTACAATACTACTCGCACAAAAATTTTGGTCTTGGTGGCACTCCTAGGTGTAGGCCAGTTCGTGATAATCTCAACCTTTGTTAGATTCAGTCCTAGTTATCCTCCTCCAACCACATGGCCCAAATAGACGAGTAATTATTTTTGAAAACTCACATTTTGTCATATTGTATATGTGTTTTTTTCCATCACTTAACAAGACTTGCTTCAAATGACTTAGATGTCCTTCCCACATAATATTGAAAACTAAAGTATCATCTAAATAGACTAAGACACATGCATCTATGATAAGCCTCAAAACATCATTCATTAGTCTCATAAATTTATAGGGTTCATTACATAGAAAAATATCACCTAGATAGACCAAGACACATGTATCTATGAAAGGCCTCAGCACATCATTCATCAGTCTCAAAAATGTAGAGGGTTCATTAAATAGCCCCAAATGGAAGTACCAACCACTCATGCAAAACATGTTTTGTCTTGAAAGTTGTCTTCCCTCCATCCTCCTCCTTCACATGAACTTACTGATACCTAGATTTGAGATCCAATTTTCTAAAATAATTGGCATGTTGAAGCTGGTACAACAAACCATCAATTTTTGGAAGTGGATATTTATTCTTTATGGTGATGTTGTTTAAGGTTCTATAGTCTACGCACATCCTCCACGAGTCATCCTTTTGTACTAGCACAATGGGTGACCTACATTGTAAAGTAAATGGGCATATGACCCCTTGTTCCAACAACTCTTAAAGTTGTTTCTTCATCTCATTACTCTCTGTAAGTGATTGTGGACAAACCAATATTAGGTAAAAGAGATTCAACCAAAAAATAAATCTCATGCACTACATCCTTTTTTAGAATCAAATTTTTTAGATGTTTGTAGCACTTCTTGAAAATAATGTATTTGTTCATCCAAACCTTTCATTGTCTTGTTAGCACCATCAATTTCTGAAATTCCTAACTCATCCTCTTGCTTATCCTTAAAAATATGTAAACACAATTGCTTACTCACTTGAATGAATCTCTGTGCTTGGTTCACCAAAGTAATCTTGGGCTTACTTTGATCCTTGATGATTTAGTTGATCCCATCCTTAACCCATATGTATCTATTATCCTTACTCATGAAATTAGCATCCCCAAAATACAAGGACTTCCAAAAAACACATCAAATGCATCAAGAGGAATTACATCTACTTCTGTTGTATCAACTTACTATGGGTTAATACTAAATTTTTAAATACATACCTTAGTTACTCGAATCTCTACACCCTTCTTCACCCAACCCAAATGATATGTGTGATAATAAACACATGTTTTCAAACTAAGCTTCTTGACAACTTATCTAAAATCAAATTAAATTGAGACCCATTATCAAAAAGTGCATTTACCTTGCTTTTCTTCATTTGAATATTGATTTGGAACAACTTTTTCATTTATTCTCTCTCTTGTGTTCTTTCTTGGTTGTGTTCGCAGTGGTGCAACCCAACTTCTCATTAACATCAAAACTGTCCTCTATCTCCACCTTTGATTACTCTTTCAAAGATGCCATGTGCCTTTTAGAGTCCTCCTTGGATGGATTCTTTGGATGCTACTTCCAAAATTTAATGTCAATATATCGATTTATAACACACTAGGTACAATGGGTTTTTGGACCCTTACAACTATGTAAATTTGTGGTGTTTCTCTTACTTTTCCAATACATTTTAAAAGGTTTTATATGTATAATTTTGTTATTTTTTAAATTGATTTTTTCTCATAATTGGCTTTGAGGGCTCTCCTTCTCCTTCATTTTCTCTTCTTTTATATAATATGCTTACGCACACACCTCATCAAGGTACTTTGGCTTACTTGAGATGACTTGTCTCCTTAGGCAAATTTGGAGACCTTTCAAGTCATTGGACAAGTCATTTTATTTCTCCAAATCCAAGCTCATTAGCACATCTTGTCTATGGAATTTCATGGTACAATCTTTCAAACTTTGACCGTTTCTTTGTCTAAAATACTGCCACTTAATTTTTTGATCAATTTTATGCCTAATAGGATAAAAACTCTTATGTAACAATTTCTTAAATTCATCCCACGTAGTTACAATTGGCTTCTTCTTCTTAGAAGTTGATAAGTAAATTTATGATCAAATTTAGTAATCTTATGTACACTAAAGTATACCTCCATGTGATTTAACATTTGTTTAGCAATTTAGCATCTTTTTGTCCTTCAAAAGATCCAATCTCAACCTTGGTTTCAACTTTGAAATTAATAATTTTAAATTTTACCTTTGCCTTTTGGAAGCTTCTCATTCTCTTCCTTGATCCTTCATTTTGTCCATGGGGATCTTCTTCTTCTATGCCAAACGTCTTGCCTTGAGCTCAAACCATCACGTCCATGAATTTTTAGTTCCTAGTCATGAGCTCTTGTTGTTTGGTGATAGTATCTTGAAAATTTATCGTGCTTTACATGCATGAATCTAATGTGGAAACTTTCATGAAAATATTTTCTTCTCCTCATTCCACCATTTCTTTTACCTTTTGATTCTAATTGTAGAAATATCATGGTCGTAAGGTAGCAACTCTTCGATTTTCAATCTAGTCACTACCATAAAAATCAACCAAAAGAAACTTTCTACAATACCTCCAAATTAATTTGATTTAATACCAAAATTATCTATAAACATGTAAAATAAATTTCTTATTAATTATCATTGTGAGAATTAAAACACATTATCCTATTCTAAATTTACTTTAAAATGATAGTTTTGAAATGTTTAATTTTTTTTAAAAAGTTAATATACAATATTTTAATATAAACTAGACCTTGCAAAATTAAAAAAAATAATATAATCAACTATACAATGAACACAAGGATTTTGGTTTTGTTATTGCTCCCCAATAATTCTTATGACCAAAAATAGATTACTAATAGAACAATAATAACAAGAACTATTCTATCTTTCCCATTCAAATATTCTCAATTCCTTACTCCCACAACTAACTAACACCAACTTTATCCTTTTAACTCATGTCTTCAATTGTCTTTGTGCCTCTTGCATATATTGATCAAAAAGTGTCCTTTCATGCACTAAAAGATTTTAAACTATCTAAAAACTGAAGAAAGATCACTTTTTCTATTTTCACCATCACCATAAAGTCAAAGTGGGTGAAACTGCTTGTTAATGTAAAACATTCTTTTGTGTGTTTTGGAACTGTTGTGGTAATTATGAAACTGCCCCAACTGTGTTAAGAGGTGGTTTTTTTACCATACAAGAAATACCCTATTTAAAGCCTTATTATTGACTAAAACTAGGTTTGTTTTAGTTGGATGATGTAGAGGATTAATTTCCTAATCCCTATGGATCAATGTTACATACTCTCATACATGTCAAATTCCAATTAGCTCAAAACAACTAGGATTTTTTTTTAATAACATAGATTGTAAGTGCGGTAAAGTACTTCAAGAATAAGTGTGGGACCCTAACTGGGTTAGATTTGAATATATAAACCTTAAAGAATACATATCATTTTTGCAGGAGCATGTGTAAAATATAAGGAATAGAAAAATATCACAAAATAGGACAAGATGGTTCACAAGCTCATAGGTAAGTTTCTACCATCTACCTACCAACAAAGTTTATTTAGGATGTTGGGGAGCCTCTGTGAGAAGGATACCAATGTTGGTCTATTTAGGATAACCATCATATTTGGTCAAGATGAGAGGGACGAGGAAAAAATTGAGGTATATGAGTGGTTGGGGTAGACCAGTCAAGATGGCACGAGTCTTTTAAACACACATGATAAATTGGTGACATCTCATCAGAATTGTTGAGAAAGGCATGGTGGTCAATGAAGAGTTGGTCTAATTTACATGCTACTTTAGAGGCACTATAGTTTAGAGTGTGTAAAGATTGGACATATAGGATTTGAGTGTCAGGGAGCTACATGAGTGGACAGGACAAGACAATAACTTGGGCCAACAAAATTGAGGTCGAATAATTTTTTTAAAGATGAGGAAATAATTATTTTAAAACAATAACAAGGTGTGTAACACATTGCTAAGTGTGTTACTAAAGCTACAGAGAAGGAAGGTTCATAGGAAAGTAAGATCATTAATTCTACAAAGTGCATAGCCAATGAGAAATGTACAAATTGATTATAGATTGAGGGAACACAAGTATTATTGTCTACTGAGATGATAAGCATAATAAGTGAAAGTGTTCTCATCATTTTCATTTTTGCATAACTTCACAGTTTTTTTTTGGATTGGTAAAGGAGGGTTATGGGGCTCTCATTCATTCATATTCATTTTTTTCCAAAAATAATTACAACTGAAGCCATATAAAAGCCAAGAGTCTATGAGAATAGATTGAGGATGAACCAACATCTCAGAATAACTATCCAACTAAGAAGTTCAATTCCTTAATGAAACTTCAAAATAAAGTATCATAATCTACCACCTGATTACAAAAACAAAAAATCTCACCACTAGAAATAAAAGGTTACATAGAAAAATAGTAACAATGCTATAAAAAAGAAAAGTTAAAGATGAAAACGATTTCTATAAAACCTCACATGCAGGGAATCTACAAAAGCAACATCTCAGAATAACCAACAATCCATTTCATCAAACCTTTTATCCTGAATAAACTTAAAATATCAATCATTTTTACATACAAATTATCTCAACCAACAAAAATCAACTCTTCTCCTCTCTATACGACTTCAGAGCATCATAACAGGTTTGAGGAATGAAAAAAAAACAAAGCTCCAAATCTAAAATAAACACAACTACTAAAATTGAAGGACATAACTACTAAATAGTTCCATCACTAAAACATAATCGATAATCTTAGCTTACAAAACAAGAAATGATCTAATCCTATAATATTATTTTCAACACCTATAACCTCAATAACTAATGCATGAACTGACTCCACATCTTTCTCATCCCAAGGAAATTAGAACATTATGATCTAACATCTCAACAACAAAAAAAATTCCATAACAATTTAAAAGGTAGGTAGAAGATGTTTCTTCAATAAAATTGAATAAATCTGCCTTACCTTTCCCCAAATCATCTGATAACAGAATGAATTAGAAAGACCTTGTAGATCTTCATGGTCATAAAAATAATATAACCATTATATTTTAAAGATTAATATATAATTAATTTCATATAAAGGGTACTTAAATGAGGGTTATGATGTGATTCCTATGAATTTTTATTGTGTTAATAAGTAAAACTAATTAGAGTGGTAAAAATTATTGCATGATGATGCAATACACAAAAAATATTGTCAAAAATAACAAGTCATTAAAAAAATGGCTACTAAAAATAGAAAGTTATTAAAAATATTAAGTTATTAAAAATAGTAAGTAACTAAAAATAACAAGTTATTAAAAATCAAATGTTATAAAATATAGTAGTTTTTAAAAATTATTAAAAATAGAAAATTTCAAGAACTGCTAAAAATCGTAAGTTTTAGAAACAACTAAAAATATTAAGATTTAGAACTACTAAAAATATTAAGATTTAGAACTACTAAAAATAATAAGTTTTTAAAACTGAAAAAATAGTAAGTTTAGTTAACTCTTAAATTATATTTTATTTTAATTGGAGTTAGAAATAACAAATTCAGTTGACTTTCATATTAGCTTTTATTTTAATAGAATTTTAGATGTGCATGACAACTCTATCTTTGAGTTGTGCATTATCAAAAGACTATGTATTATTTTAGAATAACAATGAATGAATTAAAATTCTCTTTTATTGTTCAATATTATTTTCTATAAATTTATTTTGTGTGTTTTGTAATTGCTACGTTTTTGTCCCATTATTTGGTATCAGAGCATGTTCAATTTTGGGAAGAAAATTAAAGGTAAGATTGTGTGTGAATTTTTAGAAAGATATGTTCCAAACGTGCTTCTTGATAAAAAAATACAAGTTGGACAACTGTGAGGAAGTCTTTAAAGGGTTTTCCCTCATTTTTATGTTTATACTTCAATTAGCTAAGCCATCAAAATGATCTCTTTTTCAAGGGGGGAAGGATGTCACATCTCATTTTCTCAGTGTTAATTGTTGTAGGTACTTGCTTGTGATTAAAAGTATCATCCCCAAATGATAACACCAAAATGATCACTACCAAACTCACCACTATAGTATTCATGGTGTCATTAGAAGAAAGACCCCATAATTTCACAAACAGTGATGAAAAGCTCCAAATAGGAATATAAATCCCCAAATGCACCTTTAGCGCATACGTATGGAGTCACGACTTGAAAATTTCACATACAACAACATTGAAGGCGCATCTTATTAGCGAAGGCTTAGCCTAACTACATATCACATGATTATACATGCCTCCCCAAAATACTAATATGCTTAGATTTGATCAATTTCATCCAAGCCCATCCATCTATCCCACTGATCGTTAATGATTAGGCCATTATTCTAGTCGAGCCCCAAATTTGATAATAAATTGACCTTCTTGTTTGATTCCCTATAACAATACACAACTATCCAAGATGTCAACTTATCTAACGACGACCATGTATTTGCCATAATGTTGTTGAGATTTCAAACCTTGGCATCCCAGTTGCTTAACGTATCCACAATGATCTTAAAATCCCCTTCAATCACCAATTTCTCAATGCCACATTAGAGAATGCCCAACATTATTGTTTGAGATTTAGTCTCATTATTCATTTTGTCTTGTAGTTTGGTTGACAAGGCCTTGATTAAAGACCCTGAATAATCCCTAATGCAACAACCTGCATTGAATGCATTTGGGTTACCTCTTGCTGCTCCATCAAAAATTAAATTGAAAAAGTCCACAGGGGGTGGATTCCAAGTGGTGGTATTTCAAACTAGCGAAGGAATATTACTTACCCTTGACCCATTAATTGGGGGAATGGTAATCAACATCAAATTAGGCCTGACCATCAAATCCCATGAAGAAAGGTTGGAAACCTTCATGTACACATGAGATGACACAACCTCATAGATTGTAATTTCAAGATTTATCAAAAAGTCTAATAGAGCCTAAGAGTGATCACAAAATATACATCTATTCATTTCATTTGAAATCATCCAAATGAGGATGGAAAGGTTGGCAAACAAAGAGTTCTCAGAGAGTCTCCTTCTTGCCTGAGTACCAAAAATAAATGGCCTGAATCAAAGTGGTTTTGTGGGCCCAATGTTGATTTAGTTTACTACTAACCTAGTCCCAACAAGCCATTATAAATGGGAAAAGATACAATTGGTGGTCCACATTCTCCTCCTCCTACTTACACATGCAACACCCAGATGGCCCACACCAACCCATCCTCCTAAGCCTATCTTGAATCAAAATTTTGTATTGGGTTACTAACCAGGAAAAGGTCCCAATCTCAAAAAGCCCTTTGCTTATCTAAAAAAGCAAATTAACATGGGTGCTTCACTCCTCTTCACAATCTACCAATTGATAGACCAAATTGACCAAATAATAACATGTACCATAACTTGTCAAACATATCATATCCTCCTTACTATTCAGTAAACTTTACATTTGGCAAGGATAGCTTTGATCAAAGCTTTTTTATCATCTTAGATGGGGGCTGAGTTTGTTGGAAGAAAAATGACTAAGGTAGGGTGAATCAATTGCTTAAAAACTTTGTTTCAATTCCTCAGCATGCATAAACCATCACATCAACATATAGATCAAATAATGCATAAGCAATTACCCATTCAAGCATGAAACAAGATTTACAGAAGACAACACATCATATATGTGGGAAAACCTCAAGGGGAAGAAAACCCACTAATCCCTTTACATGGAATACAGTCCTATAAGACAAAAGGTCAATTTTTAGTGAAGCACCAACTTCACATGGAGCACCAACCCCAACTAGCTAAGCACCAATCTAGATAGGCTTTAGCAAGCATCCACTTACAAGGAGGCATCGACCCCCTAGATGAATTAACACTAGATCAAGCACTTGATTGATTTGATCACCTTTATAACATCTTGTTTCTCAACCAATTAATGATGAGAATATCTTTACTCTTTACAGACTTATCCCTCTCAAATTGCCTTCTAGGCCTCTTCACTCAATTAGTTCTCTTCAAGATTGATTAGGTCATATGACCTAGATATTCATATGCAGAACCTATATCAAATATTCATCATAGTTTCTATATTTTCTTCATATGGTCTACAATACCTCCTTTTGCTTACCAATACACTCTTTTATTCACTTGCACTCTACACACTCAAATAGGCCTAAAACTACCTTGTATATATACAAGTCTCTTGCTTATATACCTCTTGGTCAGCCATATACACTTGCACACATAGATTATCCTTAAAATAGGTCTTATAAAACATTTAATACATTAATAAATCATTGCAATAGGTTTTCCACAACTTGAAAGATCAAAACCTAGTTTAGGTCTTAAGGAGACCTAATTAAATAAGGCTTTCATTAGCACATGTTACCCTTTTGATCTCCTTGAAACAATTTAAAACTACACATACGGTAGTAAAACTTCATATTCCACTAAAATATACCCCTAATAATCTCATATTTTATCCATGACACTTTTTAGCTTCAAAAACCACTTGAAGCACATCATTAGTAATGTTTATAATTAGGCCTGTGAACCTACAAAAAGTCTATATTGAACTATAGAAGATTAAACACAAATTAGATTAAAAAACATGGTCATAAATATTATATACAAAAAATACATAACCTCAGAGTCATCACCATATGCTTTATACTTCACAACTCAAGGCAAAAGGATTCAAACTCTTTTCTGCAAATAGGCCACTCAAAACTGCCAGAACACTTCAAAACCTAGTCATGAACAACTTGATATTAAATACCTGAAAGAACACTTCCCATGACCAGTGATAATTTAAAAATATCCTTTGAAATCTGTAGAAAACTATTAAATATAAAAATTTCAAGGTCTAATGTCAGATATTAATCTTGCATACCAATCTTTTGCCTCAGTACACATAGTCAAACCAAAATCACACAAGCCATTTTGGCTTCAACTTTTCAACCACTTTCACTAAATATCAAACTTTATAAAAAGAATGGATATGACATAAATGTCCTAAAATAAACACCGTGTGCATTAGATACTTAAACTCAGGGCATAGAGTCTCAAACTCATCACTGCAACTTACTTACCCAAAAATACTAGTTTACCTTAAAGCACAGTACTGATGACTCAGACTTTCCACACTTGTGTAGACATATTCAATGAATTTTGATGAATTTAGATGATCCTATGATTTATTTAGACCATTATAAAATATAAAGATAATATGTTCAAATGGAAATATTGGTCTTGCATACCAATCTCGTAACCTCACTATACATAGACCTCATTGAGCCAGACAAGTCAACTTATGAGTAACTTTTTCATTATAATGGCTGACCTCCAAAAAATATACCAAAATTGATCATGTATGAAAAGTTTGATAAAACATCTTCATGCACTTGATTTCATCCCAATTTTATGATAACACATTCCTAATCATCTTCTCAATATTGCTTGGGTTTCTCACTATTTCCACCATTAGGCCTGTTAGTGACTGGGCAATTTGGATGACTAGTTTAGAACACTTGAGGGATAGAACCTATCCATAAACATTCATGGAAATGAAACATAAGTATCAAATTTTATCCTCCATCCATTTACATACTTTGACTTGGTCAAATTTGACTGCTATAGTAAATCTCCAAGAAATGTGCATTTTTTTATAGGATCTACTCACACACCTGATAACTTAATCATACTTGGAGGTGCATGAGAGAGTTGAATACATGATCCAATAGTTTTTATAGTTATTTGGGACCATTATAGGCTGATTTGAACAATATCTTTCACATTAGGTCATTGTTAGGGTTTTCAAGAGGGTTAACACTATTTATGGTGTTGATAATTATTTATAAAGGACTGCCCCTCATTTCCAAAACTAATGCATTGAGATCTTAGATAGGACCCTTCCCCATCTCTCCTTAAAAACTTAGGTTCCCATATAGAGGTTACATGTGCCAATGAACACCTGAAATTCCTTCTTGAATTTGCATGCCTTCATTCTATGTACTTGAGAGACCTCAAAACCACTTTTCATGCCTTCTATTGCAAACCATGACCTCAAAATTTGTGAACATACTTGAAACAACATATCATACCTCTATCCATGCTTACATATGCAAAATTTTCTTAAAAACCGATCATGACCCCTCATTAGGCCACACTCTCTCTCTTTGATCTCTAGACCTTGGCCTACAAATCACATTAGGCCTTGACACTGACCTTCATTCCTCTTTCCATGTGCCCTCAACCTCACTCACATATAAATCAACTTTTTGTTGACCAAATTTGGCTTTTAGGTCAAATTGGGACCCCTATAGGTAAAAACTTAGCTTTTTATATGTTTTAGGGGGTCTAAATATTGTCATGGGGTGTATTATATGTTATTTTATGTCATTTTATGTCATCCTAGCCTTGGTCTTAATCATATTAGTCAATTTGTCATTTTGGGTCATTTAGTGGACTTTTAGTGGTCATAAATGCAAGTGACATGATTTCAAAGGTGCCTAGGTGTCTTATTTTACTTTAAAGCATCCAAAAGGTCAGTTTACCTATCATGGATATCAGTTACATCAAAATATTGTAGGTTGTTTAACTAAAATTCAAGAAACCAACTAAAAAATGGAACATATAGCACTTGTACAACTTATGGGAAAGCGTACCACATTGGAAAAGATCATGAAAGGCCTCTTCATATTCCTCACACTCATCTCAATGTTTTACATGCTCTGAAAGTGCCATTTTTGATCCAAAACTATTTTGTTCCTTCTTTATTTTCCTAGACATATAAAAGTGACCTTCAGGTTTATGCTTCATATGGATAGATGAAGAAGTTTCAGGTCAAATGATATTGGGAGGTTGTATTAAAATTTTATACCTTAATTTCAATTAAAAGAGTTTGAATAATGGTGGCCTTTTCTTTATTAACCATCCTCATGAAGTTGACTGTGTCTTTCCGCTTATTGTTTCATGCACCATATAGATTTTTCTCCATTTTGGTCAAATCCATATGAACTAATTAGTATTATTGATAATAGAGGATGTTTTATACCTTATTAGATGATATACATACTTAGTTTCATATTTTATGGTGTTTAGATGAGAAAATTATCTCATGTTGCAGGAAGGTGCCACCATGTGCAGTCTTAGTCAGTTTTCCTTATTTGCAGAATGTTTGGTTCTTAGAGGAGGTCTCATAGGAATGTGATGTGATGTTTTACATGTTTTAATGCTATAAATACCACCTTAATTTCATGTTGAACCTTGAAACATCAGACCTTGTCTTCTACACCTAGTCTTGTCACACTCATTGTTAACTCTTTGCTTGTTCTCAGTTGCATCCATGTTTCTAAACTTTGAACATGCTTATAAAGGAGAAAATGAGACTATAAAAGATACTTTTCATGTTCTTGTGGTATGATAAGTCGTATTGGATACCCCAAGTAGCACAAAAGACCCTAATTACAGTCATATACAATATATATAGTTTGGCAGCCATTAAAATACACCTACAAGAGTTTTGATGACATCATGCTAAGAGGTGGAAAGCTTGATATGGGTCTCAGTCTCTTAAATATTGTTAAAGGTGGTATCATAGAGGGTTAAAAGGCCTTTTTGAGGTGATGAAATAAGTGTTTGAACCTTGCTTGAGGTCATAGTGAGTTAAAAACATAATGGCAGCCCTTTTGGAATGGATATGTTGATAGACAAATAAATGGGAACTTTCAAATGGATATGTTGATAGACAAATAAATGGGAACTTTCAAAAGACCAAATGACTAATTCACAGACCTAATTCCCTAAAAGTGCAAAACAAAGGTCCAAGGGCATATTATGAGTATCTTATGACAAGGTTTCAGATAGTTTTAAATCATCTTGATGACTGGACTTTGAAACCTTCATCTAGGACAAGGACTCTACCAAGTTTGAAGGACAAATGAGCAATGGAGCTTGGTTTTTTGGAAGTCCAAAGTTGTCAATTTATGACTCTTTCTAGGCAATATTATCTACATGATTTTGAATATAATAAACCTTTATTTCAAAATTGGTATTAGACCATGCCATCAAGGTTAAATAGTCCCATATGGTTCAAGTGACATCTATGGTCACAAAGATCATCAGGAGGAATGATAATTTGTGTTTAGATCCCTATACCCACCTTCAATCCATACACAGGCTTAGTGAGCACCTACAACCACTATGTTGACTGAGATAGATAGTGGGGTGAAGATTTACACCCAAGAGGTAAAAGAGTTGATTTGAGTCCACAAGATGCTATTTGACCTTTAGGGTTTCAATAAAAATCTCTACACATCATGATCAAAGTCCTTCATGTAAAATATTCACTTATAACCAATTTGAAGTGACTGAGATAGATAGTGACCTAAGTATGAGATTTTGAGAGTTTTTTAGCCATTCAAAGTAAATTAAGGTAAAAAAAATACTAAGTATCTTTGAAGTTTCAAGAAAATCCTCTACACATCATGAGCAGGGTCCTTTAGAGAGGTATGCACACTTACAATAGTTAAAGGTAGGGTTTCACAATCAAGAGAGGAAGAACTTAGTTTGTGAGCTAAAGGGGTCAAGTAAAGGGTATAGACAAGTTGGAATGATGAAAAAAGCTTATGAACACCTTCCTCAGAGCCACGATGACCTCTATAAGCTTTTAGATGTGTGAAACAAGCCTACACAGGGTTTTCTAACCTAATTTGCATCGACAACCAATTGTGTTTGACTATGTCATTTAGTAAGCTTGAACAAATGGTTGGAAGGTATAAGTATGGACATGATTGTATAGGTATGAATATGGATTGGTGTGGTTATAATAACCTAAATAATGTTTTAAAACATCCTAACTAGGGTCCAAACATACATAATGACCTATAGGGGTTATTACTGAAGAAGGAAACACAATTTAAAAGGCATACTATTTGAGAGTTTAAGGTATGTGCAGGAATATATGAAAGAATGGAATGATGAATGGAGATTGAGACATATACAATAGAATATTGGCTGTATTTATATGACCTTGAGAGTGAAAATCAAGCAAAAGGAAGGCCTCCAATTAGACAGACATAGTTCCCTTGCTAAAAACCCTGCACACAGTTTCCCTAACAAGTATGTCTCAGATTTTCATGTTTTTGGAGGGTCTATGCATAAGGTCAAGGGATTAAATTTTGTGGAGATAATAATTACCAATTTAAGAATCTTCTCTAATATCTATTTATTTTGGAAAAATAAGGGAAGTGCCATCTATTTTGTCTCAAATAAAGGGCACTTTCCCCATGCATAAACCCCATAGTTTGGAGAAAAGAGGTGAAAAGGTGAGTTGAGGACTGATTTAAACTTTTAGGAAGGTTTTAAAAGATGGGATAAAGATATGAAAACATGGGAAATAAAATAAATAAAGTATGTTTTGAATAGATATGTCTAAACCTCTTAAGGTTGCAAACAGGCTCATGAAGCAAGGGTATGCCTAAAATCCAAACAAGAGTTCCCTGTCACTTCTAGATCTAAGTGAGATTTAAAATGCATAAAAAATGTTCATAGGGTCTTAAAACAGGTTTTTAGGATTTTTTCTAGACAAGACACAACAATTCCTTTTTTGAGCTCAAAACCAATTCAGCCCTGCAAGAAACAAGAAAACAAGCTCGATAAGGTGATTTCAAGTGCTCATTTATCTCTTGATGATTTGGATCAAGGAAAATGGAGTTTAGGGAGGTTAATAGGTTCCATGAAGATCATCCTTGTCGATTTTTTTTCAAGTTAGATGTCAGATCTTTATGAACAAAGCTTAAGAGTCAAAACAAGCCTAAAACCCTTGCAAACCCTCAATCAGGACCCAATTGGAGAAATGAAGTTGGATATATATTATAATGAAATAGTTTACTCATAAAAGTTGTTGTAAATTGTAGAGGACTCCCTCAAGACACTCCCCATTCTTTGGAGATGTATGGACTTATAAGGATGAGGTGTAAAATAGGTTTTTTTGACTATTTTATGCATTATGCAGGTTCTAGGAGGTTCCAAGAGATGAAACCAACTTTTGGGGAAATATTAATTATTTTTATAACTACCCATGTACATTTAATTCATTATAACAACTCTTAAGTTACTCAACAAGAGCTCTCATCTTAGCTAGTCAAAACTGGTATAGTGGCCAAGCTAGTGATAAGGGTGGAAAACTTCATGTGACCTGATTTTAAGGTGTCCCTGATGCTTATAAGGCCATGGATGTTCTTTAAAATTTTAAGACACTCCATCTCATGTATTTTCATGGGAAAATAAAGCCAAATTTGAAGCTAAGTGTGTAGGGTGCATGAAGGAATATGTTTTTGGAATACAGATGATGATGGCTCCTTTCCAGATGATTCCAGATGACCAAGCCTACAACCAATACATAGAGAAGCATGTATGAAATCCATCCCATTAATTCCAATCATCATACCTATCCATAATCAGTTTTTTGATATTCAAACATGTCCAAATCATGAAGGTAGTTTTTTGAGCTATAAAGAAGAGTTTTATGCCACTTTGCAAGAGTTTGATGACTTGGATGGACACTTGTACTCTATAACCTTACATGGTTCATCCCATATCCTTTTATCATGCATAAGTAACTAATTTTTATAGCTTTATAGTGTCATTTTTACCTTTGAACTTCTCTCTTCTTCTTCTTCTCTCTCTCTCTCTCTCTCTCTCTCTCTCTCTCTCTCTCTCTCTCTCTCTCTCTCTCTCTCTCTCTCTCTCTCTCTCTCTCTCTCTCAAGTTTTATAAGAATTGGCCATTTTGGCCATTGTAACCGATGTTCCACCTGAGTATGGTGAAGCCCTGCTCATTTGCATACCATTTGATGAATAAGACTATTTATTTTTACCTATTCATGACTATTTATAAGTGTGTTTTACTTGGATGATGAATCTTACTTAGTGAATACTATGGATTCCTTAACATGTTGTCTCATTCTTTCACCCTATTTGTAGTTGGAAAGCTTTTTCTTGTAAGGCATGTGAAGTGTTCTAGGAAATGTAAAGGATTGAGTGAGTTATTATTTTTATTAGTGCCATTCAAGGCATCTTGTATAGTCCTCCTAGCTTTGTACATTCATCCTTAACCTCATAATGTAACATTGATGTGAGAAGATGTAGATTGGAGAATTGTATGTTCAATTTGTCTCTTGATTTCATGTGTAACATGTAGTTGGTTGGAAGTCATCATATTATTTGGTGTATCAACTCCCTTAGAATTGTTTTCTTTTATTTATCTCTCTCCCTTCCCCCTCAAAGTTTAGGTGTAGTTGAAATCCAAAGTGGTACATCAAGGGAGATAACCCTATCTAGAGATTCACATCATCCTTAGGCTACCCACAAGCCTAGAGGTGTTTCCATTATGCTACTTGTATGAGGAAATATTAGGAATATCCTCAAAGAGTGAAAATTCAAGTGACAACATTTATCTCATGTTAAAATAGTGCCATACATCCTTCATATGACTTGACAATAGAGCATGATGCGTCATTAGGCCAGGAAAGGTTTAAGAGTGGTCTAGGTGCAAACTTGGTCTAAAGGTCCTACTCCTATAGGCTCACCTTGAGACTCTAATTATTTATCTATTGCCTCATATACCTACTCAATTAACCTTATACATCCATTCATGCTTGTGTGCACTCATCTCACCAAGCCATCATACTCATACCTTCTCACGAGGTCTCTTTGTGTTATGACTAGTGCCATGAGTAGGCTTTTTAAGCACTTGAAACTTGGAAACTGACCTTAAATCATTATTGAAAGTATTTACACTTATCTTGCATTGTCACATAATGTATAAAATCCTTTCACAAGCTTGTGCTTACTTATTTTACCAAACTTTATTGTTATAGCTAAAAATTGCACCCTTGTGAGAGAGTTCTTCAGGCTCTCTCACTTTCAGCTACAAACATGGGGACAACCTCAGGACATGGGTATCCTATGGGGAGATTGAACCTCTAGGCTTTTTGAAAAGGCTAGTTCTTCAGGTGCTTCACTTCAGCTCTTGATTCCCACACTAAAATCTACTATTGGCTAAGGAAAAGGGATAGGAGAATAGCATGAAAAGAAATCTAAGCTAAGGGAGGTGATGCACCAAAAGAAATGATCTGCTTGGTCTGGGAAATGACACTAATTCAGCATAAGATAAATTTGATTACACAACCTCACAAGTAGTTAATTTGCATAAATATTTCTTAAACTAGGCTCATTGAACCATACATGAAGCAAAGAGGGATTTATAAATCCACACTAAGCATCCATTAATGGCAGAAAGAGCTCAAGTCTAGACCTACAACTAACTAAGAAAACACCTAAAAATAGGCAAGAAAGAAGGACAACAAGTTTAGGAAGACACTTCTTCATAACACCATTGTACACAAGCTAACTCAACATAATTTTTAGACAAAGAGATAGGTAAAAAGTAATCTTTATTGCTTCAAAGGTCTATTACAAAGAGATTTTTATAGAGTGACTTTAACACAAGTCTGGGGATAATTTATTGGCTCCAAGGCCTCTATTTATTACAAAAAGGGGGGAAGAGAAGATGGGAAGAGGGAAGAAGTCATTGATGACTGGGATCCCTATCATCATCCTCATTTGTGCCACTAAATTCACCACTCAAGATCACTAAATCACCTTCTTGAGTCCCTCTCACCTTCAAGTCTCTCCTTAGCGTATTTGAGGAGCCATGCTATGAGCAGCTAAGATGTCTCTTCTTTTCATAGCTGGATTGATCTTTTCATTTAAACAATGGCATAGTGATCCTCCCCTTCACGTGTCTTATTGAATAGGATGTGGGTCTCCATGCCTGGGAACTCAAGCCAACCCATGCTATCTTTAATTTGGATGTTCATTTATTGGGATCAAACCATATTGAAGGATAAGAACCTTCATAAATTCCTAGCTACTAGCTGCTTGTACTCCCCTTAACACTGATTGGTCATCCTCTTGCCACTTGTCATTTATTATTTGGCTCTTTTAGATCTAGATTGTGCCATGTGGTAGCCTTTCATTCGTTGCATCATGACTCTCATGTTGTTAGACTAAGCTTAAGTCAAGCACTTGAAGAATCTTGATTTACTCTATGTAGAGTAATTTGGGTTATTTGATCTCTCCAACTTCAGACTTTCCCAGATCCTTTACTTATAATTTTTTTAAAGTAAAGTACTTGGAGAAACTCGATTTACTCTATATAGAGCAATTCAAGTTTTCCAAGCTTACTTTAGACTTTTCCATCTTGAAGTCTTTGAGCTTCTGCAGGCTCCTATTTGTCTTGGGAAAATCTCCTGAAGGAATTCTTTCAGATAATTTGTCCCAAGGAATTCCTTTGGATTTTTTTTCTGAAGCTTCCTTCTTGGTCTCTTCCTTTGGAAACTACCTTTCAATTTTTTCAAAATGGACTTTCTCAAAGGGTGAGAGACCCTTTAGACTTCCTGTATGTCCCTTCAGACTTCCACATATGATCCTCCTGAAGGGAAAGATACCCTTCAAGAATTTTGAAATGGTCCTTTCGAAGGGTCACATACCCTTTGAGAAACTTGCAACTATCCATTTGGAGAAGGAAATGGTCTTCAGATTTATGAAAGTGACCTTCAAAAAAGCTGATTGGTCCTTCAAAACAGTGAAAAGGACCTTTAGGTTCTTTTCTGGGACCATCTTCTTTTGAAAATGACCCTTGGCTTTTGGAGAAGACTTGTCCCTTGAAGAACTCAATAATCACTATTTTTCGAGACCAAATTGGGTTTGTCAAGACCCTTTACTTATTTTGAGCTTCAGAATGCTCACAAATTATGAAGTAATTGAGTAGTGCTCCTTGAAGAACCTGAAATACACTATCCATGAGTAATTTAGGTTCGTAAACCTGAATACCTTCTACTTATAAAACAATTAGAAGTCAAGCATTAATGGAAACCTGATTTACTCTTTGTCATTGAAAACATGAAGTTTTGAAACTTTGAAATCCCAAAAACTTCTTCTTTAGAGAACTCAAGGTTGTCTAAACTTGCCACTTTTACTTGAATGTCCACCTTCTCACACTTGGGCAAAATTTTGGTATGTGGGCTAAAAATGGCAAACATTTACTATGCACACCTTCTCATAGTGTCTAGACTAGGCTTCTCAAGACACCTTATACTTCAAGAATTGGTAATTGTTGTCAATCAGACTCACACCTTTGTGAAGGTAGTTTCAGGACTTCATAGTCTACTAAAATATGGAAATAATATTAGACTATGGGTGGCCTAATCAACATACTGAATCTCTAGATTCTAAGGGCTATCTTCCTTTGGTGTATCAATTAGGGCCTCTACTCTATGCTAAAAATTGTTGGGGAAAAAAGGCAAAGGAAAAAGAAAGAAAATTGAATGAAAATACTATCTAATGATGGTGATACACCTAAAATTTGATTGATCCACACAATTTGAGCTTCTAAAAACATTGATCAGATAATAAGCAAACTAAATTTTTAACCCTAATTGACCCCTACACATCAATATTTCATGAAAAGGTTCTATCTTGTGATCAAAGCTTGAGGGAGATGATGGAATAGGCCTAATTCAAGGCATTAACTAGCCACTTATATCCACTATAACTTTAGCCAAAATATATTAAACATAGAACATAACCTGCATAATCTGATCAACTAGTAACAAGGTAAGAATCATGACTTGACAAGGAAGAAAATTCTATCATATGTACAAATCACTGACATGAATACACTATACCAGCACCTTGGAGTCTAAAAACTATCATTGTATTAATCTGAAAAGGTTATACAACACAAATTTTTGGTAGATAATGGTCTTGCCAAAAAGAGGATACAATTCAAGGCTGAAAAGCTAACTTATATAGAAAAAGTATACAACAACAAAGAGATTGGCGCTGAAAATAGAAGAGGAGGTCAACTCAGTCCAACTTGTGCTATCACAACCTTCAAATAAAATCTATTTTTGTCTTATGCCTTGCATGAAAAGCTCTTTGGTGTTGAAAATGATGGAGAGCCCAAGTTTGAGTCAAAACTTCCATCATGCATGATGATATGTCAATCTCCAAATATAGAACTCCACTTGAACTGCTGGAACGTAAAGAACATTTTTTTTTGCATGAAATCAATGCCAAAATTGAAATTAGAACTCTGCTTGAATTGCTAGAAATGTTAAAAGCTTTCAACAAGATAAAAAAGAGTGCATGCATGAAATTCCATGTTGGCACAGAATGGATGAGGTGGACCCATGTTTGACAAGTCAAACCTTGCATGGAAAGCCATGCCACAATTTTCAAAGGAATATGCCTCTTGAACTGCTTGAAGCTGAGTTGGATCATTGAATGCACGAGATGACTAGGAGATAAACTTGACTTCAACAAATAGTCAATTGAAGCTTTGACCAATCAACTATAGATAGCCTTTGCTTACATAGAAGAGGACCTTGATGAGTGAGAAGTGCATTCAGATTGAACTCCTTGTCTTCATTATGGTAATTTCTCAGTCTAACGCTTTCAGGCTCTTTATTTTTGTGCATGTATTTCTCCATCATTTATTTTTTGTGGCTATTTGCTTTATCTACTTATTTCGGCCTTTATTTTTATCTCGAGCTTTTTATTTCTGTTTATAATCCCATGGACAATATTTATTTTATCTTTTCTTTCAGGCTTTCCTTGTGAACCTTTCCTTTGGAGTTGTTTCTATCCATTTCTTTCAGACAAAAAGTCTGAAGGAATTCTATGTCAGGATTTTCCTTGAACCATTCCTTCAGACAAATTGAAGGTACCCTTCAAAATTTTGATAAGTGACTTTCCCAAAGGGAAAGTGATCCCTTGGCATCTAAAATAGCCCTTCGGGCTTTTGAAATGATCCCTTTACAAATATTGGAAGTGAACTTTCTTGAAGGGATTCTACCCTTCAGAAAAATTGTAAATGTCCTTTCAAAAATCTAAAGTGTCCCTCAAAATTTTGTAGGAACCCTTTCCTTCATTCATTTCCTTCAAACAAAAAGTCCAAAGAAATTTTATCTTCGTAACCTCTGCAAATTACCCCTCGGGCTTTTTGAAACTTCCCTTCAAAATTTTTGACAATGCCTTTCGGGCTTTTGTAAATGGTCATTTTTTGAAGGGAAGGAACCCTTAAGATTTGCTATAAAGTCCACCTACCATTTTGATAAGTAACATTCAATAAAATGAAAGTGTTATTCAGGAAACTGTGTGATGGTCCTCAAAAAAGTTGTTTCAGATAAAAAGTTTAAAATAATTCCAATACTTAGATAAAACCTGAAGTCTTCCTTCTGTGAAAGCCTGAAGTATTACTTGAGCTTTGTGAAAACCTAAAGTATTCTGACTATCCCTTTAGAACTGCTCTAAGCAAAAGCAAATTGGCAATGACATGAAAAGCTTTGAATGATAGGGGTGGCAATTTGCCTTGTGTGGTCAAAATTATCAACATTTTGGTGACTCTGCTGGGAAACATGCCTGCTATGCTTGAGAACTCAAACCATATACATAACATTTAAACTCATAAAATAATGGTAAATTTGCTCCATGAATGTAAGTACAACCTCTAATTTGAAAAAGACAACCTTCATCCTCTAAAACAAGAAGGGAAACACACAAAGCAAGAAAAACTAACTAAAAAGCAAATGTGAAAACAAGCACTTATTTGGAACAAAATAGAATGAAACTACTATGATTGAACAACACTTGGAGGAAAGAAAAATAAATTAACTATGTATAAATTTTTTTTCTCTTTAGTAGCAATGTTTTAAATGTATCCCATTTATTGGGATTGGAAGCTTGCCACCATCCATCTTTGCAAGTTGGAAGGCATTGTGGGATTTGTATTTGGAGATTGTGTATGGGCTACTCCAAAGGGAATCAAACTTTGTGTGCCTTCCTGGTTTATCTCTTTCCTCATCCCACTTGAGGAACAAATCTCCTTCGTTGAAACTTCGTGAAGAAGCTCTTTTGTCAAAATCTCTCTTCACTTATGCTTGATGAATCTCCATGGCTAGCATAGACTGATTTCTTATCTCTTTCAGCTCTATAAGCTTAGCATACCTAATCTCCTTAGGCTCATTCTCCAATAACTCAAGTTGATGCATTAGTTCCAAAGCAATAAATTCAATAGAAATAGGTAACCTTTCTTCCTTATCATATACCAGTTTGTATGGAGAGTTGGCTATTGATATTTTGTAGGTGATCCTATCAACCCATAAAGCTGACTTCAACTTGAGATGCCATGATCTCTGATTATCTTCAATAGTCTTTATGATCTTCAATAGGTTCTTATTTGTTGACTCAATAAGGCCATTGCCATGTGGATAATAGTTTGATGAAGTGCTAAGATAAATTCCAAGTTGGACAACCCATTGGCTGATCTTAGTTCCCACAAAATACATTGCATTATCAGAAATAATAATTGAAGGGCATCCAAATCTAGCAAGCAAACCCTCATATAAATCTATAACATTGGTTTCATTTGTTTCTTTCAATGCCACTGCTTCTATCCAATGTGTGAAGTAATCTGTAGCAGTTAGAATCCATTTATGTCCTAAGCTTGAAGGAGGATTTATGAGACCAATAAATTCCAATCCCCATCAGACAAAGGGCTGATCCACCACAATTGGTTGAAGAGGTAAGGTTGCAAGTTTCACTTTTCCTACAAGTATAACACACTATTTGCACTTCCTAACCCATGCATGACAATCACCAAATATACTAGGCCAATAGTACCCACCTCTCATGATATTAAGGGCTATAGTTCTTGTAGAAAAATGTCCTCCACCATGTCCATCATGAAATTCTTCAAGCAATCTCTGAGTTTGGCTTGGCTCAATACATCTTAGAAACATTTCATTGGTGTCTTTCTTGAATAAAACACTATCAAAAAACAAAAATGGAATTGATTTCACCCTAAAATATCTTCTTTTTTAATCACTTAGATGAGAGGGATAAATACCATCTTGGAAATAGCTTACCAATTCATGAAACCATCTAAAAGGTGAGGTAAGACCAGCTATAACTTCTTCATCATTTGACATCAAAACAACCTCATTAGTCTCTTTCAAGTCTTGAGCTAGATGCTCATAAAGTCCTTTGCCTCTAATCAACTTTGTCACCTTAATTTCCACATCATACTCCATTACCTTGGTTATCCAACCAACTCTCTTCTCATTTATATCTTTATTCAAAAGGAACTCCTTGATGCTTGGATGAGGAACCATTATGTGTATCTCATTGTTAGACAACATGTATCTAAACTTTTTAAGAGATCTTATAACTAAAAGTACATGTTTTTAAATAAAAGAGTACCTTGGTTCATATTCTTCCAAGCCTTAACTAATGAAGGCTATTGGATGATCCAAAGCCTCATGATTTTGCTGCATAAGAATGCCTGAAATGGTGTCCATGTTAGCATATGTATACAAAATAAAATCTTTTATGAAATCTAGATTTATAAGTGGAGGAGAACTAGCTATAGTGTTCTTAATATTTTCAAAACTCTTTACTCCTTCTTTGGACTAGCTGAAGCTCTGATTCTTCTTTAACATGGCTGTAAGTGGCTTAGCTAAAATGGAAAAATTTGAAATATATCTCCTTATGAAGTTGATTTTCCCAAAGAAGCTTTTCATAGCTTTTTTGTGTTTAGGAAAGGAGAGTGAAAGAATGGAGTCTACCCTTTCAGAATCTATGCTTAAACTAGACTTTGAAACCACATGGCCAAGGAGATTGCCTTCATGAACTGAGAAGACACACTTTTTAGGATTTAAAGATATCCCAAATTGTCTACACTTTTCAAACACTTGCTTGAGATGAACCATGCTTGAGATGAACCATGTGATCACCTGCATTCTTTGAAAATACTATTATATCATCCAAATAAACAAGTACAAACTTGTTAATAAGGCCTTGGAATGCCATATCCATGGCTCTCTAAAAGCTTGCTCTATCATTAGATAAATTGAATGACATCTTTCTATATGCAAACATCCCCCACTTGGTTGTGAGGGCCGTCTTAAATTAGTCCTCTTCTTTGACCAAAATTTGATTGTAGTCACTATATCCATCCAATAAAGAAAACTTCTCTAAACCTACAACCAACTGTAAAATTTGTTCCATTGATGGCAATGGATAGTGATCTTTAAGTGAAGCCCTATTCAAATCATGGAAGTCAATACACAATCTAATCTCACCATTCTTTTTTCATACTCAAAAAAGATTTTCCACCCAAGTTGAGTGCTTGATTGAAAATATAGTAGTTGATTCTATGAGCTTGTGAAGCTCAACTCTCATCAAAGGCTCATGCTTAGGATTGATGGGCCTTTGTTTTTGTCTCATTGGTTTAGTTTTAGCTTCTAACTCAATGGTGTGTTGAGCTAGACTTGGGTCAAACTCTTTGGGATTACTATATTGCCAAGCAAATATATCAACAAAACTTATGCATAACTCACTGAAATATTTTTTTTGTGAAAGAGTGCATGCCTTACCCAACTTTAAAATCTTACCAGTTGCAATCTCTACATTGGCATAGTGCTCTTGTTTTGTTGACAACGATGACTTGTCTTTCCTTAACTCATCATCACCACTAACAATGTTCTCAAGTGTGACTAATCCCTTGGGTAGCTTATTTGTATTTAGTTGCACAATATGATCACCATACTACTGCAAATGCTTTGCTTGGTTTCTTGAAGAAAATTTAGCCTCTTCTTGCAAGAATCTCACAATTTGACTGTCATCTTCTAACACTTGAAAATATTCATGATTATCTAGAATGGAAGGCCTTTTAACCAAATTTATATGTAACTAATGTTTTTCACTTTTTACATCAGCTGGGATACTAAATTATGCCCCAACAATAGCCAGCCTATCATCATGTTTATTCTCACCTCTTGGTAATGCCTAAATGTTGAAATCTTGGAAAATTTTCAAGTAAGCCCCATATTCTATGCCTGTAAGACTTAAGAAACAAATTTTTACATATATTCAAACCTCTGACTTGGTAAACTATAAGTTCACTATCACCAAAAACTTGTAAGGTGTTGACTTTCATCTTCCTAGTCCACTGCAAACCGTGAACTAGTGCTTCATACTCAGCAACATTGTTTGAACAAACAAACTAAAATTTAATAGAAAAAAAATACCTTTGCTTTGTTAGAGAAACCAACATCATTATATCTCTAATTCCATCCTTATTCCTTGATCCATCAAAGTACAATTTTCATAGACCTTCACTAGACTCATCATCCTTAACCATGGCTAGAATTGGCACATCATTCTCATGAAGGCAATACACACCAAGTCCTTCTTCAATCAGCTTATAAGTATCATGCTCATGCAAAGTTGAATCCCACTCATCAAAGAACAAATTTGGAAATCCATCCAAAGGTGATTCACTTTCTACTTCACTAGCTTCTAGTACTTCATCCAAGATGATGCAATTAGTGCTCACAACACTTGGCATATATGGCTCCATTTAAAAATGTACAATAGGTTCAAAATGAATTGTTACCTTGGTATCATACCTAGTTTTGAACATTAAATACATCTAATCAACTGATAAATATCCTCCAATCTTTGAGGTGAAGTCCCTTAAAAGGCATATACCAAAGTAAGGAGGCAAATCTACCACAAAAACATCCTATTGATTAGTAACATTAAGACAAGTATGAAACATCAACTTCAGATCTTTGATGATGCCTACCATCTTTGTTGGTGACCCATCCAACTGCAATACCCCTTTAATATTAGATCATAAACAAGGTCGAGCTTGTCTGCAATCTATTTAGGTAGGACTATACTGTTAGCTCCATTATCCACCATACAATTATGAACCAAAGTATCACCTAATATCAAATAAAGGTAAAAAGGAGGAGTTTTCTTTGATTTTAGTTTTTTCCACTTTTTCCATCTTATTTACTTGTTGTACCTGTTGCTTAGTTGGTTGATTTGAATTAGTCAAGACAACACCTTCTTTCTCAATTGGTATTGGAGACAATTTGAGAGCTAAAAGCTCTTGGATGAGCATATATTTTTGTCCTAGAATGGAAAGAGAATCCCACATGCTAATTTTGATGTTAGACTTCTTCATTTGATCCACTATAATGAAATGAGATCCACCAACCTTTGATTGTGCTTTCTGAAGTATTGGTTGCTCACAAACTAGAGGTAGTTTATGAACTTTACTAACCTCTATATTCTATTTTTTTTGATTTGTAGGGGTATTAGATTGAGTACTTGAAGCATTTTTCACCCCTACACCTCATCAATGGATTTTATTTTAGCCCTAGTTACAACTGTAATTTGACCACTTATATTGTTAGTTTCAACACCCTGAGTAAAAGTAGCATGATCATCCACTTGCCAATTTACATTAATGACATCAGGCTGCATTTGAACTTGTCAATTCTCTCCTTGTGATGCCAAACTTGTATCTTGGTACTGACCTCCTTGAAAAAAAAATCTTCTTGAGTCATTTGTGGCATAGTGATGTTTTGTGATACCAAGGCTTGGTTTTGAGCATCATTAAGATTTGAGGACTGCTAACCTAAGTCATGCATCAAGTTGTTTTCTGGTGGGGTGGGAACAATAGCTTTTAAAGTGGAAGGAACATTAGGATCAAGGGTAACGTATGGCTTAACTGGAGTTATGGCTCCTTGTGTTTGATAAGGTGGTCTATTCTCTCTGAAACCTTGATAAGAACGCCTTTGATCTTTGAAGTGCTGATAGGTGGTATGATTTTGTTGTTGATAGGGCCTATTAGCTTGAAATTTTTGCCTTTTGAGCTACACTATTTCATTCCCAAAGGACTGTAACAAGCTTTTCAACTCTCCTATCTCACTAGCTTGACTAGTAGGGGTTACAATTTGAGCTTGAGGTGATGGAATATGAGCTAAAGATGGAATTTGAGGGGCTAGTACATTATTCAATTTTGGGAATATAGGCATTAGAGGCCTTAGAAAAAGCTTACCAGCTTGTATCAAACTATTTTTTGCCCTTATTATAACCTCATAAGCATTTGGCAAGGTAGTACCACCTATTGATTGTATCATCACACTAATGTCAAAATTAAGGGGTTTCAAATAGTACATAAATGCTTATTTTGGAGATGGCCTTAACAACATAGGTATTCTAGTCCATGTATTTTGGAATCTGAGGTTAAAATCAAACATGAACTCATGAAGAGCTCTGTTTATGGTGGTTAATTTCTCAACTAAAGATAGGTGATCATATTTGTCCTCAAATTACTTGACTAGGGCTACACCCAATTCATCCTAGGTAGAAATGGAGTTTAGTGGTAGATTTATATACCTTTTTAATGCTTTTACTTTGAAGGGAGTAACAAGCAATCTGATAGCAAGATTATTTTTAACAACATTATAGATTGAACAAAGATTAGCTACATCTTGGATATGCTCAATATGGGTTGTTTGATTTTCTCTTGAGAAGAATGGGATGCTCTTGAGGGTAGACATTGGAATGTCACAAACTGGGCTAAATTCAGTGGGCTACCTCTATTAAATGGAATAAACACCTAGTTTTTGATGGCCATTTGGGTAGTGGGGTTTGCAGTGATTAGAATAGGAGGATAACCATGAGATAAATATCGCTTTTGAGGCTATGGTTTTTCCCTCTTAAACCTTGATCTGTTATATGATATAAATTCAAAAGGAATACCTTTACTTACCGACCTTGTGGTAACGTTTGGCATGAAAGAATAGTTGGAATGATGTTATGAGCTCTGTAACTTGAAGAATATTTATCTTGTGATGAAGATAGATATTATTTTCTATTGCAAACGCTTCTCCTCAACTCTAGACTTTGTTTAAATATGCAAAAATTTCTTTGTGGTCCCACTGAGTGTGATAAAAATTGTTGTTAATCAAACTTGCACCCTTGTAAAGGTAGTTTTAGGCCTTCATAGTCTATTAAAACATGAAAACAATCCTAGACTATGGGTGGCCTAATCAGTGGATTGAATCTCTAGATTCTAACGGCTCGCTCCTTTTAGTGTATCAATTAAGACCTTTACTCTATGCTATAAATTGCTAGGGAAAAGGGGAGAAGGAAAAGGAAAGAAAATTGAAAGAAAATCCTATCTAATAATGGTGATACAACTAAACTTTGATTGATCCACATAATTTGAGATTTTAAAAATACTGATCAGATAATAAACAAATTGAATTTTTAACCCCAATTGACCCCTACACATCAATATTTCATGAAAAAGTTCTATCTTGTGATCAAAGCTTGAGGGAAATGATGGAATAGGCTTGATTCAAGATACTAACCAACCACTTATATCCATTGTAACTTCACCCAAAAGATATTAAACACAAAACATAACCTGTATAATCTGATCAGCTAGTAACTAGGTAAGAATCAGGACTTGACAAGGAAGAGAATTCTATCACATATACAAATCACTGACATAAATACACTATACCAACACCTTGGAGTACGAAAATTATCTTTCTATTAATCTAAAAGGGTTACACAACACAAATTTTTGGTAGAGTATGGTTTTGCCAATAAGAAGATACAATTCAAGGCTGAAAAACCAAATTATATATAAAAAGTATACAACAACCAAAAGATTGGCATTGAAAGTAGAAGAGGAGGTCAATTCAATCCAACTTGTGTTATCATAACCTTCAATTTTTTTTTTTTTTTTTTTGTCTTATGCCTTGCATGAAAAGCTCTTTGGCATTGAAAATGATGGAGAGCCCAAGTTTGAGTCAAAAATTCCATCATGCATGATTATACACCAATTTCCAAATATAGAATTCCACTTGAACTGCTAGAACGTAAAGAACAATTTCTTTTGCATGAAATCAATGCCAAACTAAATTTAGAACTTCACTTGAACTGCTAGAAACGTTAAAAGCTTTCAACAAGATAAACAAGAGTGCATGCATGAAATTCCATGTTGGCGTAGAAGGGATGAGGCAGACCCATGTTTGACAAGTCAAACTCTTGCATGGAAAGCCATGGTACAATTTTCAAAGGAATATGCCTCTTAAACTACTTGAAGCTAAGTTGGATCATTGAATGCATGAGATGACAAGGAGATAAGCCTGACTTCAACAAATAGTCAATTGAAGCTTTGACTAATTAACTATAGATAGACTTTGCTTACATGGAAGAGGAACTTGATGAGTGAAAGGTGCTTTTAGATTGAACTCCTTGTCTTTGTTATGGTAATTTCTCAGTCTAACGCTTTCAGGCTCTTTGCTTTTGTGCATGTATTTCTCTGACAGTTATTTGTCTATGGCTATTTCCTTTTTCTACTTCTTTTGGCCTTCATTTTTATCCCAAGATTTTTATTTCTATTTATATTCCCATGGAAAATATTTCTTTTGGATTTTCTTTCGAGCTTTCCTTTTGAGCCTTTCCTTCAGAGTTGTTTATGTCCATTTCCTTCAGACAAAAATCCCAAAGGAATTCTATGCCAGGGTTTTCTTTGAACCATTCCTTTGGAAAAATTGAAGGTACCCTTTAGAATTTTGATAAGTGACTTTCCCAAAGGGAAAGTGGTCCCTCAACATCTGAAATATCCCTTCGAGCTTTTGAAATGATCCCTTCAGAAATCTTGGAAGTGAACTTTCTCAAAGGGATTCTACCCTTCAAAAAAATTGTAAATGTTCTTTTAAAAATCTAAATTGTCCCTTAAAATTTTGTAGGATCCCTTTCCTTCATTCATTCCTTCAGATAAAAAATATGAAGGAATTATATCTTCAAAACCTTTGCAAATTATCCCTCGGGCTTTCTGAAACTGCCCTTTAAAATTTTTGACAATGCTCTTTAGGATTTTGTAAATGGTCCTTTTCTAAAGGGAAGGAACCCTTCATATTTATTTTAAAGTCCACCTACCCTTTTGATGACTACCCTTCAGGAAAATGAAAGTGTCCTTTGAGAAACTATGTGATGGTCCTTGGAAAAGTTGTTTGGAACAAGAAGTTCAAAATAATTGACAAAACATGAAGTCTTCCTTTTGTGAAAACTCAAAGTATTTCTTGTGCTCTGTGAAAACCTAAGTTATTTTGACTGTCCTTTTAGAATTGCTCTGAGCAAAAGCAAATTGGCAATGACATGAAAAAATTTGAATGATAAGGGTGGCAATTTGACCTGTGGGGTCAAAATTGTTGACAGTAATCAAACAAGCTTACCTCAGGGATATCAATCAAGAACACTTATCAAATAACACTCTCACACTACTGAAATAATATTGATAACAACCACAAAAAGAATCATTAGGTTACCTTCAAATTCTCTCTTTGATAAGAACCTTGACATCAACCAACAATAGAGATATTAGGTTGCCTTCAAATTATCTCTCTGACCTACACCTTGACATCAATGACATCAACCTTAGAATCATTAGGTTTAATTTAAATTATCTCTTTGATCTAAACCTTGACTTCAACCTTGACATCAATGACAAAACTTGTCAACAATCTCCCCCTTTGTCATTGATGGCAAACAAACTGTAATCTGATCACTCTCATCTCCTTCAATCTTCCTTCTTGAACTTTCTCCCCCTTTGACATTAATGACAAAGGGTCATACATACTACAAATTTTGAAACCACTCATTATTCTTTCAAAACCATACTCAAAAACTGTAAAATAACTCAGAGCTACCAAGTTCCCGTTTTGACTTCACAACTTGAGCTCACAAATGAATCAACAAAATTCTCAAACCATCTACACAACAAATCATTCTCAACTATTGATTGCTAAATACATAGAACAATTTTTATTACCTCTTCTATGCTTGTCAACAACTACACTTGGATCTTGAATAGATCTCCTTCAAACCAAACACTCACCATGCTTCTGCTAATACAAGAATGCATTCATGTGTAATGAAATTACTTAGATGTTCACACATAATTATTTTATATCACATAAAATATGTAAATATGAGATATCACACAATAATAATTGATAATAGAGCATAATATTGGATAATATAACAAATCCACTTTGAGGGGACAACCTACACAATAATGCACTAAGAGTAGAATACTTCACATGATCCTTAAAGACTAACCACTACCTCCTATATATAGTCTACTTAGCCATGGTTATTTCATAGTCTAACCTAACTAAGAACATAGAGAAATGTAATAATAATATAAAAGAGGTATGTAAGCCATAAGTTGGATACACATATCCTAAGACATGCCAAAGGTTAAGGGTGTAGCATGCCCCTCCCTTTCAAAACAATGTTGTCCTTAAAATTGAGTCAACTCTGGATGTTGTTTCATAAAGGATTCATCCTTCTAAGTAGCATCTTCATAGGGTAGATTCTTCCACTTGATCAGGTAATCCTTAATCGCTCAATATAATAACTACTTCATGCACATTTGAAGGATCACCTCAAGATCAAGAAAAACTCTTCCTTCCTCATCTAATTCTGTTTAATTAGTTTGGGTAGAAACTTTATGTCCAATGAATTTTTTTAGGCATGATACATGAAATAATGGATGTATACGAGTGGAGGAAGGAAACTCTAACTTGTAGGCCACACTACTAATTTTTTGCAGGATCTGATAAGGCCCATAATACTTAGGGGACAACTTGTTATCCTTTTTTTATTCCTTCAAGGACATCTGCTTATATGGTTGCAAGTGAACAAAAACCCAATCACCAATGTCAAAGTGCCTCTCACTCCTATGTTGATCTACCTGTTGTTTCATGTAATTTTGGGCCATGGCTAAATTTTCATGTAAACTAGCAAGGACCTCCTGTTTATGATGAATATGTTCTTCAACTGCATGAACCCTAGGATGGACCTTCAAGGTTGAAGTGATGGATGGAGGGATGTATCCATATAGTGCCAAAAAGGGAGAAATTTTGGAAGAACTATGAACAGATGTATTATACCACCATTCAATAAGTGGTAACCAATGAACCTATTTATCCTATTTATCAGAAACAAAACAACGGAGATATCCTTCCAGATATTTGTTGACTACCTCAATTTGTCCATCTGATTGAGGATGATAATATGGACTATGAACCAACTGGGTGCCCAAAAATACAAATAACTCAGTCCAAAAATTACTAGTGAAGATGGAATCTTGATCACTGATAATGATTCTAGGGGTACCATGCAATTTTTGAACTATATTGAAAAAAGTAGAAGCTACTATACTAATAACAAATGGCTATAATAAAGAAAAAAAATGAGCATACTTACTGAGATGATCTACCACAACCATGATAACATTTTGACCATCAGATCTCGATAACCTTGTAATGAAATCCATAGACACCTCTTCTCAACGTTGGCTAAGGATCGATAAAGGTTACAAAAGACCTAGGGTTTTCATGGTTTCTCTTTTATGTTGTTTATAGATCATACATTTAGCCACATATTTATGGGCATCCCACTTGAGTCCTTCCCCAAAAAATCTTGCTTGATTCTATGATAGGTTTTCAAAAATCCTAAATGACCCCCAATTGGAGTTGCATGAAGTTCTTGAAGGATTTTTTTGTTTAAGAAGAGAATATTACATAGGTATAATCTATCTTTATACCATAATGCATCACCCTTCCATGTGAATTTTTCAAATCCACCCAAACCTTGCTAAAGATTCTAAATCAAATCATGGGTAGCACTATCCTTGTCCTATTCTGATCATGGTTCCTCTAGCCAATCTGCCTACAGAATGGTCATAGCATATAACATTGCCTCAACTAATTCATCCTTCCTAGATAGTGCATTTGCCGCTACATTGTCCTTGCCTTTCTTGTAAACTATTTTAAAATCATAGCCTAAATCATAATTACCCATTTTTTGTTCTTCTTCAGATGATAACCTTTATTTCAAAACATATTTGAGACTATCATGATCAGTCTTTACCTGAAAGTGATGACCTATCAAATAAGGCCTTCATTTTTTGACTACATGCAAAATAGCCATCATTTTCTTCTCATAAAAGGGCTTGTGCTGATTTTACCCATCAGTTGATGACTTTCAAATGCAAGTGGTCTACCTTATTGCATGAGTACAACACCCATACCATACCTAGATGCATCAAATTCAATGACAAAAGTCTTGGAAAAATTAGGATTAGCCAGCATTAGAGTGGTACAAATTGCCAATTTCAATTATTTAAATGTCATGATAGTTGTATCAATCCACCGAAAGGAGTCTTTCTTCAACAAAGATGTGAGTGGCGCTATAATGCTACCATATTTTTTGACAAACCTACAATAGTAACTTGTTAGCCCCATAAATCCCCTTAGTTTCTTGAGTGTCTTAGGAATTGGCCAGTCCGCCATTGCTTGGATTTTTTAAAGATCCACTTTTATGCCTGTATGTGAAACTAGATGACCCAAATACTCGACCTCACAAGATCCAAAAGTACATTTGGAAGGTTTGACATACAACTCATGTTGTTCCAAAATTGAGAGTACCTGTTTCACATAGTGCAAATGGTCTTCCCAAATTTTACTGTAAATGAGAGTATCAACTAAAAATATTAGAACAAATTTCCTCAAAAATAGCCTAAAAATAGTATTCATCAAACTCTGAAAGGTAGATGGTGCATTTGTTAGCCTAAAAGGCATAACCAAAAACTCATAATGGCCCTCATGAGTCTTGAAAGTAGTTTTGGGTATGTCTTCATCATAAATCTGGATTTGATGATACCTAGAGCATAGATCTACTTGGTAAAATAAAGAGCACCATTTAATTCATCTAGAAAATCATCAATGATATGAATATGAAACTTATATTTGATAGTGTACTTATTGAGTTCCTTGTAGTCAAGTCACATCCTCCAAGTGTCATCTTTCTTTCACACCATGACAATTGGTGAAGAATATTTGCTTTGGCTATGGCAAATGATTCAAGCATCCAACATCTCATGTACTATCTTTTCATTTTCACTTTTCTAGACATAGGGATACCTATATGGCCTAATGTTGAGTGGTGTAATACCAAGAATAAGTCTAATAGCATGATCATGCATGTGGCTAGGTGGAAGTCCTTTTGTCATGTCACCAAAAACAACTGAATGGGCATCAATCACTTGTTAGAGATTAGGAGGTGTAAATGGTTGAGTTGGATGAAGTTCCATGGAAAACAAGCGAGCTACAAATCCTTTAGCACCCTTTCAAAAAATTTGTCATTTGATGGGAGCTAACAAGTTGTGGATATTTATCCCTTAATCCCCTTAGCTCAAATGTCCATCCCTCATAATGAAAATGAATGAATAATTTTTGAAAATTCATCTCAATAGTGCCCAAAGTGGTAAGCCACTGTACTCCTAGAATAATGTCAGCTCCCCCCATGAGAATAGAAAACATAGGAGAATTCAACAAGTAGTCTCCCATGGCTAGCTTAATACGATAGCATTTTCTTGAGCAACTGCTAGTACCACCATTTGTAATCATGACCTAAAATTCTAGAGTAAAATAAATGAAATAGTTCATGCGAGCAACCAACTTATTATTGATTAAGTTGTGTGTGTTCCCAAAATCAATCAGAATAGTGACCTTCTATTTCTTTAGTAAACCCACCACCTTAAGAGTTTGAGGAGTACTAATACCTAAAAGGGAATTATAGGAAATAGTAGGCTGAGAGTCTTCAGATTCCTCCTTAGGCATTTTTCATCTTGGCTAAGTGTATCTTCATCATCATCATCCTCATTGGTACCTTCGATGTAAAATAACTTCTTTTCAGCACAATGATGGTGTTTGCTCCATTTTCTATCGCAACCATAACATAACCCTTTAGCTCACTTCTCCTCAATTTGTCAAGGTGTTAATCTGGTGGGTTGAGGATATGATGGTGCTAGAAAGGTACAATCATAATAAGTAGTGAAGGTTTTCTATTTGACCATCTCTTTTTCCTCTACCATGCATATCTATGAGATAGCTTTTGATATAGATGTTGGGTTAAACATCTAAACCTCTAATTGGATTCTATCTTTGATACCACCCAAAATAGATCAGTCAATTTTTTCTTAGTGATGTCCTCCCCTTGTAAGGATAGATAATAAAATTGATGAATATAATCCTTCACAGTTCTTCTTTGCTATAGTTTGGCTAATTGGTTGAAGTAGTTCTCAGAGACATTATTCTGATAATGAGCCAACAACTCATCAGTGAAAATAGGCCATGTAACAAGAGCACCATTCTTTTTATTTTGAGCACACAACCAATGATACCAAATGAATTGCTCAGGTTTAAGATACAAAGATGCCACTATCACCTTCTAAGAATTAAGATTTTGATGCAGATCAAATAAATTTTCAATTTGGGTAATCCAAGTGAAAGGATCCTTACTGTCAAACTTACACATGTCTACTTTGGGTAACATCGGTTTTACACCAGAATTGGAGTTATTAGTGTTGAGAAGAGGAGGACGTGAATGATGAAGAGGAGGGTTATTTGAATGTAAATGAGATGAAAGAGAAACCAATGAAGCATTGATATGATTTAATTGATTGCGAACCCCATTAATCTCTCTATGTATCCTTTAAATATTAGTTTGAACTGCAACAAAGTCATCATGTCATAACAAGCCCTTTATGTTAGACTAAAGTTGAGAAATCAATGGATATGAAGTTCCAAATTCCATGTCACCGATAGGAGTCTTAGGAGTTTCTTGCCCCCTTTTTATCCCTGTGTAGAAGGAACAACCATATACAAACCCTATGAGGGTTTTTGCCCCGAAAAAATTGTACCAAGAGATGGTACCATTGTAATCACCTTATAGATATGAATCTAATGACTACCTTTATGCACTAGGATAAAAAAAAATTAGCACAAAAAAGTGTACTGGTGGAATATATCATTATGATCATCTCATTGAGATGAATCCAATGACTGTAATTGTGCAAAGAAAAAAAAATTGACTTTTTTTTAAAATTATTTTTTTTCAAAAAAGCGTTTCAAACAATACTGTGCTGACATTAAAAATTAGTTCTTCTCAGATTGTAGGTTATATTTTCTCTCCTTCCCCTCATAGAAGACGTGCATTTCCAGATTCAAAAAATTGATGATGCAATAATCGTTGTTCAAATCAAAGCTCTAATACCACTTGTAATGAAATTACTTAGATGTTCACATAAAATGATTTTATATAGCACAGAATAAGCAAATATGAGAGATCACACTATAATAATTGACAGTAGAGAAAAATATTGGATAATATAGCGAAGCCAATTTGAGGGGGAAATATCCACAATAATGCACTAAGAGTAGAGTACTTCACATGATCCTCAAATACTAACCACTGCCTCCTATATATAGTCTACTTAGCCATGGTCATTCCATAAGCTCACCTAACTAAGAACATAGAAAAATGTAATAAGAATATAAAAGAGGTATTGAAGCCATAAGTTAGCCACCCATATCCCAAGACATGCCAAAGGTTAAGGGCGTAGCACCATGAAGCCTTATAGATTCACTCTTCCATAGGGCACTAAAAAAACACAAGCTCAAGAGATTCCTAGATCTCTATGTTCTCACAAGATTGAATATTCTTTGGTAAATTTTTAGGCTTGATTGGAACTATAGGTTTTACTTCTTCATCAATCATTTGATCATCAATATGAGCTAACAACAGACATTCCTGACTTGATTTATCATTTGAAGTATGCTCTACCATAGCAAACAGTCCATATGAGCTTATGGATTGATCATGACCACCTTTACTATCTTTAGTTTCCATATATTCATTTTCTTTCTCTCTTGCACTCTAGGGATTTCAAACCTCTTGTTTTGACTTAATGAATTTCTAACTCTGTTAGGGAAGAATCTTGCAATGTGTCCCACACTATGAAAATTGTATCAAACAACCTTATACATACCTCTTGATTGATGATTCCTTTCATAATCCCATGAATATTCATTCTTAGAGGATCTTATACACTCTATTAATTTATGACCAAATTAATTTCATGTAAAATAGTAACTATTGAATGAATTAGCATACCTCATAGAATTAGGTTGTCTGATTGGTATTTTCATGTTTGCCTTTTTGTCTTCATTAGCTTTCTCCTTGACTTGAGCTACCTCCTTTTGGTCTTCTTTGAAACCAAGACTTGTCTTGTCACTTGCAAACTTTTGATTACTCAAGATGTTATCTAGAGCATCAATACTTTTTTCAAACTTCATGAAGGTCTTCAACTTATTAGATGTTTGATCTAACTCAAATTTCAAGGATTCTATTTCAGTTACATACTTGGGGCATTATTCCTCTTTAGATTTTAAGCTAGTAGTGACTATCTCCATTTGTGCTTCAATTTGATTGATAATTTCATCATACTCTTTGGATGTGTTACTCAGTTTCTCCTCAAACAAACTAGTTTGTTCGTCATAGTCTTTAACTAATGATCTTTATTTGTAATTCTTCCTTCTTTGAAACTTCAAATCCTCTAGAGCACTCACCAATTTTCCCTCAAGAGTCACTTCAACTTCTTCTTCATCTGATTCTTTATCATTCATAAGACCTTCCCATTTGAGTAACCCTCATTGTTTATTTCTATAGCCATGAATAAGGTTTCATTGTTGTCATGATCATGTTCATTACTGTTATCATCACTATCATATGTGCTTGTGTCACTTACATCAGATGAGTTATCTCCTTTGGTGTAGAAGCTTCTCTTGTTCTTGAATGATCCTTTCATACTTTCATACTAATTGAAATCTTTGTTTTTTAAGGCTTATATAACTTCTTATCATCTCCATGATGTTCATCATGCTCAGTCGTATCCTTGTTAGGACACTTCGATGCAACGTGACCAATTTTACCACAGTTTAAACATTTGAAAGATAACTTACCCTTGTACTTACTAGATCCAAACCTCAAATTCCTATCAAACATGGATATTAGTTCATCATCATCAACATCTGAACATACCTCAATCTTGACCTTCTTAGATTTTGACTTATTCTCAACTTTGAAAGCATATTCCTTCTTGGGAGGTCTTCCTTCATTTGTTCTCATCTCATATGAAGTTAAAATGCCACGAAGCCCATATATTACAAGCTTGTCCAAATCTTGCATCTATTATACTATAGACACCTTAAAATAAAACTTAAGAGTTGGTGATATCAATAAATTTTGAATAAATATAGACTCTTTCACTTCTCCTAGTCCTATAATGACATTGATAACTTAATCAACCTTCAATATGTAAGATGCAATGGGTTGATCTTCATTCATATTCATACTTTCAAACTATCTTCAATGGGTCTGTAACTTGGCCATATTTACCTTGGTGTATCCTTCATAGATAGTATTCAATATCTCCCATAGTACCTTGGATAATTCATATTGCATCACATTCATAAGCTCTGCCTTTGATAGGCCACATAGAATGGCATTCATTGCCTTGGAATTTCTCTCACTTTCCTTCTTGCCTACTACATCAGTTGGTGGTGTAGGACGTGGAGTGTATCCATCCATAACTGATTGTCATATGTCATGGCCCATTTAAATTAGATATGTCCTCATTTTAATGCTCCAAAAGGCTCAATTAGTCTTATTGAATAATGAAGCCTTACTAGTAGAGAAACCACCTTGAGCTTGCTGACTAGTCATCCTTAGTTCAAGGATCTCCTTTAGGCTATTAAGCCTACTTTAAAGGACCTATTTTGATACCAAATGTTAGAATAAAATTAATGAGAGGGGGGGTGAATTAGTTTCTTGAAAACTTTGTTTCAATTCCTCCTTAGCATACATGAACCATCACGTCAACATATAGATCAAATAATGCATAAGAAATGACCCATACAAGCATGAAACAAGATTTACACAAGACAACATATCATATATGTGGAAAAACCTCAATGGAAATAAAACCCATTGATTCATGTAGATGGATTATAGTCCTGTAGGAAAAAATATCAAGTTTTAGTGAAGCACCAACTTCACATGGAGCACTGACCCCAACTAACTAAGCACCAAACTAACTAGGCTTTAACAAGCACCCACTTGCAAAGAGACGCCAACCCCATAAATGAATAAACACCAAATAAACTACCTAATTTATTTTATCACCTTTATAACCCCTTTTTTCTCAACTAATTGATGATGACCACTTCTTCAACTCTTCACATACTTATCCCTCTCAAACTGCTTTCTTGGCCTCTTTGCTCAATTAGGTCTCTTCAAGACCGATTAGGTCATATGACCTTGATATTCATATTTATAACCTATATAAAATATTAATCATAGTTTCTATATGATCTTCATATGGTCTATAAGACCTCCTTCCACTTATCAATACACACTTTTATTCACTTGCACTCTACACACTCAAATAGGCCTAAAACTGCCTTGTATATATACAAGTCTCTTGCTCATATACCTCTTGGTCAGACATACAATTACACACATATATTATCCCTAAAATATGTCTTATAACATGTTTCGTACATGAATCAATCATTAAAATAGGTTTTCCACAACTTAAAAGACCAAAACCTCTTTTAGGCCTTAAGGAGACCTAATTCAATTAGGTCTTCATTAGCACACATTACCCTTTTGATCTCATTGAAACACTTTAAAACTTAAAATATAGTAGGAAAATTTAATTTTCCACTCAAATATACCCCTACTAATATAATATTTTATCCATGACATTTTTTAGCTCCAATCAAAACTTGAAGCACACCATTAGTACTATTCACAATTAGGCTTGTGAACCTACAGAAAGTCTATCTTGAACTACAAAAGATTAAACAAAAATTAGATAAAAACCATGGTAATAAATATTATATATAAAAAAAAAATTATCTAATAGTTATCACCATATTATTTAGACTTCACAACGCAAGGCAAAATGACTCAAAATCTTTTTTGTAAATAGCCCACTCAGAACTGCTAGAACACTCCAAAACCCAGTCATGAACAAATTGATCTTCAATACCTGAAATAAAATTCAAATGAAAAATTATAATTTAAAAATATAATTTTACATCTCTATACCATTATAAAATACAAAATTCACAAGGTCTAATATCATATATTGATCTTACAGACCAATCTTTTGGCCTCAGTACATAGTAAAACCAGAACCAGACAAGCCATTTTGGCTTCAAAATTTCAACCACTTTAAATGAATATAAAAAATTATAAAAACCATGGATAAAACATAAATTTACCAAAAAAAACACAATAATCACTAGATACTTCAATTTAGGGCATAAAGTCTCAAATTCATCATTGTAACTTGCTTACCTAAAACTACTAATTTACCTCAAAGCACAATACTGATGACTTATGATGCCTGTATATGATACTATGAGTTAATTATAACATTATTAGGTAAAAATAAAATATTATAAAATTTAAATATTGGTCTTGCAAACCAATCTCATAACCTCACTGTACACAGACCTCACTAAGCCAAACAAGTCAACTTGTGAGCAAAGTTTTCACTATAACCACTAACCTCCAAAAATTATATAAAACATTATCATGTCTTAAAAGTATTTAAAAAAATCTTCATTATTTTTTTTCATACCTATTTCATGATAACACATCCCTAATCATCTTCTAACTATTGCTTGTGTTTGTCATTGTTTCCACCATTAGGCATGTTATCGACTGGCCAATTTGGATGATCAATTTAGCACACTTGAGGGAAACCTATCCTTAAACTTAATTGATATGAAACATAAGTATAAAACTTCATCCTCCATCCATTTTCATATTTTGACTTGGTTATTTCTGATTGCTATAGTAAATCTGCTAGAAATGTGCATTTTTCTATAAGATCTACTCACACACCTAACAACTCAATCATACTTGGAGGTACTTGGGAAGATTTAATACATGATAAAATAGTTTTTATATTCATTTGAGATCATTATGGTTTGATTTGAATAAGATATTTTGCATTAGGTCATTGTCAGGGTTTTGGAGAGTGTTAACACTATTTTTGGTGTTAACAATTATTCATAAAGGACTATCCCTCATTTCCAAAAAAAATGCACAGATATATTGTATAGGATAATTAACCATCTATTTTTAAAATCTTAGGTTTCCATGTAGAGGTTAGACATGCTAATGAACACCTGAAAGTCCTTCTTGGGTTTGCATGCCTTCATTTTGTGTACTCGAGAGACCTTAAAACCACTTTTCATGCGTTCTCTTGAAAACCATGACCTCAAACTTTATGAAATAACTTTAAAAAACATATCATACCTATTTAAATTCTTACATATGAAAACTTATCTTAAAAACTGATCATGACCCCTCATTAGGCCACTCTCTCTCTTTGTTCTCTAGACCTTGACTTGTAAATCACATTAGGCCTTGAAATTGACCTTCATGCCTCTTTATATATCCATAAATCTCACTCAAATAATCAAAAAAATTATCTAATGTTAAAATATTTCCATACATCCTTCATATGTCTTGATAACAAATCATGATGCCTCATTAGGCCAGGCAAGGTTTAGGAGTGGTCTAGATGCAGACTTGGTCTAAAGGTATTATCCTTGTAGGCTTACCTTGATACTCTCATATGAGTGATAAAATGCATCACATACATTATCAATAAATATTTTACATCCATTCATTCCTGTGTGCACTCATCTCACCAAGCCATCATACTCATACCTTCTCACAAGGTCTCTTCATGATATGGCTAGTGTCATGACTAGGATTCTTAAGCACTTGAAACTTGATAAATGACATTGAAAAATTCATAAAAGTATCTACACTTATATTTAATGTTAAAATAATTACAAACAAATTTTCACAATCTTGTGCTTACTTATTTTTACCAAACTTTACTTTGTACACCTTCTCACAGTGTCTAGACTAGGCTTCTCAAGACACCTTGTACTTCAAGACCTAGTACTCAAACATGATTACCTTAGGGATATCAAGAAATAACATTAATTAGAAATCAATCTCACACTATTTAAATAACATTTACAATAACCAATAGAAGAATCATTAGGTTGCCTTCAAATTTTCTCTTTGATTTAAACCTTGACATCAACCAATAAAAGAGACATTAGGTTGCCTTCAAATTATCTCTCTGACCTACACCTTGACATCAATGACATCAAACTTGGAATAATTAGGTTGCCTTCAAATTCTCTCTTTGATCTGAACCTTGACATCAATGACAACACTTCTCAATAAAGTTAACAGACTTCCATTACCATACAATAATCGAATGACGTTTGCCATGGTCAAGACAGTCAATTATTTTCTTCCCTCAAATGATAGACAAAATTTATTTAGATTCATCACACTTCCTACACTCTCAATTATACCTATGTCCATTCCAATAATCATCCCCAAAATAAGCTCACTTATCATTATTAATGACCCAATAAATATGCTTGGTGATGAGAGATCTATAGTGGAGGAGGAAGTTCCATAAATGAGACCCTAATGGAGGAGAGGCAAAGGTTAAAATGCCCACTAGATCCAAAGATTCAAAATACTTTATTCAAATAATTTTACTTTAGAGGGATGGAAGATTTGAGTACACGCCCAAACCAACTTATCCCCAAAAGCCAAGTTTTGAAGTGGTGTGTTCTTGACACCCGCACCACCATTACATTTATTTTTGCACAGTAAATTCCTATTTCACCAATGTAATTATTCTGATAGTTCACTACCTTGCCAAATAAAGTTTTTTAAGATTTAATTAATTCCTTTAATTACCTTCACCATAGGGCACAAAAATGGTAAGAGATATATAAGAATAACATCGAGAATTTTTTGATAAGGGCCAATCTACCCACTAAAGAAAGAATTTTTCCTTTCTAGGAATTTAGTCTATCCTTTAACAAGCCTAAAAAATTATCCCATAGATCTGGTTTTCCCTTCCCAACCAAAAGAGGTGCCCCAAATATTTCATAGGAAGCTTACCTATTTTTAACTTCAAGGACTGTGCTAACCGCAGTTGAGCATGTCAGGGGATGTTGATAAAATAAGTTTCAGATTTAACATCATTCATCACTTTCCCAGAGGCCTTCAAATATAGATCTAAAATTTTATGAATAAAAGAGCTTCCTTTGAATTTCCCTTACCAAAAATAAAAGTGTTATTTTAAAATTGTTGATGTATTAGATTCTCTAGTCTAACAATAAATCTAAGACCTTCAATCTATCCCCTTCCCTTCACATCCTAAATTTCCCTTCTTAGTGTTTTTGCCATTAGGATGAAATAAAAGGGGAGAATGTATCCCCTTATCTAAGTTCCCTAGTAGCCTCAAAGAAGCTTGTAAGGCTGTCATTGATAAAAATAATAATTTTAGGCTAGAGATATATATGAAGTGTATGGACTAAAATCTGCTCGCCTCACTAATTTTGCTAATTACACTAATTTCTGGTAATTTAGCCTATAACTATATTTCTTAGCTAATTTAACATTGTCCCATGTCTCATTTCTATATATAAGAACCTTACCCCATCTCAAAAAAAATTAATCCCTTCATTAAACCCCTAAAAAAACCTATTTACCCACTAACCTACTCTCTAAACCACTAGCCAATTTAAATATATAAAATAATCGACCTACCCAACTACCATCCTATTATATCCTCTCCTAAACCCTTAAAACCTAATAGAAGATTTATAGAATTGGAAGATTATATAAATCTCCTCCACTTTAGCCCCATTTCTCTATAATTCTCTAATTCTAGAGATCTCTATGGAATTAAAAATTCTATGGAAAATCCCTATTCATTTGATCTCAATAACTCAAATTTGAATTTGAGCCACTGATTTCTTCCTTCATGCCTATATAACCAAGCTCACCCCCTCCGTCAAAATAAATAAAAATCTTAAAGCCTACTTGTTATCTTGTTTCCATTATCAAGCACACTCACTCATTGAAGCCATTATCACACATCAAACAAACAATCCAACATCTTTCAAATTTTACATCAAACATCTATCAGACAATCTTGGAGAGGATCCATATAGAGGTAAAGTGATGGTAAGATAATTCTTATTGAGTTGATTATCTCTTTTATCCCCTTCTATTTCTGTGTTTAGATTTTAAGTTTTTATTATTAAAATTAGTAATAGGAGTTGAATCTAAAATTTAGACTACATTTTAGCGACCACAGTAGGAGTTTTAATCCTTTAACTAACCTTACCAACTTTCTAAAAGTGATTTAAATGCTTCTAGGACAAATTGGATGTGAATTAAAGGCTAGATTTTGAAAAAAAATTATGCATAGGCAAATAGTAGTTTGGAACTGGTATTAACAATATTGTAATTGTGATACTATAGGTCTAGTTGTGATTTTGTCAGTTAACTACTAACGGCCAAGGTGTTCTATAGGTTTTTGACTTTCAACAAAATCAAAACTTTTAAAGTTGCAATTTTGCCCTGGTAATCATGGTTTTGTTAGTTAGAGTCACAATCTTATAAAAATTAGTAGTTACGGGCATATCTATATTTTATCTTTGCTAACCCTTTTCTGCAAGATAATTTGTCTTCTATTTGTTTGTCTGCAAATGTTATACTTTTTTTGTGTAGGGCAAGGAGAGACCAATCTGGTATTCAACTATTGGTACATAAGACACAAAGTTGCAATAATTGTGATTTCACCCTAGTAATCGTGGTTTTGTTAGTTATATTTACAAATTTGTAGAACTTGAATTTGCCATAAACTTTTAGTTATTATCTGATAATATATATTTCTATAAGTTACTTCTATTGTCTTAAGAGGTATTATGGGCTCTAGTTTTAGGAGGAAGAAGATTGAATCAAGCATATGACCATTTGGCCATCATCTACAAAATTGCAACTTTGACATCTGCGTCTTTGGTTTAGTAATTACAGTTTTGTCATCTAGTATCATGGATTTGTCCTTTATTAAACTGGTAAAACCTTGACTTGTCAATTTTCTAATTTCTAGATAAAGGGTTCTCAAATTCTATAGGAAGTTGTAAGGTTTCTTGTAGTAAGCCAAGATTATCTTTTTTTAACCATTCTTGAATATAGACATTTTTGGCCTTAATGGTGTGCTTGCAGGGAGTACTCACAGGTTTGCTATCTGTGTGCAAGATTAATAGGGGGAAGAGGAAGACTAAGGAAAATATCAAGGACCTCACTATAAACTTGTTTTAACCCCTACTGCAAAATTGTAAGTCTCAAACTTACGACTTTGTCTTGTAAGTAGCGATTGATTGTAGTTGTGATTTTGCGGTTACATAGCCAATAGTGTAGTTTAGGTCATATATCCAACAAGCATCAAACTCAATAAGTTTTAACCTTCTATGTAGATAATAAAAATATCATTCTATTTGTTGGCATAAATCATTTTGCTCATCAAAAGATCCTAAAATATAGATTAACTATTATAAGTAACTAAAGAAAACATTTTTGATTAATTTTCCTATATTATAATTTTTTGAAAGACAACCTATCTCATTGATATTCATTTACAGTAGACAAATTTTATAATTTTCCTATTTTTTACAAAGCTGCAGATTATGAATTGGTGTAAATTGTAATTTTGCTATGTAAACTTGTTTTGTCTAATTGTCACAATTTTGTAGGTTAACCATCATGGTTAGTTAAATTCTGTAAGATCATGACTTGCGATCTATGATTTTGTTTTGAAGTTTTATTTTTTTACTCTCTGGTTGGGATATTGCACTATGTATTTGTAGTTTTGTAAGGACTTATAATTTTGTAAAATTCAAACTACTAACCCATTTTGATATAGGACCCCTCAAGACTAAGGCATCCCACTTTCTTTTCTAAATTGCAATAAGGTGGTGAAAATAATATATTATCCTAGTTTTTATTAGATATACGTCCTTGTTGTGTAAATTTGCTTCATTATATATACTTACATGTTGAAGTTTTGCTTGTGTCTATAATTGTTTATCACTTAATTATGTATACTTGTGCCTCTCACACATAAATAATTAATCGGTAAATTAATCATCTTGTGCTTGCCTATTTTTTTATCCCCCCTTGAGTATAAGATAACACATGACATGGAATTCATCTCCATATATGAGATTAATAAGTAGGGGTTGGTGACATGGATTTCATCACCATGCACTAGCCAAACTCTGTATTTTGATAGAGTCTAAAAATTAGAAGAGTCGTTGTTCGATGCCTAAGTGGAATTCCCTATAAAGGGTTTTGTAGAGTGAGGGGTAGTTAAGCTTTAATATGTAGGGTAGTTAGATAACATCTTATACAAACTTGGGCCTCACTATACCTTCATGTATATAGGGGATGCACCTAGAAACCCTTGTGTATACTTAGATTAGGAATCTTCAATCATAATAGATGTACCACTATAGGAGTCATCATGTGAAAATGGGATCAAGAGGGTTTGATTAATTTTGTAATGGGTCATCAACCTACATCCTCAACTATGAATCCATTTAATCATGTGGGCATCAAGTTACATGGATTCATGATTGTGTGTGTTGTTTGAGTGTTGTGTAAAACTTGTATTGTTTACAAGCCGAGTTGGCCATACCCTATTTTGTGTCTGACACCTTCGATACCTCAAAGTTAACCCTCATATTCATCTCATCATCTCACACTCATCTCATCTGTATCCTAATCATCACTTTTTATCTACTTAAAACCCATTCACCTCATAGTCTCTATTTATCCTACTATCTATCCTATATCACCTACCCATCTTGTATTGACCACTCCTTCCATATTTTTTACTTCCTATCTTAAGACAACTTTTAATACTTAGCCTATATATATTCTCCCATCCCATATCCATCTTGCATCTTCCACACCTTTCATATATATATATATATATCTTAAGCAATCTCCTACTACCCTTCTTGCCCAATCCTACATACTATCCCATACCTATTATATTTTCCATCCTTTTAAAACCCATCCCATATATATATATATATATATATATATATATATATATATATATATATATATATATATATCTTAAGTAATCTTCTACTACCCTTCTTGCCCAATCCTACATACTATCCCATACCTATTATCTTTTCCATCCTTTTAAAACCCATCCTATATCCTATATCTTCCATATATCTCATCACCCGTGAATACTGTATTCCATCTTGGAATCAAGTTATAGTGGTCACCCATCCTATGTAGTCATCATTTATCATTTCTTACATCCCTAGACTAGGTATTATCAATATACATAGTCTTATTATGTAGCATGCCCGTTGGGATCTACTAGAAAAAATGTTTTTTAAAAATAAATATATATGTAAAATTAGACTACAAATTGAGAATCTAACAAAGATAATTAAATTAATCATGTACAAACACGATAATAGTTCATATTATAATATAATTACATTTCTCTAAATCATGAGAGCATGACAACTCAATAAAGAAAGTAATTATAACATTTAACATAACCAAATACACAATAACCATTATAAATGTGCCTCAATTATAATTATTTAATATTAAATACAATATTTTACAATGTAGAAATAAGATATTTGGCTACCCTAGAGCATAGTTCCCTAACTTCAAGTATCTATGGCAATCTCAAGTGTCGTCTTAATAAGTAGTACTATTGTGGGGAGGGAGAGCATCATCTGAGCATTTTTTCCATACCAACCACAAACCAATGATCCCTCGCACTATCCCATCAGGAAATAAATCTCCCTTCATAGATGGGTAGATAGTGATGGTATGAAAATCTAAAGAGACTAGATAGTACCTGTGTGTTGTATGATTTCTAAGCAAATATGCAATGTAAAATAAGAAAAAATGATATACTGCAAGATATCACACATACATGTAAATCATACTCATGAAATGATAATGTCTCACTAAACATACTTTGACTGAAGCTTTACGAGTAGTAATATAAAGTGATCTATAAATATATCAATGTCATATACACCACTTGACGGATTGCCTTTATCTAACATTGCAATGCTAGTAATCCAGTGAACTTTGTCTCACTCCTTAATTTACATTAATAATGTAGATTGGTCAAATACAATTCAATCATAATATTCAATAGCATACATCCCACTAGTAAATGCAATGCACAACATGTTATATATAGAATGATAACATCATACATTAATTCTATCTAACATATGCATGAATATTTTTATTATGTTCTATCCCATACTAGAAATAATGTTTATCAATATACCACCTGAGTAAATATATAAATTAACTATATAATTTCAACAAGATAATTGGTTTCCAATTTTCTACGCCCTATGGCAACCCATATTACCGCAGTCCAATGTCTTAATTGTAACTATTAAGCCTAATAATCAACTCATAAAGTAGTTAAAAGTACATGGAAACATTCATTTCAAATAATAACTAGAAAATTAGAACCTTTGTTTGTCCCGTAAAGACAAAAGGGTTTAGTTTATTGATTTGGTTATTTTTGGGTTTCATAAGCAATAATTTGCTAACTATTTATTCTTTATTTTCTAATTAATATTTCTTTGAAGAATATCAATTTAAATAATTCTAACCCCACGATTCCACTTGTGTAAATAGTCTATATTTCGTATGACGTGTTACCATATTTTTAAGGATCCTACGAGTTCCTCCAATTCTATTCCATAAGACAAAACCTGTTCAACTTCAATCTACACATAAATATGGTTGACTTCATAGTTATAACTAAGAATCTATTTCTAAAGCATTACTCTTATACTAGAATTTGTCAATACTAGTTTTGTGCCTATCAGGCATTATATACAAATGTAATTATAGGAGAGTTTATAGAAAGTTAGAAGAAATCTGATTACAAACAAGTTTATGAAACCTCTCAAATTTCGTTACCAGTGTGATCAATTAAAAATTTTATGTAATGATTATTTCACCGATACTCATCCTATTATTTCCTCATTTATATTTCAAAATCTATTCCTCATGGATAAATAATTTTCTAACCATTTAAGATTATAATAATATTATAATCTATTTTATTTATATATATATTTTCAATCCAGGGAGTATATAGTATAACGATTTCCTAATCCAAGTTGGCAACCTAACCTATTAAAATATATTTGGAAAAACATTTTAGAACCTTAAGCCTTATTCTCTAAATCCATCCTTACTCTTTACCTTTTAGTACCACTAAAATTATAAGAGTAGATATATCTCCAAAATACCCATGGCTAGACAAATTAATAGTATATTCAAGTTTTAAAAAGCTAGATGCCAAACTACATTGATGGGAAAAATGACTTAAGGTGCTCCATGGAATATTTATTATTTATAGCTATGTCTAACTGTATGGCACTTTTGGTGGAGGAAAATATTTACAAATTTTAATAGTAGTGTTAAGATGTCATGCCATACAATAAAATGGTTATAAGTTTGTCATAAAGTCACCTAGCTATCTCATCTTAGTATAATTTCTAATTTACTAACATATTTGAAGCAATGGGTGCATGTAATTGAAAACCCTAACCCATAAAAAATCATACCTGCAATCACCTTCTAAAGATCATAGGTTTGTATGAGTTGCCTATAATGATATCCTGGTTGATGTATTAAACTAGGGGCACTAAGTATTTTTAGTTACCCATTCACAAATAAGATGGGCTGGGTTACCACTCCTGAATGAAGTGTTAGCTTGATAATTGGTTTGACACCTAAAAGAAATAATGGATGTTCAACTGAATGTAGGTCAATGCCCTTTCACAATATTTATATTGATTTTTGTCTTAGTGACATCTACGACTAGTTGGAGTTTTAATATATAAAAAATATTTACAAAGATTCTAATCATTCTGGATATATCATGTAACATAAATCTACATCGTACTCAAAAACTTATCCTATTCCAGGTATATCTATGTTGTATAACTTAACTAAGTTTTTCTGTTAATCAACATGAAACTAGATGCATGAAAATTTAAAACTCTCAAATTGTTTACTATCAATCATCTCAAAATGGATTGGAGCTCGAGCTCAAAATCAAATATGAAAATCTGAGGAAAGAGAATAACATCCCAACTAGAAATTGATCTATCAATAAGGAGGAAACATAGTATCTATTGTAGATTTACTACTTCTTTCCCAACCAGAGTAAACTACGGATTCAAACCATATAGATTCTACCTGTTTATGCATGTAAACATGCCCACAAAATAATTTTCCCTAAGAAGTTGCCCATGATTTTTACTATGAGTTTGTGAAGCATTAAATCGATGGTGAGATCACATAGATTAGAGTTTTGCATTAATCTAGAGGCTTTAATCAATATCTAGATCAATAATGTGATGAAAGATTTATAGAGATGTTTGAAAGATAATATTAACAACCATACTTTGACCTAACCTTGTTTCAACAATGGTTTCTATGTTTTGGATCTAAATGTTATTATATACTATTTAACAATATTATTCCATCAACAAAATAGTGAATTTAAATACACCACTTATCATTAAAATTTGTTGGTTGAATCTCTGTGTCTCTTCTTTCCATGCTTCATTCTTCCTTCTCTCCTTTCTAATGCTTAATCTATGCTAATTCCCTTTCATTCCATCTCTTAAATAAAACAATAGATGTTAAATTCCTCTTCCAACTTTTTCTTTTTCTTTTTCTTTATGTTAATTTCGGGATCTTTTAATTCTTCTCTGTTTTTTAGATTTGATTTTATTTTTTCTAATTTTAATATTTTTTCCTCTTTTCCTTAAAAAATAAAAAACAATTCTCTTTTATATTTTAATATGAAATTCTAATTTCATATTTAGCCCATTTAGTATTTAATCATGTTTTGGAAATTTAATGGTAAAATAATAAATAATATCTCAAATTTAAATTTTGCCTTAATTAATTTTACCTTTAAAATAATAATGATACATTAGGCTAACCACATAAGGGATTTTTATTCCTATAGTTAACCTAGTCAAGCAAACATAGAAATTAGCAAATTAAACAAACACCAAAACAATCATTTTTAAATGCATTTTTACTTTGACTAATTATTTTTGGTATGTGTAGGGTTTCACTAGCGCTCTATCAACCAATGATGTCTCTATCTATACCACCCTATCTGATGATGCTCTTCCTCTAGTACATTCAAGGGAATAATTCTCCTATGTCCACCTCATAATACACAAGTAGATAAGTCATATCACATGATAATCATAACCAATAATATGTAACTATAAAAATTCATTAAAATGCTTAAAAATGTAAAGGCATACATAAATTAGTTCATACTAAGCAGTCATAAATTGTCATCTAATTAAGCAACATTCTATTATCTCAAAATATCATAATCTCACGTTTAATCAGAAAATATAACCAAATTTTATGTGTATCTACTATAACCATCTATAAATAGTTAAATAAGTAGCTTAGCGAGGAATCGAGACATAATATCCTTCTCCCCTAGAGCTAGTCATCATCCTAGATGACTAGTTTCAAACATATGATCTGAAATAAAATATTGTTCAATTGAATGAAATAACATAATAGTATCTAATCAAGTAAATAAAGGTAAAAATCTTATGAAGAACTCATCATAATCCTCTCATGTAGCTCTATCCTTAGAGTATTGGTCCCATTGGACCTTGCGTGTGTCAATTACCCTTATTGATTATACCATGACCACCCCGAGATCTAGAACCTACAAAACATTCTAATCCAATACATGTATAAGATCAACTATATATTTCTTAAGATATGATACATGGAAGACATTATGTAAAAGAGATAAGTCTGGAGTTAACACAAGCCTATACGTAATAGGATTGACCACTTCTAACACCTCAAAGGTTCCCACATATCTCAATTACAATTTTATAGACTTCCCAAATTTAATCGAGCTCTTCTACAGTTTTACTTACAAAAAAACTTTATCGCCAACTACGAAGTGCCTCTCTATTCTCTTCAAATATGCATAACTCTTCTATCTATCATTGGTCTTGGCCAATCTCTACATGATCAGTCTAACTTGTTCTTCCATCTTTAAGAGCATCTCGGGTCTGAAGACTACCCTATCCTCTAACCTATCCCAACTAATGGGTGTCCTACACTTTCTCCCTTAAAGTGCCTCAACTGGTGGGATCTTCAACACTAATTGATATGAGTTATTATATGCAAACTTAACCAATGAAAGACAATCTTCCCACTTGTACTACTAATTCATGCAATACATTCAAAGAAGATCCTCAAGCACTTGATTTACTGTCTCAGTTTGACCATCAGTCTCTGGGTGATAAGGTTTACTAAAACTAAGTTACATACCCAAAGATAAATTTAAAGTCATCCAAAACCTCAAAGTCATATTTGAATCATGATAAAAAATGATCGTCTCTAGAAATCCATTCAACCTATACACATTTTTCATGAATATCTCTACAAAATTAGGTGCATCATTTATCAAATTACTTTGTATGAAGTGATCTACCTTGGTCAAGTTGTCAACAACTACCAAGATCATATTGTGCCTATTCCATGACATCAATAATCTTTGGACAAAGTCCATACTAATCACCTACCATTTCCATTCTAGAATATCATGTGGATATAACAATCCCATCAGATACATATGCTCAATTTTCACTCGCTAACACTCCAAACAAGGTGGCACATAATCCACTACATCTTTCTTGATTCCCTTCTAGAAATATAGTGGTTTGAGTTTTGACATAAGCTTGGTTACACCTAGATGTCTTGAATAAGGGGCATCATGCAACTCCTTAAGCACTGCAATCCATAAATTCTCTCAATCTGGCACATACATCTTTCTATTATAACATAAAAGACTATCATTATCCAAACTAAAACTTTTGTACCAAATATTTTGAGCATTTTTTGACAATGTTTTCCTGATTTGATCATAAAGTTCATCTCCTAGAGAGAAATCAATCACTCGATCCCTGAAGGTACTCTTAATAGTAGTTATAGCTGTAATATGCCTTATGTGACTAAGAGCATCAACTACTCTATTCTTTTTGCCTTTGATGTAAATGATATCAAAGTCATAGTCAGTCAAAAACTCAAGCCAACATCTCTAATGTGCATTCAAATTAGGTTGGATGAAAATATACTTGAGTCCCAAGTTATCTATCTTGAGCTCAAAAAGTTTTCTCAATAAATAATACTACCATACTTGTAAAGCGTGAACAATCATTGCAATCTCCAAATTATGAGGGACATAATTCACCTCATATGGCTTAAGTTTTCATGACTCATAAGCCACTAATATTCCATCCTACATAAGGACTCCTCCTATTCCATCTCCTTATGCATATGTGACTACTAAAAATGACCATTAGGGTTTAAAACTCTCAACACTGGTGCAGACGTAAGCCTTATTTTCAACTCTTGGAAAGCTAACTCACATTTTTTTGACTAAAAAAACTTGTCATTCTTCTATTTCAAAGAAGTAATTGGGTTATCTATTTTGAAAAAGTTTAACATGAACTTCCTATAATAGCCTACCAACCCCATGAATCTTCTAACCTTATGCATATTCTTCAATGTTAGCCATTCCATAATGAATCTAATCTTTCCTAGATCTATAGAAATACCATCTTTAGAGATAATGTGTCCCAAATACTATACCCATTTTTAGAAAAAAACACACTTAGATAGCTTCCCATAAAGCTTGTGCTTTCGCAACCACTACAAAACCAACTCCAAATGCTAAATGTGCTCTTCTTCATTATTTGAATAGACAAGAATGTCATCCAAAAAAACTAACATAAAATGGTCAAGATAATATCTAAATACACTATTCATGAGATTTATAAATGTTATTAGAGCATTAGTTAGACTAAACAAAAACACTATAAACTCATAATGCCCGTATCGAATTCTAAATGTTATTTTTGAAATATCCTCATCTCAAATCCTCAATTAATGGTATCTCGCTAGAAGATCAATCTTAGAAAATATCATTGATCCTCACATTTGATCAAAAATATCATCTATACGAGGTAGTGGAGACTTGTTTTTTATGGTTGCCTTGTTTAACATTTTGTAGTCAATGCAAAGCTGAAGGGTACCATCTTTTTTCTTGACAAAGACAACTGGTGCACCCCATAATGACACACTTGGCCTACTCAACCCCTTAGCCAAAAAATATTGAAGTAGAGTTTTAAATTCAACTTATTCTATGGTCATCATCCTATATGGTGCCTTAGATTGAGGTTATGAATTAGGTATGATATCGATAGAAAAATTGAACTGACGTCTAGGAGGCAAATCTGGCAAATCTTTTGGAAACACATTATGATAATCTCTAAAAAATGGGTAATCTTTGAGAGATGGTTCTTTAGGTTATTCCATTTCATTTATCTTGACAATAAATTCTTGACACCCTTTTCCTTGAGCTTTCTTAATCTGCATAGCTAAAATTTGCTTAAGCTTCAACTCTCTCTTCTCACCTTGGATTTGTGTCTAATTCCCAAAATCATCAAGACACTCCACCTTATTCAATTAGTAGTCAAATTTGGCTTTATGCTTTTTGAGCCATTTGAATTCCAAAATCACATCATATGATCCTAGAGGTGCTACATATAAATCCACAAATGTTGTGAATTCTGGCACCCTAATCTCTGCTTTGACTAAACACTTATCTACCATGACCTTTACATCATTATCATACTATACTTACCATGTGTTTACCATCACACCAAATATTATAGAAAATTTACTAAGCATCTTAGGAATTTTAAAACATTTAGTGGCTCTTGTATCTATCAAAATGGAAACTAGATGGTCAAACAAAGTACCTAATAGCTCAATAGGTAATCCTTGTTACTCAATCTATTGATTGTCGACTGTTACATGAATCCACTATTGGAAACCACCATACTAAATATTAGGGCCTTTTCCCTTTGACTTGTCCTAAGGACAATAATGAGCATAATGATCCTCTCTACAAATGAAGCACCCTCCTAGTGGTCCCTTATTAAAATTCTATTAGTTTTTTTGAAACTGTCTTTAGATTCATTGCCCTACTTCATGTTACCTGATCCATTTTAGAACTTAGCATTATGATTCTTGAATTGTTTCTTGGAGTCTCCACTCCTCTATTTATAATTTTTTCTGAAGGTGGTCTTAGAATTTCCAAACCTCTTCTTGAATCTATCCTTAGCCTATGAAAAAGACTTTAGCTTTTGATCCTACTTGACCACCTTCTCAAAGACTTGGTCCATAGTATAAGGTCCATGAACATCTACTTATCCACTAATTTTGGGCCTCAAACCCATGACAAATTTATTGGTTTGAAACCACTCATCTCCCTAATATTGAGGAACATAATTTAGCAGTTTAGTGAACTACTCCCAATACTTCTTCACTGACATGTCACCTTACTTCAGATTATAAAAATCTATAAGCTTCTAATTAAAATATAGTTATGGGAGCCACTATGATCTAAATAGAACCACAAATTGATTCCAAGTAGTGATGGTTGAACTCATATTCATTTCTAACCTTTTGTTGGCCCATAATGTAACTACCTTGCCAACCAATTAGTATGCTCCCCATACCACCTTGGTAACCTTGGAGTAGTTTCAAATTTCAAAATATTTCTCCATATTTTTCAAACATGCCTCAGCTTTATCACCTAGAATAGTTCCATCAAATTTAGGTGGATTCACCTTTTTCATATCTCAAGCCAACTCCTTAGTAGCATGAGCTCAAACATCCTATGGATTATCCTGCTCAACTAGATGCTCTTTAGGTTCATCTTGCCGATCTTCTCCTTCATGGCCATGAACCACCTATTTCAGTGTAGTAATCTAGTCTTTGGTCTCATTCATGACTGTAAGAAGTTGATCCATCTTCATTGATTTCTCAGCAAAAAATCAACTAGAATCAAAAGGAGGGTTGGTGTCCCCAGCATTCAAAGGACCTTGTCTTAAAACTATCACTTTCACCATCCTTCTTTCTATCAAAAGAATGTTATAAAAACATTAATGGACTCATTAGGTCCTAGAGTTTGAGTCATAGCTCTAATACCACATATAACATCCCCATTGGGATCTACTAGAAAAAATATTTAAATAAATAAATAAATGTATTTACAAATGTAGACTACAACCTAAGAGTCTAACAAAGATAATTAAAGTAGTCATGTACAATCATGATAACATTTCATATTACAATATAATAACATTTCTTTAAATCATGAGAGTATGAAAACTTAATAAATAAATTAATTATAACTTTTAACTTAACCAAATACAATAACCATTGTCAATGTACCTCAATGGAAAATTATAATTCTTTAAAATTAAATACAATATTTTATGATGTACAAATAAGATACTTGGTTACCCTAGAGTATAGTTCCTAAACTTCAAGTATCTGTGGCAATCTCAAGTGTCGTCTTAATAAGTAGTATTACTGTGGGGAGGGAGAGCATCATTTGAGCACTTTTTCACATCAACCACGAACCAATGATCCCCCGCACTATCCCGTCAGAAAATGACCCTTCCTTCATGGATGGGTAGATAGTGATGATATGAGAATCTAGAGAGATTAACTTGTACCCATGTGCTGTATAATTTTTGACTAAGTAAATATGTAGTGTATCATAGAAAACATGATCTATTGTAAGATATCACACATACATGTAAATGATACTCATGAAATGATAATGTCTCACTAAACATACTTTGACCAAAGCTTTACCAGTAGTAATATAAAATGATCTATATATCTATCAATTTCATTCACACCTCTTGATTAGATTGTCTTTATCTAACATTATAATGCCAATAAGACAGTGAAGTCTGTCTCACTTCTTACTCCACATTAACAAGGCAAATTGGTCAAATATAATTCAACCATAAGATTCAATAACATACATTCCACTAGAAAATGCAATGCAAAACATGTTATATATAGGAATAATAACATCATACATTAATTATGTCTAACTTATGCATGAATCTTTTCGTTATGTTCTATCCCATAATAGACATAGTGTTTATCAATATACCACCCAGGTAAACATATAAATTAACTATACAATTTCAATAACATAATTGGTTTCCAGTTCTCTAAACCCTATGGCAACCCATAATACTATAGTCCAATGTTTTAACCATAACTACTAAGCATAATAATCAAATCATAAAGTAGTTAAAAGTATATGGAAACATTCATTTTAAATAATAACTAGAAAATCATAACCTTTGTTTATCCTATAAACACAAAAGGATCTAGTTTATTGATTTGGTTATTTTTGGGTTTCAAAAGCAATAATTTGCTAACTATTTATTCTTTATTTTCTGATTAATATTTCTTCTAAGAATATTAATTTAAAGAATTCTAACCCCATGATTTCATTTGTGTAAATAGTATATATTCTGTATGACGTGTTACCATATTTTTAAGGATCCTACGAGTTCCTCCAATTTTATTCCATAAGACAAAACCCATTCAACTTCAATTTACACATAAATATGGTTGACTTCATAGTTATAACTAATAATCTGGTTCTAAAACGTTACTCTTATACTAAATTTTATCAGTACTATTTTTGTGCCTATTGGGCATTATATACAAATGTAATTATAGGAGATTTTATAGAAAGTTTGAAGAAATTTGATTACAAATAAGTTTATGAAACCTCTCGAATTTGATTACTAGGTTGATCAACTAAAAATCTTCTCTAATGATTATTTCATCGATACTCATCCTGTTATTTCCTTGTTTATATTTCAAAGTCTATCCTGTTGGAAATATTGTCATTGATGTCAAAGGTCTATCATTATTGGTGAGAAAGGACCCATAGCATTTAATGTCTAATGGTGTTTTTGATGTTCATATTTTGGTTAAAGTGCGTTGATATTTATTTAATATTAACAAATATATTTTTGGTTGCATAAAGTCAAAAGAGTGCCCATGAAAAAGTCAAAGAGTCACGAGGTAAAGACAAAAGTGGGAAAAGACACTTTTTTCTCATGAAGGGTCACCTTGAGGAATTCAAAAAGTCCCCAAGATAAAGACAAAAGGGGAAAGGGTGCATTTGCTCATGAAGCATCACTATGTGACTTTTCAAATGAAAGGATTCGAAGGGTCATGCAAATGTGGCACTATTTTATTTGAGGAGTGAAGGGTCACAAAGGGTGAATGCCAAAGGTCATTTGGAAAGCTATAAAAGGAGGCTTGGGAAGCCATTTGAAAATATGCAAGAGTGCATGGTTTGCAATTGTTTTATTTTAAAAAAAGAGGAGAGAATAGAAAGAGATATTGTAGAGTTCTATCATTTTTTGAGAAAGCAACATTGAGAGATAGTTGTGTTTTACATAAGAGGGGTTGGTTCTCCTGTGGGTTGGTGCTCATAAATAGTTGATGTGTTGGTGCTCGAGAAAAGGGGTTGGTGCTCATGCAAGTTGGTGCTTGTGAACTTTGTAATTTGACTTGGTGCTCATTTATATACTTGAGATTGTTCTTTGTGATTTTCCCCACATTGGGTTTCCACATAAAAATATGGTGTCTCTCTCTCTTGTGTGGTGCTTATTATTGTTTCAATTTTATTGCATATCTTGAATGTATGGTTAAGTGGAATTTGATTAAGTGAAATTTTATAAGATATATGATATACTGATTCACCCCCCCTCTCAGTATATCTCGTGCTTAACATATCGTTCATGGATAAATAATTTTCTAACCATTTAAGATTTTATATATATATACTCTTATAATTTTAGTGGTACTAAAAAGTAAAGAGTAAGGACGGATTTAGAGAATAAGGCTTAAGGTTTTAAAATGTTTTTCTAAATATATTTTAATGGGTCAGGGTGCCAGCGTGGGTTTGGAAATTATTATACACACACACACACACACACACACACACACACAATCCAGGGAGTATCCAGTATAATAATTTCCAAATCCAAGCTGGCAACCTAACCCATTAAAATATATTTAGAAAAACATTTTAAAACCTTAAGCCTTATTCTCTAAATCCGTCCTTACTCTTTACCTTTTAGTACCACTAAAATTATATATATATATCCAAAATACGCATGGTTGGAAAAACTAACAGTACATCCAAGTTTAGAAAAGTTAGATGCCAAACTACATTGTTGGGAAAACTGACTTAAGGTGCTCCATGGAATATTTATTATTTATAGCTAATTCTAATTGTACAAGGCTTTTAGTAGAGGAAAATATTTTGGAATTTTAATAATAGTGTTAAGATGTTGTGCCATAAAATAAAAAAAGTATAAGTTTACCAGAAAGTCATCTAGTTATCTCATCCTGATATAATTTTTAATATACTAACTAACAGATTTGAAGCGATGGGTGCATGTAATTGGAAACCCCAACCCATAAAAATCATACCTTTAATCACCTTCTGAAGATCATGGATTTGTTTGAGTTGCCTATAATGATTTTCTGGTCGATTTATTAAACCAGGGGTGCCAAGTATTTTTAATTACCCATTCACAAATAAGATGGGATGGGTCATTGCTCTTGAATGAAGTGTTAGCTTGATTATTGGTTCGATGCCTAAAAGAAATAATGGATATCCAATTGAATGCAGGTCGATGCCCTATCACAATATTTATACTTATTTTTGTCTTAATGACATCTATGGTTGGCTGGAGTTTTAATATATAAAAAATATTTACAAAGATTCTAACCATTCTAGATATATCATGTAACATAAATCTACACTGTAATAAAAAACTTCTTCTATTCCAAGTATATCTATGCCATATCACTTAACTAAGTTTTTTTATTAATCAACATGAAACCAAATGCATGAGAATTTAAAACTTTTAAATTATTTGATATTAATCATCTCAAAATGGATGGAGCCTGAACTCAAAATGAAATATGGAAATCCAAAGCAAGAGAATAACATCCCAACCAAAAATTGATCTAGCAGTAAAGAGGAAACATAGTTTCTATTGTAGATTTACTACTTCTTTCCCAACTCGAGTAAACTACGAATTCAAACCACATAGATTCTACCTGTTTATACATGTAAATATGTCCACAAAATAATTTTCCCTAAGAAGTTACCCATAATTTTTACTGCGAGTTTGTGAAGCATTAAATCGATGGAGAGATCACATAGATTAGAGTTTTGCATTAATCTAGAGGCTTTAATCAATATCTAGATAAATAATGTGATGAAAGATTTATAAAGAAGTTTGAAAGATAATATTTACAACCATACTTTGACCCAACCTCGTTTCAACAATGGTTTCTATGTTTTGGATCTAAATGTTATTATCTACTGTTTCACAATGTTATTTCACCAACAAAATAGTGAATTTTAATACACCACTTACCAATAAAATTTGTTGATTGAACCTTTTTTCCTCTTCTTTCCATGATTCATGCTTCTTTCTCTCCTTTCCATTGCTTAAGCTATGTTAATTCCCTTTTATTCCATCTCTTAAATAAAACAATAGATGTTAAATTCCTCTTCCAGCTTTTTGTTTTCGTTAATTTTAAGATTTTTTAATTCTTTAATCTTTTTTTTTTATATTTTACTTTATTTTTTCTAATTTTAATATTTTTTCCTCATTTTCTCTTTTTCTAAAAAAAACAATTCCCTTTTATATTTTAATATGAAATTCTAATTTCATATTTAACCCATTTAGCATTTAATCATGTTTTGGTAATTTAATGGTAAAATAATAAATAATACTCTGAATTTAAATTTTACCTTAATTAGTTTTGCCTTTAGAATAATAATGACACACTAGGCTAACCACATAAGATATTTTTTTTCCTATAGTTAACCTACTCAAGTAAACATAGAAATTAACAAATTAAACAAACACCAAAAAAATCATTTTTAAATGCATTTCTACCATGACTTATTATTTTGGTGTGTATAGGGTTTCACTAGTGCTTTGTTGATTAGCAATGTCTCCATCTACACCACCCTCTTTGATGATGCTCTCCTTCCAGTACATTCAAGGGAAGAATTCTCCTATGTCCACCTCACAACACATAAGTAGTTAGGTCATATCACATGATAATCATAATCAATAATATGTAACTATAACAATTCATTAATATGTTTAAAAATAAAAATATATATATTTAAACTAGTTTATACTAAGTAATTATGAATTATCATCTAATTAAACAACATTATATTATCTTAAATAACATAATCTCAAGCTTAATCAAAAAATATAACCAAATTTCATGTGTATCTATTATAACCATCTATAAATAGTCAAATAGTTAGCTTAATGAGGAATCGGGATGTAACATATTAAGATTCTAATCTAGCACCCATCACTCATCCCTATCAAGTGTCTTCTTCGCCTAACACCCTTGAAACTATCCCTTTTCTAGTGGACAATGTATTTGATCCCATCACTCTCTTTCATCCTTTCTAGATTGGTCTCTTATGAGACTTTATCATTTGGTAATTCTTAGTCACGCCATCCTTTTCTAAAAAGATCATCACATCACTCTCTACCACTAGTAGTTTGGTCCCTAGATGGAGGTATATTTGAACACTTCCACTTCATCTACCACACCTCATCACATTTCTCTTTCAAAATGGTGATTCACACTCGTGCCCAACTTAGGATTGGACAAGCTTCCAACCAAAATAATGATTCGATGGGGAACATGGAAGATCCAACTTAGGAATATGATGATACCCATAGTGATATGCACACCCCTAGAGAAGAAAATGAATGGTTTAATCCCCTCCATAATGATGGGGTTAGGAACCTAATTGAATGATATCTATATGAAAAATTTGATCATGTTTTATCCCGTACCATTGAAATAGGGGCACGCTACCCTCCACCTTTGATTGAAGCCTCTTACAAAATATAGTTTGTCCTCCCACCCATCCCAATACACCACGTCAAAATATACATACTAATCAAATACCCCAAGATGAGGAAGGTGTGGGCCATAGATTTATAGAGGAAGAATGCCCAACATCCTTTCATAATAATCCTATTGAGGCTAACCAGATATAATCTATCTTGATAGACTAATTAGATGAACTAACACAAAAAATAAACCTTTTACTCCATGCTCAAAATTAATGTCCATCGTCACCCCATCAAAATAACACCCAAAATGCCCAAAACACCTAAAATGTCCATAATACTCAAAACACTCATAGCACTCAAAACACCCATATCCCCCAAAATATTCAAAATCAAACCACTAATCCTCTTGAGGACCCCACAATCGCACAAGAGTGGAGAGCAATGAAGGAGACTCTCTAGCAAATAGACCCATGCTCGTAAGCTCCCAAATAAAAATATGAATATTTTTCCTCCTCACCCTTGGACATGAGAAGCTTACAAATACCTTTCTCTCTCCACTTTGAAGTGCCAAAATTTGAAAAATATCAAGGGAAAGGTGATCCTCGAGGTTATATGCAAGAGTTTTATGTGTCTTATCATGAAGTAGCAGACAAAGATGCCTATTTTCTGAGACTTTCCAAAAAGACTTACTGGACCCACTTTATAATGGTTTATGCACCTACTTCAGGGGTCTATACCTAGCTTCAGAGAATTAACAAAATAATTTGTTAGACACTTTTCATGCAATATTGAACTTGACATCTCTATAATAGACCTCTATAATACCAAGCAAAGAAGCGGGGAAAGTTTTGCATACTTCTTGAAAAGGTGGAGAAGTTTAACAAACCAATTGAGGTGTAGAATAACTAAAAAATAGTTGACCAAGATATTTATGGATAACCTTAATGTTGAGCTCAACTATTAGCTAAAAATCCAATGTGCTAAGACATTTGATGAAATAACTGTAAATGGGTGGAATGTGGAAATGCTATGTACCTAGGGATATGATATATTGATGTATATGGGTTGATGGAGATGCTGACATGTGGCACACATCCCCTTAGTTATATGGGTACAATATATTAGGATAATAGAGTAACTTGTGGAAGTAGTACATTGGGTAATGGTCGGCCTACATTGGGATTAGGAGGTTATCCATCCATGGGTTAGATAGATGTATATATAGGAGATGATTATCATGGTAAAGATATCAAGTAAGCGTTGAGTCTTCTATTGTAAAAAAAAAAAACTAGGGTTTTGCTCCACAAATTGCCCAAATCAAAGCTCTGATACCACTTGATATGATTCAATATATGCAAAAATACCCTTAAGGTAGGGAAACACCATATGATACTCCTTTAGGAAGGAATAACTCCATAATGTCTCTTCAAGGGGACAACCTCCAATATCCTTTTACAATAGAAGACTCCATGCTTACTTGATATCTTTACCATGATAATCATCTCCTATATATATATATATATATATATAACCCATGGATGGATAACCTCCTAATCCCAATGTAGGCCGGCCATTACCCAATGTAATACTTCCATAAGTTATTCTATTATCCTAATATATTATACCCATATAACTAACTAAGGGGATGTGTGCCACATGTCGACATCTCCATCAACCCATATACATCAATATATCATATCCCTAGGTACATAGCATTACTTCCCTCTTTGACATGTTTCATCCCTAAAACATAGGAAGAAACAAAATAATGAGTGTGCTTCAAATCATTGCACACTTGTCTCTAATCTTGATCATCTAACCATCCATATGTGATCTTGGCAGGTGATATCTCTCCAAGCTTGTGTCCAAAATCCATTGTGCTCCTCTGATTTTGTTCATGATCATAATTATACTGCTTTGGTGTCCAAGCATAATTATTCCTCTTTTTATTCCATGTACCATATTTGGCTGTGCTACTCTAATTCCAACTATGACCATAGTAGGTATTCTTCCATGCATAGTCATAGTGATTTCCCCATTCATTCCATGTGCCATAGTATTTTTTCTTTGGATTCCATGCATACCCAAAATGATTGGAAATTTGATTTCCTATATAGATAAAATGATTGTTGTAATGACACTTCCTCACCTGGTTCCATGATTGTTTCCTCTCATGATGATGTGGGTGTCTATATACCTCAACCTTTTCCAATACTTTGACATTATCCACCTTTACTTCTACCTCTTCTACCTTTTCCTTCTTTGTCTCTTGAGTAAATGAAGTGTTCATTTGTAGTGTGCCTTTATCTATATCATCTAAATCTTTATCATGATCTTCATCACCTATTTTAATCTCATCCTCATGATCTACTTGGATTGTTATTGGTGCCTTTTTCACTATGATATCTTGTAAAGTGATCTTCTTTTCCTATACCAAAACTTCATGAACTTTTTCTGAACATTAATATTCATTGTTCCCAAAGTCTCTAACCATGGATATCCAAGAACTATATCCACATCATCCATATCCAAAGCATAAAAATCTAAATGCAAAACATATTTTTCCATAATGAGCGTCAAATCTTCAAACATTGAAATAATCTTACCATCTACTTGAACCTCTTTGATATTCTCTGCCTGAACATGTAGATGCTTGGACACATTCATGTTGATGAAGTTATACTTACTGGTAGGGTTTATGGACACAATAACCCTTTTCTTTTGAATGCATCCATGAAATTGAAAAATTGACTTAGATTTCTTTGGAGCCAAATAATTTGAACCTTTATCATCCAATTCTTCTTCTTCTTCTTCTTCTATTGCTTCTTCTACTTCTTCTGCTGCTGATTCTTCTATTTCTTCTTCTTCATTTTTTGCTTCTTCTTCTTCTACTGCTTCTTCTTTTTCTACTTCTTGTTTTATATCCCAATGATCTAAAAATATCTATTCCATTTCTTTCCATGAAGAAAACCTTTCTGTACAGCTCAATTGATCAAACCAATGTAGTGTAGGCCCAGACAAAAAATAAAGTAATTATCTTTGCCCAAAAGTTTTTGTAAAATTATTCTCCAAAAGGAGCCACCATTCTCTAGCATCACTATCATCTTCCCCTAAAAATGTTTGCAAATCCATGATCCACAAAAAAAAATTAAGGTTCATGAAACCCTAAAATGCCAAAACTGACCCATAAAATCACAACAAATCACTTCAAACAACTCAAAAGATTCTGAAATTTTGACTGTGCTTCTCTTATATCTTTTTACATCTTTAGTAAAACTTTTGAATAAAAATTCCCTATATTTTGGAAGATATATTGAAATTATTATAAACCCTAAAATAACAATAACTCCCTCAAAACGAATAAAAAAATATCTATTTTTTTACTATGACTTGTTTGAAATATTATTCATATCCAGTAAAATATTTGTGGAAAAATTCGCAACCAATCAAAAGTTATTGATGATTCAAAAAAACTAGGGTTTCACTCCACAAATTACCCAAATCGAAGCTCTAATACCACTTGATATGATCTTGATTATTCAATATATGAAGAAATACCCTTAAGGTAGGGAAACACCATATAATAATCTTTTAGGAAGGAATAACTCCACAATGTCTCTTCGAGGGGACAACCTCCAATATCCTCTTACAATAGAAGACTCAATGCTAACTTGATATCTTTACCATGATAATCATCTCCTATACATATACATCTATCTAACCCATGGATGGCTAACCTCCTAATCCCAATTTAGGCCGACCATTACCCAATGTACTACTTCCACAAGTTACTCTATTATCCTAATATATTGTACCCATATAACTAAGGGGATGTGTGCCACATGTCGGCATCTCCATCAACCCATATACATCAATATATCATATCCCTAGGTACATAGCAGGAAATAGGTTCCAAAACATAAAAATCTCTCACTTGGAGACAAATTTCCTCTAAGTATGTTTCCCAACCCTTCACTGTCATCTATGAAGGCCAATCAAATCTAAACATAGCTTCAGTTTCTCTCTTATGACCACTTTGGTCATCATGTCTGTAGGATTTTGACTAGTATGAATCTTCTCCAATTTCAAATTCTCTTCCTCCAAAGTTGTCCAAGTGAAATGGTACCTCAACTATATATGCTTCCTCCTAGAGTAGAAGGCAGAGTTATTTTCTAGGTGTATAACACTCTAAAAATCACTATACAGCTTCTCTTCCTCCTTTTTATGCCCTAACTCTTCAAGCAACTATTATAACCAAATCATCTCTTTGATTGCCTTTGTGGCAATAACATACTCAACCTTTGTGGTTGACAAAGCCATAAGTTTCTATAGTCATGAAATCCATCTCACTATTGTGTTACCTATAGTAAATACAAATCTTTTCATGCTCCTCCTACTATCTAAATATCCAACCATGTCCAAATATACATAACCACACAAAGTGATGTCCAATCCATCATAGCTTAAAACTATCCCTATGGTCCCTCTCAAGTACTGAAGGATCCACTTCACTACCTGTCAGTACTCTCTACCTATATCACTCATGCACCTACTTACTCCTCCCACTTCATGGGCAATATCTGGCCTAGTGCCCACCATGGCATACATCAAGCTGTCAACTACTGATGAATAAGGTACACAAGACATTTGGATTCTTTCCTCATTTATCTTAGGACACTGCTCCTTTGATAACTTGAAATGGCCTACCAAAGGAGTCACAATCGATTTAGCATCATGCATACTAAACCTCTCCAAGACCTTTTTAATGTACTCTTTCTAATATAAATTCAAATTTTGTTTCTTCCTATCTTGAGTTATTCCCATACGAAGGATTTGTTTTGCTACCCCCAAATCCTTCATAGCAAAGGAATTACTAATTTTTTCCTTGAGTACCTTTATTTTTTGCATGTTCTTACCTGCAAACAACATGTCATCCAAATACATACACAAAATAATGTAACTACCATCATCAAACTTCTTTATATATATGCAATGGTCTAAATGACACCTGGAGTATTCCTGCTCCATCATAAAACTATCAAATTTTTTGTACCATTGTTGTGGAGCTTGTTTCAAGGCATACAAGCTCTTCTTTAGTTTACACACCATATTATTCTTCCCTGTGACCTCATATCCCTATGGTTTCTCCATGTATAGGTCTTCCTCCAAATCACCATGAAGGAATGTAGTCTCCACATCCAGTTGCTCTAATTACAAGTCTTCTACTGCCACTATCCCAAGAACAGTCCTAATAGAAGTCATCTTCACCACTAGAGAAAAAAATCTCATTGAAATCAATTCCCTTCTTCTATGCAAACCCATTTACCACGAACCAAGCCTTGTACATTTTCTTTCCTCCATCCTCCTCTTTAATTTTGTACACCCACTTATTCTATAATGCTCTCTTACCTCCAGGTGGGTTTACCAAATCCCAAGTCTGATTTTCCATGAGAGACTGATGTTCCTCATCCATTGCTTGTTCCCACTTCTTCCTGACATCTACCTAAATTTCTTCTTCAAATAACTCTAGCTCTCTATTATTAGTGAGTAATAAATAATTAAGATATGGACAAAAACATTCATGATCCCTTCTTACCCTAGAAGACCTTCTCAACTCAAGAGTTTGGGATTCTTGTGGAGTAGGTGCTTGAACTAGTTACTTGGATGCTTTACCATCTATAATGTCCTCCAACATTATGTACTCTTTTTTGGAATCCTCTTTCTAATCCTCCAACTATTGTTTATACATGACTTTTTCATTAAAGACTACATCCCTAGACTGAAAGATTTTCTTGTCTTTAAAACTCCAAATCTAGAAACCAAAGTCATCCTCACCATAACCAATAAAGGTGCATTTTTTAGAGTTAGCCTCTAACTTGGTCCTATCATCTTTATCAATATGAAAAAAATCTTCACAACCAAATAATCTAAGAAATGAATAATCAACCTTCTTACTAGACCAATCTTCCTCAGGTATACCTCCATTCAAGGAACATGAAGGTCCTTTATTGATTAGATATATAGTCATGTTTACTACTTCTACTAAAAATTGAAGGGGCAATCTTGCATGCAACCTCATTCTCCTAACACACCCCATGATAGTCTTGTTCATCTTTTTTGACACTCCATTCTGCTATAAAGATCCTAGAACTATCCTCTGTTTATGAATTCTATTTCTAAAATAGTAATCAAAAAATTCATTATTGAAATATTCCCCACCATTATCTAACCTAAGACATTTTAACTTGAGACCTATTTCATTCTCAACCAAGGCTTTCCATCTTTTAAATGTATTAAACACATCAAATTTTCTCCTAATACCATACACCCAAACTTTTCTAGTTGCATCATCAATAAAAGTGACATAGTAATATGAGCCATCAATAGAAGATACCTGAGCCATCCCCCATACATATGAATAAACCAACTCCAACTTATTCTCCTTTCTCATAGGTCCAACCTTGAGAAATTTTACCCTTTTTTATTTTTCGTACACAAAGTCTTCACAAAAATATAAATCAAACCCTTTCAATCGGGTAACCTATCCTTCAAAATTTACATGCATTTTTGGCTCATGTGACTGAGCCTATTGTGCCACAAAGTTACACCTACATCTATACCAACTAAATTACAACATTCAACACTGCTTGACAAATACAAGGTACCAACCTTCTTACCTCTTGATACCATAAGAGCACCCTTGGTCACCTTCCAAAAATCTATTGTAAAAGTCACCATGCAACCTTCACTACCTAGTTGACCTATGGATACCAAATTTTATCTTAACTTAGGCACACAACTGACATCCTTTAGTATCCAAGTATTCCTATTCTACATCTTGACTTGAGCACATCTTTTTCCTACTATACTAAAAGGCTCATCATCACCAAGATAAACAAGTTCAAAATCCCCTTGAACATAATCAATAAAATAATGCCTATGTGTTGTAGCATGAAAAGCAGCCCCTAAAATTAAAATCCAAGACTCAACAATTTTATCTATGGAAAGAATTAATGCATCCTAACAAACATTACCTGCTACCACATTCACCTCTTTGGTGTCTTCCTAATTTTTATTCTTGTTATGAAGATCCCAACAATCCTTCTTTGCATGCCCAATCTTTTCACAGTGCCAACATGCCATCTTGCTCTTTCCACGCTTTCTTTTTCCTCTGTAATTTTGTCTCCCTCTACTCTTCATCACCAAATCATCACCTAAAATTGAAGTTTACCTAGAGCTCTTCTGTCACATTTCCTCACTAAAGATTATTCCTATGACATCCTCAAACTTCAACTTATCATTGCTAGAGACTGAATTGCTCACAACCATTACCAGGCTATTCCAACTCTCTAATAGGGAACACAAAATAAGCAAAGCCCCAAATTCATCATCAAATTCAATTTTTTATAAAGTTTAACATACTCACAACCATATTAAATTCATTTAAATGATCAACAACTGAACCATTTTTAGACATCTTCATATTAAATAACTTTTTCATTAAAAATATTTTAGTAGAAGTAGAGGGTTTCTTATATAAATTCCCTAATGCATTCATGAGACCTTTTATGTTCTTCTCCTGTGATATATTAAACATGATTGAAGATGTAAGGCATAACTAGATGGTCCCAAGTGATTTCTTGTCAAGCAACTCTCAAGCCTCATTTGACATACTCATAGGTTACTTTACTTTTACTCTTAGTAGAGCATGGAAGTATTTATGATAGAGGTAATCCTCCATCTGCATCTTCCATAGACCAAAGTTCTGCCCATTGAAATTTTCAACCTTTGATCTACTATCATCAGCCATAACTCTCACTTAAACTAATAACCCTTCCTATGATTCAACACTTTAGCAAATACAAACTGAAGATTTGATACGAATTGTTAGGAATAAATTAGAAACTAATGTATAATAATTTTATAGAATCATAATAACAAAAACTATGAATAAAGATACATAAAAATATAAATTAAAATGCACAACAAGAAGATAGGATTTAACATAGTTCACCCAATGTGGACTACATTTACCAAGAAACACTTGTTCAGATCTTATTAAAATCCAACAAGAGTATAGTCCAATCTCATATTAGTCTTCTCATAATTACAATGCACAAATATTGTTTGGAGCTACACTCAACAAACTCTTTTGAATTCACACATTGTTTTCACCTTCTCAAACTTAGTTCTTCCAATGTATTACCTATTGTATGTCCATCTATAATAAATCAATAGTCAATTAACATAATGGTTTTATAAAACAATGGGTACCAAAACCATGGGCGAATTCAACCCATAACAGTCTACCATTAATCATGGGTGATAACACGACATATCTACAAGTATATATAAACCATGTATCTATATTCCTAAACCCCAATGAGAACACATTAAGAGTGTACATTATATTTTAATGTACAATATTTTAAACAAATTATAATATGAAAATAGGCTCCACAACTTTATAGAGGCCATCTACAAGAATTATCTACCTTCCCATTGTCATGGGGCCTGTAGTAAACCAAACATTACTTCACGTTATGGATGTTGATATAACTTATAATATGTTGCTAGGACATCCATGGATCCATGAAATGCAAGCTATCCTATCTACTTTACATCAGTGTCTAAAATTTCCTCACCCTAAAATGGAAGCTACCATCCCTGGAGAAATTGATCACTTATGCAGCTGTCAAATGGACCAATGCTCATCATCCTATCATTATCTTAAGATAGACAATTTCATCCTAAGTCCCATAATTTCCAAGTATATATCCCCTGATCAGCTTGTACCTACATCAGATATGCTACCTAAAGTTACCTGCTTGAAAATCACATCCATAAGCTACCAAGAGTATGAATATAAAATATTTTGTGTATGTGATTTACCACTCTCCCCACACAGTTATGGGTCCCTAACTATGCAAAAGTCAATATGACCAAATATTAGTTCAAACCAACAACCTTCTCAAGTGAAAGACTATTACATGAAGAATGAAATGACTCATGGCTTACTTTAGATTATGAGGCCCTTATATCTCCATGAAAATAATACCCTTGCATCCAAAAGATGATGGAAAATATGAATTATAAAGGGAAAGGACCAGGGAAACAAGAGCAAGGAAGGATGGAACCCATTATGGTTCAAGAATATCCACATTATCTTGGTCTAGGGTACAAACTATTTGATGATGACCTAAGCAATATTATTGTTGTAGACATCTAATTCCTAACACCATTTATGTTGAAATTGTCAATCTTACTTGAATTGTACTCAAATGCACATTTTAGGTCAAAATCCATAAAACATGCTAAATGGTTTGAACTTGTCATTTACAAGTGCCAATTTAGGTCAAGGGCAATGCAATTTATGGGTGAGCTAACTTTGATCAATTTATTTTGAGTCAAAATGATGATTTTGCCTTTTGTGCTCTGGATCACTCTTTTATTATAATTCATTGGTACACACCATGTACCTTTGTTATTTTATGTTGAAAACATCCTAAATGGAAATATGGTTCTGATGCATCTAATATCACCTTATAATTCTTTCCAAGTCAAATTAAAACTTAGTAATATGACTTTTTGACCATTTTGATTAATTGAGGGCCAATTTTCAAATAATTGCACAAATGTTGATTAACCTTGTTTAAGGCTAATTAATCCAAATCAAGAGATTAAGTGGATTTTCCATGAGAGTTGTTGAATATTTCTTTTTGAAAATTGATTCCTATTATTTGCATCATTAGGTGACATCATTTCTTGGGAAGACATCTCTAGGCCATAAATGCCACAAATATCAGGATTATGAGTCACCCATGCCTAGTTAATGCCGCACATGCCTCTTTAATGCCCCTTATTCCAAGGTCATGATGAAGATAATTATATATTTAATTCTAAATATTAGGATTATCCTCAACCACACATCTCAATCTTGAGATGGATGGTCATGGTTAATCCTGACCAATCTAAAAAATCTATAAATAGAGAGGTCATGAACATCATTTTTAAGCTATTTTGGTGCAAGGTTATTATGCTCAAATATATTCAAAAGGCTTTGAATTAGATCATATATTTTGCTTGCAAGCTTCATTTATAGGCTATTTTAGTGATTTGGAATCAAGAGCCTAGGTTTTATGGAGTGTTCTTGAGACATTGGAGGAGCTCACCACCATTGTTGACAAAGATAAGGATGCTTGATCAAGGGATAACATGTTTTTGAGCCACATGGGTATGGTGAATCTATTTGGGAAGGTAATATGGTTTGATTTATTTCATTTATTTCTTACTATCCTTTGTAATTCCTATAGGAATAGATAGGCTTGGTTAGTTAGTTCTTTATTCATGTTTAATTATTTATGGACAATGCTTGACTAAATTGCTTTGTAATCCTCTCTACATCTTGGCACACCCAATGGGATGAGATGCATCTCACACCTAAATAATATCACTTTGCAACTCTAAAATATCCATTTGGACATTTCAAACTCTTGAAAATTGATTTTCTAACTTTATTTTGCCACTTTTTATGGCCATGGTTTTACACAGTAACCAATGTCCATAGGAAATACCAACATCAATTACTTGGCTTAACCAATGTTGGTTAGCAAGACTGACATCGGTTAGATCTCGATTAGCTATAACTGACGTCAATCACTATGTTTTTTATAAAAAACACATACCCGAGAGCTACTTTTCCAAAGTTTGTTATTTCAAACTCAAAAGAGCTTTAAAGCTAAAGGACATGCTAACAATTTTGATACAGGACCAAGTGTGATATTTGCTTAAAACATGTTTAAATCACCTTTTCATGCTTAAAATTTGATTAGGAACCTTGTTTTTGGATGTTTAACAAAGAATTTTAGATGTTTTTGGTGAATGTTTTCAAAGTTTGCAACTAAAACCAACGGATCAAATAAACACCACCAAACATTTTATTTTGGGTTTAAAATTGAACACACTTTTACATTCTTGTTTGCAATAGTTGTTTCAATCAAATCTTGTTTGGCAAAAAGAGGAATGTTGCTTGTATTCTCTTCCATTTTTCCCCTACAGGGAACCCTTGGAATCAAAAGCACCATTCCTATTGCAAATAGACTAGTCCAATGCTTAGAAAGAAAGTCATCTAAAGCACTCCCCAAAAAACTCATCAAAGTTTGGGAGATCTTGAAAATGACCCTAAAATCTTTCTACTTTCATGCTTTGTTTATTTTTATGCATCTTGGCTTGTGAGGGGGGCTTTATCACCTCCCACAAGTTCTTTAGGGAAGCTTTGACCTGGGGTTTCACCTCCCATCATTGACTTCATTTAGATCCTTTGGAGTTGCACATGGGATGTATCTACATTTGGACATCACACTACATTGAGCGAACAATAAGATGTAGTGGTTGTAAAAAAGACTATACCTTTTTACAACTAGCCAATGTCGTGGTCACCCAATTTTGTGCTTGTCTTTTGCATCATTTGACATGAAAGTCATTGTGCAATTAATTCCCCTAAAATGATCAAAACCTTGCTAGTTTAGTAGACCCCACTTTGCCATACCTTGTTAGTTTAGAATTAAGACATTTGTTTTTTGTCATTAGCTACTTGGTCTTGATTTGTGTCTAAAAATGCTTGTTAACTCAATGAACTTAACCAAAACACATTGTCCTCAATTTTCTTAAGCAAGGGAAGTGTTATATTGTCCAAATGGAAAATTCATATTTTCCTTATTCAAATTATTATCAAAAGCTTTGTGTCATGACATCCACTTTGGTGCAGTCATGCTACCTAATTGAGTCTAGAGATTTTACCCAATTTGTTTAAATCCTTCATTTATAATCCACATTCGAAATTAAACCTTTCTGAGTTCTAAGGGTTGGTGTGTCAAAGTGGGTTCGCCATTTACACACTAAGCTTGTTTTAACTTGGGTTCAATTTTCCATTTTGATTTAAGGTTATTTATTAAGACTCAAAATCACATTATCATCTTGGTGGACTCAAGCCATCTTGCATATCGCTCACACTTTGAGTCCTAGAACATATTTTATCTTACTAGAATCATGTGGCAACGTTGTGCTACCCATTTGGTCCTAGCTTTATACTTAGTGATTCATGTATTTTTTTACATCTTGAGTTGCTTAGTTCATTTTGTCTTCTTTGTAATCCAAAGATATTTCCTTTAAAAACTTCTAGGGTCAACTTGTCAAAGTTGAAGCTAGCTTTTGTAGTGTGGTTGTATCACAAAGATCTAGGCTTTGGTGTACTAGTTTTCAACTTGGGTCTTTGAGTTACCTTACTGTCTTTCAATATATATGATTTAAACTTTACCAAAGGTTGAGTAAACTCATGAACCAAATCTTCTAAATTGTGCATGGTTTCAAACCACCCTCCCTTATAGTCTTATTGATACCTTGGTTATTTGTTTAAAAAGAGAGAGCCAAAGCATACTTTGATTGGTTGTTTAACATTGGTCCAAAGTTTTTTAAACAAAATACAGCAGCTCTTTTAGACACGGCTCAATGGTTCACTTGTAGTGGGGCCTCTTATGGCCTTAGTTATGAAGATGAGAAATTTTATGATGGTCAAGATAACCCCATTATTTTTTATGATATCCCTACAATAGTAGGATTTGAAGATGATTACAATGAATATCAACCCCAAGAAGATCAAGATGAAGCCCTTCTTAGATTGATAGAATCAGGTGCTAGAATACCTTCTGACTTTCCTACAAAACAATTTCATACCTTAGATAGAGAAGGAGAAAAATGATAGCAAGAGCAAGATTTTGCACAAAAGAACATACCTTCTTCCTCTAATAAAGGAAAAAAAATACAAACATAGTCAAAACCCACAAATCTTGACCTTCTAGCTAAGATCAAGATAATAAGTCAATGATATGTAGATCAACTTGTCGCAAACTTAACTGACTCCCTAGTTGCCACTTCAATTCATAATAAAGCTTTGAAAGAACATGGAGATACGGTTGAAAGTATGTAACAAGTATTAGATGAGAACATTACTATAGTGGATCAAGGAAATCTAAATGAATAGTTAAAGTCACAAGAGACCTTACATAATGTTCCATTTGACATAGAACATACATTCTTCAACCATCAAGAACCTCTTATTACTTTGCAAAATTAGAAACCCAAACATTCAGTCCAAATTGAGGAGATCCCTCAAGACAATTTGGCTAGTTCTTTTCAAACAAGTCGAAGATTGGTAAATAGACATATAAATTTTCAAAATCAGCAAAGTGTAAAACAACCAAATTTAGGAAATGTTTTACAATTCAAGAATCAATGGCCTATGTTCTCAACTCAAGGAGCGAATCAGAACCAAGTCATGGATCAAAAGGTATATGCTCCTTATAGATTCATAAAAAACTAGGAGCACATTCCACCCCAACAATAACAAAACCAGGGGAACATTCCACCCCAATAGCAATAGAACCAGGGGCACATTCCACCCCAATAGTAATAAAACTAGGGGCACATTCCACCCCAATAGCAATAGAACTAGGGGTACATTCCACCCCAATAAAAATAGAACCAGGGGCACATTCAACCCCAACAACAACAAAACCAGGGGTGCATTTCACCCCAACAACAATAAAATTAGGGGCACATTCCACTCCAACATCTTAACCAATCCACAAATGCACCAAACATGAAATAATGGAATTCTATGAAGGAAATTGTCCAAAGATTGGAGAAAAAAATAAAGTCAAAAAATATAAATTTGATGAGATATGCCCATATCCATTTGACTTATCTATTCTCCAAAAGCCCTTTCCACTTCATTTTAAGGCACCCAAGTTTGACAAGTACAAAGGAAAAGGAGATCCATGTGAACACATATAAGCATTCTTCATCTTGTGTCAAGAGATTTCTTATAGTAGCGAGTACTTACTGTAACTATTTTCATGAAGTTTAGCAGGACAAGCTCTTTATTGGATACTTAAACTACCCAAGGGATCAGTTGTAGATTGGAACAACTTATAAAAAAAGTTCGTTAACCATTTATCATACAACATAGAACTTGAATTGACTGTTGTTGACTTATGCAAATCTAAACAGTGGGATGGTGAAAGTTTTGTTGCATATTTGCAAAGGTGGAGAGCATTGGTAGGCCATTTTAAACATAATTTATTAGACAAATAGTTGGCTGATATCTTTGCACATAATTTGCATCCAAAATTTGCACATAATCTACGGTTAGTTTGTTTAACTCATTTGATGAAATTATTGACAAAGGAGTACAGATTGAGAAGGCTCTTATTTCTAGAGGCCTTGTTAATATTTTTGCACAAGGTTAAGCATCTAATCAGACTAAATCACTAGCTCAAATAGTTATGCAGGATAAGCCTAAGGGCTTTAGCAAAAATAAGAACATGGTTAGAAATAGAGTGATAAAAAAAATACATGTACAAATGGTACATGTTATACCTCCTTCAAATGTACAAATAACTCCCCCAAATCCACTACCTACTTTGTAGAGACAACCTCCATGAAGGACATTTCATAATAATTTTAGAGTCTTTAGAAAGTTAAGAGAATTGGTTGAAACAGTGTTACAAAAGCTCATTATAGCTAATTTAATTATATGGCTAGTATCAAGGCCATTTCCTCAAGATCAACCAAAACCAGACTGGTACAAATGAAATGAATGGTGTAACTTTCATCTTGTTGTTGGTCACAGTGCATATCATTACATTCAATTGTGACACATTATTAAGGACTTTATTGAAAATGGTGAGATGGAAATTAAGTTGGCCCCTAATCAGGACACAAATCAGGATATGGGAATCTATAAAGACCCCTTTCCTTGACATGATCCACCACCATCAAGAAATGATCAAGATGGTCATAACCAAGGACAGAGGTAGAATCAGAACCAACAATAAGGTCAGAATCATAATGAGCATATTCAAGATCATAAAGCCCACACTAATAATGTGGCTTATAACAATGTCCCTTATGACTATAATAACACTATGGGATGCATTTTTATAACCCACATTTTCACTATTATTGTGAAGCCACATGGCCAATCTCATGTTCCTCGTAACATAGGACCCATAATTATAAGGTCAGGACCCTCTCCCCCTAGTAATACCATGTTGAATCTGCATCATCATGTTGTTACTCCATTTGCATGGATTACAAATCCTAAATAACAATGTTGTTCTTATAATTATAAAGGCTACTCATTGACCTAAAATTATAACAATACAATTAATCACCCATAAGTCACCATCCAAGGCCCTTTGCCTCACTCTTCTAATTATAATGACTCCTTTCCACCCCTAGGTTGTGCAATTATAAGTAGATACCTGTGAGTTACCATCTAGGGTCCTCTACCTACTTATTTCCATAAACCCAATGAGAACATGTGCCAATGGTTCCAAAGCTGAATACTATCCCAACAAAGACTAAACTAGTTCAATCCATAGTTCAAAGGCCTTATAGTCTAACAGATCAATTAGATAAAACCCCTACACAAATTTCCATATTAGAACTCTTGTGGACATCTGATGCCCATAGAACCATCTTGAACAAACTTTTACAAGAGTCTATTATGCCTAATGATATAAACCTTGATCAGTTTTAGAACCTAGTTGGACATTTGTCTTCATTTTGGCAAATTACATTTGATCAAAAGGACATGTCCACCCTTGGCCCAAACCACAATAACTCACTATACATTAAGATAATCATTGTAGATCACAAGATCAACCAGGTTATTATAGATAATGGTTTAGGGTTAAACATCATATCTCTTAAATTGGTACGATGATTGGGTTACATGGATAAAGACATTCAACTAGAAACTATTATAATCAAGGCTTACGATAATGTTGAGAGGGAGTCATCTGGTACAATTTGGTTACCAATCATGGTTGGGTCTATTTCTCATCACACATTATTCCATATTATGGATATTGAGCTTCCTTATAACATACTTATTGGTTGTCCTTGGATCCATGTAGTACAGGTAGTTCCATCTACTCTTCACCAATGCCTTAAGTTTCCCTGTGATGGGATCAAGGTTACTATTCCCATTGATTAGCAGCCCTACCAGTATTGCAAACATATTGAAGTAGAGTTTCATAATTATAACTATTTCTCAAGTTCAAAATTCATTACAAAGAAGAACAAAGCCATTATTTCTCATCTATCTCCATTTAATTATATAGACCCTGGTGATCTAGCTTCCACTTCAGTTGATCCGTTTCTTATAGCTTTGGCCCAAAAGGTTATTATTAAAGTTTTAGGCACTTCCACATACCATCTGAAGGACATCCTCCATATTGAAAAATTACCAAAATCCCCTAAAACATTTGGTAAGCCTAAAACTTCCCAGTCTCCTAACATACTAGATCAAATTTGGAAACCAAAGAAAAAGCAACCAAAACCTCCTATGGTTTTTGTACCTGTAATTGCACCAAAGAAAGATCGAGAGGATTTTACCAAGGGAAATTGGTTATATTCTAAGGGCCTTGTAGATTGTTTTCAAAATCCAAAATATCCTATTCCTAACAAGATAATGGATCATCTTGACTATACAGGGAAAGGATTTGGCCCACAGGGGCAAGGAATTTTAGAACCCTTATCAGCTAAAGTTATCAATTGGAATCATGGCCTTGGATTTAAACCACCAGAGGATAACCTCATGACATTTGATAGTTACTCTTTTGAAGTGACTAGTAATGAGACTCATAGTAGAGACATAATGTCTCATTATAGCATTTTTGATGAGCTTGCTGACTCATTTGTTTGATTCAAATGCCATATTGACCCTAACACCTATTGGAGCTTCCTGTCCTGAAGCAAAAACCCATCTTAGGGGTGCTTCCCTTCCTCAAAAAGTAAATTATATCTTTACCATTTGTGCTTCACTCCCTGAAGCAAACCCTCACTATAACTTATGCCTTTGCCACCCTAAACTCATAGATTGGGATCAATAAAATTTGATCATATGCCTTAATGAGTTTCAAAATGAAGAATCAATTATAAAATACATGGGCCTACAAGATGCATTCCCCATTGGTGATCATAAGCAGGGTTTTGATTTTTCATTGAATTATTTTGCCTACTTTAGAGAGCAGACAAACTTTATTGGTCATAATAAAGAACAAACATCAAGATCTTCAGATGAAAACCTCTTTGAGGCACTTTTCGATCAAGGAAAAAGTAAAGAAAAAGACAAGCCTTTGAGTGAAAACCTATTTTAGGCACTCCCAGTGAAAACCTATTTTAGGCACTCCTAGGTGGGAAAGTTTTCTCATCCCCTCGAAATTTATAAAGTCCATCTAGCCCAAGTTCTATAGCTAGTACAAGCATCTCTTCAAAACAACATCAAATATTTGAGCATCTTGCTCTTGAGATTCCAGAGGTTTTTACTTATTGGCCTCTACCTTAGAAGGTAGATTCTGATTCTTCATATTATCTAGATCTTTGGGAGGAACAACAAGAAGATATAATAGAAGAAGATGATCATGACCATACATTTCCTACAATTCTAGAGGATGGATGCACACTCCTTATGGAGAGGACAACAAAAGTGAATTTGGGAACCCATGAGGATCCCAAACTTGTTTATCTTGGAGATTTACTTACTGAAGTAGAACGTGAACATATTATATCCATTATTAAGGATTATATAGACATATTTGCATGGGTATATTCTAACATATCAGGCCTAGATCCAAATTTAGTTGTGCATCATGTTGTTATTCACCCTAATGCTAAACCAGTCAAGAAAAAGTTGAGAAAGATGCATCCACACATTACCCTTTTGGTTTAGGCCAAGTTAGAAAAGTTGTTAGGAGCCAATTTTATCAAACCACTATGCTGGGTGAATATTTTGTCAGTCAGCTATATGATTGAGCAAAATAGGTCTGATCATCCACAACAAGGGAGATTGGTCAGCCTAGTGTGCAGGTTTACTACATCAGAGGTGGACAAATCTCTCCTCTCATCAAGGGGAGGTTCCCTATAAATATAAGGCACCATATACTATATATATTCATAAAATAACACTCAGGGGTAGGATACACCATCCATCTCTCTTCTTTCAGAGATGATGTTCACAAATAAAGGAGAAAATCTTGGTGAAAACACTAAAGGCACTTCTCTTCTTTCAGAAGTGTTCTTACAGGGAACAACAAGAGTTATTTTAGGTAGTGACAAGTAACTGGTAACCAAAATCATAGTACCTAGCAGACTGAGATGTAGCTTAAAGTCTCCACCTCAACTGCCCAAGAGTGAAATACAAAGGATAATGAGGGCCGAAAGTCATCCCAAGATCCTTTACACAAAAATAGAATACGAAAGATAATGAGGGCACAGAGTCATCCCAAGATCCTTTACACAAGAACAAAAATAAAACACACTAAAGGCAATTATGGGGGCACAAAGTCTCTTCACAGTTGGCTTCAGGACACCTTCTTGATTAATTTCACTAGTTTTGCTTGCCAAATTAAATAAACAAGAACACATTCAGCAGATAGAAATAAGAACAATCTCCTAAAATGATACAAGCTATGATAGCACAAAGTTTGCAAAAAACTTGCTTTCTCATTTAGATAAAATGATATGAACCACAATCTGAGCTCAAAGTCTCATTATTCACCTTTCAATTTGGGTAGAGTTTTACTTCTATATTCGAAAGATCTCTCTGCATAATGAGAGAATTTACAATGTATAGCCACCAAGCAAGGCTTGGCGCTCTTTCCCATGGGATGACCCATGCTATAGTCAATGCCTTCAATGTGCCTTCAATTCTGTCTGGAGGGACCATGCTTGGAACAATGCATTGCCTTAACTATGGCGTGTCCATTTATCTAATATGTCTCTTCTTGAGTCTAGATCATCTAGTCTATCCCCTCTGGCGTTTGTGCAACTGTCCATTTTGTCTTTACTCTAAAGGAGACTAACAGGCCATGCCTTTAATGTTTGTAAGCTTGAAAATCTACTTTGTAGACTGTTCCAGCTACCGAAATAACTTCTACATAGATATTTTCCTCTTTGTCTCTTCTTGCTATGATTTGAGCTCTCAGGCTATCTTTTCCCCTTTTTGGTTTTGTCTTTTCATGGAATTTGAGCTCTTAGGGCTATATCCTTAGTCTTGCTGGTTCCTTACACTCTTCCATCAGTGGTTCTTCCCTTTGGCATTTTGGCTTTTTGCATTCGGGTCTGTGTTCCAGCTTTCAAAGATCAACGGTTATTTCATTTCCTTGAACTTGATGTCTTCAGGTCTGTCGTCATTAGGAAACCAATGGCTAGCTTATTGCACTAAATTTGATGGCTATGGGGACATCACCAGATGTCTAGATCCTAATGGCTAGTTCATTACGTTCAACTTTGACGTCTACAAGCCCATCACTTTCCCTGATAATTCCTTTGGGCTTTCTTATTTTATCAGCGGACTTTTTCTTTGAGCTTTTCCTTCAGACAAAAATCTGAAGGAATTCCTTCAGACATTTTGTCTGAAGGAAATGTTCCTTTCTCCAACTTACCGTTGGGCTTTCCCTTGGGCTTCAGACTTCATCCTTTGGTTAGGTCAATTCCTTAGGACAAAAGTCTGAAGGAATTCCTTCAAACATTTTGTCTGAAGGAAATGGTCCTTAACAACTTTGCTATGAGAAATTTTCTAAAGGAATTCTCTTTGTCTGCATTTGTTCACTGCCCTCTGCAAGGGCACTTGGCTTGGTTCATTGCCCTCTGCAAAGGCACTCTACTTGGTTCACTACCCTCTGCAAGGGCACTTTTTCCTTTGGCTTTGGGGCAGCCCCTTGAACCTACCGATTGAACTGACCGATTGAACCAACTTTGGTTCAATGGTTGAATGGTTCAATCAGTTCAATCTCTTTATTTGACTAAATATTTGTGATCTCTTTGAATGAAATGCATTGAACCATATGGCTGTTGAACCTATTGAACCATTGAACTTGTTGAACCTTTGAACCAAAGTGGTTCAATGGTTCAACGGTTCAATGGTTCAAGCCTTTTTCTCTTTGATAAGTGTTTTGAAGCCATTGAACCTTGAAGCAGTTGAACTATTGAACCTTTGCCGAAGTGCTTAACTCTTGCTGACGATGTTGAACCTTGAACCCTTTGAACCCTTGAACCTTTTTGGTTCAAGATTCAATGGTTCAATGGTGCAACGGTTTAATATTTGTTTAGAAGCTTGCTGATGAACTCTTTTGGTTGAACTTTGTCGTTGAACTAACCTTGAAATCACCTAAGTGTTGAGAGATTTTTTCTTTCCTACAGAGTCTGTAGAAATCAACTTGTGAAGTCCGTAGAAATGAGTCCATAGAAATTGGCCTACAAAGTCCATAGATTTTATTCCTATAGAGTCCATAGATTCAAGCCTATAGAGTCCATAGATTTCTAGAAAAGCTTTGAAAAATGAAGATCTTGAATGCTTAGAACAATTTTTGAAAAGGGGAGAGAGGATTTTGGTTTGTTGAACCAAAATAGTTCATAAGTTGTCCCAAAAATGAGTGACATTTTTGGGGACAACAGATGGCTCCACTTGGTGAACTTCCCTTAGTTAAAATTTTGAAACAACTGAGGGGAGTAGAAACCACAATCTCTGGTGCCTTGAAGTATGCCATTGGGCTATGGAGTCATGCTACCCAAAAAGAAAGTCGCCAAAAATGAAAATAAAAAGCACAAGACAGAACTAAAGACTATACAAATATACATATGTTTAGGTGAACTTATCTGATACTTCAAGAATTGAAGTGATTCAGACGCTGCCCATTGTGAGACAATGAAGATGTCATTTTGTCCTGATAAACCAGCTAGAAACCATTTTGTCCCCAAAATCGGTGACGAGCGAATGAAACTCTCCACCAAAAATCACATTTTTTGTGTACTCCTTTTGGTTCTCTTCTTGCCCCATGGTAAGATGTGGTCTTCAATCTGAAAACCTTAAATCTTTGCTCTCTTGGTGAAGAGTTCCTTTTGCTAACTTTGGAGTGTAGCAATATGGTCCACTACCATAACTTGCTATTCTTCTGGTTCAGTCTAGCACATGATTTGATTGTCAGCATCAAACTCATGATAAACTATCAGTTTAGCATCTCCTTTAGCGTGAAGGAGTTTGACACCTTTATCCTAAGTAGCCTTCAACCTAAGTAATAGAGATTCATACTCGATAATGCTGTTGGTTTTGTTGAACTACAACTCATGTTAAGGAGGAAGAATATCTCCTTGAGAAGATATCAACACAATCCCAGCTCTAGCATTGGTAGAAGAATTGTTGCCATCAGATTCTAGGATCCAAACATCATCAAAAATTGATCTTCTATCAGATTTCCCCTCATTGGAAGTGGAAGATGCTTTTTCATCTATACTACACCCTACCAATTCTTCTAATATCTTATTGAATTGATTTTCATATTGCCACCTATAGGACTTTCATCTGCTAAAACATGAACATCCTCAGTAGACAAAAAATAATTACCCCTGCCTGAAGACTCAAATAGAATCTAAGCTTCAGGTGCCGACATCTGAGTGACAACATATTTTACCTCCTTTTCAGGGAGCAATCTCTTTATTACACCTTTGATAGGGATCCTTGTCTTAGACAAGTCCATGCTTAGTTCTCCTCCCACGTCCTTGTAGAAATTTTATCCAAGTAAAATACCATAGGATGTTGGGACATCGGCCACCAGAACTGTCATCTTGATTCTCTTATCCAGGAATGCTACAAACACAAATTGGGCATCCTTGATTTGTCCCAGCAATGACACTTGTTTTTTATCCATGGACAAACATCTCCCAAATGTCTTGGTTAGTGTGAGGCCAAGAGATTCTACCACTTTGACAAGCATGACATTGTTTGAAGCACTAAAATCAATGATGTAGTTGCTCAGCTTGTGACTGTTTATCAATAGGGAAACATAGAAAGGATCTACTTTCCCAGGGGCAACAAGAGGAGTAATGACAAGATTGTTTGGGATGGGCATGTTCCTTGGGGGATCATGAGTTACCTTTCTAATTTCTTATCCTATAGGGATGGCTGTATTTTTCACACACTCAACCAACCTGTCCAACTGCTCAGGGTTGGCTTGTAGGAATTCAAATTCAGTCATTTAAATTTTAGTTTTTTTGACATGGTCGACTATGTCAAATGACTAAAATGGACTAGAAATAGGGAAAGGTAGTTCATCCTTTTGGTTTTTAGGGGGTGCAGAATGATCTATGAATTTGAAGTTAAAGATGTAGAAATATTTGGGGTACTTACTTTTTTAGCAACCACCAGGTCCTTTGGCTGGAAAGGTAGAGTGATTCGATGCTTAACAATTGAGATTGCTAGTCGAGGTCACTCCTCTATCTTCTCTTTATCAGTTGGTTGAGCTGATTGATTCTTGGATTGGGTGAACACAACATATGATCCCTCATCTGATTTACCTTTACTTCTAGGTTCATCTTAGTAATTCAAGAAACTAATGTTGGAGTCACCAACTGATTCTTCTTGGTCTGTTGTAAAGAGATCAACATTATTTTCTTACTCAAACTTAGGTTGGAAAGAGAAATCATGTTTAGTTTCCAGATATCCAACTACTAAGTTAGTTGGAGGCACTTCAAGGGCAAGGTTCCTCTATGGGGGAGGAAGATGATTTGGCTGCCCTTGATTCCTGACAGCATTGCCTTGGTATGCCTAATTAGGGAATGTCCTCCTTGGTACATCTCTGTATGAAGGATCAGAAGACATACCTTGTGCCATTTGCTTTTTCAATGCTAGCAGTTCATTTTCCAACTTTTACACCATTTGATTAGTGGTGCTTGTAGATGGATACTCAGAAGATGAAGAGGATTTACCTCTATTAGGATCTCTCCTTATCTTTCCTACCAAGATAAGGTCATCTTCTACCTTAGTAGCCAAGTCCTGAGTATTAGCAAGTTCTATGTGACTAGCACGTCTCAATAGAAAACTCACTTCAGGTAGCTATGAGTTGATAAAGAAGCATTTAAGGTTTTTAGGTGTTAGCTGAGCAATTGTAGGAATTTTGTTCCTGAGCTTGTCAAACTTTGCTATGAAATCCCTCATAGGTTCATGAGGTTCCTTCTTCATCTGTGTGAGCTAGGCTAGCAAATCATGTGCATCTTATGAGGCTTGAACTTGGCTTCTAATTTAGCTTTGAGTGTGTTCCAGTCAGTCACTGACCTAGCTTGCAGATGGTAGAACTAGTCTACAACAACACCTTGTAGAGTTTCTACAAAAATATTGACTTCCACATCTTCAAATTCCACTCCTATTATGCCATAGGCTATGCTTAAGGCTACAATGTGTTCATCAGGGTGAACTCTCCCATCACCAAAAAATTTGGGGAAGTTCTTTCTTGAGCTACATGGAAGTTCATGTAGGGGTGGAGTCAAATTAAGTGGGCCAAATGAGTTACCCTAGGGGCCTTGAACTACCATGATTGGATTATGAAAAAGAGGGATAACAAATCTAGGCAATGTGTGGATAGGCAAATCTCTGCTAACAACAAAAAAGTAGCTCTACCTTGTGTTGGTGTCTTGGTATGGGTAAGAAGAACACTCCTAGATCTTTGAACTTGAAGTTGGGGAGGGAACAAGTCAGAATTGCCCTACTGTACCAACTCAAAAATAGGATCAACAACACCTTGGGCTCTCTAGCTTTTGGTATAGCATGGAGTTGCCAGATTGTGAGACAAAAATGAAAAAGGACTAGTCTTACTTCAGCTTGAAACTTGAAGCTTCAAACAGCTTGTCCTTCCCCAGCGGCTCTGGTTTTGCAAACCAAATAATATAATGGAGATGGAGGAAGATCGTAAGGCTATAATGATAATGGGTAAGACATAGGTGATGTTTCAATTTGAAGCTTGAGGCTTCAAATTGCACAAAATTACTGTGTCCCTAGCAGAGTCGCCAAAAGACTATTGCGCGAAGCTAGGAGGAAAAATTAACAATGGGAAAGCACTAGAGTAGCTCATTCTTCCACAACGGGATAAATGGATAAGGCTATAATGATAATGGGTAAGACATAGGTGATGTTTCAATCTAAAGCTTAAGGCTTCAAATTGCACAAAATTACTGTCCCTAGCGGAGTCACCAAAAAGACTGTTGGGTGAATATTTTTTCAGTCAGCTATCTGATTGAGCAAAATAGGTCTGATCATCCACAACAAGGGAGATTGGTTAGCCCATGTGCAAGTTTATTACATTAGAGGTGGACAAATCTCTCTTCTCATCAAAGGGAGGTTCCTTATAAATATGAGGCATTATATATATATATTATATATATATATATATATATATATATATATATATATATATATGCAAAAAATAACACTTAGGGGTAGGATACACCATCCATCTCTCTTCTTTTAGAGATGATGTTCACAAATAAAGGAGAAAATCCTGGTGAAAACACTGAAGGCACTTCTCTTCTTTCAAAAATTTTCTTACAGGGAACAACAGGAGTTCTTTCAAGTAGTGACAAGTAACTGGTAACCAAAAGCATAGTAACCAGTAGACTGAGATGTAGCACAAAGTCTCCACCTCAACTGCCCAAGAGTGAAATACAAAGGATAATGAGGGCACAAATTCATCCGAAGATCCTTTACATAGAAATATAATATGAAGGATAATGAGGGCACAAAGTCATCCCAAGATCCTTTACACAAGAACAAAAAGAAAACACACTAAAGGCAATTATGGGGGCACAAAGTATCTTCACAGTTAGCTTCAGGACACCTTCCTGATTAATTTCACTAGTTTTGCTTGCCAAATCAAATAAACAACACATTCAGAAGATAGACATCAGAACAATCTCTTAAAATGATAAAATCTATGACAGCACAAAGTCTGCAAACAACTTGTTTTCTCATTTAGATAAAATGATATGAACCACAATCTGAGCTCAAAGTCTTAGTGTTCACCTTTCAATTTGGGCAAAGTTTTGCTTATGTATTCAAAATATCTCTCTGCATAATGAGATAATTTACAATGTATATCCACAAGCAAAGCTTGGTGCTCTTTCCCATGGGATGGCCCATGCTATAGTCAACGCTTTCAATGCACCTTCAATTCTGTCTGGAGGGACCATGCTTGGAATAATGCATTGCCTTAACTATGGCATGTCCATTTATCTAATATGTCTCTTCTTAAGTCTGGATCATTTGGTCTATCCCCTCTGACATCTACATAGCTATCCATTTTTTCTTTACTCCAAAGGAGACTAACAGGCCATGCCTTCAATGTTTGTAAGCTCAAAAATCTACTTTGCAGACTATTCAAACTACCAGAATAACTTCTACGTAGATATTTTTCTCTTTGTCTTTTCTTGTCGTGATTTTAGCTCTCGATCTCTCTTTTCCCTTTTTGGTTTTGTCTTTTCTTGGCATTTAATCTCTTAGGGTTATATCCTCAGTCTTGTTGGTTCCTTATGCTCTTCCATCAGCGGTTCTTCCCTTTGGCATTTTGGTCTTTTACATTCGGGTCTGTGTTCTAGCTTTCAAAGATCAACGACTATTTAATTTTCATGAATTTGATGTCTTTAGGTCTATCATCATTAAGAAACCAATGGCTAGCTTGTTTCCCTAAATTTGGTGGCTGTGGGGATGTCACCGGACGTCTAGATCCCAACGGCTAGTTCACAACTTTCAACTTTGACGTCTGTGGGCCCATCACTTTCCTTGACAATTCCTTCGAGCTTTCTTGTTTTGTTAGCAAAATTTTGCTTCGAGCTTTTCCTTCAGGCAAAAATCTAAAGGAATTCCTTCAGACATTTTTTTTGAAGAAAATGTTCCTTTCTCCAACTTACTATCGGGCTTTCCCTTGGGCTTCAGACTTCATCCTTTGGTTGGGTCAATTCCTTTGAACATTTTGTCCGAAGGAAATGGTCCTCAACAACTTTGCCACGGGAACTTTTATAAAGGAATTCTCTTTGTCTACCTTTGCTCGCTACCCTCTGCAAGGGCACTTGGCTTGGTTCATTGCCCTCTGCAAGGGCACTCTACTTGGTTCACTGCCCTCTGCAAGGGCACTCTTTCCTTTGGCTTTGGGGCAGCCCCTTGAACTTGCTGATTGAACTGATTGATTGAACCAACTTTGGTTTAATAGTTTAATGGTTCAATCGGTTCAATCTCTTTATTTGACTAAGTCTTTTTGATCTCTTTGAACCAAATGCATTGAACCATATGGCCGTTGAACCTGTTAAACCATTGAACCCATTGAACCTTTAAACCAAAGTGGTTCAATGGTTCAACGGTTCAATGGTTCAAGCCTTCTTCTCTTTGATACGTGTTTTGAAGCTGTTGAACCTTGAAGTGACTGAACTATTGAACCTTTGCCAAAGTGCTTAACTCTTGCCAACGACGTTGAACCTTTAACCCATTGAACCCTTGAACCTTTTTGGTTCAAGGTTCAATGGTTCAATGGTTCAGTCTTTGCTTAGAAGTTTGCTGATGAACTCTTTTGGTTGAACCTTGTCATTGCACCAACCTTGAAATCACCTAAGTGTTGAGATATTGCTTCTTTCCTGTAGAGTCTGTAGAAATCAACTTTTGAAGTCTGTAGAATTGAGTCCATAGAAATGAGTCTGTAGAACTTGGCCTATAGAGTCCATAGATTTTCTTCCTATAGAGTTCGTAGATTCAAGCTTGCAAAGTTCGTAGATTTTTGGAAGAGCTTTGAAAAATGAATAACCTGAATGCTCAGAATAATTTTTGAAAAAAGGAGAGAGGATTTTGGTCTGTTGAACCAAAATATTTCATAGGTTGTCCCAAAAATGAGTGACCTTTTTGGGGACAACACACTAGACTACTCTAAATGGATTTCTAACATAGTGCTAGTAAGTAAAAAGACCCCAGGCATACATGTTTGTACTTATTTTCATGATATCAACTAATCATGCCGCAAAGATGATTTTACTCTACCCAACATCGACATGATTGTCGAATCATCTACTGGGTATGAGATGTTATCCTTAATGTATGGATTTTATAGTTACAATCAGATCATGATAGCCCTTGAAGATCAGCATAAGACCACATTCACCACCCCATGAGGGACATTCTGTTACCAATTCATGTCATTTGGTTCAAAGAATGCTAGATCCACATATCAACATGAAATGACTATCATCTTTCATGACATGATGCATGACATTATCGATGACTATGTTGATGATATACTAGCAAAATCAAGAATAACAGTTGGACAACCTGACATTCTACAAAGAATATTTGAGAGGCTTCATGCATATAAAGTCCACTTAAATCCTAAGAAATGTGTCTTTGGAGTCACATCAAAAAAATTTCTAGGGTTTCATTGTATCATAATGAGGGATTGAAATCGACCCTGCAAAGGTCAATGCTATTATGGAAATGCCTCCACCAAACAATCTTAAATAGTTGTGAGGTCTACAAGGCAAGATCCAGTCTATATGTAGGTTCATTTCTCAATTGGAAGATAAGTGCCACCCATTTACCCACCTCTTAAATAAAGGGGTAAAATTTTAGTGGGATGAAGATTTTCAGATAACATTTGTAAAGCTTAAAACATACTTGGCCAATCCACCAATTTTATGACCTTCGATACAAGGAAAGCCACTACTTTATATATCAACCATAGCACATGCACTAAGGGTACTTTTGGCTCAGCATGATGATCATGGTAGGGAACATGTGGTTTATTATTTAAGCCACACATCGATAGCCTATGAAAATAATTATGTGCCTATTGATAAGGCATGTTTAGCTATGGTGTTCACCGCTCAAAAATTGTGACATTATATGATAAATAATAAAACTATTATTATCACCAAGGTAGATCCTCTTAAGTTCCTCTTGTCTATATAATCTCTTCAAGGACATATAGCTAAATGGATTATGTTCCTCAGTAAGTTTGATATTGGGTACCAGAATCAGAAGGCCATCAAAGGACAAGTTCTTTCAGACCAACTTGCAAAAGCTCTTCTTAGGGCCACTCAACCTCTCAACTTTGACCTTTCAAATGATTCTATCATGATGATAGAATAAGCATCACAATAGCCTAAACAATGGACACTCTATTTTGATGGATCCTTCACATCCTGATGATCTGGAGCTAGCATATTGTTGATCACACCACAAGGGGATTTGATCCCCAAAGCATTCCATATACAATTTTAGTGTATAAATAATATGGCCAAATATGAGGCATTGGTTACAGGGCTCTATCTTGCCATATAGTGGGATATTCAAAGCTTAAAGGTCTATGGAGATTCATATCTGAACATAAATCAGACAACTGATAAGTAAGAAATAAGAGATGATAAGCTTGTTCCTTACAAGCAAATTTTTGATAACCTTAAAACACATTTTAAATCTTTATAGTTTGAGCAAGTTCTGCAAGTCAACAATAGATATGTCGATGCCATGGCAACAATTGGTTCCATGATTCAAATGCATGATAGTGCTAAAGAGTATCAGTTCTTGATTGAAAATCTTCTTCAGCTAGCATGTATTCTATTAGATTCAAAGAGGATATGCACCATTGCTTATCTTAATTCCTCACCTGAGTTACCATGGTACCAAGATTTTTATAACTATTTTCATAGCCATGTATTTCTCACCAACCTTTCCAACAACCAAAAAAAAATATTCCTTCATCACTTAACATGTTATATCCTCCTTGGAAACATGCTTTATCAAAAAAGCTATGATGGAATGCTTCTTCATTGTTTATCTTTGAGAGAATCTAAGCTGGCACTAAAGGAGGTTCATGAAGGAATGTGTGGGGCCCATACCAATGGTGTAGTCATAGTAAAGAAACTTCTCATAATAGGATATTATTGGCCCAAAATGGAGACATATGCTTGTAATTATGTAAACAAGTGTGTTCCTTGTCAGCAGCATGGTAACTTGATGCATGCACCTTCCTTACCATTATAGTTGATTACAACACCATGGCCATTCTCAACATGGGGTCTCAATCTCATTGGGAAAATTAACCCAACATCTTTAGATGGCCATAAACACAGTTTGGCTATAATCGAGTACTTTACCAAGTGGATTGAGGCCATTCCTCTCACTTATATTATTGGAAAACAAATAGCCAAATTCATTCATTACCATATCATCTTTTGATATGGTATCCCAACCCGTATTATATCTAATAATGGTGGATCCTTTGTAAACCAAGATGTGAAATATATTTGTGTAAAATTCAAGATCAAGCACAAGAAATCCACTCCATATAAATCGCAAGGCAATGGACAAGCTGAGGCATCAAATAAAACTGTTGACACAGTGGATTGCACTCGGGGGCAAGACGCCTAACTCCCGCCCTTCCACATGCAACAATGGAAACTCCCCTCTTTCCTGTGGGACCGACGAAGCTAGAGGGGAGAGTCTCTATATAAGGGCTAGCTCCCTCTGATGTATCTTTTAGGCCCTGGTTTCTCCTATTGCTAACAAATAAAATGAAAAGGGGGGGATGAAAAGGGAGAGAGATACTAAAACAAAACCTAAACCTAAAAATAAAATAAAGGTGATACACCAAAATGATGACCCACACAGCCCGAATATACACTTTTCACCAAGAAGAAGTGCCCATACACTTCATCTGATGTGGGAAAACTCTTATGTGTCAATGAGTCAGGGGTCCATGGAGATACAGGGAGGAAGGAACTATCAAAAGTGTTTTGAGACACACTTTGATAACCTATTCACATGCGCCTATATTCCTGTTGTAGACACTTCTGGTAGACTTGTAGAAAAGAACTCACAATGCACTAGACATGCTAGAGTCATTCTATGAAAAGCATCAAAGACAATGACTTAACACAAAAGAAAACATAGACATATGCATGAGTGCAAGTCCAGATAGAGGTAAAAATGCTAAGTCTTGATTCAAGGTAAAAATCTAGCAAAGTTCTACCTTACAAGCCCGAGAGATTTTTGGGCAGAGCTTTGCCTTACGGGCTAAGAGAATGGATCTTTTTAAATGAGAAGTTTTACAATATATAAAAAGAGGAGAAGAGAACTTGGCGCTTCTTTTGAAAAGACTTTGGCGCTCTTGACAAGCTGGCCCATGTGCACCGAGAGCATCGGGAAGAGGAAGTCACTATTGCTGATGTCATTCTTCTAGAAGAGGCCTGTTGGAACCATGCTATGTAATCACTGATCTTGACTTTGGCATTCGAGAGCACGGGCTGCACCTCTTTTCCTAAAAATAGACTGTGGTTTGTCCCCTCATAAATGCCAAATAGATAAAGTAGGCTGCACTGCTCACTGTTTGCACCATTTGATGACCATTTGGCAATAACTCACCTCCCCTTTGTCACTTGGATTGCTTTGTCTTTTCCTGCACTTTGTCTTCTTCCTTGTTTTGCCTCTTTTTGGCTCCTTCAAACCTCAGGGGCTATCTTCTGGTGGGTCACTACATTCCTTGGGCTCATTTTTGGTTAGCACTCAAGCATTTAAAAAGCAAATGGCTATTTCACCGCCTTGAATTTGACATCCACACACCTATCACTATGTTTGAATAACCAATGGCTAGTTTGTCATGTTTAACCTTGACATCCTCGAGCCCATCACCCTTGGAATTTTTGTCAGCTTCCTGCTTTGGCCTTTTGTCATTCCTTCAGGTTTCTTCTCGGCGAGCTTTTTTTGCAGACAATTTTCCTGTGGACAAAAGTCTGTGAGAATTGTCTAGCCGCTTTGCCTTTGGAATTTTCTTGGCTTCTTTTCTCCCGTGGCCTTCCTCTAAATTCCTTTGGACTTTTTGTCTGAAGGAATTCCTTCAAACAAAAAGTCTGAAAGAATTCATTTCTTTCCTTAGTTCCTTTTCAAGATTTTTGTTTTCCTTCGGCTGCCTTCAAAGTGCCCTTAAGGTTTATGGAAAACAACCCTTCCAAAGGGTGTTTTTGCCAACTAAGTGCCCTCCACAAGGGCACTTGTCCTTTGTGAGGCTTTCTTGACTTCTTGCATTGAACCACTCCTTTGAACCAATCGTTGAACCAATTAATTGAATTGGTTCAATGGTTCAAATGGTCATTGAACCAAGGCTTTAAATCGAGCGTTGAATTGAGCGATGAACCCTTTGATTGAACCAAAAGCCGTGAACCATTTGAACTGAACCAAAGCGTTGAACCTTGCTAATGAACTTTGCATTGAACCAAGCCAACTGAACCAAGTTGTTGAACCAAAGCGATGAACTAAGGCGTTGAACTGGTTCAAAGGTTCAACGGTTCAAAGCTGCTAACTCTTTGAAAGATCATGTCATTGAAGCACTTTAGCTCTCTTTCCTTATGAATTTCTTTGGACAAGAGTCTGAAGAATCTTTGTAAAACCTTGCACTCTTTGACTGGTTCTTCATCTTGCCGAAAGACTACACCTACAAAGTTCATAGATGTCTTTGTGATGTCCATAGAAAACCTGCAAAGTTTGTAGAAATGGACCTGCAGAGTCTGTAGAAACTTCACTGCTGAGTCCATAGAAATCCAAGCTTTGCAGAGTCTATAGAAATGGACCTGCAGATGCCATAGAAAACTTGCAGAGTCTATATAAATTTTGAGACTCATGCAAAAAATCAAAAGTACTGGCTCATAACAACATGCAAAAAGAAGGGGACCGATTTTTGGCCTATTGGGCAATGCTCAACAAATTGGTGACTCCCAGGGGAAGCATGCATGCTATGCTTAGAGACTATTTGCCTTTAAGTCCATTGGTTACATAGTCAGATGTATCTTGAACAAAGTTAGCAACAGCCCCAAAATATCTAATAATCAATCATGAGCCTTTACCCCACACACAAGGCTAAAAACACTACTTGTGCAAACTGCACTTAGGGAAAGCAGGAAAAAAAACTAAAAGAAAACTACTATGTACAGCTAACCAAGAATATTTGCCTCCCTCTTGGATCAAAGGGAAAAATTCTTAAGTCCCCTTCCTAGCAAGAAGACTTATGGTGCTAGACAAGTAATTGAATGAAAAGGAGATTTGGTGACTTGCTCCTCTTGCCTATCACCTGGATTGGATTGTATCCAAGTGGATCAGATTCAAACATGCTTCCAACAATATATGTACTCTGATTGTTCTTGGAAGCTTGTTGAATGTTGGTCCTTCATGTTGGTGCATTTCACCAAGAAATCAATCGTTGCTAGCTCATCACCATAAGCCCTTTGTTGTGCATGATCCCTCTGCAAAGCATCATGGTCTGACTTGTTCCCTCCGACTTCGTTGAAGACCCTGTCAAACTCATCCTTTGCTCCCTCTTGGCCTTCTTGAAGAAGGGTGACTGTGGTGATGTCTGAAATGGAATCACAAACTAATTACTCATCCCACAGAACGTCAAACTACCTATGGAAAATTATTCCCTTCCACCCCAATCCATCTTTTCATAGTTTTTATTAATAACAACAATTTTAAAGAAAAAAGTTGGTATGAAGGAGTCATAACAGAGAAGAATCATTAATATAAAGAAGCATCAAAAAACAAGAGAGGAATTTTTTTCAGAGAATCATAAATATAAAGAAGCATCACACAACGAGAAAGGAAATTTTTTCATAGATCAAGAACCAAAGGCACTTCATACAATCATGGGAATATACTTCAAGATCCTAGGGCTCATTTATCTAGTATAATTCTAGGATCAAGTAATTTTTTAAAAACCTCCCCTAATTTGAAAAGTATGGTTAAATTTTGTAGATCTTGGGACTCAAAGATTTAATTTTCCACAAAAGAGCATGCCATTTAAATGGTGGAGAACCGAGCTCATTTTTTAAAATGAGAAATGAAGGGGTCTTTTGGGTCCTTATGTCAAAAGTAAAAGAGATCGGAGTTAGTTGCGCTTTTGTATTCATACAAAACATATAAAAATTGCATACTACAAAGATTACAATATAAATGGAAAGGAAGTTGCAAAAGGGGGGGAAATGTGTATCCACCTTTTTCCTTGGTCTAGAGAGATAACCATGACCATTACTTTAGATCTTGCATGTTTAAGGAAGGGGGATATAAGGAAGAAAATTGATTGATCTAGTTCTCAAAGATGATGTCATTTGAGGTCATTTATGCTTTGGTTTTAGTTGAATTAGTCAACTTGTCCTTTAGGGGTCATTTTATGTGCTTTTAGGGGTCATTTAATGCATTTAGAACATTTACCAAGGTGCTTAGGTGTCTCTATTCAAAACTTTCTTCTTCAAGGCTTTCCTCAAGGGAGACCAGCCTCTCCTTTTCCTCCTCAAAGATTAGAGTCTCTAGATGTTCAAAGGCATCCTCCTGATTCTCCTCCTTCTCAGGCTCCATGGCATAGTCATCCTCCTCATCGAAACAATAGGGAAGTTCATCAAACAAAGGGGGAGAGAGCTCACCATGCTTGCATTCCTCTTCGTATTGCTGGAACATTTGCATGTATGCATGACCTGAGTCTTCTCCATTGCTGATGATGTCTTCACAAGGAGCATCGATGATGATTTATTCTTCATTATTGCTCATGATAGCCTCCCAAAGAGATACAAATTGGATCTTTTCGTCCTCGCTCACCTCCTGTAAAATAGGTTCCTCCTTGAGAAGGGGTGAAGTGGAAAAACCATGTAGAAGAAGAGGCAGTGCTTGAGCTAGAATCGATCCAATGGGATGTGTTCAGACATAGAATGTGTCATTGGGTCTGAACCATCCATCACACATTGGCTGAGGAATCTCTCTATGGATTCCAACTCTGTAATTCTTCTAGCCATATCCTCCTGGAAGAGCCTTTCTTGGAGGTCACTAGCATCATCATGAGTAGGAGTAGCCTCATATTCTTCAAGGTTTTGAGCAAAACCTTTCTTCTCCTCCTTTCTACCTCATGATTCTACTATTTTCTTCCAGTCCAGCATCTCAAAATTAGAATTTTGCTCTTGTGAATAGGAAACAACTTTGTTTTCTCCAAGGTCCTGGGGCTCCTCCACAAGGTCTGAAAGTTCCATCTCTCTTTCTCTAAGTAGTCTCATCTTAGCCTCTAATTCCTCAATTTGCTTGGCTAGATTATCTTGAAAGAGTCTTTCTCGGAGGTCACCAACATCATCATGATGAGTAGGAGTAGTTTCGAGAGAGATGTGCTGGTTCATAATGTTCCCCCCAAAGGAAGATTCACGATCTAATGAATTTAGCAGGTTCATCTCCATGGGAGGTTGTTCCAGTTCCCTTTGATGCTTGAAGGATAGGCGCATGGGGTTAAGAGCAGGGTTGATTGATGCATCAGATGAGCTGGAATGAGCAAGTGCCATCTGATAAAAAGGATTTGGTGCATAAGAGGGGGCTTTCTTTAGAATAGGAGGGGGCACACAAGGCTGGCTACCTTGCATGAATGGATTCCTCCATTTTGCTACCTCCTCCTCCATGGATTGCAAGGCCTGAGCTTGCCTGAATAAACACTCCTCTGTATACATCAGCTCTTATTGATATCCATACTACTCATCCAGTCTATCAATTTCCATTACCTACTTCTCAAACTCCAGCGCCACCTCCCTTATCGTTGAAGGGCAACTAGGAGGGCTATTTGAGGTGATTCCCTAAACATTTTGAGCTTGATCAAAGTCATATGAAGGAATATAAGGTCCATGATTTTGTGCAAAGGAATTATACATACAAAAAATGTGATTTCTTGATGGCACTTGGACTACTTAACCAGCTGATTCAACTTGGAGTTGCCATTGGTGTTGATGTAAAAGCCTCCAAAGGTTGGTTGGTTGAAGAACACACCAAAAATTCTTTAACTCTTTTGGACAAAACTTGTGCTAGTTGGTCCCACCAGGCATGCCAAAAAATTTTGACACAGTGGATTGCACCCAGGGGCAGGATGCCTAGCTCCTGCCCTTCCACACGCAACAATGGAAACTCCCCTCTTGCCTATGGGACGGGCGAAGCTGGAGGGGAGAGTCTCTAAATAAGGGCTAGCTCCCTTTGATGTATCTTATAGGCCCTAGTTTCCCCTACTACTAACAAATAAAATGAAAAAGGAGGGGATGAAAAGGAAGAGAGATACTGAAATAGAACCTAAACCTAAAAATAAAATAAAGGTGATACACCAAAATGATGACCCCCCCAGCCCGAATATACACTTTTCACCAAGAAGCACCCATACACTTCATTTGATGTGGGAAAACTCTTCTCTGTTAGTGAGTCAAGGGTCCATGGAGATACAGGGAGGAAATAACTATCAAAGGTGTTCTGAGACACACTTTGATAGCCTATTCACATGCACCTATATTCCTACTGTAGACACTTCTAGCAAACCTACAGAAAAGAAACTCACAATGCACTAGACATGCTGAAATCATTCCATGAAAAGCATCAAAGACAATGAATTAACACAAAAGAAAACATAGACATATGTGTGAGTGCAAGTCTAGATAGAGGTAAAAATGCTAAGTCTTGATTTAAGGTAAAAATCTGGTAGAGTTCTGCCTTACAAGCCCGAGAGATTTTTGGGCAGAGCATTGCCTTACGGGCTAAGAGAATGGATCTTTTTAAATGAGAAGTTTTACAATATATAGAAAGAGGAGAAGAGAACTTGGCACTTCTTTTGAAAAGAATTTGGCACTCTTGATAAGATGGCCCATGTGCACTGAGAGCATCGAGAAGAGGAAGTCACTGTTGCTGATGTCATTCTTCTAGAAGAGGCCTGCTGGAACCATGTTGTGTAATCGCTAATCTTGACTTTGGAATTCGAGATCACGGGCTATGCCTCTTTTCCTACAAATAGACTGTGGTTTGTCCCCTCATAAATGCTAAATGGAGAAAGTAAGCCGCGTCGCTCACTTTTGCACCATTTGATGACCATTTGGCAATAACTCGCCTCCCCTTTGCCACTTGGACTACTTTGTCTTTTCCTGCACTTTGTCTTCTTCCTTGTTTTGCCTCTTTTTGGCTCCTTTAGCCCTTGAGGGCTATCTTCTAATGGGTCGCTACATTCCTTGGGCTCATTTATGGTTGGTGCTCAAGCATTTAAAAAGTAAATGGCTATTTCACAACCTTGAATTTGACGTCTGCGCACCTGTCACTACGTTTGAATAACCAACGACTAGTTTGACGTGTTTAACCTTGACATCCTCAGGCCCTTCACCCTTGGACTTTTTGTTAGCTTCTTGCTTTGGCCTTTTGTCATTCCTTCAGGTTTCTTCCCCACGGGCTTTTTTTGTAGACAATTTTCCTGCAGACAAAAGTCTGCGAGAATTATCTAGCCGCTTTGCCTTTGGAATTTTCTCGGCTTCTTTTGTCCCACAACCTTCCTCTAAATTCCTTTAGACTTTTTGTCCGAAGGAATTCCTTCAAACAAAAAGTCTGAAATAATTCATTTCTTTCCTTAGTTCCTTTTCAGGATTTTTGTTTTCCTTCGGCTGCCTTCAAAGTGCCCTTCAGGTTTATGGAAAATGACCCTTTCGAAGGGTGTTTTTTCCGATCGAGTGCCCTCTGCAAGGGCACTTGTCCTTTGGGAAGCTTTGTTGAATTTTTGCATTGAACCACTCCTTTGAACCAATCGTTGAACCAATTAATTGAACTGGTTCAATGGTTCAAATGGTCGTTGAACCAAGGCTTTGAACCGAGCGATGAACCCTTTGATTAAACCAAAATCCATGAACTGTTTAAACTAAACCGAAGTGTTGAACCTTGATGATGAACTTTGTGTTGAACTAAGGCATTGAACCAAGCTGACTGAACCAAGTCGTTGAACCAAAGTGATGAACCAAAGCATTGAACTGATTCAATGGTTCAATGGTTCAAAGCTGCTAATTCTTTGAAAGATCATGTCATTAAACCACTTTAGCTCTCTTTCCTTATGAATTTATTCAGACAAGAGTCTGAATAAGCTTTGTAAAACCTTGCACTCTTTGACTGGTTCTTCATCTTGCCAAAAGACTACACCTGCAGAGTTCATAGAAGTCTCTGTGAAGTCCGTAGAAAACCTGCAGAGTCTATAGAAATGGACCTGCAGAGTCCGTAGAAACTTCACTGCTGAGCGCGTAGAAATCCAAGCTCTGTAGAGTTTGTAGAAATGGACCTGTAGAGCCCATAAAAAACCTGTAGAGTCTGTAGAAATTGCAAGACTCATGCAAAAATCAAAAGTACTGGCTCAAAACAAGATGTACAAACAAGGGGACCGATTTTTTCCCTGTTGGGCAAAAATGGTCAACAAAAACCATTCTAGCCATCTTAAAAAATATTATCAATGATGCTGGGCAAAAATGGCACTTAAAACTTTTTCCTACCCTCTGGGCTTATAGAACCAATCATCACACCCCAAATGAAGCTACTCCATACTCCCTTGTTTTTGGCACTGAAGTTATCATCTCGGTCGAGATTGAGATCCCATCATTAATAATATCACTAGAGCACATTGAAGATAATGAAGACTATAGAGCCTCATGACTGCACGAACTAGAGATTCTTGATGGTAAGCATTTGGCTACCCTAGAAAACTTATAGGCCTATCAGAAAAAATTGTGGAGAAGCTACAACAAATGAATTTTCCCTTAATAATTTGAGATTGGTGACTTAGTTTTGAAAGAAAACCAGAAGAACATGAATGCTAAACCCAAAAAGAAAGGCAAGTTTTAGTATAATTAGTTAGGATTTTATATTGTCATAGTGAACTATGGATCAAGAGGATACTGACTGGATAAACCTAATGGTGAAGAACTTTTAGATCCCATGAACATCGTACACCTTAAGAGGTTATATGCGTGAACAACTTTGAAACATTATCTATAAGACCCCAAACTTGAGGGCAACTTATGTTGTCATAATTTTATCCCACCCTTTTATCTTACCTTGAACACTTTTTATACTACCCTGGTCCACTTTTCATGATTCCTGACAGTAAAGGTTTTGAACCCTTGGCACTCTAAACACATTCTTCATCCCATTCTGGATTGCTCTCTTTGAGAAGCATATTCTTAATTATGTCTAAGGCATGTTATAAACTTGAACACTTTTTGTCTCTTAACTAATTATGATCTCAATTATGTCTCATGAACATTATGAACATCTTTAATAACAGTTCAGCCAGGACAATCTTGTGCATCTTCAAGCAGGTGAATAGCCACATATTCTTAGTACAAGTATTTATTGCTCTTTCTTATTTTATCAAGAGCCTCACTCTTATTGATTTGTGAGCATGGGCTATTACAATCAGCTTACCTATCTTATTGGAGCCTCTACTATTAAGACATGCATCTCCTCGACTAGATAGTCCCACCTTGTGCATATTTTATCCCAAAAACACCAAAAACATTAAAAATACTTTAAAAATACCAAAAACATCAGAACATGATCGAAAAAAGAAAAAAATCATTGTCTCATGCTTCTATACATTTGTACATTCTCATTCCACCATCCCACACTGTCACCATTTTGTGAGCGACTGTTAAGTTTGAACACTCTTACCATTTTTCAAGCACAGAGACACCACTTCATTTCAACTTTTCCCACACACTTGTCATTTTACAAGGTCATTCTTTCTCATCTCATTAGCTTCTTATTTTCTAGACCATTCTTATTTGTTTGTCATATCTTCTATTTTCTTCTATAAATCATGCTAGTTTGATCATCATTTTCTTCTATCCCATTTCCTAGGAGAACTACATTTGGCCTGAAGTTCATGTTGGAACATGCATCCATGGAACTATGTAGGCAATGTCCATTTGTATTATAAATCTGGAGTCAGCTTAGCCAACCCCTTCCTTTTCTTCTCTTCTTCAATTTCTTCTATTATTCCTCTTTAATTAGGGAACAATTGTCATATCATTATTCTTTATTATGATTTGGTGAAAAGTAATGCCTCTACCACACATGCATGCACATTTGTCTTTAAATCGCACTAACTTGGTTTTTGTTTGTGTATGTTTAATTGATTATTATTTGTTGTCTGGTCTTTTGTTTTCCTATTTGGTCTTGCTTCTTTGTGTTATTTTTTCCAAGTACCCCTTGATGGTCCACATAGATCTTGATTATTCATATCTTGATCTTATGTTATCAAGTGGTTCTTACCTTGATTTTATACATTTTTTATTCCTACTTAAGTCTTGATAGATCATATCTTGATTTTCAGTTAGGTTCATTTATGTTTATCTTTTTCTTTTTCTTTTGCTTTTTTGTGTAAATGTAAATCACTATAACTTTGATTTTGGTCATTGTTTTACCATTATCCCTAGTTATAGATATTCACATTTGAACTAGCTTAGTGTAATTGGAATCTTATGTCATTATAAGTTATTCATACTTATGATGCCTAATTTATTTTGTTATAACAAGCACTTTATGCTCAGGTCTCAACATCTTAACATCAACATCAGCTCTAATGAATGATTCTCAAGAACACTTTGCAAAACCTAGGCTCATGATATAGATTTAGGCTTCTACGTAGCATGCATTTCAGGCTTCTTTGTTTATGCTTAGACGTGCATCTCTTCGCATACATTATAAGTCTAATCAATTCTTGGTCATTTTTCATCATTCCTCATTCCATTCTCTCTCAAACTTGGGTGAACTACATTGCCCTGAAGTTCATGTTGGAACATGAGTCCATAAAACTATGTAGGCAGCGCTCAATTTTTATTAAGATCAGCTCAACTATCTCTATTCTTCTTTTCATCTCTCTCATCACTTTGTGAATTCTCATATTCTTGGTTTTATATGGCTTTCTAAGCCATTACACCATCGCATGTACATTTTCACCCACTCACTTTAACCTATCTTTTCAGTTATATCTTTGAGCTATTTTTGCTTGCCAATTGCCCATGTTAGGGCACAACATCTAAACCACATCTGAATCAAATCAGATCTACAAGGGAAAAATCATTATTTATTCTTTATCAATGATCAAGATTCACCCTACTGGGGCACAATTGTTTTATCATGATCGCATTTGCTCTATTGGAGTACTTCTTATTATATTCTCTTTAGAGGCCCCATTCTAGTGGTGCTTCCCTTCCTGAAGAAGAACATTCTCTCTTTCTTCTAATTCTAAGCTCTCTAAATTAAAGCCCATGATGGAAATATTTTAGTGTGCAACTTATCTCAAGATTAATCAATGTCATAAGTGCATAGCTTGTACTCTCAAATTGGGTACATTTACAATGTGTCCCTTACATTTATAGATTGTATCTTTCCCTTCCCCCCATCTCTAGGGCCTATTATACCTCATTATATTTTGATCATTGATGGTAAAAACTTGTTAAAGCATTATCTCATCTAGATGTGATCTATTCCATGGGTTAATCTCTCACTTTCTCTCTCTTTTCGAGAGTCCATCATTCTCTTTCATCCTAATATGTCCTCTCGAGGTGGCATCATGGGTCTGTTCTAATTTCTTCTTGACAACTCTTTTCTTTGCAAATATGTTACTTCACCTAAATGTCTTTCTATGCCTTCTAAAATAAGGTCAAAATGTAGACATCCAATTCCTAACACCATTTGTGTTGAAATTGTCAATCTTACTCGAATTGCACTCAAATGCACATTTTAGGTCAAAATCCATAAAATGTGCTAAATGGTTCAAAATTATCATTTACAAGTGCCAATTTAGGTTAAAGTATCCCTAAATAGGTCAATGCCATTTATGGGCTAGCTAACTTTGATCAATTTATTTCGAGTCAAAATGATGATTTTGCCTTTTGTGCTCTGGATCACTCTTTTCTTCTCATTCATTGGTACATGCCACGTACCTTTGTTATTTTGTGTTATAAACATCCTAAATGGAAATATGGTTTTGGTGCATCTAACATCACCCTCTAACTCTTCTCGAGTCAAATTACAACTCAATAATATGACTTTCTCACTATTTTGATTAATTGAGGGCCAATTTTCAAATAATTGCACAAATATTGATTAACCTTGTTTAAGGCTAATTAATCCAAATCAAGAGTTTCAGTGGATTTTCCATGAGATTTGTTGAATATTTATTTTTAAAAATTGATTCCTATTATCTACATCATCAGGTGACATCATTTCTTGGGAAGACATCCCTAGGCCATAAATGCCACAAATATCAAGACTATGAGTCACCCATGCCTAGTTAATGCCTCCTATGCCTCTTCAATGCCCCTTATTCCAAGGTCATGATGAAGATAATTATATATTTAATTCAAAATATTATGATTATTCTCAACCACACATCTCAATCTTGAGATAGACATCATGGTTGATCCTGACCAATCTCAAAAATCTATAAATAGATAGGTCATGAACATAATTTTTAAATTATTTTGGTGCAAGGTTATTATGCTCAAATATATTCAAAAGGCTTTGCATTAGATCATATATTTTTCTTGAAAGCTTCATTGATAGGTTAGTTTAGTGATTTGGAATCAAGAGCCTAGGTTTTATGGAGTGTTCTTGAGACATTGGAGGAGCTCACCACCATTGTTGACAAAGACAAGGATGCTCGATCAAGGGAGAACATGTTTTTGAGCCACATGGGTATGGTGAATCCATTTGGGAAGGTAATATGGTTTGATTTATTTCATTTGTTTATTGCTATCCTTTATAATTCCCATAGGAATAGATAGGCTTGGTTAATTAGTTCTTTATGCATGTTTCATTGTTTATGGACTAATGCTCGACTAACTTGCTTTGTAATCCTCTCTACAATTGTGGATACTCTTATGATCCCTGAGCAGTTATTGACAATTTTTGACCCTACAAGACAAAAATTACAACCTCTATCATTTAGAACTTTGCTTAAACATGCCTTTCAAAGAAGGGGATGAGGACCAGGCTGAGGGAATACTTTGAAAAGGCTTAAGATAGAGTTCCTTCAAACTTTTGTCTGATGGAAATACAAGAGGAATGGTCCATTATATAAAGGCCAAAGGACTATTTTCCAAAGGTCGAATGACTTTAACATTTTTCCTGAGGGGTACTCGGTGAAGGGCCTATGTTCTAAAGGGTTCATTATGGTTTCGAAGGGACATTTGTATAAACCTGAAGGGCACATGCCCTTCGAGAATATTTAAAATAAAAAGTTCAAAGGGTTTTTAGCCCTTAGAAAAAGGATAGTTGAGAAAAATCCAAAGTAAATGGGACATTATAGAAATTTTGAAGGGCACATACCATTTGAGAAGGTTCAAAACAAAAGTTCAAGGGTTCATTGAGGAAGCATGAAGGGCACTTCACGGAGAAGGACATTGACAAGTTTTCCAAATGTCCTTTACAAGAAACTTGAAGTGTATATACCCTTCAGAAGAAGGCATTTCTTAAAGGGCAGAGGATCATTTACATAATTCTGAAGGGCACTTTTCAAAAGAAGATTCCACTTAGAAATTTTTGAAGGGCACTTGGAAAAACTTGAAGGGTCATTTTCACAAAGCTGAAGGGACACACAAAAGTTTTGATAGACACTTTTTTAGAGTCCTGAAGGGTATCTACCCTTCAGGAAAGTTCATCACAAAAATGTTGAAGGGTAATTTGGGAAGGCCTGAGAGATAATTTTTGCAGATAATTTGTCTATGGGAAAATAACTTGATAGAAAGTTTGAAATAAAAGAGAGGTCATGGCAAATTTTTTGAAGGAATTCCTTTGGATAAATTGTCTAAAATAAATCTTTTGGAAGACTTTCCAAGAGAGATAACCCACATGTAATGATAAAGATGAGGACTTGAATTCTCACATACAATTTGTCCATAGGAAAGTGAAAACATTTCAAGCGGAATAGAAGTCTGAAGGAATTTCTTTGGACAAATTCTTTGAAGGAATTCCTTTGGAAGGTTTTCCAAGTGAAAGTCTGAGCAAAAGACAAAGATTCAGGAGAAAGTTTCCTTTGGGATTTTTTTTTGAAGGAAATAAAGAGAACAAAATGAAGAGAGAAGTCTGAGACAATTCTCGCAGACAATTTATTTGTGAGAAAATGACTTGACAGAATTACGAAGGCCAATGAAAAAAGACAAAGAAAGGAGATGAAAAAGGCCCACAAGAATAAAACTGAGACAAATACATGCAAGGGGGAAAAATATAGACAAATGACTAATGAACATGCATAGTAATGAAGATCCAGATAAAGCAAGAGATGTTAATAAAAAATATAGATAGATTAAAGGGTTATATATGCAAAGTGGTCCAAGCAACATTATACATGTTCAGGTGTAACTGTTTCAACATGACACCTTCAATTCTAAAGATAGAAGGTCATTTTAATGAAGGAATCAAGTTGTTTAGCATTAGAGAGCTTAATGTGATTTACGTGCATGCACTCTTGTTGGTTCTAAGGTTTACAAATGTTTCAACATTTCAAACATAATTCTAAGTTCAACATTAGCATTGTTTTCATACAAAGAGAAGCCTTTCAAATGTTTTAACATCTCAAGAAGAGTTCCATTTTTTGGAGGTGGGTGTGGATTTCATGCATGTTGAAAGACCAGCCCAAGATGAGCCCACCATCTATTTTTAATGCCAAAAGATTTTTCATTCAAGACAAAGATAAGAAAAGATAAATATAGAAGGCTTTGTTATCTTGGCATAACAGAAATTAGACTTGGGTTAATGAAAAAGGTGTCTTCTTCTTCTATTTTCAATGCCAACCTCTTGCCTGATATGTATTTTTCTATATAAGTTACCTTTTTAGCCTTGAATTGTATCCCTCTTTTGGTAAGACAAAATTCTACCAAAGATTGAGTTGTAACCTTTTTCAAGATTAATAAAATGATTGTTGTTTTCAATTTCCATCAAGCTGGTATAGTGTATTTTGTCATTGATTTGCATAAGTGATAGAGTTTTCTTCCTTGCCAAGTCTTGATTCTTACCTAGTTATTAGCTAGTAAAATTATGCAGGTCATGCTCTGTGTTTAAGTGTATTTTGGCTAGAATTTTAATGGATGCAAGTGGTTGATTAGTGCCTTTAGTCAGGCCTATTCTTTCATTTCCCTCAAGTTTTAGTTACTGGATCAAACCTTTTCATGAAATACTTATGCATATTGGTCAATTGGAGTTGAAAGTTCATCTTTCTTTTTGTCTAAATTAGTGTTTTAGGAGCTCTAATTGAGTGGATCACTAAAAAATATAGGTATATCACCATCATTAGATAGGATTTCCATTCAAATTTCTCTCTTTTCTTGGTAGTTAATAGCATAGAGCAAATATCTTAATCGATACACCAAAGGGAGATAACCCTTATAATCTAGAGATTTAATCCACTGATTAGGTCACCCATAGGTTAGGATTGTTTCCTTATTTCAATAGACTATGAAGGCTTGAAACTACCTTCATAGGGGTGAAAGTCTTGTTGGGTGAATATTTTGTCAATCAGCTAATTGATGAGCAAAATAGGTCTTATCAACCAAAGCAAGGGAGATGGGTCGGCCCAATGTGCAGGTTTACTACATCAAAAGTGGACAAATATCTCCTCTCATCAAGGAGAGGTTCCCTATGAATATGCAGGGGATATATACTATATCAATAAGCAAAAAATAACACTCAGGGGTAGAATAATACCATCCATCTCTCATTTTTTAGAGATGATGTTCAAAAACAAAGGAGAAAATCCTAGTGAAAACACTGAAGGCACTTCTCTTATTTCAGAAGTGATCTTGCAGGAAATAGCATGAGTTCTTTTAGGTAGTGACAAGTAACTGGTGACAAAGTGTAGTAACCAGCAGTATGAAATGGAACCCAAAGTCTCCACTTCAACTTCCCAAAGAGTGAAACACAAAGAATAATGGGGGAACAAAGTCGTCCCATAATCCTTTACACAGAAATAAACTAAAACACACACATAGAAGATAACTATGACAGCACAAAGTCTGAAATTAACTGACTTTAAGACATCTTCCCCTTTACTTCCACTAGTTTTGCTTGTTAAATTAAATAAAACAAGAATGCATCTAGAAGACAGACATAAGAACAATCTCCTAAAATGGCATAAGCTATAACAACACAAAGTCTGCAAGTAACTTAGTTTCTCATTCAGATAAAATAATATGATCAACAATTTGAGCTCAAAGTCTCAATATTCGCCTTCCAATTTGGGCAGAGTTTTGCTTCTGTAAAATGAAAGATTTCCTTTACATAATGAGATAAATTACAATGTATAGCAACCAAGCAAGGCTTGGCACTCTTTCCCATGGGATGGTCCACGCTGCAATCAATATCTTTAATGCACCTTCAATTCTATTTGGAGGGCCATGCTAAGATCATTGTATTACCTTAACTATGGCGTGCCCATCCATCTTATATGTCTCCTCTTTATCATGAGTTGCCTAGTCCTTCTTTTGATGTTTGCACAGCTATCTAATTTTCCATTACTTTATGGAAGAAAAATAGGCCACATCCTTGATTTGGTGTGCTCAGATGACCACTTGATCCACTATTTCACCTATTGGAAATAACTCCTTTGAAGATATGTTTGATCTTTTTGTATTGTTCTTCTCTTCTTTGTGGTAATTTGGGATCTTAGGCTCTCTTTTCAGCCGATTTCTTGATTTAATTTTTAAATTTTGTGCCATATTCAAATATTAACAGATATTCTATTACATTAAATTTGATGTCCACAGGGCCGTCAATGGTTTCCAGCTACTTGAACCATGAACCTTTGAACCTGTTGAAAGTTAATTAGTTTAATGGTTCATCGATTCATTCTATCTTTATTAGTTCTATGATTCTATTTCTTGAACTATCCCTTTGAACTGTCTCTTGAATCATCCATTCGCTGCTTCCTTATTTGCTTGAGGCTGCCTTTAAACCTTTGAACCATTAAACTTTCAACTCTTTCGATTTAAGGTTTAATCAGTTCATTGGTTCATCCTTTGTCCTGTTACTTCCTTTATTCTCCCAAGTCCCTTTGAGGTTATGAATAATTGAACCATTTGGACCCTTGAACCTGTTGAACCAATTGGTTCAAGGTTCAACGGTTCAATCCTTGTTCTTTGAAGGATATTTTTTGTCTAAGTCTTTTCAAAGATTTTAGAACACCTTGAAGGGAAGGTGTCCCTTTGGGTCTTTGGAAAAGGTCCTTTTTTAAGTGTCGAGTGCCCTGTCGCAAGGGTACCTACCCTTCGGGTGGCCATCGAGCTTTACTTCCTTGGACATGATTTTGCTTCTTTGGCAGACTTCATCCTTTACTTCTTTCAGACAAAATGTCTGAAGGAATTCCTTCAGACAATTTGTCTGAAGGAAATCTTCTTTGGCTTTGTCTTTTTCTATCGGGCTTTGGCTTTCGGGCTTTTCCCGCTGGGCTTTTCCTTCAGACAAAATGTCTGAAGGACTTTTTTCCTTAACAATTTTTGCTGCAAGAACTTTTATGAAATAATTCCCTGTTCTCTACCTGATAATTTCTTCAGATAAAAGTCTGAAGGAAATCTCTGCTTTCAGCCTTAGTCATTTTTCTAAAGGAATTCTAACTTTGCCCACTTTTTCCTAATGCCCTCCACAAGGGTACTTGGCCTTGGTTCACTACCCTCCGCAAGGGCACTTGTTCCTTTGGCTTTGGAGCAGTCCCTTGAACTTGTCAATTAAATCGACTGATTGAACCAATCTTTGGTTCAATGGTTTAATGGTTCAATCAGTTCAATCTCTTTATTTTGGCTAAGTCTTTTTGATCTCTTGAACTAAACACATTGTGTTGGTTGATTATTTTGTCTATCAGCATACTGGTAAACAAAATAGGTCTTATCAGCCAAAGCAAGAAGATTAGTCATCCTAATGTGTAAGTTTATAACATCAGAAGGAGACTTCTCTCTCCTCTCATCAAGGGGAGGTTCCCTATGAATATTATATATATATATATATACATATATATATATATATATATATATATATATATATATATATGAACAAAAAATAGTACTCAAGGGTAGGATTAGACATCCATCTCTCTTTCTTTAGAGATGATGTATACAAAACAAAGGAGGAATTCAAGAGAATGACAGACAACACTCCTCTTCTTTCATAAGAACTGTTCAACCAGCCACAAGAATACTCCTAGAAATAAAATTAGAATATGACTGAAGTATGATAACCAGCAAATCAAAATAGAGCGCAAAGTGTGCACATGAAATACTCAAGAGTGATACATGAAGAAAAATGAAAGCTCAAAGTATTTCCAAAGTTCTTTACACAGCAATGAAAATACAAACACATTGAAGGCAGTTATGGGGGCGCAAAGTCTCTCCACAGTTGGTTCTTCAGGACACCTTGATAAATTTACTAATTCTACTTATTAAATCAATGAAACAAATAAGATATCACAGCACAAAATCTGAAAAAGTCCCTTGTTTTCATTAACAAAATATGATAAACAGACTGAGCACAAAGTCTCAATGATGCCTCTCAATTTCAACAGAGTTTCCTTCAGATTATCAAAAAGAAGATCCTTATTACAATCTCAGAAAATCCCTTATATAGCCTCTTCAAAAAGGACTTGGGAACAATCAATACATCATTTTACATTGAAATCTGTTAAGGAGACGCGCTAAAATTTAGGGGCCCTTTTCCCATTTGATTTTAACAATGCAAGGAAATAAGTCGCACTTATTGAAAGTTTGTAACTTCCAACGTTCCACCTGGCAATCTGATATTATCTTCATCATTCCTCCTTATTTGACTAATGGAATTGGGTCCTGGATTTAATTTGTTGTTCTATTTCTTCCCCGCTTTCTACTGGTCTTGGCCTTGAAAATGGTGAATGTATTCTGTTCTATGAATCAAAGGATCAACGGCTATTTTACTGTCCCTAAAATTGATGTTTTCATGCCCGTCACTGTGTTTCCAACGGCTAGTTGACTGTGTTGAATTTGACATGTTTGGGCACGTCATCCCTTGGTCTTCTTTTATCTTCCACTTGTCGCTTTCCCAGAATGCACTTTACCCTTTCGGGATCTAAGAAATGGTCCTTCAGCTTCGTTTGTCGGCCCTTCACAAATTTCCCCGGGGTTAAAATCCCTTCGCAACTTTCCCCCGGGCTTAAAATCCCTTCGTAACTTTCCCCCGAGCTTATTATCTCAAATCATTCACTTTGAAAATACCCACGGACATTTTCCCTAGGGAAAATTCCCATAGACAAAAAGTCTGGGTGAAATTCCCCGTGGGCTTTTAACAAGTCTTTGAAAAAGTCAAAGGATGCAAACTTTGGTCGATGAAGTGTCCTCCACAAGGACACTTGTCCTTCAAAAAAGTCCTTTTTTGCATTGAACCAACCCTTTGAACCTAGTCAATGAACCTTTGTTGAATCGATTCAAAGGTTCAATGAAGCGCGCCAAGCCTTTGAACCAAAGCCGATGAAAGCATTGAACTGCTTGATTGAACCCACCTTTTGAACTGTTTAAAGTGACTGAACTTTGAACTTTTCCTGGAAAATAAACAAATGTTGAAAAATCAATTCCTTTGACTAAAAACTGCCTGTAAGAGTCTGTAGATTTTCTTGAGAAGTTCTAAAAATGAGAAATCTGAATATCTAAGACAAATTTTGAAAATGGAAGACATTATTTTGGTTTGAAGAACCAAAATAATTCAAATGTTGTTCCAAAAATAGCTATTATTTTTAGGAGACAACAACTAGCTCCAGTTGGGGAACTTCTATCAATTGCAAAATGAATTGAAAGGAGTAGAATCCAGAATCTCTAGTGCCTTGAAGTGTACCATTGGGCTTCGGAGTCATGCTTTCCAGAAATGAGAGACAACAAGAATGAAAGCAAAACAAAACAAAATAGAAATTAAAACTGTACAAGTATACATATATACAGGGGTAATGATTTGACACCTCAAGAATTGAAGTGTTTCAAATGCTACTTTTTGGGAGACAATGAAAATAATGTTCTATTCTGGTAAACCAGCAGGAAACCATTTTGTCCCCAGAAACGGTGATGAGCGAATGGAGCTCTCCATGAAGAAACTAATTTTTTACATCTTCTTGTTGACTCTTTCTTCTTCTTTCCCCATGGCAGGATGTGGTCTTCAAACCGAAAATTATCACTCCTTGTTGTCTTGGTGACAGATTCCTTTACCTGATTTTGATTTGCAGCAGCATGGTCCAAGATTATAACTTGTTCTGCTGGTTCAGTCCAGCACATGATTGGATCGTCCAAGTCAAATTTATAACAAACTGTCAGATCATCATCTCCTTTGATGTCAAGTAGTTTGACTTCTTCATCTTGAACAATCCTCAATTTAGGCAACAAAAATTTGCCTCCAGCTGTGTTGTTAGTGTTATTGACTTGTAAATTGCATGAAGGAAGAATATCCCTTTGAGGAGATATCAACACAGTCCCAACTTCATCATTGATAGAAGAATTTTTGTCATCATCAAAAGTTGATCTCTTATCAGATTTCTCCTCATTAGAGATGAAAGATCCTTCCTTGTTTATACTGTGCTCTACCAATTCTCCTGAAATCTTGTTTGGATCAATTCTTGAATTGTCAGTTATAGGACTTTTATCTATAGGAACATGAGCATCTTCTATGGTAAATAAATAATTACCATTACCTGAAGATTCAAACAAAATTTGTGCTGCAGGGGATGATGTTTGAGTAACCACATACTTTACTTCCTTTTCAGGAAGTAATCTTTTCATCACGCCTTGGACAGGGATCCTTGCCTCAGATAAATCCATGTTTAGTACTCCTCCCATGTCCTTACAAAAATTTTGTACAAGTAAAATACCATAAGACGCTGGAACTTTAGCCACTAGTACAGTCATTTTAATCCTCTTGTCTGGAAAGGCTGCAAATGCAAATTGAGCATCTTTGATTTGCCCTAGCAATGGCACTTGTTTTTTCTCCATGGAGAAACATTTACCAAATGTCTTGGTCAATGTGAGACCAAGAGACTCAGCAACTTTGGTAGGCATGACATTATTAGATGCGCCTGAATCCATTATAAAATTACTCAGCTTGTGACCATTGATTAACAGGGAAACATAGAAGGGGTCTACTTTTCTAGAAGCAGCTGGAGGAGTAATAATCAGATTATTTGGACTAGGCATATTTATTGGGGAATCAAAAGTCACTTTTTTGGCTTTTTGCACTGCAAGGATGGTCTGATTTTTAACATATTGGACCAGCTTATTCAGTTGATCTAGATTGGACTACAAGTACTCAAATTCAGACATTTGTATTTTTGTCTTTTTGACATGATCAATTATGCCAAATGTCTGAATCGAACTAGGTACAGAGATAGGTACTTCAGCTTTCTAAGTTTTAGAAGGGACAGGAGATATATTGGTTTGTGAATTAGAAGTAGAAGGAGAAGGTGCAGCAGATGTATTTACCTTTTGAGTGATTGCTGGATCTTTTGGTTGAAAGGGCATAACTAATCCACGCTTGGCAATTGTGACTACTGGCTGTGATTGCTCTTCTATCTTTCCTTTATCAGCCTGCTAGACTGATTGATTCTTAGATCTAGTAAACACTGCATATGATCCATCTGAAGCTTCTCCTTTTCTTTTGGGTTCATCCTGATAATTCAGGAAACCAATGTCGGAGTCACCAGCTGATTCTTCTTGACTATCTTCAATGATATCATCATCATTTTCTTGATACAATTCAGGCTAATAAGAAAAATATGATTTTGTCTCAAGATATCCCATTGCTGAATTGGTTGGAGGAGCTTCAAAGGCAAGTTTTCCTTGTGGAGGAGGAAGATGATTTTGTTGTCCTTGGTTTCTGGCAACATTGCCCTGATATGACTAATTTGGGAATGTTCTTCTGTATGTAGGAGTAGAAGACATTCCTTGAGCCATTTGCTTTTTGAGGGCAAGGAGCTCATTTGCTAATTTTTGCACCATTGGATCTGTGGTGCTTGTAGATGCAAATTCTGATGATGATGAAGCTCTATTTCTATTGGGATCTCTTCTTATTTTCCCTACTAATATGAGATCATCTTCTAATTCATTGGCCAAAAGTTTAGCTACCTCTAGATCTATTTGGCCAGCACGTCTCAAGAGGAAACTGACTTCAGGTAGCTGAGAATTAATGAAAAAGAATTTGAGATTCTCAGTTGTAGGTCTGGCAACCATAGGAATTTTGTTTCTCAACTTGTCAAATATAGCTATGAAGTCTCTCATAGGCTCATGTGGCTCTTTTTTCATTTAAGTAAGTTGAGCCAGAAGTGTATGTGCATCTTCTATAGGTTTGAATCTGGCTTCAAACTTGTCGTTCAAAGTATTCCAATCAGTCACAGATTGAGCCTGTAAATGATAAAACCAATCTGCAGTAGGACCTTGTAGTGTTTCAACAAAAATATTGACTGCTACATCTTCAAACTCTACCCCAATTACTCCACAAGCTATACTGAGTGCTGCAATATGTTCATCAGGATGAACTTTCCCATCACCATGGAATTTTGAGAAATTCTTCCTAAAACTGTGTGGAAGTTCATGTAGAGGAGGAGTAAGATTGAGAGGGCCAAAGGCATTACCCTAGGGGCCTTGAAATGCCATTATAGGGACTCTATTAATAGCAGAAAAAGAAGCTCTACCTTGTGTTGGTGACCCGATAAGGTTAGGAGGAAGACTCCTAGATCGTTGGAGGAAAGGTGGTGGAGGAATCAGATCAAAATTGCTCTGCTACGCCAACTCAAACATAGGGTCAAAAACACCTTTAGATCTCTGGCTTCTTGTGTAGCGTGGAGTTGCCAGATTTAAAACAAAAGAAAGGAAAAGGACTGGTCCTGCTACAACCTGGAGCTTGAGGCTTCAAACTGCTTGTCTTTCATAGTGGATCTGATTTGCAGACTAGATGATGTAATGGATATAGAGGATGGAGGGAGATAATAAGGCTATAATGATAGTGGGTAAGACCCAAATGGGAGTCGACAGACTCTATAATGGATAAGGGTAGGGACTGCTTGTTTAAGTTTCCCCAATGGAGTCACCAAAAAGTGTTGGTTGATTATTTTGTCTATCAGCGTACTGGTAAACAAAATAGGTCTTATCAGCCAAAGCAAGAAGATTAGTCATCCTAATGTGTAAGTTTATAATATAAAAAGGAGACTTCTCTCTCCTCTCATCAAGGGGAGGTTCCCTGTGGATATGATATCTATATATATATATGAATAGAAAATAGTACTCAAGGGTAGGATCAGACATCTATCTCTCTTTCTTCAGAGATGATGTATACAAAACAAAGGAGGAATTCAAGAGAATGACAGACAACACTCCTCTTCTTTCAGAAGAACTGTTCAACTAGCCACAAGAATACTCTTGGAAATAAAAGCAGAAAATGACTAAAGTATGATAACCAGCAAATCAAAATACAGCGCAATGTCTACACATGAAATACTCAAGAGTGCTACACGAAGAACAATGAAAGCTCAAAGTCTTTCCAAAGTTCTTTACACAGCAATGAAAATACAAACACACTGAAGACAGCTATGGGGGCACAAAGTCTCTCCACAGTTGGTTCTTCAGGACACCTTCTTGATAAATTTACTAATTTTGCTTATTAAATCAATGAAACAAATAAGATATCACAGCACAAAGTCTAAAAAAGTCCCTTGTTTTCATTAACAAAATATGATAAACAGACTGAGCACAAAGTCTCAATGATGCCTCTCAATTTCAACAGAGTTTCCTTCAGATTATCAAAAAGAAGATCCTTATTACAATCTCAAAAAATCCCTTATATAGCCTCTTCAAAAAGGACTTGGGAACAATCAATACATCATTTTACATTGAAATCTATTAAGGAGACGCGCTAGAATTTAGGGGCCCTTTTCCCATTTGATTTTAACAATGCAAGGAAATAAGTCACGCTTATTGAAAGTTTGTAACTTCCAACGTTCCACTTGGCAATCTGATCTTATCTTCATCATTCCTCCTTGTTCGGCTAATGGATTCGGGTCCTAGATTTAATTTGTTGTTCTGTTTCTTCCCCGCTTTTTGTTGGTCTTGGCCTTGAAAATGGTGAATGTATTTTGTTATGTGAATCAAAGGATCAATGGCTATTTTACTATCCCTAAAATTGACGTTTTCATGCCTGTCACTGTGTTTTTAATGGCTAGTTGACTGTGTTGAATTTGACGTGTTTGGGTGCGTCATCCCTTGGTCTTTTTTTATCTTCCACTTGTCGCTTTCCCAGAATGCACTTTACCCTTTTAGGCTCTAAGAAATGACCCTTCACAAATTTCCCCAGGGTTAAAATCCCTTCGCAACTTTCCCCCAGGCTTATTATCTTGGATCATTCACTTTGAAAATACCCGCGGACATTTTCCCCAGGGAAAATTCTCGCAGATAAAAAGTTTGGGTGAAATTCCCTGTAGGCTTTTAACAAGTCTTTGAAAAAGTCAAAGGATGCAAACTTTGGTCGATGAAGTGTCCTCTGCAAGGACACTTGTCCTTCAAAAAAGTCATTTTTTGCATTGAACCAACCCTTTGAACCTAGTCGATGAACCTTTGTTGAACTGATTCAAAGGTTCAATGAAGCGCGCCAAGCCTTTGAACCAAAGCCAATGAAAGCGTTGAACCGCTTGATTGAACCCGCCTTTTGAACTATTTGAAGTGACTGAACTTTGAACTTTTCCTAGAAAATAAACAAATGTTGAAAAATCAATTCCTTTGACTGAAAACCGCCTACAAGAGTCTGTAGATTTTCCTGAGAAGTTCTGAAAATGAGAAATATGAATATCTAAGACAAATTTTGAAAATGGAAGACATTATTTTGGTTCGAAGAACGAAAATAATTCAAATGTTGTTCCAAAAATAGCTGTTATTTTTAGGAGACAACACGTTGAACCATTTGTTAGGAACCCCACGGAAGCACAATTGATTACCATGTACAAGCAACTTAATATGCGAAATTAATTAGAATGCACAAGTAACTAGAATTCAGAAATAACATAAAATATGAGAGACAATACACAATTGTATTAATACTCTTCTAGAAAAGAATTACAACCAAGAAGATGCCACAGTTCTTCTTCACCTTATAGAGGCTTCCCACACCTCAAGTGTACAGTAATTCACCTTCAAGAGTTCTCTCTCAATTAAGGTCCCAACACACAACTCAAACATAGAGTTGGTGTTCACCTCCAACCAGTCAGTATCACTACTGCCAGTACACAAGTGCTCCACGCACTCCACAAGTTCTCCACACACTCCAAGTACTCAACATACTTCAAGTAGATCTCCCATGAACTTGCAACAACTTGCAACTCAAATGATCTTACTTTGGAAGGGACTACCTTGCCTTCCTCTTTGCTCTTTGACCGAGTACACACCGTACTCCAAGTAGATCCTGCCTGATCTTGCTCCCTGTTGTGTTGCTATCACCTTGATTCTACTGCCACCTGTAAATCAACCTGGTTCTACACACTTGCAAACCTAGACCTTACACACACATACACCTGCAGATCAATGATCTTACTTACCATGTAGATCTCCAAACGTGGTCTTGCACACCTGCTGACCAAGATCCTACATACATGAAGAATCCTTCTGATTCTCCAAACCAGCACCCACACTTGGCACTAGGAGGAACACACCATGCTCTCTTCACACACAAAAGGAGCTAATATTTACTCTCTTACTCTCTAGCACAAATTACAATACAGCCCATGAGTCTTTTATATAGATCTCATGCAAACAATAATTAGACATCTAATTACAATAATTAGATCCGTAGCTTTAAGTCTAAAATTAGCCTTTGACATGCAAACACCTAGTTCGTTAACTAACTATCTGTGAACTGGCAGTTCTAGAACCGTATAGGCAATCAATGTCGGTCCCTGTCTGTCTGGAGGTGATTGACGCCGGTCGATCCATGACCGACATCGGTTGCTCTTCTTCACTGTATATGACCAACGTCGACTGATCAGACTGACATCGGTTACTCTATAACTCAGCAACCTTCAACAACCTCCTCTATGTCTGCATCAGTGAAGCTTTTAGCTGCACAACCTAATAATCTCCCACTTAGAGATAAATAGCTACACTGTACCTATATCTGTACCCCATCTAATCTATTTCCTGGCTTGTATTCCTCTTCAAGATCAGTCCTGAAGACCACCCACCACACAACTTGTGGTGCACCTTCTGTCATTCAAGTAACCTACCACATCCGCATCTACAAAACCATGTAAAAAAGAACTTGACCCTACATAGCATTTCGACCTACTGCTGGTCCCTCTCAGATACCTGAGAATCCACTGAATTTCCCTCTAGTGCTTCTTTCCCAGATCAGCTCCAAACTTTCTGACAGCACCCACTGCTTGGGCAACCCAGGTTTAGTACGCATGTACTTAACCTCATCATGTGAATCAGGACCCTGTTATATGAATTGTCTAACCATCAGTGTGCAAACTGGTATCACACAATCATCTGGAGACAAAATCAACCTGTGATCTCCATGTCTCTAGAACACACTCATGCCAAAGAATTTTGCTGCTCCAAATTCCTCATGACATACCACTGAACTAACCTTACCCTTAGCTCAGCAAAACCCTATATGTCTGAACCTGCACCAAGCTCATCCTCCACATACAATAACAAGATAATGTCGTGACCATCATCCACCTGGTAAGACAAACACAATGGTTACAATGACATTGACTAAAGCCCTGCTTTGTCATCCACCTGTCAAAACCTGTACCACTGTCCTGTAGCTTCCTCAAGACCATATGACTTGGTCTTTTGTCTCACGTATCCATTCTCTCTATTCTTTAACCAAGGAATCTATTTGTCTTTCAGTGCTTTCATACCGGCTGACAACCCTACCAAATCTCCCATTTGGTTCTGCAACTTGTTCATGTCATGCTCCCACTGTTTCCTGGATCCTTCCTGCTCTGTAGTGAGCAATGAGTATGAAGAAGAGGAATAATGAATTTGAGCCTTACTTACCCTTTCAATCCTCCATATGGGCATTTGAGACTCCTTGACAGCTTGTTGTCTGCCCAAAATCCATCTCAGTGATCGACCTCGGTCACCACACAATCTGCATCCAATCGACATCGATTCCCATGCAATTGTCCTTTCTATCGATGCCAATTTTTTGACCGATGTCAGTCTTACCTGGTCACCAATGTCAGTTCCCTGATCGACACCGGCAGCCACCCTGCCTGACACCATCGGCCCTGGTCTGCACATGATTGACATCAGCACCTGTCTGTTTGATGGTGGTTCCCCTTGATCGATGTCGATAACTGTGTTCACCTGTGAGTGATGACTTTTTACCCACGAGCTCTCTTTGAATCATATCCATGTCCAAACTGCCCTGCTCAGAAGTATCTAACCCCCTCTACAGATCTCTGTCTGTCATCTCTTCCAAGAACACCAAGGCTTTCCAGTTCTTAAGTCTGTCAAATACATTTGTCTTTCACTTAAGAACATGCATCTCCTTCTTGTTCATGTGACCAAGCCTACAAATCCACGTCTTCACAACAGAAGAAGAATCAGTAATATAAGTAGATAGATAAAGGATACCTACTTTGTTACCACTAGCTAATTCAAGTGCATCCGCTATGAGAGTTCTTCTGCATCTCTCATTACCCAACTTTCTTGAAAAAATTAGCCATATCTTCAAGATCGGGACCTGTATGACCTCCATCAACACCCATGTGTTGGCCGCCTACAATTTCAACTTCACTTCCCCTTTGTCAATTCTTTGACAAGGCACACCAGCCCCTAAATAAATCTTTCCAAAGTCTCCAAAGACCTTAACATGGAAAATAACTCTATTTCAGACTGCATGGAAAGAGGCAACCGAATCTATAAAATAAGATTCTACTTTATCCAAGAAACCTCCCAGAGCATCCTGTGCAACAATAGCTGCAACATCTGCCACAAATTATAATACAGCCCATGAGTCTATTATATAGATCTCATGCAAACAATAATTAGACATCTAATTACAATAATTAGATCCACAGCTTCAAGTCTAAAATTGGCCTTTGACATGCAAACACCCGGTTCGTTAACTAACTGTCCATGAACTGGCAGTTTTGGAACTGCACAGGCGACCAATGTCGGTCCCTATCTGCCTGGAGGTGACTGACGCCGACCGATCCATGATCGATGTCGATTGCTCTTCTTCACTATATATGACCAACGTCGGTTGATCAGACCGACATCAGTTGCTCTGCAACTCAACAACTTTTAGCAACCTCCTCCATGTCTACATCAGTGAAGCTTTTAGCTCCACAACCTTACACCATTTGGTCATTGAACCTGTTTAACCGTTGAACCAAAAAGGTTCAAGGTTGAATGATTGAATGGTTTAATGGTTCAAGCCTTTGTTTTTTGTTAAGTGTTTGAAGCTGTGGAACTGTGAAGCAGTTGAACTTGATAAACTTTGACAAAGCGCTTGACTCTTTGAAGCTTGCTGACGATGTTGAACCTTGAACCCATTGAACCCTTGAACCTTTTTTGGTTCAAGGTTCAATGGTTCAATGGTTCAATCTTTGCTTAGAAGCTTGCCAATGAACCCCTTTGGTTGAAGCAAGTCATTAAACCAATACTAAAAATGCCTAAGTGTTGGAAACTTGGCCCTTTGAGAGAATTTACTTGTTAAAGCCATTGAACCTACTAATTTTAAGCATGTTGAGTTCATAGATTCAAGTCTGTAGAGTCCATAAATATCTAAAAAAGATTGAAAAATGAAGAACTTGAATGCTCAAAATAATTTTTGAAATGGAAAGAGAGGATTTTGATTTGTTGAACTAAAATATTTCACATGTTATCCAAAAAATGAGTGACATTTTTTGGGACAACAGCTGGTTTCAGTTGGGGAACTTCCTTCAGTTGAAAACTTGAAATAGTTGAGGGGGGTAGAAACATGAATCTCCAGTGCCTTGAAGTATGCCATTGGGCTATGGAGTCATGCTACCAAAAAAGAAAGGCTCTAAAAAATAAAAATAAACAACACAAAGCAAAAATAAAGATTACACAAATATACATATGTACAAGTGAACTTATCTGATACTTCAAGAATTGAAGTGCTTCAGATGTTGTCCATTGTGAGGTAGAGAAAAGAGTGTGTCATATTGATACTTCAATAGGAAGCTATTTTCACTATTGAGCTGATGGATAATAAACGGGCCTCTCAAAGGGAATCAAACTTCCCATGCATCCCCTTTGGTTCTCTTCTCTTGTCCCACAACAGGACTTGATCTCCAATTTGGAAATCACAATTCTTTACTTTTTAGTCAAAAAGCTTCCTAACCAGACTTTGATGCTTAGTAATTTAGTTTACCACCATAGTTCATTGCTCCTCCAGCTCAGTCAGGCACATGATCCTCTTATCAATGGAGCTTTCTTATGTTTGATCTTCAGTTGCCTTAGCCAATTTTGATGTTGGTAATTCCAAGGTGATTGGTATCTCAACATTGAGACCATAAAGAAGTTGGAAAGGAGACATACCAATTACCTTCTTTGGTGTAATTATGTCTACCCATAAAGCATCAATCAATGCTTTATGCCATGTCCTTTGATTGTCATCTACCAGCTTCTTGATGATAGTTACCAAGTTCTTGTTGCTTGATTTAGCTTGTCCATTCTCTTGCAAAAGATAATCAGAAGAGTGGGAGAGTGTAATCCCATAGTAGAAATAGAATTGAGTAATCTCTTGAGAAGTGAAACAAGCTGCATTATCTATGACAATCTTGGTTGGGACTCCAAACTTGGAAATGATGTTCTCTTTGAGAAAGTTGCATGCTACTTTTGAAGTAACATACTTGGTTGGAGTTGCTTCAACCCACTTGGTGAAGTAATATGTGGCTGTAAAGACATAATCATATCCAGCACTTGAAGATGGGTTTACAGCACCAATGGAGTCGATTCTCTATTGCAAAAATGGCTCTTCCATCACTACTAGCTTGAGAGACAGCGCAACTAACTTGGGTCTTCCAATAAATTATTGGTACAGTTCACACATTCTTACCCATTTATATGCATCTTGAAAGAGAGTCGACCAGTAATACTTGGCTTGTAAAATCTTATGGGTAGTTACAGGAGTAAAAAAATGTCCTCCACAAGCCAGATTGTGGAAGGATTTCAAAAGTTGGTTCTACTGCTCTTTATCCATGTAGCGAAGGAACACTCCATCAAGGCTCCTCTTATACAGGCCGTTGTCTCAGAGGATGAAATTGGCAGCTTTCAAATTGATAGTCCTCCTTTATTTATAAGATAGGTGAATAGGACACTCACCATAAATGAGGAAATGAGCAATACCTAAATACCACTCATTTGTGGTGGAGACAAAGAGGATTGTTAGTGTGTCTTCTTCTTTTGATTCTTCATGCTCTGGTTGTTCTGGTTGGTTGTCAGCAATCAATTGGCATAGGCTTTTTCCCCGCATTAGCTTCATTGGTTTGATGACTAGATCAAACTCTTGGATTTTTGTAATCCAATTGCCTCTTTTCATCTCAAACTCCTACTAAGTTAATATGGATTTAACCATGGTATTAAGAACCAAGGCAATAATGTGTGAATTCAAGATATAGAAGTGGAAATGCTTCACTGCATAGGCATGCTTCTCCATGTTTGAGTACTTCAACTCATGAGCTTTGAGAGGATAGCTCATGAAAGAAATGAGATATTCCACACCTTCTTGGTTTTGTTGAGCCATAATGGCTAAAAGTGTGTGTTCGAAAGCATAAATATATATGGTAAAATCTTTGTTATAGTTCAGACAAACCAGAATTGGGGCATGGGCAATAGCTATCTTTATATCTTGAAATTCCAATTTGCCTTCTTTAGTCCAGCTAAAAGTGGCCTTTCCCTTAATCATGTTTACAATATGACGAGTCTTCTCAGCAAACTCAGGGATGAACCTTCATAAAAAATTCACCTTTTCAAAGAAAGAGTGAAATGCAGTCTTACTTGTACGAAGGGTAAGCTCTTGGATGAACTTGACTCTGTCTGAGTCAATCTTTATGCCTTCTCTAGACACAATGTGTTCGAGAAGCTTTCCTTCAGTTACCCCAAAAATAGACTTTTTGGGGTTTAAGAAAATTCCATTTTGGTGGTAGCATTCCAACACTTGTTGCAAGTGGTGCATATAGTCAGGGTGACGCTTAGAAAAAACTATTAAATCATCCAAATACAATACAATGAACTTACCAATTTCATCTTTGAAATCAAGGTATATTGCTCTTTGAAAGGTGGCATCAGTATTTATCAAGCCAAAAGGCATTCTTTGATATGCAAAGGTGCCCAAAGGTGTGGTGAAGGTAGTCTTGTGCTGGTCTGCTTCACCAACTTCAACTTGATGGTATCCTGAGAAGTCATCTAGCATTGATAACATCTATGAACTGGTCACTGTCTGAAGCACTTGATCCATGATAGGCAAATGATAGTTAGCCTTTAAGGATGGCTAATTCAAGTTCCTGAAATCTACACAAAGGCAAATTTTTCCATTCTTCTTCCTCACAGGCACTATATTTGCAATCCATGTGGAATGACGGATTGGGAAAATGATTCTAGCATTCAATATTTTATGTATTTCAGGCAGAATGGTACATGATATATTTGGATTGTATTGCCTATATTTTTGCTTGTAAGGTATTGAATCACTTTTGAGAGGAATGTCATGGCAAATTTTATCATCTCTGAGTGAATTCAAATCATAATAAGAGTATGCTATAATGTCCATGTACTGGTTTAGCAAAGTAGTGAACTTGAACCTCTCCTCAGGAGTGTAGCATTTCCCAATGTTCACCATCTTGGAATCTTCCTTGGTACCCAAATTTACTTGATCAAACTCTTGAGAGGAGCTTGAATCTGTTTACTGCTATTTGATAAATCTGTCATGTTTATCAAAAAAATTCTCAAGGGAGACCAATCTTTTGGTAATTTTGTTTCCTTTCAGCTGTAGGAATTCTTCATCCATGCTTGAACATGATTCAGGAGCTGGTTCAAGCTGTTGAGGCTCATTGCCTTCAAAGTGAAGCTATTGAAAGCTATCTTTTTATTCCAAGAAGGTAATTATTTAATTGTCATTGTTAAACACCTGCCAATGACTGGCATTATCAGGCACACTTGGTCAAAAGACTATTTCAATAGTGTAATTGTCTCCTTTGAAGTCCAGGGGAGGATCCAAAAGAGTTGCTGAAATGACTAGTGCATCAACCCAGTCATTAAATTCTCTAGGAATGACAGAGATGCTGAAAGCATCAAAATTTTTAATTTGGTCTCAGACTAGATTACGATAGTGGCACAATCTCCCATTTTTGAATTGATAAAAGTTTCTAACTTGACAAACCACCAGTTCAGCATCTCCTTTGGCATGAAGGAGTTTGATGCCTTTGTCTTGAGCATCCCTCAATCCAAGCAATAGCGATTCATACTCAACTATATTATTGGTATTGCTAAACTGTAACTTATTTGATGAAGAGAAAATTTCTCTTTAAAGAGATATCAGCACAACCCCACTCCTGAACAGGTAGAGGAACAACTTTCAATCAAATTTTAGAATCCATATCTCATCAAGCACTGATTTTTCTTTGGATTCTTCTTCATTTGGTGGGGGAGATTTATCTATGCTTGCACTTCACTCCACTAATTCTTTTGCTATTTCAATTGAACATATTTCTAGGTTGACACCCTCAAGAGCTTCAATAGGCACTTCATGAACTTCTTTCGTGGACAAAATTTAGTTACCCATGCCTGAAGACTCAAACAGAATTTGAGCTTCAGGTGCCGAGGTCTAGGTGACCACATATTTTGCTTCTTTTTTAGGAAGCAATATTTTCATAACTCCTTTGACTGGAATCTTTGCTTTGGATAGGTCCATGCTCAATTCAACCCGAACATCCTTACAAAAATTCTGCCCAAGAAAGATGCCATATGATGTTGGGACATCGGCCACCAGGACAGTCATCTTGATTCTCTTGTCTGAGAATGCTACAAATGTGAATTGGGCATCCTTGATTTGCCCCAATAGTGGTACTTGCTTATTTTCCATGGAGAAACATCTCCCAAATGTCTTGGTTAGTGTGAGGCCAAGGGATTTAGCCACTTTGGCAGGCATGACATTGTCTAAAGCTCCAGAATCAATGATGCAATTGCTCAGCTTGTGACCATTTATCAACAAGAAAACATAAGAAGGCTCCATTTTTCTAAGGGCAGAAAGAGGAGTAATGACAAGGTTGTTTGGGATAGACATATTCCTTGGGGGATCATGAGTTACCACTTCTTGTCTTGCTGGGATGGTTTGGTTCTTCACACATTGAACCAACTTGTCCAATTGCTCAAGATTGGACTGCAAAAATTCAAATTCAGACATTTGAATTTTGGTTTTCTTTATATGGTCAATTATGTCAAATTTTTGGAAAGAGCTAAGAGCCGAGGATGGGAGTTCATCCTTTTAGTTTTTAAAAGGGAGAGGATTGGTCTGCAAATTTTAAATTGAAGGTGAAGGCACAATTGAGGTACTCACCTTTTTAGCAGTCAGCAGGCCATTTGGCTGGAAAGGCAGAGTGTTTCCCCACTTGGAAATTGAAATTGTTGGTTGAGATCGCTACTCTGTCTTCTCTTTATCGGCTTTCTGGCCTAATTGATTCTTGAACTGGGTGAACACAACATATGATCCCTCGGTTGTTTCACTTTCACTTTTGGGTTCATCCTGGTAACTCAAGAAACCAATGTTGGAGTCACCAGTTAATTCTTCTTGGTCTTTTGTGAAGAGATCAGTATCATTTTCTTGATCAAACTCAGGTTGAAAAGAGGAATCATGTTTTGTTTCTAGATATCCAACTGCTGAGTTGGTTGGAGTGCTTCAAGGGCAAGGTTCCTCTGTGGAGGAGGAAGATGATTTGTTTGCCCTTGATTCCTAGCAGCATTGCCTTGGTATGACTAATTCTATAAAGTTCTCCTTGGCATATCTCTATATAAAGGATTAGATGACATTTCTTGTGCCATTTGCTTTATGAGAACCACCAACTCATTTTCTAGCTTCTGCACCATTATATCAGTGGTGGTTGTAGGTGAGTATTCAGAGGAAGAAGAAGATTTACTTTTGTTTGGATCTCTCCTTATCTTTTCTGCCAAGATAAGGTCATCTTCTACCTTAGTAGCCAAGTCTTGATCAGCATCAAGGTCTATGTGGCCAACACGTCTCAGCAGAAAACTCACTTTAGGCAATTGTGAGTTGATGAAAAAGCATTTGAGATTTTCAAGTGTTGGTTGAACAATTTCAAGAATTTTATTCCTCAGCTTGTCAAACTTTGCTATGAAATCTCTCATAAGTTCATGAGGTTCCTTCTTCATCTGTGTGAGTTAGGCCAGTAAGGCATGTGCATCTTCTGTGGACTTGAATTTGGCTTCAAATTTAGCTTTGAGTGTGTCCCAGTCAATCACTGACCTGGCTTATAGATGGTAAAACCAGTCTATAGTAGCACCTTGTAGTGTTTCCATGAAAAGCCTGACTACCACGTCTTCAAATTTCACACCTATCACACCACAAGTTATGTTAAAAGTTGCAATGTGTTCATTAGGATAAACTCTCCCATCACCAAAGAATTTGGGGAAATTCTTTCTTGAGCTACGTGGAAGTGCATGTAGAGGTGGAGTAAGATTTAGTGGGCTAAAAGAGTTATCCCAGGGGCCTTGAACTGCCATGATTAGATTATGAAAAAGAGGGATAACAAATATGAGTGGTGTGTGGATGGGCAATGCTCTGTTAATAGTAGAAAAAGAAACTCTACCTTGTGTTAGTGTCCTAGTATGAGTATGAGGAACACTCTTGGATCGTTGAACTTGAAGTTGGGGAGGGAATAAATCAAAATTTCCCTTCTGCACCAATTCAAAAATAGGGTCAACAACACCTTGGGCTCTCTAAATTCTGGTATAGTGTGGAGTTTCTAGATTGCAAGATAAAAATGGGAAGGGATTGGTCTTGCTTCAGCTTGAAACTTGAGGCTTCAAACTGTGTGCTCTTCCCTAGTGAAGTCACCAAAAAGCTATTGGGTGAATATTTTGTCAATTAGCTAATTGATGAGCAAAATAGGTCTTATCAACCACAACAAGGGAGATGGGTCGGCCCAATGTGTAGCTTTACTACATTAGAGGTGGACAAATCTCTCCTCTCATCAAGGGGAGGTTCCCTATGAATATACAGGGGATATATACTATATCAATAAGTAAAAAATAACACTCAAGGGTAGAATAATACCATCCATCTCTCTTTTTTCAAAGATGATGTTCATAAACAAAGGATAAAATCTTGGTGAAAACACTAAAGGCACTTCTCTTCTTTCAAAAGTGATCTTACAGAAAACAATATGATTTCTTTTAGGTAGTGACAAGTAATTGGTGACAAAGTGTAGTAACCAGTAGTATGAAATGGAACCCAAAGTCTCCACCTCAACTACCCAAAGAGTGAAACACAAAGAATAATTGGGGCACAAAGTTATCCTATAATCCTCTACACAGAAAGAAACTAAAAACACACATAAAAGATAACTATGATAGCACAAAGTCTGAAAGTAACTGACTTTAGAACATCTTCCCCTTTACTTCCACTAGTTCTACTTGTTAAGTTAAATAAACAAGAATGCATCTAGAAGAAAGACATAAGAACAATCTCCTAAAATGGCACAAGCTATAACAACACAAAGTCTACAAGTAACTTGCTTTCTCATTCATATAAAATAATATGAACAAAAATCTGAGCTAAAAGTCTCAGTATTAGCCTTCCAATTTGGGCATAGTTTTGCTTCTATAAAATGAAAGATATCTTTTACATAATGAGAGAAATTACAATGTATAGAAACTAAGCAAGGCTTGGCACTCTTTTCCATGGGACGGTCCACGTTGCAGTCAATGCCTTCAATGCACCTTCAATTTTGTCTGGAGGGCCATGCCAGAAATAATGTATTGCCTTAACTATGGCATGCCCATCCATCTTATATGTCTCCTCTTTATCATGAGTTGTCTGGTCCTTCTTCTAATGTCTACATAGCTATCTAATTTGCCATTACTTCATGGAAGAAAAATAGGCCATGTCTTTGATTTGGTGTGCTCAGATGACCACTTGATCCACTGTTTCACTTACTGAAAATAACTCATTTGAAGATATTTTTGATATTTTTGTATTGTTCTTCTCTTCCCTGTGGTAGTCTGGGCTCTCAAGCTCTCTTTTTATCAAGTTGCTTGGTTTACTTTTCAAAATTTGTGCCATATTCAAATATTAACAGATATTCCATTACATTAAATTTGATGCCACAGGGCCGTCAATGGTTGCCAGCTACTTGAACCATATTGAACCATGAACCTTTGAACTTGTTGAAAGTTCATTGGTTCAATGGTTCATCGATTCATTCTATCTTTATTAGTTCCCTAATTCTATTGCTTCAACTATCTCTTTGAACCGTCTCTTGAATCATCCATTTGCTACTTCTTTATTTGCTTGAGGCTGCCTTTGAACCTTTGAACCTATGAACCATTGAACTTTGAACTCTTTCAGTTCAAGGTTCAATTAGTTCATTGGTTCATCCTTCGTCTCATTGCTTCCTTTATTCTCCCAAGTCCCTTGAGGTCTTGAATAGTTGAACCATTTGGACCCTTGAACCTGTTGAACCAATTAGTTCAAGGTTTAATGGTTCAATCCTTGTTCTTTGAAGGCTCTTTTTTGTCTAAGTCTTTTCAAAGCTTTTGGAACACCCTGAAGGGAAGGTGTCCCTTCAGGTCTTTGGAAAAGGTCCTTTTCTGAGTGTCAAGTGCCCCCCCGCAAGGGTACCTACCCTTCGGGATCCTTCGAGTGGCCTTCGGGCTTTACTTCCTTCAGCGGGCTTTTGCTTCTTCAGCGGGCTTCTTCTTTTACTTCCTTCAGACAAAATGTCCGAAGGAATTCCTTCAAACAATTTGTCTAAAGGAAATCTTCTTTAGCTTTGACTTTTTCCACTGGGCTTTGGCTTTTGGGCTTTTCCCACTGAGCTTTGGCTTTCGGGCTTTTCCCACCAGGCTTTGGTGTTTGGGCTTTTCCCACCGGACTTTTCCTTCAGACAAAATGTTCGAAGGACTTTTCTCCTTAACAATTTTTGCCACGGAAACTTTTCTGAAAGAATTCCCTGTTCTCTACCTGATAATTTCTTCAGGTAAAAGTTTGAAGAAAATCTTTGCTTTCGGCCTTAGTCATTTTTCTAAAGGAATTCCAACTTTGTCCACTTTTGCCCACTGCCCTCCGCAAGGGCACTTATTCCTTTGGCTTTGGGGCAATCCCTTAAACCTGCCGATTGAACCAATCTTTGGTTCAATGGTTCAATCGGTTCAATTTCTTTATTTTGGCTAAGTCTTTTTGATCTCTTGAACCAAATGCGTTGAACCATTTGGTCATTGAACTTGTTGAACTGTTGAACCAAAATGGTTCAAGGTTCAACGGTTCAATGGTTCAAGCCTTTGTATTTCGCTAAGTGTTTGAAGTTGTGGAACCGTGAAGCAGTTGAACTTGATGAACTTAGACAAAGCGCTTGACTCTTTGAAGCTTACCGACGACGTTGAACCTTGAACCCGTTGAACCCTTAAACCTTTTTTGTTCAAAGTTCAACTGTTCAATGGTTCAATCCTTGCTTAGAAGCTTGCCAATGAACCCCTTTGGTCGAACCAAGGCATTGAACCAATCTTGAAAATGCCTAAGTGTTGGAAACTTGCCCCTTTGAGAGAATTTTCTTGTTAAAGTCGTTGAACTTGTTGAACCTGCTAATTTCAAGCATGTTGAGTCCATAGATTCAAGCCTGCAGAGTCCGTAGATATCTAAAAAAGCTTAAAAAATGAATAACTTGAATGCTCGAAATAATTTTTGAAAAGGGAAGAGAGGATTTTGGTCTGTTGAACCAAAATAGTTCACATGTCATCTCAAAAATGAGTGACATTTTTGGGGACAACAGCTGGCTCCAATTGGGGAACTTCCTTCAGTTGAAAACTTAGAATAGCTAAGGGGAGTAGAAACATGAATCTCCAGTGCCTTGAAGTATGCCATTGGGCTATGGAGTCATGCTACCAAAAAAAAGGCTCTAAAAAATGAAAATAAACAACACAAAGTAGAAATAAAAATTATACAAATATACATATGTACAGGTAAACTTATCTGATACTTCAAGAATTGAAGTGCTTCAAATGCTGCCTATTGTGAGGCAGAGAAAAGAGCGTGCCATCATGATACTTCAACAAGAATCTATTTTTACCATTGAGCTGATGGATAATAAACGGGCCTCTCCAAAGGAAATCAAACTTCCTATGCATCCCCTTTGGTTCTCTTCTCTTGTCCTATAGTAGGACTTGATCTCCAATCTATAAATCACAGTTCTTTGCTTTGAGATTGAAAAGCTTCTTCACTAGACTTTGATGCTTAGTAATTAAGTCTACCACCATAGTTCACTGCTCCTCTAGCTTAGTCAGGCACATGATCCTCTTATCAATGGAGCTTTCATAATGTTTGATCTTCATTTGCCTTAGCCAATTTCAATGCTGGCAATTCTAAGGTGATTGGTATCTCAACATTGAGACCATAAATAATTTGGAAAGGAGACACACCAATTGCCTTCTTTGGTGTAATTCTGCCTGCCCATAGAGCATCAACCAATGCTTTATGCCATGTCCTTTGATTTTCATCTACCAACTTCTTGATGATAGTTACCAAGTTCTTGTTGCCTGATTCAGCTTGTCTATTCCCTTGTAGAATGTAATCAGAAGAGTGGGAGAGTGTAATCCCATAGTAGAAATAAAACTTGGTAATCTCCTAAGAAGTGAACAAGCTGCATTGTCTATGACAATCTTGGTTGAGACTCCAAACCTATAAATGATGTTCTCTTTGAGGAAGTTGCATACTACTTCTGAAGTAGCATGCTTGGTTGGAATTACTTTAACCCACTTGGTGAAGTAATCTATGGCTGTAAGGACATAATCATTTCCAACACTTGAAGATGGGTTTACAACACCAATGAAGTCAATTATCCATTGCTAGAATGGCTCTTCTATCACTATTGACTTGAGAGGCAAGGCAACTAATTTGGGTCATCCAACAAACTATTGGCATATTTCACACATTCTTACCCATTTGTATGCATTTTGAAAAAAAGTTGGCCAGTAATGCCTAGCTCACAAAATCTTATGGGCATTTACAGGAGTAGGAAAATGTCCTCCACAAGCCAGATTGTGGAAGGATTTTAAAACTTGGCTCTACTGCTCTTTGTCCACACAATGAAGGAACACTCCATCAAGGCTCCTCTTGTACAAGACATTGTCTTAGAGGATGAAATTGGCAGATTTTAACTTGATAGTCCTCCTTTATTAATAAGATAGGTGACCAAGACACTTACCATAAGTGACAAAATGAGTAATACCTGAATACCACTCATTCATGATGGAGACAAAGAAGACTGTTGGCTTGTCTTCTTCTGATTATTCATGCTCTGTTGTTCTAGTTGGTTGTCAGCAATCAATTAGCATAGGCCTTTTCCCAACACCAGCTTCATTGGTTTGATGACTAGATCAAACTCTTAGATTTTTGCAATTCAATTGCCTCTTTCCATCCCAAACTCCTACTGAGTTAATATGGATTTAACCATGGTATCAGGAACCAAGGCAGTAACATGTGAATTCAGGATGTAGAAACAGAAATGCTTTACTGCCTTTACCACTGCATAGGCATGCTTCTCTATGTTTGAGTACTTCAACTCATGAGCTTTGAGAGGACAACTCATGAAAGAAATGAGAGATTCCACACATTCTTGGTTCTGTTGAACCAAAATGGCTGAAAGTATGTGTTTGGAAGCATAACTATATATGGTGAAATCCTTGTTATAGCCCAGACAAACCATAATTGGGGTGTGGGCAATAACTATCTTTATATCTTGGAATGCCAATTTACCTTCTTCAGTCTAGCTAAAAGTGACCTTTCCCTTCATCATGTTTACAATATGATGAGTCTTCTCAACAAACTTGGAGATGAAATTTCGTAAGAAATTCACTTTTCCAAAGAAAGAGTGAACTGCAGTCTTACTTGTAGGAAGGGTAAGCTACTGGATGGACTTGACTCTGTCTGAATCAATATTTATGCCTTCTCTGGACACAATGTGTTTGAGAAGCTTTCTTTCAGTTACCCTAAAAATAGTCTTTTTTGGGTTTAAGGAAATGCCATTCTGGTGGCAGTGTTCCAACATTTATTACAAGTGGTGCATATGGTAAGGGCGATGCTTAGAAAAGACTGTTAAATCATCCAAGTACACTATAATGAACTTACCCATTTCATCCTTGAAATCAAGGTCCATTGCTCTTTGGAAGATGGCACCATAATTTATCAGGCCAAAATACATTTTTTGATACACAAAGGTGCCCCAAGGCATGGTGAAGGCAATCTTGTGCTGGTCTGTTTCACCAACTTCAACTTGATTGTATTCTAAGAAGCCATCTAGCATTGATAATATCTCTTAATCGATCACTGTCTGAAGCACTTGCTCCATGATAGGCAAAGGATAGTTATCCTTTAAGGATGACTGATTCAAGTTCCTAAAATCTACACAAAGGTAAATTTCACCATTTTTCTTCCTCACAAGCACTAATTTGCAATCTATGTGGAATGATAGATTGGAAAAATGATTCTAGCATTCAATATTTTCTATATTTTAGATAGAATAGTACCTGATATCTTCAGATTATACTGTCTAGATTTTTCCCTGTAAGGTGTCAAATCAATTTTGAGAGGAATGTCATGGCAAATTTCATCAAGCCTGAGTGACTTCAAATCATCATAGGAGTATGCTAAAACATCCATGTACTGGTTGAGAAAAGTAGTGAACTTGAACCTCTCCTCAGGAGTGTAGCATTTCCCAATGTTCACCATCTTTGGATCTTCCTTGGTACCTAGATTTACTTGATTAAACTCTTGGGAGGAGCTTGAGTTCATTTATTGTTGTTTGATGAATCTGTCATGTTTGTCAAACAACTTCTCAAGGGAGACCAATATTTTAAGAATTTTGTTTCCTTTCAGTTGTAATAATTCTTCATCCGTGCTTGAACTTGATTCAGGAGCTGGTTCAAGTTGTTGAGGCTCATTACCTTCAAAGTGAATCTGTTGAAAGATATCTTTTTGTTCCAAGAAGGCAATTATTTGATTGTCATTGTTAAACACCTGCCAATGACTGGCATTATCAGGCATAATTGGTCAAAAAACTAGTTCAATAGTGTACTTGTCTCCTTTGAAGTCCAAGTGAAGAACCAAAAGAATTGCTAAAACGGCCAGTGCATTAGCGCGATCATTGAATTCTCTGAGAATGGTAGAGATGTTGAAAGCATCAAAATTTTCAATTTGGTCTCAGACTAGATTGCGGTATTGATGCAATCTCTCATTTTTGGTTTGATACAGGTTTCTAACTTGACAAACCACCAGTTTAGCATCTCTTTTGGCATGAAGGAGTTTGATACCTTTGTCTTAAGTAGCCCTCAATCCAAGCAATAATGATTCATACTCAGCTGTATTATTGGTATTATTAAACTGTAATTTGTATGATGAAGGGATATTTTCTTCTTGAAGAGATATTAGCACAACCCCAGCTCTTGAACAGGTAGAGGAGTAGCTGCCATCAAATTTCAAAATCTATACCTCATCAGGCACTATTTTTTCTTTCAATTCTTCTTCATTTGGTGGGGCAAATTTCTTTATGCTTGCACTTCGCTCCAATTATTTTGCTATTCCAGTTGAACATATTTCCAAGTTGACACCCTCAAGAGATTCAACATGTGCTTCATGAACTTCTTCCATTGACAAAAAGTAGTTACCCATGCCTGCAGACTCAAACAAAATTTGAACTTTAGGTGTTGAGGTCTGGGTGACCACATATTTTGCTTCTTTTTTAGGAAGCAATCTTTTCATAACTCCTTTGACTGGAATCCTTGCTTCGAATGGGTCCATGCTCAATTCACCGCTAACATTCTTACAAAAATTTTGGCCAAGAAGGATGCAATATGATGCTGGGACATCAGCCACCAGGATAGTCATCTTGATTCTCTTATTTGGGAATGCTACAAATATGAATTGGGCATCCTTGATTTGCTCCAATAGTGGTACTTGCTTATTTTCCATGGAGAAACATCTCCCAAATATCTTGTTTAGTGTGAGGCCAAGGGATTCAGCCACTTTGGTAGGCATGACGTTGTCTGAAGCTCTAGAATCAATGATGTAATTGCTCAATTTGTGACCATTTATCACCAATAAAACATAGAAAGGCTCTATTTTCCTAGGGGATGAAGGAGGAGTAATGACAAGGTTGTTTGGGATAGACATGTTCTTTTGGGGATCATGAGTTAACTTCTTAACTTCTTGTCTTACTGGGATGGTTTGGTTCTTCACACATTGAACCAGCTTGTCCAATTACTCAAGATTGGATTGCAAAAATTCAAATTCAGACATTTAAATTTTGGTTTTCTGTATATGGTCAATTATGTCAAATGTCTAGAAAGAGCTAGGAGCAGAGGATGAGAGTTCATCCTTTTAGTTTTTAAAAGGGGAAGGATTGGTTTGTGAATTTAAAATTTAAGGTGAAGGCGCAATTGAGGTACACCCCTTTTTAGAAGTCACTAGGTCCTTTGGCTGAAAAGGCAGAGTGTTTCCCCCTTGGCAATTAAAATTAGTGGTTGAGGTCGCTGCTATGTCTTCTCTTTATCAGCTTGCTGGGCTGATTGATTCTTGGACCAGGTGAACACAACATATGATCCCTTAGCTGCTTCACCGTCACTTTTGGGTTCATCCTGGTAACTCAAGAAACTAATGTTAGAGTCACCAACTGATTTTTCTTGGTATTTTATGAAGAGATCAACATCATTTTCTTGATCAAACTCAGGTTAGAAAGAGAAATCATGTTTTATTTCTACATATCCAACTGCTGAGTTGGTTGGAGATGCTTCAAGGGCAAGGTTTATCTGTGGAGGAGAAAGATGATTTGTTTGCCCTTGATTCCTGGTAGCATTGCCTTGGTATGACTAATTTTGAATGTTCTTCTTGGCATATCTCTGTATGGAGGATTAGATGACATTCCTTGCGCCATTTGCTTTCTGAGAGCAAGAAACTCATTTCCTAGCTTCTGCACCATTAGATCAATGGTGGCTGTAGGTGAGTATTCAGATGAAGAATAAGATTTACCTTTGTTTGGATCTCTCTTTATCTTTTCTGCCAAGATAAGGTCATCTGCTACCTCAGTAGCCAAGTCTTGAGTAGCCTCAAGGTCTATGTGGCCAGCACGTCTTAGCAAAAAACTCACTTCAGGCAGCTGTGAGTTGATGAAGAAGCATTTGAGGTTTTCAGTGTTAGCTAAGCAATTAGAAGAATTCTGTTCCTCAAATTGTCAGACTTTTCTATGAAATCCCTCAAAAGTTCATGAGGTTCCTTCTTCATTTGTGTGAGCTGGATCAGCATGGCATGTGCATCTTCTATGAGCTTGAACCTGAATTCAAATTTGGCTTTGATTGTGTCCTAGTCAGTCACTGACTTGGCTTGTAGATGGTATAACCAGTCTGCAGCAGCACCTTATAGTGTTTCCATGAAAAGATTGAATACCACGTCTTCAAATTCCACACCTATCACACCACAGGCTATCCTGAAAGCTACAATGTGTTCATCAGGATGAAATCTTCCATCACCAAAGAATTTGGAAAAATTCTTTTTTGAGCTACATGGAGGTTCATGTAGAGGTGGAGTAAGATTTAGTAGGCCAAAAGAGTTACCCTAGGGGCCTTGAACTGCCATGATTGGATTATGAAAAAGAGGGATAACAAATTTAGGTAGTGTGTGGATGGGAAACGCTCTGCTAACAATAGAAAATGAAGCTCTACCTTGTGTTGGTGTCCTGGTACGGGTAGGAGGAACACTACTGGATCATTGAACTTGAAGATGGGGAGGGAACAAATTGAAATTGCCCTTTTACACCAATTCAAAAATAAGATCAACAACACCTTGGGCTCTCTGACTTTTGGTATAGCATGGAGTTGTTAGATTGCAAGATAAAAATGGGAAGGGACTGGTCTTACTTCAGCTTGAAGCTTGAGGCTTCAAACTGTGTGTTCTTCCCCAACGGAGTCGACAAAAAGTTGTTGGGTGAATATTTTGTCAATCAGCTAACTGATGAGGAAAATAGGTCTTATCAACTACAATAAGGGAGATGGGTCAGCCCAATGTGCAGGTTTACTACATCAGAGGTGGACAAATCTCTCCTCTCATCAAGGGGAGGTTCCTTATGAATATGTAGGGGATATATACTATATCAATAAGCAAAAAATAACACTCAGGGGTAGAATAATACCATTCATCTCTCTTTTTTTAGAGATGATGTTCATAAACAAAGGAGAAAATCCTAGGAGTGATTTTGCAAAAGTGATTTTGTAGGAAACAACAAGAGTTCTTTCAGGTAGTGACAAGTAACTGGTGACAAAGTGTCATAACTAGCAGTATGAAATAGAACCCAAAGTCCCCACCTCAACTACCCAAAGAGTGAAACACAAAGAATAATGGGGGCGCAAAGTCATCTTAGAATCCTCTACACAGAAAGAAACTAAAAACACACACAGAAGATAACTATGATAGCACAAAGTCTGAAAGTAACTAACTTCAGGACATCTTCCCCTTTACTTCCACTAGTTCTGCTTGTTAAATTAAATTACAATGTATAACAACCAAGTAAGGCTTGGCGCTCTTTCCCATGGGAGGGCCCACACTGTAGTCAATACCTTCAATGCACCTTTAGTTCTATTTAGAGGGCCATGTTAGGAACAGTGTATTGCCTTAACTATGGTATGCCTATCCATCTGATATGTCTCCTCTTTATCATGAGTTGTCTGGTCCTTCTGATGTCTATATAGTTATCCAATTTCCATTACTTCATGGAAGAAAAACAGGCCACATCCTTGATTTGGTGTGCTCAGATGACCACTTGATCTACTGTTTCACCTACTGGAAATAACTCTTTTGAAGATATTTTTGATATTTTTATATTGTTCTTCTCTTCCCTATGGCAATTTGGGCTCAAGGTCTCTTTTCAGCCAGTTTCTTGGTTTACTTTTCAAATTTTGTGCCATATTCAAATATTAACGGATATTCTATTACATTAAATTTGACATCCATGGGGCTATCAATGGTTACCAGCTACTTGAACCATATTAAACCATGAACCTTTGAACCTATTGAAAGTTCATTGGTTCAATCGTTCATCAATTCATTTTGTCTTTATTAGTTCCTTGATTCTATTGCTTAAACTATTCCTTTGAACCGTCTCTCGAATCATTCGTTCACTGCTTCCTTATTTGCTTGAGGCTACCTTTGAACCTATGAACCATTAAACTTTGAAATCTTTCGATTCAAAATTCAATCGGTTCATTGGTTCATCCTTCATCCCATTGCTTCCTTTATTCTCCCAAGTCCCTTTGAGGTCTTGAATAGTTGAACCATTTGGACCCTTGAACCCGTTGAACCAATTGGTTCAAGGTTCAACAGTTTAATCCTTGTTATTTGAAGACTCTTTTTTGTCTAAGTTTTTTCAAAGCTTTTAGAACTCCCCAAAGGGAAGGTGTCCCTTTGGGTTTTTGGAAAAAGGTCCTTTTCTGAGTGTCGAGTGCCCCCCACAAGGGTACCTACCCTTCGGGATCCTTCGGGTTTACTTCTTTCATTTTAATTCCTTCAAAAAATTTGTTTGAAGGAAATCCTTCAGACATTTTGTCTAAAGGAAGTAAAGGATGAAGTCCACCAAAGAAGTAAAAGCCCACCAAAGGAATTAAACCTGAAGGATCTCAAAGGGTAGGTACCCTTGCGGGGGGGCACTCAACACTCAGAAAAGGACCTTTTCCAAAGACTCGAAGGGACACCTTCCCTTCAGGGTGTTCCAAAAGCTTTGAAAAGACTTAGAAAAAAATAAGTAAAAGCCCACCGAAGGAAGTAAACCTGAAGGATCCCGAAGGGTAGGTACCCTTTGGGGTGTTCCATCGAAGAAGTAAAAGCCCATTGAAGGAAGTAAACCTGAAGGATCCCGAAGGGTAGGTAACCTTGCGGGGGGCACTCAACACTTAGAAAAGGACCTTTTCCAAAGACCTGAAGGGACACCTTCCCTTCAAGGTGTTCCAAAAGCTTTGAAAAGACTAAGATAATTTGTCTGAAGGAAATCTTCTTTGGCTTTGTCTTTTTCTGCTGGGCTTTGGCTTTTGGGATTTTCCCATTGGGCTTTGGCTTTTGGGTTTTTCTTGTCAGGCTTTGGCTTTCAGGCTTTTCCTTCATAAAAAATGTTTGAAGGACTTTTTGCCTTAACAATTTTTGTCATGGGAACTTTTTTGAAAGAATTCCCTGTTCTCTACTTGATAATTTATTCGGGTAAAAGTCTGAAGGAAATCTCCACTTTTAGCCTTAGTCATTTTTTTGAAGGAATTCCAACTTTGTCTACTTTTGCCCACTGCCCTCCGCAAGGGCACTTGGCCTTGGTTCACTACCCTCCATAAGGGAACTTGTTCCTTTGGCTTTGGGGTAGTCCCTTGAACCTGTCGATTGAACTGGCTAATTGAACTAATCTTTGGTTCAACGGTTCAATGGTTCAACGGTTTAATCTCTTTAGTTTGGCTAAGTATTTTTGATCTCTTGAATCAAACACATTGAACCATTTGGTCATTGAACCCATTGAATTGTTGAATCAAAATGGTTCAAGGTTCAACGGTTCAATGGTTCAAGCTTTTATTTTTTGCTAAGTGCTTGAAGCTGTGGAACTGTGAAGCAGTTAAACTTGATGAACTTTGACAAAGCACTTGACTCTTTGAAGCTTGCTGACGATGTTGAACCTTGAACCCGTTGAACCCTTGAACCTTTTTTGGTTCAAGGTTCAACGATTCAATGGTTCAATCCATGCTTAGAAGCTTGCTGATGAACCCTTTGGTGGAACCAAGGCATTGAACCAATCTTGAAAATGCCTAAGTGTTGGAAACTTACCCCTTTGAGAGAATTTACCTGTTAAATCCATTGAACCTGTTGAACCTGCTAATTTCAAGCATGTTGAGTCCATAGATTCAAGCCTATAGAGTCTATAGATATCTAAAAAAGCTTGAAAAATGAAGAACTTGAATGCTCAGAATAATTTTTGAAAAGGGAAGAGAGGTTTTTGGTTTGTTGAACAAAAATAGTTCACATGTCATCCCAAAAATGAGTGACATTTTTGAGGGCAACAGCTGGCTCTAGTTGGGGAACTACCTTCAGTTGAAAACTTGGAACAGCTGAGGGGAGTAGAAACATGAATCTCCAGTGCCTTGAAGTATGCCATTAGGCTATGCTACCCAAAAAAAGGCTAAAAAAATTGAAAATAAACAACACAAAGCAGAAACAAAGATTATACAAATATACATATGTACAGGTGAATTTATATGATAATTCAAGAATTGAACTGCTTCAGATGTTGCCCATTGTGAGGCAGAGAAAAGAGTGTGTCATCTTGATACTTCAATAGGAAGATACTTTCATCATTGAGCCGATGGATAATAAATGAGCCTCTCCAAAGGGAATCAAACTTTCGATGCATCCCCTTTGGTTCTCTTTTCTTGTCCCACAATAGGACTTGATATCCAATTTGGAAATCATGGTTCTTTTCTTTTTGGTTGAAAAGCTTCTTCACCAAACTTTGATGCTCAGTAATTTGGTCTACCACCATAGTTTGTTGCTCCTCTAGCTCAGTTAGGCACATGATCCTCTTATCAATGAAGCTTTCATATGTTTGATCTTCAATTACCTTAGCCAATTTCAATGCTGGCAATTCCAAGGTGATTGGTATCTCATCATTGACACCATAAAGAAGCTGGAAAGGAGACATACCAATTGCCCGCTTTGATGTAATTATGTCTGTCCATAGAGCATCAACCAATGATTTATGCCATGTCATTTGATTGTCATCTACCAACTTCTTGATGATAGTTACCAAGTTCTTATTGCTTGATTCAGCTTGTCCATTCCCTTGCGAAAAGTAATCAGAAGAGTGGGAGAGTGTAAATTAATAGTAGAAATAGAACTGGGTAATCTCCTGGGAAGTGAAACACGCTGCCTTGTCTGTGATAATCTTGGTTAGGACTCCAAACTTGGAAATGATGTTCTCTTTGAGAAAGTTGCATACTACTTTTGAAGTAGCATGCTTGGTTGGAATTGCTTCAACCCACTTGGTGAAGTAATTTGTGGCTGTAAGGACATAATCATGTCTAACACTTGAAGATGGGTTTACAGCACCAATGAAGTTGATTTCTTATCGCTAGAATGGCTCTTCTATCACAATTGGTTTGAGAGGCAGGGCAACTAACTTGGGTCTTCGAACAAACTATTGGCACAGTTCACACCTTCTTACCCATTTATATGCATCTTAAAAGAGAGTTGGCCAGTAATCCTTGGCTCACAAAATCTTATGGGCAGTTACAAGAGCATAAAAATGTCCTCCACAAGCCAGATTATGGAAGGATTTCAAAAGTTGGCTCTGCTGCTCTTTGTCCATGCAGTGAAGGAACAATCCATCAAGGTTCCTCTTGTACAAGTCGTTGTCCCTGAGGATGAAATTAGCAGCTTTCAACTTGATAGTCCTCCTTTCTTTATAAGATAGGTGATCAGGACACTCACCATAAGTGAGGAAATGAGCAATACCTAAATACCACTCATTTGTGGTGGAGACAAAGAGGACTGTTGGCATATTTTTTTCTTCTTATTCTTCATGCTCTGTTTGTTCAGGTTGGTTGTTAGCAAGCAATTAACATAGGCCTTTTTCCCACACCAGCTTCATTGGTTTGATGACTAGATCAAACTCTTGGATTTTTGCAATCCAATTGCCTCTTTTCATCCCAAACGCCTGTTGAGTTAATATAGATTTAACTGTGGTATCAGGAACCAAGGCAATAACATGTGAATTCAGGATGTAGAAGCAGAAATGCATCACTGTCTTTACCACTGCATAGGAATGCTTCTCCATGTTTGAGTACTTCAACTCATGAGCTTTGAGAGGATAGCTCATGAAAGAAATGAGAGATTCCACACCTTCTTGGTTATGTTGAACCAGAATGGCTGAAAGTGTGTGTTCAGAAGCATAACTATATATGGTGAAATCTTTGTTATAGTCTGGACAAATCAAAATTGAGGCATGGGAAATAGCTATCTTTATATCTTAGAATACCAATTTTCTTTCTTCAGTCCAGCTGAAAGTGGCCTTTCCCTTCATCATATTTACAATATGACGAGTCTTCTCAATGAACTTGGGGATGAACCTTTATAAGAAATTCACATTTTGAAATAAAGAGTGAACTGTAGTCTTACTTATAGGAAGGGTAAGCTCTTAGATGGACTTGACTCTGTATGAGTCAATCTTTATGCCTTCTCTAGACATGATGTGTCTGAGAAGCTTTCTTTTAGTTACCTTAAATATAGACTTTTTGGGTTTAAACAAATGTCATTCTAGCGGCAACATTTTAGCACTTGTTTCAAGTGGCGCATATGGTCAGGGTGATACTTAGAAAAGACTGTTAAATCATCAAAGTAAAATACAATGAACTTACCCATTTCATCCTTGAAAGCAAGGTCCATTGATCTTTGGAAGGTGGCGCCAACATTTATCAGGCCAAAAAACATTCTTTGATATGCAAAGGTGCCTCAAGGCATGGTGAAGGCAGTCTTGTGTTGGTTTGCTTCACCAACTTCAACTTGATTGTATCCTGAGAAGCCGTCCAACATTGATAACATCTCTAAATCAGTCACTATCTGAAGCACTTGATCCATGATAGACAAAGGATAGTTATCCTTTAAGGATAGCTGATTCAAGTTTGTGAAATCTACACAAAGGCAAATTTTGCCATTCTTCTTTCTTACAGGCACTATGTTTGCAATCCATGTGGAATGATGGATTGAGAAAATGATTCTAGCATTCAATATTTTATGTATTTCAGACAGAATAGTACCTAGTATCTTTAAATTGTAATGCCTAGATTTTTGCCTATAAGGTGCTGAATCACTTTTGAGAGGAATGTCATGGCAAATTTTATCAAGTCTGAGTTACTTCAAATCATCATAGGATTATGCTAAAATGTCCATGTACTGGTTGAGCAAAGAGTGAACTTGAACCTCTCTTCAAGAGTGCAGTATTTCTCAATGTTCACCATTTTGGGATCTTCCTTGGTACCCAGATTTACTTGATCAAACTCCTAGGAGGAGCTTGAATCCGTTTGTTGTTTGATGAATCTATCATGTTTGTCAAAAAAATTCTCAAGGGAGACCAATCCTTTGATAATTTTGTTTCCTTTTAGCTGGAGGAATTCTTTATCTGTGCTTGAACTTGATTCAGGGGCTGGTTCAAGCTGTTGAGGCTCATTGCCTTAAAAGTGAATCTGTTGAAAGCTATCCTTTTGTTCCAGGAAGGCAATTATTTGATTGTCATTGTTAAACACCTGAAAATAACAAGAATTATCAGGCACACTTAGTCAAAATATTAGTTTAATAGTGTACTTATCTCTTTTGAAGTCTGGGTGAGGAACCAAAAGAGTTGCTGAAATGGCCAGTGCATCAGCCTAGTCATTGAATTCTCTAGGAATGGGAGAGATGTTGAAAGCACAAAGTTTTTAATTTGGTCGCAGACTAGATTACGATAGTGGCGTAATCTCTCATTTTTGGTTTGATACAGGTTTCTAACCTGACAAACTACCAATTCAACATCTCTTTTGGCATGAAGGAGTTTGATGCCTTTGTCTTGAGCAGCCTTCAATCCAAGAAATAACGATTCATACTCGGCTATATTATTGGTATTGCTAAACTGTAATTTGTATGATGAAGGGAATTTTTTTTTAGGAGATATCAACACAACCCCAGCTCCTGAATCGGTAGAGGAGTAGCTGCCATCAAATTCTATAATCTATACCTCATCAGGCACTGATTTTTCTTTGGATTCTTCTTCATTTGGTGGGAGAGATTTATCTATGCTTGCATTTCACTCCACCAATTCTTCTACTATTTTAGCTAAACGTATTTCCAAGTTGACACCCTCAAGAGCTTCAATAGGTGCTTCATGAACTTCTTTCGTGGATAGAAAATAGTTACCCATGCCTGAAGACTCAAACAAAATTTGAGCTTCAGGTGTCGAGGTCTGGGTGACTACATATTTTGCTTCTTTTTTAGGAAGCAATCTTTTCATAACTCTTTTGACTAAAATCCTTGCTTTGAATAGGTCCATGCTCAATTCATCCCCAACATCCTTACAGAAATTCCACCCAAGAAGGATGCCATATGATGTTGGGACATCAGCCACTAGGATAGTCATCTTGATTCTCTTGTTTGGGAACACTGGAAATGTGAATTGGGCATCCTTGATTTGCCCCAGTAGTGGTACTTGCTTGTTTTCTATGGAGAAACATCTCCCAAATGTCTTGGTTAGTGTGAGGCCAAGGGATTCAGTGACTTTGGTAGGCATGACATTGTCTGAAGATCTGAAATCAATGATGTAATTGCTCAGCTTATGACCATTTATTACCAGGGAAACATAGAAAGGCTCTATTTTCCTAAGGGCAGAAGGAGGAGTAATGACAAGGTTATTTTGGATAGACATGTTCCTTTAGGGATCATGAGTTACCTTCTTAAGTTCTTGTCTTATTGGGATGGTTTGGTTCTTCACACATTGAACCAACTTGTCCAATTACTCAAGATTGAACTGCAGAAATTTAAATTCAGAGATTTGAATTTTGGTTTTCTTTATATGGTCAATTATGTCAACTGTCTAGAAAGAGCTAGGAATATAGGATGGGAGTTCATCCTTTTGGTTTTTAAAAAGGGAAGGACTAGTCCGTGAATTTGAAATTGAAGGTGAAGGTGCAATTGAGGTACTCACTTTTTTAGCAGTCACCAGGTCTTTTGGTTGGAAAGGCAGAGTGTTTCCCCACTTGGCAATTGAAATTACTGGTTGAGGTCACTAGTTTGTCTTCTTTTTATCAGCTTGCTAGGCTGATTGATTCTTGGACAGGGTGAACACAACATATGATCCCTCAGCTGCTTCACCTTCACTTCTGGGTTCATCCTAGTAACTCAAGAAACCAATGTTGGAGTCACCAACTGATTCTTTTTGGTCTTCTGTGAAGAGATCAACATCATTTTTTTGATCAAACTCAGGTTGGAAAGAGGACTCATATTTTATTTTTAGATATCTAACTCTTGAGTTGGTTGGAGGCACTTCAAAGGCAAGGTTCCTCTATGGAAGAGGAAGATGATTTATTTGCCCTTCATTTCTGGTAGCATTGCCTTGGTATGATTGATTCTGAAATGTTCTCCTTGGCATATCTTTGTATGGAGGATTATATGATATTCCATGCACCATTTAATTTTTGAGAGCCAACAACTCATTTGCTAGCTTCTGCACCATTAGATCAGTGGTGGTTATAGGTGAGTATTTATAGGAAGAAGAAGATTTACCTTTATTTAGATCTCTCCTTATCTTTCCTGCCAAGATAAGGTCATCTTCTACCTCAGTAGCCAAGTCTTGAGCAACCTCAAGGTCTATGTGGCCAGCACATCTCAACAAAAAACTTAATTCAGGCAGTTGTGAGTTGATGAAGAAGTATTTGAGGTTTTTAGGTGTTGGCTAAGCAATTGCAAAAATTTTGTTCCTTAGCTTGTCAAACTTTGCTATGAAATCTCTCATAGATTCATGAGGTTCCTTCTTCATCTATGTGAGCTGGGCCAGCAAGGCATGCACATCTTCTGTGGGCTTGAACTTGGCTTCAAATTTAGCTTTGAGTGTGTCCCAGTCAGTCACTGACCTGGTGTGAAGATGGTAGAACCAGTCTGCAATAGCATCTTGTAGTGTTTTCACGAAGAGCCTGACTGCCACGTCTTCAAATTCTATGCCTATCACACCACAGGCTATGCTGAAAGTTGTAATGTGTTCATCAGGATAAACTCTCCCATCACCAAAGAATTTGGAGAAATTCTTTCCTGAGCTACGTGGAAGTTCATATAGAGGTGGGTAAGATCTAGTGGGCCAAAAGAGTTACCCTAGAGGCCTTGAACTACCATGATTGTATTATGACAAAGATAGATAAAAAATTTGGGCAGCATGTAGATGGGAAATGCTCTGCTAACAATAGAAAAAGAAGCTCTACCTTGTGTTGGTGTCTTGGTACAGGTAGGAAGAACACCTCTGGATCGTTGAACTTGAAGTTGGGGAGGGAACAAATATGAATTACCCTTCTGTACTAATTCAAAAATAGGGTCAACAACATCTTGGGCTCTCTGAATTTTGGAATAAAATAGAGTTTCCAGATTGTAAGATAAAAATGGGAAGGGACTGGTCTTGCTTCAGCTTGAAGCTTGAGGCTTCAAACTGCGTGCTCTTCCCCAACGGAGTCATCAAAAAGCTGTTGGGTGAATATTTTGTCAATCAACTAACTGATGAGAAAAATAGGTCTTATCAACCACAACAAGGGAGATGGGTTGGCCCAATGTGTAGGTTTACTACATCAGAGGTGGATAAATCTCCCCTCTCATCAAGGGGAGGTTCCCTATGAATATGTAGGGGATATAAACTATATCAATAAGCAAAAAATAACACTTAGGGGTAGAATAATACCATCCATCTCTCTTTTTTTATAGATGATGTTCACAAACAAGGAGAAAATCCTGGTAAAAACACTAAAGGCACTTCTCTTCTTTCAGAAGTGATCTTGCAAGAAAAAACAGGAGTTCTTTCAGGTAGTGACAAGTAACTGGTGACAAAATGTAGTAACTAGCAGTATGAAATGGAACCCAAAGTCTCCACCTCAACTACCTAAAGAGTGAAACACAAAGAATAATGGGGGCACAAAGTCATCCTAAAATCCTCTACACAAAAAGAAACTAAAAACACACACAAAAGATAACTATGACAACACAAAGTTTGAAAGTAACTTACTTCAGGACATCTTCCCCTTTACTTCCACTAGTTTTGCTTATTAAATTAAATAAACAAGAATGCATCTAGAAGACAGACATAAGAATAATCTCTTAAATGACACAAGTTATAACAACACAAAGTCTGCAAGTAACTTGCTTTCTCATTTAGATAAAATAATATGAACAACAATCTGAGCTCAAAGTCTCAGTATTCGCCTTCCAATTTGGACAAAGTTTTGCTTCTATAAAATGAAAGATATCCTTTACATAATGAGAGAAATTACAATATATAGCAACCAATCAAGGCTTGGTGCTCTTTCCCATGGGACGGCCCATGCTGCAATCAATGCCTTCAATGCACCTTTAGTTTTGTCTAGAGGGCCATGCTAAAAATAGAGTATTGCCTTAACTATGGCATGCCCATCCATCTTATATGTCTCCTCTTTATCATGAGTTGTCTGGTCCTTCTTTTGATGTCTGCGTAGCTATCCAATTTTCCATTACTTCATGGAAGAAAAATAGGTCACATCCTTGATTTGGTGTGCTCAAATGACCACTTGATCCACTATTTCACCTACTAGAAATAACTATTTTGAAGATGTTTTTGATCTTTTTCTATTGTTCTTCTCTTCCCTGTGGCAATATGGGTTCTCAGGCTCTTTTTTCAGCTAGTTTCTTGGTTTACTTTTCAAATTATGCACCATATTCAAATATTAATGGATATTCTATTACATTAAATTTGACGTCCATGGGGCCATCAATGATTGATAGCTACTTGAACCATATTGAACCATGAACCTTTGAACCTGTTAAAAGTTCATTGGTTCAATGGTTCATCGATTCATTCTATCTTTATTGGTTCCTTGATTCTATTGCTTGAAGTATCCCTTTAAACTGTCTCTTGAATCGTCTGTTTGCTACTTTTTTATTTGCTTGAGGTTGCCTTTGAACCTTTGAACCTATGAACCATTGAACTTTGAACTCTTTTGGTTCAAGGTTCAATCATTTCATTGGTTCATCCTTCATCTCATTGCTTCCTTTATTCTCCCAAGTCCCTTTGAGGTCTTGAACAATTAAACTATTTGGACCCTTGAACCCGTTGAACCAATTAGTTCAAGGTTCAATGGTTCAGTGCTTGTTCTTTGAAGGCTCTTTTTTGTCTAAGTCTTTTCAAAGCTTTTAGAACACCCCGAAGGGAAGGTGTCCCTTTGAGTCTTTGAAAAAGGTCCTTTTTTGAGTGTGGAGTGCCCCCCCACAAGGGTGCCTACCCTTCGGGATCCTTTGGGCGGCCTTCGGGCTTTACTTCCTTTAGCAGGGTTTTACTTCTTCAACAGACTTCATCCTTTACTTCCTTCAGACAAAACCTGTTGGGCTTTGGCTTTCGGGCTTTTCTTGCCAGGCTTTTCCTTCAGACAAAATGTCTAAAGGACTTTTTGCCTTAACAATTTTTTTCGTGAGAACTTTTCTGAAAGAATTCCCTATTCTCTACCTGATAATTTCTTTGGGTAAAAGTCTAAAGGAAATCTTTGCTTTCGGCTTTAGTCATTTTTCTGAAGGAATTCCAACTTTGCCTGCTTTTGCCCACTATCCTCCACAAGGGTACTTGGCCTTGGTTCATTGCCCTCTGCAAGGGCACTTATTGCTTTGGCTTTGGGGCAGTCCCTTGAACCTGTCAATTGAACTGACCGATTGAACCAATCTTTGGTTCAATGGTTTAATCAGTTTAATCTCTTTATTTTGGCTGTCTTTTTGATCTCTTGAACCAAACATGTTGAACCATTTGGTCATTGAACCCGTTGAACTATTGAACCAAAATGGTTCAAGGTTGAATAGTTAAACGGTTCAATGGTTCAAGCCTTTATTTTCCGTTAAGTGTTTGAAGCCATGGAACCGTGAAGTGGTTAAACTTGATGAACTTTGACAAAGCACTTGACTCTTTGAAGCTTGTCGAAGATGTTGAACCTTGAACCTGTTGAACCCTTGAACCTTTTTTGGTTCAAGGTTTAATGGTTCAATGGTTCAATCCTTGCTTAGAAGCTTGCGGATGAACCCCTTTGGTTGAACCAAGGCATTGAACCAATCCTGAAAATGCCTAAGTGTTGGAAACTTGCCCCTTTGAGAGAATTTACCTATTAAAGCCATTGAACTTGTTGAACCTACTAATTTCAAACATGTTGAGTCTGTGGATTCAAGCCTAAAAAGTTCGTAGATATCTGAAAAAGCTTGAAAAATGAAGAACTTGAATGCTCAAAAAAAATTTTGAAAAGGGAAGAGAGGATTTTGGTCTATTAAACCAAAATAGTTCACATGTCATCCCAGAAATGAGTGATATTTTTGGGGATAATAGCTGGCTCCAGTTGGGGAACTTCCTTCAGTTGAAAACTTGGAATAGATGAGGGGAGTAGAAAGATGAATCTCCAGTGCCTTGAAGTATGTTATTGGGATATGGAGTCATGCTACCCAAAAAGAAAGGATCCAAAAAATGAAAATAAACAACACAAAGCAGAAACAAAGATTATACAAATATACATATGTACATGTGAACTTATCTAATACTTCAAGAATCGAACTGCTTCAGATGCTGCCTATTGTGAGGTAGAGAAAAGAACGTGCCATCTTGATACTTTAATAAGAATCTATTTTCATCATTGAGCCGATGGATAATAAATGGGCCTCTCCAAAGGGAATCAAACTTCCCATGCATCCCCTTTGGTTCTCTTCTCTTGTCCCACAACAAGACTTGATCTCCAATCTAGAAATCACAATTTTTTGCTTTCTGGTCAAAAAGATTCTTCACCAGACTTTGATGCTCAATAATTTAGTTTACTACCATAGTTCACTGCTCCTCCAGCTCAGTCAGGCACATGATCCTCTTATCAATCGAGATTTCATATGTTTGATCTTCAATTGCCTTAGCCAATTTCAATGTTGGCAATTCCAAGGTGATTGGTATCTCAGCATTGAGACCATAAAGAAGTTGGAAAGGAGACATACCAATTGCCCTCTTTGGTTTAATTTTGTCTGCCCATAGAGAATCAACCAATGCTTTATGCCATGTCCTTTGATTGTCATCTACTAGCTTTTTGATGATAGTTACCAAGTTCTTGTTGCTTGATTCAGCTTATCCATTCCCTTATGAAAAGTAATTAAAAGAGTGGGAGAGTGTAATCCCATAGTAGAAATAGAACTAAGTAATCTCCTAGAAAGTGAAACAAGCTACGTTGTCTGTGACAATCTTGGTTGGGACTCCAAACCTAGAAATGATGTTCTCTTTGAGGAAGTTGCATACTACTTCTGAAGTAGCATGCTTGGTTAGAATTGCTTCAACCCACTTGGTGAAGTAATCTATGGCTGTAAGGACATAATCATGTCCAACACTTGAAGATGGGTTTACAACACCAATAAAGTTGATTCTCCATTGCTGGAATGGCTCTTTTATCACTACTGGCTTCAGAGGCAGGGCAACTAACTTGGGTCTTTCAATAAACTATTGGCACAATTCACACCTTCTTACCCATTTATATGCATCTTGAAAGAGAGTTGGCCAGTAATACTTGGCTCAGAGAATCTTATGGGTAGTTACAAGAGCAAAAAAATGTACTTCACAAGCTAGATTGTGGAAGGATTTCAAAAGTTGGATCTATTGCTCTTTGTCCACGCAACAAAAGAACACTCCAAGGCTCCTCTTGTATAGGCTGTTGTCTTAGAAGATGAAATTAGCAGCTTTCAACTTGATAGTTCTCTTTTTTTTATAAGATAGGTTAGCAAGATACTCACCATAAGTGAGGAAATGAGTAATACCTGAATACCACTCATTTGTGGTGGAGACAAAGAGGACTTTTGGCATGTCTTCTTCTTCTAATTCTTCATGCTCTGTTTGTTCTAGTTGGTTGTCAGCAATCAATTGGCATAGGCATTTTTCCCTCACTAGCTTCATTGGTTTGATGACTAGATCAAACTCTTGGATTTTTTTAATCCAATTGCCTCTTTTCATCCCAAACTCCTATTGAGTTAATATGAATTTAACTATGGTATCAGGAACTAAGGCAGTAACGTGTAAATTTAGGATGTAGAAGTGGAAATGCTTTACTACCTTTACCACTGCATAGGCATGCTTCTCCATGTTTGAGTACTTCAACTCATGAGCTTTGAGAGGACAACTCAAGAAAAAAATGGGAGATTCCACACCTTCTTGGTTCTATTGAATCAGAATGGCCGAAAGTGTGTGTTTAGAAGCATATCTATAGATGGTGAAATCCTTGTTATAGTCCTGACAAACCATAATTGGGGTGTGGGCAATAACTATCTTTATATCTTGAAACACTAATTTGCCTTCTTCAGTCTAGCTAAAAGTTGCCTTTCTTTTCATCATGTTTACAATATGACGAGTCATCTCAACGAACTCAGGGATGAACCTTTGTAAAAAATTCACCTTGTCAAAGAAAAAGTGAACTGCAGTCTTACTTGTAGGAAGGGTAAGCTCCTGGATGGACTTGACTCTATCTGAGTCAATTTTTATGACTTCTTTGGACATAATGTGTCTGAGAAGATTTCCTTCAGTTATTACAAAAATAGACTTTTGGGGTTTAAGGAAATGCCATTCTGGCAGTAGCGTTCTAACACTTATTACAAGTGGCGCATATGGTCAGAGCGATGCTTAGAAAAAAATGTTAAATCATCCAAGTACACTATAATGAACTTACCCATTTCATCTTTGAAAGCAAGGTCCATTTCTATTTGGAAGGTGGCACCATCATTTATCAGGCCAAAAGGCAATCTTCGATATGAAAATGTGCCCCAAGGTGTGGTGAAGGCAATCTTGTGCTGGTCTGCTTCACCAACTTCAACTTGATTGTATCCTGAGAAGCCATCCAACATTGATAAAATCTTTGAACCGGTCACTGTCTGAAGCACTTGATCCATGATAGGCAAATGATAGTTATCCTTTAAGGATGACTGATTCAAGTTCTTGAAATCTACACAAAGGCAAATTTTGCCATTCTTCTTCCTCACAGGCACTATATTTTCAATCTATTTGGAATGATGGATTTAAAAAATGATTCTAACATTGAACATTTTTTGTATTTAAGATAGAATAGTATCTGATATCTTCAAATTTTATTGCCTAGATTTTTGCCTACAAGGTGTTGAATGACTTTTGAGAGGAATGCCATGGCAAATTTTATTAGGCCTGAGTGACTTCAAATCATCATAAGAGTATGTTAAAACTTTCATGTACTAGTTGAGCAAAGTAGTGAACTTGAACCTCTCCTTAGGAGTGTAGCATTTCCCAATGTTCACCATCTTGGGATCTTCCTTGGTACCCAGATTTACTTGATCAAACTCCTGGGAGGAGCTTGAATCCATTTTCTACTATTTGATGAATCTATCATGTTTGTCAAACAACTTCTTAAGGGAGACCAATCTTTTGGGAATTTTGTTTCCTTTTAGCTGAAGAATTTTGTTTGATTACCATTGTTAAACACCTACCAATGACTGACATTATCAACACACTTCGTCAAAAGGCTAGTTCAATAGTGTACTTGTCTCCTTTGAAGTCTGTGTGAGGAACCAAAATAGTTGTTGAAACGGCCAGTGCATCAACCCAGTCATTGAATTCTCTATGAATGACAGAGATGTTGAAAGCATCAAAATTTTCAATTTGGTTCCAAACTAGATTGCGGAAGTGGTGCAATCTCTCATTTTTGGTTTGATATAGGTTTCTAACCTGACAAACCACCAGTTCAACATCTCTTTTGGCATGAAGGAGTTTGATGCCTTTGTCTTGAGTAGCCCTCAATCCAAGCAATAACGATTCATACTCAGCTATATTATTGGTATTACTAAACTATAATTTGTATGATGAAGGAAAAATTTCTCCTTGAGGAGATATTAGCATAACCCCAGCTCCTGAACTGGTAGAGGAGTAGCTGCCATCAAATTGTAGAATCCATACCTCATCTAGCACTGATTTTTCTTTAGATTCTTCTTCATTTGATGGGGGATATTTATCTATTCTTGCACTTTACTCCACCAATTCCTCTACTATTCCAGCTGAACATATTTCCAAGTTGACACCCTCAAGAGCTTCAACACGTGCTTCATGAACTTCTTTCATAGACATAAAGTAGTTACCCATGCCTAAAAAATCAAATAGAATTTGAGCTTCAGGTGCCGAGGTCTAGGTGACCACATATTTTTCTTCCTTTTTAGGAAGCAATCTTTTCATAAATTCTTTGACTGAAATCCTTGCTTCGAACAAGTCTATGCTCAATTCACCCCCAACATGCTTACATAAATTTTGCCCAAGAAAGATGCTATATGATGATGGGACATCGGCCACCATGACAGTCATCTTGATTCCCTTGTTTGGGAATGCTGCAAATGTTAATTGGGCATCCTTGATTTGTCCCAGTAGTGGTACTTATTTGTTTTTCATGGAGAAACATCTCCCAAATGTCTTGATCAGTGTGAGGCCAAGGGATTCAATGACTTTGGCAGGCATGACATTGTCTGAAGCTCCAGAATCAATGATGTAATTGATCAACTTGTGACCATTTATCAACAGGGAAACATAGAAAGGCTTTATTTTCCCAGGGGTAGAAGGAGGAGTAATGACAAGGTTGTTTGGGATAGACATGTTCCTTGGGGGATCATGAGTTACCTTCTTAACTTATTGTCTTGTTGGGATGGTTTGGTTCTTCACACATTGAACCAACTTGTTCAATTGCTCAGAATTGGACTGTAGAAATTCCAATTCAGACATTTGAATTTTGGTTTTTTTTATAGGTCAATTATGTCAAATATTTGGAAAAAGCTAGGAGCAGAGGATTGGAGTTCATCCTTTTAGTTTTTAAAAGGGGAAGGATTGGTATATGAATTTGAAATTGAAGGTGAAGGTGTAATTGAGGTACTCACCTTTTTAGTAGTCACTGGGTCTTTTGGCTGGAAAGGCAAAGTGTTTCCCTGCTTGGCAATTGAAATTGCTGGTTGAGGTCACTGCTCTGTCTTCTCTTTATCTGCTTGCCAGGCTGATTGATTCTTGGACCGGATGAACACAACATATGATCCCTTAGCTACTTCATCTTCACTTCTGGGTTCATCCTTATAACTCAGGAAACCAATGTTGGAGTCACCAACTGATTCTTCTTGGTCTTTCGTGAAGAGATCAATGTCATTTTCTTGATCAAACTCAAGTTGGAAAGAAGAATCATGTTTTGTTTCCAGATATCCAACTGCTGAGTTGGTTGGAGGTGCTTCAAGGGCAAGGTTACTTTGTGGAGGAGGAAGACGATTTGTTTGCCCTTGATTCCTAAAAGCATTGCCTTGGTATGATTGATTCTAAAATATTCTCCTTGGCATATCTCTGTATGGAGGATTAGATGACATTTCTTGTGACATATACTTTCTAAGAGCCAAAAACTCATTTCCTAGCTTCTGCATCATTGGATCAGTGGTGGCTGTAGGTGAGTATTCAGAGAAAGAAGAAGATTTACCTTTGTTTGGATCTCTCCTTATCTTTTTTGCTAAGATAAGGTCATCTTCTACCTCAGTAGCCAAGTCTTGAGCAGCCTCAAAGTCTATGTGGCCAGCACGTCTCAGCATAAAACTCACTTCAGGCAGCTGTGAGTTGATGAAAAAGCATTTGAGGTTTTCAGGTGTTGGCTGCACAATTGCAAGAATCCTATTCCTTAGCTTGTCAAACTTTGCTCTGAAATCCCTCATAGGTTCATGAAGTTCCTTCTTCATCTATGTGAGTTGGGCCAGTAAGGCATGTGCATCTTCTGTGAACTTGAACCTAGCTTCAAATTTAGCTTTGAGTGTGTCCCAATCCATCACTATCCTGGCTTTCAGATGGAAGAACTAGTCTGCAGTAGCACCTTGTAGTGTTTCCATGGAAAGCCTGACTACCACATTTTCAAATTCCACACCTATCACACCACAAGCTATGCCAAAAGCTATAATGTGTTCATCAAGATGAACTCTCCCATCACCAAAGAATGTAGAGAAATTCTTTTTTGAGCTATGTGGAAGTTCATGTAGAGGTGGAGTAAGATTTAGTGGGCCAAAAGAGTTACCTCAAGGGCCTTGAACTACTATGATTAGATTATGAAAAAGAGGGATGACAAATTTGGGCAGTGTGTGGATGGGAAACACTCTACTAATAGAAGAAAATGAAGCTCTACCTTGTGTTGGTGTCTTGGTATGGGTAGGAGGAACAATCTTGGATCATTGAACTTGAAGTTGGGGAGGGAACAAATCAGAATTGCCCTTCTGCACCAATTCAAAAATAGGGTCAACAACACCTTGGGCTCTCTAACTTTTGGTATAGCATGGAGTTACCAGATTGTAGGATAAAATGGGAAGGGATTGGTCTTACTTCAGCTTGAAGCTTGAGGCTTCAAATTGCATGCTCTTCTTTAGCGGAGTTGCCAAAAAGCTGTTTGGGTGAATATTTTGTCAATCAAATAATTGATGAGCAAAATAGGTCTTATCAACCACAACAAGGGAGATGGGTCAACCCAATGTGTAGGTTTACTACATCAGAGGTGGACAAATCTCTCCTCTCATCAAGGGGAGGTTCCCTATGAATATGCAGGGGATATATACTATATCAATAAGAAAAAAATAACACTCAGGGGTAGAATAATACCATCTATCTCTCTTTTTTTAGAGATGATGTTCATAAACAAAGGATAAAATTTTGGTGAAAACACTAAAGGCACTTCTCTTCTTTCAGAAGTGATCTTGTAAGAAACAACAAGAGTTCTTTCAGGTAGTGACAAGTAAGTGGTGACAAAGTGTAGTAACCAGCAGTATGAAATGGAACTCAAAGTCTCCACCTCAACTACCCAAAGAGTGAAACACAAAGAATAATGGGGGCACAAAGTCATCCTAGAATCCTCTACACAGAAAGAAACTAAACACACACATAAAAGATAACTATGACAACACAAAGTCTAAAAGTAACTAACTTCAGGACATCTTCCCCTTTACTTCCACTAGTTCTGCTTGTTAAATTAAATAAACAAGAATGCATCTAGAAGATAGACATAAGAATAATCTCTTAAAATGACACGAGCTATAACATCACAAAGTCTACAAGTAACTTGCTTTCTCATTTAGATAAAATAATATGAACAACAATCTGAGCTCAAAGTCTCAGTATTTGCCTTCCAATTTGGGTAGAGTTTTGCTTCTATAAAATGAAAGATCTCCTTTACATAATGAGAGAAATTACAATTTATAGCAACTAAGCAAGGCTTGGCACTCTTTCCCATGGGATGGCCCATGCTGCAGTCAATGCCTTCAATGCACCTTCAGTTCTATCTGGAGGGCCATGCAAGGAATAGTGTATTACCTTAACTATGGCATGCCCATCCATCTTATATGTCTCCTCTTTATCATGAGTTGTCTGGTCCTTCTTTTGATGTCTGTGTAACTATCCAATTTGCCATTACTTCATGGAAGAAAAATAGGCCACATCCTTGATTTGGTGTGCTCAGATGACCACTTGATCCACTATTTCACCTATTGGAAATAACTCCTTTGAAGATATTTCTAATCTTTTTGTATTGTTCTTCTATTTCCTATGGTAATTTGGGCTCTCAGGCTCTCTTTTCAGTCAGTTGCTTGGTTTACTTTTCAAATTCTATGCCATATTCAAATATTAATGGATATTCTATTACATTAAATTTGACATTCATGGGGCCGTCAATGGTTGCCAACTACTTGAACCATAATGAACCATGAACCTATTGAAAGTTCATTGGTTTAATGGTTCATTGATTCATTCTGTCTTTATTAGTTCCCTGATTCTATTGCTTGAACTATCCCTTTGAACCATCTCTTGAATCATTCGTTCGCTACTTCCTTATTTGCTTGAGGCTGCCTTTGAACCTTTGAACCTATGAACCATTGAACTTTGAACTCTTTCGGTTCAAGGTTCAATTGGTTCATTGGTTCATCCTTCATCCCATTGCTTCCTTTATTCTCCTAAGTCCCTTTGAGGTCTTGAACAGTTGAACCATTTAGACCCTTGAACCCGTTGAACCAATTAGTTCAAGGTTCAACGGTTCAATCCTTGTTCTTTGAAGGCTCTTTTTTGTCTAAGTATTTTCAAAGCTTTTGGAACACCCCAAAGGGAAGGTGTCCCTTTGGGTGTTTGGAAAAGGTCATTTTTTGAGTGTCAAGTGCCCCCTTGCAAGGGTACCTACCCTTTAGGATCTTTCGAGCGGCCTTTGGGCTTTACTTCCTTTGGCGAGATTTTGCTTCTTCGGCGGACTTCATCCTTTACTTCCTTTCAGACAAAATGTCTGAAGGAATTCCTTTGGATAATTTATTCAAAGGAAATCTTCTTTGGCTTTGTCTTTTTTTGTTGGGCTTTGGCTTTCAGGCTTTTCCTGCTAGGCTTTGGCTTTCAGGCTTTTCCTGTAGGGCTTTTCCTTCGAAAAAAATATTCGAAGGACATTTTTCCTTAACAATTTTTTTTGAGAGAACTTTTTTGAAAGACTTCCTTGTTCTCTACTTGATAATTTCTTCAGGTAAAAGTCTGAAGGAAATCTTTGCTTTCAGCCTTAGTCATTTTTCTGAAGGAATTCCAACTTTGCCCACTTTTGCCCACTACCCTCCACAAGGTCACTTGGCCTTGGTTCATTGCCCTCCACAAGGGAACTTATTCCTTTGGCTTTGGGGCAGTCCCTTGAACCTGTCGATTGAACCAATCTTTGGTTCAATGGTTCAATGGTTCAATCAGTTCAATCTCTTTATTTTGGCTAAGTCTTTTTGATCTCTTGAAGCAAATGCGTTGAACCATTTGATCGTTGAACCCATTGAACCATTGAACCAAAATGGTTCAAGGTTCAATGGTTTAATGGTTCAAGCCTCTGTTTTCTACTAAGTATTTGTAGCCATGGAACCGTGAAGTGGTTGAACTTGATGAACTTTGACAAAGCGCTTGACTCTTTGAAGCTTGCCGATGATGTTGAACCTTGAACCCATTGAACCCTTGAACCTTTTTTGGTTCAAGGTTCAACGGTTCAATCCTTGCTTAGAAGCTTGCTGATAAACCCCTTTGGTTGAACCAAGGCATTGAACTAATCCTAAAAATGCCTAAGTGTTGGAAACTTGCCCCTTTGAGAGAATTTACCTGTTAAAGCCATTGAACTTGTTGAACCTGCTAATTTAAAGCATGTTGAGTCCGTAGATTCAAGCCTGCAGAGTCTGTAGATATTTGAAAAATCTTGAAAAATGAAGAACTTGAATGCTCAGAACAATTTTTGAAAAGGGAAGAGAGGATTTTGGTCTGTTGAACAAAAATAGTTCACATGTCATCCCAAAAATGAGTAACATTTTCGGGGACAACAAGTCTAATTGACAATAGTTTCTGGAATGCCAAGTTGGACCTTGAAGAATTTTTTTGCATATCTAAAGAATTTTTATAGTAGAAAAGATATCATCGAGTTGTATAACTCATAACATCATTCAGGTAGTTCTTTCATGCCAAAGGTGACCACAAGGTTAGCAACTAAGGTACTCCTTTTGAATTTTTATCATATAAGAGACAAAGGTTTAAGAGGGCAAAACCTTATCCTCAAAAAATATTATTTGCCTCCTAGTCAGCCTATTGTTCTAAGCATTACAATCCCCACTACCAAAATGGCCCTAAAAAGTCAAGTGTTTTATCCATTAAATAGAGGTAGCCCACTGAATTTATCCCAGTTTGATTTAAATTCCTGTATCTACCCGAGCATCCCATTCTTCACAAGTGAAAATCAAATAACCCTATTGATTATATCTAAGATATTGTTATTCCCTATTCAATTCATAATGTTGTTGAGGATAATGTTGCTATTAGATTTTTGACTACCTCCTTCAAAAGAAAATCATTATAGTGGTATATAAATCTACCACTTAACTCCATTTCTACCTGGGATGAATTGGGTATAACCTTGGTCAAGCAATTTGAGGACAAATCTGATCATCTCTCTTTGGTAGAATAGTTAACTGCCATAGCAAGAGCTCCTCATGAGTTTATGTCTAATTTTAACCTTGAATTGTAAAATACATGGACTAAAATACCTGTGTTGATAAGGCCATCCTCTGAATATGCATTTTTGTACTTTTTGAAATCCCTTAATTCTGACATTAGTGTGATGATATAATTAATGGGTGGTACTACCTTGCCAGGTGCTTATGAGGTTACAATAAGGGCATAAAATAGTTTGATATAAGCTAGTAATCTTTCTCCAATACCTCTGATGCCTATATTTCTAGAATTAAATTATATACCAACCCCCCAAATTCATCAAGTTCCATTCTTAGTTCCTATTCTAGCACCTCAAGCTCAAATTGTAGCCCCTACTAGTCAAGCTAGTGAGAGGAGAGTTGAAAAAATTTCTATAATCCTTTGGGAATGAAATAGTACAGCTCAAGAGGCAACAATATTAGTCTAATACACCTTATCAACAACAAAATTAGAACATTTGTCAAACCTTCAAAGATCAAAGGCCTCCTTATCAGGGTTTCAGAGAGAATATATCACCTTATCAAGCACAAGGAGCCATAAATCCAACTAAGCCATATAATTACCTTGATCCTAATGTTCCTTCCACTTCAAAGGCTATTATTCCCACCCCACCTCAAAACAACATGATACAGGATTCATGTTGGCAGCCCTCAAATCTCAATGATGCTCAAAACCAAGCCTTGGTATCACAAAACATCACCATGCCACAAATGACACAAGAATAGTTTTATTTTCAAGGAGGTTAGTATCAAGATATAGGTTTTGCATCACAAGGAGAGACTCAATAAGTTCAAGGGAACCCTAGTGCCATTAATGCAAACTGACAAGTAGATAATCATGTTGTTTTTACTCAAGGTGTTGAAACTAACAATTCAAGTGGTCAAGTTGCAGCTATAAGTAGAGCTAAAAAAAGAGCCATTGAAGAGGCTCAAGAGATGAAAAATGCTTCAAGTAATTCTAGGGTTATTTCTAAGAGTACAAAAGAGCAACTTGCTGTCCCTACAACTCAAAAAAATTAGAATATAGAGGTTGGTAAGGTTCATCAACTACCTCTAGTTCATGAACAACCAGTGCTTCAAAAGGTACAACCAAAGGTTAGTGGATCTCATTTCAGTGTAGTAGATCAAATGAAGAAGTCTAACATCAACATTAGCATATGGGATTCTCTTTCTATTCTAGGACAAAAGGATAAGCTCATTCAAGATCTTTTAGCTCTCGAATCGTCTCCAAAATCAGTTGAGAAAGAAGGTGTTGTCTTAACTAATTCAAATCATCCAGCAAAGAAATAGGTACAACAAGTAAATAAGATGGAAAATATAGACAAAATTGAGATAGAATCAAAGATAAACTCCTCTTTTTTACCTTTCTTTGATAGAAGGTGATACTTTTGTTCATAATTGTATGGTGGATAGTGTAACTAATAGTACAATCATGCCTAAATAGATTGTAGACAAGCTTGGACTTGTTTATGAACCAAATACTAAAAGAGTATTAAAATTGGATGGGTCACCAACAAAGATGGTAAGCATCATCAAAAATATGAAATTGACATTACATGCATGTCCCAATGTTACTATTCAACAGGATGTTGTTGTGGTGGACTTGCCTCCCTACTTTGTTATGTGCCTTTCAAGGGATTTCACCTCAAAAATTGGGGGATATTTATCAATTGATTGGACTTATTTACTATTTAGAACTAGGTACAGTCTCAAGGTAACAATTTATTCTAAGCCTATTGCATGTTTTCATATGAAGCCATATACGCCAAGTGTTGTGAATACTAACTGCATCATCTTAGATGATGTGTTATAAGTTAGTGATGTAGAAAAGGAATCACCTTTGGATGGAGTTCTAGATTTGTTTCTTGATGAGTGGGCTTCTACCTTGCATGAGCATGATCCTTATAAGTTGATTGAATAATATGGTCTTGGTGTGTATTGACTTCATGAGAATGATGCACCAATTCCAGCCATGGTTAAAGAAGATGAGTTTAATGAATGTTTGTGGCAATTGTACTTTTATGGATCAAGGAATAAGCATGAAACCAAAGTTGGAATGATTTTGGTTTATCTAAAAAAACAAAGGTATTCTCTTCTTTAAAATTTTAGTTTGGTTGTTCAAATAATGTTGCTAAGTATGGAGCACTAGTTCACAGTTTGCAGTGGGCTAGGAAGATGAAAGCCAATTCTTTGCAAGTGTTTGGTGATGGTGAGCTTGTAGTCCACCAAGTAAGAGGGTTAAATGTAGGCAAAAATTTGTTGCTTAAATCTTACCAACATAGAATATGGGATTTACTTAAGGATTTTAACATTCAGGCAATACCAAAAGATAAGAATAAACAAGCTGATAGGTTGGTTATTATTTGGGCACAATTTAGTATCCTAGCTGATGTAAAAAATGAAAAAATTTAGTCACATATAAAGGTGGTTGTAAAGCCTTCTGTTCTAGATAATCATGATAATTGGCAGGTGTTTGAATATGATAATCAAATCATGAGATTCTTGCAAGAAGAGGCTGATTTTTCTTCAAAAAACCATTCAAAACACTTATAGCAGTATGGTGATCAGATTATCCAATTAAAAATGAATAAGCTACCCAAAGGATTGGTCACACTTGAGAACATTTTTAGTGGAGATGATGAGCTAAGGAAAGAGAAGTCATCCTTGTCAACAAAGGAAGAACATTATGCCAATGTAGAGATTGTAGTTGGTAAGATTTTGAAATTGGGTAAGGTATGCACTCCTTCAAAAAAGAAGGCTTTCATTGAGTTATGCACAAGTTTTGCTGATATATTTGCATGGTAGTATAGTGATCTCAAAAAAATTTATCCAAGTTTGGCTCAACACACCATTGAGTTAGAGGAGGAAACTAAACTAGTGAGACAAAGACAAAGGCCCATCAATCTTAAGCTTGAACCTTTGATGAGAGATTCAATTCACAAGCTCATAGAATCCACTATTATATTTCCAATCAAGCACTCAACTTGGGTGGTAAATCTTGTTCTGATACAAAGAAGAATGGTGAGATTCATTTGTGTGTTGACTTTCGTTATTTAAATAGGTCTTCACTTAAAGATCACTATCCATTGTCATCAATGGAACAAATTTTACAACTTGTTATAGGTCCAGAGAGGTTTTTTTTGTTGGATGGATATAGTGGCTACGATAAAATTTTGGTCAAGGAAGAAGACCAATTTAAGACAACCTTCACAACTAAGAGGGGGACATTTGCATACAGAAAGATGCCATTCAATTTGTCTAATGTTGGAGGAACCTTTAAGAGAGCCATGAATATGGCATTCCAAAGCCTTATTAATAGGTTTGTACTCATTTATTTGGATGATATAACAACATTTCAAAGAATGCAGAAGATCACATGGCTCATCTCAAGCAAGAGTTTGGAAGGTGTAAGCAATTTGGGGTATATCTAAATCCCAAAAAGTGTGTATTTTTAGTTCACGAAGGTAAGCTTCTTGGACATGTTGTTTCAAAGCATGGTAAAAGCATAGATGTTGAAAGGATTAAATCCATTCTTTCATTCTCTTTGCCTAAGCATAAAAAGGCTTTGCAAACTTTCTTTGGGAAAATCAATTTCATAAGGAGATATATTTCAGATTTTGGCAATTTTAGCTAAGCCACTTACATCCATGCTAAAGAAAAATTAGAACTTTAGTTGGTCCAAAGAAGGAATAAGAGGTTTTAAAGATATTAAGAAGGCCATAGCTAGTGCTCTTATGCTTATCAATCTAGATTTCATGAAAGATTTCATTTTTTACACTTATGCTAACATGGACACCATTTCATGCATTCTTATGCAACATAATCATGAGTCCTTGGAGCAAACAATAGCTTTCTATAGCCAAGGCTTGGAAGAGTATGAAACAAGGTATTATTTTATTTAAAAGTATGTCCTTTCAGTTATAAGATATCTTAAAAAATTTAGACACTTATTGTCTAATAATAAGATACATCTAATGGTTGCCCATCCAATCATCAAAGAGGTTCTTTTGAACAAGGATATAAATGAGAAGAGATCTGGTTGGATAACTAAGGTAATGGAATATGACATAGAAATTAAGGTCACAAAGCTAGTTAGAGGCAAAGGGTTGTGTGAGCATCTAGCACAAGACTTGCAAGAGGCTAATGAGCTTGTTTTGGTGTCAAATGGTGAAGAGGTTACAACTATTCATACCCACCTTCCAGCTAATTTCATGACTTGATAAGCTACCTCCAACATGGTATTTATCCCTCTCATCTCAGTGCTCAAAAAGAAGATATTTTAGATTGCAATCAATTCCATTTTTGCTTGTTGATGGTGTTTTTTTTAAGAAGGATATCAATGGAATGTTGCTAAGATGTGTAGAACCAAGCCAAACTTAGGGATTGCTTGAGCAATTCCATGATGGGCATGGTGGAGGACATTTTTTCACAATAACTATAACACTTAATATCATGAGAGGTGGGTACTATTGGCCTAGTATATTTGGTGATTGCCATGCATGGGTTAGAAAGTGCAAAAAATGTGCCATGTTTGTAGGAAAAATCAAGCTTGAAGCCTTACCTCTTTAACCAATTATGGTGGATCAGCCCTTTATCCAATGGGGATTGGAATTTAATGGCCTCATTAATCATCCTTCAAGTTCAAGATATAAATGGATTCTAACTACTATGGATTACTTCACATGTTGGATAGAAGTAATAACATTGAAAGAAGTAAACAAAAGTAATGTTTTTGATTTCTATGAAGGTTTGCTTACTAGGTTTGGAGTTCCTTCACTATTATTTCTGATAATGCAATGGATTTTATGGGATCAAGGATCAACCAATGTGCTATCCAACATGGAGTTTATCTCAACACTTCATCAAGCTATTATCCACAAGGCAATGGCCTTGTTGAATCTATGAATAAGAATCTATTGAGGATCATAAGGACTATTGAAGATAATTAGAGGTCATGGCATCTCAAGTTGAAGTTAGATCTATGGGATGATAGGATCACCTATGAAAGATCAATAGCTAACTCTTCATACAAATTGGTATATGGTAAAGAAGCAAGGTTACCCATTTCTCTTGAATTTTCTAATTTAGAACTAATGCATCAGCTTGAGTTGTTGAAGAATGAACCTATGGATATTAGGTATGTTGAGCTTATGAAGTTGGAAGAGACAAGAAATTAGTCCATGCTAACCATGAAAATTCATCAATAGTTTCAAAAAAGGAGATTTGGTCCTTAAGTGGGATGAGGATAGAGCTAAACTAGGAGGCACACCAAGTTTGATTCTTTTTGGAGTGGCCCATACATTATTTCAAGCTACAAATTCCACAATGCTTTCCAAATTGCAAAGTTGGATGGTCAGGAGCTTCTAATCCTAGTCAATGGGATACATTTGAAACATTATTATTAAAGAGCAAATCTCTTTATACATAGTTAGTTGTTTTGATTTCCTCCAAGTGATATTCATGCACAGTAGTTTCATTCTATTTTATTTGAATAAGTGCTTACTTGCACATTTGCTTTGTTAGTTAGCTTTCCCATTTTGTGTTTCCCTTCTATTTTGAAGGATGAAGGTTACTTCATGTTCAGTCAAAGGAGATTTATAATCATGGACTGGGTTTACCATTATTTTTGTGGATTCTATATCACGTATATGGCCAGGTTCTTAAGCATAGCAGGCATGCTTCCCAGTAGAATCACCAAAAATCTTGATAATTTTTGACTTTAAAGGTCAAAAATTGCAACCTCTATATTCAGAACTTTGCTTAAACATGCCTTTCGAAGAAGGGGAAGAGGACCAGGCTGAGGGATAACTTTGAAAAGGCTTAAGACATAATTCCATAAAACTTTTGTCTAAAGGAAATATAAGAGGAATGGTCCATTATAGAAAGGCCAAAGGACTATTTTCCAAAGGGCGAATGACTTTAACATTTTTCTTGAAGGGTACTCGGTGAAGGGTCTATGTTCTGAAGGGCTCATTACGGTTCTAAAGGGACATTTGTAGAAATATTGAAGGGCACATACCCTTCAATAATATTCAAAATGAAAAGCTTGAAGGGTTATTATCCCTTCAAAAAAGGATAGTTGAGAAAAATCCGAAGGAAATGAGACATTACAAAATTTTTGAAGGGCACATACCCTTCGAGAAGGTTCAAAACAAAAGTTTGAGGGTTCATTGAGGAATCCCAAAAGGCACTTCATGGAGAAGGACATTGGCAAGTTTTCCAAATGTCCTTTACAAGAAACTTGAAGGGTATAGACCCTTCGAAATAAGGCATTTCTCAAAGGGCAGAGGACCATTTATGTAATTCCAAAGGGCACTTTTCAGAAGAAGAGTGCACTTGGAAATTTATGAGGGGAACTTGGAAAAACCTGAAGGTTCCTTTTCATAAAGCCAAGGGGACACTCAAAAGTTTTGAGATACACTTTTTGAGAGTCCCAAAGGGTATATACCCTTTAGGAAAGTTCATCACAAAAATTTCGAAGGGTAATTTAGGAAGGCCCGAGAGACAATTCCCACAGATAATTTGTTTGTGGGAAAATGACTTGACAAAAAGCTCAAAAGAAAAGATAGGTTGTGGCAAAAAAGGTCGAAGGAATTACTTTGAACAAATTGTTTGAAAGAATTCCTTTGGACAAATTGTTTGAAAGAATTCCTTTGGAAGACTTTCTAAGAGAGATAACCCATAGGTAATGATAAAGATGAGGACTTGAATTCCCACAGATAATTTGTCCATGGGAAAGTGAAAACATTTCAAGTAGAAGAGAAGTTTGAAGGAATTCCTTTGGAAGGTTCGCAAAGTGAAAGTTTGAGCAAAAGGCAAAGAGTTAGGAGAAAATTTTCTTTAGACTTTTTGTCCGAAGGAAATAAAGAGAACAAGACGACGATAGAAGTTCAAGAAAATTTCTATGGGAAATTTATCCATGGGAAAATGACTTGACAAAATTTTGAAGGCCAATGAAAAAGATAAATAAAGGAGGTGAAAAAGTCTCGCAAGAATAAACTCGAGACAAATACATGCAAGGGGGAAAAGATATAGACAAACAACTAATGAACATGTATAGTAATGAAGAGCTAGATAAAGTAAGAGATGTCAATAACGAGTGTAGATAGATTAAAGGGTTCTTCATGCAAAGTAGTCCAAGTAAGATTAGACACGTCTAGGTGTAATCATTTTAGCATGACACCTTCAGTTCTGAAGATAGAGACTCATTTTCATGAAAGACTCAAGCTATTTAACATTGAAGTGCTTAACATGTTTACGTGCATGCACTCTTGTTGGTTCCAAGGTTTTCAAACATTCCAACAGTTCAAATGGAATTCTAAATTTGGCATTAACATTGTTTTCATGCAAAGAGAAGCCTTTCAAATGTTCCAACAGCTCAAGAAGAGTTCCATTTTTTGGAGGTGGGCATGGATTTCATGCATGTTGAAAGAGCCGCCCAAGATGAGCCCACCATCTATTTTTAAAGCCAAAGGATTTTTCATGCAAGACAAAGATAAGAAAAGACAAATTTAGAAAGCTTTGTTATCTTGGCATAACAAAAATTAGACTTGGGCTGATGAAAGAGTTGTCTTCTTCTTCTTTTTCAATGCCAATCTCTTGGCTATTTTGCATTTTTCTATATAAGTTGGCTTTTCAGCCTTGAATTATATCCCTCTTTTGGCAAGACAAAATTCTACCAAAGATTGAGTTGTAACCTTTTTTTAGATTAATAGGACTATTGTTTTCAATTTCCATCAAGCTGGTATAGTGTATTTTGTCATTGATTTGCATAAGTGATAGAGTTTTCTTCCTTGCAATGTCTTGATTCTTACCTAGTTACTAGTTAGTCAAATTATGTAGGTCATGTTCTATGTTTAAGTGTCTTTTGGCTAGAATTTTAGTGGATGCAAGTGGCTAATTACTGCCTTCATTCAGGCCTATTCTTTCATTTCTCTCAAACTTTAGTTACTAGATCAAACCTTTTTGTGAAATGCTTATGCATATTGGTTAATTGGAGTTGAAAGTTCAGCCTTCTTCTTGTCTAAATCAATGTTTTAGGAGCTCTATTTGAGTGGATCAATAAAAAATATAGGTGTATCACCATCATTAGATAGGATTTTCTTTCAAGTTTCTCTCTCTTTTCCTGGAAGTTTGTAGTGTAGAGCAAAGATCTTAATTGATACACCAAGGGGAGCTAGCCCTTATAATCTAGAGATTCAATCCACTGATTAGGTCACCCACAACCTAGAATTATTTTTATGTTTCAGTAGACTGTGAAGGCCTGAAACTACCTTCACAAGGGTGTAAGTCTGATTGAAAACAATAGTCTCTTTTCGATGAAGACATTGAGACAGGTTCCATTTGTAGTCATTTAGAAGAGCTTACTGCCACCAATCTCTTCCTCGACACTACTGTTGACAATTTTGACCCTATAGGTCAAATTATCACCCCTACTATTCAAAATTTTTTATGTCATTATAGTGGAAGGATCCAAACAGGTTTTCCAGGGTGTTAAGAGCAATTACAAGGTAGAAGAAGTTGAATGTTTGAAGAGCTTTACTTGTTTAGTGCAAATCAAGTTTTGGGAAGTTCTTTACTGGCTTAGTGCAAATCAGGTTTCTCATCTGACTTTACTTATAAAATTTCAAAAAGTAGAAGCAAGTCAGGACCAAAACACCAATTTACTACTTGTAGTGCAAATCAGGTTCTGCAAGTCACTTTACTTATGAAGTTTCATTATCAGAAGGGTTTCCCAATCTCAATTTACTCTTCCCAGTGCATTTTGGGTTTTCAACATCTCATTACTTACTTTGGGTTTTCGACACCCAAAGTCTTCCACTGTGAAGAACTCAAAGTCTTTACCTCTTGAAAGTTTGAATAATACTGCCCAAGACATTTTTATGTTTATTTTGCCTCATTACTGGTTCAAGTTTTCTACTTTGGGGTTTTTCTATTCAGTTGCTTACATCCAAAATATGAAGTCTTACCTGGTTAAAATACTAAAGGACTTTTTCAAGCAATGGAAGGACCTTTTTCATAATCCTGAAGGGTCTCTTCCAAACTTTTTGAAGTGACAAATACAGAAATCCTAAAGAGTAGGGGTCCTTTGAGAAAGTTTAAAGGACAAGTGTGGAGGGTCACTTTGAAGGTTCAAGAGACAATTCCATTTTTTTTGAAAGGCAGAAAGGCCAAGTCAAAAACTCTGAGGGGCTTCTTTTCAAAGGAATGGTCCATTACAATTTTTTTGAAGGGTATGTGCCCTTTGGAAAAGTACATTGTCATGAAAATTCAAAGGGCATGTACCTTTTCGAAGGGTCATTGAAAAAAATAACGAAGGGCACTTGCCCTCGGGGTAGTCTCACTTCAAGATTGGAAGGGATGTTTGCAAGAAACCCGAAGGGCATGTGCCCTTTGGGAAGGTTCATCTCATGAGTCTAAGAACTTTTACATAAACTCGAAGGGCATGTACCCTTTAGGAAACTACATTTACAATATTATTGAAAGGTATGTACCCTTCAGGAAGGTTACTCTACAATGTTATCGAAAGAACAAGCCAGAAGGAAGAGGAAATGAACAAGCAAATGGTTCGAACAAAAAGTCCAAAGTAATTCCTTCAAACAATTTGTTTGAAGTAATTCCTTCAGAAAAGGTAAGATAAGTGAGAATTTTAAATAATTCCTGTGGACTTTTTGTTAATGGGAAAGTGAAAAATATAAAAGTCTGATCAAAAGACAGTAAGGTCTGAAGAGGTGAACAAATCAAGGGAATAATCTTGAGAAAAGTCCAAGGGAGATGCAATTCCTACGGGGAAAAGACTCGATAAAAAAAAAAAAAAAAAAAGTTTTAGATAATTCCTATGGACAAATTATCCATGGTAAATTGATAGTGTAAAAATGCCCGCTAAACACTTGACTTCATATTGAAATACACAAGAAAAATCCATAGGAAGATCACCAAGGGAATAGACACATAAAGTCACAGACTTTTTGTCTGAGTAAATCAAGGAGCAAATAGAGCCATAAAAGCCATGAACAGATTAAGCCAAGAGACATGCATGCACAAGATCAAAGAAACCAAGAATAGAAAATTGAGAAATAGATTCAATTTTAATACATCTCTCATTTATCAAGATCCTTATCCATGCAAGCATGTGCTATTTTTAGTAGACTGGTCAAAGCTTTTATTGATGGTTTGACCAAAATCATGCTTCTCCTTAGTGTTCATGAAATCCAAAGCTTTCAAATGTTCCAGTAGTTCAAACAAAATTCTAAATCTGGCATTAGCGTCGATTTCATGCATGTGAAAAATTAGTCCAAGATTGAACCCACTGTCATTTTTAACACAAGAGGTTTTCAATGCAAGACAAAAGATAAGAAAAGACAAATTTAGAAGGCTTAGTTATCTTGGCATAATAAGAGTTGGACTTGTTTAATGTAAAAGTTGATCTTCCTCTTTTATTTTCAATGCCACCTCTTGGCTGAAGTATTCTTTTCTATATAAGTTGGATTTTTAGCTTTGAAATGTATCTCTCTTTTGGTAAGACAACTTCTGCCAAAGATTATGTTGTAACCTTTTTCATAATTAATAAGAAGAGGAATATTTTAAATTTCCTGGAGTTGGTTTAGTGTACCTTAATCGTTGATTTGCACACGTGATAAAATATTTCTTCCTTGTCAAATCTTGATCCTTACCTAGTTACTAGATGGTCATCTTATGTAGGTCATGTTTTATATTCAAATATATTTTGGTTGAGTTTAAAATGGATGTTAGTGGCTATTAGTGCCTTCAATCAGGCCTATTTTACCATTTCCCTCAAGCTTAGATCATTAGACATAACCTTTTCATGAAATACTTATGCATATTGATCAATTGGAGTTGAAGTTCAACCTTTTCCTTGTCTGAATCAATGTTTTAGGAGCTTTAATTGAGTGTATCAACCAATCATTTAGGTGTATCATCATCATTAAAAAGGATTTTCTTTCAAGTTTCTTTCTCCCTTTTCCCAGGTAGTTTGTAGCATAGAGTAGTAAGATCCTAATTGATACATCAAACGGAGCTAGCCCTTATAATTTAGAAACTCATTTACTGATTAGGTCACCTATAATGTAGGATTGTTTTTATGTTTTAGTAGATTGTGAAGGCCTAAAATTACCTTCACAAGGGTGCAGGTTTGTTTGAAAATAATTTTTGGCACACTCGGTGGGACCACAAGGAAATTCTTGGCATATCTGAAGAAATTTTGTAGTAGAAGAAGATATCATCCAGTTGTAGAGCTCATAACATCATTCAAGTAGCTCTTTCATGCCAAAGGTTACCATAAGGTCAGCAACTAAAGGTACTCCTTTTTGAATTTTTATCATCTAAGAGACAGTTTTAAGAGGGCAAAACCATATCCTCAAAAGCAATATTTGCCTCTTGGTCAGCGTATTATTTTAAGCACTCCAATCTCCACTACCCAAATAGCCATCATAAATCAAGTGTTTGCTCTATTCAATAGAGGTAGCCCACTGAATTTATCCTAGTTTGATGATATTCCAGTGTCTACCCTCAAGAGCATCCCATTCTTCTCAGGAGAAAATCAAACAACCCCTATTAAGCATATCCAAGATGTTGTTAATCTCTATTCAATCCATAATGTTGTTGAAAATAATGTTGCTATTAGATTGTTGGCTACTTCCTTCAAAGGAAAAGCGTTGCAATGGTATATAAATTTTCCACTTAATTTCATTGCCACCTAAGATGAATTGGGCACAACATTTGTCAAGCAATTAGAGGACAAATCTAATCATCTCTCTTTGGTAGAGCAATCGACCACCATAACAAGGGCTCCTCATGAGTTCATGTCTAATTTTAACCTCAGATTCCAAAAAACATGGACTAGGATACCTATGTTGATTAGTCCATCCTCTCAATATGCATTTATGTACTATTTGAAATCTCTTAATTCTGACATTAGTGTGATGATATAGTCAATGTGTGGTACTACGTTGTCAGATGCTTATGAGATTGCAATAAGGGCAGAAAATAGTTTGATACAAGTTGGTAAGCTTTCTCCAAGACCTCTAATGCCTATATTTTTAGAAATAAGTTTTATGCCAGCCCCCCAAGTTCCTCAAATTCCATCCTTGGCTCCTATTCTAACACCTCAAGCTCAAATTATAGCCCATACTAGTCAAGCCAGTGAGATAGGAGAGTTGAAAAGTTTGCTACAGTCCTTTGGGAATGAAATAATATAGCTTAAGAGGCAAAAATTTTAGTCTAATATGCCTTATCAACAATAAAATTAGAACACCTATCAGCCTTTAAAAGATCAAATGCCTCCTTATCAGGGTTTTAAAGAGAATAGACCACCATATCAATCACAAAGAGCCATAAATCCAACTAATCCATATGCTACATTTGATCTTAATGTTCCTTCCACTTCAAAATCCATTATTCCCACCCAACCTCAAAATAAATTGGTGTAAGATTTAGGTTGGCAACCCTCAATTCTCAATGATGCTCAACATCAAGCCTTGGTCTCACAGAACATCAACATGCCACATATGACACAAGAAGAGTTTTATTTTCAAGGAGGTCAATACCAAAATACAGGTTTGGCATCATAAGGAGAGACCCAATAAGGGTAGCCTGATGCCATTAATGTTAATTGGCAAATAGATGATCATGTTGCTTTTTCTCAAAGTGTTAAAACTAACAATTCAAGTGGTCAAGTTGCAACTGTAACTAAACCTAAAAGGAGAGCCATTGAAGAGGATCAAGAGGTGAAAAATGCTTCATGTACTCCTCATGTGGTTTCTAAAAGTGCAAAAGAATAGCTTTCTATCCCTACAACTCAAAAAAATTAGGATACAAAGGTTAGTAAAGTCCATCAACCACCTCTAGTTCATGAACAACCAGTGCTTCAGAAGGTACAACCAAAGGTTAGTTGATCTCATTTAAGTATAGTAGATCAAATTAATAAGTCTAACATTATAATTATCATGTGGAATTCTCTTTCAATTTCAAGATAAAAGGATAAGCTTATCCAAGAGCTTTCAACTCTTGAATTATCTCCAAAACTAGATGAGAAAGAAGGGGTTGTCTTGGCTAATTCAGATCAACCAATTAAATAATAGGAACAACAAGAAAATAAGATTTTAAAGGTTGATAAAACTAAGGTAAAATCAAAGAAAATTCCTCATTTCTATCTTTCTTTGATAGTAGGTGATACTTTGGTTCATAATTGTATGATGGATACTGGAGTAAGTAGTACAGTCATGCCTAAACAAATTACAGATAAACTAAATACTAAAGGAGCTTGGGCTTGTTTATGAACTAAATACTAAAGGAGTATTTCAATTATATAGGTCACCAAAAAATATGGTAGGCATCATCAAGGATTTTAAATTGACTTTACATGCATGTCCTAATGTTACTATTTAACAGGATGTTATTGTGGTAGATTTGCCTCCCTACTTTGTTATGTGCCTTTCAAGGGATTTCACCTTGAATATTGGGGGATATTTATCTACTGATTTGACCTATTTATTGTTCAAAACTAGGTATGAATCACTTTTGGATGGAGTTACAAATTTGTTTTTTTATGAGTGGGATTTTACCTTGCATGAGCATGATCCTTATAAGATGATTGAAGAAGAAGGTCTTGGTGTGTATTGCCTTCATGAGAATGATGCACCAATTCCAGCCATGGTCAAAGAAGATGAGTCTAATGAAGGTTTGTGGCAATTGTACTTTGATGGATCAAAAAATAAGCATGAAACTAGAGCTAGAATGATGTTGGTTTCTCCAACACAACAAAGGTATTTCTCTTCTATAAAGTTTTAGTTTGGCCGTTCAAACAATCTTACTGAGTATGAGGCACTAGTTCATGGTTTGCAGTGGGCGAGGAAGATGAAAGTCAATTCTTTACAAGTGTTTGGTGATAGTGAGCTTGTAGTCCACCAAGTAGGAGGTTTGACTGTATGTAATTTTTTTAAATTAAATCTTACAAGCATAGAATTTATGCTTTACTTGAAGATTTTTAGGATTTTATCATTCAAAGAATACCAAGAGATAAGAACAAACATGCTGATAGGTTGGCTACTGGTGGGGCACAATTTAGTATTTCAGCTAATGTAAAAAATGAAAAAATTTAGTCACATATAAAGGTGGTTATAAGGCCTTCTGTTACAGATAATCATGAGAATTGGTAGGTATTCGAAGATGATAATCAAATTGTGATTTTTTTGCAGGAAGAGGTTGATTTTTCTTAAAAAACCAATCAAAACACTTGCAACAGTGTGGTGATCAGATTATGCAACTAAAAATTAATAAGCAACCCAAAGGACTGGTCACACTTTAGAAATTTTTTAGTGGGGATGATGAGCTAAGAAAAGAGAATTCATCCTTGTCAACAAAGGAAGAGCACTATGCCATTATAGAGATTGCAACTGGTAAGATTTTGAAGTTGAGTAAGGTATGCACTCTTTCACAAAAGAAAGCTTTCATTGAGTTATGCACAAGTTTTGCTGATATATTTGCATGGCAGTATAGTGATCTCAAAGGTTTTGATCCAAGTTGGCTCAACACACCATTGAGTTAGAGGAAGAAATTAAATCGAGGAGACAAAGACAAAGGCCCATCAATCCAAAGCTTGAGCCTTTGATGAGAGCTGAGCTTCACAAGCTCATAGAGTTAGCTATTATATTTCCAATTAAGCACTCAACTTAGGTAGCCAATCTCGTTCTAGTACGGAACAAGAATGGTGAGATTCATTTGTGTGTTGACTTCCATGATTTGAATACGTCTTCACTTAAAGATCACTATCCATTGCCATCAATGGAACAAATTTTATAGCTTATTGCAGGTTCAGAAAGGTTTTCTTTGTTGGATGGATATAGTGGCTACAATCAGATTTTGGTCAAGAAATAAGACCAATTTAATACAACCTTCACAACCAAGTGGGGGACATTTTCATATAGAAATATGCCATTCAATTTATCTAATAATAGAGCAACCTTTTAGAGAGCCATGGATATGGAATTTCAAGTCCTTATTAATAGTTTTTTACTCATTTATTTAGATGATATAACATTGCTTTCAAAGAATACAAAAGATCACATGGTTCATCTTAAGTAAGTGCTCGAGAGGTGTAGGAATTTGGGGTATCTCTAAACCCCAAAAAGTGTGTTTTCTCAGTTCATGAAGGTAAGCTTTTTGGACAAGTTCCAAGGTATGGTTTAAGCATAGATCCTGAAAGGGAAATATCAACTCTTGCACTTTATTTTTCTAAGCACAGAAAGGCTTTGCAAAGTTCCTTTGGAAAAATCAATTTTATAAGGAGATATATGTTAGATTTTTACATTAGCTATGCCACTTACAACCATGCTTAAGAAAAATTAGAACTTCAACTGGTCCAAAGAAGGAGTAAAGAGTTTTGAAGATATTAAGAAGGCCATAACTAGTGCTCCTATGTTTCTAAATCCAGATTTCATGAAAGATTTCATTTTGTACACTTATGCTAACATGGACACCATTTCAGGAATTCTTATGTAGTAGAATCATAGGTCCTTGAAGCAACCAATATCTTTCTTCATCCAAGGGTTGGAAGAGTATGAAACAAGGTATTCTTTTATTGAAAATCATGTCCTTTCAGTTATAAGATCTCTTAAAAAGTTTATACACTTATTATCTAATAATAAGATACATCTCATGGTTGCCCATCCAATCATCAAAGAGTTTATTTTGAACAAGGATATAAATGAGAAGAAATCTGGTTAGATAACCAAGGTAATGGAATATGATGTATAAATTAAGGTCACAAAGCTGGTTAGAGGCAAAGGACTGTGTGAGCATCTAGCACAAGACTTGCAAGAGGCTAATGAGCTTGTTTTGGTGTCAAATGATGAAGACGTTGCAGGTGTTCATACCTCACCTTCCAAATAATTTCATGACTTGGTAAGCTATCTCCAACATGGTATTTACCCTTCTCATCTAAGTGCTTCAAAGAGAAGATATTTCAGATTGCAATCAATTCCATTTTTGCTTGTTGATGGTGTTTTGTTCAAGAAGGATATCAATGGAATGTTGCTAAGATGTGTAGAACCAAGCCAAACTTAGGGATTGCTTGAGCAATTCCATGATGGGCATGGTGGAGGACATTTTTTCACAAGAACTATAACACTTAATATCATGAGAGGTGGGTACTATTGGCCTAGTATATTTGGTGATTACCATGCATGGGTTAGAAAGTGCAAACAGTGTGCTATGATTGTAGGAAAAGTGAAGCTTGTAGCCTTACCTCTTCAACCAATTGTAGTAGATCAGCCATTTGTTCAATGGGGATTGGAATTTATTGGTCTCATTAATCCTCCTTCAAGTTCAGGGTATCAATGGATCTAATGACTACAATTACTTCACATGTTGGACAGAAGCAGTAATGTTGAAAGAAGTAAACAAAACTAATGTTCTTGATTTCTATGAAGGTTTACTTATTAGGTTTGGAGTTTTGTCAATTATCATTTTTGATAATGCAATGGCTTTTGTGGGATCTAGGATCAACCAATGGGCTGTCCAATATGGAGTTTATCTCAACACTTCATTGAACTATTATTGACAAGGAAGTGACCTTGCTGAATCTACGAATAAGAACCTATTGAGGATCACAAGGAGGACTATTGAAGACAATTAGAGGTCATGGTATCTCAAATTGAAGTCATCTCTATGGGTTGATAGGATCACCTATAGGAGGTCAATAGCCAACTCCCCTTACAAGCTGGTATATAGTAAGGAAGCATGGTTACCTATTTCTCTTAAATTTATAGCTTTAGAACTAATACATCAACTTGAATTGTTGGAGAATGAGCCTATGGAAATCAGGTATGCTGATATTATGGAGCTAAAAAAACAAGAAATCAGTCCATGTTAGCCATGGAAATTCATCAAGTACAAGTAAAGAGAACCTTTGACAAGGGAGATTCCTCATGAAGTTTCAAATAAGGAGATTTGGTTCTCAAGTGGGATGAGGATTGAGCTAAACTAGGAAGGCACACAAAGTTTTATTCCCTTTGGAGTGGCTCATACATGATCTCTAGCTATAAATCCCATAATGCCTTCCAACTTGCAAAGATGGATGGCTAGGGGCTTCCAATCCCAATCAATGGGATACATCTAAAACCTTGTTATTGAAGATCAAAGCTCCATGTACATAGTTAGTTTGTTTTTCTTTCATCCAAGTGTTGTTCAAGCATAGTAGTTTCTTTCAGTTTTATTCCAATAAGTGCTTGTTTGCACTTTTGCTTTGATTAGTTAGTTTTCCTATTTTCATGTGTTTCCTTTTTTATTTTGAAGGATGAAGGTTATCTCATAGTCGGATGAAAGAGAGTTTTCAGTCATAGAACAAATTTTCCATTATTTTATGAGTTAAAATGTCATGTATATGGTCTAGTCCTCAAGCATAACAAGCATGCTTCCCAATAGAATCACCAAAATGTTGACAATTTTTACCCTACAGGTCAAATTGTCACCCCTACTATTCGAATCTTTTTATGTTATTATAGTGGAAGGATCCAAATAGGCTTTATAGGGTGTTTAGAACAATTACAAGGTAGAAAAAGATGAACATTTGAAGTGTTTTACTTGCTTAGTGCAAATCAGGGTTTGGGAAGTGCTTTACTGGTTTATTGTAAATCGGGTTTCTCAACTGACTTTATAAAAATTTAACAAGCAAAAGCAAGTCAGGACCAAAACATCGATTTACTCCTCCTAGTGCAAATCAAGTTCTCTAAGTCACTTTACTTATGAAGTTTCATTAGTATAAGTATGCAGGTTCCCAATCCTGATTTACTCTTCTTAGTGCATTTTGGGTTTTTGACATCTCATTGCTTGCTTTGGGTTTTCAGCACCCAAAGTCTTCCACTGTGAATAAATTGAAGTCTTTACCTCTTAAAAGTCCAAATAACACTACCCAAGACCTTTTCATGTTTATTTTGCCTCATTACTGGTTCAAGTTTTCTACTTTGGGGTTTCGTTATTTAGTTGATTGCATCCAAAAATCTAAAATCTTACCTGGTCAAAAGCTCGAAGGACTTTTTCAAGCAATGGAAGGACCTTTTTCATAATCCTGAAGGGTCTCTTCCAAATTTTTTGAAGGGATGAATACAGAAATATCGAAGGGTAGATACCCTTCAGGAAAGTTCAAAGGACAAGTCTGGCGGGTCACTTCGAAGGTTCAAAAGACACTTCCATTTTTCTCGAAAGGCAAAAATGCCAAGTCAAAATATTTGAGGGTCTCTTTTCAAAGGAACGGTCCATTATAATTTTTTTGAAGGGTATATGCCCTTCAAGAAAGTACACTTTCAAAAAATTTGAAGGACATGTACCCTTCAGAAGGGTCATTGACAAAAAATCTTGAAGGGCACCTGCCCTCTGGGAAGGCTCACTTCAAGATTGGAAGGGATGTTTGCAAAAAACCCGAAGGGCATGTGCCCTTCGGGAAGGTTCATCTCATGAGTCTAAGGACTTTTAAATAAACTTGAAGGGCATGTACCCTTTGAGAAGGTACATTTACAACATTCCTGAAGGGTATGTACCCTTCGAGAAAGTTATTCTATAATGTCGTTGAAAGAACAAGTCAGAAGGAAGAGGAAATAAACAAGCAAATGGTTTGAATAATTTGTTCGAAGGAATTCCTTTGAAAAAACTAAGACAAGGGAGAGTCTTAGATAATTCCCATGGACTTTTGTCTACAAAAAAGTGGAAAATATAAAAATCTAAGCAAAAGATAGTAAGGTCTGAAGAGATGAACAAATCAAGGGAATAATCCAGAGAAAATTCCAAGGGAGATGCAACCCCTACAGGGAAAAGACCTGATAAAAATAAACAACAATAAGTCTTAGACAATTCCCATGGACAAATTGTCTGTAGGAAATTGACTATACAAGAAACCCTGTTAAACACTTGACTTCATATTGAAATACACAAGAAAAATCCATAGGAAGGTCACCAAGGGAATAGACACATAAAGTCATGGAATTTTTGTCTGAGTAAATCAAGGAGAAAATAGAGCCAAAAATCCATGAACAGATTAAGCCAAGAGACATGTATGCGCAGGATCAAAGAAACCAAGAATAGAAAATCAAGAAATAGATTCAATTTGAATACATCTCTCATTTATCAAGATCCTTACCCATGCAAGCATGTGCTATTTTTAGTGGACTAGTAAAAGCTTATGTTGATTATTTGATGAAAATCATGCTTCTCCTTGATGTTCATGTAATCCAAATCTTTCAAACATTCCAACAGTTCAAACGAAATTCTAAATCTGGCATTAGTGTGGATTTCATGCATGTGAAATATTAGTCCAAGCTTGAGCCCACCATCTATTTTCAATGCAAGACAAATTTAGAAGGCTTTGTTATCTTGGCATAACAAGAGTTGGACTTGTTTAATTTTAAATTTGATCTTCCTCTTCTATTTTCAATGCCATCTCCTGGCTAAAGTATTCTTTTCTATATAAGTTGGCTTTTCAGCTTTGAAATGTATCCCTCTTTTGGCAAGACAACTTCTACCAAAGATTGTACTGTAACCTTTTTTAGAATTAAAAAGAAGAGGACTATTTTCAATTTCTAGTAGTTAGTTTAGTGTATCTTTGTCAATGATTTGCACATGTGATAGAATATTTCTTCCTTGTCAAATCTTGATCCTTACCTAAATACTAGCTGGTCATCTTATACAGGTCATGTTTTGTGTTTAAACATCTTTTGGTTGAGTTTATAGTGGATGTTAGTGGTTGTTAGTGCCTTCAATCAGGCTTATTTTATGATTTCCCTCAAGCTTAGATAATTAGATATAACTTTTTCACAAAATACTTATGCATATTGATCAATTGGAGTTAAAGTTCAGCATTTTTCTTATTTGAATCATTGTTTTAAGAGCTCTAATTGAGTGGATCAACCAATCATTCAGGTGTATCACCATCATTAAGTAGGATTTTCTTTCAAGTTTCTTTCTCCCCTTTTCCAAGCAGTTTGTAGTGTAGAGTAGTAAGATCCTAATTGATACATTAAAGGGAGCTAGCCTTTAGAATCTAGATACTCAATCCACTGATTAGGTTACCCACAACATAGGATTGTTTCCATGTTTCAGCAGATTGTGAAGGCCTAAAACTACCTTCACAAGGGTGCAGGTCTGATTGTCAACAACTATCATTTCCAACATCATCATCTCCCTCTACTACCCTTCACTCATCAACTAGGATCATAATTAAGAGCCATCGTTTGATACATTTCAAAATGATGAAGCAATCTTGGAATTCTTGGGATCTCAAGATTTTATGCCTTTCGGAGACCACAAAAAAGGATTTTTCATAAATCTCTATCAATCTGCATATTTTGAGGAATAATGAGAACTTAATGATCAAAGTGACGAAGAGAAATCTGAAGAGGAGGAGCCTCCTAAAAATATGGATGAAATCCTACACGTCTCCTTCGAATCAGAAGAATACTTTGACATTGATATAGAACTCCCAGATTGTTTTACCTCAAATGTTCCAAAAATATCATTGCCTCCCTATTTATAAGATCAATCACTCTTTCTTATTGAGGAAGTGATATAAGTCAACATTGGTACTGAACAACATCCCAAAATGGTTAAGCTGGGGGCATCTTTAACACCTGATGAACATGAAGTTATCATTGAGTTGCTTAAAAAATTCATAGACATATTTGCATGGATTTATGTGGACATGCCTGGACTAGACTCCTCCTTAGTAGTACACCATTTGGTCATGCATCCCAATGCTAAGCTAATCAAATAGAAATTATGAAAGATGCACCCCAAAGTTGCCTTATTAGTTAAAGAGGAATTGCAAAATTTCTTGGAAGCCAGCTTCATCTAACGAATCGATTATTCTGATTAGATATCTAACATTGTTCTTGTGGCTAAGCCATAAGGAGGAATTCAAATTTGCATGGAATTCTAAGATATAAATAAGGTATGTCCCAAGGATGACCTTCTCCTTCCAAATATTGACATGATCATGGACTCGACATCAGGATATGAAATGTTATCTCTCATGGATGGATTTTTAGACTATAACCAAATTAACATCGTGCCCGAGGACCAACACAAAATAACTTTCATCACTCCATGAGGGACTTTTTGTTATCAGGTCATGCCCTTCAGTCTTAAAAATGCGGGTACAACTTATCAATGGGCCATGATAGTCATTTTCCATGACATGATGCATAATATAGTTAAAGATTATGTGGATGACATTCCAGGGAAGTCTTGACTTAGGTTTAAACACCATGTTGTCTTAAGGAGAATCTTTGAGCAATTGCGAGAATGCAAAATCAAATTAAATCTCAAGAAGTGTGTATTTGGTGTCACTTTTAGAAAGTTATTGGGATTCATAGTTTCTAATAGAGGCATAGAAGTAGACCCAAAAAAAATAAAAATTATCACATAAATGCCTCCACCTTGCAATCTAAAGTAGCTCAGAAGTCTTCAAGGAAAATTATAAGCCATTAGGCATTTTATTTCTTAGTTAGTGGATAAATCTCACCCATTCAACCACCTCCTAAATAAGGGGACTAATTTTAACTAGAAATCTGAGTGCTAACAATCTTTTAATAATCTCAAGCAATATTAGGCCAACCCACCTATTTTATCACCTCCTGTGTCAAGAAGGCCCTTTCTCTTGTATATTTCAGCAACTCCTTGTGCAATAGGTGCCCTCCTAGCACAAGATAATGATCATGGAAAGGAACAATCAATATATTATCTGAATCACACACTAATATCTTATGATTTGAACTATACTCTAATTGAGAAGGCATGCTTAACCGTGGTCTTTACCTCACAAAATTTCCTACACTACATGCTCAATAAGCAAGTCCAACACATTGCCAAGGTTGATCTTCTTAAGTATTTATTGTCTAAATCAGATCATATTGGAAGAATGGCCAAGTGGATCATGCTCCTTAGTCAATTTTAGATTGAATATATTAATCAAAAGGCCATTAAAGGATAATTCATAGTAGATCAATTAGCAGAAGCACCACTTGAAGTGACTGAGCCCCTTGTAACAAACTTCCCAAATGATCTATAATGATTACTTCAGAATCAATTAGATGGAAATTATATTTTGATGGATCATTCACTACACATGGATCAAGGGCAGACATCCTCCTCATCACCCAACAAGGTGACCTTATTCCCAAAGCTTTATGTCTTGCCTTCCCATGCACTAATAATATCTCTGAGTACGAGGCTTTGATTGTCAACCTTCATCTAGCCATCCAATGGAATATACATCATTTGTAAGAATTTGATGACTCATAGCTTATAATCAATCAGGGCAATGATAAGTTCTAGACAAAGAATGAGAAGTTACTCCCTTATAAGTAATTAGTTGATCAAATTAAACAAAATTTTCAATCCATCACATTTGAGCAAGTACCAAGAGGGAGTAATAAAGTGGCTAATTCAATGGCCACCATTGGCTCTCTTATTGACCTTCCTGAAAGTGTTTTAGAAGAGAATTTTCTAATTGAACATCTGATGCTCCTAACACATCAATCTATGGCTCCTTTCCAAATCTGTGCAATCAATGATCCCAATATTCCCTGGTACCATGACATCTACTACCATAATAACATCCTCCCCTTAACTTTAATCACCACCAACATAAATCTTTTAGCCATTGTACTTCTTATTACACAATCCTCGGTAGCACGCTCTATTTTAAAGGCTATGATGGGACTTTGTTGAGATGATGACATCAAAAGAGGCCTCTCAATGATAAAAAAGTCCATGATGGTATTTATGGTGGTCATATCAGTGGAATGACCCTATCCAAGAAACTACTCTGGACTAGATATTATTGGTCAACCATGGAACACAATTCCTATTAGTACATGTGAAAATGTGTCAGTTGCCAAAATCATGGGAATATTATTCATTCACCTGCACAAGAATTACATCCCATCATGAGTCCATGGATATTTTTTAAATGGGGCCTTGATTTGATCGACAAGATTAATCCAACATCATGAGATGGTCACAAGTTTTTTATCATAGCAACAAAGTACTTCACTAAATGGGTAGAGGTGATACCGCTCACTTATACTATAGGCCTTCAAATTTATAAATTCATTCTCAATGAAATCATTCACCACTTTGACATCCCTACCAACATCATCTCAGATAATGATAAATCATTCAAAAATCAAGAAGCTGAGGCCTTGTGTCAGAGGTATCACATCAAGCAACATTTATCTTCTCCGTACTACCCCCAAGGGAATGTACAAGTTGAAGAAACAAACAAGACCATCATCAAGATCCTTAAGATTATAGTTAATTAGGTAGGTAGAAATTAACACCTACAACTATATCTAGCTCTTTGGTCTTATTGCACAAGTGTCTGTACACCTACTTAGGCCACTCTATATGCCTTTGTCTATGGGACATAAGTGATCTTACCAGTGGAAGTAGAGTTCCCCTCCCTTTAAATCTCATTAAGGGGAATCATTACCAATCATAATTATAGACAATAACTCCTACACGAACATGATCTCTTAAATGAGAAGTGATAAAAGGCCCTTGATCACTTATGAGCATATCAAAATTAATTGAAAAGCCAATATCGCAAGAAAATCCAGTCCTGGGAATTTGAGGTCAGTGACCTAGTTCTGAAAGAGAACCAAAAAATACCAATGCTGACAAGGATAAGAAGGGAAAATTTGAAGCTAATTGGCTCAGGCCTTATATTATTATTGCCAAATTTGATTTTGGAGGCTATAAATTGGCCACATTGGATGGCAAAGAGCTTGATGATCCCATCAATATCATGCATTTGAATCATTTCTACCCCTGACAGGATCCACCATCCTCCGTTTATGAGTCCCCACTCTTGGGTTCATACCCTTGTCCTCTCCATCTACTCCATCACATCTCCCCAATAGTCCAATAAGTCCAAAAAAATAAAATAAAAAATATATCCATCCAATGGTGAAAACTAATTCTTTGGCACCTTGGGCAAGTACCATGATGAAAACTGATTTCCAACATCATGGTAAAAAAACCTTGACCCTGATTTCAATAATGGGCATCCATCACATGTTCTTATACAACAACCGGAGGAAAATGCTTCAGCACAAGGTATACAACATTGTTTGTTGAGTAATGAGAATATTTGTTGGGAAAGTCCTTTAAAGTCGCTTATCCATATCTAACATATATATGTCCCCAAAAGTTCCATCATCTCCTTATCACCATCCCCTATCCTATCACCCCATCATATCCTCTTTGACAAGCATGTCTCCTTTTAGCCTCAAGATGAATCCCATCCCTATTTATCTCTTGTTGTCCTTAAGACTATGGTTCACACCTTCCCACTAATGTTGTCATTATGGAAGGGTCAAAAGGTATAAGTTTTTACTTCTGGGGTTTAGCATACATTATGATACTGAATCTCGAGGGGTCATCTTAACCCTCATTCATGATTACTTTTGAACTTGGTTGGAATCTTGTCCCGACACATAAACGTTTTTGGGCATGACATACCTTGTGTACATAGCCTCTACTTGTCATTAAGGCCCATTGTTTATAATCATTTTACGATCGCATCATTATCCATTTGTATATCCTTAATCTATATTATGGTCCCATTATCTTGTGTGATTATATATTTTCTTATGTGATTATGTATTATCATATGATTGTCTTGTGTGATTGTTAATCATGCATATGTGTGATTGTTAATCATGTACATATTAATGTCTTGCTTATTTAATCATGTTCTATTTGTAGTTCATATATGTTTTATTTGATTAACTTTTATGGGAACAAGGAGGTTCGTTCCCCTTTATGCACCTATTTTTATGTGCCTTTGGCTTCTTATGTCACTGACACATGTTTCAATGATGCAATATATAAATGGATTGCAAAAATTTTAGTGGCTTCGAAAATCACCACTCATCCTATTCCCCCTGATCCGATCCCTTGTCCCATCACAACTATCCCCATCCCCTCTAACCTATCTTTACCCCAATCAAAACCTAATCACCCACCAACCCATCATTAGCATATATCCATGGTGCAGGAGGGTTTTTACCCAAACCCATATTATTAGACATCAAAAAGGGGATTAATATTTTGTTAGCACAATCATTTATATTTTTCATTACCATCATACATTTATCTAAATTGTTACATCTCGATTTCTTGCTAGACAAACTTGCTAGATTATTTGTGGATATCTGCAGTTAACAAATTTAGTTTTGGTTATATTTCTAACTAAGCTTGAGATTTATACTATTATAGGATAGTTTAATGTTTCTTAGTTATATGATAATACATGATTGTTTACTATGAATTAGATTAATGTATGCATTTATGTTTTAAACATATTAATGCATTATTTTAGTTATAGTATTGTTTTATGATTATCATGTGATATAATTTAATTATCTGCGTATTGTGAAGTGGATGTAGAATAATTCATTCTTGGGACGTGCTAGAGGGAGAATATTATTGAAGAGGGTGATGTATATGGAGACGTTGAAGGTCTACAAAGAGCTAGTGAAACCCTACACATATACAAGGTAGAAATGCATTTTAAAATAATTGTTTTTGGTGCTTGTTTGAAATATTGTTTTCTGTAATTATCTGAGTAAGTAAAATTATAGAAATAAATTCTTTTGTGTGTTTAGCATGATGTGTCATTAATACACGTAGAGACAAAATTAATAAAAGTAAAATTAAATAAAAATTATTAATTATGAATTTTAGAATCTGGTATTAAATTATTTAAATAGAATTAAATGTTAAATTAGTTTAATATAAAATATGAATGTCATATTAAAATATATATAAAAAAGAATTGTTTAAAAAAAAAAAGAAATAAATTAAAAATCTAAAAAAAAGACAAAAAGGAGAATAAACTCATAATTTAGAAAAAAATAGAGAAAGTCTTAAAATTAAAAAAAAAAGATAAAAACAAAAATCTTGAAAAAAAAAGAGAGCTACGCCCATCTCTACATAAAGAAAGAGTGGAAGGAGAATTGGCATGATATATATGATACAGAGAAGAAAAAGCCTAGAGAGGGAGGCAAAATGGGCATGAGTGAAAGAGATCTGCGACAAATTGATAAGTAGGTGGTGTATTTTGGATTTATAAATTATTCTTGGCTTATATAATTAAATTTTAGTAAATTATGTGTGTAAAGTGGTTGTATATTCTATTTTTTTAATACTTTTAGGTCATGAATTATCTGAATTTTTACCGTAGAATGTAGTAACCTTTAGAATACAACAGTAATATAATATATATATATATATATATATATATATATATATATATATATATATATATATATATATATATATATATCATGGATAAATGAGTCATACGTTCGAGATAGGAAAGACTTAATTCGTTGTGTTGAGAATTATATTATGCACAAGTTTTCCTATAGCGACGCCATAAATTGTTAAGGAAGTCAACAGGGCAACAAATTTTGCTAGAAGTACAGTTATCTGACCACAAAAAGTTGTAGGAATTGACTTTTATTTTAGTGAGTCGCTAAAATCCACTGCATGGAAAAAAAAGAAAACAAAAATCAGACCTTTAAAACACCTCAAGGTGTTGAAAACTACCGGTTTGATTCATCCTGTGCATTATCTTTGGATCGCTGTATTATTTTATTGGGTCGTTGTATTATTCTGTTGAGTTATTGGGCATGGTAAGTGAAATCACTCTGTGTGATATGCTGAGATAGCAGTGTGCATAGAATTCCAGTTTATTTTATAGGAGTTATACTATTAGCAACGAATTAATAAAGGCTATTTACATGAACTGTACTAGTTTTAACGTGATCTGCACCTGCTAAAGCATAACGAACTGCAACAAATTTGCTAACACTGATTTATTGGTAATGTTTCCACTAAACAATGATTTGTTTACAAAATATGAAAATGCTTTAATTATTATTTCCAGACAATTAGAATTGCTGTAGTTTTCTGTGAGTGAGTAAACTGTAGCATATGCTAAGGCAAAATATTTATGAGCGTTGTATATTATTTGCTAAATCAATTTGCACTATATTGATTTGTTGGAAAAAACTACAATTAGCATAAACTCAACAATTTAGTCATCCTTATTAAGAAGTATATACCTCAAATTAGCTATGTAATTATAGCTATACGACCTCCTCAAGGGCATCGTATATAGTATTACCTATGAATTGTGAAAAGAATGAACACAATACAAATGTTGGGAATAAAGGAAGTTATCCATGTTTCAAATAACAAGATGCAACTCTTTAGCGTTGAGTATTATGATGATATCGGAATAATAATATCTAATGGAATATGGACTCAACGTTATATAATGAATATTTCAATAGATACTACAACGGATACATATTAAGACTTTATAATATACTTTGTGAATAAGGAAGTTCTGAGTATTAATATAACCTTAGGGAGTTCTTGATAAGAGATATAATGAACAATGGTATGGTAATTTTATATTATATGAGTACTTATATGTTTTGGAGTATAAGTCCTCATAAACATCTATAGCAAGAGGTGGCTGAATTAAATCATAAAGTATCTTAGAAAATTTAAAACTTATCATATTAAAACAATTTTCGAGAAAATAGAACAAGGTGTTTTAACGGGTTTATAAGCTTTCTATTTCTCTATAAATGATTGACTGACTGTTGTTATATGTAATCCGCATTGAAAACTGGGGTGCAGTACATGTTATGAGAATGTTAAATGATGGATTATATCTAGGATATATTGGTAGATCGTGATACATGCTTATATGTATGTTTACTTTAAATACTAGTTTTCAATTTAAGATTAAGATATACCCAAGTGGTATAATTTCGTAATAGCTTATTTGTGGATCGTTTGATTCTTAAAATTGTAAGTTGGGCTACGTGTTTTTATGTAGTTGTGAACTATGATAGTATGGCATATCATAGAGTATTATAGTTTTAATAAATATTGTATCTGAATAGTACATACTGTATTTTCTATGTTTAGATTTACATCTACATTTGACTGATTTACTATATGCATGCTAGTTATTGTTGTGGATAGCATGTTTTCGTAAAAAATGGTAAGACTTTATGTATGCGTGCATAAAATCTTTGAAATTTTAATGAATATTGTATTGGTACATTATTATGTTTCGTGGGAGCTATGACTTGCTTTGTTATATATGGTTACTATATAAATGCTTATGTTTCCATGATTTTAAGACTAATTATATGATTGTTTTTGAAAAACTAGTAGTTATGTCTTAGAATACTAGTCTATGGTAATATGGGTTATCATAGATATAACATATATGAAAATAAATTATGGTAGTTGAAATCTACAGTTATGTATATTTTACCTAGGTGGTATAGGTTGTAGTCATTATTTCTAGTATGGGATAGAAATAAGGTAAGATCCATTATACGTTTGACAAAATAAACATATGCTTGATTTACTCCTATGTCTGGCATGTTATATATTGTGTTTACAAATAGGAGGTAAACTAAATGAATCTTGTGGTTAAATTGTATTTAACCAATCTTTATTGTTGATACGGAGTAAAGAGTGAGATGGACTTCAGTGGCTTACTAGTATCACAATGATAGATGAATGTAGTCTGATCAAGTGGTGTATATGAATTTGATTGATCTAGATCATTATATTTTATTATTTATAAAACTTTGGACCGAAGTATGTTTAGTGAGATATTATCATTTCATGAGTATGATTTACATGTTTGTGAAATATCTTGTAATAAAATGAATTTCTATTATACATTACATATTTAGAATTATATATCACACATGTACTTGCTAGTCTCTCTAGATTCTCATGTCATCACTATCTAATCATCTATGAAGGGAGGGTCATTCTCTGATGGAAGATTATGTAGAGAATCGTTGGTCTGTGGTTGGTGTAGAAAAATACTAGGATGATGCTCTCCCTCCCAATAATATTACTATTATTGAGATGACACTTGAGATTACTATAGATACTAGAGACTCTGGGGAACTCATGCTCTAGGGAACCATGTATCTTTATTTACATTGTAATTTATTATATTTATCATTGAGTATTTTCATGAAGAGTTTTAATTACTTATTATTGTAAATCAATAGTGGTGTCTATAGACTTGTTTCAGTTGTAGTTGACTTAATGTAATTATTTTTTGTATTCGCATTATGACATGTACTCTCATGATATTAGAGATCAATATTATGATATTTATTATGTTTGTTTCTATTATTAACTTGTATTTTTATCATGGTCTCTGTATATTCTCATGATGTAATCTATATCTAGTATATGTGTTAAATAAAAAATCACATATTTCTATGTCTAATCCAGTGGGGTTACACAAATTCATACCATCTCATCATATAAACATAAGAATTAATACATAACACATCCATCACATCATTATTAACATAAATGACAAATAAAAAATACCTCATAATGTCACATCATAACTATCCCTTACCCATCTAAATCATAACATCATCACTACGATATCACAAAATCATAGAAATCCATTTTACAAACTCACAATAATGTATATCCACCTCATTATTTCATCTAAACATCATATAACATAAATTCATAACCATAATACACTTAACATCACATCTAAGCATCATACATGTAGTCACATCATAACTAACTCATCATGTAAAAGTATATCCATCACATCATATCATATCATAATCAAAATTAAATCACATCTAATCTAACCACATCATATACATCCAAAAATAACATAATTCATCATCATCATCATCATCAACACATAAAAATAAACAACATAACATCGAAACATATCATCATCATCACACACACACACACACACACACACACACACACACACACACACACACACACACACACACACACACACACACACACACACACACACACACACATACAGTCCACATGGAGTCCATTTCAAAAGAAAAAGATACAATGCATGGGCCTTTGGGGAAAAAATGAGATAGAGTACACAAATCCCCTATACATCTATACATCTCATGTCTCAAGGCTATGTTATTAGTAGCCCTAGTTATTTGGGTCATCCTCTATAGGCTAATGCATTGATTGTGATGAACTAGCCCATAAATATGGAGTATGTCACTCAATCGGCACTACATCCTCATAGAGAGTCTTATAATATTGTGCCTCACGATCAATCTAATAATGTTCATCACATCTACCACACCGTATCCATCCATCACCTAATATGCCTCATCTTTGGCCATCTCGTCCATCTCCACCTCCACAGTCAAAGTCTGGATCTAGGCCTGCATCTATGTAATCTAGCCTTGAAAACTAGTAATCTAGGTATCTCTTCTCTGAATATAGCTCTATAGGATAATGATATATTCCTATGATATAGTAAGTTGTGCCTATAGACCTATAATATGTGCCTAGGACTGGGCCAACTACCCATCCCTTTGTGCCACCTAGGCCTACAAGGTTGTGACCTATCCCTATAGCCTAGTCACGTGTCCTTGTGCTTGGGCCAGCTATCCATCTCTATGTACTATCATAGTCTATAACTAAACCTATAGCTGGTCCCTCTCCTAAGTGATCCCATCAATCTTTGCTAATTGAGCCTTGATCTCCATATACAATCAAGCTAATAATGTCTACTCATCCTCTGTTAGAGGTTGATGTGAAGGCCCTGCACCATCTCCACTACCACTCCCTCCAACTTGTGTCCCATCCTGAACCTATGGATGTACCTATGGTCCAACTTGTACCTATGTTTGTATTAGGGGCCCACTACCCCCTGCTACTTTTGCTCGATCTCCATCTTCTCCATCTACACCCATAGCCACCCAATCTTGGCCATCTTGTCCATCTTATGTAGGTACCTACCTCATCCATCTTAGTATCCTAGCTTATGCCTGTAACACTCTCCCTACCACCCCACACCTAACCACACCTCTAGGAAGAGTCAATCTAATGGAAATATTCAGTCTCTACTAGGCTATGTATGCTGCATAAATACCAAGATCAAGAATACATGTTTATAAATCTCAAGGCACTGGGGTAATGCCCTCATAATTAGTACATGCATTGGCCCTATCTATTGGCCTCCCCACTGAGGCCTATCCTGCTCACTCTAAGTGAATAAGTGCTCTGCTCTAGGTACATCTTGAATGAAGCCAAAATGTCATTGCATGTGATGTATCCTATAGTGATCTATCACTAAATCCCATCACCCCATCAGGGATCACTCTGTCAGGACAAACTATGTCACAACCTCATCATCCCATCCAAACTATAGACCTCTATATGGTATTCAGGTGATGTGTTCTAGATGAAAGCTATCAAATGCATCATGATAAAAGTGCATCTCTCCAGTGTGGCCGCATTACACTCCTAGAAGAATGTACCAACAAAAAACCATAGGATGGTGAGGCTTTCATGTTGTAAGCATTCCTAATGGCCACTGGATAAAAATGTGATCCCAACTCCAGATATGTAGAAGCATGGATGGTTCTAAGCTATTAAATTCTCTATAAACACCTAGATGTAGCTCTCCATACAAATACACCAAAATAATAGATCCCCAGGCAAAAACTCAAAAATCCTAGACCATATTAGCAACAACATCCCTGAGGCCCAGATAAAACTATTGGCATTCTTGTCTGATAAGAGAATACTGATGATAAAGACATAACCACTAGTGTCAGTCTATCAATAGTACCCTCCACCAAGCATCGATCAATATCAAGATGTCTATCACATCTCCTACTTGCAATCCTCCAGCTAATCATTATAATGTCAGGGCCAGTGTATGTGATCTCTAATAGATCTGATCTCCTCACATAAGAAGTTGGAAGATTTGGTACACATCCTATAGAGTGACCATCATCTCCCCCATGAAAAAATGAAATGTGATGGTCTCATAATTCTAGAACTCCACTAGGGATGTAATCAATGCATGGTTTATCTAGTTCATGGGAATAATTGCCATATCATGTAATCCCACCAGCTCTAATACTTTAAACTTAGCCTCTGTCCATAGATGCATCTCATGTAGAACTATGGGCCATCGAGATCGTGACACCATCACTCTTAGGTCCTATTGCACCAATCACAATCAAACTATCACTCCATATATCACAAACCACTTATCCTATCTACCACATAATTACCTAAACTACCCATCCAACTTACTTGTATATGCAAAACCTCAACCTACCCTATCCCAACCAATCCCCTAATCCTCTTTATACCTATGCCAATTTCCCATTTCCTACCCCAATTACCCCTACCAAACAATCCTAATCCACCTAAATAATCCCCCTCACCATCACCTCACTAATCTCATTCCCTAATCTAATCCATATCTCACTAACATTATCTAAGTATCCTACCTATCTAACAACCCTTCTCACCTCTTCATTATCCAACCCCACTATTTGCTAATGATATCATATACACCCATAATCCAACATCCCCTCCCCTTTCATTACAATTATTCCCACTAACTAAATAAACCCCCTACTTGCATATGCCTACCCCCATTACCCTTACCCACCACTCCTAATTACCCCTTATCATACTAACACCCCCTTCCCATCCATATCCTAATCTACTAACTACATCTCCTACCTAAACCATCTAACCTAACCCCTCATCACAACACTTATCCATTTTTCCCACTTTCACAAAATCACTAATTGTGAACATGCCCTTAGTGGCAGTTTTGACAACATCATAAATCACAACTTACAGGTTTGTTTGACCTTATGATCAAGCAAAACTATGAATCCCTAAATCAAAAAATCACAAAATCATGACTCTATAGTCATAGTATTACAATATCATAGCTGTAGACCTGTGGTATTGTAATACCATAGATTATCCTACAATACCACAAGTCACAACGATAATGTCATGAACGAGGTCATACCCGTTAGTCATGTTATTATTGAAGTGACTTAGCCAACATATTTTTCTATAAAAATCCATCCAAAAACACATAAATCTAACTAAAAAAAATCATAAAATCACTAGTTAGGGATTCATTACTCACCGCAAGTCCAACATCAATAGGTCTCTGGTACTCTCAAACTCTCTCACCATGTTGGGAAGTTCAGGTTAGTTGGTCCATAGTTTTGACTCAAAGCTCAAAATCACTAAAAGAAAAAAATGCACAAATGACTCAATTTTGACTTTTTGTGCTATTTGACCCTCCCATACACCCCTAACAAGGCTTTTACTAACACTTCCTACGTCCAAAACTATCAAATTATCTAATTACCACACATCATTGCTAATTATCTCTAACATTATTTGGGGCATGGATTTTCCATAATCTCATTGTCCATTCTTAATCCCCCATCAAAATACATTGGCTCGAGGTCTTGTTAGACTATGTAGGTAGCATCTGGTCTCACTTTTGTGACTCGAGATAGCTTGGCCACTAGTCATCCTTTATCACCATCTTGTTCCCAAACTATTAATTTGATAATCATTTATCCATATATGCTATGAATCTTACGTAAAGTAGCTCCCTATCATTAATCAAACCCTATTGTCTCTATTATTGATTTCCAAGCCTTCCCTAGCATGTACCTTGCTATGGGATTTATGATTGGCTTGAACCCATATTATCTAAATCAATTTTGTCTTATTAATCAAATCCTTTTCTAAACATTGGTTGTTTGTCTATAACCCATCATATTTAAGCTATTTTTATCCCCGTAATCCATGGTGTAATCCAACCGTAGCTATGTCTTGGGGCATCCCAACCCCTTATTATTATCCTGATCTTATCCCATCCTAGGCTTCTTGTTTGAGTGACCATCTAGGTCAGTTCTCCCTACATGTTCCCTCGAGGGGGCATCATATCTTACTAACACCGTCTAACATTATGGCTCTTCTTTGAAATACCTTTTTGATATACCATTACTCCTTCACTCACTCATAATGCCCTTTCAAAGAGGGGTAAAATATATGCACTAAAATATGCTCACCCTGCTAATTATGCTAATTATGATAATTTTTGCTAATTTAGCCTATAACTATATTCCCTAGCTTATTTAATATTATCCAATGTCCCATTCTTGTATCTTTCAAACCTTACCCCATCCCAAAACCAATTAATCCCTTCTTTAAACCCTTAAACAAAACCTATTTACCTACTAACCTACTCCTTAAGCCACTAGCTAATTTAAAAATATAAAATAATCTACCTACCCAACTACCACCCTATTTTAGCCTCTCTTAAACCCCTAAACCCTAATAGAAGATTTATAGAATTGGAGGATTCTATAAATCTCCTCCACTTTAGCCCCTTTTCTTTAGAATTTTCTAATTATAGAGATCTCTATAGAATTAAAAATTCCATGAAAAATTCCTAGCCATTGATCTCAATGGCTCAAATTTGAATTTGAGACATTGATTTCTCCCTCCATTCCTATATAACCAAGCTCACCCCCTCCCTCAAACTAACTAGAAATATTGAAGCCTACTTGCTATCTTTCTACCATTATCATCTTCCTTGCATCCATCCAAAGCCATTATCAAGCACACTCACTCATTGGAAGCCATTATCGCACATCAAGCAAATAATTTAACATCTTTCAAATTTTACATCAAACATCCATTGGACAATATTAGAGAGGAGTCATAAAGAGGTAAAGTGATGGTAAGATCATTCTTATTGAGCTGGTTATCTCTTTTATCCCCTCTTATTTGTGTGTTTAGATTTTAGGTTTTTATTACTAAAATTAATTAATAGGAGTTGAATCTAAAAATTAGGCTACATGAAGATCCATTCATGCCAGTCCTTGGTAAATCCAAACCTTTCCAAAACTTTCATGAAGAATCTCCAATAAGCTCTACAACAGGCCTTGCTAATGTTAGGCTTTATGAGCAAGACTTTTTGCTTGGAGGATTTCAATGAGTGAAGCACTTCATGAATGACGATGATGCCATCCTAAATGTGTCACCTCAGAACAAACCCCCCTTGCTTAGGTAAAATTAGCTGGGAGATGAAATATTTCAAATTGAATGAAATTGCATTGGAAATGATCTTATAAATTGTGTTGCACAGTGCAATCAATCTGTAGTTTCCAAAGGATGATTGGGTGAGCTTTTTAGGAATCAAAGATAGAAAGGTGCAATTGATATTAGTACTCATATTTTTATTTTGTCTAGAAAATTCCACAAGTGTAGTGACCTCTTCCCCATTGATTGACCATAAAGCTTGAAATAAAGTGATAAAAAAATCATCCAAACCTAGAGATTTTTCCTTATTCATTGCATAAACCACCTTCTTGATTTCATCCCGGGAGAAGGCAGCTAAAAGCATGTCATTTTATTGTTGTGTGACCAAGTAAGGGATGACATAAAGAAGCTCATTTTGAGACCTGAGATCTATAGTGGCTAAGCAAGCTACAAGGGAGTTGAAAATATTGACCACTTCTATTCTTATCTCAGATATCTATTCAATATCCTTTCCATCCCTATCCACTATTATAGAAACTCTATTATAGCTTAGATTCACCCAAGTAGAGTTATGAAAAAACTTTGTATTCTGATTCCCCTCCTTGAGCAAGCTCTCCATTGATTTTTATTTCCAATGAATTTCTTCCCTATTGTGTAGCTCTTCCAACTTGGCCACTAAGGAATGATCACTCTCATACATGTTCATAGTCATCTTGAATTTCAAAACCACCACATTCAAAGCTTCTAATTCAGCTTCCTCTCTTTTAGTTTCTTCAAAAATATTCTTAAAATAGATTTATTCCAATGTCTGAGGCAATTTTTGATGAAGATAAGATTTTTAGCAAAAGTAAAGATGCAATTACCTTTGAGGAGAGGAGAGTTCTTCCACTAGTATTTGATTATATCAAAGAGAGAAGGATATCTTAGCCACATAAGTTCAAACTTGAATGAGCACATGGGAGGGGCCCGATCAGGGTTTATCACCCAGTCCACTAGAACATGATCAGAGTTGATCAATGGTAAAATTATGCTTTTAGAAGTCTAATTAGAACCCAGAATGCCTCAATCAAGAATCTATTCGAGTGTTCAACAATATTATTGAATCATTTTCTTCTAGTTCATCTAGGTAAATTTCCCCTTCTTAAGAAAAATACCAATGAGCCCAAAATTACCAACAAAGGAGGCAAAGCTCACTTGAGAGGTGAGTTATCTTCCCATACCACCTCTTTTATTAGTTGGGCTAAGAATAACATTCAAATCACCACCCAAAGCAAACTTATCATTAGGGTGAAGAGCGAGGATCTGAGAGATCTCCTCCCAACATTCCCTTTTCAGAGACGAGATGTTAGGGCTATATACATTGAAGAAACAAAAGGATATGTTTGACATAAGATATTTAATCTTACACCATTGCCAATTTGCTCCACTACCTAAGGGCATCACTTCCACTATGGAAGGATTTCACACCAAATCCAAACCCCCCAATGCACCCACTGAATCCACAAAAAATCCCTTCTAACTTGGCTAACTTAGAGAAAGAAACCCCTTCACCTCAGACATATCAAGTTTTTTTCTTGAAAGATGATAACATTTGGGCAAGGTGGTGTCAACTAACGCTTTATAAAAAGTATTTTGATAGGGGAATTGAGGCCCCTAGTGTTCCAGGTGATGATCTTCATGACACTGGTGAGGGGATTTACACCCCTCACACTCTAGGAAAGAAAAGAGTGATAACCTTTTGATTTTCTGACAAACCCTGCTCATATACCTTGATACAATCTAGTTTACACCCTCTTTTAATTTTCTTACCATAATTCAATTCAGAAATAGGGCAATATTTTTGGGAAATCATCAAGTTATCCCTTGAGAACAAATCCTCATCCAAGTCATTATCTGCATTGAAACCTTAACTTAACCAATTTCAGCCCCAACCCTTCCCCTGCCCCCACACTATCTGTGACTAGCCTTTCTAGGGTCCACATATTATCTTCAACAATTTTTAAAGTCCCATCACAATTTTGTGAGGATCTTATTAGGTGCATCAGTTTTGAAGGCCGAGAGACCATTTTTTTGAGGCAATTAGCATAGATTGATAAGATGATGGATCCACATCATTCAAATCAAAATATTCCACTCGATTTTGAATATTAGAGTTATCTCACATACTATTGAACTAATTACCACAATTCCTTCTCAAAAATTTCTTAGAAGATGGAGAAAATTAACTTTCTAAACTAACTTCACCTTTATTCTGATGACAGGATGGGGCTGCTTGGGGAATTTTTTCTTGATGCACCCAAATTTGTGGCACCAAAAGCATCAGAAAGGAAGTTTCTCAATATTGATATTCCAAACCTATTCTCTACCAAGGACTTAAGGATGATGGCTTCTAAAATTTCAACTTAAATGTCCACTTGAACACAAAATTTTGTATATGCTTCCAGAGTGCCATCCAAAGAAGTAAGGTCAATGGAGATGAACCCCCCAATTAAAATTTCGACACCTTTGAGACTTTTTCACCTCAATATTTATTTGAAAGAACATATAGTTGAATTCACACTAGGATATTGCTTTACCCCCATCCCTCTAGGTTAAAATTAGGGCTCCAAACCTACGTGGATACCCTAGCCTCGTTCAACATCTAGGGCCTTGAAGAAAGAATCTCCTCTTTTTTTTCCCTATCCACACATGAAACCAAAAAGAATCATCTTGGTAAAAAATATATTGGCTACTCTTTACCCCAATTCTTGCCAACCTAGGCTTCAATCTCACCAATGGATGGCCACTTGCCTACCACTTTACCTATAATACCTCGCTCTTCCAAAACCCTGATATTCACATTAAGCTCCATTCCCTCAAGGACAAGTTCCCAACATGGGCCAATGGTCAGAGAAATGTTTCAAGCAATGTTGGGGTGTGAAGAGGGCTTACCAAGCTCGCTTTATCACCCATTGACCTCATCTCTTATAGCCTTTCCACTATCCTTGCCCCAGTAATACCCCTAAATGGTTTGGTCCATCTTCCCCTCTACATTATGATCTTCTTCGACCTTTGCCAAATCCACTCCTTCACCATCTCTTCATTCCTATTATGTTTCTTTGTGAATGTCCTTGTCCTCCTGATGTTGCTTTATGCCACCCTTCTTCCCTGCCTTTGCTACTCACTTGCTCCACCTGCATTGTGATGCATTTTTCTATCACACCATTTTTTTAATAACATATTAAGACATTGTTTCCACTTGTTTCTTGTTAATAAATTCCATGAGTATTTTTATTTTGCTGAAACTATAGTCAAAATAAAAAAATCAACACAACACGTTTTAATTAATTGATGAGAAATAACTATTTTTTTAATTGAAATTTTTTATTAAAAAATTATATATTTTTTTGAGTCAAATTATAATCAAAGTAAAATAATTCCAAATAAGATATTCTCTTAAAAAAATCTATTTTTTATTAATTAAAAATTCCTATATAACTAAAAAATTATTTATACTAATAAAACTATAGTGTTTTTCTTTCTTTTTAAACTATTTAAAAAAAAAAAAAAAAAAAAAAAAAAAAATCTTAAAAAATAACACAACAAATTGTGATTAACGAAACCAAACAAAAATTAAGTAATACTCAAATTGAAGGCGGTAATAAATAGAGTTCACAATCTAATATATTACTAATAGTTGCATAAATGTTTGATAATAATATCTAAATTTATTAATATCTCGAGCACATTCAATTATTAATTGTATTGAAAAAGTTTGTGATCATCCATTCTTGTGAATTTAAGAGATTAAATTTGATTGTTGACTTTATAAAATTTTGGATGATGATTATTTATTTAGTATTAGTTTAAAAATGTTGTAATAAAATAAGGAGAAGTTGAAGGTTATATATTTATTATAATTTTTTATTAAAAAAAATTGTTTATATTTTATAATTAAAAATTTAAATGTAATAATATAATTATCAAATTTAACTCTTCTTTGTGATATGTAATGTCTACGAATTTTGAGGGACTTAAATAAAATGAAAGTTGACATTTGATGAGATTAAATTTGGATATAAAAAAATGTTTGGATATAACTTTTTAATAGATATAATTTATAATTTTATAAACAAAAGTGTTAAATTATATGTATCAAAAAAAAATTTAATAAATTTATTAGACTTATAATTAATTTTAAGTTTGGGATATTATAAACTTATAAAAATGATATTTATATATTTATTAGTTGTTAAATTGTATATTTATAAAATGTACTTTTATTTATCAATTATTGGTTAAATTGGGTGTTATTGACATGCATTTACTAATTTTTCTTGATCCATGTGTCTTCTTTAGGTACCCACATGTTATCATCTTCCTCCCCATCTAAGTTTTACTATATTTTGGGTTCCCACTCGAGGTCTAATCACATTTTGCCCTCTTTGTACGAAGCATAATATTACACCCCAAACATGTCTGAGTGATATTACACTCTAGACATGTCTGGAGCATAATTGAATGCCCATGGCACATTTTTTTCAAGCCTTTCTACCATTCACCTTGTGTGACCCTTATTCCATCATTTTTAGATTTTCGATTGTTGGATGTTAGTTTGTGCACAAATATGCTTCTATTTTTAATTCAAGTTATTTATAAATACAAAATCACCCTAATACATTTAAAAATTGTATGAAAAATATTAAACATTGTTAAAAAAAAAAAAAAAAAAAAAGTAATGTTCACAAGAATTTATTTTGCATATATAAGCATTTAAAGAAATCAAGTAATCATTAGAACATTCATTGTAGTATTTAAGTTTATATTTCTGACACATTATATTGCACTATATTTCCTTGCTAACGAATAACTACAATTATAAAAGTCTTATTTTTGATATTGTACAATTTCGTGGGACTTGACAAATATCATGATAATTCAACTATTCCCTAGTATAATGTAGGGCCCAAAATATATGTTTTTTTAATATGGTATTGAGATCTAACTATCTAATTAAAGAAAGAAGTCCATTTTCTCAACAATCTAAGTGAAGGAATGGAAAATTGAGAGAGATTTTTGAAACCTTATTTTAGACAGACACAATTGTCAAAACATATTTTCTTTTCTGACATTTGCTAGTAACAAAACTTGATGGTCTTAACATTTTTAAGGTTGGAACTCGACAATTCGTACATGGTTTGTACATCATTCTCCAATCATCACAAGTTTTCTAGGTTATCTTCTAATCATTATTAAGTGCTTTTTACCACTATCAAATTGTTTGATCTCTAAATATTCAAAAGACATATATATATATATATATATATATATATATATATATATATATATATATATATATATATATATATATATATGATATTTTTTTATATTCATATAATTTTAAAAAATTAATTGTCTATTTTATTATTTAACATATATTCACTTTTAATTTTAATTTTAAATTTGACATTAACTTGATTGTCATTTAGAAGTTTTTCTTTTTTTCTTGGAGAATTCAATTGAAAAATAGTAATATGATGATTATGGTGTGGGTTTTTTGAATCCCTTTTTTCATAAATATTATTACAAACTTAACATATTGATGTATTATTTTATGTAAAAAATCTAAAATAAAAATCTTAATATTGATATTAAAAAAAAAATTCGAATAAATATATTTAATATATTTGTACTAATTTATATTACTAATATTCATTTTGATTCGGTGAAATATTATTTATAATATTAATTTAGAAACTTACATTAATTAATAAAAAAAGGGTACATGTAATGTTCTATAAATCTCTTTCTAAATTAAATTTATAATTATTATAATAATTATCGACCAACACACTGTTACTCTTGATAAGTAAATAATCTTAATCTCTGGTTTTTATTTAATTTTTTTTTTTTCATAGGAAATAAGATAAGAATGTATACGTATATCGAATCGAAGAATCAATATTGAGTGTTTTCTAGTTATCGGAGAATCAAAACCTACATTTCAGAGATCTCACTCCGACTGAACTTCACCTGACAAAAAGATTATTTGTGGGTTATGGAAATTGCCACCATTTTAGTTTGCAACCAGTTTATAAGTTGCTTTAAAACCTGCATTATTGCTTATGGAATTGGGAAGCTAATAATTGCATAATCAGAGTCACCCATCATGGTTTTAATTTGTTTGATTTTTTTAGCCGTGCCTATACACCTAATTCATTTATTATCTTGTTCAAAGGAGGTATACTTTTTTTTTTATTTAAATTGAAATTTTGTTTTTTACACAGATTAGATGCACAGTATTTTTTTCGTTTAGGTGTTAAACATTGAAGGGTATCTATTCCGTCAAATTTGTTCAAGTCATGATCCAAACCTCATTCTTTTTTTTTTTAATCTTTTAGGATTTGTACTTTGGTGGATGGCTAGACAACACCTTTTCTACTATCATCTTTCACTTAAAACAATTAATTAATTTTATTTATTAATATTTATTTATTTATTTCATTTTAATTTTGAAATTTTGAAAAATATATATTTTTTAATTTAATATTTTTCTTTCATTTCATTGATCGAAATAATTTCCAAACCATATAATCATTTTTAATAAGTGAAAAATAAATAAATTGTCTTGTTTTACATCGAATACATGGGAGAAAATGTTTTTTTGTCTAGTGTTACATTCAATGTTCAATCGCTGTGGGCATTTTTTTTTTTCGCTAAGAAAAATCCAAATTTCAACACAATCGAGATCTTTGATGTGTGAATATTATAGAACACTTTTTTCTGTACTTTTTATTTTTTATTTTTTATTTTATTAGTACCTGCATAATAGGTATCTATTGTAATCGGTTCAACTTAATAATTTGTATAGAGCAATGTATAGCCAATGAAAATTGAGCATTTTTTTGATTTCAACATTAGTTTTTAAATATTTACATTTTAATAGATATAAAATTAAATAGTTTATTGCATTTCTATTGATTAGCATAGGGTGACGTGACTAATTTCTTGAGAAAATTATTATATTTTAGATTAATAAAAGGATAAATATTTGCATTATCTAATAAAATCTTAGCAATCTAAAAAATTAAACATGAATTATAGTCTATTTTTTAGCATGTAATATGTTTTTATCCCTAAAAGTGGGATGAAATAAATACGTGGGTCCCAGTGGCATGCAAATGTACTCAATAATCTATATCCTTCTCTTCAATTGGGTGATGTACTTTTTAGGGACACAGGGCATGTTCTTATAGACCTTCGAATTTCATATGCGCTTCATTTTGAGCCGGATGAGGGCTATGGTGGTAATGAGTTCATCTGCATATTAGTCAACACAATGCCTCTTCATTTGGCCAGGTTCTACTAGTGATGTTGTGCCTCTTTATTCAGTTATGTTTTTCTCAGTTCTGACATCTTTGGTAGGTGTAGGAGACTAGTTGCACTGATAATTAGTGACATATCATGTTTTTATTCAGTTAGACTCTTCCTAGCTCTGAGATCTCTGGTAAGTTTGAGGAGATTTGCCGTACAGACAAAGCATTTTCTGATTTTTACATTAGGTTTGAAATATTTTTATTTTAATAAATATAAAATAAAATAGTTTATTGTATCTTTGTTGGTCTCAATGACATGCGGATGTGACTTGGTAGTCTATATCATTCTCTTAGAATGGGTAATTTATTGTTTACAGACACAGAGCATGTTCTTATATGCCTTTAAATTTCATCTATACTTTGTTCTGAGTCAGTCGAGGTCTTGGGTGGCAATCAATTCACCCATATATTAGTCACCACAACATCTCTTCATTAGGCCAGTTTCTCCTGAGCTATGACATATCTGATAAGTGTGGATAACTCACGATGCTGAGTGGCAATGTATTGTATCTTCATTTGACATAGCTTTCCTAGGGCCTGACATCTCTTTCAGGTGTAGATGGCTGGCCACACTAATAATTGATGATGTGGCACCTCTTCATTCCATTGGTTTTCTCTTAGTTGTGACATCTTTGTTAGGTGAAAGGATTGGTCACATTAACAACTGCCAACTTAGCGCATCTTCATTTGACTAGGTTCTCCCTAGCTCTGCTAGGTTAGGGGAACTATTTATACTAACAACTAGTGATGTGGTGCCTTTTCATTACATCAGTCTTTCCCTGGCTGTGTCATCTCTATCAGATTCAAAGGACTGGTCGTAGTGACAATTGGTAACATGGCGTCTCTTTATTCCTCTAGGCTCTCCCCGACTATGACATCTCTAATAGGTCTGGGCACTCATCGTACTAAAAAATGCCAAGGTGGTGCCTCTTCATGTGGTTGGGCTCTCCCAAGCCCTGACATCTTTAGGAGGTATGGGGGTGGCAACATTGACAACAAATGACCTAGTGCCTCTTCATTTGATTGGGCTTTCCTAGGCCCTGACATCTCTGATAGGTCTAGGGGATTGGTCACATTAACAACTAATGACTTGGCACCTCTTCATTTGATCAGGCTTTCCTAGGATCTGGCTTCTGTGACAAGTCCTGGGGACTAATTGGATTGATAGATAGTAACATGACACATTTTGATTGGCCATGTTCCCTCAGGCCTTGAAATCTCTAATAGGTTCGAAGGAGTGGCCATGCTGATAATTGGTAACATGTTTATTAGAGCAAGTTGTTCTCATTTATTGGATCTCTAACAAGGATATATTATAATCGATTGTATCTAATATAATTACTAGTATTTGTAGAGCGTCATGGAAATATTGATCCAAATGGGTTTAATCGGTTACAGGCAATGCAAGTTGAGTGATTTTTTATTTTAACATTGGGTTTGAAACATTTTCATGTGAACATTAATTGAAATAATTACTCGCACATGCGATTAATTGTAAAAGATTAATCAAAAATGTTTGTATTGGCTGGCATAATTAAGATTATTTATTATATTTCAATCCGAACATTTACTTGGGAAAATACAGAATTCCTATGTTGAAAATATAGATTTTTAGTATATGTGTAGGGAGAAAAAGTATAGGAACATTGGAGAAATAAATTATGATAATAATTTGTGGCAAATAATAGTATTAATCAAAATAATTACTCGCACATGTGGTCATTATTAAATTTTTAATCAAATATGTTTGTATTAACTAGGAAAATCAAGACTATTTATTAATTTAAATAGCTGATGTTGAGGTATTAATCCAAACATGAGGGGGGGAGGGGTTGATATTTAATAATGCATTACTATTCTATTTATTATTATTTTTTGATTGTGTCTTTATATGGCAAAAAAAGGGAGATCACTTTCAATGTGTAATAATCTGGGCTAATATGGGCTACTTTTTTTTCTAGATTTATAAGGTTTATGCAATCTTTTGCATGGTTAGGGTTTGAATTGAAAAGGTATGTGGTGTGGATATTTTTAGGTATGCCATTTGATTGTTGGCATTTTTATAAATAATAGATGGAAAAAAATGCATGTAAATATTGGTTGATTTTAGATTATGAGGTTAGGATTGTTAGGTTTCAAATTATACATGAATATTTGTGAGCCTGGATTGGTTTTTTTAGTATCTTGAATTTGTATTTGTGTTTATAAGTGTTTTATTTTATTTTTTGGTTATGTTTTATTCTTGCCAAATCTCTTTGTGTTTACTGAGAAGCAGAAGAGGGCATTTTTGCTATGATGTTCTAGGTGCTTGTCTGTGGTGGGTTTTGTGGATTTTTGGCTCATCAATCTTATCAACAATCTCTTTGTGTGTAATTTAAGTTGTTGCTTCGATTTCAGCAGTTGTGCAGGTGTCATTTTTTCTAGAGCTCCTCGGTGGGTTGTTGGGTTGATTGGATAAATTTTAAGTAGTTTCAGGTCGAGTTTTATGTTACTCTGGTAAGCAATGTTTGGAAGTAGTTACATTTTTTATTTTTTGTGAGCTTAAGGAATGTTATTTTCTTATATTGGAGACTATTTTTTTATGCTCTATTTCTCAAACTATAGTTATTCCTCTGTTATTTTCTTTAGAGTATTGGCTTGTTGTCTTTTTTTCTTGAACTTTGTGCTGGTTTGTTTTGAATCTATGAGACTACCAGAGGTGGCTTTAACACTTGTTAGTTTCTATTCGGGACTTGGTGTTGAGGCAGAGATCAAAACTGGTTGTAATGTATTTGTCAATGAAACATATTATATAATATGTTTAGGAATATACTAAGTTATATATTTTTGAGATAACCTAGTTATAAAAATATATAAATATATGTACACAAAAACACACACACATAGATATGATATAACAACGTTTGCTTATTCGAGTATCTGATGCATTCATTGATAAGTATGTCAAGTTGGTGTGCTTGTGCTTAAGTTTTGCTTTGTGTGTGATTGAAATAAAAAATAATGCTAATTAACATGCCAAAGTTAGTAAAGCATTTGTTGAAGTCAGTGATGAACTTGGCATTGATTCTCATGCATTGAATGTGGCATTCATTTCACTTTGAGTTTTTTTACTTGATACAATTGTCATATCACATATATTTGATAAATGCATTAGCATTACAAGCGCTCTTATCTATTGATATCTAGGAGCAAGTTGGAGGAAGGGTTGAATCTTGAAAGAATCATGGATTTTTATAGGTTTGTGAGTGTGTGGATCTATCCCAAAGGAAGTAGATGTCAACCTGTAAATACTTATTTCATAAACATTTTCCTACGCACATGCAAATAATCCTTCCAGAAGGCATTTTTATTTAGATTGTACTGCTTTGTATTACTTCTCATTAGTTGGATGCAACCTAGTTATGCCAAGGTTAAATTATTTTACTTAGGAACTCTACCCTTACAAGAAAGGTTTTCTTAAATGAGTAGGGTAAATGATGTACTAACTTCTTTGATTATCCATGGAATTATATATTGAGGGAAATGCAATATAAACCCACTTCAAGTTTGATCCAAATACTATTTTAATTGACTCTAGCCATTTTTGATTTTCCCATTAAACCTTGCATTATGGGTTCACATAGTACTTTATTTGATCACTTCTACCCTTTTAACCTACCTAGACATTGAAAGATTAATTTCTATGATGCACATGCTTAGATTTTTTGGCCTTACACCAATCATAACCATGTATGTACATCTAAGGAAAAGTGGCAGATAATAATATGTCGATGTTATGAACAATTTTAATCATAAACAATGATATCACAAGTGTGTCTTGTCAAATGATGCATGGTTGTAATATGTATGAATCTAGACATTTGAATTGTTATAACCCCTTTATAGATGACTACTATGTTTTTGCACGCAACATGAATATAATAATATTGATTAGCATTGAAATAAAGTAGGCCATGAAGCTACTTCAAAGTTATTTATTTAGGACTTCAGATTTGAATAGTGATAGAACATACTAGGATTCATATTATGTATTGTAGCCAAATATATACATTGTTATTTGGATGCAACCTATATTTTCTTGTTGGCTGCAACTTTTATAGTTCTATAAGTATTGCCATAGGTGTGTTGAGTGTTTTCAGGTTCTGGGTAGAGTGTGCTCTTTTAACAGTGTCAAAACTGATGTTGATACAATTTTCATGTCATTTTTATAGCGAACCATTTTTGGTCTATGTACCTATGCCACTACTTCTTGTGTTATAAAATGCCTACACTAATAACTATTGAACGTCTCAAATCCTAAAAAAATATTTTTTTATTGACTATATCACTTTCTCAGTAAAATATATCATGTGATCAACTTCATCTCTTGCTAGATATTGTCAAAGTTAGTGAAATGAGTGTTGACAATTTCTTTCATCTTTAACCTACGTCAAGGCCACATGCAATGTGTAAAAATCTGCCAACGATGCCATAATTTCAAGTTCACCACCAACTTCACCAAATGCTTTACTAACTTTGGCAACAGGATAAATCGTGTTTACTATTTTTGCTGACAACTAGTTTTAACAATGTGCATTGAATATGCCACAATGTCTATTAGTTCAAAATCCCAAACATTGTGAATAATTGTTTGTTGAATTGAATGTAGCCTCAAACAACGACAAGCCACCCATAACATAACATGTTTTTGGTCAATAAAAATTCAATAGACAATATTTTTTATTTACCTTGTTAAACACCTTGCACCTTGCCTTTCCAAATGTTTCACACATTTTTTTGCACGAAAAATAGTTTGATCTGATTGGCCAATTAACCAAGTGATAATAATTGGTTGAAGCTAAGTGATTCCAATAATTGTCCAAAAGAGCAAACAATAATAGTTGGTTAAAGTTAAATTAAATAAATAATCTATTCATTCTATAGATTACCTTGATTTATAAAATTATATGTAAGAAGAAACATGGTGCAAATTTACAATTTAATGATTCAAAGCTTCATAAACAAATACACTGTTATTCTTTTAGGTCTTTTGAAATTATATTTGTCCATAAATAATCCATGGATTTTATTATTGTGCAGGTTAATGCTTTGGTAGTATTTATCAATGCCTTTACAATTGTCATTTATTATATCTATGCCTTTCACTTTGATTCAGTAAGTAAAAGATGTAAGAACTAGAAATTGAATCAATATCATTGGATACAGATAAAAATGTTTGATATTCTCATTTGACTTCATATTTACTAGGCTTACCTTTGAAAAAAAAAACTTGCACAATCTTATAAGTGTTTGGATAAGTCAAATGGTTTCTTACAATATAATGTTATCCCTAAACTTATCCATTGGTCGTCTTAAATATCTAGCCTAGATTATGTTTGCCTAATACTCAAAATATAGATGTGCCTTAAATTTAGGCATTAGCAACCAATTATAAGAAAAGTATTGCTTCTACATTGACATGTCTATGTTTTTTCTAAGAACTTTTCTATAGTCTAGAGGTTAGTGGATAGGAAAGAGAATGTTTAGTCAATATCAAGCCAATTATCTACACATTCGGTTTGCTTCTAGTTTTTTCATTCTGTTTAATGAAATGCAACAACCTCCTTGATCTTGAAAACTGCATATATATATATATATATAATTTATTTATGAATAGGTCCAATAATTTATTTATCTATTTGTTTTTACCTTTCAGTAGAACTTTTAAAAACTAGCCTCATGGGTTAGCTTAAAGAGTTGGTTTGCTACTTTGAATTTCTATTGTTTATTGCTTATGTATTTTTTCCCTTTATTTATTTTTATTATGAGAAATTGATTAAGATCACACATAAACATTTCATGGTTCAAGTATTTGATGTTAATTTTACTCTTGTTAAACAATCTTAAAAGCTTTTGTATTGACTAATGATATGTAATTATATCTACTATCATTATGTTTAGACTAATCATGGCATTGATAACTTGAAAAAGAAACTTCACGTGGAAACATACTAATGTACTAATTCATTTATTTTATTCTACATATTTTTTTCTATCACAATTTTCAGAGACTTTACAGTTGCTTGTTACTGCATCTACACTCTGATGCTACATTCCAAAGGTGAGGCATTTAACAACTTAAAAGTTATGCATCATTTCTTTTTACATATAAAATGTATGAAAATAGTACTTGGATTAGTTCTGAACATATATAATTGCACAGTCTAAAAAAACATAAAATACTAAACACATGATAAATAATTATTACCAACTATTTTGTTTGCAAACTCACATTCACACTAAATGACAAATGGATTGATGAAAATATGCATCCATCTAACATGAACTTTATTTCGATCAATACTCATAAACCATTAATAAATCTTTGCCCAATTAGTAAAACTTAAGATTTATCATATTTTGTATTACTATTTGTTATTAGTCCCAAAAGGGAGACTATAGGAATTGGTTTGGTTTAATGCATAATTATTGGCTGGGTTGTTGGCTAGTCATATCTACTCATTTTGCGTGCATAAAAAATATGTGAAAGTTTTGGAGCCCAAGGTGCAAGGTGTTTAATGGGTGGAATAAAAAAATATTATTTTTTGCATTCTAATTGGACAAAAAATGTTATGTTATGGGTGGCCTCTCATTGTTCGAGGTTGCATTCAATACAATGATAATTTGTACGTAGTGTATAGAATTTTTAATTGACAGATATTGTGGCATATTCAATACACATTTTTAAAATTGGTTGTCAGCAAAAAACACTAAAGAGGATTTATCATGTCGCAAAAGTTACTAACAAAGTTATTAAACAATTTGATAAAGTCTATGGTGAAGTTGGCATTGATTCTCATGTATTGAATGCGACATTCATTTCATTATGTTTTTTTGGGGATTTACTACTTTAGTTATGGTCAAATACATTTTTTAATCAACTTCAAAAAACATCACAAAACATTGCATACACCTGTGCCAACAGTTCTAATGCTACAAAAGTTATAACTATTATGAAAATGCAAGTTGTAACCAAAGTAATTATTAACAAGCCTTTAACTGTATACATATTTAGTCATTGCCATGAAAATGTTGTTAGTAAATTGACTAAGATTTATTTGTCATAATATTTGTGTTGTAAAATTATGTATGTCCATCACTAATCCATATTTCCTTTCTGAACAAATTATTTCACATGCAATCAACAATGCAATCAACAACTTGATCATGTCCATATAATTTATGTTGTCTCAATCTTATGAATAGACCTATTTTCACAGGTAAAAACATCTACTTTCATTACATTTTCAATGTTTTTGGTTCTTTTATCATAAATGATATTAAGAATATACAAGTTAAAAAGAATTTATAACTTTCAATAAAAGTTTTTCTAACCACCTTTAACCTCTACCAATAGTTATGCATTTATATGTATTATGCATAATAACAGCCTATTTTTTTCTATTTTGTCTTAACTTAATTTGTTTTGATCTTATCATTAGGATGGTGCAAAATGCAGGGGGGTTTGTTGTCATTTTACCAAGGGTATATGTACATTTAGTTTTTGCTGATTAAATAGAACAATTATGTCACGAAGCTCAAGAGGGCAATGTGACATTGGATCTTGCTTAATGCAGTGAGTGATTGTTGGGTTCTTGTGCCAAAATCTGAGTTGTTTGGTCATCAAAATTTGGGCCGTCATTGACGGGTTGAAAAGTATACTCCAAGGAAAGTTTTGGTAAAATTAGGGCCGCCATTAATAGGCTGTGAAGTATTTTCCGAACAAAGTGTTGGTTGAATCCTCAAGCTACAAAAATCACTACTAGTATGATATGGATTTTTCCCATTTTCACAAGGTAAGAAGAATTGATCACTAACAGTGGCAACCCCGATCTAAAAATATGTTTCTTTTTCTAAATTGAGCTGGAGTTAAATATTAATAGGGTAAATGTATGCAAGTAACAAGGAAACATGGGAACGTTAAAATGTCTAGTGGAAGTGAGTTCTTTGGATATGCAGTGCAATTTGGATAGGATTCACGCTTACAGTGAGTGAAACTCTCATTTATAGTGTTATATTTATTTTATTATTTAAAAGTTTTATTAATGTGATTTTAATTTGTAAATGATAGGTATCAATAAATTCAAAAGGAAAAATATAGTCGTAGCCTTAGTGCTTCGGCTATTTTAGATCCCTTTTGTTGAACAAGTTTAGCGTAATTTTTGGTGCAAGATTCAAATTATTTTTCGTGTGGTATATGATCTAACTGAGCTTCCAACCATTTATGAAACATACCCATTTTGATAATCAAGGTTAAAATGGAAAAAAACAAAATATCTTTAGCCATGTAAGTTGGTGTTAAGCCACACTCGGACCGAAGATGGACTGGTCCAAGAGGGATTAGTAGCTCAGTGGTAGAGCACTCCAGCAGCGTATGGATGGTCCTAGGTTCGAGTCCTAGCTAGTCCATGAACCAACATGGTATCAGAGCCAGGTTCAGGCTAGGAGCCCCGAGCACACAAGAGGTGTGGCTTAAGGGGGGGTGTTGGTGTTAAGCCACACTCGGACCGAAGATGGACTGGTCCAAGAGGGACCAGTAGCTCAGTGATAGAGCACTCCAGCAGTGTATGGATGGTCCTAGGTTCGAGTCCTAGCTGGTCCATGAACCAACAATGTAACTTACAACATTGCTTCTACAGAGGATGCAAAATGTCATGGCAAATTTAGCTTAAAAACTCTAAATTAATGCCACACTCATTTTTTTATTTCTTGAGACTTGGTAAATCTTCCTAGAAGTTACATGATCTTAAGTGCCCAGGGTTTTTTTGTTTTGTTTTTTGAGTAAGATCTGAAGTACACAAGCAAGGGTTCTATTCCAAGAAATTGAATTTTGATGTAATTTTCTAGTTTATTTTCAACTATTAGCTGGGATTTGTTTTGTGAAAGTTATGCTATTGTTATTGTAAAAATGATTATTTAAGAATGTTTGGACTAGGTGTAGGCTAAATTATTTTTTGATTTAAAATTTAATGAATTTGTTAGAGATATTATTCTCCCACTATTTTTTGGTTTTGCTATTCAGATTTTATGATAAACAATTGTGAGATCAACATTTAGACTTAGTGAACTTATTGTTGTGTTTTTTATTAGCTTGAACATAATTATCTGATTTTCTAGCTTGAGTGAGAAATTGTATTCATCCTACTCATGTTTAAATTATTGGATGTTGTATAATTTCCACATGATGTAGGGCTTTGAAACCTAGCTAACACTTGTTTTTTCAATGTAATTCTGTAATGTTTAAGACACACCCCACCTCTAGTCAATTACCTTGAGAAAACTTCTCATATAACTCCATGTAACTTATTTAATTCCATAGACTTGGGTGCATGTGTTCAACCATTTAAACCTTAAATTACTGGTTTTAATGCTTAGCTTTCAATTACTCATGTTTTTACTGTTGTTCATCCCCATTATATTAATACAATGCTAGTCTTTCTTAATATGCCAATTCAAATGCAGGTGAACAAGAAGGAATCCATGCAATCAGTATTCTATGGGAACATGTAAAAGAAACATTTAAATCATCTAGGAGATTTATTAACCTTCATAACTAGTTCAAAATCTAAGCAGTATCCTTTCCATGAAATTTTTTATAGCATCAACATCTATCTTCTGATGTTCTATAATGCACTTTTTTATGGTGTTTTGAGTTTTGCTTTATTTATGCTTCTTGGTTTTGTAATCTATGTTAATTTATTGATGTAACTTGTCTTTGATATAGACCTTGCCATTACATTCAACAAGAGGATGCACACAAATATATGCATTGTTTGCTAGACGCTTTGCATAAAAACACATTATCTCCCAAGGCTGCTCAAGCATGCTTACTTTTACAAGGAGATAGCTTTGAGAAGGAATTGTTTAGAGGTTGTTTAAGAATTTGGGTATGTAGAAAAAAAATTAACATTCTTTTATGATCAAGAGGTAATATTATTTTGAGATTTTGTAATTTTAAATCTATGCCATCTGACTCTGGGGTTTGCCCTTATTCATATGCATTGTCATTGTAATCTTGTCTAGCTAACCACTATGCAATATGTGTCACAACAAACCCAAGGAAACTTATGATTTAATGAATGCTTTATTTTGAGGGTTGAAAAACCTTCTTACTTCTATTACACTCGATCAATCATGGTACATATGCTTCCAACAAAATTTATATTTTTAGCAATCTATCCAATTTATAATATATTTGAGGATCATTACATTTATCCCAAATCTTAATTTTACAGAGGATAAATAACATTGAATGTTTTTTATATTTCCAAAACTATTCTGAAGAACTTATTTACACAAAACAAGCCTTCACTAGCATGAGTTTACTAACTTGACGATAGATATAAAATCCACAAATATCATTCCTTACTTTACATGTTGAATGGATTTTTTATATTAGAGTAGAAAACATATCAAAAATTAAAGGAAATATCTAATTATTTTGTCAAATGCTCTTACATGGTGATCTGATTACATTTCCCATCATTCATTGATATATGTGCCTAGAATAAGAAAATGGTCTGTTATACAAGGCAAACGTTTCTATCTATTACATAATGTGAAATGATCCACATTGACAAGTGCATGATTATGGATGAATGTATTGATGAAAGTTTTAGTAATAGGAACTTTTGATTGTAAACTATACTTTTCCTCAACATTAGCATAAAAATCTCCTCCAAATTATCGAACTATTCTAAATTTTAACTTAAAATGCTTTATTTGTGCTCTACTTTGTTTTCATTTGCATGATATTCATACCATTACTGACACCCTCTTCACATAGGGACTTGGTGCTATGCACCCTTGTTAGTGTAGGATATTGTAGTCACATAAAAATGGCACTTAAGGTATTTATTAGTTGTTAAATTGTATTTTTTATAAATTTTTTTCTATTAGTCAATTATTGATTTAAATTAGGTGTTACTAGCATGCATTTACTAATTTTTAGTGGTCCCCACACTTCCCCATTCTCCCTAGCTAGGTTTGATTACATTATGGGCTCCCATTCGAGGCCTGGTCACATTTTGTCCTTCTTGTACAAAGTATGATATTATATCCCAAACATGTCTGGAGTGTGATATTATGTTCTAAACATATCTAGAGAATAATTGTCTGGCCATGGCATGTTTTTTCAGGGCCTTATACCATTCACCTCATGTGACCCTTATTTCATCGATTTCGTATTTTTTGTTGTTGGATCTGAGTTTGTACACCAATATGCTCCAAATTTTAACTCAAGTTGTTTATATATACAAAATCACCCTAGTGCATTAAGGGATTTATAAATTACATGCAAAGCATCAAACAATTTGAGGAAAAAAAATATTTGTTCACAAGAACTTATTGAGCATATACAAATGTTTAGAGAAACCAAGCAATCATTAGAACATTTATTGTAACATTTAAATTTATATTTTTGACAAAATACATTAGATTAGTTTTCCTCTTTAATGAATTAATGTAATTATGTAGTGAGGTTTTTGGAGTGTTGTATTAGACAAATACAATAGTCAAAACATATTTTTCCTACCTAACATTTTCTAGTTATAAAACATGATGGTCTCGACATTTCTAAGCTTGGAAGTCAACATTTTGTATGTATTTTATCCATCACTCTCAAATCGTATGAGTTTTCTAAGTCATCTTCTTATTGTTACTAAGCATTGTTTTCCACTGTCATATTATGACAACTCTCACCCAATCTCTCAATATTCAAGATATATCTCTAAACCTTATATTCTTATATATTTATTTAATTTTGAAAAACTAAGTCTACTTTATTATTTTGTATCTATTTAAACCATCTTAAATGTGTATAAAATTTTATATTACAATTTAATTACAATTTATTTATTTATATTAAATATATTATTTTTTATTAAATAGAATATTAGTTATTATATTAATTTGAAGATTTGCATTGTGAAAATCCTATCATATAATTAATGAAAGTTTTGTTATATGTAATATTTCATTTTAAAAAAATTAAATTAAATTTATGATTATTAATATGAATATTTTATTATCATTATCAAAATAAATATTAAAAATAAAATAAAGTTATATAAAATTATAATTATAAAATTAAGAATTAATTCACTCTCTCAAAACTAATCTAGGAAGCCATTTTTCGGAGTTTGTGACCTTTCAAATCATAATAATTAAATTAAATTAAATTAAATTAAATGGTTTTATATTAAATTTGATTAATCAAATGTTTACACAAATAAATAAAGTTTGGGTGGTTCAATTTTCTTTATTTTAATATTTTAATTAAAAAATATATATATATATTTCGTTTTATAGGAAAAAACCATGTTAAAAAGAGTCATCCACAAAATCAAACTTCAAATAAAAGATTCAAAATATATTATATTATATATATAATTTGTTACATTTATGAATCAACTTAATCTAAAAGACATTAGAAATCATCAGCATTATTAAATAATTAAAGCTACCTACACTGACATAGGGTGTTCATTATAAACCAACCAACTTCTACAGAAATATTAAAATAAAGATTGCTCTAACTTATTGGTTCCAGTTGAATGCCATATGAACAGCAGGGAGGACTAGTTCTCCTGACATTGATATACTCCTTTGTCATCTTAATAATTAAAGAGAATATGACAAGCATTAATACAACAAAGCCATGATCAGCTCTGTGGCCTTCTTTATATCTACCCACAAGACATTTGAAAAATTCATTCAATTTGCCTGCTTTTGCACCATGAATATCGCCTCTGTGAGCCTCCTCACAATCCTTTGGTTAATATGTGGTGCTAGGGCTGCAGGCATTCTTTACTCTGACTACAACATGGCAGCAGAGTTTTTGATCCCACAGAACAATGCAAGGGCATCAGTGGGGATTCCCCCTCTGCAATGGGACACCAATCTGGCAAACTATGCACAATGGTGGGCTGGGCAGAGAGAGTATTATGGAAGGTGTTTGATGCAGCACTCTGGGGGGCCCTATGGTGAGAACATATTCTGGGGAGGCAGTGGAAGGAACTGGAGGCCAACTGATGCCGTGGATTCATGGGTAAGTGAGAGACAGTGGTACAATTACTATTCAAATAATTGTCTTTATAACAACAAATGTGGGCACTACACACAGATTATTTGGAGGAATACAAGATATGTTGGGTGTGCAAGAGTGAGTTGCAGTGATGGAGATGTGTTCATGACTTGTAACTATTATCCGCCTGGCAACTATGTTGGTCAGCGTCCTTATTGACGGCCAACGCACTATTACTCTTGATAAGTAAATAAACTCGATCTCTGGCTCTCATTTAATTTTTTTTTTTTCCAGTGATTTAAAATTTACACCTCAAAGATCTCACTTCAACTGAACTTCACTGTAAAAAAAGATAATAATTGTGGATTATGCTTCATGATGTACAAATTGCTGCCATTTTGGTTTTCAACTAATTTATAAGTTGCTTTAAAACCTGCATTATTGCTTATTTAAAACCTGCATTATTGCTTATGGAATTGGGAAGGTAATAACTGCATAATCAGTGTCATTTATCATCGTCTTAATTTGTTTGATTTTTTAAAGCCGTATTTATACACCAAATTCATTTATTGGCCAAGAAGCTCTTGTAAATAATGGAGGTTCAGTATCTTTTTCTTAACTTGAATTTGGATCTGCAAGTAAATAATGAAATAATAGTAATTTTTCATTAACAAAAAATGATTAAAAAATATTTCTGGGTTTTCAAGAGAAAGACTCAGGGTGATAGGAGTGAAAATTTTCGCCTTACCTTCCCATAGGGTGGTTGGAGCTTCTGCATAGCTGTCACAGTCCACTGATCACTATCATGGACGTAGAATAACCTCCTTGAACGACCCTTCTAAAAACGACCCTCTACTTCCCCTCAACCTTTCTGTTTGATTAGTAATAGTTGCTCTCTATTTATTAATGTTTTATTATATAACCCTTTGTGTTATATTAATTATTTAATATATTGTAAAGCGTTTTAATAATCAAATTTATTTATTATCTTAGCAAGGGTAGATATAAAACATTCACTAGAAACAATTAATTAATTTTATTTATTTATTAATATTTATTTATTCCTTTTCATTTTAATTTGAAAATTTTGAAAAATAATTATTTTTTAATTTAATATTTTTCTTACATTCAATGGTGTATTTCAATCACTGCCGGCATTTTTTTTTCCGCTAACAAAAATCTAAATTTCAACAGAATCTAGATTTTTCATGTGTGAAAATTGTAGAACACCCCCTTTCTCTTTTAATTGATCATTAAGTTCTTAGAAAATCTTTAAAACTTTCAAATTTATTATTATTAGTTTATGATCCAATTTTGTGCACTTGTGTTCAACTTCCTTCACTTGTTTCTTGCTACTTCTTTTAGTTGTGTAGTTTATAATATTTTGGCACGATACTTTCGTAGCCATTTTAACTAATGTACACTTAGATTAGACTTGTGAGAGTCTTTTTAACTCCCCATCCATTGTATATGGATCTATCTTTTTCACATAATCTAAGGAAGTCTCAAAACATGGATCATCCAAATTGGTGTAAAAATGTACGACATGCACAAAAGAGGTTGCTTCCCTCGATGGTCCATGAAAATTAGACACCCCTCCATGTGCAATGACCTTTGACGAGTCACACATTGTATGTTTTGCCTCTGATATTTATGGGTATTTCCCTAAGGATTAACACAATTTTATCCTTCGGTGGTGATGGGGGCATAAGATTGTAAGGTGGAGATGGAAGTGGTGAAGCTTATTTAGCGGTGATTAGGGTAGTGAAGGTTGTTTTGGTGTAGATGGGATTGGTGTACATTGTTTGGGTGGATATGGAGGTGGTGTGGGTTTTGGTACATATTTATTTTGAGTCATTTACATTTTTTTTAATGAGCATTACATTTTGTTCATTAGTCGTAGTGTATTTTGAGTCTTTTATTTTTGGTTTCATTTATGTGATATATTTTTTCTCTTGTGTTTTCTTAATTTTTTTGATATAAGATTTTTTGGCATGTTCCTAACTCAATCATGTAGTATTTTACTTCTTAGCTTTTACGAGGACTTCTACCTACAACTATTTTTTCTTATTTTAGTTCTTGTTGAGTTTGGTATATAAATTTCTTCTTTTGAGGTTTTAGCTCGTAAAAAAACTTGCATAAAATTTTTCCCACTTAATTTTGTTATCTAAGGGTCAATTATAGTCGAGTCAATGTGCTTCTCAATCTCATTACTGGTCAATGCCTTCTTAAAATATCTTAACACTACTCTAAGAGTTATAATATCACCATCAATTAGTGTGATGTTCACCGTCTTCTTCACTATGTTTGGTATCTTTTGTACATCACTTCCAAAGTAGCTCATAAAGAATCTTATGAAACTTGAGACAACAAACATGTTTTAATTCTTAAGGTGACCTTGGCAATTGAATGGTGTCTCACCATGACAAAATATGCATAGTCCTTGTAGGCTTTTGTAAAGGTGTTGGGTATGTACCATTCATCACTGAAAGCTACAATCATGTTATTGACCCACACTTATAGCTTAATTTTATATGGGCTGATGCAAAGATGGTTGTGATGTATTTTTACAAGTGATTTATCCTATAATGAGTGTGCCCTAATATGTTCACCATAGCCATTGAGAACACCAATTTCATCATTCACCAAAATAATTAAAATTGTGTCCTAGCTAAACATGTTGGCACTTATATGATCCCTTTCTACACCTTATATCATCTCATCAAAGATATATTTGGAAATATCAAACTAAAATTTATTTGTGCCCATTTAGTGCACAATGTAAAGATATTTCATGTTGTTGTTGTCCCATTCGCCAACTCCACACAATTCTAAGCTAACTAGGCTCACTACTACCTTTGTAGCCAAATAAAAATGTTTTCAATGGGAAAGGTGTACTTATCTTTATTGTATTTTAACAACTTATCCACCCTCTCCACCACTTGGTTATTGGTTGGTGTTATCTTAATATCTTCACTAGACCATGGTAGACCTATAGATCTACTTATGCAATTAAGTGAGAACTTCAAAGTGTGCCTGACCTAAATTATAACCTATCCTTGTGAACACATGAAATTATAAATATCACCAATATTTTTGGCTTGTTGAAGAATGGTAGATCAAACAACTGCAAAACACCAATTTTTCTAGTGTATTATTTATGTGTCCATTGCATAGCACCATTCGATATGTACCTACCAATTAAGTTGTCACTATAAAGTCCTTAAACAAAACTATTTCTTTATTTGCCTTGGGGTGGTTATAATATTATACTCTACATTCTCTCACCTTTGATTCCTGATATTCCCCACGCAAACATGCCTTGGGGTAGTGCATTTTTGTGGATTACACTTCCTCTAATACTTATTTAATGAAGGTTTTTATTGCTCTTAATGGCTCTATAATTTTTGTGTGCTTAGTACAACTAAAAATCATAGTGTTCAAATTCTTATTCAATAGTATTCTGGTCTTAAATCCACTTTATCACACCCTATGGTTTTTAATTCTCTTGTAACCCCTATTTTTCTGTGTCTTTGAAGCTCTTCTATCTTTACCCTAATTTTTTAAATTTGGTTCTGATCTTCACAGAGATTTAACAATTTTTTCCATGCTATGCTACCCTTAATCCTTCCAATTTTATCTATTCCTCAATCCCTTCACTCAAATTTTGCTCACAACTTCACCATAATACTTGATTGCTTCAAATTATGGTCTCATATACCTCATATTCTTTGAACACTATGTAAATTTTATTGCCCTATCTTTTTTTACTTACTTTGTGATTGTTGGCTCAAAGCTCTTTGATGGTGATAAGTGGAGGAAAATTTATAGCTTTTGTTGACATTTAAATTTTCATAATGGCATAAACCATACACTATTAGATAGCCATTGCTATCAATTCTATACATTCACATTTACTTTAGGTGATGTCACCCATTCCATGATTCCCTTTAGGCATGATGTTAGAATTCACCAATTTTACTACCTTCCTAGGTACAACAAATATTCATTCCCTTCATGCTTCATTGCCCTAAAAAACTCACGTATCTAGATACTTGGTTGAAATTTTACATGTGTTTACTAGTATTCTTTTTTATTTTCCATCTCTTGTTTGAGTCTTCATCCAACATACCCCATACTATAAATGTGTTTGGTCCTCCATCATATCAATTCCATTATCCATATGGTATGCCTATATGGGCCTACAAAGATTATTTTCCTTCTATTTATCTATGCAGGTGCAACTAGTTCCTTTGGATTTATCAATTAACTATTTAAATGTGTGTGAATGGCTAGTAATTGTTGTGTAAAATGAGACATGATGATGGATAACACTATTATTGAAATAAGTGTTACTTTGCATATCAAAAAAATTCAATACAGTACTTGGAAATGTTGATAATATTACCACACAATTTTTAAAAAGTAAAATTTGAAAGATACAAACTTTATGTTTAAAATTATGCAACAAAACCTCCAAAAAATACTTATATGTTTAGATTAAATATATTAATGAAAATATTCACTCGACTCATCTGAATAACCTTACAGGGTTGTGAAATTTATTACTAATCCTAATGGTGCAACAAAAATATTTACACTTATTTGCAGAAAGTAAAAACAAACCTAGACAAAATCAACTTAGAAGCATGGAAGTAAAACACTATGGCATACACCCTTTTTTTAGTGGTTCATATATAAATTAAATCTTATAAGGCTTGATATATATTCCATATAAATACCCAAGGAACATTTCACCATTTAAATTGCACAATTTTCATGTGCTAGTCTCTAGAATATCATGAATTGCATAAGGTCTCATTTGTATGCAATGAGCTAGGATTGACCTACAACTATCCTATATAAAGATCTGAACTCATAGTTCTAAGTAAATCAAGTAGATCCCATTGATACAAGTCAAGATATGACCGAAGGGGGAACATCTATAACATAATATCAAGAGAAAGGGTTCCAAAGTCTATAGGAAAGCAACATAATGTAATGGCACTAACTAGGTCTCTACTTAATAAGTAATCAAATATCACAATCAATAAATGTAAGTAAGGGGAAGGGTTGTGATGTGGAGAAATAAATCACTATTCATGTTGATCAATATTCATGCTGATAAGGTGGCAGGTCACTATTCATGTTGATGAGGTGGCAGTCACTATTTATACTAGTGAGGTGGCATGTGGGGCATAGTTCTCCATCAACGCACATGGGACATATACTTTTATTTGATGTAGATGGATTGGGGAAAATTTTCAGTGGGGATTCATAATTATGAAGTGTTCTCTTGTCAAAAAGGAGTTTTTTTACCTTTTTTCACTCTTGTGCAAGTGGGAGACCAAGACCACTAATCCATATGGATCACCTATGTGAAGTGGGGTGTATTTTCATGTGGGGGCTTATGATCATGAGTTTGAATTTAGACAAAAATATATCCTTTACCTTTTAGGACTCTTGTGCATATGAGGGACAAATACTTATTTCCTTATTGACCACCCATGTGGAGTGGGACACCAATTGAATGCCAAATGTTAGAGGGTCCAGTCTAAAGTGGAGTGCATAGAGGAGACAATGGTTCCTATTAACCAATAGTCCCTCCATGTGGAGGAGGATGAATTTTTTGGTTTCCCTTTGTATTTCCCCAGTCTCTTATCTATAAATAAATTTTAAACCCTGTCATATTAGGCTAGGTTAGATGTAGTAGTTAAGCTTTGTGTGTAAGCTTTGTAAAGCCTCCTTGGTATGTGAAATAACCAAGTTTTGTATGTGATTTATAATTTTTTGAAATTAATGAGAAGGATGAATTTTTATTTCCATCACTTGGTATTAGAGCTCCATTATGTGATGAGGATATAAGTATTAGATTCTTCATTTTGTATTAGAGCAAGTTTGAATCCTACTTAGAGTGTTGTTTATCACATTGTTGTGGGTAGAAAACGACCGTTGTTTTTCACATTATTGTGGTTATAAAATAATCATTGTCTTGTTTTCCACATTGTTATGCATAGAAAATAAGATGAGGCATCTTCCAATAAATGAGAGTGTTAGGTAGAAGATGTCAAATTGAATCTTATTGTAGGTGTAAGAGATGGAGAGAAGATAAGGACAAGGAGGATTTGCTAAGATAAATAAAACTATGGTGGAGAAAAGAGGTACATATTTGAATGGATAAAATAATTTATAAGAGATCATGACTTGGATAATTGAACTGGAAATATATTTTGAGTAAGAGAATGTTGAATACCCATGAGGATAAAGGTTAAAAGCAAGATGATGAGTGGAGTTGCAGTCATGTATTAGAAGGATCTCCAAGTGAGGAGACAATGGATAGGTAAGAGGAAAGTTTATGAGTGGGAACATATGGTTTCTAAGTTGATGGGTAAATTTATGCACCTAAAATTATAGCCAGGATGGATGAGTAAGCTTCATGTATTGAGGCTTGAAAGAGGAGAAATGATGAAGAAAAATACCAAGAGAGGCAATTATGATGAGGAGATATCATGTGAGTAGTAAAAGACTACTTTGAGAAGTAGAATAGAGGTGCATAGGTGCACTAATGAGTAGGCTATCTTTGAAGACACAAGGAGGAGAGGCTTCTATGTGTAGATATTAGTTTTGATTTTTAGAAGAACAATGTAGAAATGAGTTGTGAACACCACATAGATGGAAACATCCTTGTGAATTATGATGGAGAGATGATAGAATAAAAATGCAGCCATATAGATTTTCAGATAGAGATGAAAGAAGAGAGCATCCATGAGGAGATAAAGGTTTCCAAGAATTAAACCATGGAAATGGTTAAAGTACATGTTAATTTACAAGAAGAGAGCATGGTTGTAAACCATCCATATATGGAGGAAGAAGAACAAATAAAATTTGTTGGAGAAGGATTTAAGTATCCAAAGCTTATTGTGGAGAAAACATGTAGGATGGAGATAAATAAGAGGATGCAACTAAGTTTGAGATCAGCCATGGTATGTGTTGAATAACTTGATGTTACAAGTATTGATGGTGAGTTCTTTGAGCTCAACAAGTGGAAAGAGGATTTTCTAAGGTGTATGTTTGTCCAAGAACGTGGTGAATACATTGATGTTATAGATGAGGTAACATCCATGTGTATTAAAACACAAAAATTGTTATGTGATGTTTTGAGTGATCCAACAGATGATTGGATAATGTGTGAATAAATCCAAGTGGTCTTTAAGTGGAGGTCGTTGGTTTGAGCCCACATGGGAGAGTGAGATGCATGATAGATAATCTTGGTGGAGGAAGATAGTCTATGGTGGTTAAAATACCACAAGGAAGAGGAGAGAGAGAAGGAGAAGAGATGATAAAAGGAGAGAAGGAAAACCAACAAGTAAGATTTGTAAATGGAGAAGGAAGAAGAAGAAATAGTTGTGCTACTTGGTGTGTTGGAAGGGGATCTCATGGTCATTATGATTTGTGACCAAAAGAGTTGTTATACCACTTACCCCATCCATGTGAGTAGGATCTCATATTTTAAAACCTCGTATATTTGTGCAGGAGCATCCAAGGGTTCATGCAATCTTGCATCAACCAAAAAAATAGGGTGGTGTGTTCATATTTATGTTGGCTTACAATGTCTGGAGAATAATCAAATCAACTCATAGGAGCTGAGTTGTTTTCACCCAAAGGATAATGATGTGGAGAAATAAATCACTATTCATGTTGATCATATTCACGCTGATGAGGTGGCAAGTCACTATTCATGCTGATAAGGTGGCATATATTATTCATACTTGTGAAGCGACATGTGGGGCATAGTTCTCCATCAAGGCACATGGTACATATACTTTTGTTTGATATGGATGGGTGTGGGGAGAATTTCTAGTGGGGATCCGTAATTATTAAATATTCTCTTGTCAAAAAAGATATTCTTTACCTTTTTTTACTCTTGTGCAAGTGGACGACCAAGATCATTATTCCATATTGATTACCCATGTGAAGTGGGGTGCATTTTCAAGTGGGGGATTATGATCATGAGTTTTAATTTATACAAAAGGATATCCTTTAACTTTTTGTACTCTTGTATATGTGAGGGACAAAGGCTTCTTCCCTGATTGATCACCCATATGGAGTGAGACACCAATTGAATGGGACATGATAAAGGGTTCCAATCTAAAGTGGAGTGTAAGATGATAAATTTGAGAAATATATTTGATCATACAAATTATATCAAAAATTCCTAAATTACCAATCTACAAGTAAAATCTATATCCAATTAGGATAACAATGCAAATATATTTATGAAACATTCATACCAGCATTACATCCTAAAAGCTAAGTGATCTAATTCAAGATCAAAACAAGAGAAAGTCTAAGTGATATAGATAATGGATTACTTATAAGTAGACTCATATTTTCAACATGATATTAGCTTAATAAATGACTTGGATTGCATGGATTAGTTTGATTCAAGAATAAGATGATAGGATTAATGGATTGCATTAGCCTGGATTTCCTCATTAGATTGAGAATGGAGTGAAGGTGTTTAAATAGGCAAGGGAGGGAGTTTTTCCAATGAATTAAAAATTCATTGGAAGCTTCTAGAGAAGAAAACTCTAGAGAGGAAGGAGGGAATTCTAAGAAATTTAAAATTACTTAGAATTCTTTAGAAATGGAGATCTCTAGAGAATGTGGAGGATGAGAGAAACTTCTATAAATTCGAAGCCTCTAGGTTCATGTTAGGACTAAATGAGGATTAAAAGGGGATTAGTGACTAGGATTGTAGGAAAGCCTAAGGGTAGGTAGGTAAGTGGGTTATGGGAATTTTAAATTCCCAAATATTAGGCAAGTGGGATTAATTAGTAGATAATGGAAATTTAGGTGGATTATTTGGTTTATGGGGTATGAATAAGGTTAATAGATGAAAAATAATGGAAAGAGGTGTTAAAAAAATGGCTAGAAGGGGATTAATAAGATGAATTAAATGAAATAAAGCAAGATATAATATTATTAGATGAAATTAGTGTCAACTAATAATAATACTAATGATAAGAAATGAAGTGATAAAATTTAGGTGCATACATTTTATCCCTCTTTGAAAGGGCATTGTGAGTGAATGGATTAGGAGTAATTCCATTTCAAAGAATACACTCATGTATGAAGGTTAGTAAATGATGTTAGTGGACATGATTCCCACTCTAAGGGACATTCAGAGAAAGAATGAGATGGATGGCCACTTGAAAGAGGAAATGAGTGACGGGATGCAGGGATGGGGTGTGAGATGTGAGATAGATGATGAAGAATATGAACTCAACCTGATTAGTGGGATACAAATTGATGATGTACCTAGGAAAGACATATGCATGGGGAGTGGAAATGACAAGGTCATGGTTTTTGACACATCGCAAGGGAGAATCAATCGTAATATGATGAGGATAAGATAAAAGGCTACAAGCTTTCAACATATCCCAAGAAAGGACACATGACAAGAAGAGTTTTAGAATAATATGATTGATAGAGAAGGTCATGAACTATTGACATATACCAAACAAGGATGCATGCATGGGATAACATTGTGCAAAAATAGGAAATGATTTGATAAGATTAAATATGACTGTAGCTCAATGCTTAATTCATGTAATCTGATAAAGGAGATGTGAGAGAAGAAATTATATGATTGAGTGACCAAAAGATGAAGTGGAAGAATTAGATTGTAATGCATCAAATCAATTGAGGCAAAATTTGATTAATAGTGTAGACACCAGAAATCCACACACTTGCAATTCTGAATGTCAAATATACCCTTGGACCTACCCTAGGACCCCCTTGAGACCAACCTACACCTATCAGGATTAAACCAACCAATCTGCACTTAGTTTCACCTAACTAAATAAACCTAGCCTTTAGGACCTCTCCATGTGGACCCTGACCATTGATGGTTAGGGTGACCATCGACAATCAACCTTGGGAACCCCTGACCATCGATGGTCATGGTCCACCTTTTATCCAAGAGAATGTAGGCTCTATCAACCCTTTTATAAATATAACCTTGTCTAATTTGTGTTGTGAGCCTTTGCATGCACAAATTATATTTAGATGAGCCACATACACCTTCACTTCTGCCCCTTGATTATGCCTATAAGAGAGAGAGGCATGAGAGTTTAAATCCATCTGCAATAATTATTGAGAGCTTAGGCACTTAGGAGTTTTATTTTGCATGTAATTTAGGTCAATTAATGTCATCAACATTATCAGCCATCTTATTAAGAGCCAACTCATCGTCACCTCTCAACCAAGCTTTCAAGTATTGTTACTCTACTAGAATCAAGCCAGATTCTACCAATAGGCTAACTGCATTAACCACCCATCCAACTTACTTCTGGTAAGACAAGTGCTTGTTTGTTACTATTCACACACTTTTATTCCATTTTGCAATCAATCTAGCCCTTACCCAATTCCCAAAATCCATTTATGGAATCTCATCATCTTTTGTTTATCAAACTCAAAAATACACAATCAACCATCGATATTTAGACCCCAACCGTCAACGGTCAGGCATAACCATCAACAGTTACCCCAACCACCGATAGCCACCTATGGCAGAAAAACCAACAACCTATTTTCATCTACCTAACCCCAACCAAATATAGTTTTCTAATGTTTTTGACCACTCACAGACCCTTTTTAGAGTTTTTGAAGCATACCCCAACTCCTTAGCACTAGTATTAATTAGTTTATCACTAATTTGATCATTTCTTATCTATTTTCTTAGCAAGCATTCTTGTGTTTAGTTTTAGTAATATTCTTTAATTGATGCAAGTACATTATTTTTAGTTCCATAAAATTAATTTTTTGAAATGTGTGGATTGATATCCCCTAAGGAATCTCTTACTTCCAGGATCTATCTATCATTATGCAATCCATCCAACTATTTATTTAACAAACAAGTTTGCTTTAGTGCTTTCTTATCTGCAGGTCTTCCTCCCAAGCCAAAGAGGAGCTCTTCACAATATTTTGATTTAGTGTGCACAAACAAATAAGTTTTTCAACCATATTTGTATCGAGTTTCTTTTCTCTTTTTCTTTAGAACTTAAGTGAAAATTTACATGAAACATTCTAGCATGCTTGGTGGGACCTAGAGTCTTTACTTGCATTTGTATGCTCTTCTCTCTATATGTGTACATAATTGAAACTAAAATTTATTTTGGGGTTTAAAATAAATTGCATCCATTACTTGATTTTAACATTAGTTCACTTTGAATTAAAGCAAAATAATCTTATCGTAGCATCACCTTTGTTGCACACACTAGCTAGACCACTTTCATTAATAATACATCAAAATAATTTGAGACAAGGCCTGACTAGGATTTCATCACCTAGCGGTCACCTTACCCATTCCTTAAAATCTTACTTGGAGGTCATTACCAAGGGGAGAACCAACTCAGCTCTTTGGTTGAGTATAAACTTTGGATATTAATATATATCAACTAAGCACCTGACACCCTTATCAGTACGGGATTGTGAAGTGAGGGGTAGCCCCTAATACCAAGACACATATTGATTCAAATACATATTATTTTGATCACCTAAATATCCTAAAACCAACCATAGATTTCTTATATAGTACCTGATTTATAAGCCAATTTCTATCATTCATTCTCATAAACTAAGGTATAAGCCAAAAGCGAGATTAAAACTAACCTCTAGTCTTAACGTACTTCATAGTGTTTGTCTTGATTGCCTTGATCATTTTCTTGTCTTCTTCTTATTTGAGTGGTGAGTTTGTTCTTGTTTTCTCTCCCTTTTTTCTTGTATGATTCTCACTCGTCAACAGTGGAGAGACCTAGTAGAACAAAACCCATCACTTGAATCAACCTCTTCTACCTTCTCATCAGTTAAATCAATAGAATTGAGATTTTTCATGTGTGAAAATTATAGAACACCCCGTTTCTCTTTCTCTTTTTTTTTGGTTGGTATTTTTATTTTTATTATTATTTTTTGTTTATTTCTTTTTTTGGGTTAATATTAATGTAGTAGGTGTTTATTGTAATCAGTTTAAGTATTTAATAATTTGTATAGAATAATTTAAAACCAATGAAAGTTGAGTATTTTTTGATTTTAACATTCAATTTGAAATAGTTGCATTTCAATAAATACAAAATAAAATAGTTTATTATATTTTTATTGGTTAATATAGGGTGACGTGACTAATTTTTTAGGAAAATTATTGTATTTTAGATTAATAAAAAGAAAAATACTTGCATCATCCAATAAAATTGAATCAATCTAAAAAATTAAACATGAATTATAGTCTATTTTATTTAACATGCGATATGTTTTTGTCTCCAAAAAGTGAGATGAAATAAATACATGGGTCCCAGTGGCATGTGAATGTATGCAATAGTGTATATCATTCTCTTCAACTAGGTGATTTGTTTTCTAGGGACACAAGGCATGTTTTTATAGACCTTCTAATTTCATTTATACTTCATTCTGAGCCGAGTGAGGACTATGGTGGTAAAAATTTCGTTTGTATATTAATCAATGTGGTGTCTCTTCATTCATCCAGGTTTTATTGGCAATGTGGCAACTCTTTATTCAGTCATGCTTTTTTGGCTCTGATATCTTTAGTAGGTCTGAAAGACTGGTTGCATTGACAACTGGTGCTATGACATCCTTTTATTTAGCTTGGCTCTCCTCAGCTCTGTCATCTCTAACAAGTCTGGGGGGACTCATTTTACAAATAGAGCATTTTTTTATTTTTACATCAAGTTTAAAATATTTATATTTTAATAAATATAAAATAATTTGGTTTATTGTATTTTTTTTGGTTCCCATGACATGTGGATGTGGCTCAGTTTTTTATATCATTCTCTTAGAGTGGGTAATGTGTTGTCTATGAACACAAGCATGTTCGTATAGGCCTTCAAATTTCATATGTACTTTATTCTGAGCCAGTTAAGGTCTTATGTGGTAATTAATTCACCTACATATTAGTCAACACAGCATCTCTTCATTAGGCCATATTTTCCTGGGCCATGATATATTTGACAGGTGTGAAGAACTCATGATGCTGAGTGGAAATCTATCGTATCTTCATTTAATGCAACCTTCCTAGGGCCTAACATCTCTGACAGGTCTAGATGATTAGACACACTAATAACTAGGAATGTTATACCTCTTCTTTTGGTTGCTCTTTTCTAGATAAGACATCTTTGCTAGGTGGGGGGATTGGCCACACTGACAACTATCGATGTGGCACATCTCATTCGATCAGGTTCTCCCCAGCTCTAACATCTTTGCTAGGTAAGGGGAACTATTCATACTAACAATTGGCAATGTGGTGTATTTTCATTGCATCAGGATTTCCCTAGTTTTGTCATTTTTATCAAATCTAGGGGACTGGTCTCAATGACAATTGGAAACGTAGTGTCTCTTTATTCATTTGGGCTCTCCCTCGCTATGACATCTTTGATAGGGCTAGGGGACTCATCATAATGATAGATGTCAAGGTGATGCCTCTTAATTTGGCTAGGCTCTCCTAAGCCTTGATATCTCTAGGAGGTCTGGGGATGGCAACATTGACAATAATAGACCTGGTGCCTCTTCATTCGATTGGGATTTCTTGAACTCTGACATCTCTGATAGGTCTGAGGGATTGGTCACATTGACAACTAGTGACTTGGTGTCTCTTCATTTGATTGGGATTTCCTAAGGTTTGTCTTCTGTGATAGGTCCTAGGGACTGGCTAGATTGATAGCTGGTAACATGGTGCTTTTTGATTGGCTATGTTCTTTTGGGCCCTGAAATCTCTGACAAGTCTGGGGGAGTGGCCACACTAACAACTGGAAATGTGTTGCATGTTTATTCAATCAAGCTTTCCCTATCCCTCATATTTTTGACAAAGATCTATTGTAATCGGTTGTAGGTAATATAATTACTAGTATTTACATAGTGTTGTGGTAGTGTTGATCCAAATAGGTTTAGCCGATTACAGGGAATGAAAGTTGAGCAATTTTTTATTTTAACATTGGGTTTGAATCATTTTGATGTGAACATTAATTTAAATAATTACTCACAGATGTGATTACTTACAATATATTAATAAAAAATGTTTGTATTGGTTGAGATAATTAAGACTATTAATTACATTTCAATGTGAACATTAACATAGGAAAATGCATAATTTTTGTATTGAAAATATAGATTTTTAGTACCTATGTAGGATAAAAATATATATGAACATTGGAGAAATAATTTAAAATAATAATTTGTGGCACATAATAGTAATAATAGAAATAATTACTTACACATGCAGTCATTGTTAAAGTTTTGATCAAACATGTTTGTATTAACTAGGAAAATTAAGACTATTTATTAATTTAAAGAACTATTGTTGAGACTAGTTGATATTTAATACTGCATTTCTATTTTATTTATTATTTTTTTTGGCTACGTCTTTATATGACAAAATAAGGGGATCAATTTCAATGTGAAATAATCTTGGCTACTTTTTTCTATTGAGTTTCAAGGTTTATGCAATTTTTTACATGGTCAGGGTTTGAGTTAAAAAGGTATGTGGTGTGGATGTTTTGGGTATGTCATTTTCTCGTTGATGTGTTTCTTTGAAGCAATAGATGGAAAAAAATGCATGTGAATATTGGTTGATTCAATATTATGAGGTTAGGTTTCAAATTATACATGAATATATGTGAGCTTGGGTTGGTTTTTTTAGTATCTTGCATTTGTATATGTGTTTATAAGAATTTGATTTTGATTGAATTGGTTTTTCAGCTGTGTTTTATTCTTGCTGAATATCTCTATGTTTACTGAGAAGCAGAAGAGGGCATTTTTGTTTTGATGTTTTAGGTGCTTGTTTGTGGATTTTTAGCTGACCAATCTTATCAACTATCTCTTTGTGTGTAGTTCAAGGCATTGCTTTAGTTTTGGTGGTTGTGTGGGTGTCATTTTCACTGGGGCTCGTTGGTGGGTTGTTGGGTTGATTGGACAACTTTTAAGTAGTTTCATGCCAGGGTTTATGTTACTCTAGTAATCAATGTTTGAAATTAGTTATTATTTTTATTTTTTGTGAACTTAAGGAATGTTATTTTCTTATATTAGAGACTATTTGTCTATTCTCTATTTCTCAGACTATAATTATTCCTCTACTATTTTATTTAGTGTATTGGCTAGTTGTTTTCTTTTTCTTAGACCTCGTGCTGGTTTATTTTGAATCTGCAAGACTAGCAGAGGTGGCCTTAACACTTGCCAGTTTCTGTTAGGGGACTGGTGCTGAGGTAGAGATCAAAATTGGTTGTAATGTCTTTGTTAATGAAACATATTATATAATATGTTTAGTAATATAATAAGTTAGATATTATTATGACAATTTAATTATGTGTGTGTGTGTGTGTGAAACAACAATGTTTGCTTATTTGAGTATCCGATGCATTCATTGATCAGTGTGTCAAGTCGATGTGCTTATGCTTAAGTTTTTCTTTGTGTGTCATTGAAATTGAAAAAAAACAATGTTGATTATATTGATTTAAAAATAAAAAAACTGTTGATTAATGTGTCAAAGTTAGTAAAGCATTTGGTGAAGTTGGTCGTGAACTTGGTATTATTCTTATGCATTGAATGTGGCATTCATTTCGCTGTGTTTTTTTCTATTTGTTGTGATTTTTGTATCACATGCATTTCATAAATGCCTTAACGTTATAAGCATTCTTATCTATTGATAACCTGGAGCAAGCTAGAGGAAGGGTTGAAATTGAAAGAATCATGGATTTTTGTGGGTTTGTGAGTGTGTGGATCTATCGCAAAGGAAGCAACTAGTAACCTATGAATACTTATTTCATAAACATTTTCCTACACACATGTAAATAATCTTCCAAAAGGTATTTTATTTAGATTATATTGCTTTGTATTACTACTCATTGTTTGGATACAAACTATTTATGCAAAGGTTAAATTATTTTACTTTGAAACCCTGCCCTTGCAAGAATTTTTTTTTTAAATGAGTAGGGTAAATGATGTATTGAATTCTTTGCTTATCCATGGAATGCTCTATTGAGGGAAATTCAATATAAACCCACTTCAAGTTTGATCCAACTACTATTTTAATTGACTCTAGGCATGTCTAATTTGCCCATTAAGCCTTGCATTATGGGTTACACAGTAATTTATTTGATCACTTCTGCCCTTTCAACCTAGCTAGGCATTGAAAGATTAATTTCTATGATGCACATGCTTAGTTTTTTTTTGGCCTTACACCAATCATAACCATGTATGTACATATAAGGAAAAGTGGTAGATAGTAATACACCTAGGTTATGAACAATTTTAATCATAAATAATGTTATTATAGGTGTGTCTTGTCCATTTTACTATTGGTTCTTCTTTGCATGTCTTTACTTGGATGTTGGTAGACTTGGCATTCAAATTACTCGATTAGAATCCTAGACAAACCTGGAGTTTTAAGGTTATATTCTCCCTTTTATGCTAAATAAACAATTATTATACACTTACAGGAAATGCACATGGAAAATATAAAACTAATAAATTCCAAAATGTTGAATAGCATGCAAATTACAACCATGCCTAGGGTGTGTCATAGGTAGGCCTACATCCATTTCAGGTCCAAAAGTGGGAAATGTTTTTTATGGTGTCCTACACACCACCAAATCTCTTCCTTGTCTTTTTATCTAATTTGTTGTTCCTCAATATTATGATTGTAAAATAGGTTGATTGTGTTCTTTGAAATTCTGAGCATAAAATTGGTCTCTTAGAGTTTCTTAGGGGTTCCAAAGAGATAGGAAATCAAAAATGAAAGAAAAAGATGCCATGGCTTATTAAAAAATGGCTAAAGGGAACTTTAGTCCCATTCCCATTCCCTTTTTTTTATTTAAGGTTCAATGCATGTTTATTTTTGTGTGGGGTCAATAGATCATTTACTAAAAAAAAGAACCTTGTAAGCCATTCTCTACAATGAGTACATTTCTTATTGATGGAATCACACCCTATTATGAATGTTCTTTGTATTTGGCTTCAAATGAATGGACTCAAAAACTCTAATTTGATGTACTGGATACATTTTCAATACATTCTCAATGGAGTTGAGTGGTAAAGTGTTTTTGGTATCATATATTATAGTATATGTGTTAGTTATCTAAAAATAGTATTTGTGTAAAATATGCTTGTGATTGATTACATATGAAATGCAATTAAAATCTATAGGTTTATCATATGAACAAGCTACCCTTGACTCAACTAATTCCCTTCTTCAATTTTCCATCAAGGTCAGTTTGAAGTAAAGTAAAAAAATGTTGATGATTATGTGATTGGTTGTGTAATATATGTTAGCCTCCTTTCAATGAAGTTATAGAAGACTAAGGAAAAACCATCTTGGTAGATTGGCTATGGGTTGTCTAATAGTTAAAAACTAACATCCCTCCAAAATTTGACCTAATCAGGTTGCAATACAAAGTCAAACATAACAATCATAAAGGTAATTGTGATAGCACCAATTGAAAACAATTACCTTTATGATTATCTTCATCTGGTGCTATCACAACTAATTTTATGTTTAGATGAAGTTTATAATAGACTATTGCTAATAAATTCCTTTTCTAGTGGCTTGATACATTGTTAAACCTTTATTTTTTTACATGTTATTTTTTATATGCTTTCTGGATGCTTTTACTATTAACCATTATTGTATTTTGTATGGTTCAACTTTGTTTTTGAGATAAGGCATTCTAGATCTTTTAAGTTGTGCCTTATTACTTTATTTTATATTTTGAACAACTAGGATGAAGATAGAGCCTTGAAGCATGAAATTTTCATTGGCCATTATACCAACATTTGATAATATTACTAAAAATTAGTCTGACAAAAATAATACATGAATCAGCTTTGGACAAGTGTAATTACAAATGGCCTAAAAAAAGGCTCTATAATTTAAAAAAATGAATAAATAAACAAAGAGTTGTTGATATGTCAAATGATACATGGTTGTAATATGCATGAATCTAGACATTTGAATTGTTATAACCCCTTTATAGATGAATACTATATTATTGCACGCAACATGAATATAATAGTATTAATTAGCATTGAAATAAAGCAGGCCATGAACTTCAAAGTTATTTGTTTAGGAATTTAGATTTGCATAGTAATATAACATACTAGGATTCATATTTGAGTTTCTTATAATATTAGGTATGGTAGCCAAATCTGTACGTTGTTATTTAGATTCAAACTATATTTTCTCGTTGGCTGTGGGTTTTATAGTTCTATAAGTATTGCCATAGGTGTGTCGAGTGTTTTCAAATTTTGGGTAGAGTTTTCTCTTTTAACAGTGTTAGAACTGATGTTGATATAATTTTTGTCATTTTTCTAGTAAACCATTTTTGGTCCGTGTACCTATGCCACTACTTTTAGTGTTATAAAATGCTTGCACTAATAACCGTTGAATGTGGCTACAATACAAAATATTTTTAGATACTTGAACATAAAGTCTAATATACACTATTGTTATTCAAATTTCAAATCCTAAAATAATATTTTTTGATTGACTATATCATTAGCTCGGTAAAATGTATCATGTGATCAGCGTTATCTCTTCTAGATATTGTCAAATATAGTGAAATGAATGTCGATAAATTATTTCATCTTGAACCTACATCAAGGCCATATGCAATGCACAAAAATTTTCCAGCTGTGCCATAATTTCAATTTTACCACCAACTTCATTAAATGCTTTACTATCTTTGGCGACATGATAAATCATGGTTACTATTTCTGTTGACAACTAGTTTTAGTAGCGCGCATTGAATATGTCATAATGTCTGTCAGTTCAAAATCCCAAACACTATGACTAAATTATTTTTTGAATTAAATGTGGCCTCAAAGAACAAGAGGCCACCCATAACATAGGATATGTTTGGCCAATCAAAATTTAGTAAATAATATTTTTATTATTCAACCCATTAAACACATTGCACCTTGCCTTTCTAAAAGCTTCACATATTTTCTTGCACAAAAAACAATTTGAACTGATTGGCCAATTAACCAGGTGATAATAATTGGTTGAAGCTAAGTGATTCCAATAATTGACCAAAAGAGCAAGCTATAATAATTGGTTAAAGGTAAATTAAATAAATAATCTATTCAGCCCATAGATTACCTTCATTTATAAAATTATATGTAAGAAGAAACATGGTGTAAAGTTACAATTTATTAATTCAAAAGTTTCATACACAAATACACTATAATTTTTTTAGGATTTTTACAATTATATTTGTCCATAACTGATCCATGGATTTTATTGTTGTGCAAGTTAATGCTTTGGTAGTATTTATCAATACCTTTACAATTGTCATCTATTTTATCTATCCCTTTCACTTTGATTCAGTAAGTAAAAGATGCAAGAACTAGAAATTGAATCAATGTGATTGGATACAGATAATAATGTTTTGATAGTATCATTTTACTTCATATTTACTGATCTTACCTTTGAAAAAAAACTTGCTTGATCTTATAAGTGTTTGAATAAGTCAAATGTTTTCTTATAATAGAATGATATCCCTAAACTTATTTATTGGTCATCTTAAATATCTAGCCTAGATTATGTTTGCCTAATACTCAAAGTATAGAGGTGCCTTGCATTTAGGCATTAGTAACCAATTATAAGAGAAGTATTGCTTCTACATTGATGTGTCAATGTGTTTTCTAAGAACTTTTCTATAGTTTGGAGGTTAGTGGATAGGAAAGAGAATGTTTAGTCAATACCAAGCCAATTATCTACACATTTAGTTTGCTTTTAATTTTTTTTCATTCTATTTAATGAAATGAAACAACCTCCTTGATCTTGATAGCTGAAAAATAATTAAACAACATATATTTATTTATGAATGGGTCGAAAAATTTATTTATTTATTTGTTTTTACCTTTTAGTGGAACTTTCTAAAATTAGCCTCATGGGTTAGATTAAATAGTTGGTTTGCTACTTTGAATTTCTATTGTTTACTGCTTGTGTATTTTTTCTCTTTATTTATGTTTGTTATGATAAATTGATTAAGATCACACACAAACATTTCATGGTTCAAGTAATTGATGTTAATCTTACTCTTGTTAAACAATCTTAAAATATTTTATATTGATTAATGATATATAACTATATCTACTATCATTATGTTTAGACTAATCATAGCATTGAAAACTTAAAAAATAAACTTCACGTGGAAACATACTAATGTACTAATTCATTTATTTTATTTTGCATGTTTTTTCTATCACAATTTTTAGACACTCTTTATCATTTTTTGTTATTGCATTTACACTCTGATGCTACATTCCAAAGGTGAGACATTTAACAACTTAAAAGTGCTATCTCATTTCTTTTTACATAAGATGTATGAAAATAGTACATGGATTATTTATGAACATATATAATTTCACAACCCAAAAAACATACAATACTAAACATGCGATAAATAATTATTACTAAGTATTTTATTAGTAAACTCATTGATACTAAATGAAAAATTCACTGATGAAAATATGCAACCATCTAACATGAACCTTCTTTCGATCAATACTCATAAACCATAAATATATCTTTTCCCAATTAGTAAGACTAAGATTTATCACATTTTGTATTACTATTTGTTATTAGTCCTAAAAAGGAGACTATAGGAATTGGTTTGGTTTAACGTATAATTATTGGCTGGGCTACTGGCCAATCATATCTACTCATTTTGCATGCATGCAAAATATGTGAAAATTTTGGAGTCTAAGGTGAAAGGCGTTTAATGGTTGGAATAAAAAAATATTATTTGTCGTAATCTAATTGGACATAAAAATGTTATGTTATGGGTGGCCTCTCATTATTCGAGGCCACATTCAATGCAATGAATAATTTGTACATAATGTTTAGGATTTTTTATTGACAAATATTGTGGCATATTCAATACACATTTCTAAAATTGGTTGTTAGAAAAAACACTAAATATGATTTATCATCTCACCAAAGTTAGTAACAAATTTGGTAAACAATTTGGTGAAGTTGGTGGTGAACTTAGCATTAATTCTCATGCGTTAAATGTGGCATTCATTTTGTTGTGTTTTTTTTAAGGATTTACTACTTTAGTTATGGTCAAATAATTTTTTTATCAACTTCAAAGAACATCAGAAAGTATTGCATACACATTTGCCAACAATTCTAATGCTACAAAAGTTATAACTATATGAAAAAGTAAGTTGTAGCCAAAATACTTAGTAACAAGCCTTGATCTCTATACATATTTAGTCATTGCCATGAAAATATTGTTAGTAAATTGACTAATCTTTATTTGTCATAATATTTATAGAGTGCAATTATGTACATCCATCACTGATCCATCTTTTATTTTTGTACAGATTATTTCTCATGCAATTCTCAAAGCCTCCCACATATTTAAAAATAATGCAGTCAACAACTTGATCATGTCCATATGATTTGGGTTGTCTCAATCCTATGAACAGACCTAGTTTCACAGGTAAAAACATCTTAATTTATGACATTTTCAATGTTTTTGGTTCTTTTTTCACAAATGACATTAAATATATACAAGTCAACAACCATTTATAACATTCAATAAAAGTTTTGCTCAACACTTTTAACCTCTACCACTAGTTATGCATTTCTATGTATTATGCATAATAGTATAGTAGCCTATTTTTTCTATTTTGTCTTAACTTACTTTTTTTGATCTTATCATTAGAATGGTGAAAAATGTAGTGGAATTTTTTGTTATTTTCCTAAGTGTTACATCTCAATTCTTCGTTTAGTCAATTTACTTGATTGTTTATAAATTTTCTATATTTGATAACTTGATTTGATTATTTATGCTAAGTTGTAAGTCATATGTTGTTATGGGTTAGTTGTATGTTGCTTAGATTTCATAATTTCATTAGTATGAAATTATTTGTCATGTATATTCTTTATATTGTGATTATGATGAGTTGTTATTTCAGCTATATTTTATGATGTATGTATATTATGATGTTATAGTCTATCTACTTGCTTGTTGTGAGTTAGACGCAAGAGAGATTCCTTCCTCAAAGCATGACGGAGGGAGAGCATCATCAGAGAGGGTGACATAGATGGAGATGCTGGAGGATGATAGAGGAATGACTAGAACCCTGCACACACCACATTAGACAGTATATGTTATATACTTTATTTGAATAATTAACGTAATATGTTTTCGGATGTTGGTTGAATTTAGATAATTGCTTACACATGGTTAGTTGAGTATGATTATATAGAATTAATCTTTTATGATTTTTATAAGTAGATTGGATGAATATGTTATTGTGTATTATGCTATGTTATCCCTGATTTTTAATGTTTATAGGAACATAAATAAGTATGAATAGTACTAGGTTACTATGGTATGTAGACTAACTTAAATGTCTTTTTAATATTTTTTAATATTAGTTCGTCATCATATGATATTCGAGAATATCAACAGCGTTAATAAGTATAGATTATAAAAGACAAGGGTAATCTATACTATGTAGTAATAACAATAAATACATTGTTATAATTTAGATTCAAGTAATAATATGTTATTATCATTTCAATTTTTTTTTTAAAAAAAAAAATTGACTTTATATGGGACAAATCATCACAATTATTAAGATATCATTATTAAGTTATTTGGAAAAAAAATACTAATTATATATTTAGAGGAATATATTATTAGAAAAAGGAAAAAAAAAAAAAAAACACAAAAGAGGGCAACTTTGAAAAAGTGCCACATTCATGGAAAGAGGAGGAAAAGAATAGTGAAACAAATTTAAATAAAAATTAGGAAATAAAATAATGGAATAAAAACAAAATAAAAATAAAAGAAAATCTTGAATAAAATAAAGGAAAGCAAAAAGGAAGATGAGAGTCTGAAGAAAGGGAGTGCAACTTAAAGGAAGGCAGAAACATGATAGTGTAGATGGAATAAAAGGAGCAAACATAACTGAGAAGAAGGAAGGCAAAGACATCTGGTAGCAACTGACGCCAAGGTAGGTGGAAATTTTAAGTGTTTATTTGCAAACAAATCTGTATATATACATCATTGTGTGTGAATCTAAATGGTATAATTACTTCTTATATATATACATAATGTTGTATATTCAATAGTTTATAGCTTAGTGATATATGGATGTTTGTTTAGCATATTATTCTTACCTATACGGTATGCTTAGTTATATACATCAATCTAGACATTTGTAAGTATATATATCATCTAGTCGCTACATATGTATATTACGGATATTAATGATATAACAATTCATTACAATACTTAGATAGTGTGTAGCAATCTGATGTTGTAACATGATTGTGATTTAACTATCTATGTACGATTAATATATATGTATAAGTTTCCAGCTAGCTGATACCATAAAAAGTTCCAGTTAATGAAATATATATATATATATATATATATATATATATATATATATATATATATATAAGTGAATAAATCACTAAATGTTAAGTTGACTAATTAATAACTAAGGCTCGAAATCATGGAAATGGATTGTCTACTAAGCTCTAGTCTGTGCATTTATTACTAGGTTTATTTCCTGTGTTAAAGCAAGCTATGCTAGCATTGGGTCAAATAGTGTTGAGGCAGGACACAAGAGGCATGTGGTAAGATGGTGAGTAGAATCATTGATATTTATGGATGATATTAGAGTCATATTCAAACCCCTATTATTGTAAGGTGTGATCTGATGTCATCGTCTATATCAGGAAAAAAATAGATATAATATATAAATTTATAGCATCATAAATTTAGGGTAAATTATTGAAATTATATTTCATACAATGTATATTTAATACATAATATAGGTATTAAATTATCATTGACCTATGCTTTATAACTTTATAGCATTGATATTTTCTTTATAATAAGCAACAATTTGAATATCAGCAATTCCTTTCTTAACATTCGTTTCTTATGAGTTTATAATAAAAGATGAGTTTATAATTTAGTATGCAACGATACATTTATAATGCTTTATAATTTAAGAAATAATTAGGAATAAGTTTATACTATGGCCTTATATAAATCTATTTAGGAATATTAACATTTTTTGGTAAGAAATAAAGGCATATTAACTTTACTTGAAAAGTGCTTGGATGAATGGGTGATTTTCTAACACGACTGGAATATAAAATCATTCATTCCTCTTTTATATTAAATCATGGCCCTATAAGTCTTTATTATATACTCAATTAGTGAATAAGTTTGCATGGTAATTGGTTTTCTAGAATTTTATAGATATTAGCTTAATATTAACAAAACAATAGCTCTGATCAATGATGAAAGTCAGATATCATGCCATATAATATTAATACACTTATATAGAGCCAATATAATATAAGAATATATAGCTAACATCGAAAAGTTATGAAATACAAGAATTTATGAAAATAATTGAGTTAACATTACCAAAGCTCAAGTTATTAGCTTGATATCCTTCTCATAATTATGAATTAGCATCACCAAATTAGTTATAAAATTTTAGTTACTGTGTGTGACTATGCTCCAAACGAAATATGTATGGGTAAGAGTTAATTTGAAGTGAGATCTATATTAAATGATATATACTTTCAAATTGATAAGTTGAATACAAGACTCTTCATTCATAAGTATCTGTGTAATACTAATGGTTGATTTAGTGGGTAGTGTGTTAGTAAACTTACGTGCTATATGTTTTGTTAATATTGAGTATATTATAGCATGGTCTACTTATACCTATTGAGAATTATTAGTTAGTGTATTATATATTGATCCATTGTAAACTTGTGTATGAGACATACTGCAGGTGTAATAATATGTACGAGGGTGTATACATATATATAGTTTATGTATATTAATACAATGGGAGGTGTGCCTATTACATAGTTTTTGACTAGTTTATTATCACGACTTGAGTGATTCATATATGTGTGTATTTGATGAAACTATTGTGTATCATATAAGAGCAATTATTATATTACCAATTGCTCATATGCACATATGTTGCCTTGAGAACTTGATGGAGTTATGTACATTTTGGATATGTCAAGATGAAAAATATATATATAGTTAAGGATAAAAACTATGAAGCAGAATTACATTGTAAAATTCCTTATCTTATAAATATTGTCAGTATACTTTGTGAACAGAGAATTTATAATGATTATTGAAATCATAGGGGGTTTTTGATTAAGAAATATAAATGAACATTGATATAGTATCTACATGTCATTTGAGAACTTATATATAGTGCATATTATGATGTACAAATACTCGTATATAGAAAATATACCAATAGCAAGGGATGGTTAAATTAAGACATAAAGTTTTTTAGGGATAAAAAACTATAACCATATTAAAACAGTCTCATAGAAATGGAATGAGATGTTTAAATGAAATATTATAATGGGTTTATGAGTTATCTATTTATCTAAAAATATTATGACTGACTGCCTAGAAATAAGTAACATGTACATAAAATGGTAGACTCTATTATTATTTCTTGTGTTATATACTTATATATACTTAACGTAGATTAGATTAAGCAATTTAAACTTAGAATATACTTGGTTGGTATAATCTATACTTATTGCCTATAATTTAAGATTATGAGACATTTGATTCCTGAATTATAAGATTAGTTATTTGTAATTGAGTAGTTGTACTCATGTATAACGAATTATGATATTATGGGATGTCATAAAATATATTATGGCTGAAAACTATAGTATAAATATATGTTATATTCAGGTGGCACATAATATAATTGATATATCTAAAACACATTCATATGTTTGACAAATCAATTGTATGCATACTGGTTATACCTATAAATAACATGTTTTATGACAATTAGTAGGACCTTATTTATGCATGCATACAACCTCTGAGAGTATAACAAATGCTAGAATAGAATATTTTATGTTCATGTGAACTGAGAATTTCTTTGTTATACTTAGTTACTTGAACAAAGGCTTATGTTTCTATTGATTTATACTACTTTATTATGACTGATTATGGTACTTAATAGTTATGCTTAAAAACACTAGACTATGATAATATGGGTTATCATAGATTGTAGTATATTGAAAAGTAATTATGGTAATTAGAATATGCAGATGTCATACCAGGATGGTAAAAGTTGTAGTTATTATTTATATTATGGGATAAATATAATGTGAGATTCATATATTTGATGGAATAAATATATGTTGTTAGATTATATTATTCATAGCATGTTATATATTTGCTAGTAGGATGTAATATGTGTGAATCTATTAGTTATATTATGTTAATCAAATATCACATTGCTGATATTGAGTACATAGTGAGATGGACTTCACTAGCTTACTAGCATCATAATGCTAGATAAAGGTAATCCAATCAAGTGGTATGTATGAATTTTGACTAATCCTTAGATCATTATTATTAATAATTTTTTTGGCAAAAATAATGTTTAGTGAGACATTATCATTTCATGAGTATGATTTACATGTTTGTGTGATATCTTGAGTAGAACATGTTTTTATGATACACTGCATATTTAGTTTTATAAATCATACAATACACATGTATTAGCTTGTCTCTATAAATTCTCATACCATCACTATCTACTCGTCTATGAAAAGAGGTTAATTCTATAATGGGATTAGTGTAGGGGATTATTGGTCCATGATTGGTGTGGAAAAGCACTTGGATGATGCTCTCCCTCCCCACAACAGTACTAATTTTGAGATGACACTTGAGATTGCCACAGATACTAGAGTCTGGAGAACTATGCTCTACGAAGCCATGTATCTTATATTTGTGAATTATATTGTAATGTATTTATTATTGAAACATTATCTTGATGAGATGAAATTACTTACTTATTGTATATTAATAGCAGTGGTTGTATACTTGTACTAGCTGTGACTGAATATCTATATTTACATTCTATATCAATTATGATGTGTTTCTTATGATGTTGGTGATCATTAATATATGATGCCGTATGCTTCATTTACAGTTATTATACTTAGATTATTTTATATGATCACTTATTCATTTTTTAGGGTGTAATCTATTAAATTATATGTAATTTTATAAATAAAATCATATTTTCTATGTCATATCCAATGGGGTTGTTACATACGGTATCAGAGCTATGGCTCAAACTATATGACCTAATGAGTTCATTAGTATTTTTGTATCTTTTTGTTTATCAAAAAAGAGGATAGTGAAATATGAGTGGTACATTGAGTGTGTACCTTAAGAGTAATCATACCCTCTTAGAGTTGCTAAAGGGTTGCTTTATCGAGTGTCTCAATGGTGATGGTTGTAAATGATGTTTAGTAAGAGAGTGCATAGCATAGTTCATGAGTCATGAATAAGATATTCCTACAATATTTTGATCACCTAGATCGAACACCTTGAGAGTGATTACATCTTTAGTTATTAATCAAGTCTCCTCTGTCATTTATATTTTGTGTTGTGAGTGTTTAAAAAACATGGAATGTTTCTCATTTAAGTATATATGCACTATTTTTGTGTCTTATAACACTAATCCTAAGAGTGGGAAATCCTACAAGACTATTTTTAGATTGGCACACCTAGTGCAGTGGAAATTCTCCTTGTAGTGGAGTATAGTCATTTTTGTTGAGGACTCCAATGTGTTAGGAGTTGGCTCATGAGTTGTTATCCCATATGTTTATGTGGATTTGGGAAAAGGTGTCATATATCATAGTTAGGTTACAAGTGAGTTGTTATTCTCTCATCCTCTTTGATATCATTATAAGCCCATTGAGCGGATTCTTATTTTCATGATGTTGAAACTTTTTTTTGTAATGTTGTTTTGACCATATTCCCTTGATTTCATGGAATAGTGTGTTCTACCTCTTGTTGATAGAGTCTAAGTTATAGGAATAGAATGGATTGATTCATCTATGTGGCTAATATTTTTTTTTCCCCTTTTGATTGAGGAAATAGGTTGTGATACTATACTTATAAATCTTGTAAGTGTGTAGTGATTATGGCAACTTGGATTGTGATGTTTTATTTATACCATGTGAGGGTATTTAAGAGTTTTGTGTTGAGATTTTAGTTTACTACTTTCTACTTGTGGCTTTGTAGAGACACACTTTTCAGTGTTACTTGTGAACTTTGGCCACGTGGAGTGGCAAACCATGAGTTTTTATTGGTTCTAGATTTAGAATTATAAGTTGATTAAAATTGTTATGTTATTATAAATCCTTGATTATATTGATATTATTATCATCTTGCTTAAAAATTATTATTTTGATGAGACATTTATGTATCTTTCACCTAGATCAAGTATGAAATAGGATGTATAGAACATATTATCAGTCTGAGGGGTTGAGATAAACTTATAACTTGTTGTGTAACTAACTAAGCAAGTGGGAAGGCATTGTCTCATTTGTTCCTTTTGTACGGTTGTAAAGACAGTGTGATCTTTGGCCTTTGTATGTTATAATAGTTCTAACATTATTTCCTCTTAACTATGAATATAACAAAATAGGTTAAGCTATGAAATATGATAATAGTTATGTTTGGCTAGTGGCAACTTAATACAAATATGGAATGATTATATGATTTTTTTCTTGTATTGTATGTTAGTACATCTAAAATTATTTAGCATATATCATTACTTTATATGATCTATTAGGATGGATTTATGATTCACTGAACCTTGTGCACCTTTTGAAGATCATCAAGTCATGGAGACCTAAGGGACAAGTAGTGAATTAGGAACATGAGTACTAAAAGATGGGAGTGGTTCTTATTTTGTTTAACATTGATTTGATAGTTACTGAGTTTGGATCCGACAAGGGGAGCTTGTAAAATATAAGATTTGGTAGATGGACATGTCAAATTTAATTGTATGTCCATATGCATGTATACTATGAAATATTTATTCTTTGATTTTATATACATTGGAAATGTAAGATTTCTAGTTCCTATTCATTATCATACTTGTCAGGAGCTATGTGGAGTAGCAACAGTATTGACATGCTATACTTATCAGGAGCTACATGGAGTAACAACAATATTGATATGTTATACTTATCAAGAGCTACGTGTGGTAGTGATGGTATTAACTTATACATATCATTCCTGCCAGTTTCCCTAAATACTTTTCTTTGAAATGAGAAAAACACTCTCTAGGATAGAGAGATGTGTTGAGGGGATAGAAGGTTTTATGGAACTCTCCTTGGCCATTTGTTTTTGGATTTTATGATGATCCCATGTATTTTTGCCTAAATTCATGAAGTCGATGAAACTTTTACCGAGATATATGGGGCCCTTCAAAGTATCTAAAGTGGTCAATCCTGTAGTATATAGACTTATCTTGCTACTTATGGACCTCGAGGTGGTCATTATAGAACCCATCAGAGTAAGTGGCACTTACAAATCTTATTTGTATAAAATAGAAATGTCACAAAGCAATGTCTTGTGGGACCAATACTTTAGGAATATTACTATTTGGGAGGACTATGGTGAGTTTTATAGGTGAATTTCACATTTATTTGCATGATTTAATACTTTATATTGTGTTATCTTTTTACTGAATAATGTTTTAATTCAAAATTTATGTTTCAATAAGAGTCATCTGAGAAGATAATTAATTTTATGAGGGAAGGACATGTTACATCCTGATTCCTCACTAAGCCAACTTACTTGATTATGCATGGATTTTCTATAGTTGATAACTTGATTTATTTACTATTAGCTAAGCTATAAGTCATATATTATTGTGGGACCATTGTATGTTGCTTAGATTTCATGATTTTATTGTTATGAGATTAGTTGTCATATATATTCTTTACATTATGATCATAATGAGTTGTTATTTCATCTATATTTTATGATGTATATATATTATATTGTTATGATCTAACTACTTGCTTGTTTTGAGTTGGATGCATGAGATATTCCTCCCTCAAAGCATGATGAAGGGAGAGCATCATCAGAGAGGGTGACGTAGATGGAGATGCTTGGGGATGACAGAGGAATGGATAGAACCTTGCACACATCACATTAGACAGTATATGTTATATGCTTTGTTTGAATGGTTAGCATAATGTGTTTGTGGATGCTCGTTGCATTTGGATAATTGCTTATGCATGGTTAGTTGTGTATGCTTATATAAAATTTATCTTTTATGATTGTTATAATTAATTTGGATTAATAATGTTATTGTGCATTATGTTATGTTATTCCTAATTTTTAAAGTTTAGAGATAGTAACAGATTACTATGGTATGTAGGCTAACTTAAATGTCTTTGTAATATTTTTTTTAACATTAGCTTGTTATCATATGATATTTGAGAATATAAACATACGCGTTAATAAATATATATTACAAAATATGAGGGTAATCTATACTATGTAGTGATACAATATATACATTGTTATAATTTAGATTTAGGTAATAATGTGTTATTACCTTTTCAATTTAAATATATATATATATATATATATATATATATATATAGATTTTATACGGGGCAAGTCATCATAATTATCAAGATATCATTATTAAGTTATTTGGAAAAAAGAATAAAATAGTAATTATATATTTAGAAGAATATATTATTAGAAAAAAAACACACACAAAAGAGGGCAGCTTTGAAAAAAGTGCTACATTCATAGAAAGAAAGGAAAAAGAATAGTAAAACAAATTTATAAAAAAATCAAGAAATAAAATAATGGAATAAAAACAAAAAGAAAGAAAAAAATAAAAGAAAATCTTGAATAAAAGAAAGGAAAAGGGAAGAGTAGAGTAGAGTCTGAAGAAAGGGAGTGTGGCTTAAAAGAAGGCAGAAGCATGCTAAGGAGAATAGTGTAGAGGGAAGAAATAGAGCAAACAAACTTGAGAAGAAGGAAGGTGAAGACATCTGGTAGCAACTAGTGCCAAGGTAGGTGGAATTTTTAAATGTTTATTTCCAAACAAATCTATATATATACATTATTGTGTGTGAATAGAAATCATATAATTACTACTTATATATATACATACTATTGTATATTTAAGATTTTATAGCTTAGTGATATATGGATGTTTGTTTATCATATTATTCTTACCTGTAGGATATGCTTAGTAATATACACCAGGTTGGACAGTTGTAAATTATATATATATATATATATATATATATATATATATATATATATATATATTGCTTCTAGCTAGTCGCTACATATGTATATTGTGGATATTAATGATATAACCACTCATTATAGTACATAGATAGTATGTAGCGATATGTATAAGTTTCTAGATAGTTGACACCATAAAAATTTCAAGTTGATGGAATATATATATTAGTGAATATAGTGCTAAATGTTAAGTTAACTAATTAACAACTGAGGATCAAACTCATGGAAATGGATTGTCTATGAAGCTTTGGTCTGTCAATTTATTGTCGAGTTTGTTTCCTTTGTTAAATCAAGTTGTGTTGGCATTGGGTCAAATAGTGCTGAGGTAGGTTGCAAGAGGTGCATGGTAAGAAGGTGAGTAGAATCATTGAGATTGTTGGATGACCGTAGAGGCATGTTCAAACCCCCAATATTATCGAGGTGATCAGATGTTGCCATTTATATCAAGAAAAAAATAGATACAATATATAACTTTACAACATGAGCGATTTAGGGTAAATCATTGAAATTATATTTCCTATAGTGTATGTTTAATATAGAATATAGGTATCAAATTATCAGTGACTTACAATTTATAACATTACAGCATTGATATTTTCTTTATAATAAGCATCGATTTAAATATCAACAATTCTTTTCTTAACATTCCTTTCATATGAGATTATAATAAAAGATAAGTTTATAATTGAGTATGCAATGATAACTTTATAATGCTTTATAATAAGCAACGATTAGGAATAAGTTTATACTATGGCCTTATTTAAATCTATTTAAGGAATATTAACATTTCTTGGTAATAAATAAAGGCATATTAACCTTATTTGAAAATCACTTGGATGAATGTGCAATTTACTAACATGATTAGAATACAAAATCATTCATTCCTCCTTTATACTAAATTGTGGCCCTATAAGTCTTTCTTATATATTCAATTAGTGAATAAGTTGGCATTATAATTGGTTCTATAGAATTTTATAGGTATTATCTTAATATCAACTAAACAATAAATATGATCAATGATGAAAGTCATAGATTAGGCCATCTAATATTAATACACTTATATAGAGCCAATATGATATAAGCATATATAGCTAACAGTGAAAAGTTATGGAATACAAAAGTTTATGAAAATAATTGAGTTAAAGTTACTAAAGCTCAATTTATTAGCTTGGTATCCTTCTCATAATTATGAGTTAGCATTATCAAATTAGTTATGAAATTTTAGTTACTGTGTGTGACTATACTCCAAACTGACTATATATGAGTAAGAGTTCATTTGGAATGAGGGCTATATTAAATACTATATACTTTTAGCTTGATAAGTTGAATACAAGAGTCTTCATTCATAAGCATCTGTGTAATAATAAAAGTTGATTTAGTGGTTAGTGTGTTAGTAAACTTATGGGCTATATGTTTTTCTAATATTGAGTATATTGTGGCATGGTCCACTTATACCTATTAAACTTGTGTATGAGATGTTCCATGGGTGTACTAATATGTGTGTGTGTGTGTGTGTGTATAGCTTATTTATATTAACACAATGGGAGGTATGCCTATTGCATAGTTTTTGAAGTTTATTATCATGGCTTGAGTGATTCATATATGTGTGTACTTGATGAAACTATTGTGTATCATATAATAGCAATTATTATATTATCAAATACTCATATACAAACCAAAATATGAAAGATTATGTTTCCTTGAGCACTTGTGTATGGATTTATGTACGTTTTAGATATGTTAAGATGAAAACTTTGTCTAGTTAGGGATAAAAACTATGAAACAGAATTACATTGTAAAATCCTTTATCTTATAAAGATTGTCAATATACTTTGTGAACAGGGAAGTTATAATGATTGTTGAAATCATAGGGGGTTTCTGATTAAGAAATATAAATGAACATTGATATAGTATTTACATATTATTTGAATACTTATATATGGTGCATATTATGATATATAAGTACTCCTATATAGAAAATATACCAATAACAAGCGATGGTTAATTTAAGACATAAAGTTTCTTAGGGATTAGAAACTATAACCATATTAAAACAATCTCTTAAAAATAAAATTGGATATTTAAATGAAATATTATAATGGGTTTATAAGTTATTTATTTCTTTGTAAATATTATGACTAATTTTATAGAAGTAACGTGTATATAAAATGGTAGATTGTATTATTATTGCTTATGCTATATACTTGGATCCACTTATAGAGATTAGATTAAACAATCTAAACCTAGGATATATCTGGCTGGTATAATATGTACTTATTATCTATTATTTAAGATTATGAGACATTTGATTCTTGAATGGTAAGACTAGTTGTTTGTAATTGAATAGTTATACTCATGTATAATGAACTATGATATTTTGGGATGTCATAGAGTATATTATGTTTAAAAATTAAAATATAAATATATGTTATACTTAGTTGACGTAAATGTATGCGTGTTAGTTATATCTATGAATATCATGTTTTATGACAATTAGTAGGACCTTATTTATGCATGCATACAACCCTTGAGAGTATAGCAAATGCTAGAATAGAATATTTTATGTTCGTGTGAACTGAGACTTTTTTTTGTTATACTTAGTTATTTGAATAGAAGCTTGTGTTTCTATTGATTTATACTAATTTATTATGATTAGTTGTGGTACTCAGTAGTTATGCTTAAAAATATTAAATTAGGATAATATGGATTATCATAGGGTGTAGTATATTGAAAATTAATTATGGTAATTAGAATCTGCAAATTTAATACCCAAATGGTATAAGATGTAGTTATTATTTCTATTATGGGATAAATATAATGTGAGATTCATATGTTTGATGGAATAAATGTATATTGTTAGATTATCTTATGCTTAGCATGATATATGTTTGCTAGTAGTATGTAATTTATGTGAATCTATTAGTTATATTATGTTAACCAAATCTTACACTATTGATACTGAGTAAGTAATGAGATTGACTTCACTATCTTACTATCATCATAATGTCATGTGAAAGTAATTTGATCAAGTGGTATGTATGAATTTTGATTGATCCTTAGCTCATTATTATTATTAAAAACTTTAGCCAAAGTAATGTTTAGTGAGATATTTTCATTTCATGAATATGATTTATATGTTTGTGCGATATTTTGAGTAGAATGGGTTTCTATGATACACCACATATTTAGTTTTTAAAATCATACAACACATGGTTACTAGTTTGTCTCTATAGATTCCCTTGCCATCACTATCTACTCATTCATAAAGGGAGGGCATTTTCCTAATAGGATTAGTAAAGAAAATCATTGGTCCATGGTTGGTGTGGAAAAGTGCTTGAATGATGCTCTCCCTCTCCACAATAGTACTACTTTTAAGACAACACTTGAGATTGCCATAGATACTACAGTCTATGGAACTATGCTCTAGGGAGCCATGTATCTTATATATGTACATTATATTGTAATGTATTTATTATTGAAACATTATTTTAATGATCTAAAATTACTTACTTATTGTATATTGATAGCAGCGGTCGTATACTTGTACCAATCATGGTTGGATATCTGTATTTACCTTCTATATCAATTATAATGTGTTTCTTATGATGTTAGTAATCATTGAAGTATGGTTTTGCATGCTTTATTTACAGTTATTATACTTAAAATTATTTTATATGATCAGTTATTAGATTTTCATGGATTAATCTATTAAATTATATGTTGTTTTATAATTAAAAATTCACATTTTTTATGTCAAAGCTAATGGAGTTCTTATACCAAGGGTATTTGTACATTTAGTTTTTTTGCTAATTAAATAGTATAATAATTTTACAAAGCTTAAGAGGGAAGTGTCACATTGGAGCTCTCTTAATTGAGTGTATGCTTGGGGGGCTCTTGTGCTAAAATTTGATTTGTTTGGCTATCAAAATTAGGGTCACCGTTGATGGGTTGTAAAGTATCCTTCGAGCAATTTTTTGGTAAAATTAGGGTCACCATTGACAGGGTATGAATCATCCTTCAAATAAATTTCTTGTCAAATCCTTAATATACAAATATCACTTCTATATGATATGTATTTTGCCCATTTTCACAACAAGGTCAGAAAAATCGATCGCTAACAATGGTAATCCTGATCTGCAAATATGTGATGCATTATGTTTATTTTTTAAAATTTATCTAGATTTAAATATTATTAGGGTAAATTTATGTAGGGAATAAGGAAACATGATAATGTTAAAATGTCCAATAGAAGTGAGTTCTTTAGATATGTGTTGCCAATACACACACACCTCCTCTAGACCTTGCTTCTTAGGTTCAAATTCCTTAATTATGAAAAACAAATTATTTATATGATATAAACTCTTGGAGACATTAAATATACCTTAAAACATCCATATAGACCCACCAAGATCATTTTTTCTTTCTTAGAAGGTTCAAAACTCTCAAGTTACATGTTGGCTGAGATATGCTCCTTGTAGCCCTTTTTCTCTATTTGTAGGCCATATCTTTCCATAGGTTATATTAAACATGAAATTAATCATACTTATGGATACCCATTATTCTCTTATACAACATACCTAAGAATCAGATGAGGTTCCTTTGAACAGAATTGTACTTCCCTTTATAAGTCATGTTCTAATTAGCCCTCCTTATATGCAAAGCTCCTTGTCCCGATCATTGTATGGAATTCCTATCCAAACCAAACATAATTAAAGATACCCATTAGTATTTTACAGGTTAATCAACCATTTATTTTCCCTTTCCTTTCGATAAATCCACTTTTCTTCAATCACTCTACTCTCTTATGCATGCATTCACCTAGAACTTGTTTGCAAGAGGGTTTTTTCATACTTTTCCATAATGTACCAACATGAAACCACTTATAACATTATTTAAACATATATAAAGGTAGTATTAAAAAAATTCAATCATTTTCATTGGTTGAAACTCATTTTAGAGACCAAACCCTAGATCTAGGGTTTCTTAGGCCTGCACAGGGCCAAGAGCTTACTTTATTCAACTGTGACTATTAAAATGAATTTAAATGGTTAAAATTCAGTTTTTAAGGTCAGTATAAGTGTTTGAAAACATATCCAATCATCTACTAATCCATACTAACTCTCTATTCATTCCAAGAAAAAGGATATAGTTTGTTTATACTGTGTGTTACAGTCCGTGAGCAGGGTTTTCTATGTTTTCTTCTCAAATCCTTTAACCTCAAATGATCCACAATCATGATAATGATATTAAATATCTAATTATATTCCATATTCATATTATCATTCTTATTTACATCTAATAAACCACTTGTGTTTCAAAAAACATATAAAAGTATGTGCATTTGTCTATGCCATGTCACCTACAGATTGAGAGCATACTTTAAGGAGTTCAAGCATTTAAATGTTTTTAAAAAATTAATTTTTCATTCATTTATATCCACACTAATCCAAATAACTTTATCATAAGCTTCTACAAGGTCCATGCATCTCTTTTCATGTTGATCTATCTTAGTAATAGTGGATTGTGTGTATGCTAGACTATCCTGTCATTTACCATGTTCATTGTTCCTTTACACATCTCAAGATATTTATACCTTTGTGTCATAAAATACAACTTCTAATTCCTTCATAAAACATTTATAAAGGTTATATTTTCTATCCTTATTCCATAGGATATTCATTATTCCTTAAGCTCTAAAGAAAATACACATACACAAGCATGTTCATTATTTGAACCAGATTTCCATAAGTGAAAGAGTTATTTATATAACTTTAACATGAGAAACAAATATAATTTATTCTTCATCAAACAAGATACTTACAAAACAATAGTTCAATACTCTATGACCCATGTCAATGGCTTCCAAAGCCTTATTGGTCATCTTCATATTTCTTCTTTATCCTCACATCAAGCCTTCTCTCTCTCTCTCCTCCACTCTTACATTCTCTTCTTCTCCTGGTTATCCTCTCTCTCCCTCTTACATCTCTCTCTCCCTCTTACATCTCTCTCTCTCCTTGAATTATATATCCCTCTCTATCTCTCCTCTTTTCTCTACATTACTCTCTTTTAATGAGATCTTATTTACTTATTTACTCTCTTTTTGAAATAGACTCCTTTTTTCTCTCCTACGCCCAACTTGGGCTCTAAAACAAACTAAGAAGTCATCCAATCTAAATAAATATGATAATGTGATAATATTTCCTAACAAAATCCTTTCAACCATCTTCCTTGTTTACTTCAGAATCCAAGATTGGCTTCCAACATGGGGATTCTCTCTAACTTACTTTTTCACCTTTTTCACTTTTCATTTTTGATATTTACATTTACTCCTCCTCAAAACAACATTTTGGAGGGAAACATAAATGGTTAAATTTGAAATAAAATCCACACTAAAACATTATTTTAACTTTACATGCTTGATGATCTTGGCTTGACCATGTCCTCCATGAAGCTATTGTAGATGTTCCTGCATCAATATGCAGTGGAATTTGGATAGGATTCACACTTACAATAAGTGAAACTCTCATTTATAGTGTTAAATATTTTTTTTCTTTAAAATTTTTATTGATGTGATTTGAATTTGTAAATGATAGGTAGCAATAAATTTAAAAGGAAAAAAATAGTCGTAGACTTAGTGCCTCAACTATTTTAGACCCCTTTTGTTGAACAAGTATAGTGCAATTTTTGGTGCAAGATTCAATTTTTTTTGGTAATATATGATATGACTGATATTCTGACCATTTATGAAACATACCCATTTTGATAATCAATGTTAAAATGGAAAAAACCAAAATAGCTTTAGCCATGTAACCTACAACATTATTTCTATGGAGAATACAAAATTGCATGGCAAATTTAGCTTAAAAACCCTAAATTAATGCTACACTCAATTTTTTATTTCTTGAGACTTGGTAAATATTAATATAAGTTACATGACCTTAAGTGCCCAGGGTCTATTTTTATTTTTTAGTAAGCAAGATCTGAAGTACACAGGCAAGGGTTATGTTCTCAAAAATTGAATTTTGATGTAGTTTTCTAGTTTATTTTCAACTACTATATGGGATTTGTTTTGTGAAAGTTATGCTACTACTATTGTAAAAAAGTTTGCTTAAGAATGTTTGGATTAGTATTAGGATAAATTATTTTTTTATTTAAATTCTAATGAACTTTCACTATTCATATTTTATGATAAACAATTGTGAGATCAACATTTGGACTTAGTGAACTTATTGTTGTGTTTTTTATTACCTTAGACATAATTATTTGATTTTCTGGCTTGAGTGAGGGATGCTATAGGATGTAGGGCTCTAATAATTGGGTAGCACTTATTTTCTCAAGGTAGTTTTGCAATGTTTAAGACACACCCCACCTCTAGTCAATTACCTTCAGAACACTTCTCACATAACTCCATGTAAGTTATTTACTTCCATAGACTTGGGTGCATGTGTTATTTCATTTTAACTTTAAATTATTGGTTTTCATGCTTAACTTTCAATTATTCATGTTTTTATTGTTGTTCATCCTCGTTATATTCTTACAATGGTAGTCTTTCTTAATATGCCAATTCAAATGCAAGTGAACAAGAAGGAATCCATGCAATTAGTGTTCTACCGGAACATGCAAAAGAAACATTTAAATCATTTGGGAGAATAATTAACCTTCATATTTGGTTCATAATCTAAGCAATATCCTTTCCATGAAATGTTTTATAGCATCAACAACTATCTTTTAATTTTCTACAATGCACTTTTTATGGTGTTTTGAGTTTTGTTTTATTTATGCTTCTTAGTTTTGTAATCCATGTTAATTTATTGATGTAACTTGTCTTTGATATTGACCTTGCTATTACATTTAACAAGAACATGCACATAAAGTTATGCATTGTTTGCGAGAATCTTTTCTTAAAAACACATTATCTCCCAAGGCTACTCAAGCATGCTCACTTTTACAAGGAGATAACTTTGAGAAGGAATTGTTTAGAGGTTTTTTAAGTATTTGGGTGTGTAGAAAACAAATCAACATTATTTTATGATCAAGAGGTAATATTACTTTGAGATTTTATGATTTTAAATCAGTGTCATGTAACTCTGGGGTTTGCCCTTATTCATATGCACTGTCATTGCAATCTTGTCTAGCTAACCACTATGCAATATATGTCACAACAAACCCAAGGAAACTTATGATTTAATGAATTCTTTATTTTGAGGATTGAAAAACCTTCTTACTTCTATTAGACCTGATTAATCATGGTACCTGTGCTTCCAATAAAAGTTATCTTTTTAGCAATCTATCCAATTTATAATATATTTGAGGATCATTATATTTTTCCCAAATCTTAATTTTTTAGAGGCTAAATAATATTTAATGTGTTTTACATTTCCAAAACTATTTTAAAGAATTTATTTACACCAAACAAGAATTCACTAGCATGAATTTACTAACTTGATGATAGCTATAAAATCCACAAATATCATTCCTTACGTTACATGTTGAATGAATTTTTTTATATTAGAATAGAAAAAATATCAAAAATTAAAGGAAATATCTAATTATTTTGTCAAATATTCTTACATGAAAATCTAATTGCATTTCCCACCATTCATTAATCTATGTACCTAGAATAATAAAATGGTCTGCTATAAAAGGCAACAGTTTCTACATGTTATATAATGTGAAATGATATATTGACAAGTGCATGACTATGGATGAATGCATTGATGAAATTTTTAGCAATAAGAACTTTTATTTTTTAAACTATACTTTTCCTCGACATTAGCATAAAAATATCCTCCAAATTATCAAAATATTCTAAGTTTTAGCTTTAAATGTTTTATTTGCACTTTGCTTTGTTTTCATTTGCATAATATTCATACCATTACTAACACCCTCTTCCTGCAGGGACTTGGTGCTATGCACCCTTGTTAGTATAGGATATTGTAGTCACATAAAAATGGTACTTAAGGTATTTAATAGTTTTTAAATTGTATATTTATAAATGTTTGTCTATTAGTCAATTATTGATTTAAATTGGGTGTTATTATCATGCATTTACTAATTTTTTGTGGTCCCCACACTTCCCCAATGGCCTACTTGTTATTATCTTTCTCCCTACCCAGGTTTGATTACATTTTGGGCTCCTATTTGAGGCTTGGTCACATTTTTTCCTTCTTGTATGAATCATGATATTATATCTCAAACATGTCTAGAGTGTGACATTACATTGTAAACATATCTAGAGCATAATTGTCTGGCCATGGCATGTTTTTAAGGGCCTTCTACCATTCACCTCATGGGTATGTGCATGGATTTGGGGGACAATTCTGTGAACATAATGCATATGCATGATAACAATAACATGTATGTGTTATTTAAAATTATAAAAAAACACATACGTGTTATAGAAACACATATGTGTTCCTATAGGTTTACATAATGCATATGCATTATTGAAACTATAAAAAAAAAAACCCTCATCCTCTTCATTCTTTCCATTCACATTTTGGTGACTCTCATTAGCATTTTGTCCTACAAGATCACATTTTTCCCTCAAGCTCTCATTTTGGCCTGCAAGATTCACAATTTCCCCTCCATTCGCCAGATCGACAATGCCACCATGAAGAAGAGGTATTTTTTTTGTAGATTAAATCATTTTAAAAAAAAAAATTATGAATGTGAATTACAAGTTTTTTTTTTATTTTTTTCCAACAGGTCAGCATGCTCCACCTAATCCTCTGCCCAACACTCCTAACCCTCCACCTAACCCTCTACTTAACCCTCCTATAGTTCCCCTAGATCCCTCAAGCAACCAAGCGGATATAGTCACTCACATAGTGGAGAACAAAATTGAAATTGAGAAAATAATTAGGAGAATAAAGGAGCCCATTTCCACAAACACCCATTATACCTATTTGGCCAATAACCTAGAGTTAGTATTAGGTCAAGTTGACTCGATAATGAGTCAAATTGATAGATGAAGGTCATATAGGGATAGTTATAGGGCTTACTATGTTGATAAATTGTCAAAATCTGAGGTGAAGAATAAAAATAGAATAAAAGATCAAATTTGTGCCTTATTTATTGACCTGACCACCAATGCCCCATTTCCCATAATGACCAAAGGTTTTCCAATCCACCGATACCAACATGATTTGATTAAGGCCAATTTTTGGAAGCGATGGTGGATGGTGTTTGACTATCCCCCTTGTAATAACCATGAGGTCCCTTTGTAATTTTTGAGGAAACTCTATTGTGAGTTTGTCCTTAATCAAATTCCAAACTACTTTGACTATGGTGAGTTTCAGGGCCAAAAGAAAGGCTCCACACAGGATTGACCAAGTGCATGTCACGTACCTAATTAGCTTGCAAGGATCCATGCCCAAAAGCCACTTCATTTAGAGATTCCCTCTACAATGATAGAGGTTGTGGATATAGACACTTTACATGCGCTTAGTGTGCTTACAGATACACTCATTCATCATACGAGTAGACTTTCAGAGATAGATGCTTGAGATACTCCAGCTAGTGGTCGTACATGACCCCACCCATGCAAATGTTTTGGTGTTATATGCACTGGACCTTTAGATGATGATGGTGGTACTTCAGGGGGATTGGAGGATATGGTCTTAACTGATGAGTTGTTGGTACACACATTTGGTTCAGATACATTGGGAGTCTCTACACACATGTATCTTTTATATAAATTTAATGTTAAAATTTTAAGTTATATTTGTAAATTAAAAAGGTAAAAACTAATTTACACATTTAAATTAAATCATATATATGTATTTTTTTTGTGTTCCAAGAAGAGACCTTGCCTTCGACATCACAACTAGGTAGTGGGCCAACCTAGGCTACTACATTTATTTGTGTTAGTAAGACACCATATACATTTACAAAGGTAAAATTTCAAGTGAATCTTATATATTTTAGATGTACATTCATACACCTTAATTGCATCCTTGGTAGATTTTGTGTAACAAAATATAAAATACCTAATATAATTTTGTTGGAATTTTTATTATTTGATCATTAACATGGATTGGTGTAACTTGTTAGAAATTCATCCTCCATCTTAAAAATGTTTTCAATAACCAAAATAGTGAGTTAAATATTTGCTTGATATCTCATTATAAGTATTTTCCATAGCGGGTCAATCCCAATCAGTAGGATTGGATGTATATATATATAAAGTTCATTTGATAAAAGTTGTTTGGTACAATATATTTCTATCAATTTCCCAATCAAGCATAGCATGTCTTCATCAATATGCACACCACTCCTTTATTTTAAATACTATCCTCATAGGCAGGAATTTGATTCCTTGTTGTCCTAATCACATACAGCAGTTCAATCTCTATGATTGATATTCCAAAAATGGTCATAGCTAGCAATTCAATTCCCATCTTGATTCCATCTAAGCATAATAATTTCATCTCTATCTATGGAGTTATAAATTTAGATGGCATAGCCTCTTTATCCCATTGTACCTAGTAAATTCCATTGGTTTTTTTAGAGAGCATCAAATATAACCTATAGCCTATATGTATATGGCATAGGCCTTGCAACCATATACAAATAGGGGACCTCAACCCCATATAGATGATGGGGTTGAGTAGTTTATTACCACAACCTACTTAGGGGACCCAAATAAATAATATATATAGTTGGGGGAGAGGTCCTATCTATATCCATTGATGTAGAGCTATATCAACTTCTATACTAAACTCTGCCTATATCCCTTCCTTTCAAGGTTCTCTTCATCCATTTATAACTCATTCCCTTAGTCCATTGGGTAATAACATAACAATGATACTATTAGTCAAATCAATCCTTATATCTTCTTATCACTCTCTCTACATCCTTGGTCATGTCACTAACTCAAACTGTTTGTCTACTTACCCTCATGTACACCTTTCTAGCTTTACCTTCTACTAGCCCTATTTTTGGGTAAAGCTCCTTGTTGGGAGAATTTGAAAGATCTTCACCCAAAAATAATTACATATTTAAGGACCCATTTGGTTCATACATCTCCCACATTAACTCTATAACAAAACTCTCAAGGAAAATCATACTTCCTTCTTTAGGCTTTTCCCCAATTAACCCTCCATTTATGCAAACCTCCTTCGTATGAAACGTGTATGAACGTTATGTATAATCTATTAACCTTTCCAGATACCATTTGGCTCTTTCAACTGAATCAATCATTTTTTGACCCCCTTATTTGGACAAATCCTCCTATTTCTACATCACCCCTTCTCCCTTAACCTTACTCTAGTCCTAACACTAGCTCATAGCCTCATTTACATACTTTTCCATACCTGACAAGCTTGAAACCATGTCCATTAATGAGAAGACATAAAATAATGTAATATTAAAATTTTTTGGAATTTTTCAACTGTCAAATCTCCTTTTATACACTAAACCCTAGAATTAGGGTTTTTAGGCCATTACCAGGGCTGAGAACACACTAAAGGGGATAAATTTTGTCTTAGTGGGTTTCAAAACTGCAAAACCTTTTCATTGGGTTTGTAATGATCTTATACAAATTTCTTATTTAGACATCAATTTTTGAAATCCCAAAATCAATTACAAACTCAAAACTCTTAGTTTACAACCCTGCCTATGCACACAAGAAAATAGGGTACATGGTTACTTTGACTTTCCTTCAAATCCCAATATCTTAAAAATATGATATGGTATTCTATAAACTTCCATTGACTATCTTATACACCTTACAATCTCAATGGAATCCCAAACTAGTTTCAACATAATATAATTCAGTCCTTTGACTGTATGCTACCCTTTAGCAAATGGGGTACTCAGGGATTATTTCCTCTTTCAATGTCAATGCACTATAAAACTATATCAAGATGATATCCCCCTTTCTATGATAATTCAACATCCTTATTTAAACTCTTTAGAATCCATAACGAGTTACAAGACTAAACATAAGGCACACAATTTCTTAGTTTACAAACTATATGTTTTCCAAGAACAAGGACTGTGGAAAAATAGGATTTTACCACTTCGTGACCAATTAGATTCCTAAAAAGATTATTCTCAACAATATTATGTGTTCCTTAGTTAACATTCCATATAAATTTATACCAAAAGAATCAAATGCTCAGAGTAAAGTTGAATCTTGGACTATATGCAAGACTAAGTTTATTACCAACTTATTTAAACAATGAATTACCCAAGTTATTAATTATTAGGTTTTTTTTTTAGCTGATGAATAGGGTGGACACTCATCCATCATTATGAGTCAAGACAGACTCAGGCATTACTACTAATATATCATCTGCACATGCACTCACCGAGGTATGTATATTCAATTGTAAATTTGAATTGTAATTTAGTACTTTTGTTTTAATAATTTTACTATATACTTTAGCAAATATAACTTATATGCATGAATGTATTGTGTATGCATGGATGTCATATGACATTTGATAGTCTGATTCAGATGACTACTACAATAGCTCCTCATATTTCTTCATAATTTGACACGTCTGTTTGTGTAGCTGAACCTGTCATTGCCCAGTCGAGCGTTAACGGTAAATTGAGGAGTACCATGAGATTGCGATAAGTGCATGTTTAAATGATTTTTTTATTATATTTTAAAACATGAGTTTCTTAACTTGGTTTCATGTATACTTGTTAATTTTATAATATTTTTTGTATTTAAACAGGTTCGACTGCAAGCGAGCTATGAGCGTAGTACCCTCAATCAAACCTTGGAGCAATCCAAGGCATTTAGGATATCTCCATCTACAAACAAGGCATCCCAAGGAGAGTCTTCTTCGAAGAAGGCAAAGAGAGGGAGACTATTTGATGATTAGGATGTTGTAGATAATGTACTTTTTTGTATGCCTATATAGAATTATATGCATTTTTGGCATTGTACATGCGTATACGATGTATTCACCCAACATTAGGTACTATGTTGTTAGACATGATGTAATTTTTTGTATGCCTATATGACAATACATGTATTATTGACATTGTATGCCTATATATGGCATTCATACATGGCATTCTTATTTTATACATGAATATTTAAGAAAACCAATGAAGTAAATCTTGTTTGAATCACCTATGTTCAAAGTATTATAAATGACTAGTTTTGAAGTATTCTTAAGGATTACAAATGTTATGAGATTGAGAATAACTTGTTAGGATAATGTTGAAAATCATACCCTTATAAGAAATTAAGAATATCAGTGATTGCATTTTAATTATGTTTGTATGTTGATGCATAGGTATGGAGGAGAAGTCTACAAAAACATCATTATCCAGTTCTAAACCCAACTAATGACATTCACTTGCTATGGTTTGATTTGAATCTTCTTTCACAAGATAGCTCCTCTTTTGGCTCTTTGGAATTAATTTAGTTTATTACATCTAGTACTTATTCCTTGTACTGTGTCAAATAAATGGGAACTTTAAATATTTATATGAGATTTAGGATGGCATGGTATGTTTTGGTATATCATGGATACCATTCTTACCAAATTTCATGGTTTGACTCAACCTGTAGATGCCCCAATCTGACCAATTTTTGTAAGGCAAGCTCCAATGTTGATCGTGATTTAAAATAAGGTTGACTGTACTAAAATAGTGAATATTTTTCATTATCAAAAATCCAAAAAAATATATTTAATGGGTGTAGTAGGTCATAATGATCCTCTTCACTAAATTTTGTGATTAGATCCAGCATATTTTGGCCTGTAGGCCCAATTTGGCAAAAGATAGTGACACATGTCTTCTTGGTTAAATTTCACAAATGAGTCATCATCCTCTTTTAACTTGGTTTGTGATGTAGAGAATTGAGGAGAATTATAAAACTCATCATTCCAATTGGTGTCAATGTACTTGATTACTTGATGCTTATCTATAGACTCTCAGAGTCAAATACAATAGATTCCAACCTCCTACCGTATCCTCAAACATACCAACCAACCTTCATTGAAGTCCCCATGTCTTCCTTGTACCTATTTCCCACTTTGCAAAAGTATGACTATAAGGCCTAGTAGGCCTATTTCATTTTCTTAAAGATTATTTTTCCCCTATGACCTTATTTCTGACTCTTGACCCCACTCTCACACATATAATACTTATTTCAATATTAAACAATAGTTCTCACAAGCTTAGACATCCACTCCTCCAAATTATCCACTTATTGCCCCTTGTTGGATTAAAAGATTAGGCATAGAAACTACACTCTATTATACTTGTTCCAACAACATTGACACCCACTTGCACCCACAAGTGCATTTTCACTACTATTCTAGATCATAGAAACACTGACAATAAATGTTGTCAAAGTTGAAGCTACAGTCTGAGAACTCAATTTTTGGTGTTTGTTGGCTAAAAAATGACACTAAGAACACATTAAAAGGAGTTAATAACATCTAATACTAGGTTATTTACCTCTCATCTAGCTCATACGACAAACCCACCACCCATTTCAAGCTCAAGAACACCCTTCACAATACAAGAAAGATGCTAATTTTTAGCCTAACTTTAGGCATGCATAAAACCAAAATTATAAGCCGTATATAAGAACCTTAAGATCCTTTGTGTGCATAGGAAAGTCCTCTAATTTCACCCCAAATCTAGTCTGAATCACATTAATATCAATATGTGGTATAAGTTACAGTTAAGGGTCCTAAAATGCAATTTTTTGGCAGTGAAGAGACAACTGCTTGACCTCCAACTAGCAAATTTGCCTTCAGGACTGGTAGGTGCAAATCCACCACTTTGAGCATGTCTATATAGGAAAATTACACATGTTCCAACAATTGTGACACCTACTTCCACTCGCAAGTTCATTTTCACTATTGTTCCAAAGCACAAAACAATTGACAACAAATGTTTTTAAAGTTGAAGCTACGATCTGAGAACTCAATTTTTGGTGCTTGTTGGCTAAAAAATAGCATTTCCAACATATTTGGAGGGGATAATAATGTCTAGGACTAGGTTTTTGGCCTCCCATCTGGCCTGGACAACAAACCCACCACCCATTTCAGGCTCAAGAGCGCCCTTCCCAATACAAGAAAGATGTTGATTTTTAGCCTAACTTTAGGCATGCATAAAACCAAAACTATAAGTCATATGGAGGAATCATAAGATCCACCATGTGCATGGGAAATTCCTCTAATTACACCTTGAATCTAGTCAGAAGCACCTCTAAGAGATATCCATGGCAAAAGTTGCAGTAAAGGGTCCTAAAATGCAACATTTTGGAAGTGAAGAGACAACTTCTTGATCTCCAACTAACAAATTTGCCTTTAGGAATAGCAGATAAAAATCCACTACTTCAAGTACATCTATATTGACAAATTACACATGTTCCAATAACTGTGACACCCACTTCCACCCACAAGTGCATTTTCACTATTGTTCTGAAGCAGAAAAGCACTTATAATAAATATTGTCAAAGTTGAAGCTATGATCTGAGAACTCAATTTTTGGTGCTTGTTGGCTAAAAACTAGCATTTCCAACATGTCCATAGGGGAGAATAATGTTTAGGACCAAGTTCTTGGCCTCCCACCTGGCTTGGATGATAAACCCACCACCCATTCCGGGCTCAAGAACACCCTTCTCAATACAAAAAAGATGTTGGTTTTTAGCCTAACTTTAGGCATGCATAAAACCAAAATTTTAAGTCATATGGAGGAACCATAAGATCCCTTATGTGCATGGTAAATCCATCTAATTGCACCCCAAATTTATTCTAAATTATCTCTAAGAACAATCTGTGGTAGAAGTTGTAGTAAAGGGTCCTAAAATGCAAATTTTTGGTAGTGAAGAGACAACTTGTTGACCTCCAACTAGCAACTACATACATGTTCAAGTGATAAAATTAAGGTTTATGATCAACATATCATGAAACTTGACCTAATTTATCCCTTTCAATCACATCATATACTCCACTTTAGGTTCAATGGGTTGAAATTGGTCACAATTGTAATTATATTTATATTTTTGATTAAATTAGGGTATGATGACATGGTATGATGACATGGCTTGTGATTTAGAGATGATATGGAAAGTGACATAGTCTAAAAGTGATTTTTCTTGATGTGGGACATCATACCCCACTTGGGACCCTTCCCGAAGTGCTTGATGACCTCAGTCAAGCATCACAAGGGACCTCCTTGAAATGTGGCAAATTTCCCCTTAAGGGGTCATTATTCAACATGTATTTTATCTTCCCACATGAAATTAGACTTCAAAAATAGATACTTGCCTCTTTAATACTTTGGGAAAGATAAAGGGCATCCATTTTTAACCTGTTATCCCAAATGGAGGCTCACCAACCCAAATAGGAGACTTTCCAACCCACATGGGAATCCCCACCACCCTTACCTTGGACTTTTCATCCCCCACATGGAAAATGGTGCCATATTTGGTGTGCGACCCCTTTAAGTGCTTGTGTGAAAGCAAGAAAGGATGGGGAGAAGTCTTTAAGCCTCATTCAAACCCATGTGCATGATTTCCATTCAAACTTGGAGACTCACCAACCCACATGGGAGTCCTCACCCACCTCACCTTGATTAAATCATGAGCCCACTTGGATAAATTCGAATTGCTTCACTATTCCTCTATTTTGGCATGTTTCTTCACACAAAAATGCTATAAATACCCCCCTCCTTCACTCAAGGTTAATTGGCAAGTTAGTCTTTTGTTTTTACCATATTACTACAAGGTTTTTTTTTGGAGAAGGTCATCATCATCTTGGGAAAAAAAATATCAAAGCAACGAAGCTCTATCAAAATTGCTTTAAACTTCATCAACATTCAAGCATCATCAATATCTTCAAGCCACTTTAACAATATTGAGTGTTTTCTTATTTGCAAGTATTCTTTCCTAGCCAAAGAAGAGTTCACCATAATCATCTGGACTCAATGCATGCACTTTAACAATTATTCTTCCACACCCTTCATTCCTAGTTTCTTTCTTTTCAAAAATAAAAAAAAAATAAGAAAAGCAAAAAATTGAGAGAAATAGAACCAATCAAGTAATTAGTTCAATTCATGATAGATAAAATCATACTTAATTTTATCCCAAATCATATATATCATGATCTTATAGTTATGTCAAGAAGGGGTTCAAATTGGCCTCCCATGCACTGAACGTTATCAATTTTCTACATGTATTCAAATTATTTATATCCCTCTACCTTGAATTACCTCTAGAGATCCCAAAACTTACATTCATATTAAGTCCTACATGTAGGAGAGAACACAATTCAGTAATGGATGAGCCTCAACCTCAAATCCCAAGTTAGAGCAAGAATTCTAAGACATGTACTACTTTCTTAAAATCCACATCATAGGTTTAAGCTCATTACAATGAAATATGAACAAGACGATTGAAGATATATATGTACAAAATATATATAATCTTGAAACCTGAGGGGGTGCACACTGTTATTCAATTCTGATCAACCATCTATATGAGGTGAGCAATTCATCATCCACATGAACAATTATTAGGTCTCTCTACTCAACATCATCCTTGAGGGGAAGTAGGTCTCAGATTTAGGGGACATTGTCACAAGTTTAATGTATCTTGAATAAGTTCAATAGAGTTTGAGTTGGGGTAGCTTATACATATGTCATACTTGGTTAATTCTAGGTCTACAACATCCCTTAATGGTTTTGAACAAAGTACACAATGCATTTAGATATTTTATAAGCTATACATTCATCACTACAGGCACGACATCTTAAAATAACATATTAAAACCAGATCATCACTAATGGATACATGTGACTATTTCAAGTTTATTAATCTCAAAACCACATCTTATACAAAATAAAAAGTGTACCCAACTTGACCAAAATATTTAAGAATTTAATATGTAAATACATTATAGGTCCATCATCCTAATTTTGTGTCTTACCATCCCAATTACATAGTAAGGTATAAAACTCTATAGTATTGATAAGCATCAAGTGTTGTCTAGCATGTTTTTTAGCTTGTAATTGTTGCATCCATGGTGAAGTTAAGACTAGTCCCATGTCAAAGACACACTCTTCAGATGATGTGGGAATGGATGGAGTGGTTGATGGTTGTACCATGTGTGATGGAGGGGTAGATGAAGGAGGTGCATGGAATGGAGGATTAACCATATTTTCAAAAGAGATCTTAATTTTAGGCAAAATTTGAATAAATTAGGGGAATCAAACTTGAATAATTGTAACAATAGAATACTCTTGTTAGACTTTCAATTGGGACCTCAAAATGCACCTATTGAATTAGATGCACTAAGTGACATTGGAAGAAACTTAAGAGATTTTATTCAACACATATTAGGAATGTTTTTGGGACAATCCAAGGCATGATTCATAGGTATTGGGCTCCATTAGATAGCATTCTTGAAATACATATCAAAGAGATGCATTGTTACACCAAGGGCTCAATTCTTATTTATACTTACACAAGATTATCTATACTACATAGTCCAATTCAATGGGCTTGCTACTTAAACAAACTAGTTCAAAATTTATAATTAAAGGGGTCTGGTCAAAGATATCAAAGAAACAACAAAAGGGTAAGATAGGATTTTAGGCAAGTAGGATAATATCAATAATAAACACAAAATTTAAGGGCAAGTAAGATTTTAGGCAAGGAAGGTGGTAAGGCATATCCTTGCCCTACTAGGGGAAAGATCCCAATAGCTGTGCATGTTTCAATTGTCAAACAAGGCTTTTGTTAACATGAGTTTTATTGACAAAACATATTGGTGTATATAAATATTAAAGTGCACCAGAAGTTGAACATGTAATATATAATACTTGTTCAACATTTATTCTATAAAATTAAAAGTAACCAATCACATCTTGATAAGTAAGAGTCAAGTATTGATACTCTAATGCATAATGATTGGTACACTAAAGGTTAAGTTTCGATCATAGGTTAAAAAAATGCATTTTATGACCTCTAGTAATAAAATCAATTATATTGTCAAATGTATAATTTGTTAGACCTTGAAACCTTAGTTATAAGTAGTTAACATGACATATTGAAATGGGTAAAAATTTCAAAGTCTAATGTGATGTTATGGTACCTTGATTCACTGTCCAAAGCTAATGGGACCTTTCCCTTATAAGAAACACAAAATTTGACATTTTCCCTATAAGGATGCACGGCTAATGGGACCTTTCCCCCATAACAAACATGAAATTTGTTTGTTTCATTTTATGTCAAAGAACCGCATAAGTGTTATATAACGTGTATGCATTCTTTATTATGTTATATAACACATATGTGTTATATAATGTGTACACGTTATTTACATTTGAATTTAAAACCAAGCCTTTAGGCTTGAAAATGGCTTGGATTTCCGAGCCAAAGGTTTGAAACTGTGCATCTACAATCGAGACTGAGAGTTTTTGGAAAAACCAACAAATTTCAACTTCAATCATCAAATGCGTTATGGATTTCAACATCAAAATTCAAAAAATTATTACCATTATGACAAGTACGTTGTCCTCTTTCTAAATGTATGATTTTTATAATTTTTGGGTTATTTTAAGGGTTCAAACTATATTTATCTCTAACAACACCTTTTTTAGGCCACTACATGCCTCACCCATACATGTGTATTCATGTTTATCTAATTTTTTTTTCCATTGATCTAAATACAAAAAAAATTATATGGTAACAAACTACGCCTAATTCTACACACATTTAAAAAAAACATTTTTTTTTTTTTTTTTGAGGTAGTTAGGGTGGGTCGCACAGACGGCTATCCATTTTTTTGTCAGTTTTCACGATATACTTAATTTCAAAATTAATAAAAAAAATATTCATAAAAAAAATTTAAAAAAAAATCATAACACACTAGAAGAGATAATATAAATATTAACTAAAGGGTTTTTAATAATATTAAATGATGCTCAAAAAATGGTGAGTCGCACGGAATGGTACAATTCAAATTTTCTTAAAAAAATAGAAGGTCCTCTTCAAATTTTAGATGTTTGACCTATTTATACTTAACCAATTTTTTTTTAAAATAGTTTTTTGAAAACTAGACTCGAAATGCTACAATTCATATTTTTATACCATCTTCAAATTTTGAGTGTAGCCATCTCTAATTATCTACATAAGTTCACATTTCTGAAATTTCAAAAAAATCATGTCCACGGATAAGCCCTTTTTTGTCCCCCAAGTTGGTGTGCTTACCCTCATGTGACCCTTATTTCATCAATTTCATATTTTTGGTTGTTGGATCTTAGTTTGTATACTAATATGCTCCTAAATTTAACTCAAGTTATTTATAGATAAAAAAATCACCCTAGTGCATTAAGGGATTTAGAAATTACGTGAAAGGCATCAAACATTTTGGAAAAAAAAATTGTTTGTTCACAAGAACTTATTGAGCATATACGAATATTTAGAGAAACCAAGCAATCATTAGAACATCCATTATAGCATTTAAGTTTATACTTGTGGCACATTACATTACATTAGTTGTCCTCTTTAATGAATTAATGTAATTATCAAGTGAGATTTTTGGCGTGTTGTATTAGACAAACACAATAGTCATAACATATTTTTCCTACATTTCCAAGTTTGGAAGCCAACATTTTGTATGTATTTTATACATCACTCTCTAATTGCATGAGTTTTCTTGATCTTCTTTTTATGATTACTAAGCATTGTTTTCTACTCTCATATTGTGATAATTCTCACCCAATCTTTCAATATTCAAGATACATCTATAAACTTTATATTCTTTTATATTTATTTAGTTTTAAAAAATTAACTAAGTCTAATTTTTTATTTTATATCTATTTAATCCAACTTAAATATAAATAAATATTTATATCACAATTTAATTGAACTTTATTTATTTATATTAAAAATATTCTTTTTTATTAAATGGAATACTATTTATGATATTAATTTGGAGCTTTACAATATACAAATCATATTATATAATGAACAAAAGTTTTAGTATATATAATGTTTCATTTTAAAAAAATTGAATTAAATTTATAATTATCATAATAATTATTAATATGAATATTTTCTATTTATTTTTATTATAAAAATTAAAATAAATATTAAAAAATAAATAATGTTATATAAAATTATAATTGTAAAATTAATAATTAATTCACTCTCTCAAAACTAAATTATCACTATTTTTTTGGGATTATAAATGAGTTTGTGAGCTTCCAAATCATAATAATTAAATTAAATGATTTTATATTCAATTTGATTACATATAAATCAAAATTTTATGCAAATAAATAAAATTTGAATGGTTCATTAAGATATATATATATATATATATATATATATAACCATAAAAACCATGTCAAAAAAAGTCATTCACAAAATCAAACTTTGAGTAAAAGATTCAAATAGATTATATCATATATATAATTTGTTGCATTTATAAATCAACTTAATCTAAAAGACATTAGAAATCATCAGCATTATTAAATAATTAAAGCTACCTACGTTGACATAGTGTGTTCATTATAAACTAACCAGCTTCTACAAACAGATTTTAAAAAAATTGCTCTAACTTATTGGGTTCAGTAGAATGCCATATCAACAACAGGGATGACTAGTTCTCCTGACATTGATATCCTCTTCTGTCATCTTAATAATTAAAGAGAATAAAATAAGCATTAATACAACAAGGCCATGATCAACTCTCTGGTCTTCTTTATAACCACCCACAAGACATTTGAAGAATCTATTCAATTTGCCTGCTTTTACACCATGAATATTGCCTCTGTGAGCCTCCTCACAAGACTTTGGTTAATCTGTGGTGCCAGTGCTGCAGGCATTCTTTACTCTGACTACAACATGGCAGCAGAGTTTTTGATCCCACAGAACAATGCAAGGGCATCTGTGGGGATTCCCCCTCTGCAATGGGACACCAATCTGGCAAACTATGCACAATGGTGGGCTGGGAGGAGAGAGTATTATGGAAGGTGTTTGATGCAGCACTCTGGAGGGGCCTATGGTGAGAACATATTCTGGGGAGGCAGTGGAGGGGCCTAAGTTGATTTGTTGATGTTTGTAAATCAAAGCATGTGTGATATAAAGTAAGGATGCATATTTAATTTTAAGATATTCAGAAAGGAAGTTTTATGTTTTATTAGTATTATTTTTTATTAAATTAAATATATTTGTTAGGTATTTTAAATAAAAATTTAGAAAGATAATTTTATATTCTTTTATTTTGTATTTTCTTTTGAATGAATGTATATTTATTGTGTAGATATAAAAAGAGATTTTGATATCGATAAGATCATGAATAAATTAGATTTCTACATTTGAAAAGTCTTTATTTGAAAATAAATATAATTTATAATAATAATTTTTTTTTTAAATTAAAATATATTAAATAAAAAATATATTCATTATATATAAATAATTTATGAAGGTACCCCAAATAAATATACATTGATGTTTACGAAATACCCACATACAGAAGTATTATGCTATTTTATAACACATGAATATATATATTTAAAGTAGATTTTGATTGCAAACACATGAATATATATATTTAAGGTAGATCTTGATTGCAAAATTTGTGTTTTTTCATTTTGTACTTTTACTTAAAGAGAGTGGTCAAGGTTAGGTATGTTTAGTTTCTATTGTATGGTATAAGAATGGACAAGACATACGCATTCTAGATAAGATGTAAAGGCTTATAACAATATGATTTATTTTTATTATTTTAAAATTCACATAAGTTTAATAATATATCCATATATGTCTGAGTAAATTTAAAATAAAAGTTTAAGAATTATTTTTTAATATTTTAGAATTTAGAGAAGATCAATAAATATGTTTATAAATGTTTGAAATAAATTTTAAAAAAAGTTTTACAATATTTAAAAAATTTATCTTTGTTTTCTCAATGATTGTGTTTGAATGATTGTGTGGAGAAAAAGATGTAATATTTTGATATATACAATGTCACTGGCAAATCACTACTTGTCTACTTTGATTTTATATTGAGATGAGCATCATAAACATATATAGCATTCAGATCATTTATAAGTTAAATTAAAGAGTGTTGTGAGTAGGTTGACATTTTAGTCATAATTTATTTTCTATTTTCAAAACTTTATAAATTGTAATTTGGTGCATCGGTGTAGATAAATTATTATTTTAAACTAGTTATTGATCTATACACTTGACCATACACTAAGCTTATGTGAGCAGAGGTTTAATATTAGATTTCAAACTTATAAAAAAGGTTAGTTTTTTTACTTGTTGGTTTCGTTTTGTTTCTTTAATTATGCTTTTGTTGATACATAATTTTATGTTTTCAAAGGGCTTTATAAGTGATGCTAGTTGTAATTAGTCAGGTGTTTGTGTTTGTGTTTTTTTTATTATAAATAAGTATAAATTTATATATATTTGATCATGTATTTGTATTCTTAAGCTAAGTTAATGGATTTGTGGATTTGTGGGAGTATAAATGTAGTATTAGATTTTAAAGTTGTAAATTTATAAATATATATATATATATATATATATATATATATATATATATATATATATATATGTTTTAAAGTATTTGAAATAATTTGATAGTAAGAGTATTTCTTATTTTAAATATAGGAGTTAATTTATGCATTTATATTGTTGGTCTAAAATAATCGATTAGTGTCATCATAGATTTTGTATTATAAATTAGACTCGATAAAAATAAATTACTTTTTTTTAAATTTATTTTGATTTAAAAAAATTTTAAAATGAAATTATTCGACCACCACAAAGGTGGGTATGGCTTATGATCATTATGACATTTTACCGATACTTTCTTTTATGTTTTTTAGGATTTTTTTGTTGAGGCTTAGTGTAGCAGAATGAAGCATTACTTGATATAAACATAGCTAGTTCATTTGCATTGTTAATCTAGGATATTGGACTTGGGTAAGTAGAACTTTGATCTTGGATTCGAAACTTGACAAGAGAATGTTGTGCATCTTGTTTACTGATTTTTTTTTGATTTGTAGAGAATCTAAGAGAGTTTCAACAAAAAATAGGTATAAAAAAACATAAAACATGTGATTTTCTATATTCCATAGCCTATATAATCTCTAGTGGTACAAATATTCAATTCATTTTTTTTTGTAATTGTGTTTCCAATTTGATGTTATATTAAGTGTATTAAATTAATCCTGAATAGTCTACTTTTGTTTGTTGCTCTTCCTATTGTACTGATATTTCCTTAACTCAATTTTAGATTTTTTTAATAAAACCTAGGCCTAGCCAACAAGATAATTATGTGTTACAAATATAAGCTTATCATTACATTTGCTTTCTTGTTTGCATTCTTTTCATAAAAATTGCAATTTATAAATATATCTCCTAGCAAGAAAATCCTTGCTCTTTTGTTTGAATGTATAGTTTTTGAAGATTATCGAACAAAAAACATGTCAGGGCATTAACATTGTGATTGTACAACAACATTTTTATAGAGGTCATATGTTTAGTGTAATGTCAGCAATATCATGTTTAACACATTATCTTATTCCATTCCTGCTATACTTCTCTTGAACTTTGAAATGACATGATAGAACATTTAATTACTTAGAGGAAATCCAAATGCATTGAAATCATTGAAACTAGAATTGAATCTTGATATACTTTACACTTTGCATTAAATTTATGATATTGAAATATATTTTTGGGAATAAATTTTTTTACAACAACTAATTCAAATGAAAATGAAGCCAAACTATGGGGTAACAATTTATGTACAGACACTGGTTAGCTAGATGAATGCACATACCAATATGGATTTGGTCAATGACAAGGCCCAATAAAAATATTCAATTCAACACAAAATTCCATACACTTCCATAATGTTTCTTGTTCTATGATACATATCCTTTTTGTATTCAATATTAACCATTATGTTGTAAAAAAATAAATACTTAGAATAAATCAATGACATGTTGTCACTTTTGATATACTTTCATGTATATTGAAACTCATTTGGGGTATATTTTTTACAGGATAGAAACAATATGTTTGTGTATAGTTATATAAAAATTTGGATAGTATGTTCCAATGGAGGTTCAATTTTATTTTCAAGTCATGTGATATAAAATTTTAGGTTTGATGTCTAAGAAGATATGCAAAAAAATATTTTTGTAATTCACATTTGTCTAGAAATGTTAGGTGTCTTTGCCACATCCTAGATTGTGTGCCACACGTGTACCCAAACACTTAGAACTCATCTTGCCAACATATCATTCAAATGAATTGCATTCTCACCCAACATGCAGATATAATACTAGCTCATAGTAATGTTGGTTACACGAAGGTGTCATAATTCAACTCTACCTACTTAAATGATTAAGTGCACAATTATACTTGTCCATACATGCATGAATATAATCATCGATTGTAACAGAATTCAAACTAACACTTAAATATTTAACACATGAGAAGATATTCATAAAAAAAATTATAATCTAATACATAAACCATTGTAGATATAGAACACAAAGATACACACTCACATGATAAAGCTTGTATTTATTCTCAATATATTTCTTAATGAAGTAACATAAGTATATGAATATAATATACTAAGTAACATTGAATTAATTTTTCAAAATCCTAATGTTAAAAAGTATTCACTCCCTCTAATAATGAGGCAAGGTGGGATTTTTTAGGATTCAAGCACTAGCTTGTAGTTACAATTCATTAAAATGTGCTTCATATAGTGCACAACAACTTTTTATTAATAGAAGTATCTAATTGCATTGCATTTAATGGATTTAACCTAACATTTATATATATCTACATAATTATGATAGACTTGATTCAAAAAAAAATTCTTAATGTTCTTCTTAATGAACTCATTCTAATAGCTTGGTCAATAGCTCCTCTTTTCACACTTTATGGCCTACACAACCTCCTCTCTGATCCTTATGCTCCTTGTTTTGTTTGCACTTTCTAGTGCTCTGTTGGACTTGTTATTCTGCATGATGTCTTTAGAATACATACATACTTGTGCCATATGACTTTTAATAGTGCACTCTCATATGCTTAGTAAAAATTGGGGGCCCCACACTAACTGGATTATTTGCAATTAGGGCCTATCTTTCATTATCTCTTTTTCAAAAATCTCCTATTTTGTTAGAGTGGCATAATCACCTATACTTGGATACTTATGTAAATGGTTAAATTTATTAACACATCTAGTTGATCGATCTATTCTTGTGCCTTTTATCTTGTGGTTTGCACTTCAAGGGCCATTCCTTTAAATGTTTTCCACAATATGCCTTCTTCTTCCATTACCTTTTGTTACAGAACTTTGAAGCCTTTCTCTAGCTCCCTACATTTTTCCTCAATGTGCTCTCCCATATCATATATTTGCTTGAGGATTAATGTTTTCTCATTTCAATCCTTAGCCTAGAAGATATTTTCATGAAGTTCCTTCTTCTTCAACTGATCCTTGAGAAATTGTGCATTTATTATTTTAGTTTGGCATGTGAACTAATAAAATAATTTTTTAGCCAAGTTTGGCTCAGTTTTAATTTTGGAAAATACGTTCTTACATATTTTTAATTGATCATTAAGTTCTTAGAAATTATTTAAAACTTTCAAGTCTATTATTATTAGTTTATGATCTAATTTTGTGCACTTGCGTTCAACTTCTTTCATTTATTTCTTGCTACTTCTTTTAGTTGTGTAGTTTATAATATTTTGGCATGATACTTTGGTAGCCATTTTAACTAGTGTACACTTAGATTAGACTTGTGAGAGTCTTTTTGAGTCTTTTTTACTCCCCATCCATTGTATATGGATCTATCTTTTTCACATAATCTAAGGAAGTCTCAATACATAGATCATCTAAATAGGTGTAAAAATATATGACATGCATGAACGATGTTGCTTCCCATGATGGCCCATAAAAATTAGACATCCCTCCATGTGCAATGACATCTAATGAGTCACACATTGTATGTTATACCTCTAATATTTATGGATATTTCCCTTAGGATTAACACAATTTTATCCTTTGGTGGTGATGGGGGCATAACATTCTAAAGTGGAGATGGAAGTAGTGAAGGTTATTTAGCAGTGATTAGGGTAGTGAAGTTTGTTTTGGTGTTAATGAGATTGGTGTACATTTTTTGGGTGGATATGGAGGTGGTGTGGGTTTTTGTACATGTCTATTTTGAGCCACTTGCATTCTTTTAATGAGCATTACATCTTGTTCATTAGTTACAGTGCACTTTGAGTCTTCTATTTTTGGTTCCATTTGTGTGACACATTTTTCCTCTCGTGTTTTCTTAATCGTTTTGATATATGATGCCTTGGCATGTTCCTAACCCAATCATGTAGTATTTTACTTCTTAGATTTTATAAGGACCTCCACATCCATCCCTTTATTTGTAATTATCTCAACTTGAGTATTTATCTCTACAACCATTTTTTCTTATTTTAGCTCTTGTTGAGCTTGGTGTGTAAATTCCTTCTTTCAAGGTTTTAGCTCATATGACAACTTAAATAAAAAATTTCCCACTTAATTTTGTTATCTAAGGGTCAATTATAGTCGAGTCAATGTGCTTCTCAATCTCATTACTGGTCATTGCTTTTTTTAAAAATATCTTAACATTACTCTAAGAGTTATAATATCACCATCAATTAGTGTGGTGCTCACCTTCTTCACTATGTTTGGTATCTTTTGTACATCACTTTCAAAGTAGCTCATATAGAATCTTATGGAAACTTGAGACACCAAACATGTTTTCATTCTTAAGGTGACCTTGGCAATCAAATGGTGTCTCACCATGACAAAATATGCATAATCCTTGTAGGCTTTTGTAAAGGTGTTGGGTATGTGTCATTCATCACTAAAAGCTACAATCATGTTATTGACCCATACTTATAGCTTAATTTTATAATTATTTTTATATGGGCTGATGCAGAGATGGTTGTGATGTATTTTTATAAGTGATTCATCCTATAATGAGTGTGCCCTAATATGTTCACCATAACCATCGAGAATGCCAATTTCATCATTCACCAAAATAATTAAAATCGTGTCCTAGATAAACATGTTAGCACTTATATGATCCCTTTATGCACCTTATATCATCTCATCAAAGATATATTTGGAAATATTAAACTAAAATTTATTTGTGCCCATTTAGTGCACAATGTAAATATATTTCTTGTTGTTGTTGTCCTATTTTCCAAGTCCACATAATTCTAAGCTAACTAGGCTCACTACTACCTTTGTAGCCAAATAAAAAATTTATCAATGGGAAAGGTTTACTTCTCTTTATTATATTTTAAGAACTTATCCACCCTCTCCACCACTTGGTTATTGGTTGGTGTTATCTTAATATCTTCACTAGACCATGGTAGACCTATAGATCTACTTATGCAATTAAGTGAGAACTTCAAGGGGTGTCTGACCTAAAGTATAACCTATCCTTGTGAACACATGAAATTATAAATATCACCAATATTTTTGGTTTGTTGAAGAATGGTAGATCAAAAAAATACAAAACACTAATTTTTCTAGTGTATTATTTATGTGTCCATTGCATAGCACCATTCGATATGTACCTACAAATTAACTTATCACTATAAATTCCTTAAATAAAACTATTGCTTTATTTGCCTTGGGGTGGTTATAATATTATACTCTACATCCTCTCACCTTTGATTCCTGATATTCCCCACATAAACATGCCTTGGGGTAGTGCATTTATGTGAATTACACTTGCTCTAAAACTTAATTAATGAAGGATTTTATTTCTCTTAATGGCTCTATAATTTTTGTGTGCTTATTACAACCAACATATTCTTCTTCAATAGTATTCTGGTCTTAAATCCACTTTGTCACACCCTATGGTTTTTAATTCTCTTGTAACCCCTATTTTTTTGTCTTTGAAGCTCTTCTATCTTTATCCTATTTTTATTAATTTGGTTATGATCTTCACAGATATTTTTAAAAAAATTCCATGCTATGCTGCCCTAAATCCTTCCAATTTTATCTATTCCTCAATCCCTTCACTCAAATTTTGCTCACAACTTCACCATAATACTTGACTACTTCAAATTATGGTCTCATATACCGCATATTCCTTGAACACTATGTAAATTTTATTGCCCTATCTTTTTTTACTTACTTTGTGATTGTTGGCTCAAAGCTCTTTGATAGTGATAAGTGGAGGAAAATTTATAGCTTTTGTTGACATTTAAATTTTCATAATGGCATAAACCATACACTATTAGATAGCCATTGTTATTGATTCTATACATTCACATTTACTTTAGGTGATGTCACCCATTCCATGATTCCATTTAGGCATGATGTTAGAATTAACCAATTTTACTACCTTTGTAGGTGCAATGCATATTCATTCCCTTCATGCTTCATTGCCCTACAAAACTCACTTATCTAGATATCTGGTTGAAATTTTACATGCATCTACTAGTTTTTTTTTTTTTTTTTTCCATTTCTTATTTGAGTCTTCATCCAACATACTCCATAATATATATGTGTTTGGTCCTCCATAATATCAATTCCTTTATCCATATGGTATGCCTATATGGGTCTATAAATATTATTTTCCTTTTATTTATCTATGTAGGTGCAACTAGTTCCTTTGGATTTATCAATTAACTATTTAAATATGTGTGTGAATGGATAGTAACTGTTGTGTAAAATGCGAAATGATGATGGATAACACTATTATTGAAATAAGTGTTACTTATGCACATCAAAAAAATTCAATATATTACTTGGAAATATTGAAAATATTACCACACAATTTTTTAAAAAGTAAAATAAGAAAGATACAAACTTTGTGTTCAAAATTATGCAACAAAACCTCCCAAAAACAATTATATCTTTAGATTAAGGATATTAATGAAAATATTCTCTCGAATCATCCAAATAACCTTACAGGGTTGTGTAATTTATTACTAATCCTAATGGTGCAACAAAAATATTTACACTTATTTGTAGAAAGTAAAAACAAACCAAGACAAAAGCAAGTTAGAAGCATGAAAGTAAAACCATATGGCATACACCATTTTTTTAGTGGTTCATTTATAAATTACATATTATAAGGATTGATATTTCTTCCATATAAATACCCAAGGAAAATCTCACCATTTAAATTGCACAATTTTCATGTGCCAGTCTCCAGAATATCATGAATTACATAAGGTCTCATTTGTACGTAATGAGCTAGGATTGACCTGCAACTATCCTATATAAGTATCTAAACTCAAATTTCTAAGTAAATCAAGTAGATCCCATTGATACAAGTTAGGATATGACCAAAGGATTCATCAAACCTAGCAAGGGGAACATCTATAACATAATATCAAGAGAAAGGGTTCCAAAGTCTCTAGGAAAGCAACATAATGTAATGGCACTAACTAGGTCTCTACTTAATAAGTAATCAAATATCACAATTAATAAATGTAAGTAAGGGGAAGGTTTGTGATGCGGAGAAATAAATTACTATTTATGTTGATCAATATTCATGCTGATAAGGTGGTAGGTCACTATTCATGTTGATGAGGTGGCAGTCACTATTTATACTAGTGAGGTGGCATATGGGGCATAGTTCTCCATCAAGGCACATGGGGCATATACTTTTATTTTATGTGGATGGATTGGGGCAAATTTTTAGTGGGGATTAATAATTGTGAAGTGTTCTCTTGTCAAAAAGGATATTTTTTACCTTTTTTACTCTTGTGCGAGTGGGAGACCAAGACCTCTATTCCATATTGATCACCTATGTGAAGTGGGGTGTATTTTCATGTGGGGGCTTATGATCATGAGTTTGAATTTAGAAAAAAATAGATACTTTACCTTTTTGGACTCTTATGCATATGAGGGATAAAGACTTATTTCCTTATTGATCACCCATGTGGAGTGGGACACCAATTTAATGGCACATGTTAGAGGATCCAGTCTAAAGTGGAGTGCATAGAGGAGATAATGTTTCCTATTAACCAATAGTCCCTCCATGTGGAGGAGGATGAATTTTTTGGCTTCCCTTTGTATTTTCCCAGTCTCTTATCTATAAAGGAATTGTAAACCATGTCATTTTGGGCTAGGTTAGAAGTAGTAATTAAGATTTTTGTGTAAGCTTTGTAAAGCCTCCTTGGTATGTGAAATAACCAAGTTTTGTATGTGATTTTTAATTTTTTGGAATATATGAGAAGGATGAATTTTTATTTCCAACATTTGGTATTAGAGTTCCATTATGTGATGCACAGATAAGTATTAGATTCTTCATTTGGTATTAGAGCAAGTTTGAATCTTACTCAGAGTGTTGTTTATCACATTGTTGTGGGTAGAAAACAATTGTTATTTTCCACATTATTATAGTTATAAAAAAAATTGTCTTATTTTCCACATTGTTATGCGTAGAAAATAAGATGAGGCATCTTCTAATAAATGAGAGTGTTAGGTAGAAGGTGTCAAATTGAATTTTATTTTAGGTGTAAGAGATGGAGAGAAGATAAGGACAATGAGGATTTGCTCAGATAAACAAAACTATGGTGGAGAAAAGAGGTACATATTTGAATGGATAAAATAATTTATAAGAGATCATGACTTGGATAGTTTAACTAGAAATATATTTTGAGCAAGAGAATGTTGAATACCCATGAGGATAAAGGTTAAAAGTAATAGGATGAGTGGAGTTGCAGTCATGTATTGGAAGGATCTCCAAGTGAGGAGAAAATGGAGAGGTAAGAGGAAAACCTGTGAGTGGGAACATATGGTTTCTAAGTTGATGGGTCAATTTATGCACCTAAAAGTATAGCCAAGATGGATGAATAAGCTTCATGTATTGAGGCTTGAAAGAGGAGAAAAGATGAAGAAGATTACCAAGATAGGCAATTATGATGAGGAGATATCATGTGAGTAGTCAAAGACTAATTTGAGAAGTATCATGGAGGTGCATAGGTGCACTAATGAGTAGGTTATATTTGAAGACATAAGGAGGAGAGGCTTCTATGTGTAGATATTAGTTTTTATTTTTATAATAATAATGTAGAAATGAGTTGTGAACAACACATAAATGGAAACTTTTCTTGTGAAGGATGATGGAGAGATGATAGAAGAAAATGCAACCATATGGATTTTCAGATAGAGGTGAAAGAAGAGAGCATCCATGAGGAGCTAAAGGTTTCCATAAATTAAAAAATGGAAATGGTTAAAGAACATGTTAATGTACATGAAGAGAGCATGGTTGTAAACCATCCATATATGGAGGAAGAGGAACAAATAAAATTTGTTGGAGAAAGATTTAAGTATCTAAAGCTTATTTTGGAGCAAGCATGTATCATGGAGATAAATAATAGGATGCAACTAAGTTTGATATCAGCCATGGTATGTGTTGAATAACTTGATGTTATAGGTATTGACGGTGAGTTCTTTGAGTTAAATAAGTGGAAGGAGGATTTGATAAGGTGTATGTTTGTCCAAGAACATGGTGAATACATTGATGTTATAGATAAGGTAACATCCATGCGTATTAAAAAACAAACATTTTTAAGTGATCCAACAGATGATTGGACAATGTGTGAATAAATCCAAGTGGTCTTTAAGTGGAGGTGGTTGGTTTAATCCCACATGGGAGAGTGAGATGCAAGATAGATAATCTTGGTGGAGGAGGATCATCTATGGTGGTTTAAATACCACAAGGAATATGAGAGAGAGAATGATAAGATATGATAAAGGAGAGAAGGAAAACCAACAAGTAGGATCTATAAATGGAGAAGGAAGAAGAAGAAATAGTTGTGCTACTTGGTGTGTTGGAAGGGGATGTCATGGTCATTATGATTTTTGACCAAAAGAGTTGTTCTACCACTTACCCAATTCATGTGAGTAGGATCTCATATTTCAAAACCTCATATGTTTGATGCAAGAGCATCCAAGGGTTCATGTAATCTACATCAACCAAAAAAATAGGGTGGTGTGTTCATATTTTTGTTAGCTTACAATGTCTGGAGAATAATCAAATCAAATCATAGGAGTTGAGTTATTCTCACCCAAAGGATAATGATGTGGAGAAATAAATCACTATTCATGTTGATGAGGTGATAAGTCACTATTCATGTCGATAAGGTGGTAGATATTATTCATTCTAGTGAAGCGACATATGGGACATAGTTCTCCATCAAGGCACATAGTACATATAATTTTATTTGATATGGATGGGTGTGGGGAGAATTTTTAGTGGGGATCCATAATTATTAAGTATTGTCTTGTCAAAAAAGATATTCTTTACCTTTTTTTACTCTTGTGTAAGTGGATGACCAAGATCATTATTCCATATTGATCACCCATGTGAAGTGGGGTGCATTTTCATGTGGGGGATTATGATAATGAGTTTTAATTTAGACAAAAGGATATTCTTTAACTTTTTGGACTCTCGTATATGTGAGGGACAAAGGCTTCTACCCTAGTTGACCACCCATATGGAGTAAGACACCAATTGAATGGCACATGATAGAGGGTTCCAATCTAAAGTGGAGTGTAAGATGATAAATTTGAGATATATATTTGATCATACAAATTATATCAAAAATTCTTAAATTACCAATCTACATGTAAAATCTATATCCAATTAGGATAACAATGAAAAAATATTTATGAAACATTCATACCATCATTACATCCTAAAAGCTAAGTGATCTAAATCAAGATCAAGACAAGAAAAAGTCTCAATGATATGGATAATGGATTGCTTATAAGTAGATTCATATTTTCAACATGATAGTAGAATAATAAATGACTTAGATTGCATGGATTAGTTTGATTCAAAACTAAGATGATAGGATTAATGGATTGCATTATCATGGGTTTCCTCATTAGTTTGAAAATGGAGTAAAGGTGTTTAAATAGGTAAGAAAGGGAGTTTTTCCAATGAATTAAAAATTCACTAGAAGCTTCTAGAGAAGAAAACTCTAAAGAGGAAGGAGGGAATTCTAAGTAATTTAAAATTCTTTAGAATTCTTTAGAAATGGAGATCTCTAGAGAATGTGGAGGATGAGAGAAACTTCTATAAATTAGAAGCCTCTAGGTTCATGTTAGGACTAAATGAGGATTAAAAGGGGATTAGGTGAGGATTAGTGACAAGGATTTTAGGAAAGCCTAGGAGTAGGTAGGTAGGTGGGTTATGGGAATTTTAAATTCCCAAATATTAGGCAAGTGGGAATAATTAGTAGATAATGGGAATTTAGGTGGATTAATAAGATGAATTAGATGAAATAAGGCAAGATAAAACATTACTAGATGAAATTAGTGTCGACTAATAATAATACTAGTGATCAAAAATGAGGTGAGAAAATTTAGGTGCATACATTTTATCCCTCATTGAAATGGAATTGTGAGTGAATGAATTAAGAGTAATGACATTTCAAAGAAGACACTCATGTATGAAGGTTAGTAAATGATGTTAGTGGACATGATTCCCCCTCTAGAGGGACATTCAGATGAAGAATGAGATGGATGGCCACTTGAAAGAGGAAATGAGTGGTGGGATGCAGGGATGGGGTGTGAGATGTAAGATAGATGATGAAGAATATGAACTCAACCTGATCAGTGGGATACAAATTGATGATGCCCCTAGGAAAGACATATGCATAGGGAACAAAAATTACAAGGTCATGGTTTTTGACACATCCTAAGGGATAATCAACTGTAATATGATAAGGGTAAGATAAAAGGTTGTAAGCTTTCAACATATCCCAAGCAAGGACACATGCTAAGGAGGGTTACTGAATAATATGATTGATAGAGAAGGTCATGAACTATTGACATATACCAAACAAGGATGCATGCACGGGATAGCATTGTGCCAAAATAGAAAAATGATTTGATAAGATTAAATATGACTGTATCTCAAAGCTTAATGCAAGTAATATGATAAAGGAGATGTGAGAGAATAAATTATATGATTGAGTGACCAAAAGATGAAGGGGAAGAATTAGATTTTAATGCATCAAATCAATTGAGCCAAAATTTGATCAATAGTTTAGACACTATAAATCCACACACTTGTGATTCTGAATGTCAAAATTACCCCTGGACCTACCCTAGGAACCCCTTAGTTCCAACCTACACCTATCAGGCTTAAAACAACCAATTTGCACTCAGTTTCACCTAATTGAATAACCCTAGCCTTTAGGACATATCCATGTGGACCCTGACTGTCGACTGTCAGGGTGACCATCGACAGTTAACCTTGAGATCCCTTGACCATTGATGATCAGGGTCCACCTTTAATCCAAGATAATTCAAGCTCTATCAACCCTTTTCTAAATATAACCTTATCTAATTTGTGTTGTGAGCCTTTTCATGCACAAATTATATTTAGATGACCCACTTACACCTTCACTTCCACCTCTTGATTGTGACTATAAGAGAGAGAGAGGCATGGGAAGTTAAATCCATCTACAATAATTATTAGGAGCTCAGGCACTCAAGAGTTTTCTTTTGCATGCGAGTTAGGTCAATTAACATCATCATCATTATCAGCTATCTTATTGAGAGCCAACTCACCATCACCTCTCAACCAAGCTTCCAAGTATTCTTACTCTGCTAGAATCAAGCTAGATTCTACCAATAGGCTAATTGCATCAAACACCCACCCAAATGACTTTTGGTAAGACAAGTGCTTGTTTGTTACTATTCACACACTTTTATTCCATTTTACAATCAATCTAGACCTTGCCTAATTCTTGAAATCCATTTATGGAATCTCATCATCTTTTGTTGATCAAACCCAAAAATACACAATCAACCATTGATAGTTGGACCCCAATGGTCAACAATTAGGCATAACCACTGACAATTACCCCAACCATCGATGGTCACTTGTGGCAAAAAAAACCAACAACCTATTTTCATCTACCTAACCCTAACCGAATATAGTTTTATAATGTTTTTAACCACTCATAGACCCTTTTCAGATTTTTTGAAGCATACCCCAACCCCTTAGCACTAGTATTAATTAGTTTATCACTAATTTGATCATTTCTAGTCTATTTTCTTAGCAAGTATTCTCATGTTTAGTTTTAGTAATCTTATTTAATTGATGCAAGTTCCTTCTTTCTAGTTTTGTAAACTTAATTATTTGAAATGTGTGGATTAATAGCCCCTAAGGAAGCTCTCACTTCTAGGATCTAGCTATCATTAGCCAATCCACCCAACTATTTGTCTAACAAACAAGTTTGTTGTAGTGTCTTCTTATCTACAAGTCTTCCTCCCAAGCCAAAGAGGAGCTCTTCATAATATTTTGATTCAGCATGCACAAATAAATAAATTTTTCAACCATACCCATATCGAGTTTCTTTTCTCTTTTTCTTTAGAACTTAAGTGAAATTCACATGAAACATTATAGCATGCTTGGTGGGACCTAGAGTCTTTACTCGCATTATCTTTGCATTTATATGCTCTTCTCTCTATCTGTGCACATAATTGAAACTAAATTTTTTTGGGGGGTTTAAAATTAACTACATCCATTACTTGCTTTTAACATTAGTTCACTTTGAATTAAAGCACAGTAATCTTATCGTAGCATCACCTTTATTGCACACACTAGCCAAACCACTTTCATCAATCAAACATCAAAACAATTTGAGACAAGGCCTAACTAGGATTTCATCACCTAGCGGTCACCTTACCCATTCCCAAAAATTATACTTGGAGGTCATTACCAAGGGGAGAACCAACTCAGCTCTTTGGATGAGTATAAACTTTGGATATCAATATATATCAACTAAGCACCTGACACCCTTATCATTACGAGATTGTAAAGTGAGGGGTTAGCCCGTAATACCAAGCCACATATTGATTCCAATATATATTCTTTTGATCACCTAAATAGCCCAAAACCAATCATAGATTGCTTCTATAGTACCTGATCTACAAGCCAACTTCTATCACACATTCTCATAAACTAAGGTATAAGCCAAAAGCAATAATAAAAATTAACCTCTAGGCTTAACATACTTCATAGTGTGTGTCTTGATTTCCTTGATCATTTTCTTGTCTTCTTCTTGTTTGAATGGTGAGTTTTTTCTTGTTTTCTCTCCCCTTTTTCTTGTATGATTCTCACTCGTCAGTAGTGGAGAGACCTAGAAGAACAAGACCTGTCACTTAAATCAAGATCTTCTACCTTCTCATCTATAGATTATATCTCTGAGGTAGAAGATTCAACTCATCCATTGGGAAGCCCTACTTTTCCTTGAGTATTTCCCTAAGGAGACATGGATTTTACCACTTTTTTAGACAACAATCCAATTTCCCTTCAACACTATCTTAACACCTCTTCTCACCATATCACAGTTTAAAATCCACCTCAGGATCCTCCTTATGGCATGCCATCCTACCTTATGAAGGAAATCCAACCTTCTACCACCCAGGCATCTTCATCTACTAACCCCTTTGACGCTATAGTTGAAAACCAACCTATCCAACCAATGTTTACTGTTACACCTTCCTCCCCTACTAATGACTCCTCTACCTTGGGGGCAACCCAATCATTGACCCATCATGCTCCACTTGTTGATGAAACACCCTCCACTGACACTACCAACCTGCCCTCTATCTAATACCCAAATGACTCAATGTGATGAATCTTATCTTGAGGAAACAATTAAGTGGGTGAGTTTTTATGAAACCAAAATACTTATCTTACCACATCCATCTTCATGTGAAGTGGAAAGGTGAGATGTTTCAGACCATATACACATCATTTCATACTATATAATAAATATATAAATCATAAATTATTGTAAACAAATGAAATATAAAATTCCCAACTATTGACCGAAGGCATAAAATAATATTTACATAAGGACTTTATGAAAAATCAAACATTCTAAGATAATAAATTCATTGGGAGTTGTCTTCCATGAATAATTATCCATATCCATTCTATGTATATTGTGATGAAAATGGTGTTGAAAATATTTAGTTAAAAATGATTGTTGGTTCAAAAAGATAAAATCCCCAATAAAAATGGAGTAATGTTAGGCCTCATATACTTCCTAAGGAGTTTTTTGCTACCATGAGTCAGATTGTGTGATTTTCGTGGAGTAAGACCACTTTTATAGGATCTCCAAACATGAAAAGAACATAATGATTAAAAAATAATTTTAAATTTTATTTTCCTTGAAGTAATTTTTAGTTTGTGTATCTCGCATAAATTAATTCAAAGTGATATAAGCAGTTTTTAATTTGTTTTTATGGATTTTGAATATGATAATGATGAAAGTCATCCTAAGATAACTTAAATATATAGATAAAATAAAAAATAGTTCTTGTTGAAAATATAGCTTTCAAATTTATTTGTTAAAGTTTAGTTTGTGCGGATATCTACTTGGCTATGCTTATCAAACATGCAAAAATAAAAACAAGGAAAAAAGCTTTAGTCAAAATTAGCACAATTAAATTTAATAGATTTCATCAGAAATTAGATGCTAAATACACTCTAATGTATGTATTTGGACATAAAAATGTATGTAATTCCAAATATTTTGGAACTGGTGAGAAATTACATTAAAATCAAACATATGTCTATTATGAATTAATAAATTCTTGTAATACATTAGTGGGATGATTGACTACAAATTGGTAGGGCATAAGTTTGATACTTGATCTTATGCTTTAAGTTTTTTCTTATACTTTCTTTGGATATATGTTACAAACCTAAAGAAGTAGGAGTTCTTGGCATTTTTTAATGTTAAACTCCTATGTACAATCCTTTGTGTCAAGTGGATTATTGGTACTCTTGAATGAGATGATGCTTGAAATAACTTTCTTTGTCATTGAATTTCTCAAGGTAATCCTTACAATAAGAATATTTATAAAGGTCTTAATTTTTAGTGTATTTTATTCACGTAGGTCATTCTCAAGTCCCTCTCAATATTGTGGGTTCATTTGTGACTCAAATTATATATAAAACATGATATTTTATTAAGAATCACTTAATTTGAGATGGATATGGTGTTTACATATGGGATCTATCTTTGAATTATCACTTGCTTTGGTGGTGATAATGTTCTTATACTATGGTGTCATATTTTTCATGGTACTCTAGGTCAAAAGTATTTGATTTCTTCAAGAAATGGAATAAAATTATTTTTGATATATTTTTAAAAGTCTTGTGATTAGATTTCATGGCCTATCCTCTTTGATAAAATCTAACTTAATAAAAATATTTCCTCAATTATTGAGATTGAAATATCTATCCAAGAATAAAACCTTGACAAAATTGACTTCAATCACTCTCTAGGTGGTGAAATAAATAGAAGTGACATGTTGAGACCCATTTTTCTGATATAAAGCTTTCCTTGGTAATGTTTTCTCTCTCCTTAGTATATTAAGGTAGATTGTCTAAATGATTGTTATAAATTTAATTCATCTACAAAGACTTGGGGATGACCTTTTCCAGATTTTAGAAAATAATAATTGAGTATAAACATGCACATTTCTCATGGTGTATTACATATCAATGATTCCCTATTGATAGCCTCCTTGTGTATTCAAGTGTGGATAACCCTTATGCACATATTTTGGTTATTAAATAATGTTTAGTCATCTTGTAAATGGATAGTATGCCTTTTTAACCGTTTAGTCAAAAAATATTTTCTTATAAATTATGCTCTAAGGGGGATTGGATATGTTCTTTCATAGTAAAATAAAACATGTAATATTTTTTTGTTTTGAAATTTGTTTTCATTAATGGAAAGAAAGGAATAATGTATTTTTAATCATTTATTCTCTATGGTTATTTATTTGAATTTATAGTAAAGTACAAGTGATCACTAATGTGTTTATATATACAAGTGCAAGTTGAAAAGGTTCCAATGGAGGTTGAACACCTTCAATATTTGTTGGACCATTGGAAGTGTTATCCATGCATAGCCATTTGGGTCCCTCTAAATTCTCTTTATTGATGGTCACCATAAAAAATTTGTAGTGAAAGCGATTGTGTTAGGCACCATGCATAAAGTAAAATATGAAGTGTTTTGTCATATTCAATCTATCATTCACTTAATCACAACACTTATGGTAGTGGCAGGTTTGTGTTCTAAAACATTAGTGGATGAATAAAATAAATACAAAACTAATGATAGATGGAAGTCAATACCTGAATGGGGAAAAAATGATATTAATAGTAGTGAGGGGTAGGGTGACAAGATGGATGATCTTAAACCTTTCCCCATTTTATTTATTACCTTTGTGACATATTATTCTTATGCCATGGCATTTGGTAGCCAAATTGACTATTTATCACATGTATGGATGTTTTTTAATTAAAATTTTTATTTGTTAATTTTTTTAACTTTATTTTGAGTTAAACTAGTTACATAGTCTAGATCCATAGAATGGATATGATATTTTGGAGGGTTCTTCCATATTATTCACTTTTTGTACTTGTAAAAAATAATATAAGAATCAACCAAGCTAAATAATTGTCTAATTTAAATTTAAATTTATAAATTCTAAAATTTAATGTTAATTCTTTTCAAAATATTTCTTTTATTATATAATGTAAAAAACATGGGTTTTGGGAGGACCTAAAACCATGAATACAAAAGGTATAATGATGAATCTCAAATGAGATGTGACAATATATGGATTATGAGGGATTAAACAACCAATAGGTATCTAAACCATAGCATACCAAAAAGATAAAACTATTATAGAGAAAGACCAATAAAAATAGAGAATCTTCAACAAAACTTTTATCTATGAAAAATCATAGCACTACCACAATAAAGTAGAGACTTAACAAAAATCACAAACAAAGAAAACAATCAACATGAATCCCATAACTAACTTTCAACTAGGATTAGGACAACAATTGTAATATGAATAATAACCAACAAAAAGAATCTTGCTTTAGAATAGTGGTCTTACACCAAACTTCCACATTCAGTGACCTTATATATATTCAGCTAAAGTAAAAATCCCCACCTAGGCTAAGGGTCAATTTGGGTCATTTCATTTACCTTTAATAATCCCCCAAGATGAAGAGTGATGTTGAAGGATTAGACCTCCAATCTTCTACCATTTCTTTTTTTTCACCTTGGTCCACCCATCTTTATCTTTTGTAGTTTTTGGGTTGACTAGTAAACAAATTTTAAATGGTTTTAAGGAATGAGATTTTTCTTCCATTGTGGCCTCTTCTATTATTTATGCCCTTGGTATTTATGTTTGTTGAATGGTTTATTTAGAAACCGTTTGGATAGGGGTTTTTAATCCAAAATCCAATACCTTCTTAGTTAGATTGTTAACTTTAGGATCATCCTCTAAGACTGTAGGGTCCTTGTTTTGAGTATAATGCTTATGATTTTTTGAGGCCAAGTCAGAATATTCACTCTATGAAATAGGGTCACTCACAATGAGATGTGTAGAACAAAATTACGTCCACCAAGAATTTTCCTTTTTCATTTTGAGGTTGTTGCAATCTTTGGTCAAATGAAGTGTTAAAGTAGATATGACAGTGAAACAATAGACCATAATATTTGATGGGTTAGAACCACTAGTGATAACTTATTTACAAGGTAATTTTATTAGGAATATCTTTGCAGGTGTCAACATTGACCAAAATTCTAATGAAATTAGTATGAGAGAAGGGATAAGTATCTGGGTGTGTTTGCAAAAACTTTCCTAGGGAGTTTCCTATAGATTTTAAAAGAGTATTAGACAAAAATTGGAGTGGAAGGTAGGGTAGGCATATTAATATTGGTATTTCCTTTAGGGTTTTTATTAGGGGGACTGGGGTTTCATGATTAAATAGTGTTGATTCAGACTCTAAAACTAGCCTTAAATCAATTCCTTATCTTTAATACAATTGAATACAATAATAAAAAAGCTTTTAGAATCAGGATAGATTTAAAGCCTACCTTGCATAAGGGGTTACCATTGCTCTGAAATCTAGAGTGTAATTATTGAAGTTATAGACAGAGACTTACAAATATGTAGGTGATGCAATTGGAAGAGGAAAAATCTTCATGGAAAAGCACCTCCTTTGTCTGCTCCTCATTAAAAATCATAGAAGTGGAAGAAGAAGTAGGTTTTATAAGCTTTTAAGGTAATTTGGGCAGTGGTTTGGATGCATCCTCAACAAAATATTTGGATTGGTAGAGTGAACAAAACACTACATTTTTTTAAGCCCTAGTTGTCCAGCCATGTTTTTGGAAAAATATTTGTTAAAATGAATAATATATTTTTAGCCTATAAACTCATGTTTAAAAAAAAAATTAATATTCTTTTCAATTTTACGAAGGATTTTAGTAATGGAAAATATATTACACTTTTCAATATTTCATGTGTTAAGTGTTTCTTTTTTGGTTGTATTATAATGAAAACAATTTGTAAAACTTATCTTTTTTGTTATATTTTACTCATAATAAAAGAAATTTTCTTAATGTGTATTTTCTATTCTTGGTTTTCTAAGCTGCATTTCAAATCCATTTTATTTAATTTAAGATTGCTAAGCACTTCAAATCCATTTCATCATTGTATTTATTATTGGTTTAATACTTATATTCTACTCAAAACATTTTTTTTTTTGAGCTGGGCATAAGCCTTAATGTATTTTGTCTATACCAATATCTATTGTAGTCTCATGTAAATTTATGTGAAATAGAAAAGAGAATTGCAACTTGCATGTTGCACAATGTTTTCTCTATTGTATTTTCTTATTATTGCACTTTTGTTTTAGTAATAGAACTTCATTTTAGATAGATTTAGAGAATAATCATAAACTTATCACATCAATCAATAAATATACCTCTAAGTTTCAATAAAATAGGGGATTATCTTTCACAACAAGATAAAGATAGACACAGGACACATACTTTGTCAACGACAGTTGGGAATTAAAAAAATATAAATATTTAAAAATAAGAAGGGACTATAAATAGACGGGTTCCCCTTACCATGGTTATGACCTAGAAGGCTTGATGGCCCAATACCAAAATAGGTGAAAGCTCATGTTATGAATCAAATATTCTTATAGCATTTAATGCAGAGATTTTTGGAGTAGATGTGTTGTTTATTTCTCTTGGATCTAATCTTGTAGATATTATTTTAAAGAGGTAATTTCCATTGAAACATTCCATTTTGTTCAAATAGGGAAGGTTATGATATGTTCTATAAGAAACAATAGTCTAAATCCAGGTATAGTTTCAAATATCACTCCATAAATTAATATTATGAGAGCAAGTATCAATTATAGAGAGTTCCCTTTCTATTTCTTTCCTTATAAATAATAAGACTTACAAGGTGAGGTTTATAACCTTTTTCTAAAATTCAAATTTATGTTTTAGTTGTTGGTTCTAAGTTGTACACCTATGGAATTTTGTCTTGCATACTTGAAAAGATGGAAAATAAAGATGATAAACCTAAATTATACCAGTATAGCTATGGAAGGGCTTAGCATCTAGATGGACTAAATGTAGACAATGATTGGAAGACGCTAAAAAAGGGTATGGTTAGTTCCTTGCTACTTCTATCTTTGCCTGAACTAAGGTTAGAGGACCTACGGGATAGCTTGGTCACAAGGAGTGATACTATAGTTCAATCTCTAGGGAATTATTAACACACAAGAATATGACCAAAGCATAACCAAAATTGTACAATCCACTTGGGATGAATTGTCACATAGACTAGGCAAATTATTTTAAATTAGACACAAGCTACTAAAGCTAGATGGAAATGTGATTGCAACCTTCATTTCTAAAAAAAAACTTTTGACAACTAAAGACCATATGGAAGATCATAATGTTTAGCTTCAATGATCAATAGCAGACACATTCTAGATATACAACATCCATGCATCTTTAGGCAAATAACACTTAAGATACTCAAAAGCATGTATTCTTTGTAGGGGTAGGATAGGTGAGATAAGTTAGGTAGATATAAAAAATTAGTGGTATCTTTCAACACAGGGAACTCCTTTAACAACCATGCTATCAATAATTTCAAGATGTAGAAGATTGAGAAAATAAGGTTAAGCAAACTATGAGGAATGGTTTGCATTCATTTATTCTAATCTAATATAAACATTCAAGAGACCCCTAAAATGTCCAAAGCATTTATTGTAATTAAAGACTCGGGAACCTTCTCCTATAGACTAGATAAATCCATGATGTCCTTAAAAGACTATCAATAAACCATTCATAAATCACAATGCATAAAGGATTTTATGACCTAAGTCTATGCCCATGATGACTACCATTAATAAATATAAAAATAGATACCCAATCAATAATGCATTTAGAATGTGCCATTGTACTTCATTGACATGAAAGAGCAAAAATCATAGATGTTTTCCATTAGCTTGAAAGTATATCAATGTACATAATGTTAAGAAAGCATAGCAATGGTAAAATACAATTTTGATTTGTTTTAAAATAGGGGAGACATATACAAAATGCTCTCAAAATTTGCTAAAGACTGTACAAATGTAATAACCTTAGAAAAATAGATAATAACACATAGAAGAAATTAGAAAATGAAAAAGCCAACCAACCTCCATAAAGAGGACAAGCCCTCTTTATTTATACTAATTTCTCACCCAGAATATGCCTAGAAGATGTTCCATCTACAAGATGCCTTTGATCATGCGTAGAAGCTCATACTCTGCAAGGAAATAATTATGGTGGTTGTTTGTCCATGTAATGATAAGATTCCAAAAAAACTTTGATCTACTTTGCTAGAAGCTTGATGCAATTGGGATTGAGGGAGAATATTCATTCTAAGTACAAAAAAAAAAAATTGTCATCCTGTGTAACCATTTTGCACTGCCTTCAAACTAATCATTTGCCCAACTGGAAGTTTGTGGATGGTTTCCCTCTTCCTTATGCAAGTCAAAGAATGCCATTAGCTTTGGCAAGATAGCATCATATATTCTTGCATTCTTGCATGACTGCTTTAGTTATAATGGAGGTAGTGTGGGATCCATGGCTATTTGAATCATGCAAGAAAAACATAACTTCCCCTCAAAACATGTTTCCAATGGCTTGTTTTTACCTCAAAACCCTTGCAATGATTATCTTCATCCATGAAGCTATTTTGACATTAGTCAAATATTGGTATATAACACTTAACTTTTCCTTTACCTATTTGATTTGGAGGTCAATTCCAAACTTAAAAATGACACATGCACTCTTTTCCATCCCATGGGATTTTAAACCCTATTTTCACTTTTGAATTTTGCAGAACTTATGTGAACATTTGTACTTTTTTTTCCTCGGTAGGTTTTTAGAACCCAGCTATAAGTTTACACTTTTTTCTCTTTTACAAGATTTTGAGCTTCAACTATAACTTTACACCCATCGAGATTTCATAAGTCTATTGCACATTTACAAATTACATTTTGATGTTATAGCTCTACTCAAAACATCTGCTTTACTTGAGCCTTTGACCTTTTATTTGATTTTCATTGGCATGTGATGCAGGCTATAAGAATTTGACTGCACATTATAGTTTGTAAGTTAAAAGATCCAAATTAATGTTGCACCCCTATTTAGAAACTCCACCTTGATTGAGTTGTTAACTTTAAAACACTTTTGAACATAGACCTTAACATGGGGATTCAGACATACATATGCTTTTGGGAAATTGCACAAAACAAATTTTAATCTCTTCTAAAGCTTTCGCTTATAAAAATTTCCTAAGTTTTTTCAAAGAGTCAGTAATTGATTGTAGGTAATTGATGATGTATCACAACCTGAATCCATATTTTCCCTGTGTGCCTCTACTTATTTAATCAATTTTATTGTTACATAAGAGTTTCGTAGTGACCCACAAGTGGTTTAAACTTGGGAAAAAGAATTATAGAAGATTTGAATGGCATTTCTCTTTTTATAAGGAGATCACTTTGAGATTTGTGGCATTAAATTTCAAGAATTGATGAATCCATAAACATATAAAATCTTAAAGTATCCATGTCAAACAAGGAGTATCAGATAATAATAAAATGTGTATCAACCAACATTTTTGAAACTCCAAATAGTCCTCCTCCCTTGGATATTGCAGTAAACAAAGCATTAGACAATGAGGTTGTCCATCCATTTAGATATCTAGAGAGAATGATTCAAAGTAGCCAATGAAGATGAAGATGTAGGCACTATTAAATAATATATTATCAAATTCCCTTATAGCACTCCTCCTGTACCCTCCTCTAAATTAGAGAGTATTAATCTATCTTATTCTCATCATTAAATGTTATGACATTTTTTAGGTTCCCCTTTTTCTTCCATAGGTTCTTCTACTGAAAATATTTCTTATTTGAGTTTTAGTGACATTAGTATCAAATTCCTCCTCCTCATCATCTATATCTAATAGAGCATAATCCTTTTTCTTCTTCACAAAAATAACCGCCTCTTTCTTAGCTCACTGATAGGCATTCAAGCCACTTGCTTTGTGTGGTATTGTTGAATAACGTTCATTTGGAAATAATTATTTTTTTGAGGAAGATGGAAAACCATATTCTAAAAGTTGACCTAAATATGTTTGTCATCCATGGATCTTGATAATAAGTGTTGTTGGTTGATTCAACTAAAGTTTTATTAAAAATTTCAAAGGCAGCCATAATAACATTAAAAAATGCTTCACTTTGATTTAAAATTTACCCTTCATGTGGCCCATGTTGTCCTTAATGGTCACCTCTTAATTTACTAAAGACACGTAGACCTTTATGCTTCCAATAGTATTTTACACTTCTGCATGCACACTTTACCATACGGGATTCAGACATTTAATTGCACATTACAAGTTACAAATTATGAGTTGCATTTTAATGTTGTGTCTCTGTTGGGAATATCTACTTATTCTTTATCTTGGAATGTAATCTACAAGCTTTAAACCTTGGAATGCACATTGTAATTTGCATATTGCACTTTGATGTTACACTTCCCTTATGGATCTTCACTTGAAAACTTCCATGGACTTGAATCTTGGAATTTGTGTTTGACCAATGAGATTTGGAGCTCAGAATGTGCATTGTAATTTATAATTGAATTTTGTATTCATTCTTAATATCTCATGAAATTACTTTGAAAATTATCGATACCCTTTTCAAAGTTCACTTTTTCAATGTGACGTTGCTTTCCTTCATGAACCTTCACTGACCTCCATATGGACCTTAATGGGTAGTGGATGTTAGAATGCACATTGCAATTTACAATTTGAAGTTAAATCTCCACTTAAAACTTCTACATGGGATTTTAAAACTCCAGTAGACTTTTATATGCATTTAACAATTTGTAAGTTAAAGTTTGCATTTTGATGTTGTTATCCCTGTGCCCATCTCCACCTCTTTGAAAACCTACGTTGATTTATTTCTTTGATTTTTTCCATCACATTTGGGATTTAGACATCCATGTGGACATTAAACCCTTTAGTGTGGGCTTTCTTTACTACTCGTGTGCATATTGGGTGGTAGAGTTTTGAGTGCCTATCACAATTTACAATTAAAAGTTTTCAAAAGAATGTTGTATTCATGCCTAAAATTTCCAAGATCTTGTTCTCTGAAATGGAAATGTTAGACTTTATATTTTTTTTAATATGTAGTCACTTTTTTTTTCTTCCCATCTCAATTTTACCATAAACCCTGTAACCAAAACATACCTAGAAATTGAAAACATTAAATGTTAGTTAAAACCAAGTTTTGAAAGGTTTACATAACATAAATATAAGTGTGGGGTTTTTATTCTGGGCGGGAACTTCTTGGAAAATTATTTCAAATAATCACTTTTCAAGAGAAAGGGAAAAAATTATTAATTTCACATTTGGACACTAACAATGGCTCTCATTAGGGGATGTACACCCCTTACGGGTGTGTGAACAACCCCAAAAAAATAAGACTAAGTACCAATCCCTTGGGCGACGGAGTCAGAGTTATGATAAGATTTTAAAAAAAAACCTTCAAAGACCTAGCATAAAAAGGGAAGACCAAAAAATATAAATTAGGAGGTTCTACAAATAAACACCCAACTAAAAATAATAAAAGAATTGTACAAACAAAGCCCAACATAAAAGGGCAACAAAAATATAAAACTATACACTATACAATACTTTACACAATCATGGACTTATTCAAGTAAATGCTTTAGATGTCTACCATTAACTGGTAGTTCCAGTATCTCACCATCTAAATATCTCAATAAGAAAGTGTGTTCCCCAATTCTAAAGTCAATAGAATAGGGGCCCATCCTCAAGGCATCAAATCTGCCATGTTTTCCTTTGTCATCATGTCTATTGTCCCAAAGTAAAACTAGAAATCCTACTTGAAAATTTCTTAGAGAGGCCTTTTCGTCAAATATCATCTTGAGTCTTTCATTTAACTTTATATGCCTTTCATGAGCTTATCCTCTAGTTTCATCAAGCTCAATAATCTAGTTTATGCTACTTTCATAGCGGTTGACTTCATCATTTTCTTCTAAGTATTACATGAACTAATAGGTTGGTAACTCTAAATTCATAGGCAAAATAGATTGATCTCCATAAACAAACGTAAAAGGGATCTTACCTGTAGCTTTCTTAGGTGTGATCCTATTAGCTCACATGGCCAATTTTAGTTTTTCACCCCACTTCTTTTTAGCTTTTGAAGTCCTTCTAATGATTTTGAGCATGTTCTTATTACCAAATTTTGCTTGCCCATGCCCCTAAGGGTTTTAATTAACAGCGTAAGTTAACGTTATCCCATACTCTTTACACAATGCCACAAAAGGTTTGTCCTTAAAGGTTATGGCATTATCAACAATTATCTTGATAGACATACCAAATCTATAAATAAGGTGATTCAATACAAATTCCATGATTATTTGATGTGTGACCTTCTTCATAAGGACTGCCTCAACCCATTTTATAAATTAGTCAATTGAAACCAATATCCACCTATGCCTAACACTTGATGTATCAGTGATCTCCCCAAAAACATCCATTCCCCATTGTCTAAAAGGGACTTCAATCAATACAAGTTACAGGGGGAAACAACCAAAAGCTTTCAACCTTCCAACAAAGCACTGACATTTTTCACATTTTCTTTACAACATCCCTGAATAGTGAAATCCACTAATAACCATCTCTCATAATCTTATGAGCTATGAATTTAGGTGCAAAGTGACCACCACATACCCCACTATGAAAGTCTTCAATTAAATCAGTAGTTTCTTCTTCTACCAGGCATCTCAAGAGAACCCCATTTGGATTCTTCCATGCCAGTTCATTTTCAGTCAAGAGATACTTTGGGATATGAGTTTAAGAGTTCTCCTTTTATTCTTATCCAAGTTAGGGGGACAATTAAAACTTTTCAAGTAATAAACAATGTCCTTATACCACAGAGATATGATAATTTGACTCAAATAATCATCAATGTTCAAAATAGTAGTTGTTACTTCTACAACTTGCAAATTGGTCTCAACCATGAGCTTGACTAAGCCCATCCCTCTCATTAACTTGGTGGTTTAGATTTTCATGTCATACTCTCGCAACTTGTTGACCCACTTGCACCTTTTGCTTAATACTTCAATCTGCGTCAAAATGGTCTTGACCATTATATGCGGGATATATGTAACAATCTTTCAACCCAAAATGTAAGGTCTGAATGTTTTAACATCTTTCAGGAGGGTGAAGGCTTGTTTTTCCATGATAGTATAATTTGGTTCAAATCCCTACATAGATTTACTAAAGAAGGCTATGGGTTACTCATGACCATCATCATTTTATTGCAATAGAACAATAATTACAGTATTATGTGATGCAAAATAGAATATTTGAAACTCCCTAGTATAAACAAGACTATCTAAGATAGGGGAAAACTTCAAGGCTCCTTTGATGTCATTGAAAGCTTGTATGGCCTTCTCCTCCCACTTTATGGTTTGGTCTTTCTTTAACATGCAATTAATAGGTAGAGTGATCTCTACAAAGTTAGACATAAACCTTCTTACAAAGTTGATTTATCCCAAGAAGGATTGAATTCCCTTCTTAGACTTTGGGATAGGCACTTTGTCAAAGGCTTCCACTCTTTCTAGATCAATCATGGCATCATCCTTGGAAACTATATGTCCCAGCAACTTATGCTTTTATACATCGAAGTGACATTTCTTTAGATTAAGGGAAATACCAAATTACCTGCATCTAATGAATACCTTTTCTAGATGCTCCAAATGCTCTTTTCTATTTTTGGAGTACACTATAATATCATCTTGATATATAGAAATAAAATTGTTAATTACCCCTACAAATACAACATCCACATCTCTTTGAAACATTGCACCAACATTCATTAACCTAAAAGGCATACTCATACAGACATAAGTGACTTAAGGCATTGTATATGCAATCTTGGGTCTTTTAAATTATTTCACTACAACCTGGTTAAACTTTAAAACAATCTAATGTGGACAACATCTCTGATCCTATAACACTTTACAATAGGTTATCCATATTAGTTAGTGGCAATTATCCTTCAGAGAAGATTTATTCAAATTTCTAAAATCCACACACAAGCAGATGTCACCATTCTTATTTATTACATGGACTAATTTTTCCACCCACTATGAATACCTGATGGGATAAATAATCCCACCATCCCTTAAATTCTTTAACTCTTCTCGCATCTTGGTGGCCAAGATGGGGTTAATAGGTCTCTTATTCTTCTTGAAAGGTTTGCTATCAGGGTATAATGGGATGACATGTTGAAATATACCCTCTTTATATGATTTCAAATAGGAATAATACCAAGCCATACTTTTCTTGGATGTTCTTTAAAGCTTAAATTGCATTAATTCGTATCTTTTGAAATAAAAAGATCTCTATTTTTAATTATATCTACTGCATCAAAAGATGCCTCTAAACTCACTAATCCTCTTGTAATAGTGTTTATCCCTAGCTGAATGATGTCTTTCCCAAACAAGGGTTCTTTCCCATCATAGATTTGGACCATGCATTACAAGTCTATAATCTGATCTTGAATTCTACTTCATAGTGGAGAAACCTTTTAATTTGATCATCACCAAAAAAAATTTTCCAATGATGAATGTTTTTCGGGACTGAAGGTCTAATAAGTACTTCCACTTGATGCTAACATTGAGGGCTCATATTTTCACTTTCAAACTAAGCACCCAAACTTGCAAGTCTATCAACTTCCTCATTGAAACTTCAATCATGATAATAAATATTAAAAATGTCAAAGAATTCTAACAAATCACATACAACTTTTCTATATTGTTTTAACCATTTATTCTTAGTGGAATAAGTGTTTTGAACCTACTTAACCACTAACATAGAATCACCCTTGACAATCAAACTTGTAATGCTATATTCTCAGGAAAGTCTCAAACCAAGTAAGAGTGCATCATATTCTCTAATATTGTTAGTGCACTCAAATGATAGCTTGAAATAAAACCTAAAAGCTTTTTCATTAGGGGCATAAAATCCAACCTTAGATCCATTTCTAAAACTGTAGCAAGCCCAATTAAAATAAATTATCCAAAAATCATTACTTACTTTGTCATATTCAGCATCAAGAATAATAAATTGTTCAATATAATCCACGTTTCCAACAAATTTACCCAGCTCCACATCAGTGTAAAAAACTCCATTTAGAGTATGTTTTGGATATTCAAGTACATGTAACATTTTGGGCTCTCTATGAAGCTTCACCATCTTACCCTCCAAAGGAATGGTGGTATAATATAGGTCCATATGAACACTACCACCCATGTTGGTAGCCCATTTTATTGAAAACAACATACCCCACTTGAGAAGATAATCCACAACTACCACATCCATATTCATAAACTTACCTGGATGAACAAGCAATTGTAATACTAATCCGTTAACTTGTCCAACAACTAGTACCTTTCTTAAGTTCATGATATAACACTTTCCAAAAGCATATGTTATATTTACTCCAAGCTCAATAAGGACACCTAGGGGTATCACATTACAAGAGGCTCCAGAATCAAACATACAATAATGAACAATTAAACCATTAATCAATAGGGTAATGTAAAAAAGATCATCATCCACCTGACTCTCTATTAATGCAATTCCAAAATAAACCTTTAGGGGTGGTTCAATACCCTCATGTGACTCTTCACTATCATCTAGGAGTATTATGGGTGAACTAATCTCATTGGAATTTTTACTCTCATTAAACTCTAAATACTCAAACACCCTCTTTCTATGTTATGTTATTCATAGCAACTCAACAAGTGGTACAGTGATTTTTAATTGACTCAATACTTTGGCCATATCACACACACTAAACTGAGGAAGGTGATTATTAGGAGGAAGGATGATAACACCTTTAGTAGGAATACAATCATTTAAAGTTAGAGGTGGAATAAGATGGGATGAACTAGCATTAACAATATTTTTCAAGGGTGGGTCTTTTCTTACATCACTTATACCCTTAGGAATACTAGATAACAAAAGTTCTCTATTCTTGGCTGGAGCACATTTCTATTTAATAGTTTGGGAAATGGGTACTATTTTGGTAGAAATAGGGGATTATTTAGTTTTCTTAACCTATTTTTGTTTATCCCCTACCCTTGGATCTGCAGGGATAGTATCTTGAGGAGAAACACCTTGTTGCTTGATTTTCAAGCTATATTCTTTATCTTGGGAAACTACAACATTAATTAATAGATGCATATCCTCAATGAAAGGAATTTCATCATCATACTTTTTAATCATTATAGTTATTAAAACCTTAAAGTCATGATTGGGTAACGCATATGCTTGAGTCATGTTTACATCATAAATACTATCGAGAGTTGGGACATATATCTCTTTCACTGCACTCCAAAATTGATCAACAGTGGTAGCAATCAATATTTTTGTGGAGGCATACGCTTTCCTTAGAATAATTTGAAAATCAAATAACATAATATCATCATTTTTAGATGCAAACTTAGGTTCCTCTACATCTTCATCAATTTGTTCAATAGTATCACAAGGAGGATGGGGGAGGAAGTACGTATCACACCAATAAATATCAAGATCGTAGTCTACAACATTAACCTTGGCATTCGATGGATCAGAAACCTCCTTCCTAACTCCTTTAATATAATTTCTATCATTTTGGGCAGGTCTCTTCCCTCTATCATTATCTCGATTGTTGAGAAAGTGTTGGGTAATAAATAGGACTATAAAGCATTGAGTTATTAAGAGAGTTGTGATAATCTTCAATTAAAGGAATTTTAATAAAGAGAAGTTTAGTTGTACTAGAATTATGATGGTGGTACAGACACTCCTTTCCTACAGAACTTTGTCATTCAATTGGTCTCCCAACTTGTCTCCTTATATGATGGACACTTAACTCAGAGACAAGATACTTAGATGAGTCACCTTTGAAAGAGGATCTCGATCCTTCCAACTTTTCAAACAAGAGAACACTCAAAATTGAATTAATTAAAAATAGGCACTAATCTTTCACAAAACAAGTACAACATTGGAGTCACCACTAGAATAAATATTCTAGAATAGAAAAAATCACAAATAGATAGTGATACATTCCAAAATCATGATTTTCTTGTAATTAGTGATGAGATTCCCTGGTAATGGCACTAGCAGAGTGTTGTATAGTTGATGGCCCAAAATACCAAATCAATTTAAAAATTTAGATAGATAACTTTAGAACCTAAACTAATAACAATTCTTTGTAAGAGTCCCTGGCAACACAAGTGCCAAATATCTTTCCCCGATAATGACACCAATTGGGTATTACATAGTTGATGGCCCAAAATAGCAAATTATACCCAAACAACCAAAAATTTCAAACACATGAGCTAATATGAGTAAAAATTACCTAAAACTACTCAAAAAAGGCCAACTAATCAAATCTTTCAATTTTTGGAAAGATAAGTTATAAGGATCACTCCCTAGCAATAGTTACAATAGAGTGTTTTGCATTTGATGGCCAAAATAATAAACTATTATAAAACTTTAGATAGAGAACTTTAGATTCTGAACAAATAATAATTTCTCTCCAAGATTCCTCAGCAACACAAGTGTAAAGGATCTTATCCCTGGTAATGGCATAAGTCAAGTATTGGTTCCTAGTTGTACACCTTTGGAATTCAACTTTGCACACTTGAAAAGATCGAAAACAAATATGATGAACCTGAATTATGTCAATATATCCATGGAAGGGTTTAGACTCTGGATGGACTAAATGCAGATAATGAATGGAAGACATCGATAGAGGGTATGGTTAGTTCCTTTCTACTTCTAGCTTTGCCTGAACCAAGGTGAGAGGACTTATAGGGTAGATTGGTCATAAGGAGGGATACTATAGTTCAATTTCTAGGTACTTATTGGTACACACACAAATCTGACCAAATCATAACCAAACTTGCATATTCCACTTGGGAAGAGTTGTCACATAGACTAGGCAAATGATTCTAAATCAGACACAAGCTACTAAAGATATATGGAAATGTGATTGCAACCTTCATTTCTAAATAAAATATTGACAACTAGGAATCAAATACAAGATTAAAATGCTAATCTTGAATGAAAAATTAGAGACACATGCTAGATGTACAACATCCATGTATCTATGGGAAAATAATGCTTAATATACTCAACAACATGTATTATTTACAGAGGTAGGATAGGTGGGATGCATTAGGTAGATATAAAAAAGTGGTGGTGGATTTCAACATAGGGAACTCCTTCAATAGCCATGCTATCATTCATTTTAAGATGTAGAAGATTGAGAAAACAAGGTAAAGAAAACTATGAGGAATGGTTTGTATTCATTAATGTCAATCCAATGCAAACATTTAAATGACCCCTAAAATCTCCAAAGCATACATTGCAATTAAAGACTCATGCACATTTTCTAGTCAACTCCATAAATCGAGGATGTTCTTAAAATATTATCAATAAAACATTCCAAAATCACAATGCAAAAAAGAGTTTATAACCTAAGTCTATACCTAGAATGACTACAATTAATAGACATAAAACTAGAAACCCAATCAGCAATGCATGAATAATGTGCCATTGCACTTCAATGATAAGAAAGAGCATAAATCATAGATGTTTTCCATTAACTTAAAAGTAGATCAATGTACATAATGTTCATAATACATAATAATGGTAAAAAGCATGATGGAATTGCTCTAAAATAAGGGAGACATATACAAAATGCTGTCAAAGTTTTCTAATGACTGTACAAATGCAATCACCTTAGAAACATAAACAAGAACACCTAGTAGAAATTCAAAAATGAAAAAGAAAACCAACCCCCATAAAGAGGACAAACATTATTTACTTATACAAATTTATCACCCAAAATATTCCTATAAGATGATCCATCTGGAAGAATGTGGAAGATGACTTTGATCATGCCTAGAAGCTCATGCTCTGTAAGGAAATAATTCTGGTATTCATTTGTAAATGTAATGATGAGATTGCAAATAAACTTCATTTACCTGGCTAGAAGATTGATGTAGTTGGGATTGAGGGAGAATATTCATTCTGAGTGCAAAATAAACTTTTGTCTTCATGTGTAACTATTTTTCACTACCTTCAAACTAATCATTTGCCCAACTAGAATTTTGTGGATGGTTTCCATCCTCCTTGTGCAAGCCAAATAATGCCTCAAAGCCCTTACAGTGATTATCTTCATCCATGCTCTATTTTGACATTAGTCAAATATAGGTATATAACACTTAGCTTTATCTTTGCCTTTTTGTTTTGGAGGTCAATGCCAAACTTAACAATAGCACATGTACTTTTTTCCTTCCTGTGGGATTTTAAATCCTATTTTCACTTTTTAAATTTGC